>CM073925.1:27875357-29202142 GCA_037179545.1 Sesamia inferens
GCAAAAACAGAGCCCAGCGCTGGTTTTCAGCGACAGCCGGCGTCGACGTACAGACGTCACCCAATGCAACAAACAATTAAATTACAGTAAAAATTTAAAAAAAAAAAAATGTAATAATAAAAAGATATAAAAAGTAAATCCAATTGTATATCGTGAGAGTAGAGTTTAAACAAACAAACAAAAATATAAAAAACAAAATACGGGATATATAAAAATTACGAGATCTTCCTCAAAAATGACATACATCAAATTCCAATTTGAAATTCAGCATTTCCTAACAGTCATTACCACTGACGTCTTTGATCTCCTCAATTGCGTCTCAATTTGAAGCATATAGCTTATCCTTTGCTCCATATATTCGAAGAAAGTATCTGCTCAACAATGTAAATAACGCAATTATTGTTATCTAATTGTCATAATGAAACCCTACTAATAGTTTACTACGAAATTACCATGCAGATAGATAGGTTGGGAATCATCGGGCTTATCTAAAGCTGAGCAGATATGGCCCAAAGCTAACAGCCCGGGGCTGTATTATACTGTATGTAGGTTATATACTTAACTATACTAAATGTAGGTTTCGATTTCGGAGCCAGACATTGGCTTCACTGTGTGTAAATAATTTCATCGTCACAGCCATCGTCATCGTCAATGGTGAATCAAAACATCGCGTGGAGAACAGTATGTTTTAGAATCTAGACCTAACATTTCGAAGATATTTGCTGTGTACCAAGCAGCACTGGACCTGCGGATTAGATTACAGGCTTTCTCAAAAAGAGAACGCTTTGAACCAACGGTCGAAACAATATAGGCAGTTTTTATTAATAGTGATAGGTACAATACAAGTACAATGACAGCCCCGGTGGCGTAGCGGTAGCGAACGCGCTCTGGGTTGTTGGAGTCCTCAAAAGTTCAACAATTGGCCTAACTGCAATGTTTCGATGGCGCCTTCGGGTTGTGGAGGTCAGACGGCAGTCGCTTTACGGAAAAGTTTAGCCAAAATCAGCAGTTAGACTGGTAAAGCGAACCCCAGACTCCAAAGCTGAAAAAGCTACGGATGCGACTGGGATTAACGCTGAGATGATGATGATGGAGTGATAGGTACTATACACAAAACCCAAAGAACTTATTATTATAGAACCTTGTTTTTAGTATATGTGAAACCCGAAACACGTGTCCAATATTTTTAAGTAAACCACACTGCAACAATTTCTAAATGTAATTAGAAAAAATATAAAATGTTGTAAAAATGATTGGAATCGATTCAGTTGCATATTCTAAACAAGCTACATACAGTATGTTAAGAAAACCCTGTCCGACCCATAAGGATAATAAAGTTTAGGTAAACACATAACCAAATATCATATAAAATTTTACGTAATCATCATAGTACCAATACAAATGAATTTTGAAATAATCTTTTTTTCCCGCGAGTTAATTCCAACTTCCCCGAAATTTGGTATTTTTTATAAAAGTGACAACACCGGTATCTTAAATAAATAAATAAATAAATATTATGAGCGAATAGCGATGCGACCACGTGCCGCGTGCCCTGCTGCCCGTCGCCCCGCCGCGTGCCGCGGACGGGTGGTTAACACACATTTAATAAGTTACCTCTTTTTGCGAAATAATATTTATTTTTTTAGGGGGATTTTTTTTTAAGTTTAGCCCGGTTTTGTGTGCATTAGTAGAATCAGTTATCGATACCTAACAACACCTTCACGGGTCGGACAGGGTTTTCTTAACATACTGTATATTCAGGTTTCGCATAATGAAAATATAATCTTGTATACTATAGCTTACGCATGTATGTTTGGTCTTCTGTGAAAGGAAATATGCGAGAGAGTCCACTGTTCCATATTAGTTTTAGTAGTCGATTTTAAGTTATGTGTTTGTTTCTATGTTAATTAATAGGGTATTTGACTAAAAAAGACTAATTAGTCCATCAGTCAGATTTCCAAAAAAATATTAGACAACGTATTTTTTCTTTTTTCATATAAACAAAAAACGAAAACCACACAGTGCGTTGAAAACTCGTGTGACGCCGCAGCACGCTACACTTTTTAGCGAGCAGTGACGTCACTAGCCCCCACTCCTGATCTTTGATGCCTTTTTTATTTGTCAATTTTTATTGTTTTGATAAAACAAAATATACGTATCCAATTTTTTTCTATACCTAATGTGAATGATCTAAATAGAATTGTTTTTTTTTACCCAGTAAACATCCCTATTAATGTATTTATACTTTATTGTACACCAAAAATACGACCAAAATACATTCAAAACGACAAAACATACAATGGGCGGCCTATTCTATCTATCTGTTTTGATTAAGTATAAATAAATAAATGTATACGTTTAAACCGTATGATTTACATCAAAAGTACCTTTAAACCAATCACGAAATCTAATCGCACTTAAAATCTCAAATATTTTAAACTAGCACTTAATGTTTTAAGTGCTTAATCTTAAAATACTGAATAGCATCGAATGAATGGAATAAAAATCCTTTTGGAAAGCTTTTCATTAGCTGATTGATGGGATCGATCTTTGAATAAATGCGAACAGGCTTGTGAATGTAGAATCAGAGCTCTCATTTGTCAGTGTTGGCTTTTCGCATACATTTGAAAATACTGCCTTCGGATGTGCGTACTTGTATAGCTTCTGTTTACTCATTATGTAAAAAATAAATTTCTTTCCAATATTCGTTTATGCGGAATACGTAGTATGTAGCTTCTGTTTTTTTTTTAATTATTTTAACTTTTATTGTCTTTCAGATAGGTTCCATTTTGCTTTAAAAGAACTAGCGGTAGTTATATTCATGTATAGTTTTCAATATGATGTTCGGGTGAACTGTGCCGATTGCCCTCTATTGGCTATCCGTGGAATCAAGATTACAGTCTGTCAGTTATATGTTCCTCTGGTACAAATGTAACAACAAATTCTCCACTCGCCTTGCCCGCTTCGATGAAAAACCAAACAAAATACTCTTCAATTATTCTGGATTCAGTTGCAAAATGAAGGCCAAGATTTTGAACCCCCATAGCGCTTTATAATTACACAACAAGGCCGGGGCTATCTAATACCAAATACTTTTAATTGAAGTGCACAGTTTTACTGGACACGTCAGCACGAAAGTTATAATTAACGGACATCCAATTTGGGTCCGAGATAATTTAGGGTCTGACGGGGCCACGGAAGCGTTTAGCCTAAACTTGCCAATCTCAGATATTTTCTGCTAAATTGAATCGGTACGTGGAACGTGAAAGTGTTCTGGTATTGTTTGGCCTTACATCGGGTAGGGTATTGAATTCTTGAGAGGTCAAATTTATTTTAAACGTACGGAACCTACCATTCTAAAATTGATGCCGTGATTTTTTGCTGAGTATATAGGCATCTCAATGATGTCATATAATCGTATGTAAATTAATAAGTAATTTATTTATAACTAGCTTTCCGCCCGCGGCTTCACTCGCGTGGAATTCGGTTATATCGCGCTTTTCAGATTCCTCTCTCATCCTCTTCCAAGTTTACATCTGCATATTCGTTTGCAATATATTACCTTGTTTTAAACGACAAACAGCGTCATCTATCACCGAACTGGTATGAAGATAACAATATTTTTCTATCCCCTCGAAAATATCAATTTTGACCGGGATAAAAAGTACCCTATTATTTAATCCGGACTTCTAGCTTTACGTCTGCAAATTTTAAAGTAATCCGTTCAGTAGTTACGGCGTGAAAGGGGATCAAACAAACAAACTTTCCGATTTATAATATTAGTAAGGATAAGGATAATCGTACAACTCGAAACTTTATACAATTACATTAATTGTATCTTTCTAACGTAAATAGAGGAAATCACAAAACTAATAGTGTACCTATGGTATTGTGTTTAACGGAGAGTTTCAGTCAATTAGTAAATTAACTTCAACACAGACTCGTACAGACTAATTTTTTTCACTTACATTCACTCTCTGACGCGTACAGTAGCGGGTATTGTTTAAAAACTCCCACAAAAAAGTACGACCACTTATCAAGTTAAAACATTTGTTGGAAATATGAGCTGAATTTATTTATGTCAAGAACAAGTAGGAACCAAAATCAACAGTGTCTGTTACCGTCGCGATAATAATTTCATCCTTTGTTAAATAATTGTATATGCTTCTTTATACACACTATTTGATTGAAATTCTAAAAACAAACTGTTTTGTTTTCTATGTCGCATAATTAATAACTTGAGAAACTGAAACAAAACTGCGATTATGTGTTGTATGAAAAAACAATTAACCTAATAAAAGTCGTGGTGGCCTAGTGGTTGAAACACTAGCCTCTAAAGTATGAGTTTGCGGGTTCGATTCCAGGTCAGGCAAGTACCAATGTAACTTTTCTGAGTTATAAGTACTTTTTAAGTATATCTTGGACACCATTGACTGATTACAAGGTGAAGGAAAACATCTTGAGGATACCTGGACTTTAAATCTGAAATCGCCAACCCGCATTGAGCAAGTATGGTAATTACGCTCAATCCTTCTCTGGATGAGAGGAGACCTGTGCCCCACAGTGGCATATATAAAAAAGGGTTGATGGTTATGATGATGATAATGATCAGTTTTATTACAAATGCTACATAATCAGCTTATACTAACTTGTCTTCGATTTTTTTGTTCTAAGACATACAGGTTTCCTCATAATGTTTTCCTTCACCCTTTTGTGAGCAGTGGTGATTAATTAACTTACATAAATTAAGGCGACTGCCAGGATGAACCTGCACAACCCGAACTTAACTGCACGGTTAGCGCAGCGGTTAAGCTATTGACTGTTGCGCTGCGTATCGCGGGTAAACGCACCCACGGATACAGGAAAAAAAATCCTTGACTTACAACTCCAAAGTTTTTGCCACTGCATACTACTCCAAAAAGTTTTACTAAATACTAAACAACACTACTAAAAAGCTTAAATGCAATCAAATCCCAAGTATAACGTCACTAAGGGGGGACTTTATCCTACCATATTCCATTAAACTATTAAATTCAAACGAGTCGGATCAATATTTCAAATAGCACATTAAAACCAAAGCAGGCAACGGTTAAAACTATTAAGGCTACACACACCCCTAATTCGATACACTATTCTCGGCTACGATACATCAACGCCATTGGCCACTGGGCCTTGTCCTGTTCTAAAGGCCACTTAGACGTGAACACATGCAAATCACGTCGGAACATTCTTTCGTACCCTCAGGGCCTACATAAAACATGTCCAGTAAATTAAGCTGCAATAAATTAGTCACCCCTAGCTTTTAGAGGCCTCAGGTGGTTTGGTCCTCGCATAAATTGTGACCTCTTTGGTCCATTTCAATTGTTGATGAACTAGTCGGAGAAGAAATTAAAAGGAAAGGCTCGGTCAGTTAGAAATAAGTGCTAGATTCATTGCGACCTTATTCAAAGAACACATTACCATTTCCACCATTAGTAAAATTTAATTAATTATCGTGTGCAAGTGTGTCCTTGTTACGAATATTGTGAATGATTTTCTCTTTATGCTATTTAGGTTATAATATATAATACCGTCCATTTGTATAATTATAATTTAAAGCGACATCGTTTTCACCATTTCCTCGTACAATACTAATTTGAAGAGAAATTTACGCTTTACAGAAACTAGAAAATAAAACAATGAACTATGTTTTATTTGTTTCATAGTCCAACAATAATAAAAAAGAGTGGACAATCCTTTACATAATTCTGCAGAAACTCGAGACTAACTAAAGAGTCACGAGCATTTCTCTCGTGTATCCATAAAGTTGAGTAGTACATACGGGTATCATGAGCTCAGTACATTCAACAATATAACATGGCCAATACACCGCTACGCTCACTTTAGTATGGCCTTTAAAGTTGGCTATTTTGGTCTGGAAGAATGATCCAAGTTGCAAACTCGGGCGGGTCTACAAAGACGCATTTTTACCTAGAAGTAGAATAAACGTGAAAAGTTGCTTACGACCTCGTTTAGTTTAAAAATATTCTTTCTTGTTTTGACACGTTAAGTAGTAAAACATATTTTCACTGTCGGTTGTAAGATCCGTTATATTTTACATACAATACACTCAATTCTTCGTATACAGAATCCTTCAAATCAATATGATTGTTATTTCTCAAATTTACTTATAATCTTGATGAAAAAAATATCCTTCCCGTTCAGTTCTTTTTTTTCCTATGCACTGAATGGTACTTCTGCACTTCAGTACTTCTGAAGGTAAGAAAATAGTCTCAAGGTTCAATACCTCACCCGCTATCTCCTCCACCCGTGACCACAGCCCACTGAGAGACGGAAGGGCGAGTAGCACGGGACATCTTGCGGCATTTGCCCACTTGATTTATCCGACCACAGGCCACCACAAACTAGGCGCCTCCCGTATTTATTGCCACAATAACCCTATTAATTCACAGTACGACTTTGAACTTGGTGAGCGAGTGCGCCCTAATCCTTGCACTGTGGGGTCGTTACGACCTCTCGTAATGACACAGCGGCGAAAGTGTTGGCTGGGATATTGTTTGAAATGTGCGGGCTTCAATTTAGGGTTAGCGGTTTCAGTACCAAGTAATTGTTAATGGTATGGCGAGGATCGAAACTCGTCATTAATGAAATTGTAGTCAGCGGTGACGTTTTGTCACTATTTTGGTACAGCTATAATTATTCATGTTGATGGAACTTAGTTAAAATTAATAAACATGTCTTCTTGGTATCTTTATTTATAAACTTCAGGGGCTCGTCTGCCCACGCCTTGCTTGTGCAAAGCTCTAAGCATTTCTGCGAATCATAGTATATAATGGTTCTATAACACGTTTTAATAGCGTACGGTACACCACAGTGTGCAAGCTGACATCTGACACATAAAGCAATTGTATCAATTACCGCAAATGCCTGCCCATTAACCTACGCCTTGCCCTAAATAGGTATATTCTAATCAATCCCTAATCTAAACAAAGTGGTGCGCCTGAAAACTCCATTAACACGAGTTCAGTAGCACGACTAGTTACAATGATTATTTATTAGCAAAGCGACGGGCGTTTCCTCCAATCGCGGATGTGACCGCGGCCTTATTCAATTTGATTCATTGCACTAATGCGAACCGGTCACGCGAATGACCGACCGAAAAATTCGACGTACCCGAAGGATGGGAACTCAGACTTGCGACTTTTAGGCGTAAAAATAACGTCAAGAAAGTCTCCTCTCTAGAAATGTGAATGACTGTGTATTAGTAACTAAATCACCTATAAATAATACTGTTATGATTGATCGTGGTTGGTTGATGATTTTTGGCACCTCTTATCTAACTTCTACCAGCCACTTTGTGAAGTTCGTCTCTCCAACTAGCCTAGTGTCTTACCTAAAGGGCAGAAAAAATAAAACCTAAAGTCCATCACGGGTCTTCAAAAGATTAGGCAAGCGTGTTAATAAAAAGATAAGAAAGATAGAGTAATAACTTTGTGTTTACCTTTAATAACTGAACAACTTTCATATCAAAACATACCTCAAACATAATCTAATACGTACAGAAATTCGTAAGCCCTAGAAGGATCACTACGGTCACTTCATTTATTTTCTCACCTGTGTTCAATCCAGTCGCCCGTCTGCTCCGGAATCTTAACTACCAATTTGGCAATGCCTTTCTTCGAAGAACCCGGGGCTTGACCTTCTTATTTTATGGACTGTGCCCTCCAATGGTCCTAATACCTCTCATTGTGCTTACGCTTGTGCCTCCGAAATCGGTCCTCTTCCTATAATTGCCTATAGTATATCTTCGTCTATTGTTCCCAATTTTTTATGTTAGTTTTTGTACTTCATACTAATACAAATACCTGGAATTTAGTTGTCACTGTGTAGGTATGGGAAAGTGAGGAATGGAGAAAGTGTCGTATAGGTAGTTTTGAGTATGAATGTGGATGTGATTAGAAGTGATGCAAGTACTGTGTGAATCACTATATGATTAGAATGGGAGTGACTACCAAGATAACAGATAATAGAGAAAAATAGAAGAAAGAACAAGTTCCTCCGATCCTAGATAAGGCCAGGAGGCCATTATGACGCTTTAAAACACATAATTACATATACACAAGTATTTTGGAAGGAAATTCGTTCTTTTTAAACAAAATACATCAGCCTCTCAGGTATGAGTGGGTTCGGTTCTAGGTCAGGCAAGTACCAATGTAACTTTTCTAAGTTATATGTACTTTCCAAGTATTTCTTGGACACCAATGATAAAAGAATTACAAGATAAAGGAAAACATCTTGAGGAAACCTGGACTTTAAGTCTGAAATCGCCAACCCGCATTGAGCAATCGTGGTGATTACGCTCAATCCTTCCCTTTATGAGAGGACACCTGTGCCCAGCAGTGGGACGATAAAATAAGGTTGATGATGGTAACATCGTACGGTCATGTTTGTGATCTCGGTTTTGGTCAGGTTAGTGATATTTACTATTTTCATTCTTCGGAAAGAAAATCCAAGACTGAACACACGTAGCCTGGCTATCAGTAACCACCATACTACTGATACTATATTTTTAATTATCGCTGTATATTGTAAAGTCAGCGGAGATGCATAATCGAGTATTAATGACCGTAAAATGACACACGAATATTTTCATTCCCGTCGCATCCATAATTTATGCCCCACAGAACAGATGTTACTAATTATTTTATAGGTTTTCAATTTATTTACCAATAGAAAACATTAAATTCTAACTCAATATTGAAATTTTCCTGGTCCTTTGGTTCACTTTTATGTGTAATCACGTGGGATATCCTCGTGGATGCCCTCTGTCTGGGGAGAGCAAAGGGTTATGTTGGACCCGAATAAAAGCGCGCAGTTCTCTCTGCTACTATGAATGGCGCAGACTGGGATATACATGCACTTCATCGGCACCTCCGTCTAGTATACAGCTAGTGGGTCTAATTATAAAGTGTGGAGGAATCTCACAGCCAATTATTCCCAGAATAAAGAACCTAAGAAAATGGTAAATATTATTTAAAAATAAAACAACAAAAGTCAAACAAAAAGGTTGTCATTCCATTATAAAAAAATACTAGCTGACACGGTTCATATTATACGAGCCGGTGACATACGAGTACAAGCAGACAGTGGAGTCTTAGAGATGCCGTTCCTATTCTTAAAATACGCATCCCTAATAAAAAGCAATAACATCCTGATCTTTCAAAGACTTACTTACTAACAATATCTAAGTAAACAGTACTATAATACGGAAGTAATAAAACTGAGTCTTAGAAAAATCTATATCAGTTTGTCATACATTCATGTTACGGATAGTTCCGATATATTTTACCTCCCCATATATTCCCAGAAGTCAGCGAAGAAAGCTGCGTTAATTAAAGCAAAAAAGCATAAAACTACTAAAAATTAACTACGAGTTCTAAGTTAATGGACACGGCCGGTAGCTCTGGTTTTAGGTTAATAAGCGTGTATTTAGGTCACAGTTATAAGAAACATTTCTTTTATGTACTACCGTACATTTGCTGGAACGAATTACTTATTCCCTTTTCATGGCTTTTTTCAGCAAGGGCCAGTAGCGCCATCTGTATTTTGATAGAGGGACTTGTTCGTCGTAGCGGTCGCGTAGCAGTTTCCAGGACAAATTCCATGCTTGCCTTGGAATTCGGACACTCGAATGAGGACACAGAAAGAAATATTAGTTCATAAAAATATTTTCTTGTAGGCATGATTATTTTATTTCAAAGAAGATTAAAAATATTCTAATTGATAGATAATTAATTTCGCAAGACAATATTCCAGTTAAAACGGTAAAAGAACGTTTTCCATTAAGTAAACTCTTCAAGACCCCAAGTGCTACCCCAAAAAGACAACCGAACTTTCATTTCAACGCTTTAATTTCGACGAAACCTTTGACAGCGTCAAATATGGCCTTTATTGCTTTCGTAATAAAGATTTAAGTAATGTTACAGTGTAAGTTTTCCAACAAGCGCCACAGTAGCTTGCTGTGCTAATTTACGGCGGTTCGGCGGGTGACTTTAGGCGTAGGGCGTGCACAGTGCGGCACTGTGTCGCGTAGTGTTGGGTGAGAAATAGGTCAATGTAGTGACAGGATATTACGAAGCCACGGTGTCAGACGCATCCGCGTTTAGTCGTTGGCTAAATGAGAAATAGCAGAATAACAGCACACAGAGTTGTCGCATTGCTTTTAATTCAAAAGTTGGTTGGTGTATTTTGGAGCAATCTGTTACCCGCTATTGGCGAGTGTAGTTGAAATGTGCTCCAGTTTCATTTGGACTACTCCGAGTTAAGTTTCTTTATGCAAACGTTTGGAGTTGGAGTAATACAATCTCATGTAAAAGTGTATTTTAATGTTGTTGGAAAACGTTTTGTATAGTTTATGTGTGTTATAGGGAGTGACCTGGATAGCGGTGCCAAGTTGAAACAGTGTAGGCATGGCGGACACTGGATACGATCTGAGAACGCTCATTTGTCTCCTGCACTTTATAGATGATATTTTGGATACTTTGCTATCATAGATGTTATTTTGGATTTTTGTAGCACTCGCTTCACGGGAAATATCGAAGTTTAGCCAAAATCAGTATTATTTAGTCAAATTTTGGACACTGCGCTTTCCCATCAAAGATAGCACCACTGCTAGCCATCAGGCGGGATTTCGGTCAAGCACTAGTTGATAATTATTAAATCAATAAATAATAGTTACCAAACTGTTCTATGATTTCGCCTTCAAAACTATTTTGTGACTTTTTTTATTAGTTATATCTCTGATTCTTCGTATCACTTGATTATCCAGCGTCAGCTTCCTCATTTGTGTGTTAATGATTCCGATAACCTTATTCACAAAATAAACTAAATTTAAGGTCAGTGAATCTTTTCCCTTCCATCTCATTAAGTAAAGAATAAAAGATAAAAAATAGTTTAATCCTGTCAAATCAGTCTGACGTATTTTGAGTCGCTGTGTTTTCAATCACATCTACATAAACAATCCATGGAGTATGTTAATTTGATAAGAATAGACTACTTTTTATCTTCCGTCCCTTTCTTAATGAAGTAAAGAGAAAAAGATGCATTGAACTTTTTACTTTAGTTTAATTTGTGTAAAAGGGAATCGACGCGCACCAACAGCACCAAATACCGTAAAACTCTCCCTCGTATTCATAAATGTTGCTTAAAGTTAATTAGTTAGCGATTGTTTAACCATAGATTTTAGACGTTAGAGTGTGTGAGGGGTTTATTCATAATCGATGATTAAAGTTAAGTTACGTTAAGAGGTCAAAAATGTATGGTTAAATAATCGCAAATCACTAGTTAACTATAAGCTACACCTTCAAACAACCTTAAACCTAATTAAAACTATGTATATTAAAACATTAGGTTATTTTTGTATTCACAATATCAACTTACATTCAAACAAAGACGCAACACAAACTTTCTCAAAACAATTGAACTGTAAACAATTCTGAATTTAGCTGAAACAGTCCAAAGTCTACAGTTTTCTCAACGACGCCCGTTAAGCGCGATTTATATGTGTGTTGCTTAGAAATTTACTTAATGTGTAGCTACGGAGTACTGCGATTAATCTTTTAGCTACGGAACCCTAATACTACCAGTATTAAGGTAACGCCACACTGGCATGTGGAAATTTACAACGATAGGTACTTAATTTTATGAAGAGAGTTTTATTTGTTTGCGTTCATGCATATTCCTTTCATTGTTTCGGTACCCTATCTACCAGAGGCACCAGCGATCCACAACCAACAAAACGCTATTTCTTGTGTGAACAACTTCTTTATACTTGCTTTTGTTCTTTAGTTTATGGTGAGAAATAATAGTAGTTTATGAAACTGTTACATAATGCAGGATATTATGCACGAGTGTGAGTTTAAAAAACGAGCGAAGCGAGTTTTTTAATAGTATCACACGAGTGTGTAATACCTAATTATGTACAGTTTCATACACTACTTTATCTAATCTCATACATTTTAAGAAACAATAATAATCAATTATGTGTCCAGCGAAACACAACAATGACTCGCAATGCAAAGAAACGTATTTGGTGCCAAAATTCTGCACCCTGCATCAAAGACACGCGCCAAAGCGCGCGCAACCACAGATAAAAAATGAAATAGTGCCATCTATGGTTTGTAATCTGTACGGTAATGAAAAAAAATTTTATTATAACATTATTTTGTTAGAGAAATAATCATCATCATCATTTCAGCCGAAAGACGTCCACTGCTGGACATAGGCCTCCCCCAACGAGAGAAATAATGTTATAATTTAATTTTTTAATTTCATTTCGATATACTATGGGTAAAATACGTCAATATAAACTCCTTTTTAGTTTTATATTTTTAATTTTTTGATATGAGAGTAGATAAACACTTTTTATTGTTTATTACATTATCTTATCCCTGAGAAAACCGAATAACCTCAGACTACCTCCATAGTACCGTCGGAAGTACTTTTTGTCCGGTACCTTTAGACGCGACCCAGTGCGAATTAGTACATGACATACGTCTTCAATTTTTGTTTCATCATCTTCATCACCATCAAGCTGTTATCGTCCCACTGCTGGGCACAGGTCTCCTGTCATACAGAGAAGGATCGAGCGTAATCACCACGCCTGCTCAATGCGGTTTGGCGATTTCAGACTTAAAGTCCAGGTTTCCTCAAGATGTTTTCCTTCACCTTTTAATTAGTCATTGATGTCCAAGATATACTTAGAAAGTACATATAACTTAGAAAAGTTACATTAGTACTTGCCTGACCTGGAATCGAACTCGCACACTCATACTTGAGAGGCTGGTGTTTTAACCACCAGGCCACCACCACTTATAACAACTTTGTTTCTTACATTTACACATTACGGTTTTGAAAGAAAGTAGACAAAGTAACGCGCCTGACTAGGTCCAGAACCTACGGCCTACAACTCAAAAATCAAGACAGTTACTACTCGGCTCCTTATGACAGTAGGGTATTTGACTAAAAAAAAACGAATTAGTCCGTCAGTCAGATTTCCAAAAAAATACTAGACCCGTATTTTTTCTTTTTTCATATAAACAAAAAATTAAGACAACACAGTGCGTTGAAAACTCGTGTGACGTCACTGCACGCTACACTTTTTAGCGCGCAGTGACGTCACCAGCCACCACTCCTGATCTTTGATGCCTTTTATATTTGTAAATTTTTATTGATTTTATAAAACAAAATATTATATCCAATATTTTTCTATAATCTGAATGACGGACTAAATAGAATCAATTTTTTTTTAATCCATGAAATATCCCTATTGTCAATGTCAATTGTCAAATAGTGCATTTTGTCTATGACCCTGTCTTTGACATCGGGCTATTAATTTTGTATCTTTTTATTACTATTATTTACTTGTAATGTGCGTTTTGTTTGTGCGGAATAAACAATATTTTTCTTTCATTCTAGAATAATGCATGAATATTAAAAATACCACTTGAAAATAATAAGGGTTACCAACTGGAGAATTATTTAAATTACCATATTTAAATACAGCTCATTCCCGGATCCCATGTAATCATTCTATACCACTTTGACTAGCTACCGAAGTCGGGACAAACATCTCAGTCCCCCACGCTATCTGTACAATACTTTTCGCGTGAGCTAAAGATTAATGTCCCACAATTTTGCCCCAGTTTGCCCTCAAGTTGCTCTGAGTCAGAAAATGTGGGCGGTTTTGTGATAAGGATTACCATACGTGTTGTTAAAGACATGGAAGGTAATCCTTATTTGCTTCACTTTTAACTAACTAACATAATAAAATAATAATAATATATACGGACAAATCACACAGATTGAGCTAGCCCCAAAGTAAGTTCGAGACTTGTGTTATGGGATACTAACTCAACGATACTATATTTTATAATAGATACATATATAGATAAACATCCAAGGCCTAGGCCAATCAGGAAAAGATCGTTTTCTATCATGACCTGGCCGGGGATCGAACCAAGGCCTCCACGGCGCAGGCAGGTGTGTTGACCGCTGCGCCACGGAGACCGACAAAATATTAAAAGCGCATTTTAGAAGAATTATTAGAAGCACGTTTTTTACCTACTTCCAATAGGTTAGTTGACTAAAAAAAACTAATTAGTCCGTCAGTTAGATTTCCAAAACATACTGGACACGTATTATTTCTTTTTTCATATAAACAAAAAATGAAGACGACACAGTATGTTGAAAACTCGTGTGACGTCACTGCACGCTACACTTTTTAGCGCGCAGTGACGTCTCCAGCCACCACTCTTCATCTTTGATGCCTTTTATATTTGTCAATTTTTATTGATTTGATAAAACAAAATATACTTATCCAATATTTTTCTATAATCTGAATGACGGACTAAATAGAATAATTCCTATTGAAAAATGTAGTCTTTGCAATTTAATGACAAGGCAATTTCTGAATTCAAAGAGATAATTATCTTAAATATTAAATATCTTCTATCTACTACTAATCTACCTACCTCTTGTCGTGAACTAATGACGCCTTAATAAAACATTATCGCTACAGTACTGAAAGCTAAAACGCGCCCATGTTTAGATTTGTCTTGTGGCGCAAAAAAGCTCTCATTTCAGTTAATAACTCTAGATGAAAATATGAATATTACCTAGAAACATTTTTCATTTCTTTCCTTTTAAAAAAAAGCTCATAGCCCCATACTAGGAGTTACTCCTGTATGGTGGGTGCGTTTACAGACATCTAAACTCATATAACCCAAAACAACCAGACCCGTCTACAAAGCCTTACAAAAATTTGATCGATTCGGGAACGGAATCAGCGTCACGGAGTGCAGAAGTCTATCACTCAGCCACTGCGCCAATAGTGTTGTCGAAAAGCTTAATAGCTTAATTATGTGATACAATTTCATAAGAAAATGTAGAAATTTACAACTTTGTCAATCAAAGTTATGAATCGCTTCGTGTGGCTTTAAGTTCCAGAATGTAAGATATTCAAAAACTGAAATAACTCACGTAATCGCAGAGATGCTCATAAAATAGTATGTTTTAGATTCTAAAACGTATATTTAAATAAATATTCTCGTGTATAGGTTAATAGTTCCTCGAAAGATCAGATAGTATTTTTTTATAATTACAAACTAATGCTTGACCGCAATCACGCCTGATGGCACAAGCAGAAGCAGTGATGTAATCGTTTATGATAAAGCGCGCTAGTTTATTAAGAGCCTATTCACTCAAAAACGTTTGAGTGAATAGGAAGAAAGACGGCAGTTGTGATGCAATTTTAAACACAACAACACGACCAACGATGCGACGCCAGAGGGAGATTGATCTGGAGACCCTCCACGAACATCCACGGGGTAATGTACTTCTGTTGCCACTATAACAACCTAATACTAAAAAGTTATTTTTTATCGCGTGGAATTCGGTTATATTGCGCTTTTTAGGTTACCCTCGGGAATATATATTTTTTTTTTTCAATAAAAGATAGCCTATGTTCTTTCTCAGGGTCTAAAGATTGTCTCTGCCAAATTCAATTCATCAAAATCGATCGAGAGGTTTAAGCGGAAAAGCGTAACAGATATACAGAGTTACTTTCGCATTTATAATATTGGTATGGACTAGCTGCACCCCCGGTTTCACCCGCATCAGTTTCTACCTTGTATCGCGTATCTACCGTATCGCTTCCGTCGCTCCCTTGAACCACACGCAGTACCCAAGCGGAGACGCCTGTTAAATTAATTGTAGCGCTTATGTCGCTCGCACACCCCGATTCGCTTTGAAAAATCATCGCTCATTGGGTTTTTGGTATGAGATTTATAACCTTAGAAACTACCTACTTGTTACTATCTAAGTGCTCGAGGGGAAGACTGCATTGTTATTGCAAAATGGGTTGTTAGGGGTAGCTATTTACTAAGCGGGTTTAGCTACAACAGAGCTTAATTTACCTTGATGAGAAATAGATTTAGTTGATTAATTGTAAGTAAATTTTACCATAATAAGTATTTAAAAAACCATGGGTTTCTTATCCCTGGGTTTATTTCGGCCGTCCAAATTAAATCACTTATATTGCTGCAAACATTGATAATTATAATTATCACATAGATGTTGCATGGTGCTTTTTACTATGATGCGCTATGTTCTACTGTCACGTGACCTTTTAAATCGTATTTTAATTATAAATAAAAATTAAGAAATTATAACAGTTCCGCATACAAATTAATATTAAATATTCTGAACTACAGTAAAAATGTGAATTTAATACAGAAATTCGTAATCGTTTAAATTACGGTAAATGGAAATCATTTGATTTATTCAAAAATAAGATTGTAAAATATATAAAAATATTCAAAAATATCAAATTGCTTAAAACTGTAGAAGTTTAACAATATATGTATTAGAGTCTATATAGAGAGTATATATTCTACCTTACATTATGCAAACATTTAGAACATTTTCTTTAATGCATAGTCTAAATTACTGTCGATGCGGATAATACTTATAATTAGGTCAATTTAATAAAACATTACAAATATATTAACTAATTGTGTAACAATGTGTAAAGTTTTGCCGATGATTGATTGATGATTGATGTGTAAAGTTTTAAAATATAGACCAAAAAATGGACGTAGAAAATAACATAGCAAAAGATCTACTTACAAAATAAACATTATCAAATATTAAAGTGTCAAAATAACGATTTTGTGTTAAGACTTTAATAATCTGATAAATAGGAATTCTATACATATATTGTACTATATTATAATAGACACGAATTATTAAAGTCCTTCTTCATTTCTGTTACTTTCCAAATCAAAGTTTCACAGAGAAGTCTAGCCAATATTTGATTTTCCTAGAATTGATAGTGTCTAGCTGTCTAAATACCAATAAACAGTAATATAACAAATAGTTTACAATTTTATTCGATCCCCTTAGACTCACAAGTACGTCGTTCCAGCCCTTGTCTTTAAGTTACAAAATACATTACAAACTTTCAGAGCTGCTGTTTCTAAGCCCAATCAAATCAATTTATCTAAGCACTAAGTTCTAACGATCACAGACACCAACAAGCCTAAACCACGGTGTCCGTTTCATATTACACACACAAGCGGACACGCATACAAACAAAAATAATAGGGGCGAAACGACTTCCAAACTTACCGAAAGGGTCACCTATAAAGAAGATTAAAACTATGGGGGGAACCCATTATCATTGGGGCCGCTTGGCTGGATTCGGTGGCACAGTATATCAGAGGCAATTACGCCAGGAAGCCTCTACACATGACCTGAAAGTTCAGCACTTCATTACATAGCCATCGGTAACCCAATTTTGCTGGCAAAAGTAATGTCCATAATTTTTGGTAGCGTCCCGCCAGGGCCGGAGGCGGATAAAAGGACCATTTTTTATTCGTGATTTTTTTTGTTGTATCTGTGTTTGAGAGACTTTAAATTTAGAGTTAACTTTTATGAATATAGAAAAGTATAAAAATAAACATATTTAGAGTTAAGTTTGAATTAGTATTTAGCGAATAAACCCGAATAGAGCAATGCGAAAAGTTGAATACATGCACAGATTTGCATTACTTGCAGAACAAGTGTACCTATAGAAGATATGTATCCAACGAGTAAACTTTATACCGTAACTGTATCTATTCATGCGAATAAATAAGTCTGTAACAACATTATTTCACTGAAAATGCAAAACGAAGACCAATAAATTGTAACCCGTTTGCACCCGTCTGAGAGCTACCCGAGTGCGTCCCAGATAACAACCGACGGCGACTCCCTTAAAACTCCATTGTGAATTCCAATCTAGATTTATTTAAATAGGCGAACCTTTGATTGCGATGCGAGGTAAGCTCGTTACATCATAACAAAGGTGATGCTACAGAACAAAACGACTTTATCACTACACGTTAAAGTTGAAATTTGTATACACTAGCAGCAATGTAATAATTTGCCGCCGAATACTAACCCTTTCTCTCTAATAAGAGGATGAAAGGTTTTGAATGATTGTTTTTTTTTCCATGGCGAATGCTTCGGTTACCGTTTGATATGATAATTCGGGTAATAGGATGAGAGAGGGTGTGTGATCGTGTGCACGCATTTTTGCGGCTAATTTTTGAGAGCATTTGAATGTCAATTGAGTTCTGATACTGTATGGGTTGTAAGATTAATAGGCAATGAAAATTGGGCCATCTGTGGGTTGTCCATAAATATGTGTGTTTATATTTAGATAGAGACGGATCTTTCAAAAAAATTGTCACATTTAAAAAATGTATATATGTAGTTTGAAATAAAACGATTTCGCTAGTATTTCAAAAATTCGTCCATTGACTTATCACAAAAAGTTTGTGTTACCAGCTCTCAATTAACCAGCTGGTAGCAAATATAAGTCACCTTATCATGTCCCAACATAATGTCCCTGACAACACAAACAAACATCGAATTTTAATATAATAAATTCAACCCAGCCAGTAATAGCAACACAAACAAACGGCAACAAAAATAAGAAAAACAAACTTCCATCGAAATTCAAAATTAGAAGCCAGTGCTCCGAAAAAATAAACAGAGGACCACGGTTTAATTGTAAATTAAATTAAATTCGTTCGAAAATCAACTTAGGTGCTTCGGCGCTTCGGTAGGTCGCTAATGACGTCACTGGAGATACGTAACCCTCAGAAAAGTCGGACAGTTTTTTGATTAACTGGAAAAATTTACGTCACGACCGTAATTAATGGCGGGCGGGGTGTGTTTCGAACGTTTTTCGAAAATTTTGGTCCTGATTGGTAAACGTCTAATCATCGTATCATGATCCTGTTTAAAAAAGGTTCGCACTTTTTTTTTGAAAATCATCCCGTACAATCTTCTTTAAACGGAATGAAATGTAAATTGAGGGCAGTGGCAGCCCCGACTACCGTTATGGTCGTGAGCTCGAACCTAGACAGACACCTTATATTGTATATTTAATTTCATCCCCACTGCTCCGAAACGGCGAATAAAACCATCATGATGAAACCGGAATCTCCTAGAACCAAAAATGAAAACCCGTCATGTATGTAATATTTACCAACCTGTACTGGACTAGCGTGGTGGATTACGACCCATTTCACACAGACAGGAAACCGAATTGCAAATTTAAATTGAGATATTAAAGTAGCACATTATAAAAATTGCTAAATTTTCTACTATAAAGATATCTTATCTATTTTATGATCATTACTTACGCTCTGTAGTTTCCCCAATGTTACCAAACCTTACAATAACTTTGCTAATAGATGACAGAACGTAAAAGTTGAATACCATTAAAAATACCAAACTCATCCCTCCAATAAATCGTTCATAACATAATTATATCACCAGAACGCTACTAATATTAAAATCATCTGCAGAAATTGAAGATATTCCACGTCTTCTTAATAAATACGCCCGAATATTCTAGATATCAGCAAAACTGTTCGGGATGGCCTGACTTCTTAATGAAATTTTCGTATTACGGCTTGCCGGTTCGTCCGTCCCTCTCTCACGCCCGCAACCATACATCCTGCTTACTCTTTCGTCATGTAAAGGTGCAGTTCCGAGTTTTATGCGAAATTTATTCATAACTGTGTAATTTATCCGCGCCAAGTAAAACGCTTGGTAATGCAGAGGGCTAGGGGGGAAGGGGGGGATTATAATGTTTTCATCTATTATTATTCGCCTGTTCAGTTTTAATCTGGAAATTTTTGTTTCTTTTATGTGTCTATGAGATATATTTCAAATTGTAATACGATGGTTGGTGCAAAAGCTGAGCGATCGCCTGCTGCGCTACGTGACGTGGGTTTAATTCTGAATGGTTTATTATAGCTTCAACTAAGCTTGCAGGGTAATTGACTAAAAAAACTAATTAGTCCGTCAGTCAGATTTCCAAAAATGACTATACACGTATTTTTTCTTTTTTCATATACCTAAACAAAAAATGAAGACGATACAGTGCATTGAAAACTCGTGTGACGTCCCTCCTGGCTACACTTTTTAGCAACGAGTGACGTCACCAGTCCCCACTCCTGATCTTTGGTGTCTTTTATATTTGTCATTTTTTATTGATTTGATAAAACAGAATATACGTATCCAATATTTTTCTATCATCTGAATGACGGACTAAATAGAATCATTTTTGTTTAACCCAGGAAACATCCCTATTGTGTAACACGCAAGTAGCAATGGATATCATTTTGACAGTTCAACAACATTCATTGCGTGGTTTACATTGTTGAACAATCTCATTTTTCGATCAAATGAAGCAATGGATTAGCAATATGCTTCATAATGATTCAAATTAAATTTAATAGTATCTTATACAATAAGGATGGAGCTCTAGGATTCAATAAACAACAGTATACATATAATACACACACATCTATATTGCAGTATTCAGAAAAGGTTATATACAATAACTCTTTTGAAACTACAAACAGCTGCCAAAATTCCGGGAATCCAGTTAGCTAAATATAATGAAAATATGTTGGTTCCCGCAAAAAATAAATACAATTTTATAATTGCATTTATTTTTGCAAATTTATTTATATAAAGTTGCGGACCAATTGATGTTCTCATCTTTCACTCAAAGCCAGCGCTGCATATAATTTGTGCCAGTTTTCAATTCCTGAAAAAACGAAAACCTTCCTGTAAAGTAAATATAAATATAATTAAAAAATGCAACAACAATCGTTGATATACATATTTTCCATTTACACTAGAATCCAAACAAACCAGGAATGGTCTTTCGAGGCGGGACTTTTCCAAAACATTTAGGACCAGACCATTATATTATCACGGTGCGGTAACTCTGTAAGCGTCGAGCTTTTGAAAATTATCCTAAGGATGTCTTCATGTCGAAGGAATCTTTCACAGCCAGTCGTCTATAAATGTATAATGATCACCTCTCACTGCTTTAAAGAAATCTTTGTGAACGTTTTACTGACGATTATGAGGATTTCTTTCCGTACTTCCTCGTAAAAGAAGAAATAGTTGTAACTGGCTTTGTGGAAAAGTAAGGGAAAGATAGTTCGCTATTATTTAGTATAAGTATGTTTAACTTTCCATCGTATACAACTGCAGTACGATTCTGTAAACATATCACCGTGAAAACTTAGGTGAAGTGAGCGTGAAGTAAGCTGCCATTACAAGGTCTCGATCAGCTGACTATAAACTAAGTACCTCGACTTAGTTTGATGTGTAATGAAATGAGATTTTATCTATAGAATAATTTTAAATTTATGACAATTGTTCCATACAAAAACTGTCAGACATCAATATTTCAATAAAAAAAACATCTATTGAAAAACCCTAAGAACTTGTAGTCTGCACTACAGCGTGTTGTACGCCGTAGCGACGCTACGTCGTAGCGACTCGATGCTACGGCGTAGCACAAATACGATTTTTTATTAAATTTTAACTCACTAACAGCAAGTAATAATCCACTTTGATTAACCATTATCACTTGAATTAATATCAAGGTTGACGTCATCATGCTTTTCAAAAGTATATAATGTAGAAAATTGCCTTTAATCAAAACAATTTTCAGTGCTTATCGGTGATTACACTAATCACATTACAGTTCAAACATTAAATCTATATTTAATAGAACAAACATTACAACTTCAAAGGTATAATGACTTCATATAATGCTATAAAAATCAAGTGGCAATATAATTACGAGGCTCGCATGCCGTGACTGGCCCTTATAAAAGGCGTAATGATAAAAATGGTAGCCCTGTTCCCTCTAACAAGATCGAAGCGAGTACCTTGGTATTAATTTATGCATATTACAGCTTTGGTAGCTTTAAACAAATAAAAATGATTAATTGCTATAGATAAGTGTGGGCGAGCTGGTATTTTTAACAAGACCATTTAGTTTCAGCCTTTTACGCAACTTAGGTTTTAGAGGTTTTGATGTATGACTGATATCAACCATTGTTCGCACGCAGGCTTTTTTCTTTCGACTTTTAATCAAGTAACTTAACTGGTTGATACTGTTAATACTTGATGCTATATTTGCTTGTGAGTTTATATGTTTGTAAACGCACCTACTATACAGGAGAAATTCCTAGTGAGGGACAACGTATTTTTCTATTAAAAAAAAAAGATATATATCAACATGAACGCTATCACATGATAGACGTACACATACAACCTAATAAAATAAATAAATATATACGGACAAATTACACAGATTGAGCTAGCCCCAAATTAAGTTCGAGACTTGTGTTATGGGGTACTAACTCAAAGATACTATATTTATAATAGATACATATATACATCCAAGACACAGGTCAATCAGGAAAAGATCGTTTTCCGTCATGAACTGGCCGGGGATCGAACCCGGGGCCTCCAGCGTCGCAGGTAGGCTTAGTGGCCGCTGCGCCAAGGAGGTCGCCTCTAAGATCAAATTTATCAATCATCTTCGCGACCTAATGTTTCTAAGATCAAATTTATCAGTCATCTTCGCGGCTTCTAATTAGTATCAAAGCGCTTTGAGATCTTAACATTGAAAATTTTAAACGAAAAGTAATTTTATAAACTAAATATGAAATTATTTTATTAATTTCATCTATATTACTGAGTGTACTTTTAATCCCGAATGTTTTTTTTTCTGTTATTCATATTTCCGAATAATATGTATCATTTATTTGTCAGTCCAGAACATAATAAAATTTGTTAGGACAATAAGAACATAAACAACATACAAGCCAATGTAAGTACATACATGATAAAATAATTAAATAATTATTACACAAAACACTGACATATAAGTATTACGTAAAAGGTAACTTTGAACAAAATGGCTTTTGTAAAAGATTAACCCGAGTCTGAATTGTATCATGTATATGTTCGATTCATATTCGCCTGAATATGAATTAGACCTATATGATACGATTATTAATTGGTTAGACACCTATCTAACTTGCCTTAAACTCAAACTCAATAAACCATTTGCAGGTACTTTAGAATTGTCAAAGGAGTCAGTCATTATTAAAGTAAGGTCGATTCCAAAGCAATACTTTAGTATTATTTCAACCATTACTTACAACTCACACTATCATTAGCAATGGGTTTCATTTTGACAGTTCAACAATATTCATTGCGTTATTTATCACCATCATCATCATCATCAACCTTTTTTATTGTCCCACTGCTGGGCACAGGTCTCCTCTCATACAGAGAAGGATTGAGCGTAATAACCACGCTTGCTCAATGCGGGTTGGCGATTTCAGACTTAAAGTCCAGGTTTCCTCAAGATGTTTTCCTTCACCCTCACTCATTGGTGTCCAAGATATACTTAGAAAGTACATACAAGTTTATAAAAGTTACATTGGTACTTGCCTGACCTGGAATCGAACCAGCGCACTCATACTTGAGAGGCTGTTGTTTTAACCACTAGGCCACCACGACTTACTTACGCGTTATTTATATTGTTGAGCAAATATATTTTTCGAATACATTTTTTTTTTAATAATTATAAACAAGCGCTTGACCGCACTCCCGCCTGATGGTAAGCAGAGATGCGATCGTTCATGGTAAAGCGCGCTAGTTTATTAAAGGCCTATTCACTCAGAAAAACTGAGCGAATAGGAAGGAAGACGGCAGTTGAGCGAGGTGATGCAATGTTAAACCCAACAACACGACCAACGATGCTGCGCCAAAGGCAGATTGATCTGAAGACCCTCCATGACCAAACTCCCAACACAACAACATTAGACGCATCGTACCCAGCACACATCGCAACACAACTGCTCAGACCCGTCCTCCTTACGGCCTCTCCAGACATCATGCCGGAACACGACAAATCGCTTGGCGGCAAGGCTTTGTCTGGTGGGTGGTAACTTCTGCCGGCGGCCGGTGTTATGGCCTACCACCGAGACAATGGATTAGCAATATGCTTTAAATTGAGAGTAATAGTTGGTTATGTAAATGGGGTACATTTGTAGAGTCATCATCATCATCTCAACGTTAATCCCAGTCGCATCCAAAGCTTTTATACACATTTTTTTTTTATGGGACAAAGCCCGCCATACTTTTCCCACCCACTGCAACTCCTGAATGCCAGAATCTACAGTGGAGACCGCCAGGAAAACGCCGAGCAATGAAGCTCGACGAGTCCCGGAGAAACGATTCAACTGTCTTGGGCCCCGCAACGAAATTAATCAGAAAAGAATATCTTTTAGCAGGAGACAGAACAGAACTAGGCCAATCGGCACAAAGGGACATTATTGCAATTACATACATTTGTAGAGTAAAATCTAGAAATACACCCACGCGTCATTTCCTTGAAATATTGCCGTTATTCGATCTTCAGCTGAAGATAGTTACGAAACTAAGCACGGGAGTAAGCACTGCTTAGTTAAACTATAATGAACTTTGATACTGGTATAGTTTCAGGAATATTCACTAAAATTTAAAGCAAATAATAATTTTAGAAGTAAACCATTTAGCGCTAATTAAAGTTTGAATTAGGAAAATGAATTCTTAGTAAATGAACGAATTGTGTATCTTACTTTGGATGAAATTATTTATTTTGACTTTAGGCAGTAACTGACTGATGGAAATCATTTCAGAAATCAATAAATTTCACAATACAATTACTTTTTATTTTATTTTTTTTAGATCTAAAAGTCATCGAAAACAAATATATAATTGCCATAGAGATAGATTTTTTTTTAAATTATTTTAAACTAGTGCTTGACTGCAATCCCGCCTGATGGTAAGCAGTGATGCAATTGTTGATGATAAAGCGCGCTAGTTTATTAAGCATATTCACTTAAAAACTTGGTGAATACCAAGGAAGACGGCAATTGAGCGAGGTGATGCAATGTCAAACCCCACAACACGACCAACGATGTTGCGCCAGAGGGAGATTGATCTGGAGACCCTCCACGACCAAACTCTCGACAGTACAACATTTGGCACATCGTACCCGGCACACATCGCAACACAACTGCGTACGGCTTCACGAGAGATCATGCCGCTTAGCGGCAAGACTTTGTCTGGTAGGTGGTAACTTCTGCCGGCAGCCGATATTATGTCCTACCACATAAAAAATAAGTGTGATACCACATCTCCTCGAGCCATATCTAACCTTCCAATATACACTGTTGTGCAGTGAATATTGGAAAAATATTAACAGGCGAACTTTTTCATTTTTAAACAAAATAATGAAATGCTGGACGTTGTGTTCGGCATCTAGGTGTAATGACAAGGTGATAAAAACACGCGTGTCTCGTGGCTCGTAATCCATTTAATCCGCGACGCCGCGAGCGATACGTGCAGCGCAGGGGTCGGCGCCCCAATTTGAGCTGATCAAGGTTTTAAAAGAATAAGTCAGTTTTGTGCCATATTTAAAAAAATATTAATATCTTAGGGGCCCGTGGATAAATAATAACATCCGTACAGGTCGACTGATAAGGTTAAGCTACTCTTGCCGCAGTTCGTCTGTGGATGGGAGACTGTTTTACAAATTAAGACCCGTCCGTGCCTCGGGAAGTTTCTTTTTTATATAAATTATAAACTAGCGCTTGACCGCAATCCCGCCTGATGGTAAGCAGAATTGCGATCGTTGATGGTAAAGCACGCTAGTTTATTAAGAGCCTATTCACTCTTGCCTGGAAGACAGTCAATTTGTAGTGTAACGGAAACACCGCCATCGGCAAATTGTTCCAGTCGAACGTAAGGGTGGAAAGTCGCCGTACGACGGATTGTCCGATGGTGGAACGGAGATGGGGGAATTAAATCATGCAATTCCCTTGCACACTCGCCAGAATGCATCCTATAGAAGACCGAAAGGCTGGCTACTCTACGCCTGTGCTCCAGGCTGTGGAGACCGTTTCGAGTTAAATCTGGGTCGCCAATTAGCCTCATCGCACGCCTCTCCACTGAATCCAAAGTACCCAGGTGACATTTCGCATCACCAGCCCAAATGTGGCTGCAGTACTCCACACACGGGCGGACCTGTGCTTTATACAATATTAGAAGCTGTAGCGTGTAACAAATTATAGAAATGCTTTGAAAATTTTATTTCACAATAATGACAATAACAGTTGAAAAAGTCGGCTGCGTGAACCGTCTATGAGGGAGGTTTTAGGCAAATTGATGATGTGCCCACTATACTGCCATATTATAATGTTTTTTAAATATCAACGCGCGAAATTCTTAATGCACCCCACTTATACTATAACTATCAATTTCGTAATGAATCGATCATCACTGTCAATTCATTTCCACTTTAATTTATCCTCTTTTATACCACTATCGCCACGTATAAATGACTTATAAATTGCTGTAATGTCTTACCAACACAATATCATAAACGTATAATTAATATTAAATAAAGTACAATCAATTTAATATAAACCGGTGACTTTGGCAGCTATTATGTGATAAAAACACGCGTATTCCGTAGTGTGTAATCCGTTTAATCCACCGGCGCCTCCGGCAAAACGTGCAGCAACAATGTTCGTGGTGCCAGTTGGATTGAACATTATTATATTATTTTGCTATGTCGGTGATTTATTTCAAGTGCTCAATTCTATTGATTGCTACCAAGAAGTAAGTGCAGAAGGTGGCGGGATACCCTGGCCAATTCTAGATCTATTTTAGCTCTTGTTCGAGGTCATTGGGCTATAAAGGCAATTGCTGAAAAAGGCCTCTCTCTATGCCCAGCAGTGTGATTATACAGTAACAGTAAATGTACCTAATTACTAACGGGAGCATTTTTATAATACAGAAAAAAATGGTGTAATTTTTTTATCAAGATAAACTTATGAGAAACTTATAAACTGTGGATGTCACAATAAAACTAAGTCGGTGTAACGTAAACGTTGCCTCAATTATCCAATTAATCGATTGAATGCCAAAATTACAGTATAAATTAAAAGCCGTTGTGTCTCAGATATATCCACGTTCACAGCATACGAAAAGTCAGAGATTACAAGATATCTTAGAAAGGCATTATTGTACGAAACAAGCACATTTACACATTACACACAAACACTTAGACATGTAATGAACATTCCCCGCTGCAAGTGCGACCACACATCGCCAGCAGAGACGTAGACGTACGTGGTCCGTATTCCCGGCGCGTGGTCCACTAACAAACCAAAATTCTATTATCAAATTAGGAAATGTCTTGCCTCTAGATAGGTGCTAAATGTGTTTACTTATAATAGAAAAATAAGTTTAAGTTTAATTGATGGTGCGACGTTTCTTGTGGTGCTTGTATTTTTATGGAGTTTTTCTTAAACTTGCTCTCAAAGTTATCGTTTTTTTTTTTCATCGTTGCTTTGGGTAGTTACGGCAAATGTAGAAGGAAGTTGAAAATTTATTTCGCTGAGATATTTTTTGACTCTTATCAATGATTTAGGAAAAACTGTTAAATTATTTATGTTAATCGATTACTATAATGTAATATAATATTGTTAAATTATATAAGTCGCTAATGACCTATATGTTCAAGCGACCTGAAAAAAATAAATTAAAATAAAAACGTTGGCGTTGGTTTTGGGCAGGCTCGTTAATAACTTATTTTAATTTAAATTACTAGAATTAAAATAGGCCGCCACTTTTACTAAACAATGGATAACAAATCGTTTTATTTTTAAACTCGCCACTGATCGGTTTCAAGTTTAGGGTTTCCCGTTAAAAACCTCGCAACTAATGGATACCCCGGGTAGATTTTTCATTAATAAACTCACCACTGATTGCTTCCACAGTTAGGTCCGTTTGTGTACTAAATACTGTATGTCCATTAACTCCAATGCTGGTAAACAGAATACCTCCATGCAAACATTTCAGTTACAATAACACAGTATAAAAAATAAAACAGGGTCAAAATATTCGTTTATAAAGGGGAGGCTCGACCGAAAAGGATAAACACGTTAAAGGGTGCTGTTGGCTCCGCTATCCACAAAGAAAACACTTATGATTGTACGCGACGGGCGTTAGGGGGTTAAGAGGAGGCAGGGGATAAAAGGCGATCGAAATTTTTGCAAACACTCCTCATGTGAGGCAAAGGCGTTCGCCTTTGTTTGTGTACAGCCTGTAAGAATTTACGTTATTCTTTTTTTATTTAAACGTAAGCATTGACGTTCTATTTTATCGGCCGGGACGATTGCATTACGACGATTGCACGCTGGAATGACATCTAATTTTTTTTATTAGATAGCTCCGATGTTACCATCGCTGTTTTATTTTTGTATATTTGTTTAGTCGAGTTGAATGTACGAAAAATGATCGGGACATTGATGGAGGGAAAACAAACAACATGATGTACACTACAGCTGCATTTTTGTAGGTACATATTTTACTTTCAACATTTATTCTATCATCAACGGACATGTCAATCGACATTACGAAGGCAATATTCTTGGAACTCGTGAGTGATGGATCTAGTTTATTTAATTATTTTTTTTTTCAATACGAATATACGTAAAAGCATAAATAAATATAAAGTCGATATTTATATAAACTTTTCGCAAAAAAGGGTTTAGACATTCTCTATCTCAAAGTGAGTTTGGGCCGTACGAAATCAGCCTAGGTTGTCAATATCATCAGTCGCGGGAAACTCCTGAATGAGAAATGCTTAGAACTGGGAAACATGGCAGAAGAAATGGAATACCTATACCCAGCGGCCTGCGGGTGATTTCAGATAGAAATTATAGTGATTCTCTACCAGTCAACCAAATGTTATGAAGAAATTAGAAGAGATAATGTCAATTCAATTGTAATTATTGTTATTTAAAATGTTCAAAAACGAAACCCAAAAACAAATAAAAAGAATATAAAAATACAATAAAGTCAAAAGCCTCGTACTCAAGCATTTTAAAAATTGACCATTTTGCCAATTGCTTAATGTTAGGCCTAAGGACCAAAGACAACACATTCATTGACATTGACATGTAGCCTATAAATCCTTATAACTCATTTCTTCCAACCTGTACGGTAATTATAACACACTATGAGTAGCAATAGGTTTCATTTTGACAATTGAACAACATGCATTGCGTTGTCTACATTGCCGACTAGACAGTAAGCATAGACATTTTTCTTAAATATGGACCAATAGATTAGCAATAAGCTTCAAAATGATTCCAACTGATAGTAACAGTGAGTTACGCAATTAGAGTGTCGATCTCATTAACTCATAAAACCATGATTGTCCAAAAACACAACTGTTTCCCTCTCACACCAAAAAGCAAATGAATATTTAATTTCAATTTCGATACATCATCATAATACAGTCTTAATTTAAAGCGGTGAGCACATAGCGCGCGGAACAGCATGGCTTAATCTCCTGAATATATAACAAGTACACAACAATTACGAAAATTAACGGCCACTCGACCATTTTACAGCGTTCGTACCAAAACCCCCATCAACGGTTTTTATCAATGAATTTTTAATAAATTAATTTATTACTTCATTAATTCTTAATTAGTAGTTGTGTGCTTATTAATTTACATTTGTGATAATGTGCGTAAAATGTGTTCGGTTACTTAGCGTAATACAGGATTTTGTTATTGTTGTATTTATGCGCAGTGCTTTTGTGATTCCGCTGTTTGGTAAATATAGGCTGTGAACTACCTACGCATAACTGAGGATTCAGCAG
Source organism: Sesamia inferens (assembly GCA_037179545.1). Classification (NCBI taxonomy): domain Eukaryota; kingdom Metazoa; phylum Arthropoda; class Insecta; order Lepidoptera; family Noctuidae; genus Sesamia; species Sesamia inferens. The sequence goes on from CM073925.1 coordinate 27,905,026, forward strand.
ATAACGGGCAGATAGGCTATCTTCCCGTATCAAATTACTGCGATTTCCAACCTGCCTGCCAAGTGTGGGGATTTGTGTGTCAGTAATTAATAGTTGAGTATTAAGATTATTTTAAGAAGTTAAAATAATAATGATTAGTGTACCAGTTGACAAAATTATACCGTCAACTTGGGTACCGACCAACTGTTTTTTTTTTTTTTGTGACTATATGAGCAAAGATGAGAAATTAGTAAATATGATGTATGTAAATTATTGAAGCACTCAATATAGTAATAATTTATAAGTAATTGTTGTTGAAAAGGAGCTTTGGAACACCTTTGGCACTGGTAAACAATTTAAAATATAAATTTTATTTTTATACTTATAGTAATACAAAATACAGTTTTAATTGCTAGTTAGGTATTACTGGATTGTTGAGGTGAGAAGACAACCGCTCTATTTGAAATGATGGTTTTCAGCTGCAATTAATGAGACTGGCAGCCAATCCCAACTAGTGTTGCCCAAATTCAGTCTTGGTCTTGCAGTCTTGGTCTTGTTCTTGCGTTTTTGCAAGACCAAGACCAAGAACAAGACCGCGTATTTTTAGCAAGACCAAGACCAAGACTGACCGTGCAAGACTTGAGCAAGAACAAGACCTAGCCTGCAAGACTCTTGCGTCTTGCAGCTAGGACTTAGCGCTATTTCACTGAGTAGTTAGGTGTAACAGTTCGGTGTATAGGTAGGTACGCTTAGGAATTCTATGAGACGTAAAAAACTGTATCAAAGAATATGAAAAACTGGACCTATGCGCATTACGACTAATACCATAAACATAGCGAATAAAAAATATCTATTAAAATCAAACTGAGTGCATGCATAGTTATGTTTTAACCATCGGCACTTTGATAATGCGGCATCAAAGGTTTTGTACTTACTTCTCAAAGAAATTTACCGCTTTTCGGAAGTACATGATTATGATACACGCGCCGGCGGCTTCTTTTGAAATCTAAAACAATCGTTGCCGCCACGCCGAAATCATAACATTTTACACTATTTGATTGCCGCCATAGGGCGTAGGTATACTCATGCAAAATAATTTCGAATTTTAAGAGTACCTACAGGTGTTCCAAAGAATAAATAAGTTTCAGAGTGTTTAGAATGAAAATGAATACATTATACTGATCACGCAAGTAGTATTATGATTAGGATAAAATGGTAAGGATAGGTAGTAGATGTCATATTAATTCATTCTAGTAAGTATATATTATAATATTGATTACTTATATGGTTTTAAACTAATTACTTAGGTACTATTTTTGTACATTTAGTCATTATATTTCTTAAGTTTTTACAAGAAAAAATAGCAAAAAAGTGTTCAAATATCACCCGTTTAATAAATATTGTAGCCACTTTTAAGACTTTCTTTGTAGACAATGTGGGGGAAGCAACTTAAAACAGAAAGTCTGCGCAAGTTCAATGAACTTTATAAAGAATATAAAAGTTTACACTCACTGAACAAATCTCTGGAATTACTAGAAAAAGAAAATAAAGTATGTGACGAAGATGAAGACGTAATAGACTTTGATAAACTCTATGAATGTCCCTCGACGTCATCTGGATCTTGTCTTCAAGGCTTAGTGATAGACGAGTTGGAGGAGTACCTGAGAAAACCAAGAACTGCCAGCTCGGAAGACATTTTAGATTGCTGGAGGACGCATGAGACAGAGTATCCGATTTTATCGAAAATGGCCCGTGATTTTCTCTCAATACCTGCAACTTCAGTACCTGCTGAGAGGTTATTTTCTAAAGCATCATTAGTAATTAGAAAACATAGAAATAGGTTAAGTGATGAGTCAGCCAGATGGTTACTTTGTATTAATTCTTGGTCAAAAAAATTGATATAAAGTATCATAACCTAATGATAAAGCTGTTTATTTGTGTTGTATTTTATTTTTTATTCAAATAAATGATAAATCGTAAAACTCTTTTATTAAATTTCTTATAAATTGAGGGTTCAATCTCTTTCTAGACAGATAAGTATTGTTCTTTAAAATACAGTCAAGCTATTGTAATTAATTTGTTTTTTTTTACATGTTTTAGCAAATGTAAGCTTATAAATCATAAATGTTTATTAAGAAACAGTTACTTCCATGGAAAACGACATATAGGTCAGTTGATTTTTCGAATTTCTTATCAAATCTTCAGTTATTTATTAATCTGCTTGATCTTTACTATGGCTATGTTAATTCAAGCTCACAATGTTCCAATTCTAATACGTTTTTCTAAGATTTAAAGTAAACTTTAATAAATAGTAATAGACTAATAGGTAATTGCAAGACTTGCAAGACTTGCAAGACTCTTGCTGCAAGACCAAGACCAAGACCAAGACTGGGAGCGCAAGACCAAGACCAAGACCAAGACCAGGTGTATTGGCGCAAGACCAAGACCAAGACTGGCTAAGTCTCGTCTTGTTCTTGCATTTGGGCAACACTAATCCCAACATACCTAGTTGGGAAAAGGCGGATGTTCAGATTGCTTGACCAGCCCATAAATATTTTTTTGTTCTTTCAATCTAATATGACCTGAAGCTAAGTACCATATTAAAACAGCGCCCACACGGCATGTGTCGTGGAGTAACATTACACATTTCAAAACGTCTTGGCTCCATTTTACTTCAAACTCGTGATCGAACGCAAACACGGCCGGGTGCGTTTCGCCTTAAAAACACATCGACACCCTGCCTTAAGAGGTGCTTGGTGCACTCCGAATGATACAAAGAAAACACGTACATCGATGAATTTGTTAGAAAAAAAAACATTTGCTTACTAGACCCGCGCGATGTATGTCGTCCGATATGAAAGTGACGTTTCTCGTGGACCGTTAACAGTATGTTCCAATTTTATGACGTTTTTGATGTTTTCTTTTCTGGTTGGAAAAAGTCGTCAAGTCTACATTGAAAATAAACAGAAATAGTAACTATTTTGTGAGTTATGTTAGGAAGTTATGATCATCATAATTTCTAATAGATATGAATTCAACCCGCATTGAAGCCAGGTGATAGATTCGTGACGGGGTCCACGAAGACTGATGGCTCCTGGGTCAGGGTTGCGGGTTGGTTAAAAAGAAATCATGGCCGTGGCGCACAGGTAAGTGAAGAAACACGGCTGGGTTTTAGTCAGTAAAAGTATGACACGCCCTTCCACTCCGCCCAGAGCGGGAGAAGTCAATATTATGATTTCCCATCCCAAACAAAACGTGGTAGATTACAGCTCACTCCCTCTCGCCATGAGATGACCTGTATCCTAGCAGTAAGAACGTTATCAGCTGATGATGATGATAATTGGTCCTACTAGAAATTTTATAAACCCATCTAACAAACTTTAACCACAGAAAAAAACTGTATGTTCATGTTATAGATATTGTTTTCTACTGAAATGTTAAATAACATTCAATTATTCTGTTTCATTTGTTTGATACCCACATAATTTAAATTTCCTTTTAACTCCTTTATGTTTACCAGCCTTTTGTATTCTATTGTGAGCGTTCGGTATCGAACAGACATTACAACAATGAAATGACACTCGATAATAACATTAGAGGCCTCTTTGCGGGTATCCTAGCAACAGATATAATACTCAAATTGTTTATTTCAAACACCATTGTAAGTAAAAAAACCTTTTCATATGACTCAAACATGTTTTTATATATTTTGTACATAATAAATAGATAACTATATAAATTCTTCAATCTATCAATAATGCTCATATCTTATATTTTTCTAACAATAATTCAGTATTTTTGTGAAGAAAATATGATCACATCCGTCATAACGGGTCGAGTTTATTTTAGTTATGTATTGATGTTTACGTTATGGAGGGCCGGTATTTGTCACCACTTCATTTCACTCGAATCCCCTATAAATGGACCTCTTAGATTGGTGAGAATGATACGATATATCTGATGTAATTTATGACAACAACCTGTATAAGCTCAGATAAAACATTTGTCGGATTTGCGGTTTGTATTAATTCAAATATTTGTAACTAGAAGCCTTGGTATCTGTTAACTAGTATACGCTTAGAAAATTGAATTAATGTTTCCAATTGATGTTAAACAAACAATTTTATTTTAGTGAAAATGAAGTTGATTTCAAAGTAACTAATACAATTGAAAATGTTTGAAGTTATAGCGTAAACTAAACTTCATTGTATTGGTGTTAAAGTTATTTTTCCAATAACTCATATCTATTTATGTTAGAAACTAAATTTCGAATGCAGATTATATATTTCCTAGAAATTTGGGTATCTAACATAGCTATGTTTATTTAATACCTACTAATTTTCAGCAGTATGTGTGGTTCGACGAACACGTAATTATTTATAAAATGATTATTATAGATTATATTGTATGATTAACAAATAATTATTTCTGTTTTCAGGTAAGCAAAACTTCAGTTTAAAGCAAACACAAATCCAGTAAGTTTTGTATATGCTAGGATTACAAGGACCATAACCTTATTCAATAATTATCAAATAGATTTCAAGAAAAATCCTCTAAAAAAAAACACTGAACAATGAGTTTTAGAATAGAATGTTGTTGTGTCGGGAATGTGTCGGTCGTGAAGGGTCTTCAGATCAATCTCCCTTTGGCACAGCATCGTTGGTCGTGTTGTTGGGTTTAACATTGCATCACCTCGCTCAACTGCCGTCTTCCTTCCTATTCGCTCAGTTTTTCTGAGTGAATAGGCTCTTAATAAACTAGCGCGCTTTCCCATCAACGATCGCATCACTGCTTACCATCAGGCGGGATTGCGGTCTAGCGCTAGTTTATAATTATTAAAAAAATAAAAAAAATAAACTACACCGCTTTACCATTAACGATTGCATCACTGCTTACCATCAGGCGGGATTGCGGTCAAGCACTAGTTTAGCTCAGAACCGTCCTCCGTACGGCTTCACCAGACATCGTGCGGGAACACGACAAATCGCTTGGCGGCAAGACTTTGTCTGGTGGGCGGTAACTCCTGCCGTCAGCCGATGTTGTGGCCTACCACCGAGAATTTCCTATTAAAGGAACGTTTCTTTAATTGTTTGTATGTATGTATATAGGATAGCGTAATTCTTGAGAAAGGCTTTAGGTATCTAACATCTCACTACAATTCCTAGGAGCCGACCACAATGGAAATGTCAGATGTTACTTACGATGGAATGCGATGCCTATGGTCCGATATTTCATGCTAACAAGAAAAAAATTTACCCTGGTTTGATGACCCTAAGTTAAACAGAAACTATATAAAATTAGCCCTTAGACTTAGATCTGGACACTTTCCATCGGCAAAGTTTGCATACTTAATGAAGAAGAGTGATTCACCTAATTGTGTAACGTGTAACAAAATTGAAGATGTTCAACATTTGCTGATGGAATGTGTTCGAAATAAAGATGAACGCGATTCATTGCTGAGCGAACTGAAATTAAATAGATTAAATGTGGGTCTGATCCAGAGTATTCTATCAAAACCGAAATCAGAGGCAGCCAGAAAATTATGTCGTTTGATAGCGGTCGCTCAGCAATGATTCGTCATACTGAATCTATTGTTTGTTTACTTTTCCTTAGATTAGAAGTTTAAATTTGTCAAATAATCTGTATAATAAGGTACGATGGGGCTGATATATCCGCATTGGGACAAAAGCCCCTGAATAAAATGTAGAATAAAAAAAAGAAAAAAATTCTATTTTAGTTTTCTATTCTATTTTAGTTTTAACGTGTTTCAATATTGATGTTATGAACAGTATACATATTTATAGCTCGTAGTAGCGATCACGGTGTCGGGTAGGTCACTTCTTCTTCAGCCTATAAAGGTCCACTACTGGATAAAAACCTCCCACAAGGCTTTCCACGATGACCAGCGTTGTGCTGCCCACATCCATCGGCTTCCCGCAACCTTCACCAAGTCATAGGTCTATCTTGTTATGGGCCTCCTACGCTGCATCTTCCAGTACGTGGCCGCCACTCCAGAACCTTACCGCCCCATCGGCCATCGGTTCTACGAGCAATGTGTCCCGTCTACAGCCACTTAATTTTAGCGACTCGAAGACCTATGTCGGTGACTTTAGTTCTTCTGCGGATCTGCTCATCTCTGATTCGATCCGCAGAGAAACTCTGAGCATAGGTCTTTCCATCGTCATTTGTGTGAGTTTGAACCTTCTTATAAGTCCCATTGTGAGTGACCACGTTTCAGTTCCGCATGTCATTAGTGGTAACACACACTGGTCAAAGACTAGTCTTGAGACACTGTGGTATCTTGGACGACGGGAAGATGTAGCGTAGCTTCCCGAACGCTGCCCAGCCGAGCTGGATTCGACGAGACACCTCTTTCTCGAAGTTGCACCTACCTAGTTGGACTGTTTGTCCCAGGTATACTCGTCAACAACTTTAAAGTAATTGAATCGGTCGAAATTATTGAGAACAACTTTAGTGCGTAAGGGTAATCAATAAGCCGTGAAATAATTGACACACCAACAAGTCCTAGTAAACGCCTACTGCCAATTAATTTTAGCGACTCGGAGAGCTATGTCAGGTTGGTCATGCTCACGCGAATTCAATGCATTCTCCTCATCTAACAACAGTGCTCAAAATCATCTTGTAAAAAAACCGCGGTCCACGAATGATATTCACAAATCGATTGCAATTTTCGGAAACAAGGCTTCAATAACTGTATTGTTGCACAATACGAACTCTAAATAGTTCACATATTTACTGATAAAACGTAACTGCTTTACAAAGGAATGAAGCTGGTTATATAACCACGGGCATTCGTCGTAACGCACACACCGCTCGGAATGAACCAATCAAACGTTGCAAAGTAATTTTAAGTGTATGTGTATTTCTTATGGCATTTGTAATTGTATTTTTGAAGTGAAAACTGAAACATCGACGTGAAAGTGCTCAAGCACTTTTGTTGGATAGGGAAAAAGCCTTGAATGACCTAAAATGACCGATCCGACACCGTGATCGCCTTTTGTTTTTTTTTTTTTTTTTATTTTTTTGTGTATAGGTGGCGTGTTTTGTTAATGTTAATGATTTCAGTTTTCAGTTCAGTCGTCAATCCCACGACTGCAATTTTTTTTGTCTTTGCTTCGGTATTATATTTTTTATGCAATTTTGATGGTATTATTAATTACATTTGTGGGCAGTAAAAGTAATGTAATCCTTACTATAATATTATAAATCGGAAAGTGAGTTTCTTTGTTTGTTTGTTCCGCTTTCACGTCGTAACTACTGAACCGATTGCTTTGAAATTTTGCAGACGTAAAGTTAGAAGTCAGGATTAAATAATAGAGTACTTTTTATCATGGAAAAAAATGATGTTCCTGAAGGAAATCTAAAAAGCGTAATATAACCGAATTCCACGCGGACAAAGCCGCTGACGGAAATTTAGTTTTGAATAAATAAATAATAATAACATTCATTGAAAAAAACGTAACCGACTTAAAATTAAATGAAGCCGGTTATGTAACCAATTCACCAATGGCATTGGCCGTATTGCACACACCGGTCGGAAAGAACCAATCAGAACAAATTTTGCTACGACTGACGTAATTAAGAAGTTTTCAACTCAATCAGTCCTTTAATATTTGTACAAAATGAAAGTAATCTGCTTAAATGGTTTTAGCTAAAGTTTAAGTGGAAACACACGGAATTAAATTTTGTTTGACAACCTTATGACGTTCTTAATACATTTATTGTGAAGAATATAATATCAAGTGAAAGATTTTTTTATTTTTAATTATAATCTCGCGCTAGACTGCAATCTCGCCTGATGATAAGCAGTGATGCAATCGTTGATGGTAAAGCGCGCTAGTTTATTAAGCCCATTCACTTAAAAAAAACTTTGTGAATAGGAAGGAAGACAGCAGTTGAGCGAGGTAGTGCAATGTTAAACCCAACAACACGACCAACGATTCTGCGCCAGAGGGAGATTGATGTGGAGACCCTCCCCGACCAAACTCCCGACACAACAATATTTAACGCATCGTACCCAGCACATATCGCAACAAAACTGCTCAGACCCGTCCTCCGTACGGTTACACCAGACATCATGCCGGAACACGACGAATCGCTTGGCGGCAAGACTTTGATTGTTCTGTGGTAACTTCTGCCGGCAACCGATGTAATGGCCTACCACCGAGAAAGAAAGAAGTTTCACTTATTGTCGCTAATCCAGCACTAATCATGAAACGCTACATTGCTGTATATTAGGTACGCCCTGGTAGACAACATTGAACTCTCGACCACCGTAGGCTCGGGTTTGCGGGCGGCGAGGGGTAGGCAGCTCGTTGCCCGGCCATAACAACGGCCGCCAGCAGAAGTTACCACCCACCAGACAAAGTCTGCCGCCAAGCGATTTGTCGTGTTCCGGCATGATGTCCGGTGAAGCCGTACGGAGGACGGGTCTGAGCCGTTGTGTTGCGATGTGTGCCGGGTACGATGCGCCAAATGTTGTTGTGTTGGGAGTTTAGTCGTGCAGGATCTTCAGATCACCTTTTGGCGCAGCATCGTTGGTCGTGTTGTTGTATTTAACATTGCATCACTTCGCTCAACTGCCATCTTTCTTCCTATTCGCTCAGTTTTTCTGAGTGAATAGGCTCTTAATAAACTAGCGCGCTTTACCATCAACGATCGCTTCACTGCTTACCATCAGGCGGGATTGGGGTGAAGCGCTAGTTTATAATTATTAAAAAAAAAGGACCAGGCTCGGGTCGACGGCGCGTTGTGTTTCACACGCGCCTCAAAGACATGTCAGCGCATCGTGACGGGGTCCACGATGACCGGTGCCTGGGTCAGGGTTACGGGATGGTCAAAAGAGAAACCATGGCTTGTGAATGAACGCCGGTGGGTTTTATTGAGCAAAAGTTGACACGCCCTTCCGCCCCGCCCAGAGCGGGAGACCATTTAATAATTTTCCATCCAGAAGAAAAAAATAAATAAAAGATAGGAATAATTTTATTATCTTTTTACTCTCTGAACGTTCGGGCTATTTGCTTAATTGGCTAGCTAATAGTTGTCGTTTTGAAATAAAAATACGAAAAATGATTTGTTGGCTTATTGGTCACAACGACCGTGTTACTATTTTTCGTTTGTTTCATCGTGTTTAAACATCTATTCGTATAGTTTATGCAAAAAAATTTAAGTGCAATAACTGCGTTCGATAATCCCACAAAAAGCAAAGCGATCCATTTTTTTTTTATTCACACTGTTCTATTAACGACACTCATTTAAATAATCCTGTCTTGTTTTGGGCCAGCTCCTGTTAGTTTTAAACTGGCTCTCGATAAATAATCAATCCAATCAGAGCAGTTCACGTGCGAATGCCAATTGGCCACATTAGTTTTGCGATAATTTTATTACCGTACGAGAAATTTACCTTAAAAGAAATCAGAAATAAAGAGTGTCGTAAATATTATGTTATACGGACATTTCAGTCCTTTCAAATTAAATAATCTGTATCGTAGATACTATAAAACAAATATTGATTTAATCATTTTGAAAGTTATTGCCAAGCCATTGCTGCATATGTTCGAAAAAATTGTCTGCATATCAACGTAATTACCGCAATGAATGTTGATGAACTGTCAAAATCAAAGTGATTTGCTACTAATTCCTGTCGCCAAAACTAGCCTCAAAAATAACACTGATTTCTTCTAAATATTCCAAGCAAATAAAATACTAAACAGTATCAAACTCCATTTCAAGATACTTCTAATTTCCACACATTCCCCTCGTAAATTCCATGCAAAATGTATGTCTACGAGTTTCCAAGTCCTGTATTACCAGGTACTGCATATTAATACTCCAATTAAAACTTGGTTATACAAAAACGTCTATAAGCGAGTGGATTTCGAGGTTGGATTATATCTATAGAAATTCTCCTCCGTTCACTGCCTTTCGAACTGTTTAATTAACAACGTCTTGTATCGACCTCGATAATTAAAAAGATTTAGGTTAGCCGTCGTAACGTTCAATATACTTTGAAAGCGTTTTGCCTCTCTAGAGAAAAATTGGAAATTAAATTATTAAATACTAACTGAGCTCCACTGTTTCATCTGGATAAGTTTCCAACCTGTGGTGATATCGGGTTAAAAATCCTATATATAAAAAAATCTGTGTGAAAAGTTTCATGAGTCATACGTTTAGCAGTTTTGGCGGTAAAAAGGAATAACATAGTTAACATACTTTCACATTTATAATATTAGCAGGATTCTGAGGAAACCACGCAAGAATAAGGACATCATCATCATTTCAGCCGAAAGACGTCCACTGCTGGACATAGGCCTTCCCCAAGATTCTCCACGACGACCGGTCCTGCGCCTCCCGCATCTAGCGGTTTCCCGTGACCTTCACCAGATCGTCAGTCCACCTTGTCAGGAGCCTACCCACGCTGCGTCTTCCAGTGCATGGTCGCCACTCGAGAACCCGAATATTGAATTGCAATAAGGACATAATTTCTGATTAATGTTCTATCATCATCGTCATCAACCTTCTTCTCATACAAAGAAGGATTGAGCGTAATCACCACGCTGATTAATGTTCTATATATTTTCTTATTAGAAACCGTTATATTCAATCGGGAATTCCTTAGCCAATTTAAATTTCGCATTTCTCTTCCACTCTTCTATATGCGAATTGCTTTGAAAACACCAATATCCCGTGTACACCACACATACATACATAAACACAAATATACTGCATGTGATTGTGTATGGGTGATACAAATTTTTCAGTTGGCGCCTCGTCGACTTCGAGCCAACGCTCATTTGCTAAAAACTCCCCCTGTACCTATAGGTCCTCCGCGTAGATGTAAGAATGTTTAGACGTGAAGTAGCTATTCAGTTATTTATTTTGTTACATTTTGGATGTGGTACTCCAGTGGCATACCCACTGAAGTACCACATCATCAGACCTTTTATTTTATGTAGACTAAAATCACATATATACATGTATGTATTTGTTATTTTGTATCACTGCTGAGCAAAAGCCAACCTATGTTGTGAATGTTTATTTTTTAATATCTTAACAATTCAAAGAGTCATTACATCGGCACAGAATAAAAAAAGAAACTACATTACACATTTTTTTTAAAGAGATTAGATATATTTTTTATATTACAAAGTCCTTCTACCTTAAACAAACCCAATCTATGAAAAACAGGAACATCGCGATCCCTTCTTAGCTCTACGTCTTACGTCGACGTAGTGATGAATGCACCAAGTTTGTCCACGTCAAGGCGCGAAAAAAATCACGAACACTACCGTAACGGAAATAAGCGACCCACGCGCCCCTCGCGCTGATTGGCAGTTGTAGACGTACGAAAATTGAATAGGATTTTTGGAAATAGAACGTCACATTCGAAATTTGATTTTATTTATGCTTTTTTGTCAACGTCTTCGCAATTTAGCGGACGACAATAAAATTGCAAGCCAATTTAAAGCTTTATATTCAGCCTATTTCGTACTTACTCCTGTGACACTCACTTGAACGTTGAGTGAGCTATCATTCTAACTAATACAAAAAAGCATATGACAGGCAAAACCAACCAATGCAAGCCAAGTCAATTTTTCGCTGAGAGATTTTTATAAAATCGATTGGCTTCTCCCACTGGCGAGTTGGTACATCTTGGAGTTATTGGTTCTAGGACATTTCCTCGCGTTTACCATTTTAGAGGAGTGGCGATGAAATAAATTTCACTAATAAAAATGCCGAGGACTGTTTCGCGGTGATGCGAGAAAGGATTTGGAACATAAGAACGGTATAGGTGAAAAAACAAAAAAAAATATCGCCTATCTGTGTCTAGGACGTTAATAAAGTTAAAATTACAGTGCGATATAATCGGCGAAAATTTAAACAAATCCCAGTCGCATCCGAAGCTTCTTCAGCTTTGGAGTCTGGGGTCCGCTTTACCAGTCTAACTACTGATTTTGGCTAAATTTCGATATTTTCCGTAAAGCGACTGCCATCTGACCTCCGCAACCCGAAGGCGATATCCAAGCATTGCGGTTAGACCAATTGATGGACTTTTGAGGACTCCAACAACCCGCAACGACTGCCATTAGATATTCGTATGTCAAATATCTATACTATTTAGCAGCTAAACAAATAATTGTTTAGCTACTAAATAGTACATAGAGTGATGCTGACAATACGACAATAAATTAAACATCGTGTACCTCAACACATTCTCAGTCGACCCATAAAAACCATATAAATATGTCCATTAGTTTAGTCACAGGAAATTATTTTTAATTTTTCACATTTTCTACATGATGTACATATTGATAAGGAAACGCTTACAGGTTACTGACCGCCGCAACCTGCGGTACCAAACTTTAATAATAATGGCACGAAAAAAGCAAGTCGATACAGGATCGCGCTGTGGCCGATCGGAGGTCAGTGAACCAATATTTTTAAAGGATGTTCTATTCCGTTTACAATTTTATGCGATTTAGTTTGTTTGGAATTTTCATTTTTTTATTTTTGATGCTAGTTTTTTTTTTTCTATGGTTTAGGTGAACCAGCATTGTTCGTGTTTTAATTTATTGTCTTATTGTCAGCATCACTCTGTATATGTTTGTATAGCTTGAAATAGGGTGTGGCTTTGCAGTACTCTAAGATTCAATATTATTTTTTACTTATCACATTTTTCTTTTGACGGCAACGTGGGAGGTCAAGCAAATATATCGTTCAATATAATCATATCCTCAAAAGGTATTCGGAATTTCAAAAGTATGGTATTGCTATTACCACTGTTGCACATACGCTACACCCACGGAACGGGACAGGACGTTCCGCCACATCGCAAAACATCGAAGTCCTATAAAAATATGCTAAAGTGAGACTTTATTTACATTTACTCGCGCGATGAAACTTAATATTTTGTACCTAAGGGCTAAAAAGGTATAACAAATAATAATACTAGAAGAAGGAGACGATGCCTTCCAGACAGAAACTTTATAACGTACACAACATACCTAACGTCTATTTCCCAAAAATTTTAGCAAAGGTGTATCCATAGTACCCGTGTAACAGGGTGTGAGCCCAGAAATTAAATGGATACAAATCCAGACTCCGGGATGATAACATTAACCTAACTTCAAAACCACCCAAACCAACTATAAAAAAAATCACGTGTCCTAGTTAAACGGCCGAATATAATACCAGCACACTCATTACATAACACATTACTACTATCAATTTGAATCATTTTGAAGCATATTGCTAATTCCTTGCTCCATGTGTACGAGAAATGTGTTGGCTCAACAATGTAACCTAGGCAGTGGATGTTGTTGAACTGTCAAAATTAAACCCTTTGCTACTATAATGTGTAAATGTGTAATAATATGTGTGTGATCGCGTGTAATGCGTGTGCAAACCTTGCTGTTCTATTCACTTATTATGGTACGTCACACACGTTGATATAATATACAATCTGTTGGATTATTACGTAACACACTATCAGTAGCAACGGTTTTGATTTTGACAGATCAACAACATTCATTGCGTTATTTGGGTTGTTGAGTACATGGCGTAATGGATTAGCAATATGCTTCGAAATGATTCCAACTGATGTACTAACCCGTCAAGATCTAAAAAGGTCAACTGTAGCATCGAAAGTTTTTTTTGTTTTTTTTAATTATTCCTTTTGTTTCCTTTTTTTTACATACACTCTTGCTTTTCAAACCACTTGACATTGGCAGAATAGTCGACATCCATCGATTTTAGTTGCCATAATAAAAAATACAATAGAATAGAATAGATCCCAACTGATAGTAACAGTATGTTACGTAAATAGGGTACTGGTATTACGTTTAGTTGGTTCACAAAGTCACGTGGTTTTGTTTTTTGTTTACCTTTACTTAACTACCTTTTTTTTGCGGGGTGAAAATCCTCATAGGATGTCCGCCGCCCTGGGGTGGGCGACGGGGTCTATCAGACTTTTACTGACTAAAACAACCCCGCATTGAACGTAGTGGTGGCACCGAGCGTCCGGCTCCCTGCCTAAGCGACGCAGGTATTTGCCGAAGAAACCGTGCCCCGACAGTACCTGCGTCACCCTGAACGACAGGGAACCGTGCCTTCTCCCGAGACAGTCGTCGAGTACTGGCCGGATCGCCTCGACGGTAGCGAGGCCGGTGGTAGGGCGCTTAATCCTCTGCCACCAGTCCGCCACCAGGATTAGTTAACTACCTAAACCAATGTAGTGTACGGTCTCCGTGGCGCAGCGGTCACCACGCCTGACTGCGACGTGGAGGCCCCGGGTTCGATCCCCGGCCAGGTCATGATGGGAAACGATTTATTTATTTATTTATTTTTATTTATTTTTCCTCACACTGGAACGCCATGCAGCAATTACACCAATGGGGCAAAGACAATTCATGTGCTTCTTTCCATCCATCATGCGTACAGTGGACATCGAAGGATTTACGATCTTTTCCTGATTGGCCTGGGTCTTGGATGTTTATCTATATATGTATCTATTATAAAATATAGTATCGTTGAGTTAGTATCCCATAACACAAGTCTCGAACTTACTTTGGGGCTAGCTCAATCTGTGTGATTTGTCCATATATATTTATTTATTTATTTATTTCTTTGCGTTGTTACATTAAAATACACTTAGCGGGCTTAAGCGCTTATACATATCTAGATAACTCTAAAATTCCCACTTCAAATACCATTCGCAAACCATTGTCCACTCTAAAGCTTATTATGTAAAATTTTCTTTTCCATAAAACTTTACAGTCCACTTAACAAGCTCACATCGCGCAATAAATCCGAAACGACACTTCACTGCGACATAAAGTCTGATCGGTAGGCTTAAAAGCGATCCGACACCCTACGTTTACGATTCAAGGGCCAAGTTTAACACCCTGTAGGTATTTACAGAATGATGACACTATAAAAACTCACATAATATCTGTAAACGTTTGACTTCCAATCTAGGCGTAATAAAACCAGTTATATCCGGTTACGACCGATTATTACTCGATTCAAAGACTGTTTATGTATAAAGCTCATTTAGAAGGTATTTATTACAAACTAGCTTTCCGCCCGCGGCTTTGCCAGTGTGGAATTCCGTATTTTTGTTTCCCTCGGGAATATCAAATTTTTCCGGGATAAAAAGTACCCTATTATTTAATCCGGACTTCTAACTTTACGTCTGCTAAATTTAAAAGCAATCGGTTTATTAGTTATGGCGTGAAAGCGGAACAAACAAACAAACTCACTTTCCGATTTATAATATTAATAAGGATAACCTAGAATAGGCTGAACGGCTTGAAAATGAAAGGAGCTTGGAAATTAGTTTAATGTTTGAAAATACCTTTTATAAAGACTATTTCTAGACCGCTGGCTATAGGTACGTTCTATAAAGCTCAATGATTTTCTTAGAAATTTGTCAACATCTAGGATTCTCGAATGAGAGTTATATTTACTAATGTAAATGAAAGGTTTTAACGTTTTCAAGTTAATGAACATAGCAAACAACTCAATTTTCGCTTTTATAGCTTTCTAAAGATCAGTATCCAGACCAAAATTACGATTAATAACTTCAGTTTACTGAGCCCTCCTGAGTCGCAGCGAATAAAGCTAGTTACCTCATTTTAACTAAGCCTCCTTACAGTGTTGCCCTGCTCTGGTTTCACTTAAACACATCTCACAGATAGATTATGATGTCCGTCCTTTGTCTGACGTCACCCCAGTTAATCAGAGTTGATCTTACACGCATTAAGGTTCCAACGCTATTCAGCTTTGTCTACTAAACAAGACCTTTCCTGAAACATCAGCCCCGACGCGACCCACTGTCCGACAAAGAATTAAGAAAATCCAACATCCACTTTAATATCAGCCAGGCGAAAGTTTCGAAAACTCGTTCCTACGTTTACAACATTATTCAATTTGTCGTTACGCTGAAAAGCAGTGTACAAAGACGAAAAAGAGTCTCTCAACCGGGGACCTGCGTATTTTTCAAACAAATCCCCCGCAGTGCGAGGCAGAAGTTGAGGCGAAACGGATCCGGCCCGCGTCCGCCTTTTCCGACCATCTGAATTGCAAATGGGGATGTGATGACGGCGTTATACAAAACTAAAAGTGTCGGGCAAACTTCAGATTAAACTTCCCGAGCTGAGCGCAGGTATAGAAACAAAAACGTCACAATTATGATAATTTTTGGCCGCATCTCGGCGGATTGAATTTGCATGACTATCCGTTGCTGTGTCAACTGAGCCACCGTTCCGATGAATAATGCACGCGACGCTACTTACCTCGGTATTAACATATTTATTAATAAAATAAATATGAGACGTCCGCACGCCGCGGCGTCAGAGCAGCGAATGCCACCTCCGCCGCTGTTGACACAACGTAGACAAACTTTGCAAGTGGAGTGTTCATAGCGAATTGTTAACAGAAAACGGGTAATGTATGGCATTCATTATATAAATTGAGTTAGGACTGTGCGAACAACGATGTTCATTTCGTTAATGTGTACAGAATTAAACACAAATAATGCGCCGTTGTTAAAGGGCTGTGCGACAATTACTTTAATGCTGACAATGGCTGTTATATTTATAAATTTTAGCGGTTTGTTAAACAATGTAAATGTACCTGAGTGCTACGTTTTGCCACACTGTTGCTATTAGTTCGGGAATGTTTTACTAAATTGATAATTTTAAGCTTCAATTCGACTCAAAGCTTAAACAATTGTACCGTAAATAGGCCTAAATTAAAATATGGATAACCATGTTTTACAGGTCAGTGGAAGCTCGAAGGAATTAATGAAAAAGAGAAACATTTTCAGTGTTTTATAGCGTTATTTACAGTATTACCGTCGAGGTTCCAAGACTTATATTCGTAAAAACGATATCAATAAAATTAAAACCACCTGCGTGCACCCTAATTGAGTAACACACTATTAATATCAATTGGAGTCATTGTAAAGCATATTGATTGTCTATTGCTTCATATGTTCGAAAATGTGTCTGCTCAACAACGTAAATAACGCAACGTATGTTGTTGAACTGTCAAAATGAAACCCACTGCCGCTGAAAGTATGTTACGCAATTACCCTACTGTTCGATTTATTTTGTTTTTAAAATTGAGTTGTAAAGTAACCAAGTGTAAACTAGCAACAGCCTGATAGATTCCGTTTTGGGCACATACACGAGAGGACGGGATGTCGATTTCCTCTAATACAGTGCTATATTGAAATGAACTGAAAGTCTACCTTCTAAAAATGCCTTCACAGTATCTGAGTTAATTGGAAATAGTCCCCCTTATTCATAAACGCTGCTTAAAGTTAACTAGTGATTAGCGATTTTTTAACCATTCAATTTTGACCTTTTAACATCACTTAACTTAAATCATCCTTTATGAATATACACCATAGTGTTTAAGGGGTTTATTCATAAACGAAGATTAAAATTAAGTGACGTGCAAACGTCTAAAATGTATGGTTAAAGAATCGCTAATCACTAGTTAACTTTAAACAACTTTTATGAATAAGGGGGAGTATATCAAAAATAACTTGCTGTCGGCCATTAAAGGCCACAAAAAATCAACTGGAGCTTAACAATGTGTCGCCCAAGAACCATACAAGCAGAGCAGCTACAAAACCAACGTATTCTTATAGAGCCCTAAAGTTTGAATCCTCAAGAGAGCGAATGCACGCCAAAGCGAAGTACAGCCAGATTAAATACGTGGCTCGCAGGTGAATAGGGGATGGCAAAAAAACGCGAACGGACAATATGACCACGATTTATCGCTACCCAGGGACATGAGTTGATTGCCAAAGAAAAAAACTTTAATCCAAGTATCTTTAGAGTTGTTTGTTTTGATAGATCGTGCCCTATTTTGGATAGTGAAAGTGACTTTAGCCTGCCGAAATCATTTAAAAAGGTAATTTTGTAGTGGGTACATATTTCGTTAGGTTAGGTTAAAGGTTATTATTGAAGATAAGTACAGTCCCACTAAAACAGTTAAAGTGATGGAGCAAAATAATTAGATCGTAATAATATTTATTACCTTCCACGCAAACATTGGCATCCTCATTCCCCGTCTGTACAAAAATTGTTCAGCAGTCAGACATCTCATCTCGAATTGGGCCAATGCTGGCCGAACCAGCCCACAGTCGTCGTGAACAGAAAATTACAGCGGGTTGGCGCCAACATTTGCGGCGTGGAAGCGTAACTCAGACATCGCATTATGCCGCGGAACACACCATGCCAAGTTGCTCGGTGCGCTCTGAATTATGCATGCATTCGCCGCACATTAAACCGATACGACCGCGGCGCGCAGATTAAATATGGACACCCTGTTTAGTCATTCAGTTGTGCTAACTACGAGGTGAGAATCTTAGGGATGTTGCTTCGCGCATGTCTCAACCGTCCCTTATTAGAATCTGCGCTGGTTGTAACAGCCTGTATTTACGTGGTGGAAGAATACTTTTTTTTTTGTTGTGTTCCACCCGTGTTCTTTCACTGACTTTTAGGCCAGGGCCATGTTTTCTTTTTTAACCAACCCGCAATCCTATCCCAGGAGGCATCGGTCTTCGTGGACCACATCACGATGTGCTGACATCTCTTTGAGGTGCCCGTGAAACACAACGCGCCGTCGACTCGGGCCTGATCCTTACCGGGCGGCGAGCTGCCCATTACTCACCGTTCACAAGCCCCCAGCTACGGTGACCGGGAGTTCGATGTTCTGTCCAGACGAGGGCGTCTCCTGCAGCGGCTAGAGGCATGAGGGCGCTGGGATTCCCGCTTCCTCACGCGATCCGCCTCCTTCTGTGCTAGCATCACTGTTTCGCAGAAGGAAGTGACGGCCTGTCATGCACTCTCGCACTGGACCATGGCCTGGTCCAGGGTCGAACGCGAGAGATCGTCACCGATCGCCGCCACGAGAACACGGCGGTGCTCTACCCAAGCCGGGCAGACCTCCACCGTATGCTCCACTGGGTGGAAGAATTGTTTCCCAACAACAAGGCCAATGTTGACCTCTCTCCCTTAATGCCCTTCTTACAATGAAACGTGGGCTGTTCCTCTTGATGAGGTTTTTAACACTTCCGTGCCCTTGAAAGTTATTTCTTAATTCTTTGAAGTTGACTCAATCGTTAAAAGGAAACTTTATAAGCCACATCGTGCTTCTCTAATCTTTGGCCTGTGATTTATCATCTAGGTTCTAAGTACATCAAATAATTAACAGCCAAATATTTTGGCTCACGCGACAATTCTATCTAAATTGGAAACTTACCGCACGCAATTAATTAACTCAGCATCCGATTAAGTTCAAAGTTAATCTACGGAATCGATGTTGTACTAAAATCAAAGTTCTAGAAAAGAGAGCGAGACAGCGAATTCAATTACGGGAATGTTCTTTCAATAGAAATAGAAATTAAGTTGATAGTAAACAATACGTAATCCTCAGGAACAGAGCGCGCCCGGCAAGGCTCAGCAAAATGACATAGCGATTGAATGGCACAACTCAACTGAGATAGTGATGTGGTACAACCTCTAGGGAAAGACAATTTTATTAGAATTCTCTATGAGAATCAATACATTCCTTGGATGATAGAGATAGTACAGCTTTATTTATGAAAATTTATCTCGAGACAATTTTGCCTCTTTAGAAAACCATCGTGAAACGTGAACTCTACTAAGTCATACACAAATATTCATTAGTCATTTTCGTTATTTGTTAATATGTCTGAAAATATGATTAAAAGCTCCTTTATTACACAGTTCAAGGGCTCTTGTTATTAAAAATAGAGACTTTCTTTATTAATATAATGCGTCTGTGTTTTTACATAACATCATGCCTGAAATCGTCGAAGGGTTTGGCAGAGCTGTTGCTGTGCGTCGAGGGACGAGTCTGTTGTCATCATCAACCAGGCACAAATCCATACACTGAGACTATTGAAAAATATCAGATGGAGATAACCCAAGAACACTACTTGACCTGGAAATGGAGCCCTGGATCTCTTGTTCAGCATTAGCGCTTATAGCTACTAGATCAACGAGGTAGCATAGAAATATTTCACCATATAAAGGTTGGCGATCAGGTTATCACATTAACAATATAGGGGTTATTAACAATCTGTAAAAATGACCAATTTGAATAGATTTGTTGAACACCAGGCGGGTTTGCGGTCAAAAACTAGTTTAAAATTATAAAAGAGAACATAATATATAATTATTGAAACTAAAAAAAGCCTTGATAATAACTAATAAGGCACTAGACATGCGTTGCCGAGTGGTATTAGTAATTTTATACAAATTTTATGGTATTGTCTTAAAATAACATTTAATGTTGTTAAATACTCAAACGAAAAAAAACCCACGACTTGTTTTTAATTATTTTAATTGTATTTAATACACATAATACAATATAGAATACGTGGCTTCAATTAATGTGATAACTTCATCGTTACCATGTCGTTGCCCATGGCTACAACATAAAAAGGCCATTCAAATATCCTCGCATCACTAACCAACTTTTATGTCACAAAATTCTACTATATTCGCCAACACCTTTATCGACAAAAAAACAGCCTTAACATAACTTCCACCCACAAACTTATTCCGTTCGCTCCATCGATAACATAATCGCGTATCTATATTTAAGATGGCACATCCCAGCCCGTGTTTACTGTAGAACTTTGCGGGCCCGGACGACACTCGCAGACATTTCCCCTTTTAAACATTTCTATACTGTTTTATATATCGTCAACAAATCGATACTGATTTAAACTGTAATTTGCAGTTAAACGTATTGGGGTTTTTAATAGATTCATTCAGATCTTTGTGTTGGTTGTATTTCGATTTTTCTGCGACTTACTACTTTGTTTGGCTACAACAACTAATTTACATTGTTAAAAAAATAGTTTATTAAAATAAAATATGAAGATTTCGTATATAAAAGTTTCAAAATTACATGAAACAAAAACTGTATGAAACTTCTTTTTTATTTTACAAAACAGTGCTTGACTACGATCCTGCGCGATGGCAAGCAGTGCGCAACATCATCAATTAACAACAACAGTTTCAACAGTTTATTATGAGTCTACTCTAGCCTTAAAGACATTTAAATTAAAACCTGGCGGGAAGACCTGCAGCAGGTAAAATCCCAAATTTGGATTAATGCCTCAACCTTTCATGAACAGTAGGAAACACCTAAATAAACGTTTAAACATCATTTCAGTGCTAGATTTTCAAAACAACAAACTTGTCACGAAGGCCGTAGTTTTAACCGAATTTACGGACAACCCTCGTCTCTCGAATCTGTATCACCTTAAAGAGTAAATAACATCACGATTTTAGAGTTGTCCTTACTTTCCTTGTAAGTATAATATTCCTTCCCAAAACTAGAAATTATTGGTACGTACACTTCGAAATATCGATGAACTTTCTGATGGGTCCGTATTTTCGTTGAGAGAACAGATCTTTTGAATCGAACGAACAGTGTACTTTGGTCTCGGCATTGAAGTATGTAGTGTAGTCAATGAAAACGACCATTTAATTCATAGAAGACTTTCCTTCCTTTAAAACACTTCACACTTGCTTCAGTTTCAGCCGGCAACCGCAACCACAGTGAGGCGGCCACAGACTCAAACGCATATTAATTACATTATATCAATTACAAACAATACCTCCCGTCATGTAACAGCGATGACGTCACACTTCAAACTACCGTCATACTGTTTATAAACGCTACAGTAACATGATATACCTATCTATGTTATCGTTACCGCGCTACGTTCGTCGTAATGACTAGCTATTATAAATTTATAGGAAAATATAATTATTATAGTCTGACCAGTCATTTATGGATAAGCTTAATAAGCCTATAATGTTCCCACAGCCATGGCAGTCTCCGTGGCGTAGCGGTAGCGAATGTGGCTGCTGCGCAAGGAGGCGCTGGTTCGATCCCCGCGCAGTGCATATATTTGTATGCATGAATATGAATATTTGGACTGGTCTGGTCGTACCTCAGAAAGCACGTTAAGCTGTTGCCATACGAACATATAATGGCAGTCGTTACGGGTTGTAGGAGCCCTCAAAAGTCCAACAATTGATCTAACTGCAATGCTTCGATGTCGCCTTCGGGTTGTGGAGGTATGACGGCAGTCGCTTCACGGTAAATATCGAAGTTTAGCCAAAATCAGCAGTTAGACTGGTAAAGCGGACCCCAGACTCCAAAGCTTAAAAAGCTTCGGATGCGACTGGGATTAACGCTAAAATGATGATCAATGTTACCAATGTTAAGGCACAGGTCTCCGTAATCTAGTTAGTATTAGTAAGCTTCTGGAGGGAGGTGGTTTGTAATAACCAGCAACTGCCATGATGGCCCACGTAGTACGTCCACTTGAAGCTATAAAACATCTTCTAATTTTTGTACCCAGGACATGCCAGCTTTCTCGTGATTTTTTTTCTCCATTAGTTCTTAAGCCTGTTAAAAACATTCTGGTGGTTTCAATTATAGTTTTCGTTGGACCATGGCCCATTGGTATAAGGGTAGACCTTGTAGATTTCGTAGACTTTATATATGCAGAGCATTTTTTATTTTATTAAGTTTGGTACTTGGCTGTTCTCAATAACGACTCTAATTTGAAAACTTCGTAAATTTATATTTGAAAGAGTCACTATGGTGTTTCTTGTCACTTTTTCTCCACAGGAAACGATCAATTGGAACCTTGCTCCTAGATTTTGACGTTTCATAACTGCCCATGTAGGTTTCATCATCAACCTTTTTATCGTCCCACTGCTGAGCACAAGCCTCCTCTCATTCAGAGAATGATTAAGCGTAATCACCATGTTTGCTCAATACGGTTTGACGATTTCAAACCTAAAGTCCAGGTTTCCTCAAGATGTTTTCCTTCACCTTGTAACCAGTCATTGGTGTCCAAGATATATTTAGAAAGTACATATAACTTAGAAAAGTTACATTGACCTGACCTGGAATCGAACCCACACATATATACTTGAGAGGCCAGTGTTTTAACTACTAGGCCACCACGAATGCATAAATAAGAAAACGTAAAAATGAAAGAAAATATAAGTTACATCCTAATTTTGTCTTTAACACACTTACCTAGTTTTGAAGCCTCGGGGCTTAGTAGGGCCATATCATCATCATAATCAGTCTAGAATGGTCCCACTGTTGGGACACAGACTTACTCTCGATGAGGTAGAGTGGGCCGTAATCCACCACGCTGGGCCAGTGCGGGTTGGCAGATGTCACATGTCTTAGATGTTTTTTGGCTCCCTTGTTTCCCTTCACCATTAGTAGGGTCTAGCCCGTATTAAGCAGTTAATCGTATCGAGCCCATTCAGAGTCTATATTACTGAATATATAAAACTTGCATCTCCTTGCTTACCTTCAGGCGGGATCGCAGACTACTTTTATAAAGAATTCTCGCTACGTTACCCAAAGTTGTAGTAACTTAGTTATGCTCACTCTATAACCCTGATTAGGCTTTAAATATTACTTTGCTTTCCACTATTTCTCTACTTTAACATTTTAGACTACAGCCTCAGTATTACTTTAATAGTTAAATACAAAAACTAAAGTACTTTTATACAAGATTAGATTAAATTAGTTAAGAACTTAATTAAAGTCACCGTGGCATGAACTGTCATTCCGACTAATGCTAAAAGATTGCCAATATTGACAGATCACTCTAAACTTACTTCATACAGCCTTTCACATTGAGATTTTCACAAAATCTCAATGTGAAAGGTTATTAATTTAAAACTTTAATAGACATTTTTAAATCGATTATGAATAAATAGTGCTGCACACCTGTCATCTTGCCAATTGATAACGAAATTTACTGTCCCAAAGGGCAGGTATCGACAATGTGAAAAATATAATAATTTTTCTTATCCTGTACCCATATCAATCCTCTTTGTATAAAAAATAAGACCTCACATCCAGATATATCAACACAACAATAAAAATAAAATAAAACTATTTTTTTAAAAAAAGAACCATTATTCGGTTAAGGTAAATGCACCAGACCTCGCCCCCCTGTAAATCACAATTTATTTAAACTGTACAGTGACTGTCTGCGGCACGCCCGCATCTAGTGGCGCCCCCTCGCGAACACTTTCCGTTTTATTTCTACTGAAACTTTTATAATTCGAAGCCGCCGTTTCTCGGTGGCTCGTTAAGCCACCTTTGTCGCCTCGCGAACATTTCAAAGGTAAATAGCTCGGATTCAACGCGATTGCTCGTGATTATTTATATTGTAAATTAGACGCCTCGTGGGACGAAAAAAATCTACTTTTGAATGAGAACGTAATTTGAGTTGTATTTACATGCTACAACGTTTCGTCAAAACGCAAGGTGTGTTCGTATTAAAATTTTCGCAAAATGTTTTCGGAATAAATTTTATATTATATTGCGAATGAATAAGCTGCGTTACATTTTCAGTATGCTTAATGTAAAATATTTTACATCTCGTAGCTCTCTTAAATGTTTTAAATTGCAATAAAAACTCTGGGACCTTAAAAATCCCTTAGCACAAATAAAATGCAATCAAACACAAAAACACGAAAATACAATCATCCCCAATTCTCGGTAAGTGTCGAAACGTGAAACCAAATCCCTTTAAATCCAACGCGGTACATTCGCACAGAAAATAAAGGATATAAGTCAGTCAGATAGTACAGTCGAGTACGGCTCAAAGAACGTCGGTGGCATTAGTACAGTGGCACCCATTCAATAATTGCAACAACACCGCCAACTGGCCCACTTCCACAGAAGGCTGTAATGCATTCGCGAAATTCAGACACGAAACCGTATTGATAGTAGTGACCCTGTGTTTGAAACATCGATATAATTTTCTGACTCCTCTCAATGCCTTTGGCCTGTCCTGTGAATTGGCTCTGACAAGTGACGTTGCGGTTTTGTTGTTCAACAGCAATTTGAATGCTCTGATACGGTATAATGTATGAATCAAACGCCGGGCGGTGGAGCGTGCATTACAGAAATCGATTGGTGCTGATGAAGTTATTATTTTGTGGAAATGTGAGATTTAGAGCAGCGATATGTCAAAGCCATCGGGATTTGAAAGCGTTCGGAAAATTTCTACTAATGGAGCAATTTTTTCTTACCTCCATATGGAATTATATGAGAATCATCAATCAATCTGAATCATATGTGTTTACACGAGGACTTAATTTTAATAATAAAGCAACTTATCGTGTTATCATATCAACCATTTAGTTATATCGCTCATTTCAGAGAAAAAAGAAACGATTTTTCTGACAAACCACAATTAATTTCATTTAGATGATAGCCAAATGTTTGTAGAAACAGAAAATCTCATGTTCTCTTAATTTTATTATGTTTTGGCTTTCATAAAATACCATACCCTTATTTAATGAACTCCCTAATTCGTGGGTAGAACAACTTAAATTAAGTATACCATAAAATAAACATTACAGTCCTTTTTACAAAGTCGATCATGCATTCATTGTGATGATTTACAGAATTGATATTATAAACGGAAAATATCTTAAAGCAATTCCAAGGCCAAGGTGGGCTGCCAAGAAACTTGGCGTTATCGCAAAGGTCCGGCGGTACTTCACACCAGGACAGCTTCTAATGTTATACAAAGCACAGGTCCGTTCGTGTGTGGAGTACTAGAGCAACATTTGCGCCGATACTGCAAAATGCCACCTGGCATCACCTTGCGAAGAGGCTACTTGGCGACCCAAATTCCGCTCAGAACGGTCTCCAAAGCCTGGAACACAGGCGAAGAGTAGCCTGTCGGTGATCTATAGGATGCATTTTGGAGAGTGTACGAGGGAATTGCATGATTTAATTCCCCCATCTCCGTTCCATCATAGAACGACCCGTCGCGGCGTACGACGAGTTTGCACCCTTATGTTGCTGACACCACAACGATCCGAACGAAGCGTTTCGCCTCTTCTTTTATATTGCGTACTTGTACATCGAGGGACTGGAACAATTTGCCAGCGGCGGTGTTTCCTTCGGACTACAATTTAAGTGTCTTCAAGGCAAGTGAATAGGCTCTTAATAAACTAGCGCAATTTATGATCAACGGTTGCATCACTGCCTACTATTAGGCGGGATTGCGGTCAAGCACTAGTTAATAATTTACTAGCTTTCCGCGCGCGGCTTTGCCCGCGGGATGTTCGGTTATATCGCGCTTTTTAGATTTCCCTCGGGAATACCAAATATTTCCGGGATAAAAAGTACCCTTTTATTCAATCCGGACTTCTAACATTACTACGTCTGCAAAATTTCAAAGCAATCAGTTCAGTAATCACGGAGTCAAAGCGGAACAAACAAACAAACAAACTCACTTTCTGATTTATAATAGTAAGGATATTTAAAAAAAAAAATACTTTAATGACTTGCTCTTTTTTATTCAAAAATATTATATAAAGCTTGTTATGCCTTTATATATTATTTAAAAATAACCTACGATTTCGTCCTTTTACTCAAAGCACCACCTGGCATAACTCGCCCGAGCTATAACTTTGATATCGTTTAGCGTTCCTACTGCTTTTTTTAATTCTGATCTGGCCTCTACCTATCGTAGCGTGATGCTATAATGTGCCTCAAAAAATGAGATATCAAATTCAGAAAGAGGATACTGAGGATGCAGGTATCCAAAATTTGGATACCAGCAAAGGAAAGAGCATTATGTACATAAGTTGAAATTGGATTCTTTGTTGAATAATAACAGGCTCTGCTATCGCCTCTTGCTATTTTTGTGCAATCATGCTGATTTAAATCCAAAATAGCTGGGCTCACCACCTAGACGAACTCCTACCCACACAATGATACCCGCTTTCGTAGGTCCATTACGAAGGCGGGTACTCAAACTCAAGGCGGGACTTTTTGAAGTTCTCATAGGCATGTTCTTCGTGACTCTGCATGAAACCCAAATCGGGACTCAGTGAACAGCACCAAATACCTTTCTTCGTCCATGGGTCACGAAAGCCGTCCAACCTCAATTGCCACGTCATAATGATGGAACACATAACGGTTCGGGATGAAGATCATCTTTATACAGCCTTCTTCTGCCTCTTCTTCCTTCTCTTGCATCGCTGTAATACAAGGTGGTCTTTTGGCGGTCATTTAAAAAAATCTCCGATCTCTGCGTAGTAACACGATGTATGTACTCAATCACATCCCCAGCACTGCGATAATGTGACCACAACCCTGATATCACTTGGCCAGTGTGTAGGACTTTGGTAACGACATCGTCATTTAATTCGTGTTATAACATTTCATCACGACCAAATGACGACGTGACAGGACTCAAGCTCACACAGCACGTTAAATTAAAAAAGAAAAACAATCTAATCCCTTTAATGAATATTAATAAAACAATTAAATTTTTCTTGACGTAACGAATTACAATTTGCTTTCTGGTTTTGTTTTCTTTTTTTACATTTTTAAATTTTGAAAAAAGAATAAAAGAAGTTTTAATCTGTATATAAATTTTAATGGAAACCAAAAAGGTTTTGAACTATAATAAATTCTTAAATAACTTACAATTAAGGTAAGTACATAACAGAATCTAGGGCGATTCCGTTGATGTGTGTATAGCAAACATTATTAACTACAGTCTCGTTAATAAATAAGTCAACTCTGTGTATAATGAGATTCCTCGTGATGCTCCTCTAAGTTTAGTCCGCGAACTTTCCCTCAGTTATTCAAGAATGTAGTAATTGTTGACTATCGCTCCTATTATAAACGTCCCGGTTACAACACAATATTGAAGTGCTCTTAAGCTTTGTATCCAGGCCGATAAAAGAATAAAATGGAACATAAAATGTGCCCCTTAAGTGAATGTCAATGGATATGAGTTAATACGGTACTCGTAAACAATAAGCCATCAACCTACTTATGAATTATTTTCGTCTCAACTTCCACGGTGCTTTTATCATTATTGTCTTATGTACTTAAGCTGCTCATATTGATTATGACAATCTCCGTGGCGTAGCGGTAACGAACGCGGCCACTACGCAAGGAGACGCGGGTTCTATCCCCGCGCAGTGCAAATATTTGTATGCATAAATATTTGCACTGGTCTGGTCATGCCTCGAAAAGCACGAATGGCAGTCGTTACGGGTTGCTGAAGCCCTCAAAAATCCAATAATTGGTCTAACTGCAATGCTTCGATATCACCTTCGGATTGTGGAGGTCAGACGGCAGTCGCTTCACGAAAAATATAGACGTTTAGCCAAAATCAGCAGTTACACTGGTAAAGCGGGCCCCAGGCTCCAACGCTGCAAAAATTTTGGATGCGACAGGGATTAACGCTGACATGATGATGATTGCTTTTGCTGCTCATATTGGGAAAGAAGGCTACGTGTAAAACCAACCTTTATTATAACGAAACGTATTTTTGTATAATTGAACGACGTAATCTTGAATTAATGAGATTCTTTATAAAATATTTCACTAAATATCTCACGACTCTTAGTCACGTTCGTCTGCTAACAGTCCGAAAATAACGTAATGAATTTAAAATTCTTGTTTGTTATAACGAAGTTGAAAGATTTGAACTAGAATTTTATTAAAATAATTCAATTTTATTTTACAATGATCTCCTTATGTAACCAAATTAAAATTCAGTAATACTAATCAGTTTCCAAATCCAGAGATAGAATAATAACAACTAGGCATTTTTTTTTTAAATATAAATTATAAAGAAGCGCTTGACCGCTATCCCGCCTGATGGTAAGCAGTGACGCAATCGTTGATGGTAAAGTGCACTAGTTTATTAAGAACCTATTCACTCTAGCCTTGAAGACACTCAAATTGTAGTCCGAAGGAAACACCGCCGCTGGCAAACTGTTCCAGTTCCTCGATGTACGC
The DNA here is from genome assembly GCA_037179545.1 of Sesamia inferens. Classification (NCBI taxonomy): domain Eukaryota; kingdom Metazoa; phylum Arthropoda; class Insecta; order Lepidoptera; family Noctuidae; genus Sesamia; species Sesamia inferens. The sequence continues at coordinate 27,933,916 of CM073925.1, forward strand.
GGTATAAAGGAGGAGGCGAAACGTTTCGTACGGATCGTAGTTGTGTTAACAACGATGTCCGATGGTGGAACGGAGATGGGAGAATTAAATCATGAAATTCACTCGTACACTCCCCAAAATGCATACTATCGAATACCGAAAGGCTGGCTACTCTACGCCTGTGCTCTAGGCTTAGGAGAATTCCTTAAAAAATGTATTTAAAGATTTTGTAGAACATTTTAGAGAAAGCTAGCGTCGGTGTACACATTACATGACAAATAAATTTAAAATATGGCGAAATAGTGATTGTTCTTTGTGAAATGTCATTCGACCGCACCAACGTGTATTATGGATTCCATAAACAATGTTAGCATTCAGAAATAGAACGGCTCCAGGTAAATAGGAGTTGTTCGGCCCCGTAACGTGGTATCGACTCGAGTTCCCGCTTGTCTACTCAATAATGCATCGTCAGATCGATAAGTTACAATACGATATGTGCCGCAACACTATTCTGTATTGTTTGCGCGATTCTTCACAGAAATGATTTTTCATATAGGTAGGTTTTTATTTAGTCCCGTCAACGTGACATGTGTGTGAAACACATATCACGTTGACGGGACTGTGGTATGTGGAATCCGTCGGTATAAGTTATTTCTTGGTAGCCGAAAGCCAATCTTGACGATAAACAAATGTGAAAAACTTTTCAAACTTAGGAATGGTTTTTGATATATTGAAACTGTGAACATCATCATCATCAACAAAAACCTTTTTATCGTCCCACTGCTGGGCACAGGTCTCCTCTCATACAGAGAAGGATTGAGCGTAATCACCACGCTTGCTCAATGCGGTTTTGCGATTTCAGACTTTTTGAAGTCCAGGTTTCTTCAAGATGTTTTCCTTCACCTTGTAATCAGTCATTGGTGTCCAAGACATACTTAGAAAAGTTACTTGCCCGACCTGGAATCTAACCCGCACACTCATACTTGAGAAACTGGTGTTTTAACCACTAGGCCACCACGACTTCAAACTATGAACGTTTTCTAAAATAACGAGAATTGCCCCCGCTCCTATCCATGCTCTGATAGCTGAAGGCTACAATTATATTAACATACGAAATTACCTTACAAGGCTAGCTATAATTATCATATTAGTGATGGCTGCGGTGTTATTACAACATCGATTGACGTTGCTGTCCATCCTTATTAATCTAATTGCCAGTAAAGTAGTAATTAATTGCGGCGCTAGTACCAGGCTCGCATACTTTTCAGCATACAACCCATGGGCGAATTAGGTCGTGATTAGATGCGTACAATGGAGGGGCGGCTCGTTGCTCGCGCTGGTGGCTACTGCGGCTTTGTTGTGTACGGTACTGAGCTGTGTCATCCGACGCTGCGGTGTCGCTATAGTTCCGCTTTTGGACCAGTTAACTTTGTGCAATTGTTTGGGTAATGGACCACTTCTCTGACTTTGCCTGGCATATTGCTGGGGAAGAAATTCAAACTAGCTAGTACTGTAAATTGATGAAAATTTGAGTCTACTAAAAATAGTTAGCTATCTACTGTGACAACTGCAATATCTTTTGAAACGACAATATGGCTTCGCTCTAGCATTCTAATTAAAATGACTCTTCAGATCTTTTATCAAATGTCCAAGAGATTACTAGTGGCGTATTGCCACACACTGGCCTCAATTCTACTAAATTTATAAAAACAGAATCTTAGCTGCCTATATCCTCATACGGCCGTCTCTCATCGTCCTCACAAGATTACAGCAAACAGATTACAAGACGTCCATTGTAGTGTAAAGGACGTCAGCCTCCAGCCAATAATTCCAATTACGGATGCATGGGCCGCACTAATAAGTCAAATTGAACAATGCACCGACCAATAATTGCTTGTGGATATCGTGCCGCTGTTCGCTTTGATATAGTAGATTACTATTCTAGCTTCATCTTTTCTCAAGTGAATTGGACTGGATATCCAGATGTGTATAATTGTCAAAACCGCTTGCATGTGGGTTCGTGTCCGTTGCAATAGGACAGGCTCTCCACGACGTAACTTAGTAACTGTTATATTAATGCGCGTTTTCACTAACACTCGACCTAAATGCCTGAATAAAACCGTGCTGTCGGATTTTCAACGCTCGACATGGCGCCGAGAGTCAAAAATCCAGTAGCACGTTTTCCAACGTCTCGCATCATCCACGTTACTAACCTGCTATTACTTCTGATGACAGTGTCAAACACATTTGTGTTGTAATAAAATGGACTTCTCAAGTCGTAGCTTACTGTTGCAACTCGTGACTAATACTCGCTTTCGCTGGTACTAGGCCACACGAATTTGTGAAAAAAACCGCCCTCGTGGATTTTCACCTTTCGGCGGGCCTAAAGTTGGAAATCTAACTCTGTCTTTTCTGATTTAATTTCCCAAAATTTAAGTCTAACACGAACTGATTACACTAATGGAGATTTGACCCCAAAGCGCCCAGTACATCATGTCTTATTTATTTATTTAGTCGTAGATATTACCTGTCCTTGATATTGCATTTCAAGTTACATTAAAACACACAAATCATCACTGATATTAATGTTGTCCAATATTAAAGATTATAACTTGGAATATGCAAACATTATGTTGTGGTCGAACTGAAATGTAACATTCAAAGCAAAGTTAGAATAATTCCAAAACACAGTCGTTGGTACTTGTAGCTATAAATTATATCGCTGTTCCCAGCCCTACACCTCGAATATTCCAACTATATTGTCAGCTATTTCTATTGAAATACTACTCATGTTAGCAGGAACTTGATATGCGCCATTATTTTCCCAGATCTGTATAGAATCTAGTACCAACTTGCTATATAAGGTTAGTTAAGATAAACGAGCAGCAACTGTCCTGTCTTTATATTTTCTAGATTCATCCGCTTCATCCAGCTGTTGTAAGCGCTTTATTGTAAATAAGACAGGCTCTTTTATTCACTGTGCTTTGCCGCCGGGCAGCTTTTTCTTTGTGGATTAGGTAAAAAAAGGACTTGTGAAAAAAATATTAATGATAACAAACTACTGGCTTTTATTCACCTTGGTAAGGCAGACATGGCAAAATATTTACTATGGATCCGCTTGTAAAATTATACATTATCAAGTATACTAACACACAGGGTCTCTTCTCTGTGATTGGAAATGGATCGTAATCTAACAAACCCACCCAGGGCGGGTTATTAGATGTCTCATTTCCTCAAACATTTGTTTCTACGACTTGCTGGTCTTCTCACGATGTTTTCCTTCATCATTTTGAGAGCAGTGACGATGAAATCAAATACACAAAGTAAAATACACACCACAAGTCAGCTACACCAAGCTACTACAATCTGCCAGATTTCTATATTAGATTTTCAACTTTATCATTGAAACTTTAAGGCTTAAGGTTGATTGAGATTTTTCGACAATATCGGGTAGCTAGACCTGCTGTCGTCGGAACCTACCCGACCTACACCAGCTCCATAATTGCTCTTATATCTTCGTAAAGGCTGTTTGAAGTTTTAGACTTTCTTGAAAATCTGCTACAAATTTCTTCAAGCCAATAGCCACAACGTTCGAACGCTACATGAGTACAACCTGTTTTATACATAGCCAGTCGATTATACAGTGTATAAATTGGTGCTGTAATCACTGCAGTTACCCACCGATCGCATTAGTCACCGCAGCTGAAAGGCTGTTAACACTACTAGTATATTCGTAATAAGATGCCTATAGCAATTAGGTCTTCACACATATACCTATACAACCTTAAGTTTATAGATAGCAGTTGGTATAGAACCACTATTCATAGTTTCAATTCGAAATAAAATACTCTAAGAATTGATACCAAGTTTTACATAACAAGCTTGTCACTGCACTACGTAGGCTAATGACGTTCCACGTTACTTCCCAAAATCACGATAAAGATGACTTTATCGTGATTCGAAATTTTGAAAAATTTCGAATTTTGAAAAAATTCGAATTCTGGTATCAATGTTTTAAAATTTCTTATAACTTCGGAACATGTAAAGAGAATATTAGAGCTCTTAGCGGTAAGACCGCCCTTTGTGTCACACTTTGTAAAATCTTTAGTTTTATCATCGGTAATCTATATGATGTACATAATAAATAAATAAATATATACGGACAAATCACACAGATTGAGCTAGCCCCTAAGTAAGTTCGAGACTTGTGTTATGGGATACTAACTCAACGATACTATATTTTATAATAGATACATATATAGATAAACATCCAAGACCCAGGCCAATCAGGAAAAGATCGTTTCCCATCATGACCTGGCCGGGGATCGAACCCGGGGCATCCACGTCGCAGTCAGGCGTGTTGACCGCTGCGCCACGGAGACCGACAAGATAATAAGAGTACCTGTTCTATTATAAATTTTTCCAATATCTTTTGATACCATCCAAAGACTTCGTCATGAATACCTAAAAAAGGTAAGGGTACACGTTAAATAAACTTTAAGAATAGAATAGAAAATATTTAGTTACTTTAAAACATAGGACATAATATTATAAGGTATTATGTATATAAATAAAGTTAGTTTTCCCCATGGACAGGCCTTGGCATACAAATATTGAAACACGTTAAATAACAAACTTAACATTTAAAGTTAAAATTAAAATGATTACATTTCTAATAACAGGTTTTTTCGTTTTTTCTTTCTCTGGAGATAGGTCGGAATTTGGGTAGGTTATTTTTCTCAAGTTTCTTATATGGTTATATAGAAATATGTATTTTAATAAGCTCTCGCAAAATATCTGCAGCCTTTAAAATACAATAGTAGGTACTTCTGACAAAAAAGTGTAACAAAGTAAGATAAATATTTAACTTTTTATATTTTCTTTAAACAAAACTAAATTCTGTTTTGAGAAAAAATACATGAAGTTGATTTCAATACAAGAATAGAAAACACAAACAAATAACAGCTCCCAGATATTGCATGTTAAATAAATTACTTGGCTCTGTTCATTTATAACAAAACCACTCTAAAATTACAATATAAAAATCATTTTAAAACTAAAAATTGTTCTAAATGAACGCAACAAAAACTGAAATAAATTCACATTTACCGACAAAACTATAAATATGGCAACAAAACTGAAAGTGGAAATCTTATCTATAAAAAGAAACCCTTTTAACCTCGGCATTTGTATCAAGCGGCCACCTAACCTATTAGATCGGCTGAGAGGGTGCGAGGGTGTGTTACCCTGTGCCTGGTACTGAAAAACGCTAGTAACAGCCTTTTGTTATTTAAAACGAGGAATTAAGAGGTATAAACCAGCAGCGGGATTTAGACCGTCTCTCGCGCTATAATTGGTACGTTTACCCTGCACGCCACTGCGGCGCTTTCTAAAGATGTTTCCAGCTATTTGCACAGTGTTTTGTGGTCTTTAATGAACATAGAGCACAAGCGACCTTAAATTGTAATGAGTAGGGTCGAAAATTACATATCGGAATTAATTTCAAAGTCAAACACGGTAAAATACGGCATGAGATAAAATTTAAACGTGTCGTACTGTAATAATACGTTTTCTCTTATATATAATTCTTTGCTAGTGTAATATCACATTTAAATTTAAGTACAGTAGGTGTAATATTTTATAAAACTCTATTTAACTAGCAGTTTTATGAGAATGTAGGTAAGTATGTAATTTAGAATCTAAGAGGCTTATGTTTTTAAGTTTTAATAAGTTGTCGTCCAGACTTGGTAGCGCATTGTCTATGCAATGTATGGGGTATGAGATCTTATAAAAGTGAATGGGCTTAGCTGCTACTGAAAGTATATCACAACAAATCCTAATCATTTCTATCATTCTATCCTCCTTAGTATCGGTATCCACAATCAGGTTGAGGAGGACAGATATTTATTCGCTCCATATAAACTATTGTTATTTAGCTGAATCTGGTGAGACTGATAGCCAACCCCTTCGGGGAGCGATTAGACAGATTGAACGTTAACTGAGTTTTAAGAGAAAATTATTATAAAAGATTAAGTGTATACCTGAAACCTGACGTAGACAATTCTTATAGATAGTCTGGCCTATAATGATAATTTTTCAGTAGCCTATATTATGTCCCAGTGCTGGACAAAGGCTCTTTTACTTCCAAACGATCCGGGATGTCTTGTGCGATCTTTGGCCATGTTGGATGTTACATCGTTACCTTTCAAAACATTGTTATCTCCTTCATAAACGATTCCAAAAGCTCACCAAAATTCACCGAATATTTTCCATAATCAGCACACAAACAAAGTGCCCATATCATTTAAACTTGAATTACTGCATACTTAACACTGCAAGGACACAGTGTGCAGCCGTGCATCGTCTCTGAAACGGTTACCAAACATGCTCGCTTTCGTGATTCATACCGCCTTATGAATATATTTACTTACTAGTAAAGACGTATTATTTTAACGGCACGCTGAAAGCGACATTACTCAGCTTGATTACATTACTCGCTTGTAATTGAAAAAATATGGACCGATTAAAAAAAAAAAAACCATTAGTAAAGGGAAATTATAATAATTATTGCCTTGCTTTGAGATATAGAACAGGAAGGAAGTACTTATGCACATTTTGTGGCGCTTAGAACGGAGCCACTGTTAGCAGTGACTTAACACAACTCAAGAGCCTTGACCACAAGAGGTCGAGGCTTTTCGAATTGTTACGGAAAATACTTAACAGTTGCTACCTAATAAGGTGAACATTCTAAAGGAAATGTTCGTAAAAGAAAACAGCAAACTTTTACTTTTACATTAGACAGTGACTTTACAAGAAACGCCATCGTTTATTCCACGCAAACACACTTTTGAACCATTAATGAAAAGTAGATATTGACAGGTTTCGCCATTTATCTTTCCGCGTCCCCTAATTTAACTTCTTCCCTCCATGTGGTATGGCAAGTCATCGTCTGATACACATCTTGAATTGACATGTTAATATCTCAGTTTTAGATAGATCGATTTAGTTACAAAATGATATCATCATAAATTGCCCTGAATCAATCAGGGTGAGGAGCTTTGAAGTGAAAATACGAATCAATACTGATAATGTTCCGCTTCCTTCTAGTACTGATTTAATTTATTGAAAGGTAATTTATTAAAACTGCGTCGCTCTCACGTTCCTTTTACTTTTGGAGGTGAGCAACCCATGAAACATTTAAAATGTAATAAGAACAAAGTCGTGGTGGCCTAGTGGTTAAAACACCAGCTCTCAAGTATGAGTGTGCGGGTTCGATTCCAGGTCAGGCAAGTACCAATGTAACTTTTCTGAGTTATATGTACTTTCTAAGTACCTATATCTTGGACACCAATGACTGATTACAAGGTGAAGGAAAACATCTTGAGGAAACCTGGACTTGTAAGTCGGAAATCACCAACCCGCATTGAGCAAGTGTGGTGATTACATTTGCTACATGGTGATTACACTCAATCCTTCTATGTATGTAGGAGACCTGTGCCTAGCAGTGGCTCGATAAAAAGGTTGATGATCATGAAGAACCATAGACAAGAGAGAATCGTTTTGATACCACTCGAAACCAAATATTAATTTCGCCGAAAAATAACTCAACAACATTCAACGCTGATGTGTGTTACCCACGTCCGTTGCACGCGACTGTCGACAATCGAATGTGCATATCAATGCGAAGACAGATGCGTGCGGTCTAGGGTGCGGCCAGGGGAGGGGGGCGCGTTCGGCGTTTGAATAAATTCCGCGGGAAATCGCAACGAGTAGGCTTGCACATTTCCATGTCAAACGTACGCCGCAGCGGTGTGGGGCGAAACTTGTGAATTTTTAACAACACATAGTTGTTCACTCCTGTCGGTTCAAAATAAAATTTGATTTCCAATGTTCACCCAAACTTTATGAGCCTACAAAAGGTATTCACCCCACGTTTTAAGAGATGATGAAATGGGATTATAAACGCAATTTGCTTCGCCCGTTGATTAGCGAAACTCGTAAATTACGAAAGAAATACGCGTCGATAATGGTTTGAGGCCTCATTTTTATGCTATTTAAAATGGAGGACTACGGAAGCAGCTTATCTCAGTATTAATTCAGGAATTCCGCCATAATTACTTGTTCAAAGGTAACGCTAAAGACGAATTTCGTCCGGGCGGTCAGGGAGAACATTTTACGGGTCTCGAAAGATTCGTATTGGAAAACGAACTCTCTGCGATTTTTTGTAAGGTTGAGTATTGGTCGTTGCGTGTTATTGCCGGGTAGAGGATAAGCCGATTTCAAAAGGAACACGTGATCAGACGCTGATTACGTCGAAACTCCCCCTCATCGGTGTGCAGTCATATTCTAATATTGTGAATAAGAGGATATTCCGCTAGATTAAATAACTTCACCTTTGCTAAATCTTTTTCATTCGGTTTAAATGACTTCACGCGAACATTGCCTGGGGTAGAGTTTTCTAAGCCGTCAAACATTGATTTTACTTTATAATAATGCAAGGTCTGCTATACAGGGACATAATTTAATCAGTACGTAAACTTTCAGCATGCCATTAAAGCGTAGAAATTGTTCGTCGATTTAAAAAAAAAAATATATTTCATACATTTTGACTACAGGGGTATTGCACCTTTTTAAGTAACAGCAGTTTTGTTTTTTTTTTTTTTTTGACCTCAGATATAAAATTTCTGCGCTTGCTAAGGGGCTTAGAATTGTAATGCTGGTACCACACTGGTAACAGCAGCCACGGTGCATTCTCAGGCAGATATTACAACATACTGTAGCTTCAAAATGATGGATAATAAACATGTGAATAATGAGTTGATGGGTTGATTGGCTGAATACAAATATCCATATACCAGCGCCCGATCAGTATTTAAATTTATATCGCGCGGATGATTGGTGAAAATTTCATAAAAATATGCGCGTATTCCAAATTGTTGTAAATAAGTTTATAGGCATTATTTAATACAAAAACGTTTTCTTTGAAGGGTGACCTACATATTTAAAAGCACTTTGAAATTGCCGTATTGCTTGAATTTACCCTGGGAATAACGAGGTCATCACGTTATCGTTGATAAAACGAAAAAGAAAATGATATTTTATTTAGGACACGCACACGGAATACAAACGGTAATTAATAAGAAGCATTTAAAACTAATAAAATTTATTACATCAAAAACAACGAACCTTATATAAACGAGAAGGCAAAGCCTATGTAAGCTGACATAATCAGGCTTGCGGTCGGCGAACGTGCAATGGGCAGCTCAACGCCCGGTAAGGAACAGGCCCGCCAGGTCGTCAGCGAGTTGTGTTTCACGCGCGCCTCATAAAGATGTCAGCACATCGTGACGGGGTCCACGAAGACCGATGCCTCCTGGGTCAGGGTTGCGGGTTGGTTAAAAAAGAAACCGAGGCCCTGGCGCACAGGCAAGTGAAGGAACACAGGTGGGTTTAGTCAGCAAAAATCTGACACGCCTTTCCGCTCCGCCTAGAGCGGGAGAGATTATTTGCTGATTTCCCATCCACAACAAAAAAAAAGCTAACATAATCAGCCTATAATTTTCCCACTAGTGGGACACAGGCCTCCTCTCGGCTATGGGGAGTGGGCCGTTTTATCTACCATGCGGGCCCTGTGCGTCTTGGTAAATGTCACATAATAATAATAATAATGAATGTGGAATGTGAATTCGGCTGCCATTGTACCGATTGTCGTATCGGTCAATGGTTTGATAGCCAAGAGCCTTGACCAACATCTATTGAGGCTCTCGTTAGGCAGTTGGATCAAGGGTCAGATTCAAAAGGCAGTACTCCTCGATATGGCCTGCATCGTGAGGAGGTTCCTATCTCTGGAGCCCTAACCACCGGTAGCTTGGACTCCGCTCCCGCCATCGGTGGAACACTATTTTTTATATTTTTAAATGTTTTTACGTTTTTTATAAATATTTAAAAATGGTAATGAATATGTAATGTAGAAAAATAAACGGAATAATAATAATAATTACTTTACTCAGCAAAAACATACATAGATAAAGTTTGCAGGTACATGACTTAAAAAAATCGGCGAAGTGCGTGTCGGACTCACGCACAAAGGGTTCCGTACCATTTAGTTATGAAATTAAAGGAATTACGTTATTTATATGAAAGATTACTCAGTAATAAGCGGTTTACGATTTACGAGGTATAAAAAAAACTACTTACTAGATCTCGTTCAAAACAATTTTCGTTGGTAGTTTTTATAGTAATGTACATCATATGTTTTTTTTAGATTTTTCTCTTTTTATTTTCTATTTTAGAAGTTAGAGGGGGGGGGGGGCATCTTTTTCCACTTTGGAAGCGTCTGTCACGCAAACTATTCGGTTCAGAAAAAATATATTTTAGAAACCTCGATATCATTTTTGAAGATCTATCCATAGATAACCCACACGTATGTGTTAGTTGAAAAAAAAAAAATGAGTTTCAGTTCTAAGTATGGGGGGCCACCAATATTTATTATTATTTTTGCATCAATATCTTAATGCGGTTCACAGAATATACCTACCTACCTACCAAGTTTCAACAGTATAGCTCTTATAGTTTCGGATAAAAATGGCTGTGATATACGGACGGACAGACGGACAGACAGACATGACGAATCTATAAGGGTTCCGTTTTTTGCCATTTGGCTACGGAACCCTAAAAACTAACAATAGATACAAAAATAGAGAATAGAATAAAGGCAATTTTCTATGTAACAAAACAATAAATCCTGCCTCCTAAACTAGGGAATACCTGTATCTTAGGAGACATCTTGCAACTTTTAAATCTAAGACAGGCTGATTCCTCACGATCTTTTTTAACTCTAAGACAGGCTGATTCCTCGCGATGTTTACCTACACCATTTTAGAACCGTGCTGATGAAATAATTTATACAAAGTCAAGCGCCTGATGGGCGTTTGAATCTACAACTTGTAAGTCGCTGCCGATATCACTAGGCCACCCATCTCATTCATTCTTCTGTTTTAAGTATGAGCCTAAAAAGGTTCCTACTTCTGCATAAATCTGTGATATTCAAATGCAATCTTTTATCCAATTCACATTAAAAATAAAGTGTTATGCCTGGCTCAACATCCTCTTATAACGTAAAGAAAGAAAAAATGACGCTTAAGGTTAAAAAAAAAACACCAACTTGCATAAAATTATACGAAAAATTTAAATATACACAAAATCGCTGCGCAGTTTGTCTGTCTACCTAAACTTTTTAATAACAATTACTGGGCACTAGCGAGTCATAAAAGGTAATTGCTCGATATTGAGCGAGTGCTCGACCCCTGCTCGAGTACGTTGATAACTCCTCATTAAGGCGAAAGGTAAAATATCTAATTTTCCTTACCTCCACTCATTTGCTACGAAAAATCCAAGAAAAACGTCTTTTCAGTTGTGAGGGCGTGGCCCGCGTGAGAGAGGTAGCGATATGGTCAATGAATTTTGCGAAGACTCGCAAACTAAACGGGCTCACTAAGAAACTTGAAATATTCGAAGGTGATCAAAATGAAACAAATACAAATGACACATACAAAAACATGATACAAATGAAGGCATGTACAAATGTAAAGAAAACCCTGTCCGATCCGTGAAGGTATTGTTAGGTATCGTTAACTCATCATCGTCATCTCAGCGTATAATACCGGTTGCATCCGCTGCATTCGCGTTGGAGCCCAGGGTCCGCTAAAACTAATTCTACTAATGCCTACAAAGCTGGACCAAACATAATAAAATCCCCCTAAAAAGTAAATATTATTTCACAACACGAGGTAAACTAATACATGTGCCGTAGGTAATACATGCGCCGACGAAGAGGGGTAGTCAAAAATGGTGTTGTCACTTTTCTTTTAAATTACTGAATTTTGGGGAAGTTGGAATTAATTCGCGGAAAAAAAAAGATTATTTCAAAATTCATTACTGTTGTTACTATGTTGATTATGTAAAATTTCATATTTTATTTGGTCATGTGTTTACCTAACCTTTATTATCCATATGGGTCGCACGGGGTTTTCTTTACATATTGTATATTTAGACTGACTTTAATCGTACCAACATAAAATAATGCTCCTGCCAAAATATCATTTGTATAAAAAACTTTAATTCACATTCTGCATATTTCTAATCCATTGCTCCATATATTCGACAACTCAAATAACGCAATGAATGTTGTTGATCTGTCAAAATGAAACCCGGTGCTACAGGCTAGTTTACAAATCGCTGCAGCTTACCACTGACGCCACTCCCAGGGCTGGCGCGATTAAGCTATGAAACCCTCTCCTACCCATATTCAAGGGTCTTAAGATTTGTTAATTACTGGCAACATTAAAATTAACTACCGTTTCCCTTGTAATAAAAATCCTTCTTCACGTTTATATGAAAAGTTTTGGAAAAGATTTTTTTATTACATTTCTATTTTAGCCGGCTATGTATTCAATGAAGGGGTAGGTTGTTACTTGTCTTGACTTGAAGTAACTTACTAGGCGTATTGGCTCGATATTTTATTCCTTCTGTGCTGGCTTCTTATGGCAACACTTTGTAATTAGTTTGAGTCTTGAGATAATTCATTAAAAAAAAAAACTATATGGTTTAAAAACAAACAGAAGTACAAAAACACAAACAGCCATCTATCTATCCAGTTATTATTCTATGTAATTAAAATTTTATAAAAAAAACTTAAACCAGTTTTAAAACACCGAATCGATCTGTCGATTTTTTTGTCTTCTGTAAAGAAAAACACAGCTGACATCAATTCCGCACGTCATACAAAAACTTCCTCGTTACTTCTACACTTGAGAGTAACGTAACCAACATGTTTTTCACGAATTCACACCCTCCTAGATAGACGTTTCACTTAACCCCGACGGCTATCAACAAGCCTAATGTAAAGCCGAGGCCACATCGCGACGTCGACAGAGATAAATGACTCGCAAACTCAACTCACACTTAGCGGTTGGTGGCTGACTTCGTTCTATGTACTTACTACGTACATAAGCAACGTAATGTACACTTTTGTAAACAGCAATCGGTTTACTTTAGCATTCAACTTTAACGTTTTTTTAAAAACAGAACAGAAAAAGTTGCAATGACATGGTGAAATATAGTTTTGTCTTTTTTTTTTGTTTTTTTAGATTCGTAGTTTATAAACCGAATGTCATCCCATTTGTCAAACCCCAACGAACGCGGGTGTTAGGATATTTCTGCGAATATGAAATTTGAGTTATACAAGGCACTACAAATAGTCACGGATAGTCTTATTAAATTTTAAGTATGTAACAAAATATTGGTTACATCATCTCGGACAAGTATTGTTATTGCTTATTCAAAATTTAATCCAGGCATTTTTCTTGACTATTATAAATGTTGAAATAGTATCTATATTTCAAAATAAAATCGATCCGAACAAAGGCGGACTTAATTAATAAAAGCAGAGCATATTCCCGGTAGTTTTAAAAATATGCATGAATTCAGAAAGTATTATAATGAATAGTCGAAGATTACTCGGCTGTTTTATGGTAGCTGAGTTCGCAATGATAGCGGACTATAAATTCTCAGAATTCTATATATTTCTTTACGAGTATCATGTTCAAAAGAAAATAATGTTATTATTTGTTTGTTCTGTTCTGTAGAAACGCTTTTAAGAGTATTCAAGTGAGTGCAAAGAGGCCATTTACGTAAAACACATGATAATTTATGCACAAATAGGTATTATAGGAACGAATGGAACGTATTTTTTACTGAAGAGGTTCAGTTTTCGTTTACTGTTTCAACAATCTTACAACTTGTGCGATGTATGTACAGCACTTAGTTAGACACTGATACGAGCCTTGAGATACGTATCACAGGGCATCCCTACACAGACTCCAGTCTCTTGAAAATAACGTTTCTATTGCACTTATTGTTTAGTCTCTGTGGAGAGAGAAATAAATGTAATATTGATTGCATCATTGCCTACCATCAGGCGGGGTTGCGATCAAGCACTAGTTTATAATTTATAGCGGCCGCGCGCGACTTCGTGCGCGTTTTTTATATGCTCCGCTCCTATTGATCGCAGCATGATGTATAGCCTAAAACCTTCCTGGACTAATGGGTTTCCAGAACAAAAAGAATTTTTCAAATTGGGCTAGTAGTTCCTGAGATTAGCGCGTTCAAACAAACAAACAAACTCTTCAACTTTATAGATTAGTATAGCTTTATATATGAATACACGATCCGCCATCCTTACGCTAATCGCTCTCCGCTCACACTAGCACCTCACTCCTGGCTACAATTAAAATGCAAATTCCGCGCCACTTGAGTTGCGCAAATCTTGCAAGTTATAAATTTTTCCAATCTAACTCGGTCCTTTGTTAACTAAGTCTCTTATGAATTCTAATGAAAAAAAGGAAAAATCTGGAATATCGCTAATGGATTATTTCACCTTCTGTTTTTTATTATGGTAATTTTGTTCAAAATTTTAAGGGCCTGCTCTGAAATAAAGTGAATTTCAGTTTCGTAGATGACGTAGAGCATAAAATATCGAACGATCCAATTTATTTCCCTACAACCGATGATTATAAAACTACGTGTCATTAAATACACAATGAAGTACGTACTCGAAAATCAATAATCGGGACCGACAAGGAATAATTTAATATCAATAAAAATCTCGTAAGACATCCCACATACAAGGTGTGCGGTCAAACAGACCCTTACTTTTAATTATTATTTAACACGAAGCTTTCTTATACGTATTTCAAAATCGACTGTGTGTCACTTAACCCGTTTGCTGCGGATTGTCCCGAGCCACCGCGTTTGGTAACGACCGGCCATTTATGTCCAGCCCAGTATGGCAGCCGGCCCCGCGTACCCATATATGGAGCTGAGAGTTGCATTCTGCGCTTGTAACGCGATACAATTGTGGTAGAACTTGGAAATTAATTTACAGCGCTCACTGTCGGGTGCAGCATCCGTATTTGGTAAGAGAGAAAAAAATGAATGTTTAGCAAATACCTGTTCCAGAGGTCGTTGTTGACTAAATTGTTTTAGCACTACCAGTTTTTATACATCTGTTTCTGTTATTTATTTCTTTAAGATCGACTCAAATGTGCACCTTTCTTATCGTAACAGTGTTATAAAAACCACCATTAACGTTTCACGAGCCACTTCTAAGTAAATGTTCGCAGCAATCAAGCAATCGATAGCACCCAAGTAGTCCATATCGAATCGAATCAACGCGATATCTGTTATTATAACCATAAAGGCACTCAAGTGTCTCTAGCGAGATCACTATCCAGCCAAGTAATATCCTTTTTGGCTAAGACCTACTGAACCACTCGTAAGGGAACTTCATACGGCAAAAAACTGATGTGGTCCTGTCAGTTAGTCTGCGGAGACGATAAATCATAGACGAAGTGACGTTGAGGTATATATCTACGTGTGGATCTAACTAGTGTGACGTTGGACTACATGTTCAATAATCATATTCAGCTATGTGAATACGGCGAGCTAGAACCATTCCCGTATATGTCACTCAATATTTACCTTCGAAAGTTATGAAGATTCATTAAGATCGGGCTAGTAGGGAATCAATCCGGTCCGAAAGAGAGGCCATGGTAGAGCGAACGAGTGTTGCACTTCAGGCAGTCTCCGAATGGGGCAATGCCAATCTTGTAGCATTCAATGCCGCCAAAACGCAGGCGTGTCTTTTCACCGCCAGACGGAGCCCGTTCACCTTGGCTCCTACTTTTCGGAATGTATCCTTGGAGTGTACCGATCGCCTTCAGCTTTTGGGTGTTGAGATTTCCTCGAACCTAAACTTTGGGCGGTTCATTGAGTCCAAGGCCAAGGTGGCTGCCAGAAAACTTGGTGTAATCGCAAAGGTCCGGCAGTACTTCACACCAGGGCAGCTTCTAATGTTGTACAAAGCACAGGTCCGTTCGTGTGTGGAGTACTGCAGCCACATCTGGGCTGGTGCTGCTAAGTGTCACCTGACCACATTGGATTCAGTGGAGAGGCATGCGAAGAGGCTGATTGGTGACCCTGATTTAACTCGAGTTGGTCTCCAAAGCCTAGAGCACAGGCGTAGAGTAGCCAGCCTTTCGGTGTTCTATAGGATACATTCTGGGGAGTGTGCGAGGGAATTGCACGATTTAATTCCTCCATCTCCGTTCCACCATCGGACGACCCGTCGTACGGCGAGTTTCCACTCTTATGTTGTTAACACCTCTACGATCCGGACGAAGCGTTTCGCCTCCTCCTTTATACCGCGTACATCGAGGGACTGGAACAATCTGCCGGCGGCGGTGTTTCCGTCGGACTACAATTTGAGTGTCTTCAAGGCTAGAGTGAATAGGCTCTTAATAAACTAGTACGCTTTACTATCAACGATTGCGTCACTGCTTACCATCAGGCGGGATTGCGGTCAAGCGCTGGTTTATATTTTAATAAAAAAAAAAAAAAAATACTATAATGTTTAAACTTACCTCTTTACTGGCCATGATTTTGTATTCTCGTGACCTCATTTTGCAAGATATAAATAAAATATTTACTAAAGTAAAAAGTTACCCAAGTGCGCATTTATGTACCGCACAGTTCGGAACGTCGCCCAACTTGGGTGTGGTCGGGCACCACATATACTTTATAGCATTACAATAAAGGAGATAGGAACGCTAATTCCTTATAAAGACGGTTGTAAACCAACCTGATAATTGAGATGACTCCCATATTACAGTATTGCAAGTATAATTTGTTTTCGCAACATTTTTGTGGTATTTTATTAACAATAAGTCGAATTTGGGCGTATCGTTAAGATCGTGGAAGTGGTTTTTGGAGGGAGGTTATAACTTAAAGCATGCTTAAGATTATTTACGAGTCTTGTCTTCTTCTTGTTATCTTTAATATATGAAAAAACTGAATGTTTCAACCTAAACCTTATTAACATATAGAATAAGTCTCTTATTAGGACGTTTATGTTACAAATGATCTTTAAAAATCAATTTATAACACATTTCATTAAAATAGACAACAGATCATTTGGCGATGTAATGCCTGTCTCTTCATATCTGAGACTAGCTGCGCCGCGCGGTTTCACATTTTTCAAATAGAACCAGAACTTCCTGAGATTAGCGCGTTCAAACAAACAAGCAAAGAAACTCTTCAGCTTTATATATTAGTATAGATTATGAATAGTGCATTAATTATTAGTTCAAAATCAGGCTATTCCAATTTTTAAATATCAAATGACGACAGAGTACCCTTATCATACTTCTGTATGTTAAATTGACATTATTTCCTGCATTTCATAGTGCCAATAACACTTAACTGGCATTCTTACTGCCAATCAGTGTCGCCAGGAATAGCCATGCAACTGAACTTTGACATTTTATCAATACACAACTGACAATTATAATAATACGTAAATTTTACGGTTTTATTGACCGCCCGTGATTTATATCGTTATTTATGCGGTTGCGAAATTTATGATGCTGCATCAGTACATTTATAATACGTAGCAATTGAAGAATAATGTTTCAGCACAGTTTGTTAATGTTAATTAAACTCATATTTTATGAGAAAATAAATTTAATAAACGTTTGTTTACTCAGCACACAAGAATGTTTCGTGAAAAAAAACTCAATTCCCTAATCGTAAAAGAAATGAAATGCGAATAATTTCTCTGTGTGAATTAATTAGCCAAACGTAAAACAAGCTTCATTAAAAGAATCGAAATTCAACTCTCGTTCGCTAAAACGTCACGAGTCGTTATAATTAAAAATGACCAATGAAGTAAGCGCGCGTATTCTGGAAGTCCTATTTTTAGAAAGTCGTGATCTTATCGTGCTGATCGGCTTCCGATCTGTCCAGCCACGTGCGACGGATCACGACTGCGACTCACGACGCACGCTTTGTCGTCAGTTTTTGTCGCAATCGTTATTTATTGGTGTCGTGATCGGTCCGCGCGCGGTCACGCTCGCGTTTGAGGGTTAACTTGCAATGGATTGTTTTGATGTTACTATTCAATAAACTGTTTGATTTATTTCTGCTTTATGGCGCTTTATGGTCGTAATCGTGAATTGGTCGTTTAGACCGCGGACAATACAATACAAAAGCGAGCAGACTACTCATGTGTTGCATCTTTGTATCACTGTAATGTTCTAGACACGATATTACTAAAGTTTTTAAACGAAAACAGCGCGGTAAAGATTATTAGCAAACAGACATTCACACCCCATACGAGGGGTGTTTATTGCTTTATTTTGAGAGGCCACTTTAAGCATGCACTTTAACTTGAAAATGGGAATACAAGAAAAACAAAGTGCATCATACTTTTATTATTCTGCCTTTGATGTAAAAGAGGAGCTCAATGATATTGTGTTGTAATGAAAGTATGATGAAATGTATGGAAACAATTCTAGCAGGGCGAGTTGGTCATCATCATGATGAATCTTTAGATACATAATAATATGATGTTATACATTTGTATTTTCCAAAAGATAGTTTTGCATCTGTGGTACACCACATTCCGCCAAGTTTCTTTAATTCCAAATTTAAATCAAAACGGTCTTCAAAGTCTGGAGCATAGGTGAAGAGTATACAGCCTGTCAGTGTTCTATTAAAGTCAACAACAACAAGTAACAAACCTATCGAGGCTTGTTCCCTATTACATTGGACTTTTTATAAACTATTTGATTTGATTTGATGGATCGCCATCGTTTTTAGTAGCAATCTTACAAACTAGTTTAGCAATATATATTTGAAAATCTTATGTATGTACATAAAAATATATCGGATTTTAAGAAAATAAGCGATATTCATCATATTACCTGGAACAAACACAATCTTGTTGTTCATCAGACTCGTCTCCACAGAGTAGGCAACTCGTTCATGGGTCAATGTATACACTTTTACAACAAGCTTCCCATGGACATTCGAAACTTACCCATTAAACGATTTAAAAACTATATAAAGGCCAAACTTTGCAAAAAGGGGAATTATAAAATCACAGATTATTTAGAAGACAAAAAAGCTTGGGACTGAGCTGCTCGCTCTGTTAAGCATTGTTATTAAGCCATATGAACAATTATAAGGTAAATTATTGTAAACAACACATTGACATTGACATTTTGACATTTTTAATGTCTGGACTTGAAAAAAGAGGATGATCCCTGAGTTTGTTTCGGCTATTTCTTCTCAGAGGTAGTCAGTTAGGAAATGCCGGCTAAATCTAATTAAAAAAAAAAAAAAACATGACGTGTAAAAGTGATCGGTGATCCTACTTGCTTAATAAACGATTTCCTTTCATTTCATTTCAATATATTTAAACTGAGTTTAGACATCCGAAATCTCGAGAATAAAGGAGGTGGTAGCTGCTACAGAAAAGTTCCAAAAGGGAACATCCAGTAACACTTTGCCCAACCCAGGACATACTCAGCAATAGTACTTGCAATAGATAATAGCTTCTAGCAGTGTGGAAAGTACGACTTAAAACACAATTTTTTTTTTTCGCATAAATTATCTACACTTACAGTAAAATTTAATAACTATTCCCATTAGTGCTTACACAAACAAATTTGCACACGCAAATTCCATACAACCCAAATAACTTAAAAAAAAATACATCTGCACTAAAAATGACCCTTGAATGTTTATCCGAAAAATAAATTCGCATTTTATAATAAAGCCCTCAAAATAGGTCCATATATCCCGATAACCCCAACCACGTGTACACAATACTCCAGAGACGTGGTGATGCGCCGAAAACTGAAAACGTTTTCGTAATAATACGTTTTTGTTAAGAATTTCCACACGCATTCACCCTCGATATCGAAAAGATGCGAGTTCATCGGGCATACACAATGAAATAATAAACACTACGCACCCCACATCTGTTTTTGGCGCATACGTTATTTTTACACGAGCGTATGTGAAAATAGACGAACGCAAGTGGCTTTTTGTTGTCGGCATAAAAATGTTCTCCGTTTTTTCTTTATACCGGTATATTTGGTAAGATTAAACATTAGGTAGAATGGTACGTTATATCTTCAATTTATAAAAACACTGTCATTTTCTGAACATTTGACGACACGATTGACGCAGCGGCTCGACTACTGCGCTGCGTGTCGGGGGTTCGATCCCCGCACGGAACAAATATTTGTTGTTCCGGTTCTGACTGTATATTTATAAACGCACCCACGACACAGGAGATTATCTTACCTCTGCTGCTTCCAACAATGATCTTTGTTTCGGTTTTAAAAAAGTTGGTGTTGGATTGTTATTGATAGAGGTAAAACTACTGTGAAAAGACTGTAGTTATGTCACCGTTTAATTTTATTTATTAATAATAATGGACGTTTATTTTTTTCCACCACACAATGAAACATAAGTTCAACACATAATTAAGTGTACAAAATATATTGATGTAGTGGAATCTGGAGCCTGTACTAGGACTACCTGTGTTACAGGTCTCCAGGCCTCCTGACTACTTCTTGACTCTTGCTTCCTGTCTCCTGACTGCTAAGTTTAAAGACCAATGTTACTCATAAACATTTCGTTGCAATTTCCATTAATATTAAACTCCTACGCGTGTGTGTGTATGTGGTAACTATAATATTCTTATTTTAAACGCAAAAGTTTGCGTTTTTGTTACGCCTTCACGCACAAACTCTTAAACGGATTTTAATGACACTTGGCATATATACATATATGTAGTTTATAAGCAAAACGTTAGCCTTTATGTGTTAACTTAAGATACTTTTATGATATTCCGAAATTTTTACGAGATCACGACTAATATGAGGTAGGTCACGGGACGTACCTAGAACATCATACTTCTTAATTTGACTGTTTAAGACATTGGATGTCTGAAAAATTAAACAATTCAGCTCATTAAGTGATTCTATGTAAACTTCCTACACAAACATAATAAGAACAGAATCAACTTTCCAGATGTGTAAATATAATTATATTTTATTAGAAGAATATCTGTGCCCAGCGGCAGCACCCACTCGGCTTCCTCACGAAGAAGGATAATAAAAGCCAAATCATTTTTTCTAATCGGACACACACACACACACACACACACACACACACACACACACACACACACACACACACACACACACACACACACACACACACACACACACACACACACACACACACACACACACACACACACACACACACACACACATAATCCCTTGACGGCAACATAGTCAGGTTGAATCATTATTGCGTTAGGTACGTGTATATTTGTTTTCACAAACAACATAAAAAAAAACTATACAGGGTGTATCTGACATCGTAACGCAAACTTCGCGAAAAGACTAGACCGCATGCCACTAATAAAATTATGATAGTAATTTATGCCGTACTTTTTTTTAAACATTGTGATTTCTGTAACCACTCATTAGGTTACAGAAATCACAATGTTTAAAAAAGTGTCGGCTCGGTAAGCGTGCCGCCGTGCGTATTTGTAGGTATGACGTTGATCCCTGATGTGAACTCTATTAAATCAGCTGATAAGATAGTGTTTCGAGTTTTGTTCACATTGCGCTTTTTTGTGTAATTAGCGAAATTAATTAATTTTACTATAAAATCTTATTGGGTTATAAAAGTATAGCAATTATGAACGGTCTAAAGTAAAAAAACTGCATATATTTTTTTTTAATCATGAAAAAGCTGACGAAAAATTCTACTACTGGGGGATTCAGAATCATGTACTGGCTTCATAGTACTCGTTTGTGCGTCGGTGTCAGATACAGCCTTTAATTATTTTATTTTTTTTATTAAAAACGTTGCCTCACACTAGGAATTTCTCCTGTATCGTAGGTGCGTTTACAAACATATAAAGTCACATACACAAACAGCCAGACCCGGAACAACACTTGTAGGTCATACAAATATTTGTTACGTGCGGAAATCGAAACCGAGACACGCAGCGCAGCAGTCAATAGCTTAACAATTACTCTAACCGTACAATCACTGCTCTAACAGTTCTTATTAATAGCGGCATCTTTTTCTTCTTCAGCCTATATATATGCCCACTGCTGGACAAAGGCCTCCCCCAAGGTTTTCCACGATTACCGGTCCTGTGCTGCCCGCATCCATTGGCCTCCCGCGACCTTCACCAGGTCATCGGTCCACCTTGTTGGGGGCCTCCCTACGCTGCGCCTTCCAGTACGTGGTCGCCACTCCAGAACCTTACTGCCCCATCGGCCATCGGTTCTACGAGCAATGTGCCCTGCCCACTGCCACTTAAGTTTAGCGACTTGCAGAGCTATGTCGGTGACTTTGGTTCTTCTGCGGATCTCCTCATTTCTGATTCGATCACGCAGAGAAACTCCGAGCATAGCTCTTTCCATTGCCCTTTGCGTGACTCTGAGCCTTCGTATGAGGCCCATTGTGAGTGGCATAAAAAGTAAAAAATATACCTATCCCGTATGATTCCTAGTTATAAATTATCTGTGTACAGATGAAAGCTTATCAAGGCACTACAATCTGTCAGATTTCCTTATTAGATTTTCAACTTTATCTCTAAAGCATTAAGGCTCTAGATTGATTGGTAAAATTCGGCAGTTTGGGGTAGCTTGACCTGCTGTCATCCGTACCAAATCTAATTCAAATCCGTTCAGTAGTTTTTGACTAAAAGAGTAACAAACATCTATCCATGCATAGATACATCCTCACGAATTAAATTTGTATTATTGGTTGGATTAGTTTAGATTTATAAGAAAAATATTGGCACCTAACTGTTGTTCACAAAATAAAGTAATTTTTAAAATTAAGTGCACCTCTTTATTTCTTTTTCATTAAGAAAAGGATAGAAGATAACATTTTAGTTTAATCCTGTCAAATTAAGATACTCCATTGACAGTTTAGACGCGATAAACACTGCGTCCAAAAATACGTCACTTTACGTCATAACGGACTTATTTGAAACGGTCTAAACTAACATTTTATCTTCTGTTCTTTTCTTAATGAAATATAAAGAAAAAGTTGCATTGAACTTAAATTTAATTTAGTTTGTGAAGAAGGGAATTGGCTTGTATCCTAAAAAATAATTTAATGTCCGTCAGATAGCTTTATAAAAAATATTGAACACGTATTTTTTATTTTTTCTTTTATTCAAATACTTAAGAAGATATATTGATTTGAAATGTCGCATGACGTCACGCCATGGTGCAAAATATAGAACGGCGTGACGTAATTAGCCCCCACTCTGTAACTTTAATACGCTATATCTCAGTAATTTTTGGTAATTACGACAAAATAAAAAATACGGGTCTTAATTTTTTTTATTGTCTGTAAGACGGACTAATTATTTTTTTGATTTTCATACCTTGGATACATCCCTATTGAGCCAATGTTTGACACACCATCGAAATATTTACTGAAACAAAGAATCGTTGACATTTAGTTATTTCAAGCGTATTTTAACTAAACCATAGAAATGTAAGAATTGATTGTAATCTCACTGACATACAAATGATAGGTTTTATGAAACATATTGATTCTATAACGAGTTACAATACTGTTCAGTTATGTATTCACTCTAATTGGACTGAAATAATGTTTTATTATTATTCACAATTTTTCTACATTATTTTTCCCTTATTATTTAATAAATATATACGGACAAATCACACAGATTGAGCTAGCCCCAAAGTAAGTTCGAGACTTGTGTTCATCATCAACCTTTTTATCGTCCCACTGCTGGGCCCAGGTCTCCTCTCATACAGAAAAGGATTGAGCGTAATCACCACGCTTGCTCAATGCGGGTTGGCGGTTTCAGACTTAAAGTCCAGGTTTCGTCAAGATGTTTTCCTTCACCTTGTAATCAGTCATTGGTGTCCAAGATATACATAGAAAGCACATATAACTTAGAAAAGTTACATTGGTACTTGCCCGACTTGGAATCGAACCCGCACACTCATACTTGAGAAACTGGTGTTTTAACCACTAGGCCACCACGACATCTTCGTTCATCTTCGAGACTTGTGTTATGGGATACTAACTCAACGATACTATATTTTATAATAGATACATATATTGATCAACATCCAAAACCCAGGCCAATCAGGAAAAGATCGTTTTCCATCATGACCTGACCGGGGATCGAACCTGGGGCCTCCACATCGCAGGCAGGCGTGTTGACCGCTGCGTATCATTCTATCTACGTAAATTTATTACGTTTGAGACTTTGCCAAAAAACATTGGAGATAACAGTTTTTTTCTGTTACTTTATTAAAGATATAGCTTTGAGAGAATTGGGTACTGCGAGTCTTGATAGATCGTAGGTTTGAACCCAGGCAGCCGTTTTACTTTGATTAAATAATTTCACCACAACTGCTCTTAAAACACCACGAGGAAGAGTAAATCTTCATGTCTTAGAAGCAAAACTTCGAAGACATATGACATCTACCATCACGCACAGAGCGTGGTATATTATGGCCCACTCCCTCTCACTGAGAGGAGGTCTGTGTCCCAACAGTGGGAACATTACCTATAGGCTGATTATGTATATAAAAACACATTTGTTGTAACAAACATCCATCCATCTACAGCACACCAAGCTACAACAAATTTATGTCAAATTTCTTTACTAAATTATCATCGTTATCACTAAAGCATTAAGGTTCAATGTTGATTAGGAATATTTGACAGTTTCGATTGCCCGTGGCCCCGATGCCCAATAGGGCCGACGGGTTCTCGTATGGCGACCACGCACTAAAAGACGCAGCGTGGGTGAGCCCCCGACAAAGTGGACCGACGACCTGATGAGGGTCGCGGGAAACCGCTGGGTGCGGAAGGCGCAGACCGGTCATCCTGGAGATTATTGGGCTAAGCCTATGTCCTGCAGTGGACGTCTTTTGGCTGAAATGATGATGACCTACTGACGTCCGTACCATGGGAACGATTCTCAGTACTGTCGCGCACAATCTAATTACTACATTATTTATTCAACCGTGAATTAATTGAAGCAATTACTGTTCATTGCAAACTTAAATCGTAATAATAGCCGTGTAATGAACGAATTTAAATTTAAAACACAATCAAAGTTAAATCGTTTCATCCGAAGCGACGCGTTGTTTTACTGTAGATGCGTCATTTTATTAAAAATGATGTGAATTTTCGCAAAGTAAAAGTGTATGCAGAGAATAATAGAGATAAAAACGAGCTCGCAGACTATAAAAAGCGATAAATTATCTAGAAATGCGGGTCTAAAACGTTTTGAATTAATATCGTGTATTGCCGATTGTATATATGAACGGCTGGGAGGTGCTAAATGGTACAAAATGTTAGTCGCTCAGACAGAGGTCAGGCAATTAACACGTGCCTACCATAAACCGGTTGCCATGACAACGCGCGCTTTCGGCACACAACGTTAAACAAACTAATTGGCTGACGCTTTTGTCAGTGGTTGTACCATAGTTGTATGAATGTAAAATGATGAATGGATAATAGTAGCCATGTCGATGAATGAATATTTTATGGGACGCCATTAATTGTACACCTCTTTTTATTAAATAGGTTTTTGTACAGTATTTTGTATAGGTATACAGAGGGTCACTACCCCGTGCAGGAGACGAGAGATTGGGGTGGTTTTTAGTCAGTAGGAGTCTGACAGACCCCGTCGCCCACCCCAGGGCGGCGGACATCCATGAGGATTTTCCACCCCGGACCAAAAAAAAAGAGAAATACAAAGGGCGATGGAGCTATGTTTGGGGTTTCACTGTGTGATAAAATCAGAAATGAGGAGATCCGCAGAAGAACGAGAGTAACCAACATAGCCCGAAGAATTGCAACACTTTAGTGGCAGTGGGCCGGGCACATTGCCTGTAGGACCGATGCCCGATGGGACCGACGGGTTCTCGAGTGGCGACCACGCCCCGGAAGACCATGGGTAGGCCCCCGACAAGATGAACCGATGACCTGGTGAAAGTCTCGGGAAACCGCTGGATGCGAGAAGCGCTGAACCTGTCGTCGTGGAGATCCTTAGGGGCGGGCTATGTCCAGCAGTGAAAGTCCATTCGGCTGAAATGATAATGATGATGAATTGGTATAGGAATTTATTTCGCATTTCAACCCTTCAATTCACTGAATTATAAATGTTGTCTTTTATCTTTGTTTTTGAAGGTAAAATGTGTCTGGGACAAAAATAACTGTATCCTTAGATACATCTGATCCTTCTAAGCTTTGGAAAAGTGTTTTTCAACCCTTTTTTTTATTAGCTTCATTTCTGAATGGGTCGCTCTTGGCCTCGATTACGCCTAATAGAAAGCAAGGGATGAGTTCTATGACAGAACGAGCGTGCCAAAAGATGCGTGTTCACTGTTAAATGTGGAGAAGAATTTACCTCCAATGAGGGTGTTTCCTAAGTAAAAAAAAAATACTCTATTTAGGCCGTCATTCAGATTATAGAAAAATATTGGATACGTATATTTCGTTTTATCAAATCAGTAAGTATTGACAAATATAAAAGGCATCAAAGATCAGGAGTGGGGGATGGTGACGTCACTCGTTGCTAAAAAGTGTAGCAAGCAATGACGTCACACGAATTTCCAACGCGCGGTATCGTCTTCATTTTTTATTTATATGAAAAAAGAAAAAATACGTATCTAGTTTTTTTGGAAATAAGACTGGTGGACTAATTAGTTTTTTTTTTGTCAACTACTCTATTCTATTCAATAAACAAAGTAACAATGGAAGGATGTGGTTAAATAACAGCTTAGACTGATGAAGTTCACCCTTAGGTGCGTTGTTGACATCACTACGATCCGGAAGAAACGTTGCGCCTCGTCTTTTATACCACGTACATCGGGAGACTTGAACACCTTGCCATCGGCGGTGTTTTCGTCTGATTACAATTTAAGCGTCTTCAAGGCTAGAGTGAATAGGCTCTTAAGAGGGGACTCTAGTGCCAAGGAATTTGAAAAATAGGTATTTGAAGAAACTATTGCTGTTGCGCTGCTTCCAACCTCTCCTGGTAAAGTGCGAAAAGGACAGTTGCAGCTCAGGCTGATTTTACCTACAAAAACGTTGACGAAAAGACGTTTCGTATTCCGCTGGTTTCTTTTTCAAAAGACGACAGATCTCAATTATTTTTATATCAATTAATAATTTAGAGGAATAGTATACCTATGCTTCTATTATTTTCTTTTCTGTCAAAAACTTATCACGTATGATTTTGAAGCATCGTATTTCTTTTATTAATTAAGTTTCGGAAAATATCAAATGATAGGGGCACGTATAATCACGGCGTAATATTGTAAAAATAAATAATTGCTCTAAAAGTATCATCCACAAATAAACTGTCGCTGAAAACCAGCGCTGGGCTCTGTTTTGCATAGGGTCTCAGCATAACGCTGAGCGACAGCCGTTTTGCGTGGATGTGATACATGTTTCCCTCAATTATTTTTTGTGTTTTTGTCAACTTCTGTGTCATGTTTACAGCAAATAAACTTTTTTTTTTTCTTTCTTTCTTTCATATGTCTTGTTAATATTTGTAGATTTTGCTGATTTCATTACGGCTAATGAGTACCTATTATTTGTTCCAGGAATGCTGAGGTCCACATTCGACCGCCCAGACCACGAACGTAAGTAAACAAAACAACCCTCATTCAATTCCCACATTACGGCAACAATTCACAGACCAATGTATGAAAGATTTGAAAACAGAGCAAAAAATATGGTGAAAAAATTCGCACACAAAAGGCCGCCGACTGACGTAATAGCTATCAATTTTTTTCCATTCCGCGGACGCGGTATTGAGCAGATCAGTCACTTTTACACGGTAGCCCACCTGTCATAACCATTTGTTCCGTTCAACTGTTCCCGAACGAACGTGACGAGGATTAAGTTGCGAAAGAATTGAAATAATACAATATAGGTGGGCCTTTTTCTTCGTAAGATCGTGGAAAAGTTGTCCTGAATTGATTTCTGATTTGCGTATGAATCTATTGAACTACTTACTTTATACCCGGTAGGCTTTCATGGCTTTATTGGGGTTTACTTTTACACAAGTTCATAAAGGCTGAAAAGCTGTGCTTTGGATGGTACGCACGAAGACGTATCAAGATATAGGTTTCCGGTATAAGCTGACTTCACATTGCACGAAACGAATAAACAGTGGGAGGTCAACTAAAATTGGAATTGTATAGCTACCACATTCTTTATCAAATTACTGAGTAATTTCGACGTAGGCTGACCCGGTTGAATAACTTTCAGGCACATAACACAGAACCGATACGTTCGTCGTGTTCAGTAAATGAAATTGATACACGATAACCTTTCTCATCACGATTGATAAAACCAAACATACACAATGTAATTGTATTCAAGCAATAGATATAATCTTCGTTTACGACCCGCAAACAAAGCCTTGGTTTACCCATCAACAAAACACGTTAGTTCCGATAAGATTATAACTCATCCGTCAACGTCAAAATTTTCGATCGCTTTTAGACAAACATCTTTGTAAATGAAATGGTGGCGCTGTCAGTCAAGAGAAGATGTGGGACGGCTGTTAAATGCAGTACATTTTACGTTAATTCTGTATTTTGCCACACGCATTGATAAGTTTGCCGGTGTAAAATGGGGGTCCGATGGTAGGGGAGGGAGGTTAGATAATCGCACGGTTCACTACCAAACATAGAGTCGCTATTCGTCGCATAAATCTACGAATTTACACGTTTCCTGCTATTTGAGGAGAAATATTGTTTTGTTGATAATAATAACTGGTCGGCAGTAGATAGCTTTATTGTGCTGTGTGTAAATATTTTCATATACAGGGGACCAATTAGGTTTATAAAGTTTATTCTCCTAGAAATTGAAAGGTTTCCTGGAAATGCGTTATGTATATATTTATTTACTAACATTTTCTTTATAAAATTGCGTACTGCTACATACTTATGTTTACTGGAAACAATGCGTAGGATTTGAAGCACTACCAATTATTTTATTTATTTATTATAAAAACGTTGCCCAACACTATGAATTTCTCCTGTATCGTGGGTGCGTTTATAAATATATAACTCATATACACAAACATCAGGTCTGGATGTTTGACAGGTCATATAAATATTTGCCCGTGACACGCAGCGCCTAACCGTGCAGTTATGTATGCAAAAATATTATTTACCCTAGAAAGAACAAACCGGTCTCTTCCACAATACTACAGAGAATATTTATTTAAAAAACTCTAGCCACCACTATGTACTAATTTATTCATCCCTACAGCTAAACAGGCTTCTTCAATAAAGCCTCCGCACAACTTCGCCGTAGCGGCTACTTTTACAAATTTTAAACGCATGCACTCGCAGTCTAATTGCCAAAGTATGAAAGTCCATTTTTGTATGATTCATATGCACCTAAAAGTTTGAGTACTAGTAATTATGTGAGAATGATTGATATTTTCAAAGAGGGCGAGTTGAAACTTTGCCGGGCTATTTTTATTTTCGCTTATAATTCATGCATGTCTTAAACAGGAGCTTGTACTAGGTAATTGTACTAAGTACAGAGCTATGTGTATCTTACTTGGTAAATACTTACTCAACTTACATACACAGGCCTTTAGAAATTATTCTAAAGATCATTCAATATAACATTGATTATTGTTCCAAAATATATTATTAATTATGGATAGGGTAGATAGATATACTAACAAGAAAAGAGTTCGGTCTACTGAACAAAATCTTATCTGTCAAAGATCAGAAACAATGATCCAAATATTGCTAATCCATTACTCCACATGTTCGAAAAATGTGTCTGCTCAATAACATAAATAACGCATTGAATATTATTGAACTGTCAAAATGGAACACAGTGTTACTGATACCATGTTACGCAATTACTGTGATTGTTGATGTTTTACATAATATATTACAAGTGCATAATTATATATTTCTGTGATAGGTCAGGCTTGTATAATTACAATCAAGCGATTCTTTTAACGTGGACGAACCATCAGATGCCCTTTGTCTATAGAAAGGGCACCTGATGGTTCTTGAATCTATATTCATAACAGGGTATTTGACTTAAAAAAAAACTAATTAGTCCGTCAGTCAGATTTCCAAAAAATACTAGACACGTATTTTTTCATTTTTCATATAAACAAAAAATGAAGTTGACACAGTGCGTTGAAAACTCGTGTGACGTCACTGCACGCTACACTTTTTAGCGCGCAGTGACGTTACCAGCCAGGATCTTTGATGCCTTTTATATTTGTAAATTTTTATTGATTTGATAAAACAAAATATACATACGTATACAATATATTTCTATAATCTGAATGACGGACTATATAGAACCTTTTTTTTTACCCAGAAAACATCCCTATTACAAGTACTTGTGCTTAAATTAACGTTCATACTTCCATTATACTGTATAGTACATCGGGTTACTACAATCTGTCAAATTACTTTATTAGATTTTCAACTTTATTGCTAAAGAATTAAGGCTTAAAGAATATTTGACAGTTTCGGGTAGCTTGACCTACTTTAATTAACTTGGTTCGATTTCGAAATAGAACATAATTATACAAACCACGTACTCATCCAACCCGTTAACCTTCAAAGCAAAAGTGATCATCTTGTGGGCACGCTCGTCCATCGGAGAACTCATCCATCAGCTTTCCATCACGCGTGATCGAGGTCAAGAACAGGATCATTTCGCAATGCAAAAAATTGTGTAAAATATGAGCAGGAGTTATCTTATATAACGTGTTTTTTATATTAGTATCATATACTAGTATATACTGCATAATATATTATATGCACTATATATTAGTATGTATAAGTGCATAGAAATTTAAGATACACGTACGTGTGTTGGTATCTAAGTTTTTTATTTAGTTTTATGTTTTCATTATTTATCGTAATCATACATCAATAATCGGAACAAAAATTGTATGAAAATTGAAGAAAGAAAAAAAAAGAATTCATATACCAGTTGATTATTTGACATTGACGCATTCCTGGAGTTGATAAAATATAAAAAAGAAGCATTTTATATTTTTCATTCTCATTAATAACTTTTATAGGGTAACAGACACTTCACTTTTGCGTAAAAAATAAAGTCACTTCAGTATTTTTTTTTGCTATGAACTTAAAGATTCTTTTTTTGCCAGCAATCTAGCATAGAGCTCTTTAACACAGTAAATCAGCCGCTGAAAGCAAATCTCTTTCATTAAAATATATCCTCTGTATGCAAATTACCTAACACCTGCACAAGTTGAAAACCGGTGCAAACTCCACACGCTAAACACAGAACTTTAGGTTGAAAATCACTAACTTGCTATCTAACTGGTAAACAATCGCTTCGAACGTAATTTGCCGGTTATAGTGTAATGAGCGTGCAGTTAGAAGGATTCTTGTCGAGTTCTACCTGGTGTTTGCTGCTTTCGATTTAGTGGCACGGTGTCTCTGTGTTTCTCTATTAAACTAGGTTAGCTTGTTTGTATAGTTGTCGTTGACGAATACGTGCAAGCGTTTATTCATAAACTGTTTTGTAAAATGTTCAGTTTAGTTAAAGTGGGTCGATAGCTAGACATAAAATACTTTCTCCTTTTTCGTCGCACTATTTTTATTGCTCATTAATCGGCGAAAATCGTGCACATATGCCAATTACCCTATAAGTCTGTTGCAAGCGAGTCCTATTGACGTAATGTGTCAGGTAAAAATGTGCATCGTACGTCAAGTTCTGTGCAAATGCAAGCGCTGTACCAAATCATTATTGTGATCGGGTATATCCTTGCATATCTCCATTTTCAGAGTATATTTAGTGTTTTTTATTACCTGTTTCTTCTCATAAATGACCATTACAACGTAGCAGTATGATATAGCAAGTAATTTGATTCAAATTGTTTTTGTTTTTTTAATAATTATAAACTAGCGCTTGACCACAATCCCGCCTGATGTTAAGCAGTGATGCGATCGTTGATGGTAAAGCGTGCTAGATTATTAAGAGCCTATTCACTCAGAAAAGCGTTGAGCGAGGTGATGCAATGTTAAACCCAACAACACGACCAACGATGCTGCGCCAAAGGGAGATTGATCTGAAAACCCTCCTCCTCCCTCCCTCCATGCCGGAACACGACAAATCGCTTGACGGCAAGGCTTTATCTGGTGGGTGGTAACATCTGCCGGCGGCCGATGTTATGGCCCACCGAGAAAAATTATTTAATATTTTTATTTATTTATTTAATATTTTTTTGCATTTCTCTAATCGTTTTATTTATACAAACACTTTACACGTCAATCATATTTTTAAAGCTAAATGAGGTCGGCATTTCCTATATGTTTACTCTGAGAAAAACTTCAGAAATAAACCCAACAGGTCAGCCAGTCAGTTAATCAATAGGCCAGACATGATCTTGATTAGATCAATATTTATTAATTTTTTTAACAGTTTATGTATATAATGTAATAATAGCTTCGGTTTGGCACAGACACCAATTACAGATTAACCAATAATTTTAGTTTAAAAAGAAATAGTAAATATTATGACAACTACGATATCTGCTGTTTGTTTTATTAAAAATCAGAATAAATCAACGAGATTGTGAACATTTGGCTTACATATTTCAGTTGCGAAACAAGTCCCGTGTTTGTTTTAGGTTAGGTTAAAAGGGATGTTACGGAGCTTCGACTCCGACTCCGTTAAGTCGGGACTTCCGATTAATCTCATACCTTCGCTTCCGATACTTTTAAATCGGAGGTTTTAATCGGAGGTTATTAAAGCATACCATAGCGGCGGCGGCCTGTCGATTGTTATGAACAGTAGGGTAATTGCGTAGCGCACTATCAGTAGCAATGGTTTTCATTTCAACAACATTCCCTTTCCAGCAGGGAATTCCCTGACTCCTGCTACGTGTTTTGATTTTTCGCTACTTTTGAAGTCAAAAACCGAACGAATTTGGGTGAAATTTGGCACAGAGTTTATAACCAGGAATAATACGAGTATATAGAATAGTTATTATTTCGATATTTTCACGGGATCAAAACTTACTACGGTTAAAAACTAGCTGCGCCTAGCAGTTTGCTAGGCGCAGCTAGTTTTTAATAAAAGCCTATAATGTAGTGCAAAAAGACAGTTCTCCTTAAGGTTTTAGACATCAGATTGTCACGTTCTTAGAAGATTAACGAAAGAAACAATAAATTTTATTAAATAAAAAAAACTATTTACAGAAAGACGTCTAAAGCAATTATTCTCACAAGACACCCGCAGCTACGATTAATACAAGAATTAAATACCCTTTTCATTAGTAAGGGTAAACAGGAAATTTGTGCGCGTTTCCTGTGATATTACAGACTTTATCCTGTAGAACACAGGTAATTAGAACAATTCCACCTGATCCTTACGGAAACCTTTTCATATACGTCTATGCTTTAATAAAGGTTGTCACATATACGTACATATATGTATTTAGGTATACAGAAATCATACAATAAGAAAGACTTCGGGATCGTATGGGTTTCCCTTTTTGTCTGCAAAATATGGTTACAAAGATATGTTCGTTAAAA
This sequence comes from Sesamia inferens, assembly GCA_037179545.1. Taxonomy (NCBI): domain Eukaryota; kingdom Metazoa; phylum Arthropoda; class Insecta; order Lepidoptera; family Noctuidae; genus Sesamia; species Sesamia inferens. The sequence goes on from CM073925.1 coordinate 27,967,416, forward strand.
AGTGGAACCAAAAGATTATCCAGGATTAATTTTGAAAGAACATTAGCAAATAATATTTTGTACAGCCACATAAATATCGGGAATTTCATAAACTTCGGAGATTAATACAAAGCGCTGTCCTGTCTAATATCTTATTAAAACAGCCTTTAAACGAACCTTCTTGTAACTTCCCCAATTTGCTTGAAGTATTCACATCTTTGAAAATAATGACGGCCTTCACTCAAAGATTAACAGGCCTCTGATCCGTCAAGTAATGCGCTGTACCTATAGATGAATCTTAATAATTTTTTCTTTGTAAAATTTCTCATTTCCCGTGTATAAGTAAATCATTTCCCGGCGTTGCCCGTTGCGGATGCCTCCCAGTCGATTTTACGACAGTTTTTTACGTTCCAGTTTTACTCGTCAAAGTCCCAAGATGATTAGATTGGATTCCCGGGTTATCTTCAGCATCTTTTGACTCAGGTGATATAAAGGCAGGGTATTAAGAAAAACGCTGGCCGTTAACAAAAGTAGCAAAAAGTTTTATTAAGGTTTTTAATTGAATTAGTGACGCTTGGTGATTTGAACACTAAGGGTAAGGCTTTTCGTTTTAATACTAGTCGGCATAAACGACTTTTTCTTAAACTTTTCTTTTATTGCCTGAAATAAGTCTCGTGAAAGTTTGCCTAATTTTATTAAACGCTGTCGAAGAAACCACCTATAAAGTCTAAGTGAAATTATATTTGTCATTTTTTTGAAACACACCAATATAATATAACATACTCGCTGATTTTTGGAACACCTAATCAGATTTAAATACCTTTTGCATTTCTAATTCTTAGTCACCTAAAAAAATACAACTATGTAACAATATACCCTATGACCATATTAAGATACTCCGTAGACAAATTAGACTGAACTGAAACACTAATCTCGATATTTTTGTGGATGAATGGAAGACGATACTGTCAGAGAGTTTCCGATCGTTGATGGTAAAGCGCGCTAGTTTATTAAGAGCCTATTCACTCAGAAAAACTGAGCGAATAAGAAGAAAGACAGCACTTAAGCGAGTTGATGCAATGTTACACCCAACAACACGACCAATGATGCTGCGCCAGAGGGAGATTGATCTGGAGACCCTCCACGATGAAACTCCCGAGACAACAACATTTGGCGCATCGTGAAGTTTTGTGAGAAGAATGCATGACAGAATCAAATTGTTTTGATTGTATTGTTTGTTTTCCTCCTTTTATGAATGTTTAGTGTAGTTTGTGTTTAAATAGTGTAATTAGCTTATGCCGTTCTATTTAAATAAATAAATAAATAGACGATGTCAAAATCATGGTTACTAAAAATACTTAAATTTACTACGTCAGACGCTGACTAATTTGATAGAATTAAACAAGTATTTATTTTCTGTCCCTTTCTTAATGGAAAAGAAAGAAAAAGATGCATTGATCTTAAATTTAGTTGGTGAACAAAGGAAGCGACGCCAATGCCGTCCATCTTTAAAACTAATTGCTTTTTCCAATCTATTCCTTAAACTGCTATCTAACAAACAACAGTCCTGAAAGAAGTTGTTCTCAATATTAGCCAACGAGGAGAGTATATACTGAAGACGCCGACGCATTGTTTATCGAAGATTAATGATATCAATATTATAAGTAAATACGTACCATTGTTTTATGTTGCTATATTAATATTAGAAGCACTTTATGCATTGTGTACTAAGGTTTCAACATGACTATCAAGTCAGTTCTGAAGATAAAGATATTGCTTATATCATTAATTGCGCCCCGCGGTTTCACCCGTGGTAGTCTCGATCTCGTAGCAATATCGGGTTAAAATATTTTCTATGTCCTACCTGTGGTCATGATCTACCTGTGTGCCAAATTTAATCCAAATCCGTTCAGCCGTTTAGGAGTAAAACCGTTTTATAAAATATCCATCGGTATTTTACTAAAATTCTAATATATTCGACGACCCTGGTTACTTATTTCCATTGGTAACTGTACATATACGTCTGGGTAGCACCTCTATACAACGGGCAACGAAGAGGGTATGTAATACAAAGGACACGAGTTCATTGAATGATATTAAATGATATTGGAATGGTATTCACATGCTGCGATGTATGTGTGGAGTTACGCGGAAATACCGCATCAGGAACCGCATCCGTGACGGTTTTCGTGTCCGTGACATAGCAGACAAACTGCAAGAGGGTCGCCTTACGCTGGTACGGCCACGTCTTACGCAAACCGGCATGTTACATGGGTAACAAATGACTTGTCATGGCGGCTTCGCCGGGCCGGAACAAGCGGTGTTGACCAAAGAAATGCTGGCCTGACGTTGTAAGAGATGACATGCGTGCCAACAATCTCTCAACACAGGATGCTAAAGACCGCGCGAATTGGAGGAGAATCTGCAGGAAAGCAGCTCCAACGCGAAAGCCGCGGATACAACCGGGATATACGCTAAGATGATGATGATGATGGAATGGCATCCACTCAAAATAAAATACTCCAAAAAATTGATACCAAATCCGTTATCCGGCTGCTGCAAGTGCGGAAAACCTTAAACGGCGGAAATACTCCAATCTCATTGGAAACTATATGTTCGAGCCGTTTGGGGTTGAAACACTAGGGTCATGGGGTCCGAGTGCACATCTGTTGTTCCAGGATATCGCCAAACGTCTAATCGACTGTTCACGTGACCAAAGGGCTGGGCTATTTTTTGGCCAAAGAATCAGCATCGCCATACAACGTGGCAATGCTGCCAGCCTTTTGGGCACGTTTCCTGTTGACAGCGATGCGGATGAATTTTTTGATGCCCTCTAGTTATTTCCATTCCTCTTTTATATACTTGTACATATATTTTTTTTTTTTTTTACCTTTTAAATTTATAAGTTAATCTGTATTAAGATAAATTTGTATAAAAGATTGATTAAATAAGTTTCTTATAGCCCCAATCCGTTATTAATTGTATAATCCGTCCTACCACTTCTGACTAATCCTTCACGGGAATACAGGCGTAATAATGAGGTTAGCCAACTGAACCTGAACTAATTAATTTCGAGTACCAACAGATACAAAAAATATTAGGAAAATAAATTACGCTCGCTAGTGCTACTGACATACCGTCAAAAAATACGACGCGCGGGAATTTTCGCAGGTGATGGATGTTGTAAAAATTCTATAATAGAGCATAATTACATTGCCTCTAATAGAAGCCGGTGCCATTATTAGCCATCTCCCCCTGTCCGATACACCTTGAATCTAACAATAACATTACAAAAAACTCATTGTAAAAACTCTCCCAAAATACTTTTACAAATGAAAAAGAGCACTCAAACACAAACGAGTACCTGAATCACTTCCGTTTGACGAAGGACACTGTCGTTAAGTACTGAAGAGGCGCGATTTAACGGAAAAACTCCGTTATCTTAGTAACGATCCGGCGTTATATCACGGAAGCGGCACAGGAGTGAATTTGCATTATTTTTTATCGTTTTAAACTGGTGATACTTGACGTCACGGAATTTCCTTTTGTTGTACGTGACAATGCTCTCGGTACCCGGTCTTCGTTTCATAGTGACGGTGTTTTGAAACCATTTTTTTTATGCGCGGATGAAAAATTACTTTGTTATTGTCCCAGGGAGGCGCGCGCGTTTTTGTTATTAAATTTTAGCTAAATCAGCGTTCGGTTTGAAAGGCGTTGTAAAGGTGTGTGTTTTTTTTTTAAATAAACTGTGTTTGTTCTATACAAGTACGTCAGAGAAAAGTTTTATTTAATACGGTTAGAATTCGATGTACAGACGACAGCACATCAAGATACAGGTCTCCCAAAGTGATAATGCGCATAGAAATCTTCGTCACTGTTCGGCAACGGTCGTATTCCCCGAGCGTTCGGAAGAAGATATGTATATAGAGTGGTGCACTTAACCACTTTTATGCACTTAACCAATTGATAAATCTGTATTCAAACACGGTTAAATGGAACCTTTTATCATCATTAAAATTTTAAAAAAATAATTACCTACATTTATTTTAGATAACTAAATTCGTACAGTCCGATTTATAGAAAATAAAGTAATATAAAAAAACAGTTAAATCCGTCATCAGAAGTACTATCAGAATTAAAATAACATTTGAAACAATATCAAAAATTTAAATAAATGTTTTAACCATTACCTACAATTAAAAATAAGCTGGAATAAAAATATTATTATGGAAAAGAATATTTATATGAAATAGCAACCAAAACTACAATGCTATCGTAACATCGAACAATGAAGCACTTTATATGTAAATCTTACTGACAGCAACAGTCATGGTGGCCTAGTGGTTAAAACCCCAGCCTCAAGTATGAGTGTGCTTGTTCGATTCCAGGTCAGGCAAGTACCAAGGTATTAACTATTCTAAGTTATATGTACTTTCTAAATATATCTTGGACACCAATGACTGAATAAAAGATGAAGGAAAACATCTTGAGGAAACTTGGACTTTAAGTCTGAAATCGCCAACCCGCATTGAGCAAGCGTGGCGATTACGTGGTGATCATTCTCTGTATGAGAGGAGATCTATCCCCAGCAGAGGGACGATAAAAAGTTGATGATTACTGACAAAACAATAACATCTTTAGGTTTTAAATACAGTATGTTAAGAAAACCCTGTCCGACCCGTGAAGGTGTTGTTAGGTATGGATGACTGATTCTACTAATGCATACAAAACCGGGCTAAACTTAAAAAAAATCCCCCTAAAAAAATAAATATTATTTCGTAAAAATAGGTAACTTAATAAATGTGCGTAAGCACCCTTCCGCGGGCGGCGGGCGGCAGGGCACGCGGCACGTGGTCGCATCGCTATTCGCTCAAAATAATACCGGTGTTGTCATTTTTTTAAAAATGATCAAATTTCGGGGAAGTTGGAATTAATTCGCGGGAAAAAAAGGTTATTTCAAAATTCATTGATCATCATGATGATTACGTAAAATTTTATATTATATTTGGTCATGTGTTTACCTAACCTTTATTATCCTTATGGGTCGGACAGGGTTTTCTTAACATACTGTATATCTCAATCATTTCTACATAATACTTAAGTAATATTCCGTAACATTTGATATTTTTATGAGTAATACATTTGTTTATTTCTGATCGTAGACTGTTAATGAGTGTTGTTAATGAGTCTCGGTGATTAATGATTCTAGAAAATGAGTATAGTTACTATTTTAAAAAGACTTTTCCTTAAATACAGGGTACGGAATAAATCATCCTGAGACTCTGTAAATATCTCTATTAGTAGTACTAATGCTATTGACTTTTAAGTCAAGTTCTTTCCCTGTACATATTTATGAAAAATTGTGAAATGGTTATAGAATCAGAAAAGCATCATCTGTTTCATAGGAAAATGCATGCTTGCAATATATGAAAAAGTTTGTGGGGATTTCGGAATCATGTCTTGAACACAAGGTAACGGGTGGCCCTCCACTTCCTCCCGCATTTTAGATACCATTAGGAACATCATTCTAAAAAGTTCAGAAAAGTCTAATCGTTTTACAACAAAAGAAATCTCAGACCTAAACTTCTTAAAAGTTCAATTAAGAAAAATCTCCGTTCAGTTATCTCACCTCCTTAAATTTCATGATTATTATTATACCTTTCGTATGCAAATCGCGATCAACCATCATCGTCTTGAGATCACTAACGCTTGGAACTTTTGAGCTGTCCTTACAAATCGGTTCGTGATTTTCAACTTATTTATTTATTTTGATTATAAGTGTTAGTACACGCCCACACACACACACACGCAAGCACGCACACGCACTCACACATACACACACGCGCACACACCCTCGCTCACGCACTCACACACACACACACTCACGTACCCTCAAACACACTCACACACCTTCGCACACCCTTATGCACACTACACTAGTCCACTCAAAACAATTTTCTTTTATGTTTTATGCCGTATAACGAACCAGTCGTATAATTTTAAAATGGCTTGAATGTACCTAAATATAAGAATGAAACTTCATCAAAGTGTCGGGCCCAGTATCTTTAACATAACTTGTCTCGGCAACTTAGCAAGGGTGCTGGTGTCGCCACGCTATTGTTTACATCCTTTTATCTGTATGTACTACATGTTCCAATGTACTGTAAAATTTGATGCAAATTAATTATTGTTATTATGTAATAAATCAATAACATAATACTTTATAATAGAATTTACAAAACATGCATATCAGGGAAACAGGCATCCTCTCCATAAGAAGGAGTGGGCCATAATCCACTACGCAGGCCTAGTTCGGGTTGCTAGAGGTCATGTATATTCCATTTGTTGGTTCTAGGTAAAGCCATTTTTTTTTTGTCTAAGTAATTTATTCATTTTAATACATACAGTCGATAAAATGTTTTGATATGCAAGTAAATATCAAGTAAGCATACATTTAATCACACTAGTAATAATTCCCAATTTGTATTCCCCGAAGTACCTACACTCCATTATTGTGAACTTCAAATAATTCATATTTTGAGGTCCATAACCCTAGTTACGATACTGTGTATGACCCAGTTACTGAGAACTACGTGGATGAAGCGCTCGCGCGTCACCATTCCTAGTTAGGCAGTTAAAAAATCTATAAAGGTTACTTGCCCACTAATCTCTTCTGCTGACTACGTGAGTAGTTAGCACCAGGAAAGGTCAACAACACACCCCAAACATATTAATTCAACAACAGTTCCATCAAACACCAGAACAATATTTGATTGCAACTTAATTAAATCGCAAAATTCATTACCTCTTCTTTGCCGAAACGGGCTCAAATTTCATTAGTACCGATAGACGAGTTTTAGGAATATTGGGAACTACAAAGAATAATATCCATCTAGTTTTCAATGGGATAGGTGAAATTGAATGTAGTGATGTACAAAGGTGAATTAGTAATGGTTTTACTATCCAAACGAATCTAGTTTTCTACGTAATGAAATTTCGCCTACGGCTTGGACCACACATGCACTAACTACAATACCACAGTTTTACTAGGAATTGTAGGTGCATCAAATATTTCACGGCTTATTGATTACCCATACGTACTAAAGTTGTTCTAAATAATTTCTACCGAATCAATTACGTTTACGTTATTGACTCGTATATATGTATATACCTGGAACAAACAGTCCAACTAGTTTGGTCCAACTTCGAGAATGAGGTGTCTCGTCGCATCCAGCTCGGCTGGGCAGCGTTCGGGAAATTACGCTACATCTTCTCGTCGTCCAAGATACCACAGTGTCTCAAGACTAGTCTTTGACCAATGTCTATTGCCAGTGATGACATACGAAACAGAAACGTGGTTGCTCACAATGGGCTTCATAAGAAGGTTCAAAGTCACACAAAGCGCGATGGAAAAAACTATGCTCGGAGTTTCTCCGCGCGATTGAATCAGAAATGTAGAGATCGTAAAAGAAACCCAAGTCACCGACATAGCTCATCGAGTCGCTAAAATTAAGTGGCTACATTGCTCGTAGAACCGTTGAACGATGGGGCAGTAAGGTTCTGGAGTGGCGGCCACGTCCCGGAAGACGCAGCGTAGGGAGGCCCCCAACAAGGTGGACCGATGACCTGGTGAAGGTCGCGGGAAGCCGATGGATGCGGGCAGCACAACTCGGTTTAGCGTGGAAAGCCTCGGGGTACGCCTTTGTCCAGCAGTGGACATCTATAGGTTGAAGAAGAAGAAGAAGAAGTCTTACCAATGAAATCCAGCCTTGGGGAAAGCCTTTGTGCAATAGTGGACCTCTATAAACTGAAAAAGAAAAAGAGATTCAATTACTTACAAACATTTATCGCATGTAAAATATTAATTTGACTAGTAATCAATCTACATAACGTTTACCCAAATATGATGGGGTCAGCTTTCAGTATAACAGGACACAGCAGAATACCAGTCCTTTACATGGATCGACTACCTATCTGGTCTATAACCCAGTTACTAGAAAAAGTATAGTGAGAGGCTCAAAATGGTGACAACCAAGGAGGTATTGGAGAATACCTCCTTGGTTCCTCCTCACCTCCTCCTCCTCACTATACTTTTTCTTCTTCAGCCTATAGATGTCCAGTGCTGGACAAAGGCCTCCCCCAAGGCTTTCTACGATGACCAGTCTTGTGCTGCCCGCGTCCATCGGCTTCCCGCGACCTTCACCAGATCATCGGTCATCGGTGATCTCACTACACTTAAGGACTCTCAAAGACCTACGTCTCGATATGTAAAGATTGATTACCCACGATAAGACTGTGGAAATCATAGCTTAATCTTCGGTAGACCCGTGTGGGTTTTATCATGCAGGCACGAGCCACCAAGCCGATTCAATGTGAATGTCTAACTAACATTCAATCCATGAAAAATTTGAGCATGAAGGCTGATCCTCGTAATTTCCTCATCATCATCATCATCATTTCAGCCGAAAGACGTTCATTGCTGGACGCGCCTCCCGCATCCAGCGGCTTCCCGCGACCTTCACCAGGTCGTCGGTCCACCTTGTCGGGGGCCTACCCACGCTACGTCTTCCGGTGAAAGAAGTACGGACCAATTATTCCATCAGCCCGTAAAGCACACCACACAGTCAGTTTTTCCGTTTTTTTCCGTTCTCGCAATTTAAAGCGTTCAAAATCTAGTCGACGTAGTATCTCGACGACAAAATAATATGTCAAAAACATGTCAAAACGTAGGGAAATTACAGGTATTTTTGACAGATTGAAATTGAGAACAAACTGTTAATGTTCTTTTAAAAAATATATATTAACTACTTGTACATCGTTCCCCTAAACTTAAGAGAATCTACAAACAATAAGGTATTGTTAAGAACCATTCCAACCCCTTCAAATAATGTATAAAGAGTATTGTGCTGTATCACTATCGGTTCAGATCGTTGCCCGCAGACGGCGAGTAATCAGTTCGAGTCCCAGTGGGTAACATACATCGACGGCTTCGTTTGCACATTAAAGTAACAAACTGTTGGGGAGCTGGAGTGTAGAGGCGATTTAAGAGATCGACTTTATTTAGATCTATAGAGGTATTTCTATAATATGGATTAAGTCAAAGGAAACCCAAGATCGTACAAACTATTTACAATAAAGGTAGGCAAGATTAAACAGACCATTTGCTGTTACCAGTGGCTTCGCTTGTATGTTGGATATTATGGCAGGGGTACGTATTATCGGGATAAAAGTACCTTATGTGGTATAACTATAAAGTACCTTTGATTTCGGGACAACACGGTTTAAGAACACAAAAGAGAACTCAGAACAAAACATTATTTTATAAGCTACTTTAGTCAATATTATTAAAAAGTTAGGGGCAGATTTCCAAAAAAAAGTAACACTTTTTTTTTGTTAGTCACAAGTAGTCTGCATACCAATGTTTAGCTTTCTCCCATGAAAATTGCAGACTGCACCATACAAAGTCCCCCCCCCCCCTCCCTCCCATTTTAGGGAAGTCGAAGGTTAGGAAGAGATAAAAAGCAGCCTATACCATTCTCCGTCCCTTCAACTATCGCCTTTTTTTACTATGGCATCTCGTAGTTGACCTTGAGAGGTCGTGACTACTTAACCGGACTATCCTGTGGGTGCCTTAAATGAATTTAAAGCCTCCCGCCAGGGCAACTAAAAATTAAGTGACTACACGCTAAGGGCACCCCCTGTGGGGTACGAACCTCGGCTTAGGGTGTCGCTGGATAGAACAGCAAGGGACAGCTGGATCGAAGTTTTATTTTAATTCGGTTTGATGACCGCGGCGTTTCCTAGAACTAGCTCTGAGAAGAAACGTCCGAAAGAAACTCAGAGGTCATAGTTGGAAATTTATATTTACTGGCTCAGCTGCGGCGCGGGCTGGACTTCATCGGACAAGGTTCGACTATCGCCATTAAAAACATCACGATAATTCGTCGCTTAATTTTGCCATAAAAGCGGATAGACAAGCAGACACACACACCTTCCCATTTATAATATTAACATGGACGTGTGTGCCAAACATATAAATCAATTTGTGTGTTTCAGTAACAAACATCCAAACATAAAAATTTTCACGTGTAGGATTAGGAAGACAAACTGAAACGGTATTAAATTCAGTAAATTTCGCCTTACATTGTTTTCAAATAACAATAAAAGTGACAACACACGGACCTCTGTCGCATGGACTCATGCTGTTTCGCGACTTTAACGCTACTACACCACTCCCATATAGAGAGGACGAAACGACTAAAACAAAACATACTCGTGATCGTCCTACGATAAATTCAAATTCAAATTCTTTATTTCAGGCAAGGCCCATATATTGTTAGTTAAAAAAAACTTATCCTATGTTAGTAAAAAGAGAGACAAACATCAGTTGGCGACATGAATATGTGCGCGCACATGTCTGTCCGCCCAGAGCCTAATAAAAGGTCCATCGACCTTGTCCGCCAGTGTAGCTAGGATACTGTTCGGGCTGCCCCGAAATCGCCGCAACATCGAAGCACACCGTTTGCGAATGATGGCATAAAAGTCATCAATTCGCGCTTCCGCGAACATGCCTGATGCACTGCAAAATCGAGGCAGCCCCAACAACATCCTCAGCGCATTATTGTACTGGACGCGCAGAGCGTTGTAAGCCCTCTGCGTATACCTAACCCACAAGCTGCACGAGTAAAACGACTGGCAGTAAGCTCTAAAGAGCGTCAGTTTTACCTGCTCAGTACACCGCGCAAACCTGCGAGCAAGCATGTTGCATCGGGCTGCCAACGCCCTGCGCTCCCTATCTATATCTTGGTCGTCTGTGAGAGAATCCGTCACCACATGACCGAGGTATTTAAAATGAGAGACCACTTTTAATGGTGTTTCTTGTAACATCACCGGAGGTATATTGGAAAACGCAAGTAAAAAAATCGAAGCAAAAGTCCATTTAACATTCTCTATAGTGTGAAATTTACACTTCCTCCTGTTATAATCTATCAGTGTTGTAGGCAATAGACAGCGTTGTATGTAGACTCATCCCTACCCTCTCTACTGTAATATTAAAGCCCACATGTGGTATCCCATGTAACATCAGACCCCTTTGATAATACCGTCCATTGTATAAATTATAAGCTATCTGTTAACCACGCTAAACGTTTGACCTGTGGTACGCATATTAATGGCTTAAACCATTTTAAAATTCTTTTTATAAAGCGGGAAATGTTGGTGTCTACATAACTGGTAAGCTGCTGTTGATTTTTCTCAGAGCTAGAGGATCGACTTATAGTTGAAACCTTTGGATTCTTACCCAAAAAGGCTCTTTAGTTTGTGTAATTTCGTCAACACTACTCTAAAAACGGTGAAGAAGTGCAGCATGATGGGGTCCTAGAACTAAATATCTCCCACTTGGCCCGAGTGGTTGATTGCAGCCCACTCCCCTATTAACGAGTGGAGGACCAAGTTCATCTGAAATATTAGAAGCTAATTTATGTAAATCAAACTGTGTATTTTAGTTCAAGAGACACTTTATTAATTTGTAGGAAGACTGAAAAGTACACTGAAACAATAAAAACATTAATCCCTTCATAGAACACAAATAGTGTACAATAGCACTCCTACTCCGTGACTGTGATAAAAAAATGTCGTTATTTTCATATTAGTGAGTTGTTCTATACACTTGGCCGCTTATCGCCCCCTTTTATGCGCTGAAGACAGTACTGAGTGTTATATTCTGTAAGAGACTAAGATACCCCTGAGGATGACATGAGAATTTCGACACGAAAATAAAAGAGGATCGCTTGGGGTAGGTTCAACTCGAAATTGTACGAACTGATATATGAAGTTGATGATGTCTAAATCCAATGGCCGCCTGTGTCTTACGCCGCGTCGTAACCCCCTGCTAACCGCATTCGCGCCATTTTTCGCTCCAAGATATTATTATTATCGCCCAAGGAGTCGTTTTCCGTACGCCCACTTATAATTTGCGAGTATCTGTTATCCTCCAAGGGATAGGCATCTCGATCTGCTTATATCCGGCTCCATGTTTAATGTTCGACCGTTTTTTCGGTTATTGATATTTTTTTAGGATTCTGCATAAGAAGATAATATGGCTGTGTAAATAGGAGTGTTTTTATTTTTATGTTACTGTTTTTTCATCGGAATCTAATCTCTCAGTTGGATAAATAACCTTTTTTTTTACAACGTTATCAATAGATTTACATTTATCACGTTTTCTTACCTAAAGAAAAAAGTTCATTTCAATAATGCCCGAAGCGTTTTACTATTTAAATAAAAGGCTACGAAACAACTCGGTAGCCACTTCGACCGTCACAGAACACCAAAAAGTCTCCTCATGAAAAACAAAAAAGAATTTCTCACGAGTTCCCAATCGCAAAACTCATCTGAATTTCATTCCGCTGATCAATCCGTCCACCCGTTATTCTTGGGGAGTCACATCGAAACAATTTGTAAAACTCTCTAGCAAAATCCTAAAGCAAATAGAAAAGTATTTTGAAATATTTGGCGAAGTAAAAAAATACTCGGAAAACTTTATTGTCGGAATGAGAAATTTCAGTTTATCTTGCGACTGCGGACGCCCGGGGCAACGCGATAACTTCGTTTTGAACTTGTATAAAATAATATTATCATCCAGTTGGTATCTTTGTAAATAGGTAGATATCTTCTATTGGTATCTGGTTGGTATCTCCATGTAATTAGACGGGGAGGCAGTTCTCTCGCATTTGTACTCGTTTATGGTCGAAGTTTGATTTCCAATTATATTTTAAACGGAGAATCGGATTGTTATTTTATATTTTAGTTCGTTTCATAAAGTTTTTTGGTAAGCAGAGCTGTTTTTTGTACAAATTAGTATTACTCTAAAGTCATTTCCCTAATAGTGGTATCCTTTTCCAGTTAGGTCCATCACATTTTTGTTTTCTATTTTTCCCGGAATCGGTTCTGAACACAAAAGACCAACTTTGTTTTAAAGCTATTAAATAAAACTTCACAATATTAATTGTTACAGAGTTGTCCCATAAACATATTTGATTAAAAGTCTCTTCATTTCGGAACGATTTCGAAAACTCCATCCAAAGAAAATGTTACTTTGTATGACGTATACAGGCAGCTTTAACGGTTGCTGTTTATTTTTATGGTCTCTCGTTTCGTTGCTATCTCTTTTCAACCTGTTTAAAACTATATACCTATCTCATTCTCGTCCGAAAGTCCTCGCAAAACGTAAAATGCTTAAAGTTTTTACTGCTTAGAAAGAGGAGGCAAGTGCGAACCGTTCGGTTATTTCGATCGGTTCGGTTTTATTTCTTACGGAAATTTTGGTAGTAGTAGTTTTAGAAAAGTACGGACGACAGAAAGTTAAGCTGCCCGAAGCTGTCAAATATTCCCAATCAATCTTGAGCCTTAACGCTATAGCCATAAAGATGAAAATCTAATAAAGAAATTTGGCAGATTGCAATAGCTTCATGTGTACTTCTGTACATATTTTTCTTACATTTCATGCAAAATGAGGAATTATAAGTTTTTCTTTAGATGATATCTAAAAAAACATAAAGCTTAAGAAGTCCAAGTTCAGCCAAGTCGTATACAGTATATTAAGAAAACCCTGTCCGACCCGTGAAGGTGTTGTTAAGTATCGATGTTTCGATAACTGATTCTACTAATGGGTACAAAACCGGGCTAAACTTAAAAAAAAATCCCCCTAAAAAAATAATTATTATTACGCAAAAAGAGGTAACTTAATAAATGTGCACCCTTCCGCGGGCGGCGGGCGGCAGGGTACGCGGCACGTGGTCGCATCGCTATTCGGTCATAATAATACCGGTGTTGTCACTTTTTTAAAAATTACCAAATTTCGCGGAAGTTGGAATTAATTCGCGGGAAAAAAAGATTATTTCAAAAAATTTCATTCATGATTACGTAAAATTTTATATTATATTTGGTCATGTGTTTACCTAACCTTTATTATCCTTATGAGTCGGACAGGGTTTTCTTAACATACTGTATAACCTAACGTTCCCTGTTAGATAAACATGTAAATGTTTACAAATGCGGATCTCTAAAAGCAGCGTTGAGATTTTTGTAGGAAATTAAAAAACTCAAGTTTCAGAACATAACTTCCTTTATTACAAGGAGTACGGTGAATTGTTTAAATTAATTAAGGAACTTGTACGAAGTTAATTTATTTGGCTTTTCTCTGTTATTACGAGTGTTTCAACTAGTCCAGTGTTCATGTTTGACTTGAACGTGTTGCTTTTTTTTTAAACCGACTTCAAAAAAGAACCTCCTCCTTTTTTTAAATCGGTAAATAAAAAGCAACACGTTCTCAATTTGACTGTATTTTTTTTTACTTCAGAACTTTCAACTAGTTCAACGGAATTTTGTTATGGTATCCATAAGTAAAACCGTATAAGTCTTAAATTTGCATTGAGCATGTGCACGACAATTGGACGAATAACTCTAATATGAGGCCAAACGATTTCGATGATTCTTTTTTATGTGAAAGTATATATACAGTATGTTAAGAAAACCCTGTCCGACCCATAAGGATAATAAAGGTTAGGTAAACACATGACCAAATATAATATAAAATTTTACGTAATCATCATAGTACCAATACAAATGAATTTTGAAATAATGTTTTTTTTTTTTCCTGCGAATTAATTCCAATTTCCCCGAAATTTGGTAATTTTTAAAAAAGTGACAACACCGGTATTATTATGAGCGAATAGCGATGCGACCACGTGCCGCGTGCCCTGCCGCCCGCTGCCCGCGGAAGTGTGCTTAACGTACATTTATTAAGTTACCTCTTTTTGCGAAATAATGTTTATTTTTTTTTTTGAATTTTTTTTTTAAGTTTAGCCCGGTTTCGTATCCATTAGTAGAATTAGTTATTGATACCTAACAATACCTTCACGGGTCGGACAGGGTTTTCTTTACATATTGTATACTTACACTGTAGTCCCATAGATTTTTTTTTATCAAAATCGGTTCAATAGTTTGGTTTTTAAACCAAAATTACAGGTAAAAATTCAAGTTAACGAAATTGCGTTGTTTGATTTTCACAACTCATCATCTACTCCGTTTCCCAACTACGTATGTTGGTGTCAGCGTCCAGTCTGACCCGATGAAGCTGGATACCAAAACTTTTGATAACTAAAAATTGAAAAATAAGAACTCAAAAAAAAAATACTGGCAATATCCTACCAAAAGGTTCAGATTATGATGTAATACTCAATTAGGGTGCTAGTGCTTATTATTAAACCCGAATCACTTTAGGATTGCAATAGCGGTCATTGATCCACTTACACTTCCTACCATAATTTATTTCTGAAACTGAAATAAAGTCTGTTTATGTCCTGAATCTCTACCTCTTCAGATCTCCAACATATGCGAATAACGAAAGACCATACATAGTTTATGATTCGAGCTAGTAGAAAGAGATATTAGGGAAAGGGCAATGACCGCCATTGCCACGCTAAAAGTGATTCGGATATAGTCCACCTTTCTCAGTATTTTTTGCAAAGGTGGATTAGTGATGGCTAATTCGAGCCAGATGTCGCACTGGTTTATTTCCATTTATCAACCTACTGCTCTGTTACAAGATGAGTGTCTAGCTGTAACGGCTACGACATACAAATTGAAGTGAGTTCGAACCCTGACAGTCGCATTACTACGTGCACCCATATTTACAAACCAATAAATGGATCTGTAGAGTTTCTTGTCCGTTCTTCTCCATAGGTTTAGACAACTAGTTTCATCTTACAGAATGAACGACTCTTTGACAATTCAAAAGTGGTTGTAATTGGTTTATAAATGCTTTGATGTTCATTTGATTTAATCTTTCTTTTTGTTTTTTTTTTTTTTTATAATTGTAAACTAGTGCAGTCCCACCTGATGGTAAACCATAAAACAATCGTTGATGGTAAAGCACGCTAGTTTAGTAAGAGCCTATTCACTCAAATCTAAGTATATATACGAAGGGAGACGGCAGTTGAGCGAGGTGATGCAACGATAAACCCAACGTGACCAATGACCAAAACGATGCTGCGACAGAGGGAGATTGATCTGGAGAGCCTCCAAGACCTCCAATCGTTTGGCGGCAAAACTTTGTCTGGTAGATGGTAACTTCCGCCGGCATCCGACGTTATGGCATCCCTACTGTTCTCAAAGCGGTGAAAGAAAATATAGAAAGGAACCGGTATATCTTAGAATCAAAATTCGAAGACAAGTAACATCTAGCAACCTACCCTGGCCCCATATGGTTAACTATGGCCTTCTCCCTCTCACTGAGACCAAATCTGTGTGCCAGCAGTGAAAACGTAACATTATAGGCTGTTTCTGTTGTTGGAAGTCGTGGTGGCCTAGTCGTTAAAACACCAGCCTCTCAAGTATGAGTGCGCGGGTTCGATTCCAGGTCTGACAAGTACCAATGTAACTTTTCTAAAGTTATATGTATTTTCTAAGTATATCTTGGACACCTTGACTGAAGGTGAAGGAAAACATCTTGAGGAAACCTGGACTTTAAGTCTAAAATCGCCAACCAGCATTGAGCAAGCGTGGTGATTACGCTCAATCCTTCTCTGTACGAGAGGAGACCTGTGCCCAGCAGTGGGACGATAAAAAGGTTGATGATGATGATGATGATAGGCTGTTTATAATAATAGCCGCACAGATCAATTGATCAGGTTAAGCTATTCATGCCGCAGTTAGTTTGTGGATGGGTGACCATGTACATTATACCGAGACCCCTTCCGTGCCTCAGAAAGCACATTGAACCGTTGGTTCAGGGTGCCAGTATTGCCGGGTGCCGGTTTTGCCAGTATTACACACTATATAGCCAAGCATATTGTACGTTACGGAATTGCATCGCTGAAAGGGGTGTTCGGCATTGGTACAGCTACATAGGAGCTAAACTTAGTATTTGGGAACACTATTGAAGCTGCTGAACCTTGGACAAAACTATCTTTGCAGTGTGTAGATTCAATTTCTTAGTATTGTATAATTGCATGGCACACGTGTGAGCACAATGTACTTGCTGTAAAGCATCTATTTGTTTGGTTAGTCTTTTTTATTGACTTGATTGTACTCTGACTGTTGAGAGTATGTAATGCTCACTCAAATGTCTCGCTAGTGGTGGCGTGTGTGTTGGGTCATTAGGTTCCCTTCAATATGGTTGAGCTGAATGATGCTGATCCTTACGTCATGTTCGTGAACGGACGCCGTCAGAGGGGACTGGTCATCTCTTAGCTGCCACGGAGTATTTTAATTTCTGAATTGTTGTTTAATTTTTTATTTTGTTTTGTGTGTTTTCCATAATGAACGCTCTTAGAGTACAATATATTTCTGCATCGCTCTCACACGGTTGATTTCAACATGAATGATGTAATCAAATATTTGTATCAGTAGCTTGATAATTGAAAAGAGTGTCCATGGAGTTTCTTGCCCGCTCTTCTCCATAGGTACCTACTCTTTGGAATGGCCGACTAGCTTCACCTTACTGACTGACCGACCTTCTGACAATTCAAAAGTGCCTGTAACTGGTTTATTTGAAATAAATGCTTTGATTTGATGGGATTTGATGTTATTTCTAGACCTTTGGTGACAAATAGTCAGACGCCTGAAAATCTGAGAACAAGTTTTACCAAGGAGTATTATCGTATCATCCAGTAAGTTGTGGAGGTCAGATAGACATTGACTGGTATTTAACTGAAAACGGTTAGACTGTAAACTGACCTCAACAAAGTTGGCAAGAAGCTACGTAGATGATAATGACTGATTACTTATACTGTCTCTCTATACTAATACCTATATAAAGCTGAAGAGTTTGTGTGTGTGTTTGAACGCGCTAATCTCAGGTACCACAGGTCCGATTTGAAAAATTCTTTTTGCGTTTGACAGCCCATTAACCCAGGAAGGCTTTAGGCTAACATCACGCTGCGACCAATAGGAGCCGAGCATAATAACTAACTACACACGAACGAAGTCACGGACGGCCGTTAGTCTAATATAAACCTGTACTGCCACAAATGTAGTTGCCACTAGCTAAGCCTTTGAAAATTGGGTCATTAACAAAGTATAAAGATGAGGTTGCCAACCACTTACTATCCTTAATAGTAGGTACTTAGATACATTTTGACGTCAAACAATCTATCGTAAATTCCCCGATCAATAGTTTCCATAGTTCCTTTATTAACGATCAGAATAGCAGTAAACGAAGCAACTTGAGGATTACGTTGCTTTGTTACCCGGTTCAAAGATTGAACCATTTCGACGACGGACAATATAATATGGTCGATACTGGTGGTTTAATTTGAAACTTAAGTAATTGACGTCTCCCGGGATAGTTTACGAGGTATTTCGTGTTCATTACGAAGTTAGCTTGAATTTAATTATTTCGTGGAAAAATTGGACAGTTTTGATGTTATTTAGATAGAGATGATATTTAACTTTGAACGCGATTAATATTATCTTCGAATGATGTTATTAATAATATAAGTATGTATTTCACAAAAAAATATAGCACTTCGCACTGTATACGTGAAATGCTAACAAAATGATTTTCGAAATGTTTTTTTTTTTGTGAAATAATTATTTATGTACTGATTATGACCTAAAAATGGGTTCCTGTACCATCTCTGTAAGAAAAAAAAACCTACTAAAAGAAAAGGCAGTCACAGCCGAAAAGCTAATTAATTATCAAAAACACCTATGAACAATTAATATAATAATAATTAATCGGTTCATCAACATTCATTGCGTTTTTGAGCAGACACATTTTTCAAACATTATGTAGCAATGGATTAATTATTTAGATTAAGATCGAAAAGTAGTCTGTACCATACCGAGGAATAGACCTACATCAAAATATCCCGTTTTTTTTTATGAACCGTGAATGAAAGAGATTATTGATCGGCTAATAATTCCATTTTTATTTTTTGCATTGTTGTACTACTGAAACAAACAAGGAAGCTAATAAACAGAAAAATGTCTAATTACCAATTTGTGTTTATCTGATCCAAATAAACAGCAGTATCGCTTTCTTTATATACTCGGGCCGGAGAATACAAAATTAATTTGTTTATTGAGCCGAAACAAAAGGTACATATTATACCTATATGTCAATATATTATATAAAGAATACTGTTATGAGCACAATATATTAAAATACTTGTAGTAAACGAGAGTTGCTGTGCTTTTACAGGTGGCAGGTAAAAGGTACTATTTCCATCTTGTATTTATTGTACTTATTGTTGTAGGGAATTATTAACTTAAAAAAGAAAGAAAATATGTTTATTGTGTCAGTAGTATTTTTTTTTAAGTGCTGTCAAATATAAACCCAATACACACATATACACACACACTAACACATACTCAAAATACTGTTCTAAATTCTACGTTCTAAGTTTCTAAATAATTATCAAGTACGAAATTAAATTACTTATTAGTAGATATTATAAATTGGATTGTAATGTAAGTATTATATAATATTTATTAAAAACCTGCTTCTTTTTAGTAATAGGTAAAAAATGTTATGAGGAATTACAGTCTATTGAACAGTGAATTTCACTGACGTTCACCTGCCCAATAATGTTATTTGGCAGGTGAACTTCAGTGAAATCCAGTATGCATTAGACATACTCGTATGTATGTATAATGCATGCTGGACTTTGGACTGATGAAACCGTAAATCTTCGTTCATTTTCACATAAAATGTCTGCCTTTATCTCCATTAGCTAGGGCTTGCTTACTTTCCTTAATCCGCTCATTACAAAGGCCGGTTGGACAATCGTCCGTACTTCGAAATGGCTTCCTTTTTCCGAAGCCGCACGGCCGATGACTGCAAAGTTTTCTACTAATTAACTAGCTTTGGGCAGCCCTGCCTGCTTTGGGCAATCTCTGTATCCTTAGATTATGCCTATTGGGTGCTATTCTTATCGCATGTCTTATTAACATAGATTTGGTAGACTGGACATATGAATGTTAATATTTTCAATACTAAATTGTTTATTGCATTCCATAATGTAGCTTTAGATGTTAAATATTTGCCAAAAGAAACAATCATGGACCTTGTCGGGCACAGGAAAGCAGAAATAAGCGGAGAAGGAGATTTATCATCTTCGAACTTATTTTAGTGGCACTTTTACAAAAAAGAAATATATATATTTCATAGTAATAATTAATCATTTTTTTTATTATATATACTTTTTATGTGTGTCAATTATTTATCATTTAAAAATTCAATGACACTACAATATATTTGCTAAGATATTATTAATTTTTTTTTTATTTGTTAGTGAGTTGATGATTTTTTTTATTTGTTAGTGAATTGATGTTTTTTTTTATTTGTTAATGAATTTGATGTTTTTTTTTTCGTTTCTTATTTATTTGGGTAACATGTAAATTTCGATTGATATTACTAGATAGCTGGTTGAGTGTATGTGATTCGTATTTTGTGTCGGAGTGTGTATCCTCATTGTATGTCTTCTCGTTTAGTATAAAACTCTTTGTGTTTGTCAGCGAACTTGCATATTTTAAGTACATATATAGAAGTCATGGGGGCCTAGTGGTCAAAACACCAGCCTCTCAAGTATAAGTGTCTGGGTTCGATTCCAGGTCAGACTACAATTTTTCTAAGTTATTTGTACTTTTTAAGTATATCTTGGACACCAATGACTGATTAAAAGGTGAAGGAAAACATCTTGAGGCAACCTGGACTTTAAGTCTAAAATCGCCAACCCGCACTGAGCAAGTGTGGTGATCACACTCAATTCTTGTCTGTATGAGAAGAGACCTGTGCCCAGTAGTGGGACGATAAAAAGGTTTATGATGATGATATATATAAAAAGTCAGTGTTACAATATTTAGATATACGAATTGGTGTTTGCAGCTATCCATATTTATTAAAATACGGTTAAATTTCTTTTGGACCGTGAACAGTGCAAGTACGTCTGTACTATCACCCCATCTTATTATCCTATAGCTAAACCACGCACAAGCGTAGGCATAGTACTAGAGAAGTCTATATACTTGTGGTTTTTATGACTTCACGAAAAGCGTATGAATTTTTTGCGAGTTTAGTTTTTATTTTGTACGTGTAACTTCCAATTTATGTTCTTGACTATAGTTATGTTTAGCAATGTGAATCCATTGACTGCTATTCTATGATTAATAAAGGTAAAATAAACATTTAGAGGATTTTTTGAGGCTGAATAATTATTAGTTTTGTCTATGCGAAGTTATTTCGGTTTACACGATGGCAAGGTCGAAATGAAATGAGGTGTCATATAAATTCACGCTTGATTTGTTTACAAAAAATAATCTAACATAGTAGAACAAACACTTTGGAACTGTCAATCTGTTTAACTAACTTTAACATTAATTTTAAAAAAAGAATCGGTCAAAATCTAACAAAGCTGTGCAATAACTACTAACTTATTAACAATCGGATTCAATTTCCCTAATAACAACTAAAGTCAACAACACTGCCAGACAGGAACAATCGAAAACTCCTTGAACACTCGTTTCCTAAAAAAAAAAAAAGATTTTTCAGACTGTTTTAATAGACTGTCGTTTTAAATAAGCTAGTAGTCAAATTACGACTGTTTCGAGGGGCGATGGTTTGTAACAAAACAAACTGTTACTACATTTATAATTGCTCCAATTTGCCGCGAGCAAAGCTACGTGGCAGATTGCTAATGACGTCACACGGTCTCACCTCCTGCTTGTCCATGGTGAAGGACGGTTTACACGCGACGAGAGGCACAAGACGCAAAATATTTTAATTTCTTTTTCTTTTGTTAGCTCAACAGCGTTTATCTAATATCTCCAAATTAAAACAAATTACTCACAGGTAAATCGGAACGAGTCATTAATTTAACTCATGTTGAGTTGGTTTTTTCCCTACCAAAAACTGCAGCTAAGAAGGACCAAAGCTGCTAACAAAGACCACATTGTGGAAACAAGGCTTTTCACAAAGTGTTTCTAAGTCCTTTATGATCTTCTTCTCTGAATTCTCTTCGAAACTTAGGTTTGTGTTTAAAAGGTTGACCAGAATAACTTTTGCATTGAACACAATTCAGTAGGCTTAAATACAATGATACAATATAAGCAACACAAAATTGCACTATTTAATTAAATAAAACTTGCACCACTCACAACTGAAACGTATTTACAATACGTTATTTCATCTAAAACAAAATTATATTAGTTAAATTGATATATTCCAATGTCCGGTCCGTGTTCGGATAACAAATAAAAACGTTACTACTTCAACATATGTATTATGATAGCGGGTTATATTTTCAACTTATAAAAAGATGTACAGGTTGGGAATATCAATGAAAACCCGCTGGCAAAGGGAAGCCAGAAAAATTACTGACTATTCTGACCGTACCTTGATATATGACCCGGATATTTAAATTACGGATATCAGTGGCTTGTTTTGTAGTGTTTTATTCATTCGGCATATAAAAAATACATACACGTATATATACACTATCTAACAAAACCCTGTTGTTCTTTGCAGGGACATATAATTTTACCTACAAGCACATCATTAATGAAGTCATAATTAGAAAACAGTAATCATTGTCTAGTCGAGGGGTCACAATCAAATACCTATTAAAACCGACAAATTCGTTTTTTTTTTTAGAATATCTGATTTTATAAGTTAAATAAATTGGCGGGCACGTTCTACTTATGTCTAGTTTCTTCATGCAGAATTGAAGAGCTAAGAAATCAGTTACAGATTATAAATATTAATAATTAAACATTTATTTTAATTATTTTTGTTCAACAATTTTCATAAATTACTTGCTTTATTATGTATGCCATTTCTTAAAACGTAGGTTGAAGGAACAACAGGGGTTTTGTTACATATATATTACGTACACGTATTTACGTACTTATGTTTACGTATATATATATTAATGAAAATAAATAATTAAATATAATAATAAAATAAAATCTAAACTTTTCTTCACACTTTTTGCAAATGAGATATTCCTTCACAATAAAATTGTTTATAAATTAAAAGCAAAAATAGGTTGGATAATTAGCCGAAAAATGGTTATTCAGGATATGGACTATGCTAAACACTCAGTACTAATAAGCCGTTGAATCGTGTCGATCGAAGTTGTATCGTCCTGTGTAAAGCAGCTTCTACCTTGGCCATAATTAACGCGCGCTTCAAGTTTTCTTCCGAGAGGGAAATAATTACGATTGAGTTGAGTTTCACTATCCGACGCCGGCCAGGCTGCCATAATTGGTGCTTAAACACTGAATTCAATTTTCCATAACATTTCCAACCAAACCTGTAGGAATCAATTTCGATCGGAAAATTTCTAGTAGTTAAGATCGGAAGTTGATTTCTGTTTTGATTTTAGCACGGTTCTTTTGATGTACGGAATATGAGGTACAAATTTGGTAATATAAAATAAACCCTTAAGGAAAATATGTTATTAAATGGCGCAACAAATAAGGAAAATGTTTTTAAAGGTAACTAATTTATAAAGGTATTTTTTGCGTATCCTTATCTCTCTAAAAATAAATCGATATACGTACCTAGAAAAGGATTTTTGTCCTTCAGAAATCTGTGTTCAATGACACCGTAACCAAGGATACTCGATGCTGTAAAGCAACACGAAGTATTACGATTCCTCTCACGCCTTACGGCAACAGATCTCAAAGAGCGCGCAATACTAAATTTCACACGCGCCATTGCCTGCCTCGCGTTCGGGAATACGTTTTTTAAATTTACTTAATATATTTCCGCGGTGGCGCCATCTGTGTGCAGTTACTTTCCGCTGTTCATTTTTTTTATTGTCTTCCCTCGCGACAATATTTCGCGCGAACGTCGCACACAGTGCGAATGGGTTTTTATTTATACTTAAATTTTCGTGCTTGTCGTTTTGTTTTTTCTTACTTTATTTTTAAGCTGTGTATACTTGTCGGAAAATACGTTTCTCTTGATTGTAACGTTCTTTCACTAGGGAATGCGAGATTTAAATACCTCCTACACCACACGCACCTATCCATATAGTATCTCCCACATACAAATATCTTAAAAAGGAAGCTTTATTCTCATGTACTGCTTCTTAAAGTTTACCAGGAAAGCATAAAACCTGGCAGAGCCAATACAAATTACTGAAATAAAATGTATACAGCTTTGGTAGGCACTAAAAATGATCACAAAGTGGTACCGAATTGTGTAGGTATGGAAAAACATTGTAGCCGTAGCCGACCTACAAAGATGCTACGGCTCTACGGGCTACTGTGCTACACAGCTACGCCGTAGCACCGCAGAAAAAAGATGCGCTTGTAAAAGTTAATTGAGTGGAATAAACCGTAGTACTAAAAAAACAAGTAATTTATGGCTTGTTTTTATCGAATTCGTGTAGAACTTTGTTGTTTTCTTTTAGATCAATGGGGGTCGAGGTGCGAGACAGAGGCAACGTAAAATTGCAATGTCGATTTGTTTTCAAATACATCGCAATGTTTATTTACTGGCATTAATAGTTTTCTCACGTTGGGAATGGACTAATTAAATCCGTTTATTATGCCCTCGAGGACTCATTTATATTTCTACACTTAATTTGTTCCTTTCCAAAAATTAGACCAACAAAATTGTCGCATCACCAAAACTCGGTACAAAATCTGCTCAACATCTAAACCCCGCTACCAAAGCAGCTATCAAATAAACAGGAAATTATTTAACATCAACGCTTGCAAGTTTACTCTGTGAATTTAGACGTGACAGCGTCAGCATGAAAATAATAGGACAACTCGCAAACTGTATAAAATGCATAGATAGCAAAATAGTTAAGACGAGTCCTGTCTTAAAAGGCTCATGTTTATGCAGTGCATGCGATTAGTGATGTGCCGTTTACATGAGTCTATTCGGGTTCCAGTGCTGTTTTAGAATGTTAGGTTTGGGCCCCCGGCTTTTGTCTAAGTTGGTTCGACATTTAGACGTTTATGTTTGGTGTTTGTTTACTTTATGATCAAACTAGCTGTTGTCCGCGACTTCGTTAGTGTGTATGTCGGTTATCGTGGTTGGATGGAATGACTAGGACGTTCTTTGGGTTTCAAGCATAGTTCTTGGCAGAGCTACCGGCTCCGGGCAAGAGTAGTTCTCCTCAATCCGCCTTGAGCGTCTTAAAACCTATTTTGTAGTCAAATTATTTAAAATATGATATCTCCTATCTTGATTGAAATCAACTGATGTCAATGGCAGTTTTGTTTGTATATTAGGTTATCTGTAAATGATCGCTCTTAGCGATAAGACCGCCCATTGTGTCACACTTTGTAAAATCTTTTTATTTATGTTTCTGTAATCTATATGGTGTACATAATAAAGAGTATTCTATTATATTCCGCGATTGTGTATCTTAATCCATTGCTAGTCAAAATTGGGCAGATCAAATTACTTTCAGCCTTACAGATTGGCATGGCATGGCATATGGCATGAGTTTTAGGCATATTTAATAAAAAATGGATATTCTAAGATTTTTCTGAACAGATAATGCAAACGATTTCATAACTTTATTTCATTACAGCGAAATTCTTAGAGGAACCTTGTTGTATAAAATCTCTCTAAGTTCAAGCTAAAAGGCTCGTATGTAGTGTAGCCTTTAAGTTTTACCTGTTTTCATTGAATTAGCCAGCTACCAAGTTCAGCTAAAATACTTTTCCATCTAAACATTCCTCCGCTGTAAATCCACAATTGTAAAGTTTCTATGCAGGTTTACTACTGAAAGAAATCGTAAAGTACATCAGGAACAGCTGTTAGTTCTCACGCAGGTCGCAATCAAGATATCAACTGTAGAAAATAGGTTTAAGCTAGTTTATAGAAGTTTGTGGATTAGTATAGCATTTGATTCATTTAATAATAATAATGATTGTCGATGTTACCATTCCACATGACGGGAATCTCGTGAAAGCTGAGAAAGAAAAACAAATTAAATATCTCGACTTGGCGCACGAGGTTGTTGACATGTGGAATGTGAACTCAGCTGTCATTGTACCGATTGTCGTATCGGCCAATAGTTTGATAGCCAAGAGGCTCGACCAACATCTATCGAGGCTCTCGTTAGGCAGTTGGATCAAAGGCCTGATTCAAAAGGCAGTACTTCTCGATACGGCCCGCATCGTGAGGAGGTGCCTGTCTCTGGAGCCCTAACCACCGGTAGCTTGGACCCTGCTCCCGTCATCGGTGGAACACTATTTTTTTATATTTTTAAATGTATTTGTATGTACATATTTTATAAATCAATATATTTAAAAATGTAACTTAATGAGAAAAATGATAAATAAATGAAATAATAATTATGTTCTACTGCTTTCATTTTGGCACAAAATATAAAAGAGAACAGCTTATGCCGAAGTATCTGACATGTAGCAAGCAACTCGCGAATTCAATTTCAATTCCCCACCTATTGATAAACTAAATACTTCTATCAGTTTAAACCTACCATGCGTATTAGACTTTGCTTCATCGAAACGAGGACGCAGAATGCAGTACGTATGCCTTTCAGAATATAGACAATATGAGAAACAAAGCACACGTTTTTCTCATTAATGACCGAATACTCGTACATACACTATCCAGCTGTCAACAGAAAACAACAAAAAATGAGAACAAGCAACACAAAATCTGTTCTCCATACGTTTTTTAATAGTTTATAATACCAATGTTTTGAATTCCGTTTCAGGTAGATTCTAGGAGTTTGAAAACAAAGACAAAAGTAAGCTTAAATTAAAAGTTTCTTAACCTTTTGTAGTGCTTAGCATTTGCACTCGCTTTCAATAAATATCATTCGCACTTATCAAAGACCATACACCACCCAAAGTGATGTATTTATTAACAAGTAGATCCCACTATATCTGTTCCTCCAAGTAGTATTTATTGCATAAGAAGCTGGTTCCTAGTCAAGACAATATAATAATAGATGTTTATTCCCGGTAGGTGT
Organism: Sesamia inferens; assembly: GCA_037179545.1. Lineage (NCBI taxonomy): Eukaryota > Metazoa > Arthropoda > Insecta > Lepidoptera > Noctuidae > Sesamia > Sesamia inferens. The sequence continues at coordinate 27,994,370 of CM073925.1, forward strand.
AGCCGCCAGCTGTCGAGGCTATTTTGAACTGCCGAGAATAACCTCCCCAATGCATTTAATCGCCAGATTCAACTCCCGAAACAATCCAAAATTAGTCAGTTGTTTTTATAGAAATTACACAATAGACGATTTTGACAGCGAAGCTAAGTGCAAATAAAACGTGTATATTTATATCTCCTATCATTTAATGATATAACTGTATGTATCCAGCTGACAGCTTGAATAGTTTCGCACTCAGTGCACACGTAGACAAGTTTTTTGTTTGGTCATGAATGTACATGTTGGCTTCTATCGTAACAAAACATTAAACTTACGATTATGAAAATTCCCAATTGATTCCCAACAATGGGAATCAAATATATTGTAACGTGGACGAGATGCTATAACGACAAGTTGGCAAGGGACTGCTTCCGCAGAGTTCCGCAGGAGGCGGCCCGTCGGACTATTGGTTGCCTTGCTCCGCGTCCATCTGTAGGCCAGACACGTACGGACTGGGAAACTCGCCAGCCTCGCGCCGATTGTGAAAACAATTTCGGATCGAATGGGAAACGCGTTTGAACTGGACTTTTAGAGCGGAAGAATTAGATTCAGTTTAATTGATGAGATATTTTTAGTGTTATCTAACTAGGTTTGATTGTTATGCATTTATGCGGGTGTAATGTTTTCCTATTCGAAGCGAAAATTTAAAGAGTTGTTTCTATGCTATTCGTATTAATTGGCCATCGTATTTGTATGCAAAGTTTTATAAAGCTTAACTCGTGACATTAGAAAACATAGGATACTACTCCCAAAGGCACGCTCAAACCTCGCAATATTTGAAAACGAGCTTCGACAAAATATATTCCTTACAAAAATGTTGAAGCTCGAACAATTTATGAACATACAGGACAGGTCGTACGGGACTACATACTGCCAAACTGTACCTAGGGTACAAGTTTAAAAATCCGTGTCAATGTACATCTTAACCCGTTGCCGGCCGGTTGCCAAAATCAGCCTGGGTCACGTGCGCTTACGTAACCCGGCGGCGGCGTGGGCGTAATTTTAAGAAGTATATTGGTTTAGTTTTTAACGCCAGTGCGGATGCCAGCGCGACTGAAATTAACCCTGCCTGGTTTATTGCCTGCTGTACCACCAGCGCCACCCGCCACAGGTCCCACGGACCGATCCTTGCTCGAATTTTTAGTTCCATAACTTCCAGAGGTTTTATTTTCAAAGCGATTGAGTTTGTTCTAGTTGTAAGTAACGGGTCAAATGGGAGTCATTCGAGAAATATTAAATGTAACTATTATTGAACTTTTATATTAAGTTCGCAGCTCTTTTACTGGCGCGCCTGTTGTAAATGTAATTTGTGACTCGCTTTCGTGATGTTATGAAACTCGAATTTTATTCAACACTAGCTTCGCCCTGCGGTTTCACGCGCGTAGGTTTCGATATGTTTTTCTTTTTATATGCTCCCCTCTTATTCGTCGCAGCATGATGTCATATAGCCTAAAGTCTTCCTAGATTATAGGCTATCCAACGCAAAAAGATTTTTTTAAATCGGACTAGTAGTTCTTGAGATTAGCGCGTTCAAACAAACAAACTCTTCCGTTTTATATATTAGTATAGATGATTATGTTGAGCTCTGTTTGGTAGAAAATAATTTAAAAAATGTATGATTAGAACTTGTGCCAAACAAAGTTCCTTTCATTTCCCTTGCTTTTCGTAATAATATCTAATCCAGTAAAACTTTAAATTCCACAATAAAAATAATCCTAACACACCTGTTCTACGCTTGTACTATACAAATCAAACGGCCTACCCCTACTATAAAGGCAGTAATCTCTCAATATCGGGTCCATCCCTTTGAAAATTTGCCTATTGGAGTCTAGAAACAAAGCTGTGCTGATTCGATTTAGTTGCGAACGAACGGGATCTTCTTTGATGTGTCGAATGAAAGGCAGCGATCCGACTGTAATACACTTAGCCGGGCCATTTCAGGCGGTTCTCCCCGTTGAGGAGGAGAGAGGGAGGCCCGATGCACTCGTAGCCGGTTCAATAAGATTTTCATTAAGCGTTGAAAAGTTTTTAATGAGCACGGATTTTGTACTTCAACCCTTGAATTCTGGAGTACCTATTTTGTGTAAATATTTGGTTGGGTAGCGCTTTTTTAGTAGGCTATTGATTTTGAACGATTCTCAAATTTTGCGGATTTTTTGGTATTATTACATAAGTAAACCCTTAGAATGCTGCAATTTATTCATCTAATATTCATGTAGCTACATAAGTGACGAAATGACACAGCTATTATCAACCTCGGGCAATAAATTATATTATTAGTTAACGTTAAAATAATATGGTTTAACGTGTAATTATTTCATTAACGTTAGGAATCGCGCAAACGTTCCACAAAACGTTACGTTTTATGATGGCGTGTCGGCATTTCCCGGTAAATCGACAGCATAATCGAGTCGATTGTGTGAGGTTGAGTTTTCTTTTTTGAAAACGGTCTACATATAGTTTTGTAGAACTTGAAATTATGAAATCGGTATGCGCTTTCTGAAACTAAACCCAAAGACCAAAATTCTACTTCTTACTTATATTATGAGTGTGTAAATTTGTATGTATTTTTTGTTTATTTGTATGTTGTTAACCCTTTTTTTTGTTCCGGGGTGAAAAATCCGCAATGGATGTCAGCCGCCCTGGGGTGGAAGACGAGGTCAAACTTCTACTGACTAAAAACCATATTGTTAATCCTAACCTAACCTAAACATGAAAAAACTACAGAAACAGATTATGTTATCCCACGGGAATGTACTAACATTCCCGTAGGACATTTTCAGACATTCACCCTGGCAAACTCGCTGGCAATAACTAATTTACTTTAAATCGAAATAACCTCAGACGTCCCTGAAGATATACAACCTATTACCCCTCAGTGCCACTACAATGCCTATCAAGAACCCGCCCACGATCAAATCTCACTATCGACCCATTCAGAAAACAAATCGATTTGCGGAAATTACTTATAAGTAGGCGAGCAAATAGGGCTAAATCTGATAAGTGGCCGACGGTAGCTTTCTACGGTTCACGCCATTTGATGGATGCCTTCATCGTGCCGAGGCTATAGGCTATTACACACACATACACAAAGAATAGCCCAAGTAGGTTAGAGTTGCTTGATTACTAATTTAAATTTGCATTTAATATTATAGATCTAGTTTTTAATGGGGTAACGTAAATAGAATCGGTTTTTAGGGCTAAGGAAATGTGCTTATCATAGCAGTTTTATGTGATCTTTAAGGTAGTCAAAGGCTAATATTTATGGAAACTGTAGTAACTTCTCATCAATAGTGCGTGTTAAAAACCAATAACAAACAAACAAATTCCAAACTCCTAAAATTTTAACACCAAATCAATACATTTAACTACCAAATTGAAAATTAAAATGTCAATCAACATTGATTTCTAACGTTAACAGAAACTCATTGGCGAAACGCAAAGCGGCGTAAATGAATACACGGACAATTTTCGTGGAATAAATTGCAATAAAATTCAAAGAAATCAGATACTTCGTTTTACCGTTGGCTCGATTAGCGGCAATGGCTGACTATCCCAGCCCCCCTCGCCCCCTCCTCCACCCAAACGGAAATACTGGCCTTCTCCGTAGGCGCGCTATTTCCTTCAAAAGCTGCTATCAGACATGCCACGGATAATGCACCGGCTATCCAATACACTTTGTACATTTATTACAGTGAACTGTTTTTTTTTATAAGGACGTAAACGAAAGTGGTATTAGTTTAATGATAGGTTTAGTTAATAGTCCTGATGGTTTTACACGGTAGTCATTTTTTTAAGTGTAGTCTATGGTCGGTGTCATTAAATCTGTCTTCGAAATGTCCAGGTGCTGTTTATGGTTTCGTTGTTGTTGGATTTATTTTTATTAACATGTTCCTTTATAGGGTTCCGTACCTAAAAGGTAAAACGGAACCCTATTCATGAGACTTAGCTGTCTGTTTGTCCGTCCGTCTGTCACCAGGCTGTATCTCATGAACCGTAATAGCCAGTCAGTTGAAATTTTCAGAGATTATGTAGTTTTGTTGCCGCTATAACAACAAATACTAAAAATAAAATATTTAAGGGGCCTCGCATACAACAAACGTGATTTTTTTTTTGCCGTTTTTTGTTCCATATTAATGACGGAAATAGATAGACGCTTGAAATGTTTACAGAATATTTGATTATAGCTAATGGAACGGAACCCTTCTTGTGCGAGTCCGACTCGTACTTGACCGGTTTTCTTTTTAATGTTATATGCTAGCGATTGACCGCGATCCCACCTGATGGTAAGCAGTGATGCAATCGTTGATGGTATAGCGCGCGGTTTATATTATAAGCCTATTCACTGTAGCCTTGAAGACACTTAAATGTAATCAGACGGGAAGACCGCCGCAGGCAAATTGTTCCAGTCCTTCGATGTACGTGGTATAAAAGGCGAGGTGAAACGCTTAGTCCGGGTCGTAGTGGTGTCAACAACGTAAGGGTGAATCAGTTGATTTTTAGGAACTTACAGCAATTAATTGAAGGTCATTTCGACAGTTTTTATGACAACGAGGATTTACTATTATCCCACAAATTATGTAACTTCGAACACTACTCAGCAAAAAATTCAACATTTTACCAATTATATTTCAAAAGTGAGCTTCAATTATGGAATTAAATCAATTTATTATTTAAAAATAGTAATCCAACTTCTATTATTTATAAAAATAATAATCGAATACAAAAATAATTTCATAAATTTACAAGACCGTTTTCAGATAGAAGTTCATCTGAAACAATTTTCTAGAAATCAGAGCTGAAAATTCTTTGAGCTATTTATTCTGTATAAGTTTTTAAACTTGTTTATAATTTTGTTTATACGGAACGGTTGTTTTGCGCCTTCCGTGAACTTTATAACGACTCTTATTCCAAAGGTTTCGTTTATTTAGACGCGAAGAAAATCCTTAACTTCAACTCAAACATCGTAAAGTTTTAAGTACAACACATCGCCTTCTGATAGACCTTTGGCTTTAGATAAGTATTACGTAGATAAATTGTACAAAGACAGTCCCAGTTTACCACGTGTTGCAAAGTTCTGTTCCCACTTTCGTTTTCGCCTTCATCATATACGATACTAGCAGCCCGGCCCCATTTCGTTCGGTTTTTAAAATTTTATAGAACATCAAGATTTATCACGTAACACATCTAGTATAATTTACATGTAAACAGACATGAAAAGTGACTTATTATAAACTAGCGACCCACCCCTGCTTCGCACCATTTTCCTACTACTTGACAAAACAACATTTCATTTCATTTCAACAACAAGATTTCTTTATTTTGTTCAAGTTCCACATTATACATAAAAATCTTCCGAAATTATTTCTCAAAATTATAATGAACACCGCATCAGAACGCGTTGTCTATGTGGTTTAGAAAAACATTGCAATTTTACTTAAAACTCACGTTAAGTAAAACATCCACCTATAAGAGGAGATCCGTATAAGAACCTAAGTCGACATAGCTCTTCGAGTCGCTAAAATTAAATGGCAGTGGGCGAGGCACATTCAAAATCAAAAAAATCAAATTCAAAGCATTTATTTCAAATAAACCAGTTACAGGCACTTTTGAATTGTCAGAAGGTCGGTCAGTCAGTAAGGTGAAGCCAGTCGCCCATTCCAAAGAGTAGTTAGGTACCTATGAAGAAAAATGGGCAAGAAACTCCATGGACACTCTTTTAAATTATCAAGCTATTGATACAAATATTTGTTTACATCATTCATTTTGAAATCAATCGTGTCAAAACGATGCAGAAATATATTGTACGCTAAGAGCGTCTATTATGGAAAACACACAAAAAAAACAACAACAACAACAAAAAAACTAACCCAACAATAAGATGCTTTACAGCAAGTACATTGTGCTCACACGTGTGCCATGCAATTACACAAAACTAAGAAATTAAATCTACACAATGCATAGATAGTTTTGTCCAAGGTTCAGCAGCTCCAACAGTGTTCCCGAATACCAAGCTTAGCTCCTGTGTAGCTGCACCAGTGCCGAATACCCCTGTCAGCGATGCAATTCCGTAACGTACAATATGCTTGGCTACATAGTGTGTACTGGCTTTGAGTAAAAAAAAAACAAACAATTACAAATTAAAACTACAAGAGGAAAAATCAAAGCAACAATCAGTGTAAGTATAGAAATCGGACGCAGCTCAAGCCCAAGCCTTTTTGTCCTCAATATAATCCTTAACACTATAAAATGCTTTCTGACACAACTTACATTGCTCGTAGAACCGGTGGCCGATGAGGCAGTAAGGTTCTGGCGTGGCGGCCACGTATCGGAAGACGCAGCATAGGGAGGCCCCAACAATGTGGACTGATGACCTGGTGAAACTCGCGTGAAGCCGATGGATGCGGGCAGCACAAGACTGGTCATCGTGGAAAGCCTTTGGGGAGACCTTTGTCTAGCAATGAACTTCTATAGGCTTAAGAAAAAGATATACATACGTAGATTAGTTGATATTTACTTTCAGTAAACAAAGCCACTTTCATTTCATTTTCTTTTACAAATCAATTCACCCCATTAAATACCGCAGGTTCTATTGTTACAAAATAATATATAATTAACACCGACCTTTTCTCACAATACCTACCTACGGTCGAGTTAGCGCGTGGAATTGTAACGGAAAGCACAAATGGCCATAAAAATAGCGAAAGGTGCTAACAACTCGCTCACAAAAGGTAACCCTGACCCAGTAGCGATAAATTCCGCTCCTTAATTGTTCTTTTAAAACCACTATAACAGTAATCACAGCGTTAGATGGCGTTTTTATTGTTTCAGTTGTAATTGCAGCGAGTGATTGATAAATTGAAGAGAGGTTAATTGATGGTCTGATAAGGGTTTTTAGCACCATTGAAAGATAGAAAGAAAGAAAGAAAATACATTTATTTAGCGCAGACTAAAAGACACAATACACCAGAAGGGCAATTCGCACAATTTTGAGTAGTTTCAGTCTGATTTCAGATTCATTCTATCAAAAATTCCTCATTTTTTTCCCTAGATTAGTTATAGTTTTCCCTACATTAGTTAAAAACTTGACTGTATAAGTCAAGTTTTTCATTTATTCCACACCGAATCCATAATTTCTTAGTAATATCGTACTTAAAAATAATGTTAGTATTGGCAACAAAATTATACAACGTTATTTTTTGTTTATGCGCAACCTGAATATAATTTGTTCAGAATAAGCAACTGAATCGATTCCAATCATTTTAACATCATGTTATATTTTTCCCAAATACATTTAAACATTGTTGCAGTGTGGTTACCGAGCCCGCTACGCAGCTGACGTTAGATTATAGTACTTGCGCGCGCACAACAGCTGACGCCAGAGGTTAACGCACCGCGGTCGCCCGCCCGAGCGGAGCTTTGACCATATTTTTGTTGGGACAACCAAGTAGAATAGCAAGCTCATAATTTTCTGGGTATTCATTATTTTATGTTTTTGAAATTTTGTACATAAATTATTTGCTTAAAAATACTGGACACGTTTTTCGGGTTTCGCATAAACAAAATATAATCCTTACTATAATAATATTATAAATCGGAAAGTGAGTTTGTTTGTTTATTTGTTCCGCTTTCACGCCGTAACTACTGAACCTACTGCTTTGAAATTTTGCAGACGTAAAGTTAGCAGTCCGGATTAAATAATAAGGTACTTATGTATTATCCTGGAAAAATTTGATATTCCCGATGGACATCTAAAAAGCACGATATAACCGAATACCACACGGGCGAAACCGCGGGCGAAAAGCTAGTTTTTTATAATGTCGTAAAGCCGCACCCATCAGTAAACCGACCAGTATACCAGTAGTGTTGGTACTGCCACGAACACGAACGAATAGGAAGGCACATCTTTTCCTACCGATAGCGGCAAAACTAACAATCAAAACAATTCCCTGAGTATATTATTATATTGGACACACATTACAATGGGTCTTATCTGACCCACGGACTGCAAGTGTAGAAAGATTAGCAATATTCTTTAAAAAGCGTGATTTACATTGAATTTGTACACCTTGCAAACCTGTGGGCCAGCATGTTACAATGTACAGCCAGCGATTTGCATTTCCTTTAAGTATTAACTTTATCAGTAAATTCATCCAATGACCCAAATATTTAAATTTAGACACTCTACACCGAGGAGTGCCACACAGTGATACATTCTGAAGTGTTGGGTATGAAAAACTGTGGGCTTTAAAGAGTGGTTTGCTCTTACAAACATTATATTTGAGCTCATGAGACACCGCTTAAGACTCGTTCGTATTAGTTAATACTAACTCCCTAATAGCACTTATTGTAGTAAGCCTTAGTGTCTACATTTTATCCTTTAACTAAGCCATCAGTGAAATTTCAACCTATTCCTAAAACAAAATAACTCGCAACGAATTGCTTAATTTCAAACTCCATCGTTACAAAGTTTGTACTGTATACCAAACGCTTGTGTTTTGACAATCAAGACGACGAAAACACCGATACTGAAATTTAATTCCATCTTGATTGTGGTGTCTCAATTTATATCACGAGGCGGTAGCGTCGCTGCAATTAAGGAGCTCAGGATTCGTTCCCAAAGTCCCGCAAGTCGTCGGGAGCCGACAATAATTGAGAATATGCAACTAAAATGATCGCAATTTAAGCGCTTAGGGACGCGGCACACCTAGAGCATTACAGCGGAGCACCTGGAACTGTCGGGTGAGCGAATTTCAAACCATACATTCGCATCAAAAATATCTGGTAATATTTAAAGGCGTGATAGCGGCTCCTGGCTAAATAATAACAACTACATAGGTAATATAAATGTTTTCCGCAATCGGTAGGTGGATGGGTGACCGACATATCGAGATTCGATCGTCCTTCAAAAAGTCTGAATGTTCCTCATTCTTTATACCCTTGGCATTCCATCCAAAGTTTGTCTGTAAAAGATTGCTCTTAGCGATACAACCGCCCATTGTGTCAACCTTTTTAAAATCTTCATATCTACAGTAAACCATTGTCCGGGCTGTCATTCGTGGATCTTTGACAATCGTTACGGGTTGTCAAAAGCAGAATATCGTACAATAAGTCTCTTACCTGAGAGTATCAGAGCGTAACGCTTTAGCCAGCTACTGGGCTGTGGAGGTTCTATAGCCGGCTATCTGACCTCCGCAAGTCAGTAACAGGCAGTTGAACGCCTGGTCGCTCCATATAAAATACTGGTCGGAGCCGCCACCAAAATATGTAGTTGGAAAAGGCCAGGCCGATTGATTGGGGTCCAACTCACTCGCGCAATTGTTCGCGCGTCGCACCGCACCATGCTGAGTGTACGAACCTCTTTAGCAGTTATTGTCCTCCCATTGTTGCCGTGAAAGATTTAAGTAATTTGAGCGGTCGCTTAGTTTCTCACTTTTGCGAAGTTTCAAGTGGTAATTAATTGGTGTGGGAATCTAGAACTTTAAATAAATGTAAATGTTTCGCTGCGAAAACTTCTTAGGTCGCACTTATGTCTCCTTGTAGGTTTTAGTAACTTTTGAGTTGTACCTTAACTTCTGCATTGTTTAACAATGTTACAGAATGCTGAGGTGCATTTTTCATTGTACATGGCTGCTCTTATTTCCTCACAAAACGTTTTAATTCATAATATGTGATAGAAATCGAAGAATGCAATATGGCCGCCCTTTTGTACTTGTGTTAATGTTCGATTTATTTTTTGCTATAAACTCGGTATTTTTACGGTGTACAGTAAATTATTTTTATAGTCTATGTAACTAGCATTCACTGCTAGTTAGATAGAGTTTAGAGGCTGTGAGGAACAGGATGTAAAGTTCACTCATCCTCTATAGAAAAGGGTGAATCCTCCGACCAGACGAGTGTTTTATCTGACGGGCACTTGCCCAAAGGCTAATATTGGGATGTTGTGTATACGCTAGTTACACGATAAACTCTGCGACATGCGGGATTTGCATGACGTCAGTATGACGCGTCGTCCGCATGTGGCGTTGTAGGTACCGCTACAAGCCAGTATTTTTGCAGTATAGAGTAAAAAACCGGCCAAGTGCGTGTCGGACTCACGCACAAAGGGTTCCGTACCATTGATTTATGAAATTAAAGGATTTGAGTTATTTGTATGAAAGATTACGCGGTAATAAGCGGTTTACGATTTACGAGGTATTAAAAAAGAACTACTTACTAGATCTTGTTCAAAACAATTTTCGTTGGTAGTTTTTATAGTAATGTACATCATATGTTTTTTTTTTTAGATTTTAGAAGTTAGAGGGGGGGGGGCAACTTTTTTCCACTTCAGAAGCGTCTGTCACGCAAACTATTCGGTTTAGAAAAAAAATATTTTAGAAACCTCGATATCACTTTTGAATACCTATCCATAGATATCCAACACGTATGTGTTGGATGAAAAAATATTTTTTTTAGTTTCATTTCTAAGTATGTGGAGCCCCCAATATTTATTATATTTTTTTTTTTTTTTTGCATGAAAATCTTAATGCGGTTCACAGAATACATCTAACTACCAAGTTTCAACAGTATAGCTCTTACAGTTACGGAAAAAAATGGCTGTGACATACGGAGGGACAGACGGACAGACAGACATGACGAATCTATAAGGTTTCAGTTTTTTGCCATTTTGCTACGGAACCCTAAAAGTCTATATAATTTATTAAACTTAGGCTAGTTAGATTATCCCACTGAAACGCAATGACCTTCTTCCCATTTTCCATACATTTCTATCTTTTGCGACTAAATACACGACATAGTGACAGGTGAAGACGAAAATGGGACGTGCTTGATTCTTACCTTAAAAACCCGACTCGCAACAGTAAAATATATACATATATTCACATAACACATAATCAGCCTATAATGTTCACACTGAGAGGAGGCCTGTGTCCCAACAGTGGGAACATTAAGCCCAGTGCGGGTTGGTAGATGTCACATGTCTTAGAAGTACTTTTTTTTTGGTCTAGGACATGCTGGTTTCCTCACAATGTTTTCCTTCACCGTTTTAAGAGCAGCGGTGATGTAATAAGACACACAAAGTAAATCACCTGATGGGGTTCGAACCTAGAACCTACAACTTGTAAGTCGCGGCAAAATATATAGAAATAAGTAAATAAATAATACTTCTATCCATTTACCCAAGAAACAAAATAAGTATAATTGAATCGCCAGTAAGTCTATTTACTTGCGAGCGCTTAACTGTTCCTTGTCGAGTGCAGCCTGGCGTGAAAAGTGACCGCTAAAGCTCTAGTTGAGACCTAGTCTCCGCTACGTAAGCGAACGGACACTTTGACAAATGTTCAGTAAATATTTGATCAAAACTTTCATTGTGATTTTAGTACACAACACGATGCATGTGAGTGTTTGTGTCGATGGAATTTGTGGTAGCTTATGAAGTTTTGATCGTACTATAAAATAGAAAATTTATTACACTATAAATAATTCCAGTATTTCTGAAGTATCTACAAGAATTGAAAATTATTATTTCATGAGTTTCATTGTTGAACGATTATTAAATACAAAGCAATATAGTCTTTCTACTATTGTGTTAGAAATTCTTTTGTTTAAATCACTATGGTAGCATTTACAGTTCCTGTAAATATGATTATTTTGTTAATACGTTCAATATTGTATTTGCAATGGACATCAAACATTTCTCTTGAGACAGAGGTCGCAAGTCGAACGAGAATACTAAATAATTAATAGCAAATCTTGGGGACTCTCTGGTATTAAGGGAAAAGCCAGACTACCCCCTCTTATTATTCAAGGAAAAGCATTGTTAGATGGCATTGCATTTAAAAACAAAGTCTGGAGAGTTTTTGCCATTAAATATGGAGACGACATTTTTATTTTATTTGTTTTGTATCATCAATTGATCAGCTAAAACTACATAAATATGTATCAAATACAACACATCACATGAATGATAACTTAAGTTGTAATTGAATTTATGCCAATTCACATTATAGTAGGTTTGAGTGCAATTGTACTTAAACAAGAAAGGTGGTGCGAGTGTGTGGTATACATACTCTAGTGGGGTCACATTTCACTCCGACTCAGTAGGTCGAGCTTATAAAAGGCTTTTGCTTAAATGTCGCTCTTGACATTCATAATACACATCCGACTTTTAAAGTTATGGATAATATGTTCCGAATTTATTGAAAAGATTCTTCATGCCACAAAGTAGCGAAAGCAGTTAAGTTCAGAATTCAGGAGTTTAGTCATAATTCATATTCTTGTAACGTAGTTAATACTTGTAATTTATGAGCTAACTCACCAGGTACAGTATCCACAAGAATGAATAAATTGAAATATAACTCGCAGGTATATCATAATTTAGTTTTCATATTCATTGTATTGCAAAACTGAACGGTCGTCCCCAAACGCACTAAAATCTATTATCTTAATACCATTATCTCGTTTTTCACGACTAAGCAGAACTGAAATTGGTAGTCGGCCATTATTTTCATCCGCTTTAACAGGTGAATTACTTATGAGCGGCTTTTTGTGCCTACATTTTGGGGGAGAGCGGGCCGCGCTTAACGCGTCCTCGGGGCGGGCGCGAAACTCCGAGTTTGAGTTAGCGATAATCGCGATTTTCAACGCCACCAGAACAATGTTTGGCGTTAATGATTTTTTATCGCAAGCTGCAGTTGTTGGACTCATGCTTTTTAATTTGAGACTTTTTTATTAGGATTTGTTTTCACCGCTCGTTTTTTCTTGCGTTAGCGAATTTTAAGGTGGGTTGGGAGTAGATATTATTTTAATGAAAAGCAATAAAGTATCTGGTTTCAAGAGACTGTATGTACCCACCTATTTAGCTTGGTGGTTTTTTTTTATCTGTTAGGTACTAACACATTACATTTTATACTGACTAACGGATTTTCTTGGTATTGAGTTTCACTGCTGGACAAAAGCCTCCCCAAATGCTTTCCACAATGTCCGGTCTTGTGCTGCTCGTATCCATCGGTTTCCCGTAACCTTCACCAGGTCATCGGTCGACCTTGTTGGGGGCCTCCTTACATACAGAAACTAAATCACATTTCCTGTCACTAAGCAAAACTAACGCAAAAAATAAACAACAACTTCTTAACGTTTACTTATAGAACTTCGCCAGCAACTAACCTGTTTAATCACAATTCCTCGGAGTAAACACGTGTGGCTTAAACATATCGCCGATAAAAACCACCCAACACCTATTACTAAAGTTTCCTAGCCTTCTAAACAAGGCATATAGGCATTTATACACAGCAATGTTCGTTGTATTGTTAGAATTTAACGAGACTACTGATAAGCGAAGTTCCGAGTCTGCTGTCAAAGGGCGAACGCGTTTTATCAGCCATAGTTAGCGAGCAATTGATATCGCTCTCTAAAGTAGCTACTGTGTACGAAGTAAGGCGGTGTTTAGAATGTGGTTTTTGACTTTTATGTTCGGTTCATTGTTTCTGGAACGATGCATAAAATTAAACTTATCAACCACACAATGTAATGACAAACAGACGAGGGTTACGTCCAAAAATCGACACACTAGAAAAGGTTATTACAGATTATTCAAAATAATTAAAAGTACTATTTTCCATTTGTATAAAACATTTCATAAAGGTTCGTACATGAACTGTTACTGTCTAGTTCTTTCAAAGGCGTAACTTATTTTGACAGAAGAAATCAGAATTCCGTTATATTGAGTAAAAGGAAACATGCTGCTTATTTTAAACATCACCACATCAAACAGTACGAATCACAAAACACTTCACCTCTCCACCAAAAGTCTCCAGTTAAATTTTTCCTCCACGTGACAATTAGGTCGTGTTATGTGAACCCGGGCTATGGTGCGGCAACATTCGCGGTCTGTAGCAAAATTAGTAAAGTTTATGCCATCATTATTGGCGTCGCTGTAACAAAGGGCCCCTACCTCCTTTGCCGAGCTTTGTCAACGTATAATTGCGCAGCACTCAGTGTGAACAGAATATTGCTAATAGACGGATAAAGTTACCGTTATTTCAAGGCTTACTGTAATCGGTTTTTCTTTGTATGTTCGAGTTTCATCGGAGGGGTAGGGTTTTTTTGTTACCACTGCGCGAATCCCATTTGTTCTTCACATGTCGTGTTACTATCACCCGGATGATATCCTCTTTGAGAAAACTATTCGCAACAGAAACAAAAAAAAAAATCTCACGAAATGAGGTACACTCACATGTAATTTAATCTCTGTGTAAAGGTCTAACAACAAAAGGACTTCCATAAAAAGTAATGTTATCAATAGTGAACTATCCCCTGCTATTTAATATCCCAACCCGTCCGAGCCAATAGGGGTTAAACTGACCGGTCGAATTAACCCTGACATACCCGGAACTTCGTCAACTCGACTTAACCCGTTGGTAGGTCGACTTTCAAACGACTGCAGTTGGTAAACTTCGGCGTACATCGTCAAAATTCGTAGCGACTACAATTTTCGTAACCGCAAATTACGCTTCTTTGAGCGAACCGAAGTGGGGGCGGAAACAGCCGAAGTCGCTTCGTTAGAGGTCGGGATTGGACCATTGTAGTTGAAGCTTAATCGCTATAGGACAATGGACAGTGATGTAACGTAATTGGCGCTAAATAGTCACTGTTAAAACCAGTAGCGTTGACAGTGCGCAATTTTAATTGTTCCGAACGAAAGCGCACTGGCTGCGTATTGCGAGCTTTTTTAAAGTGACCACATTAAATTGTTTTATGCGTTGATTATTGTCGTTCAAATGAGGCGTTTTCCAACGAATGTCGAATTAAATTTTGATGACGACCGCCTTTTATACTGTCGTTATTTTCGCGTAATGAATTTTGTACTCGCGCTAATTTACAACTGGATTTATTTTCGAGTTTGGAACGCTCGAAAGTGGTTTTTTCTGTAGAAAGTTGGCTTATATATTATTTAAATTCTAATAGCGAGCTTCACTGGCAAACGAGCGGCGCGTGCAAAGCCCGCTAATTGAAACTATAAATATAAACCCCCAACATTTTGCTTCGCTTCTATATATTCTTTTTTTCAGACCTACTAAATGGACGGTCTATAGTACGTTGTAAGGAAACGTTTCTAAAGTTTTAACTTGAAGCTGACATAAAAACAGTTTCTTTTATTTCCCACATTTTTATTATACTTTTCCTCACTTAGAACGTCATCAGCAATTCTGAACAAAACACACGAAATGAAGACACATGTGTTCCACTTAGATAATATCGATACAGAAAAAAACGACTCAATATATCGCAGAATTATAATGCGCGCATCCGAATAAACTACCGAGTACTTTCCGTAGCAACACAGCAATGTACTTAAAACAACCTAAAAAGTTACTCAAAAGTTATGTTCCGCTAGAGTTCGCGTAGTATCGTCCCGTATCCGTTTTGTTCCCCTATTCGACTCGCTCGGCCCCCTCCCTCGTTCGCCTGCGGGGGGAGGGTGTGCGATAACCGCTTTTTATACGCATAATGCTCGGAATCTCGTGCTAAGCTGATAGAATTGTGGTGGAATCAGCAGGCCTTTTGAAGTTCTATTAAATTGTAACACTCGTGAGTACGCGCCAACGCGCCCGTGAAATTGTGGCTTTATTGAAATGGCACGAAATTATTTATCTTTTTTGTGTGCGCCGCATGTGTGAGATGGAATTTCTAATTTAGAATTATAGTGGCGATGTCTACGTACGTTTTAGAATATTAAATTATTCACGTTTAAACGGTAAAGTTTGTAATTTATATGACGGCAATTCGGATTCAGTACGAAGAATGCTTATGCAAACACGCCTGTTATGCGTCGCGTCATATGGAGTATTTTAAAACTTTATCAAGGAATGTTTTATGCGAAGATATTTAATAATGTCTACGACTGGCTACGGCTAAAGCTAAAGTTAGTATACAGCGAAAATATGTTTTCGCTATGAACTAAGATTAATATTAAAGTATGTTATATACCTACGTATAAAAAGCTTTTTCTACGACCATTTGGTAATTTGCTTAATACATAACTATAAGTCATACCTATCCCAATACTAGTCATTCCTGCCAAGTCGTGTTACAATGAACATTTCACGGGTAAACCGTACTACAATGAAATTTTATGGCTATGGCATCAAAAAATCATCATATGATTGTGACAAAAAGCGCGCGTATTTGCGTCACGACTAAACATGTTATTAGGTTGTATGAATAAATTGCCTTTGCCTTTCATTTGTGGGATTATAACAACAAACATTGCGCGCGCCGCGCCGCGCTGTTTTCGCGCCATTGTTAACTTTCAGTTCAACATTGACGGATTTTTGTATTTATTTATTTCAAGGTCGTAGAAAAAGTTTTGTATGCCACTGTCGCAAACAGCTATTGTAATACTCGTGCTGATCTATTGTGCCACAACCTATCGCTCGTATTACAATAGCTATAATTGCTTGACAATGGCATAAATAACTATTGTATAACACAGTATGGTTAAAAAATTTTAATCATAGAATATGGTTTCAAGAAATTAACAAGCATCATAAATTAAAAAGGATATAATGTAATGGTAATCGCAATGTACATACAATATACGTAGCAGTCAATAAAAAAAAAACCCGCGTAGCACGTGCTACGAAATTCCTAGACTCGTAGACACAAAACATTTCATTAAATCTTATCTCATGTATACTTGGCACAAACACAGACGTGGTAGAGGAGCTTCACATAATATAGTAGCCAATTCTAAAATTAATTTAACTTGACCTTGAACTTTGCTACAAAAAGGCGATTATAACCTTAGGCTACTCGTAAACAAACCCACATTAATACTTGTTTCTCTTTCACACACACATAATTTACGTTATCACCTGTGCGCTGTGTTATGATAATGAAAAGCGTATCGGGTAACACCGGCAGATGTTTGTAAACAATTTCATTGAACACTCACGCACGGCTGACATGAGTTAACGTACGCACGTAAACAACCAAATGCCAGGGAAATACTGAAACGGATATTTAAGAATTTGTGGGAAATGGCATATGGCATCTTTTTCGTGTTAAAAAAAAATATGTTTAAAAATGCTTGAATTCTAAGCTTTATTTACTTTTCGTTTCTTGTGTCCACCAGTGATATCCAAAACTCTTTCACTGGTTAAAGTGTTCTCAGGTCAAATTGGTGCCCTGAGCTTTGTCAAGTGAAGCGATCGCCTCAACCTCGTACGAGTCGTATAACTTCGCCCACTCTAAGGATCTTTTCGCTTCCTATCTTCTAGATAGCCTGACTCAAGGCGATGTGTCTAAATGCTGCTAAACTAGATATCAGCTAAAGATAAACCCAGAAACCGTCCCCGTTATCACCTGTGTGTCGTATTATGATAATGACGTGCTTATCTGGCAACACCGTCAGTTGTTTACGTACAATTACATTGAACACACACGCGTGGCGATAGACGAAGAGAAGTGATGGTACCACAAAAGACCCTTTATGTGAATGTATCGATTGCCTAATTGATATTGTCTATATAGATGCTGCACTGGCATCACATCTATATCGAATAGTGATGGAGGAGGTTGTTGGGTAATATGGTAATTGATTTGATGGATTCTGACTTAAATCAACAACAACAACACGCCTGACTGCGACGTGGAGGCCCCGGGTTCGATCCCCGGCCAGGTCATGATGGGAAACAATCTTTTCCTGATTGGCCTGGGTCTTGGATGTTTATCTATATATGTATCTATAATAAAATATAGTATCGTTGAGTTAGTATCCCATAACACAAGTCTCGAACTTATTTTGGGGCTAGCTCAATCTGTGTGATTTGTCCGTATATATATATTTATATTTATTTATTTATTATTATATTTTGTAACTACATACATCCGAATACCCATATATATGTATAATAAAAACGGCCCAACACCAAAGATTATGACAATCTGTTTTAATCACAAATTCTTCAAATAAAAATCTCTTTTTTATTAGAAGCAATGGTTATCGCATTTTATACAGAGAACCAAAAAGAACTGGAGAATGTTGATATTTCGTTATCTTAAATGAACAAATATGGGGCAAATTCCTTAACGTACGAAATCTCAAAATTTTCCTCGTAACGAAAGGAATCTCTCTTTTGCAGAACCTGGTAATATAACGTGCAATATCAAAATAAATATTGATCCTCGTTGTTTACAAGAAACACGACGCTTTTCGACAACTGTTCGCAATTTCTATTTTCTAAGCTTTTTTTTAAATCTTGGGGCCTAAATTCATCACATAAATTGATCCAACAAAAATAATAAATCTGAATCAGATTAAATCGTATGACGTGTTTTTTATTTAAATGTAACTTCTTTGGCTTTCTTATCTAATTAAATATATACTTACGTGCTTTCCATGCCAAAGTTTGTTCACACAGTTGAGAATAAAAACTTGGACCTTCAATAAACGCACTCCCAATTTCCTTCCCAGTACCCTCTTTTTCGATCCAATTGTTAAAACGTGTGAAACATACCTTATGTATATTGAAGCCTATTATTTACACACTCTCATTGCGTTTCCACAGTGGGATAAAATACACCATCCAATGACACAAAGGAAACTTAATATTCTCGTATATCGTCGCAATAGTAACCGATATAACAAGTGGCAAATCCCACTAAAAATGTAGCAGTAACAGAGAGCAGTTAGTAGCGCGCCGGGCACCGTCCGTACATATTAGTGGTCGGCCGCTATAATTTATTTGTCGGAGTAAATAGGATTAGCAGCGGGAGCGCTGCACACTGGGTCATTTTTTTTGCGCCGCGTGGACAAAGCGCGTAGCGACGGGTGGCCGAAAGATACCGACCACTACCATGAGAACACACCAAGTGCGCCATACATCTGTAACACAGAAATTTGATAAAATGACAGCTTCAACTCGCAGAAAAACTCCAAAATATAGGACAGCGACGTGACAGGTGCCCGTAAAAGCTTAGAGATTGTGTTACGGTAAAGTAATCCGCGGCCACCTCCACCAGTTTATCCAAGCTCTCGAACAAATAAAAATACTTATCACGTAAAACCACCCTCCTGACTGTCGGGCCCGCCTCGTAAAACCAACTCCTGGCTAAGGTAATAAAATGTCGCGACCAATCAACGCTCGCCCGTACAAGGATTCTCAGCGATTGGATTTGTCTCTCACGACTCCCGGATAACCGGACAAATCTCGCGTTTAAAACAACAGCCGAGGCGACGTCGCGTTGCGATTTTGAAATTAGAGCCAACATATACACCACAAAAACACAGTATATGCATAAGTGATAGAGAAGGCGCGTAGAAACGGTACGTGATAACATTATTCGTGTGAAAAATGTATCGAACGGTACAAGTGGCGAATCTCGAGAGGGCCACATCCGAATAAATAAAGCCGGGGGTGCGGCGCGAACTTGCAAAAAATCCCCATTTACTGTGGTGCCGGTGCGAATATAAAATATTGATCTCAACGGAAATTTATGAAAACATAAAAATGCGGAGGTGCGAAGGCGCGCCCTGATGGAATACCCGTGTAGATACTTACCGCTGTCTTCTTGATTCGTTTCCGTCTATATTTCTGAGGGATTAATCTCGCTCGTGGATTATATTACACGTACGTCATTTTCACGCATAAAAATTACGCCGCGTAATTTTGGAATCTCATTTTTACACCCCTGTTTAGGCGGAACTCATGTCAAGAAATTCAATTTAGGACACTTATATTATACACGTTCATAATGGCGTTTCGGTCAGAGAAAATTTTTGCAAATGAAATTCCGCCAACGAGGGACCTTGTCCGCTGGGTATATACCCTCTCCACACCCGGTTATTGCCCATTTTTTATATAGAATAGTCCGTTTTAATCCACACGGCGATGGTCATAACTTATGCCTTTATTTAGTCACTAGATTACGACTAACAAGCCCTGCCTTATTTCACATTCTTGCCGTTCTAAATGAGGCAATTCGTAATTGAATTTATTCTCTAAAAATAGCAAGTTGCGGTTGCATTTGGCTAGCGTTCCGGCGCCGTTTGGAAATGAGCGATTTCCCACTTCACACTTGAAATGGTATTAGGTTCACCGTGTGATTACTAACCTGGATTAGCGCATGAAGCGGAGTTGGCAGCCTAAATTTAGTGCCAAATCTGGCGAGATTACCAACATTGATCCACTCAAGTAAAATGTCGTTCTCCATAATAATCAAACGAAGTTTCTGGACGTTTGTTACGAAGAGTTTATAAACGACGAATAAAATTTGAAATATGTTTTAAACTAGTACAGAATATATTTTTGATAGTCTAACGTTTTCGGTTGTACGTTTTTTCCTGGTTGGCAACACTAAATCCGCGTCCATTGCAACTGCGCTGGCTTGTCAACTTGACGTGATGGATGACGTCATTAATGCCTCCACGTGATCGAAACAAAATGGCCTCCATTAGGGTTGCAACAATGCAAATAAGAGACAAAAGTTTTACTCGACGACCCTTGGACTTGTCGCCCTAGCGATATCTTTAACACATGTGCTTAGCCGGAATCCGAAAATAAATAGATTGTGGAGTCAGTCCCAAAAAAATGGAACAAGGGTCATCAATCCTTTACGCGTCTGCATCAAATATGTATACATAAGCGCGCAACAGCGACGCCGAACGAATCGCAACATGACACATTCTCAATATAACCCTCATAAAAAGGTCCGATAAAATATGGAGAGTAACGGATAGTGGGGAAAAACTATTACTCGGGTCTTAGAAGGAATGGATTCGGGGTCATCGCATTGTGTCATCTTCCATATCGAGGGGCCGTCGTTCGTCAATGTAACATGCGGACCCGTTAGGCCACAAGATGGATGGGTCCGGAAAGGCCCGTGGGTCTCCTCACTGTTTGAGTAACGCCGGCAACGTTTACATTTGTAAACAGAGTTTAAACTGGAGTGTTGGGTTGATCGTCCAGTGTTCAATATAGATTTTCTACATCCACACATCTTCCGTATGCAAATGTTTTACAATGAAATTTACATACATAAGCAATTAGATTAATGCCACAATGTGATAGTAATTAATTAATTGTATCCTGTGCAAATATTTGTACTAAACCAAAACAGCCGAGTTTATTATTATTAATATTGTTTGCTTGTGCGATTAATTTAATTAATAGCTTGGTTCAAACCCTTCGTTCTAACTCTGACCAGAAACACGATGATTGTTTGTAAGTGTATGATGTGTAATATAATAATTGCGGGTATAAATCAAAGTGGCATGTATTTAATCGCGGTTCTCCCCGAACCCTACCGGAAGAGGCTGGAGGGTACTGCCGCGTCTTTGTCGAGGAAAAAATGTTAAGAAAAGCGACCCTCGCTAATGCACACAGTACTATATCTATTTGGGTACAAAGGGCTGTGAGTATGCTTGACCTCCGTACATATAGAATGGGTCGCTCGGCGTTTATATGTTACCGTGAAACGCGAGTAGCGCTTATGCGGAATTAGGTTATTTTATACTTTTGAAACCATGAAGCCTAAAGTAATCCGCTTTGAAAAAGTTACTCCAAAGGCTCGGTTTGTCTCTTTTATGTAAAAAAGTTGGAAAGGATTATTCAGTTCCAGTCGACGGGCATTAGAGTGAAAGTAATTACCAATCATGGCGACTATTATCACCTTAATTTCTAAAACGATTATATGTATGTTATATAACTAGTTAGAACAATTCTAGCTGCTCATGAGTCTTTGGTATCCAAAAGTTTAGCGTTTACAAGCATACAGGCAGACTCGGAACAATTACCTGTAGGCCATACAAATATTTCTTCCGTGCGGGACTCGAACCTGCGACACGCAGCGCAGCAGACGGTCACTCAGCCACTTCACCAACCGTGTTATCAGACAGTGTTTGGATTAAACAATCTTTTATTTTATTAATAAACGGGAATCGAGACTGGTTGAAAAACAAACTTTACTATGGCCACATAAGCAGTAATTAACCAAGCACTGAACACAGTGAACACATACGATCTGTTTTAAAATGAAACCACAGTGTGACAGCGTGCGCACCTGTCAACGTCACGTCAAATCCCACCGCGCCCGCCATTTTATATCGAAATGCAAATAACCTCACAAATCGAGGGTGTAACGCGATCCGTCCCGAGGCACCCCGGAACAGCTGATTTATTTCATACGCGATATGATTTTGCCGCAATTGAGAGCCCTCCGCTCACCGCGCGGCAATATTTTATATCGGTTGCATCACGAGGTGTTAGCTGTACGCAGATTTTTTAAAAGTGAAGGGTTCATAACCAATTACGCAAAGAAAACGCATTTTTTTGTACGCACCGTTATAATGGCACTTGTCTGCGGTTGGGCGCGTGGATAGGCCACTCAGTCGGTGTCGAATGCCACTCAAGATTCAAGATGGCGCGCGCTGCAACTCGCGTTGACAAATGCGCATCGAGCCGCTCAGCTGTCATTTGTCTATTTTTTCATCATTAGAAGCCGAATAATTAGCCAACGATGACGCCAGATTGAATTACGAATCGGAACACTGCGTAACCGAGACTCCTTTTTAACGGTTTAAAACTCCTTTCTCACACCGACTTTTATGGATGGCAATTTTAATATTAAACTGGTGCAGCCCTGTATAATAATGTTGTTAGTGTACAATGGAACGGTGATTAAACTGAAAGCTTTCAAATTTTAGTGTTATTATTAAAGGTCCGCATTATTTTGAGCATGAAATTCGACAGTGCATCACTAACTACACACAAATGAGAACTTACGAGTTTATATCGATACGTTGATACGGTACCAAAGGGATTATTGGAGGATAGTTATCAGGGTAAGAAACGTCCATCACTAGGGTAATTTGGATATATGCGAATCCCCTCTGGCCTGGTGTAATCGGGTAAGCTCAATGACCCGCGAGGGTGTGCGCGGGACGGAGCGGGGGTAGATGCGATCATCAATCTCTATCAGGGTATCGCCGTCGGCGATGCTCGCGCTTCCGTTCCTGAAAAAAGTGGCGACGAAAAATATGACCGCTTCCATACTGGACATGTGACAGTGTAACGCGCCTGAATATATTCCCATAACATATGCGTGTCTCCCCTCTAGACAAGGGGAATCCAGATTAAGCTTTGACAAATATCTTACAATTTTTTTTGTGACCTTTATAAAGTATTTGCAGACTACAGGTTCACACCATATACTCAATCAAAAACAATTCAACAATAGTAATAAATATAATTCATGTCTATGATGTTAAATTGCGCTACATGTGTCTCCCCGTAACGGCACCGCGGTTGTTATCTTCGCCATTGATTACGCGCATCAAATTACACAATCGTACACAAGCAATTACACAAAACATTAATTCACAACACCCAATCTCGTTTGTGAATCGTTCATTAGCGGAAAGGGGGATCGGTGGAAATGGAAACTTTTGACAAAAGTTAAGACATAAACGGCAAATGAATCTGCATTATTCCAACACCCCACGCCGCCGGAGACGTCTCGACGCCCGCTCCTCAGATAAGACAATTAAATAACTATCTCGGCCCATTTATCTGTCGGAGTTTCGTTTTGTTTGTTTCTATTAAGCGTAATTAATGCCTCCGCGGACGGTTAAAGGTTAATGAAGTCGAGCCACCACCGGTTATCGGACATCTGACGGGCTCAACTGGAATCAAACGTCCGCAGCCCGCTGTTGATCCTATTGTGCGCGACTAATAAACATTCTTAGCTCGCGAACCAGCCGAGGACTCGCTGACACAAGATACGCTCGGTCTCCCGCAGTCCGCAGTACTTTCGTCTGTAGGAATGGGCGATACAAATCGTACATAGATACAATATCGGACTGCACTGAATCTATATATGAAGTATCCGCGTAACTAAAGCTCGAACAAAAAAGTGTGTGAAACAACACTCTATACCAATATCGCATCGCATGGTCTACGACATTCGGTTCAAAGTCGACTGTAACGAGCTATGTAAACAATGCACGTCTATCCATAGGCAACGCACTCATTCCGTTGAGCCAGCTCCTCGCACCTCGTGTAATATCGTAAAGAATTTCCCAATTTCAACACCCTTCTAAACGGACGCGATGACACCTATGAATCTAAGTCGCACTCGGGATCCCGCACCCGAAATCCATCGACGGGTATCAGTCACGGACGTAACTGCATTCTTCGGTAGACAGCTAATTTGGCTCCCCATTTACGTGTAAGTAGAACATCTATCACGGCGTCTCGGCATTTCTTCCAATTTACCGAGTACTCGTCTATCGAAAGATTCAATGAATGATAACGAGCCTAATAAATACGGAGTCGGCTCCCCAAATGGCTGTAATTAATTTAATGGATTTAGACAAAGAAATATGTACAATGAGATAGTGAGATTAATGATGGAGCTGCATATTGTTTCAAGCATTAGTTAGTTGTTGTTGAGTCGTGAAGATATTCCGGCGCTGGTTAGCTGGTGTGCCGTGTAACCGGAGCCGCCCGGCTGCTCTCGGACGCTTTATTTTTTCTCCATTTGCTTGTAAACACTAATGAAGGCTCCCGAGCGAGCCTTCTAACGAGCTCTAACGTTGCACTTTCTGTTTATTATCAAGCCTGTAATCTAACATCCAAAGGTACTCCAACTACAGACCTCAGTACAGCACTTACACAGTACGGGTACAAATTAACAGCCCCAATTAATGCTCAGAACTGAAAAAATACCCATAGCTTTTTCACTATCACAGCAAATGATTAAACATATCTTGTAACTAACTTATTTCATAAGTAAACTTTCGTTGACAAATACTACGACACCGCACGTCGAATTCTAATGAGATTAATGTAAATTTATGTACTGAAAGTTAGTTACTTTGTTCTGCGGATGTTTGCTAGACTATACATTAACATAACTGCTTATAAAAAGCCTTCCTTCAACCCCGTCCACAACCACGAGTATACGAGAAGGGTTCCGTCTACTGGGTTGTTATATCACAAAATCAGCGCAACATAAATTAGTGGACAGGTCGCGTGACGGACCGACTTAGCAACATCGTCTCCTTATCGTGGTCCGGAAACCACCCGGGTAACCTCTCTACCTACAAATCGAATACTAAAAAAACAACCCTAAAACAACTGCAAAGAAGTCAAATTCCCTTAACGCAACCAACTATATTCTACAACGAAACAACCAATCTCAACTCTATTCAAGAAA
This sequence comes from Sesamia inferens, assembly GCA_037179545.1. NCBI lineage: Eukaryota > Metazoa > Arthropoda > Insecta > Lepidoptera > Noctuidae > Sesamia > Sesamia inferens. The sequence continues at coordinate 28,019,627 of CM073925.1, forward strand.
CCATACGGTCCAAATCCTATTCACGACAATAGGAATAGTCAACAACAAATAAGGCAACATTGCCAGTATGTCAACATAAATAAAGCTGAGTGTCCTTTAACGAAGCAGACGTTGACGTCGGGACACTAATAAAGACCGTACGAGACAATGTCGACTCTAAAGCTTTTGTATTAAAATTGAGATTAGTTACGTTAGCAAAGGGGTAGTAAATGAAGGTTCGCATTTAGCGGTCGTGGTGGTAGTGATATGGGTGGACTTCCTTTGTCTGGTAATCTTATCAGCGTGGCAGCCGGCCGCCACGTCTTGACATGATACATTGCGCGCACTATACATTTACATTCGTCGCCGCTCATACCAGCACGCACATGCAAACGCTCCATCGCGATTTAATCGAACACTACACGTGTCGAATATGCTTAAAGCGCTATTTGTATAACTGTTTTACAAATACAAAGCAATGCGGGAAGTTAATCAATCAATTTTAATAGAATGAATCCGTCTATGTACCGAGGAGATAAGCGCATGTATACAGCATTGGGCTCCGGCCAACCGTGATCCATCGATTAAAATGTACGCGTAATGTCATTACGTAAGCCCATTCCACTTGTACCGGCCGATAGCAGCGGCCTTCCTTTCCCGAACTGCTGAATTTCGTTAATGCCTCCGAATTTTTCGATAATGCTTGCTAAACCTTCCGATATGAAGACGTAAAGGAAATTATAAGAAAACCCAATTCTTCAGAGCGTATAATAAAAAAAAATCCTTTGAAAGCGAATCTATTCAATATCGAGTACTTAGTTTTATTTCATAGATTGTATAATGGACGGGATCTATCGGAAGACAGTACCCAGACATCAGAATGTAAGGTCTACAAAAGCCCTCGTGCTCGATCCCTTTGCAAATCGCAAAACTTTGAATTCACCTCTTTCGACTATCGAAAAGTTCCCGATAATGGATTTGTTCGAGCACTCGATTGTTCAACGATGAATGGGTACTAATTAAAACGAAGTCACGACGACGCCGGACCAAGTTCCCGATTGTTTCCCAACTATAAATCGCAGCGCCGCTCCCTCATATAAATATTGCACGGGTCCAACTTTGGTGCTAAATTTAAAATCGAAATTGGGGAATCGACGCCATGGAGAACATATGTTTAAAGTGTTTTTACTACTTTATTCTCAACTATTGGTCTACGTAACTGCATGTTTCTTCCATATTAATCTACGTAGATAAGAATTCTCTTGTATGTTCTCAATTCGAGTTAGGATCAAGATTAAGGGGTAAATTCTAAATTGCTTCGGGAATGTTCGTGTAACGAGTTTAAGATTGTGAGCACGTGTTGCCGCCGCGTCTCTTGCCTTTAGAGATTGCCCAAATGTATCTCGTTTCTATCGGTGTGCGTCTAACACGTGAATGTGCTTTACGTCTCATACATCAACGTCGCAGGTTATGAAACTACCTGGAGAGATATATACTAGACAGTTTGTACCTTGCCAACATATGCGCCATATTACTTTCTTGTGTCATAAAGTAAAAGCAATCTTCTATCTCTTCTTGAATTTTGTCTAGAACAAATAGTAAAAAACTGATTGATAATCTTAGCAAGAATAATGGACAGGGAATTAACCTCTCTAGCGAAGCTTAGTAGCGAGTAAACCGCAGTTACTCTATTACAAGTCGGTCTGTTTCTTTTCCGTTTCCAATAAGAAATCACGTTTGTTCGGGCCGAGCTCGGCCGCAAATGAGCCGAAACACACCCCCTTTATCTTCCAATAAGTAAGCGAGCTTTGGATTTCTTCGGAAGAAAATACGGATCCTAAACGGAAAATAGGAGATCGGATGCCAGATGGCTCGAAAAATATAAAAATAAACGAAGCGGAATATGGATAGTGGCCTCTATCTGATTGTTATTCAGTTTTATGCATAGTGTAGTCTCAATAAATTATATGGGATTCTAAAAGGGAGCGCCGAAAAGTCTGGGTTAGCTATAAAAAATACCGATCTCCTTGCGTAAACAAACTCAAAAAGGACCAATCAGGACTCAGTATGTGGGAGGCAATTTTGGCAAAAGTAAAAAGAGGAAAAAAAGTGAGTTTGTTCCGGGTGCGCAACGACAAATCCCATGACGGCATTCAAAATCGCGTTCCCTTTTTAAAGTTGAGACGATTCGCGTAACGAGTGTCGAATTCTCCGAGCCGTGGGCCCCTCAGTAGACGAAGTGCCCCCGGAGGTGCCTCGGTAATTACCAACCATTACAGACAAAGGACACGACTCGTCCGATTACCATAATTCCCAGGCCCCGAGACGGGATATAAATGGGCCACATTTTGTAGTAGCACGACGACTGACGTGTGTATTAATGACTATGCTTGTCCTCCTAAATTAGGTAAGGGATTTGGTGATTTAGTTTTTTCATTGGCTGCGGCGGCGGGATAGGATGGATCGGCCGTTCGGTACGCTCGACTTGGCGCATTTGTCCTTAAGTATTGGGCCTCATAACAAATTACCGCGTTTAGAAAGTGCTTTGTGTCAGTTGTAAAGCACGCCATGAAATGTTGTCGACAAGCCTCTGATTATGTTACATAGGAATCGATGGATGGTAGTGTCAGCATCACAGTAGACACCATTCACTTACGGACTTTGAAGTATGTATTGGAAACGAAGCTTCGAATGCAAGAACGTAACATAAGACTAACGCCAGCGCGTAATTAACATATACATTAAAATATAAGTATAAATTTACCACGTCGTTAGCTCACCATAAATTGCTATTACCCTTAGGAGGTAGGTACAGCGGATTATAGTGCGCTTTATGAAAGTTCAATGAAACTCATTAATCTCTAATTGCTAAGAAAAGAGTGGTATCAAAGGGCGAGACCACAAAAGGCGGCTGACGATATTGTCGAGAAGTTCACCATTCATTTCGGTAGTGATCGAGAGGGTGGGTAAGATCGATCGCGAAAAAAACAACACAAAAACCCTTTTAAAATTAATTGAGTTTTCTTGCGGCTACATCGGGTGGTACAATAAATTAATTAACGCTCGAAGGAATCCTTAAAATTCGTAAAGGATCAAAAGTTGGATGTTATGGCGGGCCGATAAGAGGCGTCGAGGGCGCGAGCCACAGATAATACTTCGATTTTCCATTAGCTTATATTAGCGATGGGAGAGTCCGCCGCGCCCGCGGTTAGACAAGTAGCTGCCGATCTAATATATTTTCCTTATAAAGAACAGCCTAAACACGCGATCTTTGATCCATTTGCATGACCCTATCTACGGTTATTTGTTTACGAGCCATTACGGTGAGCAATATTCGCCCCTAATTGAATTTCAACTTGTAAATTTTCGTGGATGGAATTAATTAAATTTTTCCCTGTGCTAATGCCTCCACCACGACCGCTGGAGCATGCTGATTAATTTTGTAAAAGCCTTTAACTTTACAAATAACGGCATTTGATAACAGATTATTGGTAATAATGGAGGCCAAGTTCTGCTTCGTTAATCGTCCTGGATTATACAAAGAGAGAGAGATCTATGTGTTCATGCAATGCTAAGCTCGTCAACTTTTCTTTGTCTTATAAAACTACCGTCTTATTTTTATTGACGAAGCACAACTGTCCCAAGCTTCTAAGATAAAGGCCGGGCTTTATTTATCGTAACTTTTAAAAGGGTTGTTTTATTTTACAGTAATAAACCTGAAAGTGCTCAAATTTTTTCATTCGTTTGTTCCGATTCTCGTTATTGTTGGAGCCTTATTTCTATATCCCAAAGTTTTCAACGACTTTCAGTATAAGCCTTGTTTGATTGCATTGACTTTTTGAAACTCTAGTCAAAGTTATAAAAAAAAATCACCTTATGTTTATCACTAGTTAGATATTTGACATAAAATTGAAGCGAATAACTGTGAAAAACTACATGTAAATTGGAGGACACCTTTTCTGATCTCAGTCAAACCATCATGATCTCTTCTCTCTCTATTTATTAGGGTAATTCTTCAGTATGCTACGTAGGTAATATCTGACCTAAACCTCATTGCTCTATTCTACAGGGTGTCTCTTGGAAGGGTCTCGTCTCCCCCCTGATGTGCCGCCCCGAAACCCGACCATGTCTCGCCTGAACGGTCGCATCACCGGTAATCCTGCGGACCTGGGCGACTTCGAACCCTCCTGCCTCGTGCGCACGCCCTCGGGCAACTTCTACGTGCCTACAGGTGAATGTTAGAACATTTTTGACTTCCTTATTAGATTAAGTACACTCACATCTACACACATATATTATTCACACTTTAATTCAGCCTAGATTTCTGCCATCTTAGTAAATTTCTGTTCGCAGATGTAATATTGCCTGTAATTAATAATAATAATAACCAATGATCAAAATAACGATGATTTGCTCATTATCTGATATCCCAATCTTTTTCATCACTGGATGAAAAAGATAAAAATATTGCTAGCTACCTAGCATGATCGAAATATTAGAACAATATAAAATAATAAATAATCTCCTTTAATCTCAATAACATTAAACAACCACACAAATAATTTAGTAGCCTAATATCCTGTATCTAATCCAAATTTAATTTCAGGGGATATTCAAAAGAATCCGTCTATGGACTATAAGTCGAACTCTTCGTGTAGTAGTCCAGGCAAGCCAGAGAAAAGCACGTTAGAAAGAATGGAGCGGTCAGACCGACCGCATCCAACCTTCGGTACCCCAGTTCCAGTCCTCCCGGTCCGAAACAACCTTCGATCTTCAAACTTTCCTTCGGCCGGTTCGCGGTTTCATTTCCGAAAAGGCCTTTCGTCAAGGTGCTCGTGGAAGTGCACCGCTATTGTATTTATAATACTCTTCGTTGTATTGTTAGCCATTGCGTCTTATATGACAGGTAAGCCTACTATCATAGCTGATTGGATTGTAACAAATGTGATTTGAATTTCCAATTTTTATGTCGGTGTACATCCGTAACTAAATTGGGTCCTAAAAATGTTCCCTTCATGACATCCACGGAAACACATTCTAAATCAAAGAGAATCCTTGAACCTTATTTAATGAGTTTATGAACTATCTCTAACTTTTGAAAAACTATATTATCGTAACTTAGCATTCTCAGTTCAATGTTGGTTACGTTAAGTATGTATCTTATTGTAGTCTTTTGTTCACAGCGTCATATTTTGTTAACTGGACGTATCAAAACCCCAAATCATGTACAGTAGTCGTCGGTGAACCAAGTGAAGTGTTCCCGGCATCAAAAGCAACATCTCTGGAGTTTGCCAACAAAACTATGGCGAGGCCGCATCAAAGCTTGCCAACCATAGGCACAGGTAAAGAGGAACTTCACTCCCGTCATCGTAGAAGTGTAGATGTTGTAGATGGGCATGCTTCTTCTTTACCACAATCTGTTTCTTCCGAGGATTCTTCCACCGTTGTAAATATGCATGATATAACCAAGCCTTCTGTGAACACTGTTAGCTTAGTGCATGGTGTGGCAGAAGACATCACCACTCAGCGGGACGAAGAAATGAACGAGGCTTCTAACAATGCTTTTGTGTCTAGCAATAATGATGATGTGTCGGTTAACACTGGTGATCTAACAACAAACAATCGCGCGACATCATCAAGTATTAATCCGAGTATATCCTCGGAGACTATTACTTCAACAACGGCTGAACAGCTGGCCATATCAGCAATGGAATCGACTATTGTTGCTGCCACCGCTGCCGAAATAACTACTAAAGCAACTAACTATGTTAGCAGTACGACTAGTACAGCTTCTAACATTATTGAAGAAACTCACCTAGATCATCCACTCGAAATAATAGAGCAAGTTAGCGCCCCGGTTAAAACTGAAAAAGATAAAATTGACTATGAGCCCGACGATATGCAAGGTGACTCATTGCCATTGATTCGTTCGTACGGCTTAGAAAAGCTTAAGTTTTTCAGAATGCAAAACCAATTAGAACAAATTAAAGAAGTGCTTCACATTTATTCCAACGATTCATCTGATATGGATAAAGATTTGGAAAAGTTTCATTACGATAGTGAAAATAGTGGCTCAAAAACCACAAACAGCACCCCTGAAATCAAAACAACTGAGCCAGTAATCGTTACTAAAACCCCTGAACCAATAAAACCTACAACTGAAGCGTCTTTAACAACTAGTTCTACCGAAAGTACTTTAACAAATGAACATGTAACAACAAAATCCATAATTTACACTACGAATAAATTTACCACGCACAATGAGCATGTAGTGACTACAACACCATCGCTGAATGTTATTAATGATACACCTATTACAAGTACTACCACCGAGGCAACTCCTACTGAAGCTCCAACTGTGAATATCGTTGATAACAAAATCCCTGATGTGACTAATTCTAAACATGTGTTGATTAACCTGACGATTTCTGCCGATGATGCCGAGAGCTCATCATTTAAACAGCTTTATTCTCTAACATTGACTGTTCCAACACTTGGTGATACGAATGAGATACCAACTGTTAAAATCACTCCCATGGATTCAGAGCCAACCCAAGCTTCACATTTTAACAAACCTGTTACTTTAGAAGGTTCCACGAAAGTCAACAATTCAACAAATGATGATACCGACATTGGGGGAAGCTGTGAATGTTCATGCCCAGCATGCATAAGCAATGCCACTGACGATTATTATGATGAATCAATTGAAAATGGACCCACGACGGCATCTCCTAAATTTGATTCATCTACTATAACTGATCAAATTATAAGTACTGGTCACTCTGAACTGCCAGAATCGATGACTGAGAATTTAACAAAATCGTCAGAAACAGTCACATCTACAGACTCTACGACAGAAATATCAACCCAGGGAGAAAATGTATCTACTACAGATAGGTCCACGACAGATTCTACAACTGAAATGGAAATGTTTACTACAACTGAATTACCAAAATGCGTTTGTCCAAAAATTCAGCCTCCACCCATTCTTATACTGGAAGGTGAGGTTGACCTTCAATAAAAGTCAGAGATAACTTACTAACGGTCACCAAATCCATCACCGCTTAGGGGTACTGTGAACAAATGTGTCTAACATACTAACGCACGCTCATCATTGGTCGCAAGGATATTAAATATAGCATCATACTTTTCTTTTGCATGTGCTTTAATAACACAAAAAAATGGGTAGTAGTTGGTAGTTAATAAAAATAGAATATTTAACAGTGCATACGACAATTCATCACATTATTGCATGTCAAAATATTGTATCAAATTTTAATATAAAAAAATAACATCTTAAAATCTTCTAGGTGCGCGAACGTTCCCAGCGCAAACATTTCCGCCAGATGGAACAACGTTCAAACAAATTACTTTAGGTGAAAAATTAGCAAAAGAAATCCCTCCATATAGTTACTGGAATATGCAGTTTTATCAAACTCAAGCCAGTTATGTGAAGTTCGACTACATGATACCCCGAGGGGCTTCCATAGGCGTATACGCGAGAAGAAACGCTCTCCCAACACACACACAATATCATATCTTGGAAGTTCTCAGCGGTTTCAAGGCCAGAACAACGAGAACTTCTCATGTAAGCATTAATCATTATTATAGCAGTCTAGAATTGTTTCATATCTAGATAACATACAACAAACACTTTAAACTAGGCTTTTCGCTTACAGCCTTCTATCAAGAAAGAAGTAACACACTATATGGAGCAAGGCCACTGGTTCTTATCTCTATACAACGACGATGGCGACCCACAAGAGATTACATTCATTGCTATGGTAGCTGACGAAATGACGCACAACTGTCCTAATGGCTGCTCAGGGAAAGGAGAATGTCTCATGGGTCATTGTCAATGCCAGGCTGGCTTTGGCGGTGACGATTGCAGTAAAAGTAAGTATTACATATCACAGTGTTTATTTATATTTTACCATTGAATTTATATTCCTCTTAACAAATTTCATAATTTCCAGGTGTTTGTCCAGTCTTATGCAGTCAACGAGGCGAGTACATCAACGGCGAATGTCAATGTAATCCTGGATGGAAAGGCAAAGAATGTTCGTTACGGCATGACGAATGTGAAGTTCCAGATTGTAACGGCCATGGACACTGTGTCAACGGAAAATGTTCTTGTGTCAGAGGGTATAAGGGCAAGTTTTGTGCTGACATCGACTGCCCTCATCCAACTTGCTCTGGCCATGGTTTTTGCATCGAGGGCGCTTGTATATGCAAGAAAGGTTGGAAGGGAATTGACTGTGCAACAATGGATAAGGATGCCTTACAATGCCTCCCGGACTGCTCTGGACATGGCACGTTTGACGTTGATACCCAAACCTGTACTTGTCACGTGCGATGGTCTGGCGACGACTGTTCGAAAGGTATATTATTTTACTCGCATTTTTTATACAGATTGGCATGTTACTTCAAACATAGGTACTTTATTTAATTGATTTTTTATTATTTTTACAGAGATTTGCGATCTTGATTGCGGTCTCCATGGAAGATGCGTTGGCGAGTCTTGTGTATGTGATTCTGGTTGGACTGGTGAATTCTGTACTTCTAAGCTTTGTGATGCTCGCTGTAGTGACCATGGACAGTGTAAAAATGGCACTTGTCTCTGTGTGTCTGGTTGGAACGGTCGACATTGCACGCTGGAAGGCTGCCCGCGAGGGTGTGCTGGACATGGACAGTGTAAAGTTGCAAATGATGGTCAGTGGTCCTGCAAATGCTTCGATGGATGGGATGGTCCGGATTGTACGACGCTCAAAGAACAAATCTGCGACGATTCAAAAGATAACGACAAAGGTATGTGTTGTTTAAATGTATCTCAAGGATTGTGTCAAAAGGACCAAATCATGAAAATTACTTTTGTCTATTCCATTTAGATGGCCTCGTCGATTGTGAGGATCCAGAGTGCTGTCTAAGTTCCATCTGCAAAGGTAGTCAGCTCTGCGTGTCTTCGCCGAAGCCTACGGATATTCTTCTTAGGAAACAACCTCCCGCCATCACTGCGTCTTTCTTCGAACGGATGAAGTTCATCATTGACGAAGGTAGTCTTCAAAACTACGCCAAGCAGGAAAACTTCAACGAAAGGTGAGTGCTTGATGTTCGATGTTATTTGTTAGGGTTAAGCATTAACTAATAACTAGCTAATATTTAGCTTGTCGGCTAATCCTAAGCCGACAAGCGCCGTATAAATATTTGTTATATAAGATACGCAATGTTGTGCCCCAGTCGATCCCAATGTTTTATTTACATTATAAGAGTGTACCACAATGCTTTCTTTCTTTTCTTACACTTATATGGACCAGATTTATGTATTTGTACTATCGACTGTTCGTCGAGAAATTCTAGAAGATCTTCACGTGCATGTGATACATATATTCTGACGTCGCTGTTACTAACGTTTCCGAGCTTCCAACTTATTTCTAAATTTATATTATTATACACAATAATAATACTTACTCATTCTGTAATTTCTCTCGGTTTTTTCTAACGCTGCGCAGTATGTTTTGGAACCACTTCAACTCGAGGTAAGACTTGTGAATCGAACGTAGGATAGTGTTTGTTTAACTTAGAGTTTATCTACGAATTCTATATCTCCTAAATTATATATATATATATATACCTACATATATGTATTTAATTGATGATATATACTATATTTATTTTATGTATCTGTGTCATGCATGTTGTGCTACTATAGTGTTTAGCTACCTACTATTGTGTCCTGTGAATTTGTGTTCGCTTTTTATTTAAATGTTTGTAATATATTATTCGTGACGTTGGTTCAAAACCGGTGAAGGGGGTCGGTTTGGAGGACTGTCTTTTGTAATTTTGATGTTTTAAAATCCTCCGCCTAATTTGATTTAAATATCAGATAAGACAAAAATATCCCACCATCTTAAACATTTGACGAAAACTTCTACAGAATGTTACCTGTGGAAAGAAATGGTTAATACAGGTGACTTAATAGAGTCCCTTTGAATCAATTACAAGTTCTGATCTTTACATTTTAATCAACTTGGTCTGAATTCTTTTAAATATCCAACTACTTCTAGTCCCTTAGTTAATTCACCATTTGTATATTAGACAACGTAGATTACACACGTACTCGTAAAGAATATAATTCACTAGCCCCATGTAATTTTATTACTAATATAGACTTTCATTCATAGAAACTAGAACATCCCTTAAAGAAAATTTAAAATCGCTAACATTTGTCAATATCACCAATCAATATTCCAGAACTTTCCATATTCTCGTACCCAGTTAATCACCAACATTGGTTGATACGACAAACATTTAAATTAATACTAATGAATTTATCCCCTGAATTTCCAGTCGTTCAGCGGTTGTCAGAGGTCGAGTAGTTACGTTACTTGGAACTGGTCTGGTTGGCGTTAGAGTATCTACTGACACGCCCCTGGAAGGTTTCACACTGACCAGAGAAGATGGTTGGTTTGATCTGCTGGTGAATGGAGGAGGCGCTGTAACGTTGAACTTTGGAAGGGCGCCATTTAAAAGAGCTACGAAAGTCGTCTACGTGCCTTGGAATGAGGTAATTGTATTATATTTTAATAAGGTCACCTGAAAGCAATGAACAAAGTTAAAAAAAAAACAATTTACCACGCGGTACCGTATTGTCCAACAGCTGCGTTGTGGAAGTCTGAAAATCGTTCCATGTAATATAGTATTCAGCTATGGACATGATGGAAAAGGCTAGGCAAGTGATAATAATTGGGAAGCCCACAATAAATGAAAACACAGAAAATACTAATGCCTAAATATAACTTTGGAATTATCAAATCAATTTTAACTTCGAAAAGACAGACTTGTTTGTTCGAAAAATTCACTTTTCGACTTTTTTGATAAAACTAAATAGTTGTGATGGAGCGACTATGGGTTTTGTCTATAATGACTAAATAATAGGATATATTTCGTTGAAACAGAGAACATCATTTGATACACGTAGTTTAATTTATTATTGTATTGTCGCCTTCACCTTGTATACTCGTAATCACAAAATATGAGTAACACCGTGTGCCTTTTGCTGAAATTTCTTCATAATAACATTATAACGTTAACTTGGAAACAATCAGATCGTAATTTTCAAGTCAACGCAAGACGTTTCGTAGAATTCGAAATCAAATTTCTGAACTTGTTTATACTTCGCGTCTTATAAAATTCTTAGCTTGATTTAGTTTTTAAATATTCAAGTAACTTTCAACCGAACTACATACAGGTTGATTATATTTTTTCCTAAGTAAAAACATGCAAACCAGCGATTAACCGTAAGGACGTTAAAAATGTTATGACTCTTATTTTTTTTTCTATTCTCTATTTAAAATACGCTTTTGGCTTGCAGCGTGTTAAATCCAATATGTTACTGAACATACCTAAGCAAGCTCAAATTTTTGTTAATGAAGACTTAAATTTTACTACGGGACAGCGACGGTGGCGTAGTAGGGGTGAACTTTAAGTAGTAGGTTCGAACCCTACTAGACGCTGTATTTTGTGTAAATTATTTCATCACCTCTGCTCTCAAAACGGTGAAGGAAAACATCGTCAAGAAACCGGCATGTCCTTAACTTCAAAAAACCTCCAATACATGTGACATCTCCCCTCTCACCTAGAAGAGATCAAATTTTACTAACTTTACGATGATATATTTAAGTAACAGCTTTCTCCTACTTTTAAATTTTAATCCATATGATTTTCTAAGTCAAAAAACTTTCAAATAATTCAAACGGTTACCAATTTGCTTCAGGTTGTGATAATTGACACTGTCTTGATGACGACGATGGACGAGAAGATTAACATGGGACCGCCGCAGGCATGTCTCGCTCATGATTACGATACGATGAAACCTGTTGTACTGGCAACCTGGAAACATGGCTTCCAAGGAGCTTGTCCTGATAAGAGTGCTATTCTGGCTGAATCACAGGTATGATTTAGAAAATTTTGCTCCTTTTTATCGTAAATCTTTTAGCATTATTCTTTTAGGCACTACGATTTTTCTTGTATAATAGAAACTCTTTAGCTAATAATTTTCCTTATGATATATTTCTTAATATTCTTCTGCATTGGCCTGGAATGAATATCATTTATTTAAACTAGTAATATATTCTTTGTAGGTGATCCAAGAAAGTCTAGAAATCCCCGGAACTGGTCTACATCTAGTGTACCACAGCTCCAGAGCTGCTGGCTATCTCTCTACCATCCAACTACAACTCACTCCTGAGAAAATTCCATCGACATTAGCACTCATCCATCTGAGGATAACGATAGAAGGAATACTCTTCAAGAAGACTTTCGAAGCCGATCCAGTCATCAAATTCACGTATCCATGGAACCGCCTCAATGTGTACAAGCAGAGAGTATACGGAGTAACAACAGCTTTAGTAAAAGTCGGGTACCAGTATACGGATTGCAAAGATGTCATCTGGAATGTGCAGACCACCAAACTGAGTGGACAGGATATGAGTATATCGGACGTTGGTGGCTGGAATTTGGACATCCATCATAGATACAACTTCCACGAAGGTAAATAAACGTAATATATCTTCTTATGGGACTTTATTCTAAAGCCCTTTACCACAGGCATAGGGGTTTAAAGCGTCTCGTTTCGGGCTTTAGTATATCTGAACGTTTTGCAGTCCTAAGTACAAAGCCATGTAATCTGTTAAGTGGTTCAGTATATTTGACCTCTTCAATGATATTGATCGATCTTGTTGGATGTGCAGAAGCTACGCAGTCTCTTTTAAAATAACGTGATAAAATACTATCATAAGCACGCATTTGAAAATTAACTCAGAATTTGGGCATATAAAATCCACGATGAAGCCAAACGGTCATTTTTTTTTTTTAATTTTCAGGTATCCTCCAAAAGGGGGATGGAACAAACGTATACTTGAAACACAAGCCTCGTGTGATCATCACAACGATGGGCGACGGTCGTCAACGTGAACTGGAGTGTGGAGACGAGTGCACGGGCGTCGCGTCCAGACAACGACTCTTAGCGCCGGTTGCCTTAACCGCAGCCCCTGACGGATCCATATTCGTAGGAGACTTTAATCTTATTCGGAAAATCAGCCCCGACGGGACTGTGAGGACAGTGGTCAAGTTGAAGTGAGTTTCATAATTTCAACGCCAAACCTTTAGTCATGTAAGGTGGAATTATGTGACCTAACGTATTTCTTTATTTTTTCAGTGCCACTCGAGTTTCCTACCGATACCATATGGCGTTATCACCTCTAGATGGCAACCTATACATCTCAGACCCAGAATCCCATCAAATCATAAGAGTCCGTAACACAGAAGACTTCACCGACCCCGAACACAACTGGGAGACTGTTGTCGGTTCTGGTGAAAGATGTCTGCCTGGTGATGAAGCTCATTGCGGAGATGGAGCGCTAGCTCGGGATGCTAAATTGGCGTACCCTAAAGGAGTAGCAGTTTCTATCGATAACATAGTATATTTCGCTGATGGCACGAATATCAGGATGGTAGACAGAGACGGTATCATCACAACTATCATTGGCAACCACATGCATCGAGCTCATTGGAAACCTATCCCTTGCGAGGGAACGCTTAGTGTCGAAGAAGTCCATTTGCGTTGGCCTACAGAGCTCGCTATTAACCCATTGGACAACAGCTTGCATATCATCGACGATCACATGATTTTACAAATGGCTCCAGACGGTAGAGTAAAAGTGATTGCTGGAAGACCTCTGCATTGTCCATCGCCCATGTCCGGTATCGATGTTGAATTGGCAACGTACGCTACGTTAGTAATGCCACAGAGTATTGCTTTTGGTTCTGCAGGTGATCTGTACGTAGCTGAAAGTGACTCTCAGAGAATAAACAGGGTTCGACTTATCACCACCGATGGAAAGATATCACTGTACGCTGGCGCCGAATCGAAATGTAACTGCTTAGAGAGAGGCTGTGATTGCTTTGAGGCTGACCACTTCTTGGCCTCCAATTCGAAGTTCAATACTATCTCGGCCGTCATTGTCAGCCCCGACGGTATTGTTCATATCGCAGATCAAGCTAACTACAGGATTCGATCAGTTATGGCAAGCATACCAGACGCAAGTGGAGCAAGGGAATACGAAATCTATTCACCTGATACGCAAGAGATTTACATCTTCAACAGATTCGGCCAGCACGTCACGAGTAAGAACATCTTAACCGGAGAGAACAACTATGTATTCACCTACACCGTCAACACCAGCAATGGTAAACTCAGCACTGTAACAGACGCAGCCGGTAACAAAGTGTTCTTACTGAGAGACTACTCCACATCAGTCAATTCGATTGAAAATACTAAGGGTCAGAAATGTAGACTAAAGATGTCCAGAATGAAGATGCTCCAAGAGATGAGGACTCCAGACAACTTCAATGTTACGTTCGATTACTACGGTCCGAGTGGGTTACTAAAATCTAAGTACGACAGCACAGGAAGAAGTTACGTCTACAAGTACGATGAATTCGGCCGTCTGACATCTGCAGTGACGCCCACTGGAAGAATCATTAACCTCAACTTCGATTTAAGTATTAAAGGCGCCACAGTTCGCATCACTGAAAACAATAAGAAACCTGTTTCGATCTTGATAAAGGGATCTTCAGTGAACACTCGTACTGGTGAAGCGGAACAGAAAACGATTATATCATCAGACAGTAGTATTTCATCTAGCATGCCTTGGGGTCACATAATATCTACGGACACAGTTCCATACACGGTTTTGGCTGAAGTTGATCCTATTTTGGGAGAAAGTTTCCCCATCCCAGCAAAACAGAGGACCGAAGTAGGTGGTGACTTGGCAAACAGATTTGAATGGCGATACTTCTTGCGAAAACTTCTGAACAAAGCGAGAAGTGGCAAAACCATCGCTCAAGTTGGACGTAAACTGAGGATCAATGGTGAAAACTTACTTACCCTAGAGTACGACAGAGACTCATCAACGATCGCTGTGTTCATGGATGACAAGGTTGAACTCTTAAATGTTACCTATGACAGAACCGCAAGACCAGTTAGATTTGGACCGAGCAATGGCATATTTGCCGAAGTGGTGCTTGATTACGACAGGTTCAACAGATTAACTAAATGGAGTTGGGGTGATCTAAATGAAACATATGGATTCGACCGAGCTGGCAGACTAAACGAGATTCGTTACGGCGATGGATCCTCCTTAGCTTACTCCTTCAGGGATATGTTCACATCTTTACCGCTGAAAGTAACAACACCTAGAGGTAGTGATTATCTGCTAGACTACGATGACTCTGGTGCGCTCCAAAATTTAACTACTCCACGAGGTCATATTCATACGTTTGCACTCATGACATCACTAGGCTACTTCAAGTACCAGTATTTCTCCCCAATGAACCGACATCCTTACGAAATCTTATACAACGATGATGGAAATATTCTTTCCAAAATATTCCCGCATCAATCTGGGAAAATTGTGTACGTTTATGATAATAGCGGAAAGTTAGAAATGGTATTAGCAGGAGCTTCTGCTATCCGATACGTTTACCACGAAAATACACATCTTGTAAAGAATGTTGAAATTACGGACTCCGAATACGAACTAAGGCAAGATTATAAATATCACGCCGGAATTCTCAAAGATGAGAAGATGAAATTCAGTCCCAAGAGTAATCTGAACAACGCTCATTTCAAATATCAGTACGACGGCAATGCTCGGCTTTCCACAATTGATGTTAATATCAATAGCAAGGAAATGCCACAACTGAGAATGAAGTACAATCAAAACCTAGGTATTCTTGAAGCACTCAGCGATTTAAGAATTTATAGAAACACGTTCAATAGATCAGTGATGCAGGACACAAGCAAACAATACTTCACGATAACTGATTACGATGATCGTGGCAGAGTCAAGACCATCCTAATTAACATCAAAGCCTTCGATGTGTTCCGCCTTGAGGTAGAATATGATTCACGAAACAGGATAAAATCTAAAAAGATTATGATCGGCGACACTTCATCAAATGAACGAATTAGTTACAATTACGACGGACACTTGATGGAAGTAGTAGGATCTGAGGATGACTGGAAATACGTGTACGATGAGAACGGTAACGTGATCGGCGTTATCGAACACGGAGAGAAACGTTATCTAGGCTACGATATTGGTGATCGAGTTGTCCAATATAGTGATGTTGAGTACAGCAGCTACGATGGTCGTGGTTTCGTTATTAGACGTGGTGAACAAAAATACAGATACAACTCCCGTGGCCAATTCGTTCATGCATCTGAGAGGGACAAGTTCCAAATGTGGTATTATTACGACGACCGGAGTAGATTAGTAGCTTGGAAGGACGACAAGAGCAATGTCACTCAGTTCTTCTACGCCAACCCACAGACTCCTAACCTAGTAACACACGTCCACTTCACGAAATCAGGAAAGACTGTACGATACCTATACGACCAAAGAGATTTCTTAACCTGCATTGAAACGGAAGACCAACGTTTCTATGTTGCTACTGATCAAAATGGATCCCCGCTCGTAGTATTCGATGTAAATGGTGAGATCGTAAAAGAAATCAAACGCAGTCCTTTCGGAAAGATCGTGAAAGACACCAACCCCGAATTTTATGTGCCTGTAGATTTCCAAGGAGGCATTTATGACTATTATACCAATCTAATTTACTTAGATGGTCGATTATATGATCCTGTAGTTGGTCAATGGATGACTCCGAGTTGGGAGCATCTGGCGAGTAAACTACACCTCCCTACAGACATCTTCATTTATCGGTTTAAGAACAATGATCCAATAAATAGGAATCAAAACACTGCTTACATGACGGATTTGAGCAATTGGCTTCAGTTATATGGATACGATCTAAACAAGATAATGGGATCGAGGTACATCACAAACATGATCTTCCAACCGAAAGTGGAACTGACTGCGCCCAGATTGACTCCTGATTTCGAAGTTTTATCTGGACTACAATGTATCATTGAAAAGGTACGTATTCTTCTCTCGTTATTTTAAAGTTATAAACATATTTTTTTAATCAAGAAATAGAGTAAATTTTTTCACATTAATCTTTATTAACTTTAATCTTATGTTTTCCAGATAAGCCACAAACTAGCAGATATGAACTTTGTCCCAACTCCGCTACTAAAAATGGAACCGATCACGAGGAATCTGCTACCACGAGTGTCTTACAAACGCGGAGTGTTTGGCGAAGGAGTATTAATATCAAGGGTAGATGGAAAAGCCCTAATAAGCGTCGTCGACGGAGCGAATAACGTTGTTGAAGATGTGATTACAACAGTCTTCAATAACTCCTACTTCTTAGACGTGCACTTCAATATCCACGACCAGGATGTATTTTACTTCGTGAAGGACAATACACTGAAGATCAGGGATGACTTGGAAGAGCTCAGAAGGCTCTCTGGCAAATTCAACGTGTCGCAAGACGAAACCAACGATCAAGGATTAGAGGTGAATTTCTTTAATATTTTCGTGGCGGCAACATTTTGCAAGTTCCTGGAATATTAACTGTCAAAATGTAATTCCCAAACTTAACGGCATGTTTTGCATTTTCCAGGTACGAGTTCACGCTGTTGGCAAGGGCTCTGCGCAAGCGGTCATCGTGCTCCGCTACGGTGTGGATCCCAACCAAGAGCGTATTAAACTCTTAAAGCATGCCCACAAACGAGCTGCAGCAAGGGCTTGGGAACGAGAGAAGGCTCTGGTTGCGGCAGGTTGGGAGGGCAGGGGTACATGGACAGAAGAAGAGAAAGAAGAACTTATCTCGCACGGAATCGTGGACGGCTGGGTAGCCAGAGACGTCCATTCTGTATCTAAATACCCTCAACTAGCCGATGACCCCGCGAACATTGTCTTTGTACGAGACAGCAGAAGAAAACGGAGAAAGAGTGGGAGAGCGCGACACCGCTCATAATTTTAACGTGCCATAAAACTACGCCATTTTGATTTCCAGATTTGAAACTGGACATTTTATCAAAAATGGTGAAGTTTCAAATCTGGAACGCCGGTATTTAGTTCGTAACTATTTTTTTATTGGACTGAAGTGTATAAACGTGAATAGGGAAGACAAAAGAGGTGATCGGTGTGTTACTAATGGTTACGAACACTAGGGGTTATTGCTAGGACTGAGTGGGAAATAAAAGTTTTGTAATTAAGCTTACGGTTAGGTTAAGATTGACTGGAAACGGAAAAAAAATTCTATGTCGAGAAAGTAAATTATTTTTTTCATTTCGTACTTAGCAACAAAGCTCATGCGTTATTTTTACATACTTTATGCCCTTTCATCGTTGGACTGAATTGAATCTCGTAACAACTCACTACAGGGTACCGAGTCATAAATAAATAAACTTAAATAATAAAAAAGAATATAATAATACGGCTAACTGAGCATAATACTTATAAAAATCATGGAACCAAAATACTCAATACGCAATCACAATTTTAACTTTTTATATTATTTTAATGAAATATTTTTTTAACATTTTTATTTAGTATACTATACGTAAATCACTTAGGATGTTAATTTATGACAAGATCCATGTATTCCTATTATGTTTTAGCCAAATATTTTGTTCTATCCTTATAATATTTAAGGTATTTGTAAATAAAAACGTAATATTTTATTCCTGTAGTTGTTCCTTTTATAGACCTAAGGTCTTTTTACTTCGCAATACTAACACTATTTAGCAATAATTTTGTATTTTATATCCTCTAATATATCTGACTCTTCAAATTAAATGAAGTCTATATTATTTGCTTGTTAGGGAACTTGAACGCTCATTGGTTTTTTAACGTAAAATTTGTAGAAACGACCTTGAAAGTAAATCATTCTTTTAATTTCATTATTCAAAGTGTGATAATGTCATGTGCGCCTTTATAAATACGCAGGTTCAGATATATACTTTCAAGTGCCGCCAAAATAAGAAATCTACGGTGAAAACAGAACAAATCTTGACATGGTCGACTTAGAAAGACTGACTAGGCTTTCGCCCGAAATGTCAAAGAGTTGCAAATGTTTTTTTTTTTTTATTAATTTTTTAATCTATGCATACTTCCTTTTTTGATAAAATTAAAAAATCTGACCGCCCCAAAAAAAGAAAGTTATTTTCATTAGACGTCGTGTGTTTTCACTTTTCAGTAATGTAGTAAAGGCGTTTTACCCATTCGGAGCGACAGAGTTCTAAGTAGAATACAATACTCAAAAGTAGCATAACATCAAAAAAAAACTAAAATAGACTAAATAAAAAAAAACTAATTAAAATGACAATCAACTTAATACGTACATTCTGCATGTGTTGTGCAATAATCAAGCAGTAGGTCTTATCGTAACCGTTTAGGAAAAAACTTCTTGCTGACTTAACAGAACGTTTAGTACTAGAGACTGATTTATTGTTTCCACTCCCTGAAGTAGCTGCTGGACGACAATACACGCCCGTACATCTAGACGCAGCGTGAAGTGTGTTTCGCAGTTACGAATGTTAATACTATTGTGATTCGTAGGATGTTTCCTTATCGATAAGTCAGCGAGAAACACAAATTGTAATTAAAACGTAGATATTTATAGTATATGTCCATAAATGTGTCTCATTTAAAATGTGGTGTCTATTCTGTGTTAGAGATACTAATAAATAGATGACTGAGTGGCCGGTGATAGGATGAGAATATTTTTTACAAAAAAAAGTATAGATTTGGTGAAAAAAATTCAAAATTCGAATCTATCGGGTCGGGTGCTGAAGACCCGCGCGTTGGTGATATTTTGGAAAATGTGACTAAAAGAAGCAATACTGTAATGTTACGTCTTACTCTTTATTTAGAACTTTAAGGTGTATTTTTATTTGAAATTAATTGATAATATAATAATATATCTATTGTGAATGTAGTTATTGATTTCATGGTGATATTTAGAGCGGTATGTTATCTTTTTTATGATGTATAAAGAATTCTAATTTGTAAATAGATACTTAATTGAGTATGTAATCTGTAAAAATATTGTACATATCTTTACGCTTGAATTATTTATAATGTAACCCGATAAGGATCTTAGGATTACGATGAATTGTAATATATCAAATTGGAAGGGATTTTACCGAAAGATTTATATCGTTTGAATATAGGCCGAACATACGAATGCAGTATGTTTGTTTTATATTCAAGCGTTCGTTCGAATGTCGCGTATTTACCGGTCAAACTTTTGACGGGAAAATCGATGAGAGAAACAGCTCCATAGATAACGTGCGGCCATTGACATCCATAGACTTCAGCTTCTAGATTACTTTAGAGAGCTTACAGTGTACGATCTTCACACGAAGCATTTACATGTAGAACTGATTTCCTCGTAAAGCATTTAATTTTTATGTAGATATGGTGCATAGACCCCATTAAAATACTCTGAATGTGTATAGATAGTCAACAGTCATACTCTGTTAGTCGGGAGAGTGCGTGCTCATCAGACGCAAGCATGTACGATAATAATAGAAAGTATTCTAATGGAATATGTAATAAAAAAGTATTAAAATATCTACTCGTTTCATTTTATCCCCCTCTTCTGCAATAAAAAACTATATATGCATTATAAAAATAATTTATTATCAATATACAAATAAACTATAAGTGCTTATATACAACTAGTGATATGTTTCACAATGGAATAAACTCGTAGACACAAACAAATCAATAACAGATATACAAAAAAATGTTAAGCTGCGTCCCCACTTGTAACACGTTCGCCAACAATACATCCATAAAGCCTAAATTAATCGCGCTATACCATCAACGATTGCATCACTGCTTACCATCAGGCGGGATTGCGGGCAAGCACCAGTTTATAAAGTTTAAAAAAACATGAATCTGTCGACAAATATATAATCAAATATTCACTGGGGATAATCAGATTTTTTAACAGAACGTCTAGGCGCTCCGTACATACATACAGAAGCGGCACGCTATCGACGCCTACCGCAGACGACAAAACGGCTTGCCTTGACACTCGCGGTTGGAGCTTGCCACTCGTGTGTACGAGTGTACGCACTTTATTAAGAGAATCATTGACGTGTTTTTCAAAAGTGTGGACGCAGCTTTGGCACAACAACTACATTTTATCAGAGACTATACAACTACTCAATAGCGTATGTCCTACAAAAATGCGAAATAATGGCTTTATCAATGATGAAAACATTTTCTAATACACCCTGCCTCATATGGCAAATATCTTTCGCGGTTGGATAATTTTGACGACACAAGCACTCTACATTTGAGTATTATGATAATTTTTAAGCCTTTTCACAAATTAAGAATTACCATAAATACCACGCCGCACAATATCAACCAACCTCTTTTTTCTTGCCTCTACAAAGCGTATAATTAGAAAAATACAATATTTAACACTAAACATTAGGAAATTATCAAACAGTTTGTGTAATTTCAAAAATACTACACATTGTATAAGTTTACCAATACAATAACACTGATTATATTATAATTTAACACCTATATTTTAAATCATGAATAATAACGTTAAATTTATAAAAATAAATACTCTACCATGACTAATTTCGACTAATGATGTCCAAGTTACTCAAATGGACATATAATATTCATTAATTACAGTACATTTATTATGCTATTTAAAAGGCGTGCCTTTTGTTAAATTACAGTAAGAAACACATTGCAGATTGTTTAGAATATTTTATCAGACTAACACATCATCATGCGGTTTTTAAAAATGAAACTGCCAAACTTATGTTAACTTCTCTTGTTCAAAAACTAAACTTATTTTAAGTTTCTTTTTCTTTTTTTCATTCAGAAAACATTTTAGTTCAATCCTGTCAAATTAAAACATTCCATAGACAGTTTAGACGCGATTATAAACATGGCGACCAAAAATATGTCAACTGCGCAGTAACTTGATAGGTCTAAACTAACATTTTATCTTCTGTCCCTTTCTTAATGCAATAGACAGAAAAAGATGAACGGAACTTAAATTTAGTTTAGTTGTGCACAACAAGGGAATCGGGGTCATTAGCTGACTAAAAATAATAACAACAGCCAATGAAATCACTTTACTGGATATGTCACCTCCTTTCGTACCCCTAGACCTATCAGGACCTAGACCTGATAGGTCTAGCTATCAGGGTTAAAGATACGAAGACAATGTACAGCTATCTAGCTGTCAGACAAAATTTGAGTCAAAATGGCACGCGTAAAAAGAAAGTAATCACTTGACATAAGTTTGGCCATCTATTAGCAATTTTTGTTTAAAAACGAAGTGATCGATAATTGTCTGAAAAAATTTGTACATACGCAGTACTTATTTATTAAAATAATAATATTAAGTTAAAAACTGTTAACCCTAAGCATATAAAATAATCACTTCAAGCGAGAATATGCAATAATGACAAAATAACAACATTTGAATACATTTTTAAATTTAAAATTCAGTCTGATTCAAGCATAAATAATAAAGTAAATATATTATATAAGTAATAAGTCAGCATTAAGGCCATTTGGACGAAAATAACCACAACAATAATGAGACAAATTGTCAATACTCTCAAACTGCTTCGATATGCTATTACTACATCATTAAACCAATCACGGCAGTTTAGGGAGGCCTTTATCCACTGCTGGACAAAGGCCTCCCCCAAGACCTTCCACAATGACCGGTCTTATTCAGTCCACATCCATCGGTTTCTCGCGATCTTCACCAGGTCACCGGTTTATCTTAATAGGGGCATCCACTGCGCTTCATAATATGTCACAATAATTTTACGAAAATTTTCCTTCGAAAAATGACCTCTTGACACGCATCAATAAAGAACGTTTTAAGACTAAGTATATAATATAAAATTCAATACTTGTCCAAAATACTTATTTAACCCTTTAACCGCCACGGCACTGATCCCTTTGACGAACCTCCAGCGCCACGACACTTTAGGTATAAGTTGGAACAGTGTTGCGAATACTCAATATCGATGCATTTATTTATTCACAATATTAACCTTTCGAGAATATTTACTTTTATACTGCTCATACATACAGTATGTTAAGAAAACCCTGTCCGACCCATAAGGATAATAAAGGTTAGGTAAACACATATAATATAAAATTTTACGTATTCATCATAGTACCAATACAAATGAATTTTGAAATAATCTTTTTTTTCCGCGAATTAATTCCAATTTCCCCGAAATTTGGTAATTTTTAAAAAGTGACAACACCGGTATTGTTATAAGCGAATAGCGATGCGACCACGTGCCGCGTGCCCTGCCGCCCGCCCCCGCGAGCGGCAGGCGAAGGGTGGTCAACGCACATTTATTAAGTTACCTCCTTTTGCGAAATAATATTAATTTTTTTTAGAGGGATTTTTTTTTTAGTTTAGCCCGGTTTTGTATGCATTAGTAGAATCAGTTATCGATACCTAACAACACCTTCACGGGTCGGACAGGGTTTTCTTAACATACTGTATATAGAGGCATTATTATAAAAATATAGGTAAGCATATACCTAAACTTAATAACACTACAAAATCTGTTCTTACCCTACCTACCGATGTACCTTCTTAATATTAAATAATTCCAGCCTATGAATGTATCATTTAAATTTTGGTTAGTATCCATGATGAACCTTAGTAGGTAGGTATGTTACAAACAAACACAATTACTTGTCAAATTAAAATATCGATTTAAAAAATAAATTAAACTTATCAAATCAACATCACTTCTATGTTGAGAACTGTCGTCGCTTCGCAATTCATGATTACAAAATATTTAATAACTCTTCGTCTTCACGAAACACGAAAAAGGCCTACAACACTAGTTGCACTGAGCGATAAAGCTTCTCCTGTAGCAATTTAAAATGAGATTAGTATTATATGAAACATAGATAACAAATTAAAAAAACAGTAAACTTATTTAGTCCGTTTACTATCCCGCGGACAAAAAGACGGTATGACATTTATGTAAAAAAAATGATACGCGTAAAAATTAGAATTAAAATATTAGGATACAAATAATAATAAATAACAACAAATAAAATAACTAAATAAACTGTATTTTCTTTAAAACAAAATAAATGGGTAAATAAGTACACATATTATTATTTAGCTGTCCTTTTGACTGAGGATAAATAAACAGACTTGAAAACAAGAGTTATTTACCGAATTATTATCACTATCCGTTGAACTGCTACTACTATAAATATCATTGTTTGCTTGCTGCAATATATTTAATAGTTCTTCGTCGTCGTCGAACATCATCGATAACTTCTCGACACTAGCTTAGATGTAATAATAATGTGAGCACATGTTATCATGGCGATGGCGCTGACGTTTATTCAAAATATGACTAGTTGACCTTGAGCCGCACATAAAATTACGACGACGGCGTTCGCGGATAGCCTGTACTAGTGACGTTCTGGAGTTAGTTTGTACTTAATATTTACCTATACTTATTTGTTGATTTCTACATATTACTTCACTAAAGCTTATTGAATTTTGAATAAATAAATAAATGTTTAATAAACTATGAAATTTTGATTAATGTTTACTTGATAGTTTTGTAAAAAATAGGATGTTTTTTATTAATTTACTATCAGGAGTTTCATATGCGGTACAACACTAGTCTACATGAAATTATGGGTTCGGCGAAGTAGGTTGATATTTAGACGTATCACGAACTGAGAACATGTAATTATTTCAATCAATTAGCTAAAATATGTATTTAATACTGTTAAAAATAAAGTAATTACACGAAATATATTAAGATTCAGTAAGCAAATTCAACATTTATTGTACATTTTTTAAATGACAGGACTTTCTACACAATATTGTGACGTGGCGCCTGATGTAATGTTCTTACAACACGTAATATTATGGCGTTGGCGGTTAAAGGGTTAAATAAGAAAATGAAGATTCTATATTAGAAATAATGGTAATTAGATATTTGCAAGACTGTTTAGGAATTAACAACAGATAAACATAGATATAGCACCAGGAGATAACGCGAATAAAATAGTTTATTTTACTTTTGGAAATGTATTACTTTTGTGATAATTATACGTTAAAAGTAATAGGCTATTTGACTAAAAAAAAACTAATTAGTCCGTCAGTCAGATTTCCAAAAAATACTAGACACGTATTTTTTCATTTTTTCGTATAAACAAAAAATGAAGACGACACAGTGCGTTGAAAACTCGTGTGACGTCACTGCACGCTACACTTTTTAGCGACCAGTGACGTCACCAGCCACCACTCCTGATCTTTGATGCCTTTTATATTTATCAATTTTCACTGTTTTGATAAAACAAAAAAAAATACGTGTCTAGTATTTTTTGGAAATCTGACTGACGGACTAATTAGTTTTTTTTAGTCAAATACCCTATTGTACCGCAGAAGTAATTATATCACAAAAGTAATTTATTTAATTTTGATCAAAACTATTCAAAAGTCAATGGCTACCGCTGACTATATACTTATTTGAAAGCTGTATAACTTCTAAGACATAAAACTAACAATTCATTTAGAAAGCTTTCGAATATCACATCTGCGATAAGCTCCAGAATGTCAAAAAAAAACTTCATGCATCATTGCATGAAACGATAACCTTTGGAAGTCATATAGGTACAGTATGTTAAGAAAACCCTGTCCGACCCATAAGGATAATAAAGGTTAGGTAAACAAATATGATATAAAATTGACAAAACATAATATAAAATTGACCAAATATAATATAAAATTTTACGTAATCATCATAGTACCAATACAAATGAATTTTGAAATAATCTTTTTTTCCCGCGAATTAATTCCAACTTACCCGAAATTTGGTAAGTTTTAAAAAAGTGACAACACCAGTATTATTATGAGCGAATAGTGATGCGACCACGTGCCGCGTGCCCTGCCGCCCGCCGTCCGCGGAAGGGTGCTTAACGCACATTTATTAAGTTACCTCTTTTTGCGAAATAATATTTATTTTTTTAGGGGGATTTTTTTTAAGTTTAGCCCGGTTTTGTATCCATTAGTAGAATCAGTTGTCGATACCTAACAACACCTTCACGGGTCGGACAGGGTTTTCTTAACATACTGTATATATTAAGTCAACACGGCCCATCGCAGGCCTTTAATTAGAATAAAGGTATTTCACAAACTTTAACGTACACCCACTACCTAATGGGTAAATAATATTTGTACGCCTTCCAAGGCAACACATAGTGCAACATATCTTTGTTTTTTCTAATACCATCTGGTAATAATACCAATGTCTACACATAAATAAATTTGAATTTGACCAAATATAGCTACCAAGAATAAGTGCGACCACGGACAACATTGCATAAACATTCAAAATTTTAATACATACCTACTTACTTTCTACTTACATCTTAGGCTTGTTATAATTCATTTCCTGTCATAATTCTTTAACGTGACAACATCTTATAATTCGATGCACAAAAAAACATGACTCGTGCAGCGTTACGCCGTTCCATTTAAGGCTTGAAGTGCAAGCGAGAGCGCGGAACGAGTGACAAAGGGGCACAAGCGGACTCCGCGTTCGGCAGCGTTCGACATCTGTCTCTCTCCTACTTGAGTGAGCGATGCGTCCGCGAGAAAAGCTGCTATACAATAATACATTTACATGTTTTCATCAAGTATGAAGTGCAGTGACAAGTGAATGTGGTGTCAATTGTTTTTAGCAAACGACAATTGCGGCGATAAAGGTTTGAAAAATGGAACCATTTCATCAGTATTTACTTATGACGTTGTCACGTTCAACTATCGTCAGAGAACCGACTTTACAGACAACCGATTTTTTTTTGTTTATATGGCAAACAGTATTACAACAACAGCCCACTATCGAATGAGTACATCACCTACCTAGCCTTTTCCCATGCCAGCCATAGGATCGGCTTCCAGTCCAGCCAGGTTCAGCTGAACCTGAGTAACTGCCTACCTCACCTTCACAACCCAGTTATTGGGTAATACCATACCGCTTGGTAAAACTGGTGGTCAGACTTTCGGACTTCTACTAAACATTACTAAAAAAAAACAAATTCCACACTGTATAATCATAGCGTCCTATTTTGTCAGAATTTATTGCATACGTGATAGAAAATATAATTATTAATATTAAGAACCCATTAATATTAGGGCAGTTACATATTGGGCGTCTTTTCTCATATACCACGGTGTTTTGCACGCTACATTTACATCTAAACGTGCGCGTGTGCACACGTTCTTTTTAAAAAAAGATTTTTTTTACATGAATAGATTTATCATCAGTTAAAACCTATGTTATATAAAACCGTTCGGTTTCTAAGTTACATGTACTTTCTAAGTATATCGTGGACACCAATATCTGATTACAAGGCGAAGGAAAACATCTTGTGGAAACCTGGACTTTCTGAAATCGCCAACCCGAATTGAGCAAGCGTGGTGATTACGCTCAATCCTCCTCTGTATGAGAGGCCTGTGTCCAGCAGTGGGACGATAAAAAGGTTGATCATGATGAAAACCTAAGTTTATGCAAAAAATCTTTGTTTTTATTTTGTTGGATAACACTTTTGTCCACTACTCTTCAATTACTTTACCTCTGACTTTGCTTCACAGTGATCTTTATAGACGTTGATATAAGGTTCTTAATAGATTGCTCTCAGGAGAAAAACGACTAGTTTGGGCCCTACAGTATGGATCGCTATAGGAACCGTTTAGAAAAGTCTATATATGCTGAAAACACAGACTTTCTATAAAGGTTTCGTTTACCTAAACATCGATTCAATAGCAATTTACTTTAGCCTATATTCATTCCTTTTACGTTTAATAGTACCTTCGTTACGTACTTCAGTCAACCTACTAAGCAATATCAAAAGCGCAAAATGTATAGTTAAGTTCTTTTTTTTATAATTATAAACTAGTATTTGACCGCAATCCTGCCTGATGGTAAGCAGTGATGCAATCGTTGATGGTAAAGCGCGCTATTAAGAGCCTATTCACACAAAAAAGCTGAGTGAATAGGAAGGAAGACGGCAGTTGAGCGAGGTGATGCAATGTTAAACCCAACAACACGCCAACGATGCTGCGCCAGAGGGAGATTGATTTGGAGATACCCTCCACGACCAAACACCTGACACAACAATATTTGGTGCATCGTACCAATAGATCACTTATACACTAGATACACAGTCTCGAACAACACTCTTATAAAAAATGGCGACAAGTATCAAACAGTCCAAAGTAGTCAAAATAAATATGCATTAATTTAAAATCAGCCTTAAGTGCAGTGTATAAAGTTCTTATCACAAAGCAGTGTACAAAAAGCCATTATTTTTTGCGACCAGACTCGTTCGTGGCAGGTACATCAAACATCACACCACATTCAACCTTACACGCATGCATTAAAGTCAGAATTATAAAGTAAGTACCAAATGAAAGACGCACCCAAGTGCTGTGTTGTGCGCTTATTCAGTTCAACCATCTTTTTACGCTGGTTGTGAATCTAGTGTAAAGTGATCGATGATCGTACCCGGCACACATCGCAACACAACTGCTCAGACACGTCCTCCGTACGGCTTCACCAGTTCAGTGTTGCATATCTCCACCCTATTTGAAGTTAAACAAAAATCAACTTTATTTCAATGACAAATTAAGTAGATTTCAAAGTGACTGATTCTATTGCATTTTTTATGTTAGATTTTGTAGCGTAAACTGGAATTTATAGTGTAGAAATAAAGTTACATTAAGTGTACAAATAACTTTCCGCCGTTTTTTAAACATGCGGAGGAGCATTATCATGTAGGAGAATAATTTTGTTATGTCTGGAGTTGTTATGGGCGCGTTTTTCCTTTCTTACCTTCTTCCTCCAATAATGCTTCCAATTCAGTGTTTTTTTTTTAATAATTAATAATTATAAACTAGCGCTTGACCGCAATCCCGCCTGATGGTAAGCAGTGATGCAATCGTTGATGGTAAAGCGCGCTAGTATATTAAGAGCCTATTCACTCAGAAAAACTGAGCGAATAGGAAGGAAGACGGCAGTTGAGCGAGGTGATGCAATGTTAAACCCAACAACACGAACAACGATGCTGCGCCAAAAGGAGATTGATCTGAAGACCCTCCACGACCAAACTCCCAACGCAACAACATTTGGCGCATCGTACCCGGCACACATCGCAACACAACTGCTCCGACCCGTCCTCCGTACGGCTTCACCAGATTTCGGCCTTCCTCTATGTTCTTTGTCTTTCAAATCAAAGTCACAGTTACTAAACTTTTGAAACCACTCACTACAACTTCTCTCAGTTAAAGCAGCTTCGCCATAAACTTTTACAAGCAATAGATGGGCCTCAGGAGCAAAATTCTTTAAATTAAAGAATTACATCAAAACTTCCCTTAAAGGACGCTTATTCGGCACAAAACTTGACATTTTTGCACAAAAATAAATACCGATACAGAGTCACAAATACTCTAAGTGTAGGTTATTACCAGATGTCCGAACTTACGATATCACATTTTACATCTGACAATTTCAACGTAACCTCTTAGTGAGGACATCATTTGTTCAACGAAGGAAACTTATTTCTACACATATTATTTATTTTTAGTTTAGTATACTCGTATTGGTTTAGGTGAATATGTCACAAATGTAGATTAGAGGACTAACTTAGCAAAGAAGACGATCTCCAGTTGGACATTATTACATGCAACGCGTAGTACAATACCTCTGTTAACCATTTTTTGCAGATCAAACTAGTGAACGATTATAAAAGTCTTCCCAAAACTGATACAGGTATGGCATTATATCTATAAAAACTCATAAATAAGATAATTCAATGAGATTGTGCAGTTTATATAGTTATTTTTGTTTTATTATGCATTTTGAAGTTAAGATTTAAGTAATGTGTATCTGACATCGTAAGGCAAACTTTACGAAAATGTTTTAAAAAAGTGTCGGCTCGGCTTTTGAAAGTTACAAGCGTGCCTCCGCGCGTGTTTGTAGGTATGACGTTGACCCCTGAAGTGAACTTTGCTAAATCAGCGGATAGAATAGTTTTCCGAGTTTTGTTCACATTGCGCTTTTTTGGGTAGGTAATTAGCGAATCAATTATTTTTTATTTTAAAATCTTATTGGGTTATAGAAGTAAGTATAGCAATTATGAACGGTCTAGAGTGAAATAAATGCAATTATTTTTTTTTAAATCAGGAAAACGCCGACTAGAAATTCCACCACTGGGGGGTTCAGAATCATGTACTGGATCCATGGTACTCGTTTGTGCGTCGATGTCAGATACATCCTTTATAATAATACAGGTACTTTACCATACTAGAGAGTGTAAGTGTGGAAGCTCAAGTGTGTTGTTTTTAAACCGGCCCCATTACAATGGGAACTGACTAAAGAAGGATGTTTGCCCTGCGATGCAATGGAGAATGCCGCTTTGAAATAACAATTCTATTAGACGCATTTCTGCTTTGCGCCCATAACAATACAATAAAACATCATACACATATCTATGGTTCCTCAATCGGTCCCGTGACTCTTGTCCTAACTGACGTCCACTTGGCCATCATCTCCGTATCCACGTGGTCTATGGTCCATTTTTGCGTGCCCCTAGTTGGGTCACAGCGGTTGATGTAAACTTCCTTGGATACAGGACTCCAGTCAATGCAGTGGTCGTCCGATCCGTGCTTTATTTGTTCTGTATTCTGTAAAAACAATAGTAGAAATATTGGTGACTTTTATTGAGATTATACATATATTTACGATTATACATATATTTGTTCTAGGTCTGGCTGATTGTGTAAACGCACCTGCGACACAGGTGTAATTCCTAGTGTGGCGAAACGTTTTTTATAACAAAAAAAGAAAGACAATAAGTCATAACTTCTTTCCTACTTTATCGATATACATAAATGAGACATCATTTTAAAGCTTTTCTGGACCGCTACACCGGATTTTTTTTTAATAATTATAAACTAGCGCTTGACTGCAATCCCGCCTGATGGTAAGCAGTGATGCAAACGTTGATGGTAAAGCGCGCTAGTTTATTAAACCCATTCACTTAAAAAACTTAGTGAATAGGAAGAAAGACGGCAGTTGAGCGAGGTGATGCAATTTTAAACCCAACAACACGACCAACGATGCTGCGCCAGATTGCTGGGAGATTGATGTGGAGACCCTCCACGACCAAACTCCCGACACAACAACACTTGGCGCATCGTACCCGGCACACATCGCAACACAACTGCTCAGAACCATACAAATTACATTTCAGTGGTTTTTCGAAAAGTTACGATTGAAAATCAAGGATGTGCGAATACTTCGTTCGGGTAACCTATTATTATAATTATGTATAATAATTAATAATTTATACTTTCTATTTGATTTTTTTATGTTGATACCAACATAGATATTCAGCCTATAATGTTCCCACTGTTGGGACACAGACCTCCTCTCGGTGAGACGGAGTGGGCCGTAATCTACCACGCTGGTCCAGTGCGGGTTGGTAGATGTCACATTTCTTCGAAGGTTTGCCTCTAGGACATGTCGGTTTCCTCATGATGTTTTCCTTCACCGTTTTGAGAGCAGTGGTGAAGAAATAATAACACAAACTGACACCTGTGTAGCTACCATGAGTTTTCATTACGAGACTCGATCGAGCGCGTTTGGCGCTCTCATTGGTTGAGAGTTCTTACAACCTTGAAACGGGCCAACCGTAGGCCTAGTATGAGTTTTCATTACGAAACTCGTTCGCCGATATCGAGCGCGTTTGACTCAGCGATTGGCCCGCTTCAAGGTCGTAAGAACTCTCAATCAATGAGAGCGCCAAACGCGCTCGATACGATCGAATGAGTTTCGTATTGACATAGATTTGTATGGCTAAAGACATTATAGAATCTTTTAAGGATCTTGATGTAAAAAAAACTGCCGATCATTGGGGTTTGTCAGTATATACTGTAGCTTCAATAATAGATGTTATCGCACCTTTCTTAGCAATTGTTTTTAATTCTTGTGTCACATCTGGTATATTTCCTGATTTGATGAAACTTAGCAAAGTAATTCCACTGTTCAAATCTGGTAGTACAACTGATCCCACGAATTTTCGGCCAATTTCTATATTACCAACTTTGAGCAAAATTTTTGAAAAATTAATTTTGAAACAGTTGTTGAGACATTTCAACTTATATAATTTATTGCACGTGAAACAATTTGGTTTTACAAAGGGTCGTTCAACTGCCGATGCGGGCGTGGCGTTGCTAAAGAACATATTTGGGGCCTGGGAGGAATCGCAAGATGCTCTTGGTATTTTTTGTGATTTGTCCAAGGCCTTTGATTGCGTACATCATGATACTCTTATTAGGAAACTGTACCATTATGGTTTAAGGGACAGAGCTCTCGACCTTCTGACTTCTTATCTGAATAATCGAATTCAGAGGGTTGATGTTAATGGCAACAAATCTGCAGGATCTGAGGTCACCATGGGCGTTCCGCAGGGCTCAATTCTAGGTCCTTTCTTGTTTTTAATTTATATTAATGACTTACCTCATCACGTGAGGGATAATCACAACATAGTATTGTTCGCGGATGACACTTCTCTTATTTTTAAAGTCAAGCGTCAGCTAGCAAATTTTGACGAAGTTAACAATGCACTTTCGAAAGTTGTCCATTGGTTTAATGTAAATAACCTTCTTTTGAATGAAAAAAAAACTAAATTCATTAAATTTTCTACGCCAAATGTCAGGCAGTTAAGTACCAATGTTCAACTGAATGGAGTAGAGTTGATCCCTGTCGAGTCGACAGTTTTTCTTGGATTGACTATTGACTCCAAGTTACAATGGGGTCCTCACATTGAGAAGCTGTCGGGTAGACTCAGTTCTGCCGCTTATGCTGTTAAGAAAATTAGACAGATAACTGATGTGAATACAGCCAGAATTGTTTATTTTAGTTATTTTCATAGTCTTATGACTTATGGGATTCTTCTCTGGGGAACTTGTGCGGACATCAATACCATCTTTGTTTTACAGAAAAGGGCTGTTCGAGCCATTTACAACCTTGGTCCTAGAGATTCTCTTAGAGAAAAATTCAAAGAGGTGAACATTCTGACTGTAGCTTCGCAATATATATTTGAAAATCTTATGTATGTACATAAAAATATATCTAATTTTAAGAAAATAAGCGAAGTTCATAATATAAATACCAGGAACAAACACAATCTTGCTGTACATCACACTCGTCTCCACAGAGTAGGCAACTCGTTCATGGGTCAATGTATACACTTTTACAACAAGCTTCCCATGGACATTCGAAACTTACCCATTAAACGATATAAAACCTATATAAAGGCCAAACTTTGCAAAAAGGGGTATTATAAAATCTCAGATTATTTAGAGGATAGAGAGGCTTGGGACTGAGCTGCTCGCTCTGTTAAGCATTGTTATTAAGCAATATGCGTAATTATAACGTAAATTATTGTAAACATTTTCATTTTTAATGTCTGGACTTTAAAAAAGACGATGATCCCTGAGTTTGTTTCGGCTATTTCTTCTCAGAGGTAGTCAGTTAGGAAATGCCGGCTTCATCTAGTTTAAAAAAAAAAAAAAAAGAAAAAAAAAACATGACGTGTAAAAGTGATCGGTGATCCTACTTGCTTAATAAACGATTTCATTTCATTTCATTTCATTGAAAACTCATACTAGGCCTACCGACGAGTGAGACGCGCTCGGTATCGACGATCGAGTCTCGTAATGTAAACTCATGGTAGTCACACTGATGTATGTTTATTTATGGAGCTGTATTGTGTGTCTTTTAGTCTGTGCTACATAAATACATTTTCTTTCTTTCTGTAATGCGACTTTTATTCGCGACATAGTCAAGTTACTTCTACGTATTGTATGATATGGAGATACATACCGTGTCATACCGCCACAGCTGGTTGCCGCCACCGAGATGGCATGAAAACAATCTTATCGGACTCTTGTCCGCAGACTCCGGTAGATCCCAGCACATATTTCTCGTTTTAACCCTGGAATTTAATAAAACCTAAAACCTTCCTGGATTAATGGGCTATCCAACGCAAAAAAAAAAAATTCAGATCGAACCAGTAGTTCCTGAGATTATCGCGTTCAAACAAACAAACAAACATACATACAAACTCTTCAGCTTTATATATTAGTATAGAGTATGGATTAATTGTTTAAGAAAAATGGTGTGGTTTCATATACACTCACTAAGATGGGCAAGATTTAATAAACTGAATGGTTTTTAGACTTTCAATGTTCCATTCACTAACTTGTAAGTACCATTCAGTACCCATAAACGTTACAAGCCAAAATTACTGGACTGATTTGGATGAAATTTGGCACACAAGTAGTTTACAACCAGGATTAACACATAGGTCGTTTGATCCCGATATTCCCACGGGATCGAAACCAATGCGGGTGAAACCGGAGGGCGCTAGCTAGTTGAAAATATTTTCGGAATAGGGATGTTTCCTGGGTAAAAAAAAATTGATTCTATTTAGTCCGTCATTCAGATTATAGAAAAATATTGGATATGTATATTTAATTTTATCAATTCAATAAAAATTTACAAATATTAAAGGCATCAAAGATCAGGAGTGGTGGCTGGTGACGTCACTGCTCGCTAAAAAGTGTAGCGTGCAGTGACGTCACACGAGTTTTCAACGCACCGTGTCGACTTCATTTTTTGTTTATATGAAAAAAATGCGTGACTAGTATTTTTTTCGAAATCTGACTGACGGACTAATTACTTTTATTAGTCTTTTTTTTAGTCATCTACCCTATTTCAAATTCAAAAAATATGCCAACATAATTTAAATTAATTCCATGGTTGTAACAGCTCTATAATAGATTTCCGAAGATATACGATGATTCCCGAAGCGTATTTTCTTTCTTTCTTTAAAACTATAACCATGAATTCAAGACATGATTCTGGGTAGACGATATTTTCTTCAGGTTTCTTGGACTGTAAATAGTAATTGTTTCTGTTGTATAATTCTGATTTTTATGTCGCAACCAACTCGATAAAATAGCCGTTTACTCACTTAATATCATTCAGTTAGTTGGAGGAACGGCCGGCATTAAATAAAAAAACCGAGGCGGTTAACTACATGGCTAATTATACCAATTAGCTTCGACATATAGTTACGAATTTCAAATTCAGAAAATGTACCAACATAATTAAATGAATTCCATGGTTGTAACAGCTCTATAATAGATTTATCATCGTGCGATTTCCGAAGATATACGATGATTCCCGAAGCGTTTATTGTTGTGTCCGGTAAATTAGTACAGACGACAGCACAGCAAGCTGCTACAATCTGACAGATTTGTTTATTAGATTTTCAACTTTATCTCTAAAGCATTAAAGGTTGATTAGTAATATTTGTCAGTTTCGAATAGCTTGACCTGCTATCGTCCGTATAAAACTTTACTATAGTTCTTGCAATTTACGAGCGCGCGTGATTCTTGCTTGTGGTATGTTGTGTACATGCACAATGCGTTAGTGTGTGTGCCTGACAGAGCGGTCAGTAGCGAGCGGTCGCCCGCTCAGGTCACTTGTGCTTATTGTTTTCACGTCGCTATCCGCCACGAAGTACCGTCAGCATGTCAAATAACGATAAAAAGCGAAAAATTATTCGTAGTGAGTTGAGTTATTTAAATATGCATTTATAGCGTTAATTTAATATTAAACTTTTTGTATGGATCAACGATCATGAACATTGTATAATCTTTATTATTTGTAGGGTCGTGCAATGATCGCCCGAGTTTTTCATTTTCTTCAAGAAGAATATAATTTCATGAAGGCGAATAATAATGATAATTATGATTTGAGTCCTTTGGCTAACGTAAGAAAACGAACCGCCGAAGCAACAGGGGTCAGTGAACGTACTGTAACTTCTATTTTGAAAGAAGAAAAAGAGATGCCCTCTACATCTACCAAGTTTCTATCCCCAATGAAAAAACGTCGTAAAAGATGTAGCAAATTTGATTTTGATAATTTCGACACTAATTTGATTCGAAGTACAATTCAAAATTATCACATCGAACACAAGGAAATTCCAACTTTAAACAAAATTCGGTCAGTTCTCAGAGAAAAGATAGACTTTGACGGGTATCTAAGCACTTTACGTTCATTGCTCATAAAAATTGGTTATAAATGGCGAAAGATTAGCAGTAACCGACGAGTATTACAAGAAAGGCATGATTTACAACTATGGCGTGTAAAATATTTGAAAAAGATTTCTCAGTGCCGTGCAGAAGGACGTCCTATTGTTTACACTGACGAAACACATTGACAAACACAAAACAACGTTTTAACGTCACACGTTCGACAAAATACATGGGGCATAAAGGATAAAGATACTCCATTTATGAAGAAATTAGGTACTGGGAGCCGGTTTATTATAGTGCACGCAGGTACTAAAGATGGATTCATTCCAAATGCCTCATTGGTATATAAAGTATCCTCCACAACTGGAGATTATCACTCAAATATGAGTTTTGAAAATTATAAGAAGTGGCTAGAAGAGAAGCTTATGCCAAATTTGCCAGAAAGGGCAGTTATTGTGATGGATAACGCGTCCTATCATAACGCCCGCAGCAGTAAAATTCCTACGTCCAGTTCAAGGAAGAGCGATATGATAAAATGGCTAACTGATAACGGAATTTTATGTGACGAACGATTAAAAAAAATCGAACTCTATGATTTAATAAAAAATAATAAATATCGTTTCATAACATTCAAAATCGACGAAATAGTTAAAAGCAAGAATTTTGAAATATTACGTTTGCCGCCCTATCACCCTGAGTTGAACTGTATCGAAAATATCTGGGGAATTTAAAAAAATAAAATTGCAACTAAAAATATCGGGCAAAATATGACTATTTTACAAAATTTAATAAATGAGTGTATGAACGATATCGACAATGATACCTGGCGTAAAACTTTCAAACACGTCGAAAAACTTGAAGAAGAATATAGAAAATATTTCGATTTAGACTTCGAGTTAACGATTAATATAGAATCAACTGATAGCGACACTGAAGAGTTTGAAGATAGTGACACTTCTGACGATGAATAATAATTAATTTTAATAAAACTTACTATTAAAATATTTGTTTTATTATCATTGTTGGTTTCAAAGAAAAAATTATTTTAGCATAGATTATTTGTATGCTAACCGTAGCGCGTCTACGTTCACGCACACATTTACACGTATACAGATACGACTTGTTGAACACAACTAAGAGCCACGCGCGTTCGTGAATTGCAAGAACTATACTAACTTAATATCTTTGTGCCAAGAGAACACGAAGTCTTGCTCCCCGTCCGGCGTGTCTGTACACGGTTTTATGTGCAACTTGTCCATGGGTTGGCCGTGATGTGCGTCGATACACATCTTGGGGTTGGATACTGGTCGCACCTATAAAAAATAATTGTATTAGTTGTAAATAAAGTAAATTTTATCACTGAAAGAACGAGTAATAAAAACACACCACAATATAAATATCCTGTTTTTTTTTAAACGTATCCGCGTTTTACAAATATAGAAACTCATATACACAAACAGCCAGACCCGGAACAATTACTTGTAGGTCATACAGATTGTTCCATGCGGGAATACAGTATAGTCGAAAGCCTTGCACAAGCATATGAAGTTTTGACAAATTCATAAATAGCTTAATATTAGTTGGATATATGCTGCGGTGGATGTGTAGAGTTACGCGGAAAGACCGCATCAGGAACTATCGCATCCGTGGCAGTCTCCGTGTCCGTGACATAGACAAACTAAAAGAGAGTCGCCTACACTGGTACGGTCACGTCTTACGTAAATCGGTATGTTACGTGGGTAACAAGTGTCTTTCCATGGCGCCTCCGCCGGGCCGGAACAAGCGAAGCAGGCCAAAGAAGTGCTGGCTTGAGAGATGACATGCGTGCCAACAATCTCACACCACGGGATGCCAGAGATCGTGCGAAATGGAGGCGCAATAGTAGGAAAGCGGACCCCGGGCTCCAACGCGAAAGCCGCGGATGCGACCGGGATTATACGCTGAGATGATGATGATGATGATGATGGATATATTATGTCCATTAGACGTCACCTCATTGGTGGTGTTCTACAGAACGGTCTGGTCTCACAATCGGCGTGTGTGTGTAAGAGAGGAAATTCGCGAAATTTTAAGAATACTCACAGTAAATATCTCGTAAATTCTTTAATTCCCTTAATCAGTGGACGATCTGGTAACATTCGCAGGGCCAGCATGGCCAGAGAAAGCACAAGACAGAGAAGTTTGGAAGGAAAAAAAAGACAGGCTTCTGACCAGCAGTGGGACCAAAAAGAAAAATATCGTAATATTTTCGACATTCATTGTCCCTGAGATAAGATGGTAACTAATTTGAGAATCACAAGATATAGCCTTCCGGTATATCAACGTAAGAGAAAGTAAAAGTACGTAGGGGTCGTTTTGTAGTATCTGGCTATCCCCCTGTGAAGAAGGCGTGAGATTATCTTACGCTAAACCAGTGTTTATCAACGTATGGGACAAGATCCCCAGGGGCTCGACAAGCCTAATTAAGGGGTCACCGTTTCTTTAAAAACCTTATGCCATTGATATAAGGTGTTAAGTCAATGGCATAAGGTTCAATATTGCGTGACATGCTGTACATAACTTTTAAGCCCTATATCTTGAGACCTAGGCATTGTAGAGGTACGATATAAAAACGTATTGCTAGACCTAGGGTGACCTATCGAATGGTACAGGTTTCATCAATATTGTTAACAAATTGTCGACATCGAAATGCGCTATTATTATTAATTCTAGACAGATCAGCTGACCTTTATAAAGCGCCGTGACGCTAGCGCGCAGTCAGTCTGCGTTTGACTATCGACGCGAAACAAGCGACAAATAAGAAGCGATAATTAAGAAGATCTACAGCGACAACCCAACGAGAGCTTTGAGTACTACGTGAAGTAACATCTGTAGGCCTAGTATAAGTTTTCATTACGAAACTCGTTCGTCGATATCGAGCGCGTTTGACTCAGCGATTGGCCCGCTTCAAGGTCGTAAGAACTCTCAACCAATGAGAGCGCCAAACGCGCTCGTTATCGACGATCGAGTTTCGTATTTAAAACTCATACTAGGCCTACTGTAGTGTTGTTGAGTGTGTGTACGACACGGAATTCGTGGACGTACGGGATGACTTCGGTGCGACATCAGCTACGTTATACTTGCCATTGCCTACGATCGACTGTACCTTAGTTGTCAATAAACTTCGCAACCCTTAACCGGCATTTTAATACCCCTAGCCCGTAACAATAATACGAAGTACCAAATAGAATCAAACATTTAAAAGTTTCACTGCTTGATTCTATTAATTCTGTATTCTGTTAAACTAAAAGGTACCCAGAGTAACATATTACAATTCCAGAAGCAGCGGAGTGTAGGGGGTCGCGAAATATTTTTTGATACTGAGGGAGATGAAAAAGGTTGAAATACACAATGTTTAAATACATGTACAAAAATGTTTAATGTACTTACACGTCCGTTGGCAAATGGATTCGGCTCTACAGTCGGATATTTAGCAGTTAGGTCAAATGCGATCTGAAAATAGAAATTAAGTCATCAGAATTATATTGGTATCTAATCACACTAAATTATTAAGGCGAAAGTTTGTGAGTGAATGAGTGAGTGAGAGATTAAGTTAGTGAGTCAGTGAGTGAGTCACTTCACTTTGTTTAATGCGATTAAGGACCAATTCTTGTTGAAAGAGTCTGGCTCACGCTGCCATCTCTTTTGGGCTGGCAGTACTCCTTTCTAAAGCCTCTGTCGATTTGTCAAAGACCATGTTTGTCAACCATAGGTGAGGATACTTTCCTTATTTTCTGGAACGACTTAATATCCTACAACAACGACCAATAACTAACGAAATTTACCTGTGTCATAAACCACCTAAAAGATTTGCACTTCAGTTTCAACCTCAACGCCTTCTGTTCGGAGATATCGCCGGGGTCGATCTTGAGGTAGTGAGGTCTTCTCGCGTACAAGAATTGAGCATACTCGTCCATCCACACTTCGGCTACGCGACGATAGTTCTGGAGACAATCAATAACAAATGAGTTTCTTTAAAACAAAATTATTCTTATGTTATTATTGTATATG
Organism: Sesamia inferens; assembly: GCA_037179545.1. NCBI lineage: Eukaryota > Metazoa > Arthropoda > Insecta > Lepidoptera > Noctuidae > Sesamia > Sesamia inferens. The sequence continues at coordinate 28,059,803 of CM073925.1, forward strand.
TTATATATTGTTGTTAAGGAATAGAGGTAAACAAATCAATGTAGGGTTATCACAAGTCACGTTTTATAAATATCCTATTATTCACATGATTATCGCCTTTTAAACGCTAACTATTTATTAACATTTCCTATTGCAGTCGTGGTGGCCTAGTGGTTAAAACACCAGCCTCTCAAGTATGAGTGCGCGGGTTCGATTCCAGGTCAGGCAAGTACCAATGTAACTTTTCTAAAAGTTATATGTACTTTCTAAGTATATCTTGGACACCAATGACTGAACGTGAAGGAAAACATCTTGAGGAAACCTGGACTTTAAGTCTGAAATCGCCAACCCGCATTGAGCAAGCGTGGTGATTACGCTCAATCCTTCTCCGAATGAGAGGAGACTTGTGCCCAGCAGTGGGACAGTAAAAAGGTTGATGATGATTGCAGTATATTTCAATAGAATCACTAAAATAATGCATTTGTCAATACAATTTTACGTATTTCTTTACTTCCAAATCAACTGCATAACACATGCATTGTAATACTGTCAAGTATGAACTAAGTATAATAATATATTATATATATGTATCAAACAATTTAATCTATTAGCTTACATGTGTGTCATATTTCATTCAAATCGGTTAAGCATTCTATGCAAATCATAAATATCTAGACATAAATAAACTTTTAACATTAGTAAAAAGTAGGATTGTTACTTTTATGAACATCTGTCTTTTAGGCATAAACAACTCGTTGCCTAGCAACAGTTTGTTTACCTCAATAGGGTAGTTGACTAAAAAAAACTAATTAGTCCGTTAGTCAGATTTCCAAAAAATACTAGACACGTATTTTTTCTTTTTTCATATAAACAAAAAATGAAGACGACACAGTGCGTTGAAAACTCGTGTGACGTCACTGCACGCTACACTTTTTAGCGAGCAGTGACGGACTAAATAGAATAATTTTTTTTACCCAGAAAATATCCCTATTCTTTATCGAATTTGACTTTTATATAAAAACCGGCTAAGTGCGATTCGGACTTGCCCGCACGATATGTCGTCTATGCGTCATTCCCGTCAGTACGTCATGCCCGCACCTCCTCGCTGCGGGGCGTAGTAGTGGCGCGTTGCGTCATCAGCTACATCATCTGAACTGTCCAACTATTACGGTTCATTAGATATAGCTTGGCAATAGACAGACAGTGAATTCATAGTAATAGGGTCCAGTTTTTAGCTATACGGAACGGGTACGGAAACCTAAAAAACGTTACTTAAGCGCGTCGGAGGACTAAGGTGGGCTAACGTGGCTCAAGAGAGACCACGAAAAAAGAAATTACTTGGAATCTTACCTTGCCAACGAAGTCACCGTGACCAGGATTGGGGAAGGGCGCAAACTTGCGGTAGATGTGACCCACGCGTGAACATGGTGCGTCCACCATTCGGCCGCCACACTGCCATATCTGTATCAAATCATACTGTTGATAGTTTCATAATAAAACATACCCATACCATAATCTACTCATTATGAATGACCACCTCGTTCGTGTATTGATAGCATACTTAGTGATTTCCAGGGCAAAAGAGGTGATTCGGGTTTTTTTTTTTTCCATCAGGAGTATGTTTCTGAAATCTGGAATTACTCTAGATTTCATGCTTGGTCAAAAAATTGGCTTGCCCACTATTACGTGGGAATTGAACTTCATCATCATCATCATCATCATCATTTCAGCCGAAAGACGTCCACTGCTGGACATAGGCCTCCCCCAAGGTTCTCCACGACGACCGGTCCTGCGCCTCCCGCATCCAGCGGTTTCCCGCGACCCTCACCAGGTCGTCGGTCCACCTTGTCGGGGGCCTACCCACGCTACGTCTTCTGGTGTGGTCGCCACACACCGGAACCGAGAACCCGTCGGCCCCATCGGGCATCGGTCCTTCGGGCAATGTGTCCAGCCCACTGCCACTTTAGTGTTGCAATTCTTCAGGCTATGTCGGTTACTCTCGTTCTTCTGCGGATCTCCTCATTCCTGATTCGATCGTGCAGTGAAACCCCAAGCGTAGCCCTCTACATTGCCCTTTGAGTGACTTTGAGCTTTTTTGACACGTCTCAATTCCATAAGCCATCACTGGCAACACACACTGGTTGAAGACTTTTGTCTTGAGACACTGCGATATTTCGGACGAGAAGATTCTACGTAGCTTCCCGAAAGCAGCCCAGCCGAGTTGGATTCGACGATTGACCTCTTTCTCGAAGTTCCTAACTGGATAGTTTGTCCCAGGTACACTTAACTGTCAACAACTTCGAGAACAGAGTCTCTAATCTTTATAGGAGTAGGTACAACATGGGCATTAGACATGACTTTCGTCTTGTCCATGTTTATTTTAAGACCGACTCGTTCGGAGGCTCTTCTGAATTGAACTTAACAGTCGAAAATTAGGTATGTCCCGAGCGTTCGGCAATGGTGTACCTAAAGGTTACAGGTGAGATGCTATGTCACGAAATATTAAAATGAGTCTCACGCACAGCATAGCTTGTGTGCTATCCTGAGGGAGTATCCAGCGAGGACACAGCTCTTTTCTGTTAAAATGCATGCCTTTTGTTTCCCCAAACTCATTAGAATAGATAGTCCTGGTTTCCCATTTCTTTGTGTTAATTATTTCATCATCAATGCTCTCAAAACTAATGCTCTCAAAACGGTGAAGGTCATGAGAAAACTGGCAAGTCCTAGATCCAAAACCTTCAAAGACATGTAACATCTACCAACTCGCACTGAACCTGCGTGGTAGATTACTGCCCACTCCCCTTCACCGAGAAAGGCCTGTATTCTCAATTTCAGTAGTGGGAACATTTTATGCTTACTAGCTGCGGCCCGCGGTGTCACCCGCGTAGGTTTCGATATGTTTTTTTTTTATGTGCTCCGCTCCTATTGGTCGCAGCGTGATGTTATGTAGCCTAAAGCCTTCCTGGATTAATGGGCTATCCAACGCAAAAAGAATTTTTCATACCCGACCAGTAGTTCCTGGGATTAGCGCGTTCAAACATACAAACTCTTCAGCTTTATATATTCAAAGTTCAAAATAAACTCAGAAAGAAATTACTGAAAAAGCTACAATGTTACTTGCCCAGATTTGAACACATAACCTCGTGCGCGAGGGACGAGGCCTTGACCGGTGGGTCATAACATCACAACATTATTTTATACATTTTATCTAGTATCCTGTTTAACCGGAATTATATGAAATAGTTCTAATTATAACGGGGCAATGGCATTGTCTGGCAAATGCCATTGACCCGTCGCAACACGACGGTTTCTCGTTACAACTAATATCGTATAATATGAGAAGGTTGTAAATGATTAAAGATTCCTGTAAGCATGTTTGTCACCCAATAAACCAATTAAAAAAAAAACAGTTGAGATCGGCATTTCCTATCCGACTGCTTTTAGAAGAAACTCACAAGTCAGTTTATTTTTAAGTTCAACAATAATCATTGAGATCATAAGACTAAGATATAGATAAGACTAAGATATCTATTTTTTTCTTGGATGTGTGCCACCATGGCGCGGGTGACGGAGTCTGTCAGACTCCTACTGACTAAAAACCACCCCGGTGTCTTGCTAGTCCTCGGGGATCAAAACCGAAGACCAGTAGCCACCGAGCACTCGGGAAGGTTTTCTGCCTCGCACCCCTTCATATTTATACCTAGGTTTACATGTGTGTTCTTTTCTTTTTTGTGTTGTTGATGTTATAAAGATACAAACCTTAAAACTGAGTTCATACTGCTCGCCACCCCAGATGTCCAGACCAGGATCGTAGCCGCCCAACTCCCAGAAAAATTTCCGTGATATTGCGAATAAGCCGCCAGCCATTACTGGGCTCCTGAAAGCGATTTTTTTTCTTATTAATACCAGTGCCAGATGTAATAGCATAGCTTATTGTACAGCCGTGTGTACTAAGGTGTAAATTGTAATAATAATAACTACTATCCGGACGAAGCGATTCGATTCGTCTTTTATACCGCAAACATCGAAGTACTGGAATATTTTTTCTACGGCAGTCTCTCCGTCTGACTACAAATAAAGTGTTATCAATTACCGCTAGAGTAAATGGGCTCTTAATAAACTAGCGCGCGTTACCCTCAACGATTGCATCACTGCTTACCATCAAGCGGGACCGCGGTCAAGCCCTGGTTTAAAATATCAAGCTGGGTCATGCTAAGAACATAACCCTCCAGCTTCGCCGCAGACGGATCAAAAATTTACCTAGCTGGACATAACAAAGGCGTTTGTGATGACACTGGTAGGTAAACACTACATTATGTTTCCACGAAAATCTAAAGTAAAGAATGTATTATTTATAGAAATTATGTGGGTTAAATTACCCACAGTAATAAGTCGTGGGATCCCATCATATTCATTGTAGTACTAATCAATTACATGAATAAACTCTTGTTTTGATCTTAGTATGAACTAAGGGACGATTCTCGTAATTTAAAGATAAAGAACATTCTATTCTATCTTTATTTATGGCAAGTGAAGCCGATGTCGGCTATTCTGCCAAGCGAAGTGAACCTCTATAGTTTGTGATGTGTTCTATAGTAAATAAGACTGACTTGGCTTAAAGGTCTAGTAACCGCGCCAGAAACTTAAATAAAAAAACTATTCTGCCAATGTATAAAGAACATTCACAGTCTGATCTATCTGAACATGTCAAAAATATCTATAATTTTCCTGCATTTTTGTAAAATTTTTGACACTGATTGTCACTAGGCTAAGATTGCAATTAGATTTTGAATGTTTTTACACAATTCAGGGAATTGGCCTACAGGTTATTTGAAATCAAGGAAAATGTTTATAGTACTATCAGGCAAGCCATCAGACTGATATTGTCAATGTATTTTTTTAATAATAAGATAATTTTTATCTGAATAATGAATCTAACAGTTTGACATAGAAAGAATAGTTATTCCTAAGAAGTCTACTGAAAAATTAGGCCTAATGCACTATTTTAGAAATCTATGCCAATGCATTTTTCATTTAGGTAGACAGTTCAGCCACGTCCATTGTGTTATTTACACTGTTGAGAAGATGAGTATTTTAAACCTATGAAAAAAATAATGGAATAGAAATTTCCTTCAAAATCCTCGTATTCGGATTGAAAGTAAGTTACGCAAATAGGGTGCAAGCCTAGCGCACCTTACTGTTTCAGAGACAAACAAATATCAACGTTAATCATCCTCATCATCGTTTCAGCCGAAAGACGTCCACTGCTGGACACAGACCTCCCCAAGGATTTCCACGAAGACCGGTCCTGCGGCTTACGCATCCAGCGGTTTTTCGCGACCTTCACCAGGTCGTCCGAACCGATTTATTTTTTAACTTTGCCCCACACTAAGACTTACTCCTGTATCGTGGGTGCGTTTACAAACATTTAGTCTCACATACAAAAACAGCCAGATCCGGAACAACTACCTATAGGCCTTATAAATATTTGTTCACAAAAATGATTAACAACGTTGGGCTCATTCAAATAAAGTCGAAAATAAACAAATGAAAGCCGAATTTAGATATTTAGCACGTCTTAAAAAAGGTAAAAAAAAAATCTTACTCAAAAGGCTCAGGCATATTCTGTTCATCCTTGGGTAGTATAGGCAGCCTCTTGTAGAAGAACTCCCAGTCAAAGGCGCCGCGAGCCCCTTCATCCTGCGCTCGGTATTCGAACGTATCGTACGCTATCACGTCTATGAACGGACATGTTACCGTGCGGTAGTTCAACGCTATCGGTTCTGTTCGGACAAAGTTTCCTCTTAGATTAACAATTTAACGGGTAGGCACTTCCTCTTTCCTTAAATTTTATGATTAGTATAAATATTTTAGAACTGTTTGTTTAGAGCACAATTATTTAATATACAGTATGTTAAGAAAACCCTGTCCGACCCGTGAAGGTGTTGTTAGTTATCGATAACTGATTCTACTAATGCATACAAAACCGGGCTAAACTTAAAAAAAATCCCCCTAAAAAAATAAATATTATTTCGCAAAACAGGTAACTTAATAAATGTGCGTTAACCACCCTTCCGCGGGCGGCGGGAGGCAGGGCACGCGGCACGTGGTCGCATCGCTATTCGCTCATAATAATACCGGTGTTGTCATTTTTTTTTAAATTACCAAATTTCGGGAAAGTTGGAATTAATTCGCGGGACAAAAAGATTAATTCAAAATTCATTTGTATTGGCACTATGATGATTACGTAAAATTTTATATTATATTTGGTCATGTGTTTACCTAACCTTTATTATCCTTATGGGTCGGACAGGGTTTTCTTAACATACTGTATAATACAAGCTGTAGTATTGCATCCTCGACAAATCCAAGGAGGTAACTATAATACTACTGATTCTCAACACGAATCATAAAGTTTTTTTTTTCTAATTATTTTGTGGGACCCACATATCGACAATGCCTACCGCAACGAGCGATTTTGTCCTTTGAAATTGGTTTATTCTGTTATACTTTCAAACTTAAATAACTAAAAAAAGACAAGTATGTATTGATAATATACAAAATATTATAATTTAATTTCATTATTTATGCTTTTATCTGAAATATGATGCAAATCTGCGCCTTTTAAACGAAGATAATCAACAAATACTTTGAGTACAGTCTGTGTCAAACTCTTTTTATGTTTTGTTTTTACAAAACATCCCTTTAACTTCAACCTCTAACACATCATCCACATTTCCCAACAGTGAATCATTTAAGTTTGAGATCTAAGAACAAGAAATTGTTAGCCACGCGGCAAAATAACCTTGTACTTTCTTTTTGTCATTAATTTACGTCTGATGTGGCGAAGTTCTGCCAAAGTCACAGTTTATATAGTATTTATTTATGTTCAAATAAGATTGCCGTTTGGTTGCAGTCATCCCTATTGTCGTTACAATGCTGGTGTCAGAAGTAAAATACTGCGAGAGAACTGTAGCGTCACACATAAAGCTCTTTATAATTCCGCTCTTACTAATCATCATTATCAACCTTTCTATGGTCCCACTGCTGGGCACAGTTCTCCTATCATACAGAGAAGGATTGAGCGTAATCACAACGCTTACTTTGCGGGTTGGCGATTTCAAACTTTACCCCCTTAATTATAAAGTTTGCTTAAAGTTAACCAGTGATTAGTGACTTTTAACAACACATTTTTGACATTTTAGCGTCATTTAACTTTAAACATTGTTTATAAATAAACACCATACTGCCTTATTCATAAACGCTGCTTAAAGTTAACTAGTGATTAGCGATTCTTTAACCATACATTTTTGACCTTTAAACGTCACTTAAATCATCCTTTATGAATAAACACCATAGTGTTTAAAGGGTTTATCCATAAGCGATGATTAAAGTTAAATAACGTTAAAAGGTCAAAAATGTATGTTTAAAGAATCGCTAATCACTAGTTAACTTTAAGCAGCTTTTATAAATAAACACAATAGTGTTTAAGGCGTTTATTCATAAACAATGCTTAAAGTTAATTGACATGCAAACGTCGAAAATGGCCCCGATTCCCTTGTTCACAAACTAAATTAAATTTAAGTTCAGTACATCTTTTTCTTTATATTCCATTAAGAAAAGGACAGACGATAAAATGTCAGTTTAGACCTGTCAAATTAGTGCGCCCCTGACGTAAACAGGCGTATTTTAGTCGACATGTTTATAATCGCGTCTAAACTGTCTATGGAGTATCTTATTTTGACAGGATTAAACTAAAATAATATCTTCTATCCTTTTATTAACGAAATGGAAAGAAAAAGATGCACTTAACTTAAAATTAATTTAGTTTGTGAACAACAGAATCGGCCAATCAATGGTTAAACAGTCGCTAATCACTAGTTAACTTTAAGCAGCGTTTATGAATAAGGGGGTTAAAGTCCAGGTTTCCTCTTCTCGTCTTCCTTCTTTACTTGCCTGACCTGTAATCGAACCAGCACACTCATACTTGAGAGGCTGGTGTTTTAACCACTAGGCCACCACGACCACTTACTACCTAGTAGCAAGTAACGTCGATTTTTCAGCAGCGCATTACAAATGTACAATAATAAACAAATACATACACAGACCTAGTAGGGGCGGCAGCCAGTTGACGTTGGCTTCGGTGTGCGAATCCAAAAACAAAAGGACATCGGCCGTGGCTTGCTTCGCTCCGGCCAAGCGAGCGGTGATCAATCCACTGCGCTTCTCAAGTCGAATGACGCGCACTTTTGGCATGTTCTTAGCTAGATAGTCGTCCAGCTTCTCTTTCAGGAAATCTGGAAGATTAGATAAATTTAGCATTAAATTAATCAAATGAGACGCGCCGAGGAAATGAATACTAGAGGCCTGGAATCAGTTCATCAGCGACTACGTCAAAGGTTTTCAGGAAGAGCACGACCATCATTAATGTAGAGCCCTACTATTACTAGCCCGGCTCGTGTGAAGCCGCTCCGCACTGCTCAGTTTGTGCGGCAGCTGGTAAGTCGGCCGAGCACCGGGCTGGGAGCAGCGAACATCAACCACTGCGCCTCCGCTCAGGACCTTTTGCTCCAGAGCATGGCGCAGTGGTCGATTAACATTGCCGTGGTCGCTGAGCCGTACTTTGTCCCGCCCAGGGATGACTGGGCGGAGGACCTCAACGGTTCAGTGGCCCTAATTTCGTCAGCCGCTGCCGGCACCCCGTCCCTCGAGGCCGTCAAGAGCGGCCACCCTGGAAGACCTGGAAGTAAAATGCTCAATGACCTCAGCAGAGCTTCCCAACAAGTGGGTCTAAAGATGAACATGGATAAGACGAAGATCATGTCGAACTCTCATGTCGCACCCGCTCCAATTCTAGTTGGTTGCTCTGCACTCGAAGTTGTCGACGAGTATATATACCTGGGACAAACAGTCCAACTAGGTAGATTCTCCAACTTCGAGAAAGAGGTGTCTCGTCGAATTCAGCTCGGCTGGGCAGCGTTCGGGAAGCTACGCTACATCTTCTTATCGTCCAAGATACCACACTGTCTCAAGACTAAAGTCTTTGACCAGTGTGTGTTCACTCACAATGGGCCTCATGCGAAGGCTCAGAGTCATACAAAGGGCAATGGAAAGAGCTATGCTTGGAGTTTCTCTCCGTGATCGAATCAGAAATGAGGAGATCCGCAGAAGAACCAAAATCACCGACATAGCTCTTCGAGTCGCTAAACTTAAGTGGCAGTGGGCAGGGCACATTGCTCGTAAGAACCGATGGCCGATGGGGCAGTAAGGTTCTGGAGTGGCGGCCACGTACCGGAAGACGCAGGGTAGGGAGGCCCCCAAGAAGGTGGACCGATGACCTGGTGAAGGTCGCTGGAAGCCGATGGAAGCGGGCAGCACAAGACTGGTCATCGTGGAAAGCCTTGGAGAAGGCCTTTGTTCAGCAGTTGACATCTATAGGCTGAAGAAGAAGAAGAGCTACCAAAGAGAATTTCTGAAGAAAAACACAATTTCTGCAAAATGCCCAACCAGTGAACCCTATAAGCCGCCCGCCACCCCCCTGTTTGATGCTGCATTATGACGATTTAATGTCAACATGGTTCCAGTGCAAGAGAGAGACGAAGCTATGCATGCTCGATATCATCATCCCTTTTTCGGCCATGAATACTTCGTTATAAAGCCCCAGGACGTCCTTAGGATTCACCAGTCGCATGTCGCCCGACGCTAGTCAATACTAAATCACAGAAGCAATCTAAAAAATGAAAAAGGCTCATTCATGAATTATCTTTCACGTTTATTGGAGTGAATTTCATTCCAACATTCGCGATAAATGACTGTTTATACCTTGCTGGCATACCTACAATGTTATATTGAATAATCTGTTAAATGTAAATGTTGGCATTGTCGACTTAATAATACCAACAACATTCACAAGACAACAATACGAAACTGTTATCAAAACCACAACATGAACTTTTATATAATTTTTTTCGTTCCAGTAAGAAGAAATTAACCTGAAAAACGAACAATTAACTAATACGAACTACCGCACTTTTTTACGATTGGATTTTCAAAGAGAGTGTGACCTGTGAATTCCGGCCTTTTTTCTCAGTATTGTCAGAAATTAAATACTGAAATATAAAACCAATTAACATTCTCCTTGACTCCAGCCATCCAGAGGGACCCACACAGAAGCCGCGCTTGAGTCTAACCGAAACGAAGTTGAACACAATGTCACGCATTAGGTTCTTTATTAAACATTACCTACAATAGCGTGACATAATATTGCGTGACATCTATGGGGCAATTCTCGTAATCTTAAGAAAGTTTATAGTCTGATCTCAATCTGAAGTCTCATCTGTTAAAAATACACCTAATTTCTCAACATTTTGTCAACTTTTTGACATTTGTTTGTCGCCGAGATGAGAATGATTCTGAACGTTATACGTAAATTACAGGAATTGATTCAGTCTCAGTAAAAACAAAATAACAAATTAATTAAATCTCAACAGATTGAATGCATTTGTTATTTATTTATTTTGTTATTGAACGAGACTGAAGGTGAAGGTATATTTCCCCGTGTATGCGTTGGTAGCCACGCATACACGGGCAACGAATACACAGAGTGTTTACAAACAATACGGCAACAATACGGGCAACAAATACACAGGGTGTTTACAGTATAATTAATGGCGTTGGTAAAGTCCTCAACATCTTATGGCAATGAAAAACTCTTGAATCTATATAAACATTAAACGTATCTATCTACCTAGAACCGAAGTAAAAGCATTAATTATTGGCATACGAACAATACGCGCAACTAATATTGTTAATATCCATATAAAACTAGCACGAGTAAGGTGTGACAATTAGAAGAAGAAAACATCTATTGTATTATACAATATGTAAAGAAAACCCCGTCCGATCCATAAGGATAATAAAGGTTAGGTAAACACATGACCAAATAAAATATGAAATTGTACATATACCTAATCATCATAGTAACAATACCAATGAATTTTGAAATAATCTTTGATTTCCACGAATTAATTCAAACTTCCCCAAAATTCGGTATTTTTTTAAAAAGTGACAACACAATTTTCGGCAGAATTATTGGGGATTTTCTTTAAGTTTAGCCCGGCTTTGTAGGCATTAGTAGAATCAGTCATCGATACCTAACAATACCTTCACGGATCGGACAGGGTTTTTCATGCTGTGTCTATGACATCATATATTATTGTACACTATGCTTGAACATATCTTGTTTGCATTATTGTTAAGTTATAATGTAACAGTTGAAAATAGGCCAATAAATAAAAAAATACATAAAATATTATAGAAGTGCCAGCTGTTCCAACATAGGCAATAACCTACAGACTAATGAATACATTAACTTCGCCTTGTTTTGACTTTATAAGCAAAGGTTATACAGAAAAACAATTTAATACTTTTTTAATTAGAAAGCTTAACGTGAATATAAGGTGTCACGTGAAAGCCGTTTCTAACTAAGAGCAGTTTTTTTCAATCGATAGTTATTTTCATTCATGGAACAAAATTGTTAAATTATCGTAAGGTTATTTTTTAAATTAATAGTTAGTTATTTGTTAACAACAAAATACATTTTGCAAAAAATTAAACCAAAATAGTAACAAAATTTTCAACAATTGGCTAGCTTTAACTGCGGATCAAAAAGCCGCATCGTAATCGCGTAAAACACTATTACTATTATCTTGAATCATATTAAAGCATATTGCTGATCCACTGGTCCATATGCTAGAAATATGTGTTTGCTTAATAACAAAACAAAACCCATTGTTACTGATAGTGCGTTAGGCAATGGCCCTGCCCAATGCCGGGCAAAGGTCTTTTCTAATACAGAGAATGCACTAGCATTTGCTTTGCAGTTCATAAACATTGCAGAAAATTATGTAGAGATTAGCGACAACTTAACATTCATGCGTTTGTACTTTAATCATCGTTTAAAAACAAACAACATTTAATATACGTCCTCGGGCCCTAGTCTGTTATTACAACAGTGGTAGAACAGTGATCTCGTAATGATCGATTTTGACAAGTTTCGTAATCTACTAACAAAATGACGTCATTATGACTTCCCAGTGATCAATCACTGACACCTTTTTTTTTGTTGGGATGGGAAATCATCAAATGACTTCTCCCGCTCTAGGCGGAGCGGAAGGGTGTGTCAGACTTTTACTGACTAAAACCCACCCGTGTTTCTTCACTTGCCTGTGCGACGGCCAGGGCCGCGGTTTCTTGTTTAACCAACCCGCAACCCTGACCCAATCATTGACACTTCACTTCATATTAATAAATATTCAAATAGAGTAGTTTTTCGAAAATCATTTCTACTGACGGGTTTTATAATATTGGCAATACGGTCATGTCATTCTATCACCATTCCATTACGAGACGACTGATCGATAAATTAATCTATCATTATGAACTTACGTACGCACAATGAAATCGTAATAGAATGACAAATTTATAAAAATAGCAGACTAGGGTATAGTACCCTAGTCTGCTTTTTTTAGTAGGTGTCCTATTTTTTCTGGTCTGGTCGAGCGGCGAGCTGCCCAATGCTCACCGTGCGATGAATGATCGTTGATGGTAAAGCGCGCTAGTTTATTAAGAGCCACTCTGAAAAACTGAGCGAAGAGGAAGGAAGACGGCAGTTGAGCGAGGTGATGCAATGTTAAACCCAACAACACGACCAACGATGCTGCGCCAAAGGGAGATTGATCTGAAGACCCCCCACGACCAAACTCCCAACACAACAACATTAGGCGCATCGTACCCGGCACACATCGCAACACAACTGCTCAGACCCGTCCTCCGTACGGCTTCACCAGACATCATGCCGGAACGCGACAAATCGCTTGGCGGCAAGGACGTACGGAACAGGAACCTCCCGAAACACCCGTGTCCGGTGAGGACCTGCGTCAGGCGGAAGGTGAGGGCGCCGTGGTGCCTAGCCACTCCTCAAAGAGGGGATTTACCGCCGCTATTGTGGCGTGCCCACCACTGGGTTGCGACAATCGCACTCTCCATGTCGCCATAAGATCCCGCCGGAGCTCTGTCCGCCTTACCGCGTTTCCTCGCGGCAGAGGAATTATGCCCCGGCGTTGTGCCTGCTCTCACCACTCCCACATGTGGGCGAGGGCTTTGGGCTCCAGATCCCACATGTGGGCGAGAGCTTTGGGCTCCAGATCCCTTGGCGGCAATCTGGCAAGGAGACTCGCCGCCTCAGCGGAGACCGTGCGGTATCCCCGGACCAGCCGAACGGCCATGAAGGGTTAGCCCGATGCCTGACCGCGTCCCAGAGGGCTGGGACGCGGTCAGGCATCAGGCTGGTCGCTTCCTTAGTGACCGCGCCCACACCGGTACCCCGTAAAGAGCCATGGACCGCACAGCCCCCGGGTAGAGCCTCCGGCAGGAGGCCTTTGGTCCACCTAGATAGGGGAGGAGCCGCCTCAGGGCAGCCCCGGCCCGTTCCAGTCTGGATGCCAAACGCCGGAAGAGCTCCTCGAAGTTCCACCGGCTATCAAGGAAAAGTCCCAAGTACTTCATCGTCGACCCGACGCACGCGACTTCTGCAGGACCACCTAGAGGCTAGAGTGCACTCTAAAGGCTAGAGTGAATAGGCTCTTAATAAACTAGCGCGCTTTACCATCAACGATCGCATCACTGCTTACCATCAGGCGGGATTGCGGTCAAGCGCTGGTTTATAATTTATAAAAAAAAAAAAAAAAACCTCGAGTCCCAATTGCCGGATCCTGTTGACGATTGTCGCAACCCCGAGGGTCGCTGCGTCAGCCGCCGCCTGGTGCGACCTCCTTTGTGCCAGAACTAGCGTGTCGTCAGCGTAACAAACTATGTAACTCCGATAGGGAGGTCGGCGCGCTGCACCCAGTCGTACCCGATGTTCCACAGATGCGGTCCTAGGACCGATTCCTGTGGAACACCGCACGACATCTCTCGCCGGTTCCACACTGCTCTATGTAGGTGTCCTGACGGTGTTACAATGTTTTCCTTCGCCAATATCAGTTATATAAGATTTGGCTAATTTTGAACAGTTTGTTAGTATCCATTAAATTATAGTGAAATAATATTTGTAGGCATTCACATATGTTCGGTACCCAATAATTAAGTAAAGTGTTATTATCGACTACAAAAACACATACATTTTACGTGTCCCTATGTGTAGACCACAGAGCCATTCACTATGATGAAACTTGTATGTAGCCCAAGCCGTCCTTTAAAACTTCAATGAAAGGTAACATACAATTATTAAAACCTGCAATGGCCTTCAGACTCGATAACGGCAAAAAAATAATCGACAAAAATATGATTATGGTGCGCTTGGTTGCTTATAACAAAAACTAGCAAATGCAAGTATAATTTTACTGTGATGATCCACCATCCATTTTCACCTTAACATTAGATGTATGGATCGATCTCATGTTACCAAATACTTTTTTTTTTAATAATTATAAACTAGCGCTTGACCGCAATCCCGCCTGATGGTAAGCAGTGATGCGATTGTTGATGGTAAAGCGCGCTAGTTTATTAAAGCCATTCACTTAAAAAACTGAGTGAATAGGAAGGAAGACGGCAGTTGAGCGAGGTAGTCCAATGTTAAACCCAACAACACGACCAACGATGCTGCGCCAGAGGGAGATTGATGTGGAGACCCTCCACGACCAAACACCGACACAACAACACTTGGCGCATCGCACCCGGCACACATCGCAACACAACTGCTCAGACCCGTCCTCCGTACGGCTTCACCAGACATCATGCCGGAACACGACGAATCGCTTGGCGGCAAGACTTTGTCTGGTGGGTGGTAACTTCTGCCGGCAGCCGATGTGGCCTACCACCGAACTATAACCGGGGTTCATCATCACCATCTCAGCGTTAATCCTAGTCGCATCCGAAGCTTTTTCAGCTTTGGAGTCTGGGGTCAGCTTTGCCAGTCTAACTGCTGTTTTTGGCTAAACTTCGCCGTCTGACCTTCACAACCCGAAGGCGATATCCAAGCATTGCAGTTAGACCAATTGAGGGACTTTTGTGGGCTCCAACAACCCGTAACGACTGCCATTAGAGGTTCGTATGGCAACCGGGACCAACGGCTTAACGTGCTTTCCGAGGCACGACCAGACCAGCGGCCCAGCGGCCCAGCGGCCGCTTTCGCTACCGCTACGCCACGGAGGCTGTCAATACTTAACTGGGTTGTATTAAATATAAGCAATCGCTCCATGCAAAATACTGTTTTAGAGCTGCATCAGGATAGACTAAAATCCCACCCAACATAGTTGGGAAATGGCTAGCCAGGTGATGATGATCAAACTCGACCTAAAATGATCGATTCGTCCAGCAAAACTACATATATCAGAGTCGAGTCGTCAACTTAGGAGTTCAGTTCTAAGTAGAACCTAACGTGAATATGTAGTTCAATTCAGTTCAAAATTCTGGCCGTGACTTTAGATTCGAAAGTCACGGTCGATTCGAGGTACAAGTCTTGTTATTGTTAACTTTTCGAGGTGAAAACTATAGGCTTGTAAAACTGAATCATAAATATACCGAAACTGGCTTGTCCTAGAACCGAACTTTCAATGACGTATGACATTCACCACCCACACTGAGTCCGGGTAGTGTTTGCCATTACGACTGCCATTTTGATACATGCAGGATCGTCGTGCTTTTCTGCACCACATGAACAGACATGTGGGAGTAAATCTAAAAAGCTTACGAGGATATGGTATGTTTTGGATGATGGATAAAATTCTCTACTTAATAAAATATTTAGGAGGCCAAAGTCCGTAGCCAAGTCAACTATTAAAATCAGCAAATTATGGTAGCCTAACGATCTCTGTCGAGAGAATGTAAATGGTCAAATTTTATCTATTAATTATGTACCAATTGATTGAAATTAATCGTTTCTGAGACGCTTTACGGCAATAAATAAAAATTAACGGCTATGTTTTCGCGGCGTTGAATGCTACAAGTGACAAGATTGGCTTCGCCCCATTCGGACGCTCTACCATAGCCTCTCTTTCGGACCGGATTACTTTCTTACAAGCACCCGATAGAACTTATCTCTTCACAGCTGTGCTGTCATCCGCATACCCATAGATACCAATATATGTTTATATGGGCCTTGATGCCTGAAATAAATGGATAAAAAATAACTGTAATCTGAAATTACCTTTAGTGCTTGCATCGTCGACTAAAAGAACTTCCTTTATCAGAGTACTGGGCGATCGTAGCAACACGCTGAACGCAGTCCTCAGCAGCGTACTCCAATGTTCATTGTGGAAGGGAACCACGACGCTCACAGTTGGCAGGGAGGCAATGTACACCTTTTTCTCACAAGCATGGTGCCGAATATCCGGTAGGGAACGATTCAGTGGAATTTTATCACTTAGCGCGCCATTAAAGCCGTTTACTGAATAAAGATCTTTTTCAAGTTCAGCATCTGATTTAGGCAAATGTGCTGGCTTTCCTTGCTCACCGATTCCTGATTAAAAAAAACAATAGGTTGCATTATACAATATACTGTCTACCATTGTATCTTGGACATGTATCAACATTGTCTTCCTGGTTTTTTTAGTCATAAATTCTAGGCAAACAATGTTTGTCTTCCCACAACCACAACATTCCCACAGCTGGGACACGGACCTCCTCTCTGGTCAGGACCGTAATTCATCACGCGGGCCTAATGTGGGTTGTTTCACGAAGTTAAATAAATTAAACGCAATCATTTTCATGTGTTTATCGGTTTAATGGCTGGCATGTAAAAAGATTGTATCGTAAAATTCGTTGTCTGAGTGGTTACCTACAGCTAAGCTTAGATACAATGGTTTCAGCTAATCAATTGATAATACCCACCCACTCGCTTCCTTTCCTCTTGTATCTGCACATAGTCATGCCAGTCAATTTTCTGCAATTATAAAATGTGTCAAATACAACTTAAAAACATTGGAATTGTGTAAGGACCGACTGACGACAGACAAAAACATAACAGGTTTATTCTTCCACACCTTTATTCTTCAATGGGATCAAATGCGGGTTTAGGTTTTTTATCAATCCTTTCGTGTATTGATAAAAAAAACTTTGACAGCTGTTTCGTAAACTCAAGAAAATTTCGTTTGGATTTAGGCTGTAAAACTATGGTTGTGTCTAATTGAAAGTTTTATTGATGCCCATTGGTAGGTGGGAAAGGCGATTGTCCCTGTTGCCCGATCATTATCCGTGCCTATTTTCTTAAATACAATTTAAGTGCCTTTAAGGCTAGAGTGGTGGCGCTTAATAAGCTAGCGCGCTTCACCATCAACGATTGCATCACTGCTTACCATCAGGCGGGATTGCGGTCGAGCTCTAGTTCATAATTATATAAAAAAAAATACATTATTATCTTTTTCCTTTTAAGAACCAAACAATACATTACTGTAATCAGATTATTTTATCACATGCTTTATTAAACATTGGATTCCAGTAAAAAATTAAACTTTTCAATTATCCTGATGGACAAGCTAGATAACTGAATATAATAAATATAGATAGTTTCAAAATAACAAAATCTTGATAAAAACGTGATATCATGATAATATTTTAATATCTACAATAAATTTTTAATGGAAAACATGCCAATCGCTAATTTAAAAACTATGCTGGCCAATATGACAAATATTATACATACAATATGTAAAGAAATCCCCGTCCGACCCATTAAGGATAATAAAGGTTAGGTAAACACATGACTAAATAAAATATGAAATTTAACATAATCATCATAGTAACAATACTAATAAATTTTGAAATAATCTTTTTTTTTTCGCGAATTAATTACAACTTCCCCAAAATTTGCTATTTTTTTTTAAAGTGACACTATTTTTGACGGTATTATTATGAGCGAATAGCGATGCGAATATCGATGCGACCGCGTTCCGCGTGCCTTGCCCCCTTCGCCCGCGCATGTATTGCCTACCACACATGTATTACCTCTTTTTGCGAAATAATTTTTAATTTTTGGGAGGATTTTTTTTAAGATTAGCCCGGCTTTGTAGGCATTAGTAGAATCAGTTATCATTATGACAAGTAGAGGAGGATGATCTAATAAACATTACTAACTCACCTTTAAGGTATTGGGTGTAAAAAATTCCCGATTTTGGCGAAATCTTTGTGGGATTTGAAAAACTTCTATAGCGTCATTTGCAAATTGGTTACTAGCATCAAGGTTGGCTAATAACTTTACTATGTACAGTAATATCACTATTAATGTCAACATCAGAAGATTGCGCAACCTCAGTAGGCGCGACAATTGGCGCCTTGAAACCGACATTATGCTGTAACAAAAAGAAATGAATTATTTAATGATTACTTCTGTCGATTTTTCTACATAAAATTGTATTACAGTAGGACCTCGGTAATCCGGACTCCCGCTTGTTCGTTGGTCGCTGTAATCCGGCGGGGCAATGGGATTCGCGAGAGAGGTCAGCGAGGGTAGGTGCGGGCTGTCATGCATGAACCAATGCGCCGTCCGTCAGTGTTTTGTTTATCGCTTTTGGTGTAATACGTATGTCGTATAGTGTCAATTTAGTGCCCTTGCTAACATCATCGTGCCGCCACGTAAACATACGACATTGACATTAAAAGACGAATTGCGGATTATAGAAACGTTAGATAAAGGTGACAGCCACCCTGTTATTGCTTGGAAGTTTGGCATAGGCAGGTCAATTGTAAACGACATAAAGAAACTCAAGGTCATACATGTTTTATTAACATTAAATATGGCATCATACCATAATCCAGATGCCTGATAATCCGATAAGGGTCTTGTTTTTGCCTCTCCGGATTAACAAGGCCCTACTGTATTTTGAATTAAAAAAAAAATGTTACTCATTTCAGACCTGTTGTATCAAGTGGGAAATTCATCATTTAAATTCTTGGTTTCTCTGAAGCAGTTCCAAGCCCGCTCAACCCATTTAAAGAGTTGTTTCAGAATTAGCATAATTATAATCTGTACTATGCAAATGGCTATAGAGGTATACCTACACAGAAGAGGAAATTTGGTGGACTTCGTCACCGGGCTGCAGACAGTCCAAGGAGGCTATGTCATCCCTGGGTGGCAGTCTAACCAAAAGACTGTTGCACCTGAATAGGAAAGGCCTGCGATAGATGACAAAGGATAATCACGGGCCACTGTTCACTAAATAAGCATCTCCAAACAATAGGCAAAATGGACAGCACTCTGTGCAGAGCCTGCATAGAGGCTGATGACTGATGAGACAGTTGCACGTGTACTCTTCGAATTTACAGGCGTCAACCAAATTGGAAGCATAACCACAGGGGCACCAAGATCTTACACAGATGTTCTCAACAGGCCAGGAGACTTAATGGAATTCTGGAAAGAGGAGTGCTGGTGGAAATAACCGCCAAAGGCTGCCATGGCCCACACACAATGATCTACTGGAGGGACTGAGTGCAAAAACCAAACCCGTAACACAGAACATCTGTATTATCCAATTTCCAACTTAAATAATTATTTGTGCAATGGAATTTGTTTCCAAACTGAAGGATGTCATTTTTCTTGCATACTATTACAATCCGCCTTTTTTAACAGGGGATGTATTTAGTGTATTTAGCTTTTGCTTTTTTATACATTGCTATTATATGATCATAGGATATTGAAAACAATTTTCAAATTTAAGCAAGCAAAAAAAAGAGAAATCCAGAAACACATAATTCTTTTTTTTTTTTTTTTTTTTTGTTTTGTCCACATCAACTAGAAGGTACATTCTTCCTAGCTTTAACAACCTTAACCCCTTTATAGAATCATTTTAAAAAAATATTGAGGACAAGTTCATAAAACGAATTAAGAATAAGCTTTATCATAATTATAATTAATAAAATATACCTTTTCACCCCCATAGAAGAATAAAGATTTTAAATAATACTTTCTGACTAGTAGACAGAAAATTGTATTTAATCGACTGATCAGGATCAGTACCTGTATTCAGATAATAGCCGTTTATCTGATAAAACCTACTATTACTAAACCACTACAAGATAATAATTATAATTTTAAAATGTAATTTATTATTAATATTTTTTTATCGCAATATAAACATACCGAGACCGCTTCCGACGATACATGTCTAATGGTAAAAAAAACTCAAAATCATCAAGGGAATTATTATTATTTATTTACATATTATTATTTACTTAGGTGTTTAACTGTACAATACTTACACTTTTACAGAAGGTTCATGGGAATGCTATTGTCTCACAAGGATGCATTAACAATAATACAAAAGATGTTTTGATACACCAACGTCAAAGAAAAACAAAGTTTTTAACAAGACACGAAAGCAAGCACGAACGAAATACAAAATATAAACCGCCCGGCAGTGATAACCACAATCACACGACTAGAGTTAAAAGCTAATGTGATTTTTTGCTTATTTTGAAATACTCCTGATTATGCCCTAATAGCGACAAGTATGACAGAGACATCCGATAAAGTGACGTTTAATGACAAACTTTTTGATTTAAGTCGGTTTATAGTAAAGCTGTTTTTTTTTTTTAAGTTTTACAAGCAAAAGTAACTAAACATTACGGTCTTATAACAAATTAAATAAATATCATTTCCTTTCCTTTTATGTTAATTAATGAAATCATTAAAATAATTTAAAACTTCGAGAAAAATATGAAAAAAGGATATTCAAGAAGGATGTCTTTTTTTCATTAAATTAATAAATCTGAACGCTTCGGAAAATTCTCGATCGCTACCTTGACAACTGTTTGTTTTTGATTGGCTGAAAATTTTCAGGAAAATTAAATTCTTTCCAGTAGACTAGGGAATTTATTTGATTTCTGTGCATCGTATAATTGTAACATACAAAACAATAAGTGTATCAAATATATTTCAAGGTAATGCCTAGGGTGAAGTATTTTAATATAATTATGTTGAATATGATATTTGGTCGCCCTTTATTGAGGATTTCCGTTATCCGGCTACATCGAACGATCACTATACGCCAACCGCTACATAAATTTATAAATATTTTTAATTAAATTAACTCCAGTTCTCTTGGCGGAGTATATACTGCGCAAAGATTTCTCATTCTGTGATATTACAGACGCATTTTGAGTTCGCCGACGTGTTCCGTCATCAGTGTATATTAAATTTTTTTCAGATGGCTTTATTTAGCCGTAAAGTATACTTATTAGGTGCCTTACTGGTGCTAGTGAATGCTGCGGGTGTGGTGTATGCCGACAGCGAAGATGCTGACGACGAAGTTACTGTGGAGGTTAGTACTTATAGGTTACATGACCTGAATAAATTACAATGATTGTTCTCAAAAAGAAACTGTAGATAGACACTCCTGACAGAATCATTTTGACACACATTATTATCTAGAGATAAAGAAACAAATGTGAGTTTTATGATATAAAAAAGGAAATTATCACTATGAAGAAAACACACACACAAATTGTATCACACTCAAGCCTTTTTATAGTATTCATCTTCAAGGTCCCATAAATACATTCTTTTATGAAGTTCATATTTTGCTTTACAATATTCAGATATAATTTAACACCCAAAATCTTATTTGTTTTTATATTCTTACAAGTCTGTGCCATGACATTTCATACTGTTTTCTTTCCAATGTGACTTTATCTTGCATACAAAAGAACAATAAGAATAGCACTCTGACTATAATTTTATCATCATCATCAACCTTTTTTATCATCCCACTGCTGGGCACAAGTCTTCTCTCATACAGAGAATGATTGAGTGTAATCACCACGCTTGCTCAATGCGGGTTGGCGATATCAGACTTATAGGTTTCCTCAATATGTTTTCCTTCACCTTCAGTCATTGGTGTCCAAGATATACTTAGAAAGTACATATAACTTCAGAAAAGTTACATTGGTACTTGCCTGACCTGGAATCGAACCCATACTTGAGAGGCTGGTGTCTTAACCACTAGGCCACCACAACAGTTACAGACTATAGTTTAATTAATTATAATGAATATTATTAGTTCTCTACTCTGTATTTTTTAGGAATCACTTTCCTTAGAAAAGTTGGTTGTATTCTGCAAACTACAATATGATACTTGTGAAGAACATGTCCTGAATAATCACATAAAGGAAACTTATGGATTCCAGAAAAATGCTATACCTCTTATTAAGGGTCTGGTTTGCACTATTTAGGTTGCCATTGACACATCGGGAATTAAAATATATAACAAATGTGTTATAAAGAACTTAAAATGGTACTGCTATTCAACTACATCCAGTTAAACGGGAAGTAGGTCTCAAAAAGGAACTTGAAGAGGCTAGGTTGATGATATTGCCAGAAGTAGTGATGGCCCAGTAGACTTGGCTATAACTTATTAAGATTCCTTACCTGCTCTTCAAATAGTAGAGGAAAATGGCCTATCCTAGAACTCTCAGTCTTCAATGGCCCACATGTAGGTTTTGGGTCCATCCTCTCACAAATAATAATTCTGCAGCAGAGGGAATCTATACTAATATATAAAGCTGAAGAGTTTGTTTGAATCTGCTAATCTTAGGAACTACTGATCCGATTTGAAAAATTCTATGTGTTTTATAGCTCATTAATTCAGGAAGGCTTTAGGGTATATAACATCACGCTGCAACCAATTAGAGCAGAGCATAAAAAAAACATACCCAAACCTATGCAGGTAAAACCACGAGGCACAGCTAGTGTTATCTAAAATTCGAGGTAGATTTTGTCAATTTTATAGGTTGTGTTTGCAATGTAAAGGTTAAAATCATTATCTCCTTCATTTTTATAGACAGAAGAAGAAAACGAAAACCTTTACCAAAGTCCAACAGTAAGCCCTGAAAAGGTATATCTTGTGGAAAACTTTGATGACGAGGCTGCTTTCAAGAAGAAATGGGTGAAGTCTGAAGCTAAGAAACAGGGTGTTGATGAAAATATTGCCAAGTATGATGGCAAATGGGAGGTAAGTTGTTTAATTCAGAACTTGTGTTTGAAATATAATAGCCTTTTTTTAAAATAATTATAAACTAGTGCTTGACCGCAATCCCGCCGATGGTAAACAGAGATGCAATCGTTGATAGTAAAGCAAGCTGTTTTATTAAGCACATTCCCTCAACAAACTGAGTGAATAGGAAGGAAGATGGCAGTTGAGCGAGGTGATGCAATGTTGATGCTGCACCAGAGGGGGATTGATCTGGAGACTCTCCACAATCTAAGTCCCAACACAACAACAATTGGTGCATCATACCTGGTTGTTTAATTACCTGGTTGTTTTTTATTTTAGAACTTGTATTGGAAATATAATGCAGTCATTAAATACACAATGAACTAGATAGCCTATATATCCTCTAATTGATTTGAAAGGAATCAAAAAGGATCAGTTGTTATCAGTGTTAAATATCATTATATCATTGATATTTAGCTATATCTGGGCAGATTGAAAGCCAACCTGAGCATTGTTGGGTAAAATAATAGATTAGTGATGCTTTCCTTAAAATATATACATGATAAATATATAAAGCTAAGGAGTTTGTTTGTTTGTTTGTTTGAACGCGCTAATCTCAAGATCTACTGGTCCGATTTGAAAAAATCTTTTTGCGTTGGATAGCCCATTAATCCAGGAACGCTTTAGGCTATATAAAATTACGCTGCGACTAATAGAAGTGGAGCATAACTAACTCCACGCGGACGAAGTCGCTGGCGGCCGCTAGTACATGATAATGGCATACTCAAATATTTGCATCCCTCATACTTACTTGACAAACTCAAATAGAACATAGTCTTGGTTAAAAATCTTATCTTGATTTCCATAGCAAAATCTATTCATAACAATACCTTATCTTGCAACCAAAAAATGGTGCCATAGGAACTTCATGAAATAAAAATGAAAGTGGTGAGAAGGAAAAGTGTCATAATAATATTTCTTTTTATCCTTTTTCTTTTGAAAGTATAACATTAATAACTTTCTTTTTTTACATGAGCAATTAAAGCTATGATTTCGTTTCAACATCAAAATAGTTTTAAGGATACTATTTATATCCGTTTCATCATGTTAATCCTAAAGGCTCTTAATAAACTAGCACGCTTTACCATCAACGATCGCATCACTGCTTACCATCAGGCGGGATTGCGGTCAAGCGCTAGTTTATAATTATTAAAAAAAAAAAAAAAAAGGTAATTTGACGATTTGAGAGAAAATGTAGTTTATCTAGCTTTTTCATCTTATTTCAGATTCAACAACCTAGTAGGAAGATCTTCAAAGAGGACCTGGGTCTTGTCTTGACAACTGAAGCTAAGCATGCAGCTATATCAACCCTGCTTGACAAACCATTTGAGTTCAAGGACAAGCCTTTCATTGTCCAGTATGAAGTTACTATGCAGGTAAAGTTAATCAACATAATATAATTATCAAATCTATCTATGGGCATTTTACAGTATAAGGTTTTTCTTTACACATGATCATCATCAACCTTTTTCCGTCCCACTGCTGGGCACAGATCCCCTCTCATACAGAGAAGGATGGAGCGTAATCACCACGCTTGCTCAATGCGGGTTGCCGATTTCAGATTTAAAGTCAATGTTTCCTCAAGATGTTTTCTTTTACCTTGTAAACAGTCATTGGTGTCCAAGATATACTTAGAAAGTACATAAATTTAGAAAGGTTGCATTCATACTTGCCTGACCTGATATTGAACCCGCATACTCATAATTGAGAGGCTGGTGTTTTAAATCATTAGGCCACCACAACTTCTTCTGCTTCTTTATTCATGTTTAAATTAAATTATCAAGACAACAGTTTTTACAATAAGAATCTTGTTGAAATAAAGTGCTGTATTTTGATCTTGTTAGAAAGAAAATTTAGCCAGTCATCCTATGTTGAGTCAACCAAGTTCAATGTATTTTTATTGCATTCAACAACAAAAGAGTGACTCATTGTACTAATTTAATCTTATTATGGTAGGTGTTATTTTTAGAGTTCCGTAGCCAAATGGCAAAAAACGAAACCCTTATAGATTCGTCATGTCTGTCTGTTCGCCTATCCGTCCGTATGTCACAGCCATTTTTTTTTCCGAAACTATAAGAGCTATACTGTTGAAACTTGGTAGGTAGATGTATTCTGTGAACCGCATTAAGATTTTGATGCAAAAAAAAAATAAATACTCGGCTGGGCAGCGTTCGGGAAGCTACGATACATCTTCTCGTCGTCCAAGATACCACAGTGTCTCAAGACTAAAGTCTTTGACCAGTGTGTGTTGCCAGTGATGACTTACGGAACTGAAACGTGGTCGCTCACAATGGGTCTCATACGAAGGCTCAGAGTCACACAAAGGGCAATGGAAAGAGCTATGCTCGGAGTTTCTCTGCGTGATCGAATCAGAAATGAGGAGATCCGCAGAAGAACCAAAGTCACCGACATAGCTTTGCGAGTTGCTAAACTTAAGTGGCTGTGAGCAGGGCACATTGCTCGTAAGAACCGATGGCCGATGGGGCAGTAAGGTTCTGGAGTGGCGGCCACGTACTGGAAGACGCACCGTAGGGAGGCCCCCAACAAGGTGGACCGATGACCTGGTGAAGGTCGCGGGAAGCCGATGGATGCGGGCAGCACAAGACCGGTCAGCGTGGAAAGCCTTGGGGGAGGCCTTTGTCCAGCAGTGGACATCCATAGGCCGAAGAAGAAGAAGAATAAATATTGGGGGCTCCCCATATATAGAACTCAAAAAATTTTTTTTCATCAAACGCATATGTGTGGTATCTATGGATAGGTCTTTAAAAATGATATCGAGGTTTCTAAAATAGTTTTTTCAAAACCGAAAGTTTGCATGACAGACGCTTCCAAAGTGGATAAAAGTTGGTCCCTCCCCCTCGTAACTTCTAAAATAAGAAAATGACATACTATAAAAACTACCAACGAAAATTGTTTTGAAGGAGATCTAGTAAGTAGTTTTTTTTTAATACCTCGTAAATCGTAAACCGCTTATTACCGCATAATCTTTCATACATATAACTTAAATCCTTTAATTTCATAAATCAATGGTACGGAATCCTTTATGCGTGAGTCCGACACGCACTTGGCCTGTTTTTTTATTCATTAAGATCTCACAATTACTTTTTCTTCTATCACTATCAAACGTATGCTTACCTAATAGACAAGGCTTTAAAGGAGAAATTTACAATAGCTTATATTATTTTTGCGTTGCTGTGATAATAATCCCGTCCATGCATCCAAATCCATTCCATCGCGTTTTGAAGGTTTACGCAGAGCAGAAGCCAATTTTCAGAGACCCGCCACACTTAAATTTCTACCATCAGCAATTTGAACATGGATAATTTAAAATCTTTGAAAACATAATGTAGGCACATTACTCACTGTTCCATATATGTAGTTAAACTTATTGAAGTGAACCACTAATTGGCTTATAGGCTAAGTAGTAGATCCTATTCATACTTTCCACATAAGTACTTGTAACTGGCTGACAGTACCTGCCTGAAACTCAGACACATATTACGTCATGTGAATGTACGTGGAATATGAATTGTTAAATCTAGTTATAAGCTAATTAGCATAAAGCTGTGACCTGCTTTAGTTATGGTTATTAATTTTGTTATGTTTCGACTTACGCCTGACTTTCTAGGTTTGAAGAAAATTTTGTTTAGGTTTTGATCTGCATTTTCATAACTCTACTGTCCCAATTATTGTTGGCTCGTCGTCATCTCGATAATCAACTCCGTTTCTAGCCATTTCATCTTTCACTAATCCATTCATAGTTTCTTTGTTCAGCTTTCATTAAATTAAAATGCATAAAAAAGTCCTTCATACAGCTGTAAACCAGTTAGAATTTCTGTTTTATGATTACAATTGTGCCATCATAGATAATAAATTATTTTTATTGGATATCGATCCTATAGAAGTCAGACGAGGCACCGCAGCTAACTCTAAGAGTCCCGATAGACGTTTTGAATGAAATAAGGTACTAACCAACAATTTATCAAGTTATTACAAGCCTATGTTGACCCACTGCCGGGAAATAGCCTCCCTTCCCTCTTTGTAATTTTCCCGATCTACTGAAATAGTGGCGATTACAATAGCAATGCCTTCCTCAAACCCCAATCCCAACTTCAGAGTACGGCAAAACCCGAATAACACATTCCTAAGTCCAAAGCATCGTCATCCTTCGGAAGTACATAGTTTCTACACCAAAACATGAGGATTCACGCACGTATAGAATGTTATTACAAACATATCCTGGACGCAGTCCAAAATCGTTTTCGGAAGTCCGTTATGACGTTGAGTGTTATAAATAGCTTTGATTCGCGTCAATATTTTTTGTTTGTTTATACTGAACGCCATAAAATCTCATCCTATGTGAAGTATTTTTGGGGACGCTATTTTTAGAATTCTGTCAACATTTTACTGCAAGCAAGCCCTTTGTGACGCACTTTGTTTCTATGGTAAATTAAAAGTTGTTGTAGTAATGGAAAGTAGTTAATTGGTTATACCTAAATAAATCTTTCAACCTAACCTCTGTCCTCTTTCTGAAAACATCTCTACCATAACATCCTTGAGGTTAGGCAAAGAAAAATGTTGACTTCCCACTGTTTTTTTCTTATTCCTTGAAAATTTAAAAATAATGAACAGTTGATTTCTTCTAAATAATATATGCTCCTTCCTCATCCTCCTGATCTTTGCTTAACCATACACCGTATTTCACTATTTATCCTTTTTCAAACCATATACGTTTGAAGACACGATTGGCACAATGGCTAAGCGATCAACTGCTACACTGCGTGTCGTGAATTCTATTCTCACACGGAACAAATATTTGTATGACCTACAAGTATTAGTTGTTCTGGGTCTGACTATATTTGGTATGTGACAACCCCCTTATTACAAAACGAGATCTAACTTAGTTCCAGATTTAAATTTTGTGTCAGTATATTTAAAATTTTTAAAATTTAGTAAGTACAAATTGTGCAAGCAAAGCCTATGAGGAGTCTAAATCTGATATCATATACTCAGCCTTAAACTGAACTTACAGGAGGGTCAAAACTGCGGCGGTGCTTATATCAAACTACTCTCCCGTGGTACTAACACCAAGGCTGACCTTCGCAAGTTCCACGATCAGACTCCCTACACGATTATGTTCGGACCCGACAAATGCGGCAACGACAACAAACTGCACTTCATCTTCAGACATAAAAACCCCAAGAATGGAACCATCGAGGAGAAGCATAGCAAAAAACCTACGTGAGTATTATTTTTAGAGATATTTGAACATTTTTGACTGAATCGTATTTCTTGGAATTACACAACCTTATAATCTAATTTTCTGGGAGCACGTGATTTAACATACAGTCAGCAGTAGAAATCGATGACTAGTTTTTCGAAATCTTAATATAAATATTTTATTAAAATCAAAACCGAAGTAAAATTTAAATTTCAAAGTAAAGCACTCTATTTTGTTGTGTTCACGGTGTTTTTCTGCTCTCTTTCTCTCTCTCTCTCTCTCTCTCTCTTCTTCTCCTTCTGTAACTCTTCTATTATAAAATGCTAAAACTAGATTATCGAATAATTTCGTGTTCTGCGTACCTGGCACTGTTTTCAATGGCCACACGTTATTAAATCAATTTATTGGAATAATTTGATTTATTGGTCTATCTTTTATGGAACTTCTCAGTTCCATAAAAAATTAAACAACATGTCAAATTTCGAAAATTTTGGTATCTAGTTACTATTCATACCATATCTAATTACTGTACTCTCTTGCTATTCAATGAGCAGGTCTTATGTTTGATAAGACCTCTACACAAAAACTTACAAAATTCTCCATTCACAGCCAACGCCTGGATGAGATCTACAAAGACAAGGAACCTCATCTATACACTCTGATCGTCCGGCCTGACAACTCATTCAGCATTTTAATTGACAACAAGGAGGTTAATGCTGGTTCTCTCCTAGAAGACTTCACTCCCGCCGTCAACCCCCCAGAAGAAATTGATGACCCTGATGACAAGAAACCTGAAGACTGGGATGAGAGAGAAAAGGTGGGTAGTTAGAAATAGAAATGTCTGTTTTTTTTTGTCATAAGTGTCTTGTCACTGCAATGATATACCTATCGTGATGTTAGGTACGCGGATATTTTGACAGAACTGTGTCAAGGCCAAAAGGAAAAAGACGAAACGTTTACTTGGCACAGTCCGTGTTTGCAAGGAACACTTAAAATCCTACATCCTACACTAAAATTATAAACGTGAAATTATGTATGTTGGAATGAAATGAAATCAAATCGTTTATTATGCAAGTAGGATCACTGATCACTTTTACATGTCATATTTTTTTAAACTAGATGGAGACGGCATTACCTTACTGACTACCTCTGAGAAGAAAAGCCGAAACAAACTCGGGGATCATCGTCTTTTCTCAAGTCCAGACATTATAAATGAAAATGTTTACAATAATTTACGTGATTTTGAAAAAAAAAATTGTAAATCTCTCATGCAAACATTACTGATCTATACCGTCTCACTGCTGGGCAAAGGCGTCTCACAAATCCTTCCAGGAAAACTTTTCCGTTGCTTCAGTTGTTAGATTTAAAAAAAAAAGAAACTTTTTTATTATTTTGACCGCGTGCACTTACGCTTTCCCAACCGCTGATATTTTTTTTTTAATTAACGAGAATTTTTACGGGTCTTCTAGAATTGCTGAATCAAAGGTTACACAGTCACTTCAAATTAGGCTGAGATTCAGCACTCTCCGAACGTCGAAAAGGCCAGTTTCACAAAACGCCACTTTACTACCTTCTAATGCTTTCGCTGGGAATAAATGGCGCAACAAACTTCTCAGCAAGTATTAATTCCTGTATTTGAAGTAGACAATACTTCAAATTCTAATACAGAACTTAATACTTAGGCCCTTTGCAAAAGAACCCACAGTGCGGTTTCCGGGTTATACCTGCCCCCGATCCCAACTAGTCGCAATCATTTGACAAAAATGTGTTCGCCGATTAGGTGGCTGGTCCAACTGGTTAATATAAGCAAATCAAATATACTGTAGGCCTAGTATGAGTTTTCATTACGAAACTCGTTCGATCGTATAGAGCGCGTTTGACTCAGCGATTGGCCCGCTTCAAGGTCGTAAGAACTCTCAACCAATGAGAGCGCCAAACGCGCTCGATACGATCGAACGAGTTTCGTATTGAAAACTCATACTAGGCCTACTGAAGTATAAAGTATTAGTAGACCTACTAACATACGTCTTTACTCCCGTAAAACGAACTACAAAGGCAGACTTCATAATAAATCACATTTCATTGCAAATGTCTATTTGTGCACATTTTCAGTGTACTCTGTTGGAACGTGGCTGGCTAAGTGCCCAGAATAAGGTGATTGTTCGCATAAAGTTTTGATATTCAGAAACTATGAAATCAACGCGTTGCTTTTAATCGTTAACCTAGCGGCCGCCCCCGACCAAGTTCGCGTTTAGAGGCTTATAGATTCGTCATGTCTGTCTGTCCGTCCGTATATCACAGCCATTTTTTTTCCGAAACTATACTGTTGAAACTTGGTAGATCTACCTACCAAGTTAAGATGTATAGTATTCTATGAACCGCATTAAGATTTTGATGCAAAAATAAAAAAATAGTAATAAATATTGGGGGCTCCCCATACTTAGAACTGAAACTCAAAAATATTTTTTTCATCAAACACATACGTGTGGGGTATCTATGGATAGGTCTTCGAAAATGAGAAAATGATATTGAGCGGCGTAGCGGTAGCGAACGCGGCTACTGCGCAAGGAGGCGCGGTTTCTATCCCCGCGCAGTGCAGATATTTGTATGCATTGGTCTGGTCGTGCCTCGGAATGCACGTTAAGCCGTGGGTCCCGGTTGCCATACGAACATCTAATGGCAGTCGTTACGGGTTGTTGGAGCCCTCAAAAATCCAACAATTGGTCTAACTGCAATGCTTCGATATCACCTTCGGGTTGAGGTGGTGAGGTGGAGGTCAGACGGCAGTCGCTTCACGGAAAATGTCGAAGTTTAGCCAAAATCAGCAGTTAGACTGGTAAAGCAGACCCCAGACTCCAAAGCTGAAAAAAGTTTCGGATGCGATTGGGATTAACGCTGAGATGAAGAAGAAGAAGAAGAAAAGTAGAATATATTAATGTTCAAAGCTGCCAGGATAAATTTCTAAATATACTATGAAAAAGCCACTGTCATTTAGGTATGATGATTTATTTATTTACACTGGAATGTCATAAGGGGTTCGAGGCTAAAAATAACAGCCGATCAGGTCGATCGATTAGGTTAAGCTACGCTTGCTGCGGCTGGCCGCAGGATGGGTGACCGTCTTTACATTATTTACATACCGAGATCCCTTCGCACTTCATGTGCTGTCTTCCATCCATCCTATATGCGGTGGACATCGAGCGAGTGGCGATGGGTCACGCTAGCACAAGCAGCCTACAAGTGCGTCATCACTCCTTCCATATTACGCAAACTCATTGCGAATTATTGAAACTCAATGAATTTTCAGAGTAATTATATAACAATAAATTTAAAAAACGGTAAATTTGGAGTTGTCCTTCTGACAGAGACAGAGAGAAAGGAAAAACTCACACCATATAATTTACAAAACATAAATATGTAGACAAGATCGATTATGTATAGCTTGGATAACTAAACCACTTTTTGTTGAGTTCTCGGCTTTCAACAAGGATTACTGTGAATTATTGAAGATTAATTTATTGAGTATAGTCAGCTTAGCCACACAGCGAGAGAGGGATGACGTTAACGTACACAGATTATTAAGAAGTGTAATGGAGCGATTCGTTCATAAACTAACATTGCAATGAGTCACAAGTGGCGGTCTATCTTCTTCAGTCTATAGACGGCCACTGCTGGACAAAAGCCTTCCCCAAGACTTAGTTGGATATTCGCTTTCCTGGTGGGAGTTCTGTTAGTCGCCTATTACAACACCCACGAGACGATATGGGATGGTACTATTCTAAACCCGGTACCACACGGCTTACGGTCTATACTTTAGGTTCTGTTAAATCTGTCTGTTTCCTTTTGATGGATCGATCAATACTATTGTATTCTTTACACAGATCGTGGACCCAACCGCGACCAAGCCGGACGATTGGGATGAGGACGCTCCCGCGCAAATCGTAGATCCCAACGCAGTGAAGCCCGATGGATGGCTGGACGATGAACCTGAAATGATTCCAGGTACGTAGTATAAAACAATAATCTATACTAATATACAGTATGTTAAGAAAACCCTGTCCGACCTGTTTTGGTCAGGATTATAATAAAGACTAGTTTATTAAATCTCTTGTTTAATTAAGACAATACATAAGGATAATAAAGGTTAGGTAAACACATGACCAAATATAATATAAAATTTTACGTAATCATCATAGTACCATTACAAATGAATTTTGAAATAATCTTTTTTTCCCGCGAATTAATTCCAACTTCCCCGAAAGTTGGTAATTTTTAAAAAAGTGACAACACCGGTATTATTATGAGCGAATAGCGATGTGACCACGTGTCGCGTGCCCTGCCGCCCGCTGCCCGCGGAAGGGTGCATAACGCACATTTATTAACTTACCTCTTTTTGCGAAATAATATTTATTTTTTAAGGGGCATTTTTTTTTAAGTTTAGCCCGGTTTTGTATGCATTAGTAGAATCAGTTATAGATACCTAACAACACCTTCACGGGTCGGACAGGTTTTTCTTAACATACTGTATAAAGCTGAAGAGTTTGTTTGTTTCTTTGAACGCGGTAATCTCAGGAAGTACTGATTTGATTTGAAAAAAATCTTTTTACCTTGGATAGCCCATTAATCCAGGAAGGCTATATAACATCACGCTGTGACCAATAGGGGCGGAGCATAACAAACTCCACGCGAACGAAGTCGCTGGCGGCTGCTAGTGTATTAGGCATTAGATTACAAAATATATAATTTATTGCTGAAATTATCCAAACAACTCTGTAATAAAAACAAATATGGATGATACTAAAAAATACATTCCATCTGTTTATAATGACATTGAAGTAACAAACACGTAATATAAAGCATTTTGTACAGACGACAGCACATCAAGCTATTATAATCTGTCAGATTTCCTTATTAGATTTTCAACTTTATCTCTAAAGCATTAAGGCTCAAGGTTGATTGGGAATATCTGACAGTTAAGGGTAGCTTGACCTGCTGTCGTCCGAACAAAACCAACTTATTATTTCACTTTTCTCCTCAATCGTAAAAGCTTTACAATGACGTTTAAATGCCTTTATCTACTCTCATATCAAAAAATTAAAAATATAAAACTAAAAAGGAGTTTATATTGACGTACTTTACCCATAGTATATCGAAAGGAAATTAAAAAATTAAATTATAACATTATTTCTCTAACAAAATAATGTTATAATATAGTATATTTCATTACAAGTGCGGAAAGCCTGTCATTACAACGAGTTCCGACAAATGTCGACCCGAGCCGAGGCGCAGCCGAAGGTGAGGGTTGACAGTCGGAACAAGTTGCAATGACGGTTCCGCACGTGTACTGAACAACTATTTTTAATACAGTTGCGAAAAAATTAAGCAATTTATTCAAATAATAAAAACACAATAAACTCGCAAAGAAAATTTTTGAAAAATGGCGCAAACCGTAAAAGAATATAAGCAGAGATTTTTTTTTTTTCTTCGCCCATTCGATTAGGCAAAGGGAACTATGCCCATACAGCCAAGTCTTCAGTAGAATTTTTTTATTGATATGAAATGAGATGAAATTAAATAAAACCTAACCTAACTCATTGAATTAAATCATTAAATCTGATATTGAAACAAATTAGTAGCTTCTTTTTAGAATTATTTGCATGAATCATAAAAACTTCTATGATTTTTTTAAAGTAAAAACTTCATGGTTGGTTTATTTTTTATTTTTAATAGACAATATTTTGACAGTTGGGAAAGAGAACGCACTAGTTCGGAAAAGGTAAAGAAAAAGCACGAGTGTGTAATAGCCCAGTTTCCGAACGCTATACGTCCCTGTAATACACCACTTTTTGAGCAACTGTATTAAAAAAAATTTTTTTCATTACCGTACAGATTACAAACCATAGATAGCACTATTTCATTTTTTTATCTGTGGCTGCGCGCGCTTTGGCGCGTGCGCTTTGATGCAGGGTGCAGAATTTTGGCGCCAAATACGTTTCTTTGTATTGCGAGTCGTTGTTGTGTTTCGCTGGACACATAATTGATTATTATTGCTTCTTAAAATGTAAGAGATTAGATAAAGTAGTGTATGAAACTGTACATAATTAGGTACAAGGTGTCTCAAAAGTAAGTTCACATTTGCTTATCTTATTACGCGAAAACAACTATTCTGAGGGGCGCGGGGGGTATGTCAGTCGGTAGTCTGGCTCTTGGGAATTTAGTCGCTATGGAGCGTTTCTCTGGTGCGGACCGTGCGTTGTGCGTACGTGAGTTTTACAAAAACGGTAATTCGGCGACTGTAGCGCGTAGAAAATTCTGCAGTATTCGACATATTCGTCACTTAAATGATGCGCCTAGCACTCGTCTCATTGCAAAATGGGTTGAGAAGTTTGAAGAGACTGGGTCAACTCTGGAGAAACCAAAATCTGGGCGACCAAGAACATCAAGAACAGCCGAAAACGTGGACAGTGTTACTCAGTCTATTCGAGATGATCCAAACCTCTCGATTCGGAAGCGTGCTGTTGCTTTAAATGTGCACAGATCTTCATTATGCCGCATTTTACACAAAGATTTAAAGCTGCACCCGTACAAAATTCAGTTAGTGCAAGAACTGAAGCCTCAAGATGCTGGTCAGAGGCTTGCCTTTGTAAATCAGATGATTGAGCGCTTTCCAACGTTCACCAACATCTTGTTTTCCGATGAAGCCCATTTTCACCTGAATGGGCATGTAAACAAGCAAAATTGTCGTTACTGGAGTGCAACCAACCCAAAACAAAAACATCAGAAACCGCTACATTCACCCAAAGTCACCGTATGGGCAGCGATGTCGGCGCGAGGAATTATCGGCCCTTACTTTTTTGAAGATGGAAGGGGACGCACACTCACAGTGAATTCAGAGCGTTATGTGGAGATGTTAGACGAGTTTTTCGTACCCCAACTGCAAAACTTTCCTAGTTACAACCAAAGAACATGGTTCCAGCAGGATGGAGCAACTTCACACACGTCCAACAGATCTCTGCCTCGAGTTCGAGAAATTTTTCCGAACAAATTAATCTCCAGGCGAGGTGACATAAATTGGCCTCCACGGAGTCCCGATTTAACGCCTATGGATTTTTTCCTGTGGGGTTATGTCAAATCAAAAGTTTACGCTAATAAACCGACTTCCCTGGCACAATTAAAAGAAAATATCCGTCATGAAATGGCAGCCATCACGGAGACTACCTGCCGAGCTGTCATAGGCAATTTTAGTGCCCGACTAAATGAATGCCGAGAGCGCAACGGTTTACATTTGGACGATGTTATTTTTAAAAAATAAATTCCCAAACAGTGTACTTCAATATAAAATAAACATTTTTTCAATAAAGCTAAGACTTTTCTTTTAAAAAAAGATTTAAATGTGAACTTTCTTTTGAGACACCTTGTATTACACACTCGTGTGATACTATTAAAAAACTCGCTTCGCTCGTTTTTTAAACTCACACTCGTACATAATATCCCTCATTATGTAACAGTTTCATAAACTACAATTTTTTTTCACTAGTCATTTACAAACAGTACAACTAAAAATCACGCACTTAATCATGTCGGCCACTAAACCATGTCACTATATTCGAAGTCATTATATCCGGCTTTGTAATAACTTTTGTTCGCTGTGTAATAACGTCATAATAAGCGGTTGGTTAATAAAGGCCGAGTCATAATAAACGGATTCTACTCTGTATTAAAATCCCAAAGTTCAACATTGATAACTCTTCTTTAGTCACTCAAAAAGGGTACCCCTACCATATTCTAGCCTTCCCACAGAATATTTCTTCGTATCGTTTTACATATATTATGTATTGTACGAAACATAGGTTTGCGTCGTTAGGTCCGGCACCATTATCGGCATCGGCACACTGCAGGATTTTAAGTGACGAAAAGCATTATACATTAACTTCATGGCAATAAAGTAGAAGTTTCCATGATATATGATCGTAGGAACAAAACTACCG
The DNA here is from genome assembly GCA_037179545.1 of Sesamia inferens. Taxonomy (NCBI): domain Eukaryota; kingdom Metazoa; phylum Arthropoda; class Insecta; order Lepidoptera; family Noctuidae; genus Sesamia; species Sesamia inferens. The sequence goes on from CM073925.1 coordinate 28,096,036, forward strand.
TGTCGGTAAGCTTGAGGCTACTGCATCGGCAGCCCTGAGAATGCTTCGGGATACTTCGGGATCCTTCAGTACGCCGTCGACGGCTGCGATGAGTCCCCGAGTGTTGACTCGGGGGCAGCTCAGCATGTTTAAGAATTCCTCGTCATCCCTAAGAACGCATGCAGCATGCTAAGGCATAGTTTCCTACAGTGTGCGCTTGCATGTAGGAATGCCGAAGGATCTTATTCCTTGCCGATGGGCGCCTGGCCTTAGTCTGTGCTACTACTAATATGAGGTTTCGTTTCCCATGTTGGGCAAAGTGTTATTGGGTTTTTTGAATAGAAATTTCTCAATAACATCCCGGAGGTTGGATTCATGATCTTTCGACAATAATAGACTCACCCTCTATATTACATGGGCCTGTATCATAACTGGCGAAATTCTGATAATTAGGTATAGGTGCCTTAACCTTCGGAGATAACTGGCGTGATGCTACGAGGATGTTAAACTAAGTCCTTCATACTCCAGACCCTGAAGCCAAGAAGCCCGACGACTGGGACGAGGAGATGGACGGCGAGTGGGAGGCTCCACTTATCGACAACCCCTTGTGCGCCTCCGCGCCGGGCTGCGGCACCTGGCGGGCTCCCACCATCCCCAACCCCAACTACAAGGTAACACATGGAATGCAGTAAAATTTTGATTTTGGTATACTCAGCCCTTGTCAGCTACGACATCAAGATCGTTGGGCGGATAGTTTACTTGGAGAGACTGTGTATCTGACTTCCGTAACTCCGTTATTAGGTAAAACAATAGACTTTTGTAAGACCCGTGAATAAGATCACTGAATTTGAACAGAACTGATGTAGGTATGTTCCATACAATTCTATCCCAACCAAATGGCGACAATGCAAAAGGTTTCAAATTCATAGCCCATGTGTTGTGAAAATACTTTTTTTTTTTATAAATTATAAACTAGTGCTTGACCGCAATTCCGCCTGATGGTAAGCAGTGATGCAATTGTTTAGGTTGAGACATGATGACACGATGGGACTGAAATACGCTATGCGTAAAAGCCCCTATAAACCAATAAAGAAAAAAAAAATACCTGTGCCTGGCCCGGTCCATTTCGCAATAGACTTTTTACACAGTATAATCCTTACTAATAATAATTATGTAATAGTTTGTTCCGCTTTCACCCCGTAACTACTGAACCGATTTCTTTAAAGTTTTGCAGACGTAAAGTTAGAAGTCCGGGTTAAGTGATAGGCTACTTTTTATCCTGGAAAAATTTGATATTCCCGAGGGAAATCTAAAAAGCGCGATATAACCGAACTCCACGCGGGCCAAGCCGCGGGCGGAAAGCTAGTACCTAAATAAAGATAATTCCGGTGTAGTTTATATGGAGCGGCTGCTTATTGCACTTCCATAACCCAGTTTTGTGTAACACAATTACCCTTTCTGCGGCTGGTTAAGTGGTTTGGTCCATTTCGCAATGGACTTTTTATACAGTACTAGCTTTCCACCCGCATGGAATTCGGTTATATCGCACTTTTTAGATTTCCCTCGGGAATGCCTATGTTCATTCTCAGAGTCTAAAGATTGTCTGTGCTAAATTTCATCAAACTCGGTTGAGAGGTTTAAGCGGGAAAGCGTAACAGACAGACAGAGTTACTTTCGCATTTATAATATTAGTATGGATAATATCAAAGATAATTCTGGGGAGAAATCATCGGTCTTTGGTTCTCCACCTAAAACATGGCAATGTATTTTCTTATTATACCTTTAATTAAGAATTTTCTAAATAAAATGTCTGCCTGTGTGGTACCGGGCATAGAATAGTACCAACCTATATCCTCCCGCGGGTGTCGTAAGAGGCGACTAAGGGAACTTACCAGGGAAGTGGGCAGTAGCGCCTTCTCTTGTGGAATATCAAATTACTGCAATCCCCAACCTGACGACAAGGGTGGGGATTATGGCAATGCCCCTCAATGGCATCAAAGAAAGCCTTAGGGGAGGCCTTCAGTGGACCTTGGGCTGAGAAGAATAAGAAGAATTAGTATTGATTATTTTGAACGATTTCAATGTAATATTCGTGTGTCCGCAGGGCATCTGGCGCGCCCCGCTGATACCGAACCCCAACTACAAGGGCAAGTGGTCTCCGCGACGCATCCCCAACCCGCACTACTTCAGAGATGAACAGCCCTTTAGGATGACTCCTATCGTAAGTGCCTTATGAATTAGAATACTAAAAAAAAACAGAGATATGTGATTGAAATAAAATAGAGACAAAATTTTAAAATAGTGTAGTTGTTTAACATATTGTATAATTTGTCTATAAAGTCGTGAAAATAAATGAGGTCGGTCGTGCATATAGCAACCTGTTGACTTGTCTGAAATCATTTTGATACTAGCACATTGTACTAGAAGCACAACTGGTTTTAATTACAACACAAATCTATGGTCTCTGGCGTTTAAATAAAATGAGTAAACCAAAAAAAAAATCATACATATTTATTATTATATTTTTAACGTGTTTTTACCAATGAAAAGTATTCCAAAACATATAATTGCTTTCATCATCTGATTCCAAATATTCTTCGTTAAAAAGTATTTTCATTGTCATCTGCGTCACTAACAACGTCTCCGCTACTGCTGTCATCAGCCTGCTACCTTCGCTCTCATATTTTCCTGAAATTTTAAAAATAATAATATGCAATTAAATAAGTAATCAATTAAATTAATTTGTAAATAATAATAATATTACATACCTATTTTAGCAACTGTTCAACCATAAATATCATCCGTATTTGATAAAATTTGTTCAGCTTGGTGTACTAACAAACATTGATGGTAAACTTTTAAAATAATTTCCCGAGCTCCACTCCGGTTTGTTTTTCTCATATTTAACACATTTCTTCATTGTTTTGTTTAAATAGAATTGAAAATTAATACAAATTTCAATAAATAACAAGTCGCAAAACAAATCGATGACTGCCGATGACATTCGATATACTTGTACTTACTAAGATTAAGTGTTGCCCTACTTTTAAAATGTTTAGTTATAGAAATATCTATTTTTACGACTTTATAGACAAAACAATTGAGGAATCCTCTGGTACTTAGCATTTTATCTTCTCATTAGATTTTTTATTAATATTTAAATATCACTCATATTTTGGGTCAGAATTATTTCTGGCCATTGATTGAACAATGATTTTATTTATTTAACATTTATGTACACATATACAGGATGTAAGGGTAAATACCGTTGCCACTAAAACCATAGCTAGTTTACTTAATTATGAAAATGTTTATCTGAATTTAAAAATAAGTAAACGATTTTTTTTTTTTTTCAAAAATTTTAATAAGTTTCTGTCCTAATCCGGCCATGAATTAATAGATACTTTGCGCCCGTGTTACGGCATCAGTGCAAAGGGCGATGACCTGCTGCACTAGCCTTCCGTTTACATTCCGATAAAAATACAATACACATAACCTGTCATGTAACTTTTTCTTCATACTTTTCCTGGCTTAGGACAGGCAAAGATACCTACCCTGTGTTGCGTGACGAATATATACGAAAATGAGTAATAAGTTAGATTTAACAATAAAGAAAAAAACAAACAACTGTATAGGTATTTTTGGCGTATTTATAAGTTAATCACATTTTCATCTACAGTTTCATTGAAAATTACTTGTTAAATGTACACCAATTGAATATCTACACTGATTGAATTAAGTACACTTACATTAACCTCAGAAGACGATATGAAAAACGAACGGCCCGCCTCGTACTCTCCTCTGAGTTTTCTGCGAAAAAATCCAGTATTCGTCCCTGAAGGTCAACTAGCAGCTGCTGGCACTGCTGGTTTGGCACAGGTTGTCGAGGGATTAACTCTGCGTAGATTCTTCGGGCCTCGTTCAAGTTATCACCAGCCACGGCGTAAAGCCGAACCATTCATTTTACTCTCATTCATTTTGAACACTTTCGGTCCACACTGTACGTTTGTGTATGACACAATTACTACAGACCACTAACAAAACACGCGGGCGGTGGTCGCGGGTCGGAGGCGCTGCGGCTGCACTGCGATCGATAGACATCGCTGCGTCTGACTGACAGTGAGGGGTACCGTGTGGAAGAGGTGCCGCGCGACTACGTGCCGCCTGTTTGATAAGGCGTTAGGGTGAATTAATTTAGTGGAAAAATGGAGAATATACTAAAAAAAAAATGTTTTCACTGAATTTACGCTTTGCAAGTGTAACCAAACCACTGGTTTCAAGGTAAACGCTGTTTACCCTAACAGCCTATATAAACAAAAAAGAACAAAATGGTACAGAGGTGGTACTTATTCCATAAGAAGTAGTTCAGTAGATTATTTATTTGTTATGTAAAAATGATAAGTAATTGTTTTTTTTTATTATTTTTGTGGTTGGTTGGTCTTGTTTGTTAAAACAAATACACACACTTACTTTATAGCACGCAGTTGGCTTCGAGTTATGGTCGATGTCTCCTATGCTGTTGTTCGACAATCTGATCATCACAGACGACCATGCCGTCGCCGAGGAATGGGCACAAGCATCCTTCATGCTCAAACGTGCTAAGATATCGAGAGACTCTGTAAGTGGAAAATTAATAATAATAATAGTTTATTGATCACTCCAAGAATTACATATTTCTCTTTTTCTCTATAGAAAATCATGCCAATGATTACATACGTATTTATAAGAGATACGTTGACGACCATACTAGTATAAACTGTGTCCCAGTAAGTAAGTAAGTAAGTAAGTAAGTAAGTAAGTCATTTATTTTGCAAATATGGGTACAGTACATGGTGATAGAGTGATAATCGATAAGTTCAGCCATATTTTACCAATAGGCATGCAAAAATTATAAATTGAAGCTAAAGTTACTGGAAATTTATATTTAGACTGCATGTACAATTGAATAATTTGATGTCATAGCTTGATAAAAATGACATAATAATGTTACAATATGCAGAAACCAGTTACAATTATTATCAAATACCTACACAGTTTAGAGTCATTAACAATAAAAATGTCATATAATACAATTTCAAATATGATGTCAAAGAAGTGTAAAAGAATGAAATATATAAAGGGGAAAAAAAGCAGTCATAATAAAAAGTAATAATAATAATTAGGACACAATATGATTAGAAAATGTCAAATATAATCAAAAAATGACAATTGTAATAAAAATGTCAAATAATATGTAAAAGAATAAAAATAAAATTAATGAAAATAGTAATAATAAACAATAAAAAAAAAAAAAAAAACAAACACTTTTACATACATACAGATCTCATAATATTTTCTCAAAATTTGTCTCAGTAAGGAATTCGCTGACAGTGTAGTATGCTTTATGCGTTAGTAGACTTCGAAGCCTGTTTTTAAACAATGGTAAAGTAGTCAGGAATTAATTTGAAAGTCGCTCAAAAAACAGGTTTAAAAATATTGAGAAATTAGATTTTAACGCCTCTTAAGATTGAATTATAGACTACAGGCCCGTGTTAAAAAAATGATGGGTCATTTGAACCACCAGATGACCTATGTAGAACGATATAAGAGCATAAAATAATAAGATTCAGCATTATGCCGTCACTTGTAAGCTGTCCAACTGAGTGCAGGTGAGAATTCAAAAGTACAGGTAGAGTGGGTATATTTTGGTCATATATTTTTGTACGGCATTCTTACTATCGATAGATCCATGAAAAATAATAAGACAACGCGTAGTGCCGTAAAAAAATGGTGCGCCAAAAAGTCGGATTTTTTTTTTGATTTTCCGACAATTTCCAGGGTGAATTTGATCATTTAATTTTGTACGGCATCAGTTTCATGCTATTTCAGTACTGCTTCTAATACATTATTCCGCAACGCCGTACAAAAATCATGCGACAAGGGGAAAACACCGAGGGTTGCAACCCCCTCTTTTCCGTGGTATAAGGGGTGATTTGAAAAAGTACGGCTTTGGTTCCAAAACATTATCTGACACTTAAAAGTACTATTAAAAATAATGCCGTCAAAAAATGATGGTTCATTTGAATGTATATCAATAATTATCTTAATTTTATGGTATTCTTGATTTATAAAGGTGTAAAATCATTTGATCCTGTACGGGAACTTTTTTTTTAGCATGATATTGTAAAATACAATTGTTATATAGTATTGCCGTTCAAAAGAAACTGTTCTGAAAAAAATTATAGAGAAACACAAAAACTGTAATTTTTCAAATTATTGAAGAAATTTAAATATCATACATGAATGAAATATAGCAGTTTTCTACATTGTATCCCATGTTTTAAATAGTATTAACATAAATAAATTAGGAAAAAATGATGCCGTACATTTTAATGCAGACCATATCTTTGAGGCTGATGAAAATGACGCTACTATCTAAAGGGTACTTTATGGCCATCTGATACAGTACGGCATTAACATATTTTTGAAGAGAACAATTGATAATATGATTAAATCACTATGACGTCTAACTGAAGTGAAACGGTGTGTATATTATATCCAAAAATTGAAACTGTCAACCACAGTATCAACAGTTTTGTATACTTTTTGGTTTACTATATACTTCGAACATTATTGATACATATATACAGTATGTTACGAAAACCCTGTCCGACCCGTGAAGGTGTTGTTAGGTATCGATAACTGATTCTACTAATGCATACAAAACCGGGCTTTACTTAAAAAAAAATCCCCCTAAAAAAAATAAATATTATTTCGCAAAAGGAGGTAACTTATTAAATGTGCGTTGACCACCCTTCGCCTGCCGACCGCGGGGGGCGGGCGGCAGGACACGCGGCACGTGGCCGCATCGCTATTCGCTCATAATAATACCGGTGTTGTCACTTTTTAAAAATTACCAAATTTCGGGGAAATTGGAATTAATTCGTTGGAAAAAAAGATTATTTCAAAATTCATTTGTATTGGTACTATGATGAATACGTAAAATTTTATATTATATTTGGTCATGTGTTTACCTAACCTCTATTATCCTTATGGGTCGGACAGGGTTTTCGTAACATACTGTATAATTGATTTGTTTCATTGCAATGATGTGAAGAAATAAAACAATTATTTTTAAGAAAAATTTGATATATTTAATAATGATGATAATACAAAATATGGTTTCTATTTAAATTATTCAGTGTCGGAATCAGCCGCTGAGTTGTTATCAGAATCATCGATGTCCGAATTATCTTCTCTATCATTTTCTGAAACATACATATGTTTTTGTCAAAATAACAACAATGAACAACAACAAACACAACAACAACAACAACAACAACAACATGAATATTAACAATGAACAGTTTAAGTTGCCTCAACCGAAAATGTGCGAGTACCTACTTCTCAATAATATGTTGTATTTTGGAATTATAAGTGGCAACATGTCTATATTTTGGTATAAATCGATAGTATACAAACCCATATTTAACATAGTTTCTAACTAGAAACCTAGAATCACGAAAAGGCTATGAAAATTAGTACAAATAAACTATCTAAATGCCGTACTTTTCGTTATATGAATTTTTTCTTTTTCATTTTTTTTCCCTTTGAACCAACGAAAATGTACGGCATATGAAAAAATATTATCTATGCATAAAATACTTTCGAAATAAATTAATTTGATGTTGTGTCAAATCACCCCTTGGACCACAGAAAGAGAGGGGGTTGCAACCCTCGGTTTTTTCCCCTTGTCGCATGATTTTTGTACGGCGTTGCGGAATAATGTATTAGAAGCAGTACTGAAATAGCATGAAACTGATGCCGTACAAAATTAAATGATCAAATTCACCCTGGAAATTGTCGGAAAATCAAAAAAAAAATCCGACTTTTTGGCGCACCATTTTTTTACGGCACTACGCGTTGTCTTATTATTTTTCATGGATCTATCGATAGTAAGAATGCCGTACAAAAATATATGACCAAAATATACCCACTCTACCTGTACTTTTGAATTCTCACCTGCACTCAGTTGGACAGCTTACAAGTGACGGCATAATGCTGAATCTTATTATTTTATGCTCTTATATCGTTCTACATAGGTCATCTGGTGGTTCAAATGAGCCATCATTTTTTTAACACGGGCCTGTAGTCTATTAATTTAACACATTTTTTCAAGTTATTCTAATAAACATAACACTCCATAGTGTTCTGTTTTTGTGGAGCAGCCTCTTTCAAAAAATGTCGGCGTGAGTGTGACAAACTACCACACGTTATAGACTATACAAGCAGTTGAAATACTAAAATAATTATCTTTGTAATTAAACTTTTATATTAACATTAGCAAACGCTGTGGGGCCGTATGTTACGCGCGACGAACTACAAGCCCGGTTGGTGGGCGCTTTACGCGGTGTACGTCGCCATTCCCATCGTGGCATACATTGCCTGTCTCATACGACGGGCCAACGAGGTCACCATGCTTTTGTAGCTAGCGACAAGACCTTTTAGAAATGTAATACGCTAGCTATTGTATTGGTGTAATGGCTGATTAAAAGTGTGACGCTAGATTTGTCGAGCCGAAAAAAACTGCTGCTAGTTTAGGTACGCCAACAACAGCAATGTGATTTTCTAATGAAAGTCTTCTGCACTCTAACCAAACAAAACCAGGGTTTTGTTTAGACCACCTACATTGGTAAATTGTATTATGAACCTAACCAATATGGTAATTACAGCTTAATGTGGTACCAAGTTGTCACTTGTATTAAGAACTTTCATAAATCTAAATAAAGTTCGAAATACAAATCCTGACCTAAAAGGATGTGGCTAGAAATATCAAATAAAGTTAGATTTTGTTTTGTAATATGAACCGCTATAGTGTATGTGCTGTATAAGTAGTTGGCTAGTTTGTACCAAAGCTAATATTCACAGGACTCTGTATTTGACCGCGCGATGAGGTTCGCTGGCGAAAACCCTTGGATATACGCCGTGGTGATAGTAGTCTCCTTCCTGGTTGTCGGACTCGTCGCTTATGCCTGCATCGGTTCATCTAAGTCGGTAAGTCTTGATTAACCATGTTCAATTCAATTCAATTTCATTTCAGTAAAATTGTAATCATCATAATATTTGCTTTTTAAATAATATTATAAGAAGAATACATAGACACAACATTCGATTACGATCATGCAAAAGTGTGCATTTTCATTTAATATGTGAACTTTCGAGTCTGTCTGTAACCCTATATACCCCCTTTAGTACGTGGAAAGTTAGGAAATACATAATTATTATTAATTTTAATTTATGGAAACTAGATATTATGTGGGATACGATTTTGGTTTAAAAAGGGTTTAGCAAGATAAATATAGTGAGTCTGTCCCTAAATGGAAACCAGTACGGTAATTGCGTAACTCACTATCAGTAGCAATGGGTTTCATTTTAACAGTTAACAACATTCATTGCATTATTTACATGGTCGAGCAGACACTTTTCTTGAATATATGGAGCAATGGATTAACAATATACAGTACATATGTTAAGAAAACCCTGTCCGACCCATAAAGATAATAAAGGTTAGGTAAACACATGACTAAATATATTATAAAATTTTACGTTATCATCATAGTACCAATACAAATGAATTTGGAAATAATCTTTTTTTCCCGCAAATTAATTCCAACTTCTCCGAAATTTGGTAATTTTTAAAAAAGTGACAACACCGGTATTATTATGAGCGAATAGCGATGCGACCACGTGCCGCGTGCCCTGCCGCCCGCCGCCCGCGGCGCGGCGCGGAAGTGTGGTTAACGCACGTTTATTAAGTTACCTCTTTTTGCGAAATAATATTTATTTTTTAGGGGGATTTTTTTTAAGGTTAGCCCGGTTTTGTATGCATTAGTAGAATCAGTTATCGATACCTAACAACACCTTCACGGGTCGGACAGGGTTTTCTTATCATACTGTATGTACTTCAAAATTATTCCAATTGATAGTAGTAGCATGTTACGCAATTAGGGTGCTCGCTTGATACTTATGTTTTAACAATGACTTGACGAGTTAACACAATTCATGTAAGGTTTGCAATCTTGAGCTTTAACTTTGACCTTGAAATATGAGGAAAATAATCATACGCGTGAATATTATGCAAAGTAATATATCTCAAAATATATATTCTCACACACAGGATTCTGACGCTGAGATAAAGAAGACAGATGCCGTTGCCGAAGACGATCCTCATCTATCGGAGGCTGAAGAAGATGTGAAGGAGGAACACGAGCGGCCCAGCAAGGCTGACTTGGAGGGACCAGAGGCTGATGATTCTGATGTTGTTACTTCTACTGAGGACGTAAGTAGACACCAAGGTTGCTTATTAAGCGAAGGGATAATTATAGGCCCTTGAAATATTATGTATCTGAATGATAACTAACGAGGTCTATGCTGCCGCTACCAAAACTTGTTCGATCCGCGAACCGTATACCGATAACTTACTTAACTTACCGCGTACTGATTCCCAAAAAAACATATGAGGCCCGGTGCCCCATAAAAATAATATTCTCTGCTACCATGTAATACGGGAAAAGCCCGAATGCTTCTCCCGGCATACAAAACCGATAAACGCGCCACCCACAATTAAAAAATATATAAGACCACATACCACGTTGCTGTTGACTTGGTGTCCCGTAGACTGTTTCGTGTATATGTGTACTCAATGTACCCTATCGGTATAGTATAATTATAAGTATATTACAGATAAGAAATACATGTATGTGTTACCCGAATGGTCTGAAGATATCCTTCCCGACGAGAAGGATGGTCAGCCCCCAACTCAGCGATTTCACTAGACGCCTACGTAGGCGCCATCTTCCCTTAACCGCGTCGCCCATTGCGAATGCGTGCGCGCCGATCGCAATAGCCGGGTTATTCGGTCTTTTTAATTTAATCTTTACCATTTATTAGACCTCACGCCCCCCATACCGTACACTTCTTTCTAACTCAATCCCCGGGGCCCATCTTGGGAACTAAAGGCTATACACTAGTCGAGTTTGGGCTCTTTGAAATCGGGAGAAAGAGCCCAACCCTTTGGCCCCGATTAAATCCACACAACACACCCCTGGTGCTGTGTGCGCGTGATCATTCATATTATTTGTTTCATAATATTGCCTAATACTTTTATTTATTTACTTTTTTTTATTATTTTTTTAATTTTGAAATTTGAAATATTGTGACATTGGTTGTACTAGATTGTTATTGTATTCAATATTGTATGTCTGTAAATGCCCGAATGAGTGCCCTATCCACAATGTTGCCTTGTCCTCACTGCACTGGGTCTTCACGTACTTTTGGTCCGCATGGTCTCAGGGTGCATATAGGCCGTATGCACAGGATTGCGGGTCGGCCGGTTGACTTCCCGCAGATGCTTTCTACTGTCACCGATTCTCAGCCGGTGAATCCTGCGCCGCTGGTTTCGCGCCCTTGCCCTCTGGAGAGGCTCTCGGCGTTAAAGGTGAATACGCCAGTGCTTAAACACGTTCCTAGGGGTGCGCGAAACCAGGCGGCGAGGAAACTGTGCGATATTATTGATAAGTGCGTTAGCTGTAATGGTGTGGAGGACTGGGGCGTGCTCCTCACTTTTGCGTTTGATGGACTGAGAGTTCCTTTGAGGAGCGCATCTGGTAACATGACTGCAAAGGTTAAGGCAAATGTTGAGTCAGTCGGTGCTGGCCAGTTTTGGGATGAGCCGCGCTGCGTGGCATCATTGCCTAAGTCGCGTGGTATTCGGAAGGCTATTGAGTCTAAGGTGTTCGAGGGAGACCTCCGGGGGGCGGTTAGGTTATTGGTTTCTGACGACTCATTCGCGCGACACGACCCTGACACGCTGAGCGGCCTTATGGCCAAACACCCGGGCCCTTCACGTCCGCTTAATTTTCTGTCGGCGCCGGACTCGTCATCTCCTGAGGTGTTTGTGTCAGTGGAGGACGTTGCGTGGGCTTTGGGTTCTTTTTATAGTGGCTCTGCGGCAGGCTTGGATGGAATTCGTCCAGGACACTTGAAGGAGCTAACTTCGAGCTCTGCAGGAGAAAGTGGGCGACGTTTGTTGGAGTGCTTGACAAAGCTCGTAAACTTTTTATTGAGTGGTCAGCTTAATCCCTTTGTTTGTCCGTATTTATATGGTGCTTCTCTATGCGCACTCAGAAAGAAGGATGGAGGTTTGAGGCCAATAGCCATCGGCAGCGTGTTTAGAAGGTTGACGGCTAAGTTGGCATGCCGTTCCGTGAGAGTAGCTATGGCTGAATACTTGCAGCCGCATCAATTAGGTTTCGGGGCGCGTTTAGGGTGCGAGGCCGCTATTCATGCGACGCGTGCGTTCGTCACGGACCCCAGACATTCGGATTGCGTGGTTAACACCCTGGAGAGAGACGTCCTTTTAGATGAGGTCAAGGAGAGGATTCCTTCTCTATACCCCTTCCTTTATCAGGTGTATTACTCTCCTTCTAATCTGTTCTTCGGTGATAGTCTCATTTTGTCTCAGGTGGGTGCGCAGCAGGGAGATCCTTTAGGGCCACTCATTTTTAGTTTAGCAATCCACAAAGTCATCTCTGGATTGAAGTCGTCTTTGAACCTGTGGTACCTTGATGACGGCATTATTGGTGGGTGGCCTGAGGAAGTTTTCCAGGACTTGGAGGTTCTTGTTCCTCAACTGAAAGAACTGGGTTTGGAGGTGAATCCCTCTAAGTGCGAATTCTTCTCCTGTGGCGTTGGAGCTCGTGGACATTTCTCACGCTTTGACTCTCAACTACCTGGCCTCAGGGAACTTTCTCTCCTCTCTTTCTCCCTTTTGGGTTCTCCCATTTTTCTTGACGGAGTACCAGAGGCCATTTCCTCGCGTAAACAACTTCTCCTCAATGCCCAGGAGCGTCTCAAGGATCTCTCCGCGCACGTAGCGATTACGTTATTGCGCAATTGTTTTGCCTTGCCTAAAGTTATGTATCTCTTACGGACCGCTCCTACCTGGCTTTGTCCGGGGAGGTATGCTCTTTTGACTGTGTTTTAAAGTCAAAGGTCGACTCGATCCTGAATGTGTGCATGAATGATGCCCAGTGGAGGCAGGCGTCTCTTCCTATCCGGTACGGAGGTCTTGGGCTGCGCTGCGTGCGTGATGTGGGCCTGCCGGCTTTCCTGGCGTCAGCGCATGGGGTGGCTGATCTCGTCACTGTAATTCTTAATTCAAATGGTGTCGGGGCAAACATCCCATTTATGCTAGATGCCGAGAAGGGTTGGTCTGTGCTCAGCATGGGTGCCACGGGTCCTGACGCGGCGCATGTTCAGCGCGCCTGGGATGACATCTCGTCTAATTTGATCCAGGAGCGGATGTTTGATGGGTTTGTCGGGGGCTGATTTAGCCAGACTCAAGGCTGTGTCACAGCCCGAAGCAGGGGCATGGTTGCACGCGCTTCCTTCGCCTCACCTGGGCACGTTCCTTGATGATGATTCTTTGCGTGTGGCAGTGGCTCTCCGCCTGGGTTGCAAGGTGTGTGAACCTCATAGATGCACATGAGGTTCCATGGTGGAGGCCGATGGCCATCACGCTTTGAGTTGTCGTCGTTGCTCAGGGAGGTTCCCGCGTCACCATGCGCTCAACGATATTGTGCGGAGGGCGTTTGCGTCGGCAGATGTTCCTTGTGTGCTGGAGCCCCCGGGGCTGTGCAGGACGGACGGCAAGAGGCCGGACGGCCTGACCCTGGTGCCTTGGAAAAGTGGCAAGTACCTAATATGGGATGCAACTTGCGTCAACACTGTGGCAACTAGCCATCTTGGTCGCACGGTCGTTTCACCGTCGGCGGCAGCTGATGACGCCGCTGAAAGGAAGAGGGTGAAGTATGCGCCGTTGGCGGACCGGTACCACTTTGTACCTTTTGCCGTGGAGACCTTGGGATGTTGGGGTACTGAGGCCAAGAAGCTCATTAGTGAGTTAGGGCATAGACTCCGTGACAAATCGGATGACTCCCGCTCCGGCTCGTTCTTGGTGCAAAGGTTAGCCATCGCCATCTAACGTGGCAATGCGGCAAGCGTTGCGGGCACTTTTGCACCGGGAACCGTTAGGGGCGGTTTGTATAATTTGGCAGGACTTGACTGACATTTGTTTTGGGATTTTATATTTTCATTTAATTTGACTGAAGGTATGGAATCTGGTTGCAAATGTCGGTCATCATCATTTCTTTTTTGTTTGACTTATATTACTTGACATTGTTATTTTTTTTTTTCTTTACTGGTTATAATTATTTATCATCTATTTAATTTAATCTATATTCATCGCACCGACTGTGAACGCATCCAAATGCCCAAAAGATGGATCCACCATCTTATAGTACCTATACACCGCCAGCAGGCCCACGCGCGAGCCCGCGTCCTTGCACTGCCAGCGATTAATTCGATTCACTAGCCCGCGCGCGCGCTGCGTCCCAACGCGCAGAGTAATAATTTCGGTCTCCGCTCACGACGACTGACTCGTGCGCTAAGCCCCGCCCACTCCGTGTTGCCAGTGGCCGGTCATAATTTACCAAACTGACCTTTTATTCTAAACGGTATCTATTATCAAAGTGCAAAAGCAAGTGGTTATAGGTTTCCCATTATAAAAAAAAGATTAAATTTTCATTTTAACGACATTTATTAATTTATTCAATACACACATACACTTGAATTTTATTTTAATGTTGATAGTCCTTCACTTCGTTTACCTGAACCACTCATAACAATATAGTAACAGTGAAGACAGTTAACAAAAACAAGAAACTGATAAAAAAAAACACGAAAGTAATAACGAAAACAAAGAAATGTCAACCGCGAGTCAGAACAGTTTTTTGACGAAAGTAATGCTGGTCCACTCCCTGATGTTTCGCAGCCAAGACTTTCTCTTTCGTCCAGGGCGCCTCTTTCCTTCTACCTTGCCCATCATAATGAGTTGGAGTTACACATATTTATCGTGTCGGAGCACGTGGCCGAAATAATTATTTTGCATTTGTTTATGGTGGGCAACAAACTTTCGAGGCATTGAACACGCTGAAGGACGGTGTCATTTCTGACCTTTGGGATCCAGCTTATGCGCAGCATACGACGGTAGCTCCACATTTGAAAAGCCTGCAAGCGTCGTGCAGTGTCCCCTTTCAGTGTCCAGGCTTCGCAGCCGTACATGACGACAGGCCATACGTAGCACATCAGTAACCTGACTCGGAGCTTTATGTGCAGTTTACGACAGCACAGAACTTTCTTCATTTTGTTTAAAGACGCTCGGGCAAGTTCTATCCGGGTTTTAATTTCTTGGTCGGACTCCTATGCTTCATTTACTCAAGCACCGAGATAATTGTACTGTCACACCCACTCAAGTTGTTTGCCTGCCACTGATATACTAGGGTATAAGTCTGGCTTTCTAGAGACCACCACAGTTATACATGAATAAAATAAGGCGACTGAAATATGCTAATTTAAGACTACTAATGGACTGACTAATCTGACATGGCTAAACTAATGTTTATTTTCTGTCCTTCATTAAGAAAAGAATATACAGAAAATAAACATTAAACTAATTCTGTCATTCGCTAAAATTCGACATCAATCATTTAGTTTCAAGTATATTTCTATGATTATTTAGTTTAAACCTTTTTCCTTTTGTTCCAGACTACACCTTTAGTAGATACCGAAGGCGCCGGCGACGGTCAACGGAAACGTAAACCCCGAAAGGAGTAAAAGTATAGTGAGAAGTTCGATTGTATAGTTCAAATATACGTGTGTGTGTGTGTGAGGCGGTGTGTTGTCCTAGACTTTGTATGTAGGCGTGCGTTTGTTTTCAGTGCGCGTTTTGTTGTACTAAGGATAAAGCCAGACAGCGATCTATGGACGTTTGAGATATTTAGAGCTATAGGAAAAAGGGTCAAATTACTTAAATTAAATAACTAGTCAAATTCCGAAGAACCGATGGATTTCGTTAGAGAAGAGAAGTTATATTTAAGTAGGATTTCTGTAAAATGAAAAGAAAATAATTTTGGCAGAACAAGGTCTTCTCAGCTTTAGTTTCAAGTAACAACACGCGTTGGGCGAAATCAAATGTTATTTATTTTTATATTAATAATAGTCTTTAGATATCGTTACCTATGACGTCTCCAGAACTTTGCTAGCTATTTTAATTTGACCATTTATATCCAGTGAAAACATTCTCAGGTGTCGATCGCACGCTGTCTGGTTACATCCTATGACGTCACTGCACAGGTCATAGTTGTGTAGTGGCTAGAGTCGCGACACTTGATATGTTGAGCTTGGAGATTGGAAATGTTGTTATAGGAAATTGTATCTTTATACCTGACCATAGAGATGAGTTTTGTTTATGATTTTAACACAAAATTACTAATTAAAAGGGCTGGTTTGTTGCAAATCCGCAAGCCTGAACTACAGACTGAGTAACATCTTTGCTCTGATATTCAACCAAAGCGTATGTTGGTAAGGCCAAAGCTAGATTAATTAAACTAATAAAATACAGTGGACACAGAAAAACTTCTTTAACAACAACTTCAATCATGTTTCATCATTTTTCATATAGTAAAATAACTCAACATATTTCAGCTACTTTGAAAACTATGCTCAAAGTACAAAATGTTGTGTTCTTTTAATATGTCTAGCTCAGCATAAAAGTGTCTATCTGCCTTCTTTAGAAACTTTCTTTAAAAGTAGTAAGCTATGTTTAGTGTAATAATATATTATAGAAAGTATATATCCTCATCTATCTTACTTGCCCGTAATACATAATATGTAGATATATGTATGCATATTGCGATATTCTTCTATTTGAGAGCTAAATAATACCTTCTTTGATATTTACACAATCATAATAATGGTAATGTTCTACTATTTTTTACATACAATACTAATGTTAAAAGTATTTTATTCTATAGTACTTGATAATATAGATATAGAGCAATAATTTTATTCAAGCAAATAAGGGATATATATTATATAGGTAAGTTTTACATCACTATGACCAACCATTAGTAATATATTCTTTTTTTTTTTTCAATTTGTTGCAATAAGTAATACTTACCTATTAATTTTAAACAAGTTGTTTTTATTTTATCATATGTTACTATAATATAAATATTAATATAATTCATTCTTTTCTGTACTGCCAAAGAACTTCAGCGTCCCGTTTTATAACATGTGACCAAGTGAACAAATAGTGAATTTATGTTGCATTTTTACGATATAATTATTCATTTATTTTGTTTTAACACAGTCGGCGACAGAAGCGGGTTTTCATTTAAGTTTTATAATCTGTCACAATTAAAACTCGCAGTTAGAAGCAATAAGTCGCATATGTAGGTCATCATACCTATACACACGACCTAATATTTCTAAGGTCGAGAATTATGTGTACGGGCGACCAGCAGGTCAAGCTACCCAAAACTGTCAAATATTTCCAATCAGTCTTCAGCCTTTTAATGCTTTAGCGATAAAGTTAACTTTAGCTCGAGAGCTGTCGTCTGTACAAAATCACTTCTGTTGCCGCTGAATGTTCATTAGGTTTTGTTATGAATTTCGTTCAAAATATTATACATAGTATATAAATGTGGAATATAATATATTACGTGGGTTAAGTAGCTTATTTTTTAAATGTTTTCGTTAACTCGTTATGGGTTCCGTATGAAAGGGTTTATCTGTTTATAATTTGTGGGCTTAAATTAATGTTAGTTGTGAATTCTCAACACCTTCATACGATAATCCTATGCATCATACTCATGACTTGTACATTTAAAAAACACATCGCTTATTTTTGAGTATTATCGTTATAATATAACCGTATTTGTAATATAATTGTTATACTTGAATTTTCACTATTAATTACTAGAATAATTTTCAGAGGATCGTGCTCAGAATAAGTATTCGAATTATTAAAACATTTGTTTCAACTATCATAATACTGAGTACAACAGTTTCATTACACTCGTATGGAAATTCACACTTCTCATAATAGTTATTAATAGAATAAGATAATTCTAAAGCGTGACAACATTTTTCTCTTACCACGAATATACAACATTATTTTTTGTTAATGCGAAACCCGAAACACGTGGCCAGTATTTTTAAGTAAACAATCTATGTACAAAATTTCAAAACTCTTGCTCGTAACTTTGCGGTTTTTCATGAAATCTTCATGAAAAACCACAAAGTTTGAGCTTGCTATTCTACTTGGTTGTCCCAACAAAAATATGGGCAAAACTCCCCGGCCCGGGCGAGCGCGGTTCGTTGACCTTTGGCGTCAGCTGTGGCACGGGCGCAAGTACTATGATCTGCCGTAATTGCTCGGTAACCACTCTGCAACAATTTCTAAATGTATTTAAGAAAAATTATTGGAAAGAATTCAGTTGCTTATTCTGAACAAACTGTATTCAGGTTTCGTATAAACAAAAAATAACGTTGTACAAAACAAAACAGACATTTGGATATTGTATGATGTTCCATTTGATATCTTTAAGAATGAGCTCGATCTAACATGGCGATGGACTCACAGCGAGCAAAAAGGCTTTACATCTACCTACCATCCTTGTATCATCTCACGGTTGCCTAGAACATGTTCTAGGTTTTTTTTTAGTAGGAATATCAGTATTTATAAATGTCCTCAGTATTTTTTAGATTCGAAATTTACTAATTTGTGTACTAATTTATACATACATAACAAGGGACTTAAACAAAATATGGGTGTACTATAAGTACGCTTCTGTCAACCCTACGGAGAAACACAGCAAGATGTTATGTTTTATTTGCGAAAATGTAATATTTTCAATTCATTACATTTATAACGTTTACGTTTTGATTCGCGATTCGCTCATTGTCAAGCGCCATGTTCAATGCAATTGTAATTATTCATCTCATTTATCTTCGCGGGTGGTTTTGCATGACCTTACAAAGAAACTTTGTATAAGTATAAAAACTCTAGTGAACGCTAGTGAAAGTCGCGACTTGCGAGTCTAGGTCGTAGATTCGAATCTAGACCAGTTACTCTATGTCGGCTTACTTTGTGTAATGTATTTCATCACTATTGCTCTCAAAAGCATGAAGGAAAACGTTTGGAAGTTGCCTTATCCTAGAACCAAAAGATCGAAGACACGTTACGTACGCCAATCCGCACTGGGCCTCTGTGGTGGATTCACACCCCCAAGCCCACAGGCCTCTCCAGAGAGAAGCGGGACTCACAGAGAGGAGGCCTGTATCCCAACAGTGGGAACATTGTGGGTTGATGTTATGCAATACAAGACAAATTATAAAATTCATACAAAAGTAAAGGTAATGAAACCCTATTGGTGTATTCTTTCACATTCCAACCTTGGTTTGAAAATTACGAACAAGCATTCGCGAGCTAGAATTTTTATCAGTGTTATACAATGACGAGTTGTAGGCTGTGAGTCCTGCCAACCCCACACCCCCACGGTTGTGTCGGGCAGCTGTAATATAATAATAATAACAACACAGTATGGATGCTTTTATTTTTCCTAAGTACGATTCTGTGTGATACGTGAAGTTATGGACTGTAATGTATATGGATAATAAACTAAATTATTTGTATGTGTTTTGTTTTATTTTATAGTCGGCAAAACAAGAAATTCTATGATGCTGGCGCCGTTTCCTCTTTTCATAAACTAAGCAAAATTTACGTATGTTCAGTGCATCTCTTTCATTTCATTTCATTAAGAAGAGGACGGAAAATAAAATATCAGTTTAGTCCTGTCAAATTAAAGTACTCGAATAAGATGGACTTTTTAGTCGTGATTAAAAATATGGCGCCTAAAAATACCTCAACTTAGACGTCGACTTTTTTGACAGGTCTAAACTGTTAATTATCTTCAGTCCTTTTCTTGACGAACTTTTTTTAAAAAAAAGTTGCCACACTAGGAATTACTCTTATGTCATAGATGCGTTCACAAACATTTAAACCCACAGCCTGAACAAATACTTTCCGTGCCAGAACCCGCGACGAGCAGCGCAGCAGTCGATCGCTCGGCTACTGGGCCAACCGTCTAAAGCGCTCTACGCACCATAGCCGACATCAGAAACTTATTTGGCAGTTAAAATACTAGCACGTCACTACGGCTGAAATGTCGCCGGGCAACTGAGCGCATGCGTACCCTAGCCGCCGGCATACCGCCGTCATGTCGGGACATAAGCCGGGTTGTGTCTGCGGGCTATGCCTATGACTTTGAAATTTTATATTCTTTGTGACAAGGGAATTTGGCCCAAAATACTTTTGGCATTCCATAATAGACGCAAAGTATTCCAGAAGGAAACTCAAGCATTGATCTCTGTTTAGGCATTACTTAAACTAGTTTGAGTTTTGAGTGACGTTCTGTAATACGGACCTAAGAGTTATTAGATACAGAGAATATTACAGAGCTGTTCTGTAATTAAACGTCGATTTCACTTTTAATAAAATATTTAATTTAGATTTAAAATTATTATTATACAAAGTGGTTCTGATAATACGACAATAAATGAAAACACGAACAATGCTGGTTCATAGCAATAATCCTAAACCATAGAAAAACCCTAAAATAAAAAAAAAGTATATTTCCAACAAGATAAATCGTATAAAGTTGCAAACGAAATAGAACATCCTTTAAAAATATTGGTTCACTGACCTCTGATCGGCGACAGCGCGATCCTGTATCGGCTTGCTTTTTTCGCGCCATTATTATTAAAATTTGGTACCGCAGGATGCGGCGGTCTTTAACCAGTAAGCGCTTCAAATTTCCTGTGACTAAACTAATGGATATATTTATATGATTTTTTTATGAGTAGACTGAGAATGTGTTGAGATACACGATGTTTAATTTATTGTCGTATTGTCAGCACCACTCTGTATATTTAGATTTAATTTGAATTTTTAAGATATTTAATTGTAATTTAAGATTTCGAAAATTAACTGTTCGGCCTTTGAGAAATTGTAATTAGAAGGCCCTACTTATCTACCTACCCCTGTATTCATAAACGTTGCGTCAAGAAATGGGCGTACGCAGGGGGGGAGGGAGTCAGCTGTCCGCCCCATCCCCCCCACCCTGTAAAACTCGCAGAACATGCATGAACTCGCCCTAAACTTTTAAATAAAAGCGGTACCCAGTGGACACATACATGTTATTATTTTGAAGAAGATAAATCATACATAGGCGATCAAAAATATTCGATCGGTGTCTATTCAACGTTATTTTTTCGTTTTATACGAAACCTGGATATACTTTGTTCAGTATAAGCAACCGAATCAATTTCAATCACACTACACGACGTTACGTTTTACACCATGCTATATTTTTCCCAAATACATTTAGAAATTGTTGCAGTGTGGTTAGCAAGTGCGCACAGCTGGCGGTAGATCACAATGACACAGGCCCGGGCCTGGGGGCGGGCGGGCCAGCGGTGCGTTAACCATATTTTTGTTGGGACAAGCAAGTAATAAGATAACAAACTCATTACTGCTTTTTCTTGGTATCTTTTTGAAATTTTATACATACATAGATTCTTTACTTAAAAATACTGGACAAAGGTTTGGGTTTCGTATGAACAGAAAATAACGTTTTATATTATCACGGAAGATGTTATTTATTTATTTATTGTGATTTCCAACAAAGGATACAGAAACACAATAAAAAAATACAATAGAGGAAGGCACTTTTACGTGTGCTCCTTCAATTACAGAAGACCACAGCATACACATATAACTGATGTAAACATGATACAAACCTTTGACAATGATCAGTGCAAATTATAAACCGTTTTGCAAAATATCCTCGCAAGTTACTGTAAGCAGAAGCAATTTAATTGCATGCATAATTAAATTTACTTTTATAAATTTAGCTACCTATAAATCAGGATCAGCGTCTGCACATTTGCGCAAAACGGAAGTTAGTGATGTACTCGCCGTTGATGTTGATGCCAAGTCCTTTCCAGTCCTGATCCTGGAGGCGGACTGACATGGTGGCGTTTTTGTACAAACACTTTATCACCTCAATGTATCGATAGAAAATTTGTCACCGCTGTGGAGACTAGCACTGCCAAGTCACGATCGAACCAAAGGCCTCTTTTGTTTTTTTTTTTTTTTTTATTGGAAATCATCTAATGACCTCTCCCGCTCTGGGCGGAGCCGAAGGGCGTGTCAGACTTTTACTGACAAACCTAACCCGGGTGGGTTTCGTTTTGTTTCTTCACTTGCCTGTACGCCAGGACCACGGTTTTTTTAAACAACCCGTAACCCTGACTTGGGAGGCATCTATCTTCGTGGACCCCGTCACAATGTGCTGACATCTCTTAGAGGCGCGCGTGAAACACGACGTGGGCCTGGTCATTACCAGGTGGCGAGCTGCCCACTGCTCACCGCCCGCAGGCCCGCGCCTTCTGTGGTTGGGAGTTCGATGTTGTCTCTCGACCAGGACGTCTCCTGCGGCGGCTAGGGGCGTGAAGGCTCTGAGATTCCCGCTGCCTCACGCGCTCCGCCTCCTCCTTTGCCAGCATCACTGCTTCGCAGAAGGAGGTGACGGCCTGTCATGCACTCTCGCTCCGGATCATGGCCTGGACCGGTACCCTTGAGAGGGCGGACGCCAGAGATCGCCGCCACGAGGACGCTTCGGTGCTCTACTCAAGCCGGGCAGACCTCCACCGTATCCTCAGGGTGATCCACACAATGGTGACACCCTGGCGTTTCCTCCCGCCTTATCCGAAAGAGGAACCTCCCGGAACAACCGTGTCCGGTTAGGGCGCCGTGGCGCCTCTCTAGCTATTCTTCAAAGAGGGGATTTACCGCCGCTATTGTGGCGTGTCCAATCGAAGGCCTTCACATAGTCCACAAACGCTAAGCATAATGGTTTGTTATACTCCTCGGACTTCTGTATAACTTGCCGCAGCGTATGTATGTGGTCTATGGGGCTAAAGCCTTTTGGAAAACCTGCTTGTTCGGGGGGCTGGAAGTTCGTAATATGACTCTAGAAAACAGCTTATAGACATGGCTCAGGAACTATATCGGTCTGTAGTTTTTCAGGAGGGTATATCACCTTTTTTGAAAAACAATACTACCACACTCCTGTGTCATGCCTTAGGCCTTTGTCACCCGCTTAGCCGTAATTCCATCATCTCCAGCCGCCTTATCATTCTTGAGCTGTTTCAGGGCCACATCAATCTCGTACAGGCTGACGTCCGAGATATCGTCGTTGTAGTGTCGGGTTAGTCTGGCTCTAGGATATCATAGGCCAAGCTTACAACAGTTGCGTGTATTGATGCGTATAACTCTCCGTAGAATTTCTCAATCTCACCCAATAGCTCCCAGCTTAACCGGTTCAGTTTTTCATACAGTGCGGCAATTGCGTTCGTTCCGTAGCGAGCGTGTGTTAAATGTTGCCAGGGCTAAAGGTCGTCGTCGGTGACGGTACCCGGAGATTCTTAGCACCCCTTGCTCCGCCGTAACCGAATCCGCTGCCGTAGACTAGGGGCCTGGACTGTGTCGTGTGCATTACATTGGGGGTTTGCCATAATCAATACGCTTGGCAGGCGGGTTGGGGATCGCAGTAATTTGATATCCCACAGGAGAAGCGCTGCTGCCCGCTTCCCTGGTGAGTTCCCTTAGTTGCCGCTTACGACACTCACGGGAGGATATGGGATGGTACCTACTACTCTAAGCCCGGTACCAGGGTCAAATATTATATTGACAATTATAATTACTGTAAGTTGTACTTTACAGTAATTATAATTGTCAATATAATATTTAGTTACAACAGCATTGTAACCAGCTGATTCAGTTAACAAGAATACAAAGTTACAATCCAATACTTTTTGTGTATAATAACACGCCCATATTTAGGTTAGCCAACAATTGTTTATTACAATACATACCTACAAAATTAATTTCGTTAATAATACGTACCTACTTTTATAAGTGAAACAATTACTTACAGGCGAAGAGTGGTACCTACATCCATTTATAGTTTTACAGAATAACAATGCCAAATTGCAATTTATTTCAATTGATGTTTTGCTGTGTGTTTTTGTAATTCATGCGTAACAATAAAATGCTAAATGTTTTTATGTTCCAATATTTAAAAATATAATTTGTACCTAAGCACATACGGTAGGTAATGAAATGAAAGGAAAAATAAAAAAATCACTGTTAACAATTAAAAAATAATGTTTTGTAAAGATTCCATACCGTGATACCTGATGCAGGTCTTATGGTATTCTGTGAGATACTGCATGCGAAACCGTATTTTCATTGATAATCCATACTAATATTATAAATGTGAAAGTAACTGTCTGTCTGTCTGTGTCTGTTACGCTTTCCCACTTAAACCTCTCAACCGATTTTGATAAAATTTGGCACAGACAATCTTTAGACCCTGAGTAAGGACATAGGCTACCTTTAATCTAAAAAGCCCCATATTACCGAATTCCACGCGGGCGAAGCCGTGGGCGGAAAGCTAGTTTTGAAATAAACCTAAGTACCTATGCTGTGTCAGTGACCTAAAGCGCTAAATCATAAGCTACTATAAGGATGTACCTTCATTACCATGCACCGCGGTTGTAGATAGCCTACTTCGGTTCCGAATGTTCCGATCTCTCATTCTGTCGGCATTCGTGACCGGGAGAGCGTCGCGGCATGTTGCTGCTGTTGAGTACTTGTTTACTGCTGTGCCGGGCTGCGGCTGAAGTGAGACCGAATATTGTCATCTTCTTAGCTGATGATTTGGTGAGTAAATATTTATTTAACTCTTTAAGTTTGTATTAAGATGCAGTTGATGTTAATGCTCTACAGTGGACTACTCTAAATCATAGCCTGGATATATGATTTGAACTTCAGTTACGGCGTGAAAGCGGAACAAACAAACAAACAAACTCACTTTCCCATTTATAATATTAGTAAGGATGTAGTTATGGTCTTTCAGACCGACAATTGCCATGTCTGACAAAGCTCTCTAAATAAGGATTAAAAAAAACTTCAAAGTAAAAATAATTACATTGGTTTTTGCAAAACCGATGTGACAACATTTTAAAGTTAACGTCCCATAAATACATATTACAAAGCTTCACTGAAAAATTACTAATACCTAAATAGGAAAACTTAGAACTACTCTTTTGTGTAGTGTGTCTGTAACTTTCGTGGATTTCGTTTATTATTTATTTATATAAAGTAATGGATACGGATAGTAATGAATAGTTATGAAATTTCTTCGTAGAGCTGTGGAGAAATGTAGACAATTAATAATGTACCTACTTATGAGAAGAAGTGAAAATAAAAAAATCACTGATCTCTAACTGATTTTAAGACATCGATGTTATGTTATTCTGCATGAGCTTTCGTGATCCATCACCACTTGTTCTATGTCCACCGTGCATGGTACGAATGGGGAGCAACACATTCAAGTGATTTTTTGCTCTGTTGGTATAATTGCTACGTATACATATAATTATGTCGTTCCAGTGTGAGGAAAAATATATGAATAAATATTTATAAAGACGTCATGTTATATCAACATTAGATAATCCTGTCTTGTCATTTGGTTCGGTTCGGTTACAGGTTAACCGAGCAACGACCTTTTATTGTAGTTCATTGCTCGGTTACAAATTAAAAGAATGACATTTATAAACGAATCGATACTCTCTTCGGCTATAAATCCTCTACTATCTAACATATCGCAGTAAGCAAGCAAGTTAATACAAAAGCCCGTTCAAAACTATAAAACTAGGTATACACGATAGGGCACGCACTGACGATAAATATAACTCTTTACTTACCCTCTTTAAGTTTTTAGATAATATCGTAAGCTAGTATTTTATGATAATGTAGAATCTCTTATACTTATTTATTAAAATAGTTGCCGTTTTTTAGGAGTTACCTAAAGCAAAAAAAAATTTTTTTTCTTAATGTTGAATTAGCCAATTGGCGAATTACGGTATCGAAATGTATCCATAACGGGTCCCAAAATATTCAATTGCAATTGATAAAACACGTTAATTGCACTTCGTAAAAAGACAGAATTGTATGAAAAAGATGAGAGCTTAGGGAGACTTGGCCTTCAGTGGGTCAATACATAACAGACTAGCTAGTTAATAGAGGGTCCTTTAGCCCAAATAGGCACATTTATGTAAAAATGCCCTTTATCTATAGAATTGTCTATAACATGCTCTGTTTATGGTTTACATACTATATGGCTATTAAGGTCAGGGACGAGGGTCCCACTATACAGAAATATCTACAAGTAAGATAATTGTAGATCTTCATCTAAGTAGGTATCGACCTAAAAACAATTTTCAAAAAAAATATATATATATAAAAAAATGCTGAAAACCTAGTCGTAAATTCAAAAATATAAATAAATTCTATTTTTGATCGATCCGTCTGTAAAAGTTTAAAATTACGGTTTCCTTCAATCTAAGTTAGCCGCGAGACGTATGTTTGCGGTTTGTCAAAAATTAAGTATTTGTATACAACTAGCTGTACTCATAGATGACGTAATCATACAAATTAATATGCTAAAAACCGAGGTAACCTTTTTGCATTATGTACGCAGTAGGTACTTATGGTATATAGGTAGATCCGGGAACATTATTATCAAGCAATTCGTTTTCTTTGACATTTCCAAAGATTTTAAATGACGGCGGAACTTGTACCTACTATTTATGTATTCTGTGGCAAAACCCAAAAGTGTATTGTTTACTGTGTTATTCTTGATCTCTAAAGACCTTGTCAAACAGTCATGGTAGCTTAAGACTTATAAACCGTGAGTTGTTTTTTGTCTCGTGGTTGTAACAAAGGCTGCTTCGTTGATCTAGTGGCTGCAAGGGCTGCTGCTGACCATGAGACCCCGGGTTAATTCTCTGGTCGGGCTAAGCGTTATTTTGTATTTTGCCATATCCGAGAGCTATTTCTCGCAGTTTTAAGAACGCTCTTTGTCTGATCTGTCAACAATACCTCTAAATTTCCTATTTTATGAATAGATTTAGGATTTCATTGCTACATAAATCTATGATTTTATAACGAGTTGCGACGGTTGCGAGATTTTGAACGGTTTTAATTACAGAAATTCACCTTCTTGTGAGATATGGGTGCATAGGTTCCAGTGGCGAAGTGTGAAATTTTGACAAAGGGAAGCCGGTCCAAAAAAATAAACACTTAAACACTTACCTACTGCAGGATATCTTGGAGGAGGTCTTCAGATAAGAATAATATCAAAAGCCCCACCTTCACCATACAAAAAAGGACTGATGATTTGATAACAGTGTCTTTCAAGTATGATAAAAGCGGCTTTGAGAAAAGCCTTTTTCGACGTGCATCTCCATACCACACATGCACGCTTGTTAGTAAGTACTAAGTTAAGTACCTATTGTTAGGGAATAAGAGTCAAGAAAAAATAAAATAAAAAATTACAAAAATAATAAAGTGTTAAAAACCGAACCACACAAACACCGATCCAAAACCAACAAAAATATTAAGCAAAAATAAAGCAAATTATACACAATCACAACGTTATTTATATTCTAATGCAATGCGTCTGTTTTTTTTTAACAAAATGAGCTAAAATGTTGTTATAAAAATTCGGATTACTTTTCATTTTATTAAGCAAATTTTTTTCAATTGACATGATAGCCAAATCGGACAATCTCTGCTCTTTTTGGCAGTTTCGCACATACGTGTGAATGCGTTTTAAAGCAGAAAATGACCGCTCAGCTGAAGCTACTGAAATGGGGAGGGTCATAATTAAACTGCAAAGAGTCGAAAGTTGAGAAAATGCGTCTTTCAAAGACGTATTCTGGAGCTGTAAAAAAAGCTCATAGGTGTCCAATTTATTTAACGACGCTGACGTAATAAATCTCGTAGTGGCGTGGTTTCTTTGTCTCTTTCTAATAGAGGAGAGGAGAGAACTGCAAGCCGCTTGGCATTAGCCTATATTTATCAAGTTTTACCGACGGTTAGCGAGCATTAGAAAGAGATGGTCTGACACGCTCTGTCTCTTTTCGCCTCATAGTAAAACGTTGACCGAGGTAAGCTGAAATTCGTCGAGTTGCCTTCAATGTAATGTACGAAAAATTGAAGCGCTGATTAATTTACGACTATAAAATGAAATATGATACTTAGGGTATTGCTAAGAATTGCTATTGTAAATCGCGCAGGCATTTGATTAATAATACTTTGTTAATGAAATAGAATGTAAATACTTTTGTATGAATATGGAACTGATTTTTGAAAGGTAACCCGGTGGGAATCGGCTTGTATGGACTCTTCGCCACTGATAGGTTCCTATCTGCCTAACACTTCCGGAATACAGGGGTAATGTTATGTTGGCTTACAAAAACAATCAACATCAACATCATCTCAGCGTTAATCCCAGTTGCATCCGAAGCTTTTTCACCTTTGGAGTCTGGGGTCCGCCTTACCAGTCTAACTGCTGATTTTGGCTAAACTTCGATATTTTCCTTGAAGCGACTGCCGCCTGACCTCCACAACCCGAAGGCGATATCGAAGCATTGCAGTTAGACTAATTGATGGACTTTTGAGGGCTCCAACAATCCGTAACGACTGCCATTAGATGTTCATATGGCAACCAGGACCAACGGCTTAACGTGTTTTCCGAGGCACGACCAGACCAGTGCAAGTATTTATATTCATACATACAAATATTTGCACTGCGTGGGGATCGAAACCGCGTCTCCTTGCGCAGTGGCCACGTTCACTACCGCTACGCCACGGAGGCTGTCGGTTTATTTCAATATCTATCTATAATTATAATAATAATTTTGTTATAAAAAGGGTTGGAACGATGTCGGATTCCACGGCTCAAACCAGATACCGACGCCGAACATCGATGCTCTTGCGTACTCCGGTATCGTGCTACAAAACTACTACGTAACTCCTATATGTACCCCATCCAGATCTGCGCTAATGACCGCCAAATACCCCATACATACTGGTGAGTAACTTCAATTTTATTGTCTTCTTTTTTTTATAAATTATAAACTAGTGCTTGACCGCAATCCCCCTGATGGTAAGCAGTGATGCAATCGTTGATGGTAAAGCGCGCTAGTTTATTAAGAGCCTATTCACTCTAGCCTTGAAGGCACTCAAATTTTAGTCGGACAGAAACACCGCCACTGGCAAATTGTTCCAATCCCTCGATGTACGCGGTATAAAAGACGAGGCGAAACCATCGTTTCGCCTCGTCTTTTATACCGCGGGTCGTTGTGGTGTAAACAACGTAACGATGGAAACTCGCCGTACGACCGGTCTTCTACAAGCGACTCATAGTCCTACAGTGACCATTGCTGGAAATAGGTCTCTACCAAGCTGCGCCACAAGGGTCAGATACTTCGGCCTTCAGTCTGACCCCGGCTAACTTTTTACTTTATGTCATCGGTATACCTAGCTGGAGGGCATCCCACACTATACTTACCTATCCGCGGTCTGTACTTCAGAACTCCAGACGTTGTGACGAACAAAATATATATAAAAAACAAATTGCCCCAATAATAGCAATTCTGTTATATGTTGTGGAACCTAATTTATTTTTTTGTTCCTTTGGGAACTTAATTACTCCATAATTAATAAGCAAGCGCTTAACGCAGTGGTTAAGTTAGCGATTGGCTGCAGTTTGTATGGGGAAAAGCTTTTTATTTGGGTTAAGAAAAATTTTAAATTAGGGGCTCTTTTTAAAATTCTAATCCTTATCCCTTTTCCCAGGAATGCAACACTCTGTCATACGCGGCGAAGAGCCGAGAGGCCTTCCACTGTCTGAGAAGATACTTCCACAATACCTAAAAGAGTTAGGTTATAAAACGCATCTAGTTGGGAAGTGGCACCTGGGACATTACAAGAGGGAATATCTTCCTTTGAACAGAGGGTTTGTACCTACTAATTTTTTTGTTAGCTGTTAATGTCCAACTCTGGGCAAAGACTCTCCTTCCAGCTTTCTCCGTCAAGAGCTGCCAACGGACAATCTTTATTAAAAGAATCCAGTTCATCCCGCTATGTCCATCTGGGCACCTTTATACTGTAAAGGTGGCTCATTAAGGCCACCCTGTAACCACCCCGCAACGCCTCGTCGCACGGCGTCCACTCGATGTCGACAGGCGTTCTACGGGTTGACGCCGCGTTATGACCAATACCTAAACATCGTGGACCTGGCGCGGTTAACGAGGGAACGCCGGATGGTAAACGAGTGGACGTCGCTTGGTCCACGAATTTTGGAGTAGTCTGTTAACAATCGTGTACCGCTACACGATTGTTAACAGACTACTCCAAAATTCCTACAAACTCCACATAGTACAACGCGTCATACTGACGTCACATGAATTCTACATCTCGCAATCAGAGTTTGCCGTGCAACTAGCATAATACACTTCCCAATTTCAACGGTTGAGCAAGTGCCCGCCGCCAAACATAACACCCGTCTGGTCGGACGATCCTCCCTTTTCTATGGAGGATGAGTGAACTTTACTCCCTGTTCCTCATGCCACCACAAATTGGCACTTAGTTTTCACGTGTAATTCGTAATGTAAAATTTTACAAACCGTGAATTGGCACTCATAGCTGTCGCGCTTGATGAAGAAGAAAATGAAAGACGCAACAAAAAAAACTTATTTTGTGCACGAAATGTAGAAACAAAGAAAACACGAGTATTGGACCGCTCGTAGGTATTTTATAGTCGAAGAGATTTTTTTTTTTTTAATATTGTAATTAATATGCATGCATCCTGTCTCATATAAAAAAAATCGATAAAGCGCGCGGTCCATTCGGAACCCGCCTGTTGGCAATACGCTGTCAACGCAAGGCAAGCAAGCGAGCAGTCACAACATCTCGTTTTAACAAAGTTTTTGTGACACCTAAATTAAGACTGGAAAATACAACTATTTTGTCTAAAATATTGTATAGGTAGCAGTGGCGAAGGGTGAAATTTTGACAAAGGGAAGCCGGTCCAAAAAAATAAACACTTAAACACTTACCTACTGCAGGATATCTTGGAGGAGGTCTTCAGATAAGAATAATATCAAAAGCCCCACCTTCACCATCCAAAAAAGTACTGATGATTTGATAACAGTGTCTTTCAAGTATGATAAAAGCGGCTTTGTGAAAAGCCTTTTTCGACGTGCATCTCTATACCACACATGCATGCTTGTTAGTAAGTACTAAGTTAAGTACCTATTGTTAGGGAATAAGAGTCAAGAAAAAATAAAATAAAAAATTACAAAAATAATAAAGTGTTAAAAACCGAACCACACAAACACCGATCCAAAACCAACAAAAATATTAAGCAAAAATAAAGCAAATTATACACAATCACAACGTTATTTATATTCTAAAGCAATGCGTCTGTTTTTTTTTTTTAACAAAATGAGCTAAAATGTTGTTATAAAAATTCGGATTACTTTTCATTTTATTAAGCAAATTTTTTTCAATTGACATGATAGCCAAATCGGACAATCTCTGCTCTTTTTGGCAGTTTCGCACATACGTGTGAATGCGTTTTAAAGCAGAAAATGACCGCTCAGCTGAAGCTACTGAAATGGGGAGTGTCAGAATTAAACTGCAAAGAGTCGAAACTTGAGAAAATGCGTCTTTCAAAGACGTATTCTGGAGCTGTAAAAAAGCTCATAGGTGTCCAATTTATTTAACGACGCTGACGTAAATAAGACTTTAAGTTCATTTTTCAACGCGGTAAAATCAAAAATTCCCGGAAAGTTCGCTGTCAAAGAGGAAACTTTTTCAGTTGGAAATGATTGGTTGTATTGAAGATACTTTGATTTATTAAGTAAATCAATAAATACAAGCTGAGAAAAAGATCGGTACCTTTGAGTAATTTGAGCTTTGACTTTATCTATAATCGAGGAAAAAATACGCTTGTACGCCGTTTTGGGATCCGTGTCAAACCCGCCACACTTTTCCCAACCACTGCAACTCCTGAAAGCCAGAATCAACAGTGGCGACCGCCAGAAAAACGCCGAGCAATGAAGCTCGACGAGTCCCAGAGAAACGATTCAACTGTCTTGGGTCCCGCAACGAAATTAATCAGAAAAGAATAGCGGAGGAGTAAGAAAAAAGATATTTTTTCCACTTCCCTCCATAACAAGCAGGAGACAGAACAGAACTAGGCCAAACGGCACAAAGGGACATTATTGCAACTGGGAGAAGCCCAGATTGCCAAACACCACGGAATAAAATTTGATTAAGTTAATGGGTCCTAAGTAGGTATTAGCTGTTACAATTGATTCCAATAATAGGTATGGCAAAAGCGCCTGAACGCACGGAAATTGGTTCTAGTTTCTACAAGGTCCGTATAATAAACGACTCCGGATGTAACTTGTACACTATTCAACATAATATTGCGTTCATTCTGCCAAAGAACACACTCCCACAAGATGTGATGTGCGGACTGTTCAAATTCACAGTTCGATGTAGAACACTGACACAAAGGGGAAGGAACAAGTTTAAAAGAATACAGTTTACTTTTAAAGTTGCCATGACCTGTGAGAAATTGGGCAACGCAGTGGTCAACCACCAGCCATGTCTTAGCCAGCCGATCACCAACGGATGGAAAGAACAGATGGAGGTGCCGGCCCTTGATGGAATTATCCCACCTACTTTGCCATTCGGATAAGAGGTCCTCCCAGACTTCAGTCTGAGGTTTAAATAATCTAGAGATTTTATTAAAGTCGCGTTGTGTAACAAAATTAGTGTCCATGGCCTCCCCCCTCGCGGAGTAGTACATTGAAGCACGTCGCTGTACCTCAAGGTCGACTGGAAGTACACCTGCCAGTACCGGTAAGGCTTCAGTACTGACCGTTCTATACGCCTTGCATAAAAATATCAATGCCAAACGTTGGCTTTGAAGCAGTTTACGTCGTGCCGCTCCTATGCTGGCCCTATCGGCCCAAACAGGTGCACCGTA
This sequence comes from Sesamia inferens, assembly GCA_037179545.1. Classification (NCBI taxonomy): domain Eukaryota; kingdom Metazoa; phylum Arthropoda; class Insecta; order Lepidoptera; family Noctuidae; genus Sesamia; species Sesamia inferens. Next base: position 28,128,939 of record CM073925.1, read on the forward strand.
GCACATACATCCTAAGTAGGTAGCTCCATATATAGTTTTTAAAGTTAGGAATGATAGACCCCAAGTTGCTTTGGATATTCTAGTCAGGGCATAAAAGTTCTTTTTAGCTTTTTCACCAACTATTTTTATATGTTCGATAAATGAAAAATTCCTTTCTAAGATCATACCAAGGTAGCATACGGATTGCTGTTTTTTAATGGGAACGTTGTTAAATTTAATAGTAGGCAATGATTTAAGATTACCTTTTAGTAGAAGTTGATAGGTTTTATGTGGCGCAAATGCTAGGCGGTTACGATCACCCCACTGAGATATTAAATTTAGGCAAGTATTGGCCAAGTTCTCAAGTCCAGCTCGGGTACTTGACTGAATGAGCAGTAGGCCATCGTCCGCGTAACCAGTAAGTGAACAGCCGCAAGGAAGCGGGATCGCGAGGAAGTCATCAAAACCCAAATTCCATAAATAAGGACCGACAACTGAACCCTGAGGACATCCCATGGTTAGTGTTTTAGTACTAGAAAAATGACCGAGCTTAAGTACCGCGGAACCGTTTATAAAGTAAGAGTAAACGAGATTATATATGTTTCTATAGCAACCGCGGGTTTTTAATTTTAACAACAGCATAGGCCACCAGGCGTTATCAAAAGCCCCAGAAATATCCAGGAAGATCCCAATTACGTACTTGTTTTCAGATTGGTTAACGGTTCTTCTGACAGAAAGCGCCGCGTCGACTGTAGATTTACCTATGGTGAAGCCATATTGATTATTATGGAATTTTGGACCGTTCGGTAGTAAACGTGGAACGATGAGGCGCTCAAGAAGTTTACCCAAAGATGGTAGAAGAGTGATAGGACGATATGACTTCGGATCATCCGGTGGTTTGTCACCACACTTTGGTATTATTCGTAAGAAACCGCGTCGCCATTTACGAGGAAAAACGCCTTCAGCAATGCATCGGTTATATACAGTTAAGATGGCATCACCCGCTGTTTTACACGCTTCTTTAATCATCCTATTAGATATTTTATCTTCACCTGATGATTTGTTGACCGGTAGTTTTCTAACAATATTTATAAATTCGTCATTAGATGGTACGTCTGACATTGGTGATTCAGGTGGCACAGGAGCCCACGCTCTAATCTGTTGGTGGTAGTCGCTATCGTTAGCCGGTGAATCATCAGGGATAAGTGTATTTATTAGCACTTCTGTTGTTTCCTCTATGCCCGTGGTATGCCTATCATTGACTTTAATGTTTTGAACGTATGCAAGGTCGACCGATCTGTTAGCTTTAAATTCGTGATATAAGGGAGACCACGGACCCTCCCTGTCAAGCTTATCAACAATTTTTCGCAACAAATTACCCTTAGATTTTTCCACAGATGCTTTGTAGCGTGACTTGGCAACTCTAAAAGCATTCAAAGCGAACGTAAGAAGATCTCCAGTAATCTTTCGGCTCTTGAGTTTATTTAACTGTTTACGCGCTCTGCGATATCTTTTACGCTGTTCAACTAAGTAATCACTCCACCAGTCACATCTACGAATATTGGTCATAGATCCGCGACCAATGGCAATGTCAGCACAGTAGGTAAAGGTTTCTGACATAATGTCAGCACTTTCTTCGGCTGACAGCCCGTCCCGAGTGAATTCTTTGGCGTGACACGCAAAAAGCGAGCCGAAAAATTCCCAGTTCGCGCCTTTACATCTATATCTGAAATTACCGGGAATATGAGACGGACCCTGAATATAACCAGGAACAAATTCGTACACGATCAGGCGATGATCACTACAAGACGCGTCCGGTAGGACACGCCACCTATCCAAACGTACGTCGGCACTTGAAAGTGTGACGTCAATACAAGATTCGCCCATTTGGCTGCAGAAAGTAGGTGGTGCATCAGGGGTATTATGAATCGATAGGTTCATCTCAGCAATGAAATCCTCAACAGCGCAGCGTCGTTCGGTATCGGTGGCCCGAACCTTGCCATACCACAGAGACGATGACGCGTTGACATCCGCGCCAACGATAACTTTGCAGCCCGCGAGTGACCGCAAGACATGACGGAGATTATGTATATGAGGAGTAACAGGATCTGAATATTGAAAGTAACAGCTTACAACGAATACTTTAAAAGAAGCTGATGATACTTCGGCAACCGCACAGTGTGGCGTCATGAGGTCACGTAAAGACGTTACCGTAAAGTTAGAAGACCGCGCAATATAAATTCCGGCTCGTGCCCTGCAATCCAGTTGAACTACCCTGTGACGTAAACGTGAGTTTTGATATTGTTCTTGAATGAGTACAAGGTCTAAGTTGTAGTCAATAATTAATTTATCTAACTCTGATGTCGCCACCTTATCGTTGTGAAGGTTTAATTGCCCTATTTTTAACCTATCCATCTTAATTAGTAATTAGTATGTAGGATAAGTTGTTCGAGTTTTAATTTATAGGTACCGCACTGGTCCGACCCGCATCTATGATCATAGGGTTTTTTAAATCGTTTACACGCCGCGCAAACCGGGGTAAAATTCGAATCGCCCTTATGCGGGCAAACATTGGTTTCGTGAGCCTCGGAACAGACAGCGCAGGTTGGTGATTTATTAGCGCAATGCTTTTTAACATGACCGAATTGTTGACAATACGCGCAACGAACTACCTCGATATCATCAACAAAACGGCAAGTGGCCCAGTCAATAAATAATTTATCCTTGGTAGTCACAAGATGTTTACGTACCGCAGGTTCAATTTCTATGCCTATCCATTTCCGACCGGTATCGGTAGAACGCCTACGGACTATTTTTGTGGATTTAATAAAATCGTCTTCTTTTATTGGCAACTCATTTTTAATGTTTTGGCGGTATATAGCTTGCAAAAAATTTTTGTCTTCCATTGAGGCGGGAATGTCCTTAACTAATAGACGGGGGCGGCGACCCTTTGGTTTTTCTAAGCGGAGACCGGCAGACTTTATAGCGTCTACCGATTCTAATCTTTTTAATTGGTTTTGATTAGCCACCCGTAGTACAACTCCCGATTTGGCGGTTTTTTTAATACCGACTATTTGAAACCCATCGTCACTCGGTCTAATCGCTTTCATAAGAGCTTGTTTAGTGGCGGACGATGACGCATAGTCAGCTGATCGCTCCTGGGTCGGATAGGCGACGACACAAGGCAGAGGCACTCTAGATTCAATAGCCGGGGCCACTTTAGGCAACCGCAGTTTCAAAGAATCTGCGTACGACACTTTATTGTCCTCATTAACGGTTTTAACGCCGGATTTTAATTTGATTATTTCTAATTCGCGCTCAGTATTAGCAAGCTTTGTTTCGTTACACGAAGATTTTAAAGCTAACAAAGACACGATACTTGTAACTCGTTGAGTCATATCCATAATAGATGATTTATTAGCGACATTTATACGAGAACCGTTATCGTTAACCAGTTCGTTTATTTTGGACAGGTACACAGACGCCTCCGAAACCAAATCGTAATAACTATCACTGTTACTATTGGACATATTTAATGTAGGCGAGGACTGTTCTGGAGAATTAGGAGCTATTTGTAAGCGCTTCGACCTATCATCTACTAATTTGTCGGTCGGAGACATTTCACAAAATAGACGCTTAGCCGTCTGCGTTGGCGGGGACCTAAGTGTTTTATTATTTCTACGAAAAATATCTCCACCACGATCAGGCGGGTCATCATTGTAAGTCGACATAAGTAATTAATAAACAAGAAAACAAATCTAACTTAACGAAAAGAAAATAAAACTAGTGAGAAGAGAAGAAAAAAAAAATTACGTTACCCTCACAAAAAAGAAAAAAAGAAAAAGACTAAATAAGACTTTAAGTTCATTTTTCAACGCGGTAAAATCAAAAATTCCCGGAAAGTTCGCTGTCAAAGAGGAAACTTTTTCAGTTGGAAATGATTGGTTGTATTGAAGATACTTTGATTTATTAAGTAAATCAATAAATACAAGCTGAGAAAAAGATCGGTACCTTTGAGTAATTTGAGCTTTGACTTTATCTATAATCGAGGAAAAAATACGCTTGTACGCCGTTTTGGGATCCGTGTCAGTATTTATTCGGCGCCGTCGAAGCGGCGGCTCACAGATTTGTTCCATGCTGTGGAAAATGGTATCAAACGAATTAATAAACTCTTCCGAAATCCACCGTTCAAAAGAATCGATTTCGCGCTTTGCCACTTCAATGTCTACTTGCTTACTTTGAAGCAAAGCAAAAAGAACGTCGGTCTTTTCGAAAATGTCTGAGAAAACACGCAATAAGAAGCAAAACTGCATGTCTTCCAGTTTGTGTAACAAGCACTCGGACATTGAAATTGATTCGCTGTCCCATGATTCCGGTGAATCTAAAATACAATTCAAAGTTTCGATCATGTCGGTTCTGCAGTTGAAAATTACGTTAATTATGCGCGAGTGATAATGCCATTGCGTTTCTGCATCCGACGATGAGCAACTTCTTTCAGAAGATTCGATCTTTTAGAAGATTTATTAAAAAAGCGTACGATACTGTTAATATGACCAAAAAAAGCTTTTAATTCGGGTACGAATTCAAGAGACCGACTCAAGACTAAGTTTAAAATGTGAGCATAGCATGGAATAAACATCGCCATGAGACAGATTTCACGAACTTTAGTTTGTACATCACCGTGCTCTCCAGACATAACTGCCGCACCATCGTAAGACTGTCCAATTAATTTATCTTTACAACGAAAGTCATCGAAAATACCGAGTAACATGGTGGTCAAAATGTCGGCATTTCGACCACCACTTACGTCATAGAAGCCCAGAAAACGCTCTTCAATTCCACTGCTGGACAAGTACCGCAATATAACAGTCAACTGTTCCCTGTGACTGACGTCCGGCGTTTCGTCGATCATAACCGATACAAATGAAGCTGAATTTATTTCCGACTTTATCTCGTCACGCATAGAAGACGCGATACAATGAATTAAGTCATTTTGGATGTCACTTGAAAATCCTGAAAATACAGAATTTTGGGTCGAGGAACATTGCTCCAAATGAGAATCAAGGACTGTATCGTACTTGCACAAATAATTTAACGTTTCAATGTAATTTCCGCGATTGTCCGAGTCTGCTCTTTCATTGTGACCGCGAAATGGTAATTCTTGCTTCCCCAAAAGAATGACTGTGTCAATAAAACGTTTCATTAACTCGCGATTACGGTCAACTTTTCTGTTATGTACATCAAAAGCGTTGGAAAAAAAGACTCGATTCTGCCATTATTTCCAAATTCGTGGAGTAACAAGCAGCTGCGGATGTGTTTTTCAGTCTGAATGTGTTTTTTGGCTGAGTTAGACAAATTATTAATATCCGTAAAACCCGCACTGCTCCAAACAGATTTCGAATCAGAAAATAACAAACACGGAAAACAAAACATTTTGTTCAGTTTGCAACTGCCTGTCATCCATGTATATTTATCATATAACGACGCGTGAAAATGTTTAAAAAATCCATCTCGCCTTTTGCAATCAATAATCATGTGTGGGAGTGCTCGACCTAACTGAATAACATGCTTCTTGTATGCATAACTTAGTTTTGAAAATGAAGTTTCTTTTGTAAGCAGGTAGTCTGTTGAGCAGCTCTCTATATGAATTAAAGCCATAATAACAAACAAAATCCACAGTATTTAACCAAATCTACGATTAAATTACCTTACAGAATCAGTCACAGTTTAAATAACACAAATATTAAAAACAAACGAAAAACTCACGCACCAGTGGTAGGTATAGAGGAACACATACTAACAATAATTTATTTTCAACTTTGTCGTGTTTCCTTTCTCGTAGTGGGGTGGTTTCTTTGTCTCTTTCTAATAGAGGAGAGGAGAGAACTACAAGCCGCTTGGCATTAGCCTATATTTATCAAGTTTTACCGACGGTTAGCGAGCATTAGAAAGAGATGGTCTGACACGCTCTGTCTCTTTTCGCCTCATAGTAAAACGTTGACCGAGGTAAGCTGTAATTCGTCGAGTTGCCTTCAATGTAATGTACGAAAAATTGAAGCGCTGATTAATTTACGACTATAAAATGAAATGTGATACTTAGGGTATTGCTAAAAATTACGATTGCTATTGTAAATCGCGCCGGCATTTGATTAATAATAATACTTTGTTAATGAAATAGAATGTAAATACTTTTGTATGAATATGGAATTGATTTTTGAAAGGTAACCCGGTGGGAATCGGCTTGTATGGACTCTTCGCCACTGATAGGTAGCTAGAATCATGCTGTCACATATGAGGACCTGGAGTTATGCACTTGACAAATCAGCAGAAATATAAAAATATACACATAATGCTTAAAAACCTTCATCGGTGTTATAACTAATGAAAGAGCTCTAAACACCGCCCATTGTGTCACCCTTTGTAAAATCTTTATATTTATGTTCTGTAATTTATATGATGTACATAATAATGACTATTCTATTATATTTTTCAATTAATACCTAATGGTTTTATTGATTAAGTAGGTATTTATCATTCTAGGTTTGACTCTCACGTCGGCTTTTGGACTGGAAAGATCGATTTATATGATCACACCAATATGGAGCTGAATACATGGGGCTTCGACTTCAGAAGAGGTAACCTATACAAGTCGTGTTTTAAAGTTCACAGTTGAAAATATTTCACCAATTTCATGGCATTTACAAAGTTTCCTGCTTCGACAAGCCATGACCTCTTGATGGGATTACCCATCGCCAAAAATGGCGAACATACCTATAGATATGCAATCAAAGTCAGTTTTTATTTGTATTCCCTTATTAAACCCATGAAGAAATAAAAAAAAAAGTTTATTTACGTAGATTAGACAGCATCTTTATTAGATACTATTCGTATCCTTTATGTATTCCTAAATTGAGCGTTTTAGCCTGTTGGTTAAATGTTATGTATATTTTTGTATAGGTTTCGAAGTTGCTGATGACTTATTTGGTCAGTATGCGACAGATATTTACACCAAAGAAGCAATAAAGGTAAGAAAGTCAGCTATTTAATCCACGTGGATTCAACTGGTTTAAGCTCCGTGCCTTAATTAATAAAGTCTTTAAATGAAAAAGTGTCTGTAAATTGCTGTAAGTAATTGCTTGCTTGTTAAAGACGTGCCATTATGCATCAGATACAGTAATTGAGATAAAGATAAAGTTAGCTTTTTTAGGTGGTAAATGCTCACAATAATAGCGAACCATTATTTTTAATGGTAGCCCATTCCGCGATGCACAGTGGGAACCCATCCGAGTTCCTTAGAGCGCCAGACGGCGTTATTGAAAGATTCTCATACATCAACGATACGCAAAGGAGAAAATATGCAGGTTTGTTTTTTACTGACTGTATCTTTTCTAGATACTTAGTAAATTCCTAGTTTAGTCCTGTGTCTGGGGGGACTTTCATTATAATAAATTGTACCTTACATATTTTAGTTCCAACCGCGACACGTTGCTGCGGTCACAGAGCGGTGCTGACAATACGACAATAAATGAAAACACGAACAATGCTGGTTCATAGGAATAATCCTAAACCATAGAAAAAAACCTAGCATCAAAAATAAAAAAAATAAAATTTCAAACAAACTAAATCGCATAAAATTGTAAACGGAATAGAACATCCTTTAAAAATATTGGTTCACTGACCTCCAATCGGCCACAGCCCGATCCTGTATCGACTTGGTTTTTTCGCGCCATTATTATTAAAGTTTGGTACCGCAGGTTGCGGCGGTCATTAACCTGTAAGCGTTTTCTTATCAACATGTACCTACATCATGTAGAAAATGTAAAAAATTAAAAATAATTTCCTGTAACTAAACTAATGGACATATTTATATGGTTTTTTATGGGTCGACTGAGAATGTGTTGAGGTACACGATGTTTAATTTATTGTCGTATTGTCAGCAACTCTGTGCAGATTCATATTTATTATATAGATTCAGCTAAAAGTTACTATTGCCTTTGCCAGTACCTACGACCTGTGACGCCGTAGCTCGTTAGGATGATGTTGATTCCGTATGTTGTTATTGCAGATATTATTTTATTTTCCACGATAATATGCCAATGACTCAAGGACTCATTATTGGAATGCATATTATTATTTATAATGAAGGGCAAGGGTCTACGTTATTATTTTTAATAACTGTTGCAACTGTTATTCGGCTCATATCGTTAATTAATCTATTTATTTACTGCTTTTAAAACCATAAAAACCAGGAAAATACAAGCGAAAAGAAGCGCGTCCTTGAAGTAACAATTACCACATTTACCATCTACCTACCAGCACTGGGCCCGCATTGTGGATTACGGCCCTCTCACTCTTTTTTTTTTTTTGTTCTCTCCCTCTCACTGAGTGGCCTATGAATCAGTAGCAGGAACGTTTAAAAATAAAAATCTGTTACTTCCCAGGTATGCTGACAAAGTTGGACGAGTCAGTAGGCAAGGTGGTCGAATCATTAGGGAACAAAGGTTTACTTGAGAACACGATCATTTTGTTCAGCTCTGACAATGGCGGACCGGCTGCAGGCTTTAATGAAAACGCTGCCTCTAATTATCCTCTTAAAGGGGTGAGTATGGTTAGAGAAAACAATAACTTCTGCGCGGCAGTAATTTGCCTCCGTCCGACTTATCCTGGGCATTCAGCTTCGCTATCTCCTTGCTCTCCCCTAACTAGTTGATTATTTTCATAACTGCCTCAACTTTATAATTCTATAAATGGTAAAATTGTAGAAGAAAATGCGTACCTACACAGAAATGTACCCTCGTCACTATAATTAACATGATTTGTAAGATTTTCCCGTTACAATTGTGTCGCTTTAGTTGAGTTTTTTAGTACACTCATTTTAAGATTTACTAACTTTAAATAATTGTGAAGGTTTGTGATAGATATAAATAAATATATATGGACAAATCACACAGATTGAGCTAGCCCCAAAGTAAGCTCGAGACTTGTGTTATTGGATACTAACTCAACAATACTATATTTATAATAGATACATATATAGATAAACATGCAAGACCCAGGCCAATCAGGAAAAGATCGTTTTCCATCATGACCTGGCCGGCGATTGAACCCGAGCCTCCACGTCGCAGGCAGGCGTAACCGTACTTGTATGTTTTCCGAAATGGTATTTGACCTGTACGACACATAAATACCTATAATAATTATTGTTATAAATATGATATTAAGTTCAACTCTGAGATAACAGCTCAGAGCACGATTGGGAGAAAAACAACGTGCTGTGTCGACCCTAAAATAAATTGGCATAATAGCAGGACGATAATGAATATGATATAGAGTTATTCAATGTTATTTCAAGAGCAAGATACACTCCCGTAGCCAGGTCGTGAGAATCATTCCCATTAGACAATGGGTCTAATTCCTTTAACCCACAAACTAAAGTAGGTACTTAATTCTAAAAGTTCTATTTCATTAAGAAAAGGAAACAAGATACCTAAATATTATTCAGTTCTCTCAAATTAAGATAAGTACTCCAAAGTTTAGACGTGATTAAAAATCATTTAAAAAATATATACAACATTATTTTTGTTTATGCGAGAACTGAAACACGTGTCTAGTATTTTTATGTAAAGAATCTATGTAAAAAATTTCTAAAATAAATCATGAAAAACCACAAAGGTATGAGCTTGCTGTTCTACTGGGTTGTCCCAACAAAAATATGGTCAAAGGTTCGCTCGTGCGGGCGAGCGCGGGGCGTTGACCTCTGGCCTCAACTATTGCGCGCGCGGCTATTATGATTTATCGTAAAACTACGTGCGTACGCTCGGTATCCAAACAGAACAATTTCTAAATATGTTTGGGAAAAAATATAACATAGTGTAAAAATGATTGGAATCGTTTCAGTTGCTTATATGAGGGTTAAATTGAAAGTTCTTAGAAAATAAAAAACTGATAACATTAGCCAGTTATTACTTTTATTATATCTTTTCAAAATATTGTCCATTCACGTCAATACACCGTTGCATGCGATGGAACCACTGGGAAAAGCACTTTGCCCACTCGTCCTTAGGGGTCTCTTCAATGGCATCGCGATACGCAGCCACCGCTTCTTCAGCATTCATAAACCGCTTTCCTTTAAGTTTTTCTTTAATTTTTGGAAATAAATAAAAATCACAAGGCGCGAGGTCGGGACTATACGGCAGGTGACCCAGTAATTCAACGTTCGATGTCGCCAAATAGTCGATCGTTCGCTTGGCGGTGTGCGACGAGGCGTCGTCGTGGTGAAGGAGGATCCTACTGCGAGGTCGTTTCTCTCGAACTTTTTCCAAGACAAGTGGCAAACAATTGGTAGTGTACCATTCTGCAGAAACTGTTTTTTGATCCTCTAACATAATTGTTGCGAAATGACCTATCCTTCCAAAGAACGAGGCCACCATTTTTTTCCCGCACTTCGATCTCTCTTCACTTTAGTTGGCAACTCCTCGAAAGGAAACACCCACTGAGCAGATTGTCTTTTGGTTTCAGGATCATAACAGTAAATCCAGCTTTCGTCACCTGTTAGTATGTCGAACACAGCATTTGAGTCACCTCCGTTAAATCTTTCAGTCATTTTACGGCACCAATCCACACGATGGAGTTTTTGAGCCTCAGTCAAATTATGAGGTATCCACCGGGCGCAAAGCTTCCTGACCGCTAAATGTTCGTGGAGGATTTTGTGCACTTGACTCATACCGATGCCTAAGCTTGTCCGAATCTGCTGATAGGTCACTCTTTTGTCAGTCTCTATCATACGCCGCACAACACAGATGTTATCTTCAGTCGTCGCCGTAGAAGGCCGTCCCTCACGTAAATCATCAGTGAGATTAGTGCGACCACGTTTAAACTCATTAAAACAGTTGTAAACAGTCGCACGAGATGGGGCTTCATCGTGAAAGGCCAATCGTAGTCTATCATAATTTTCTTGTTGACTTAAATGACATCGAAAGTCATAAAAAATCATTGCACGAAAATTTTCTCGTGTTAAATTCATGTTGACGTGACACAGACAATTTTCAATTTGCCGCCAAATCGTATAACTAATGACAAATGAATGAAATATATACTCAGTAATATTGCCAAAGAGTTCTATTTTCAAATTTTAGAATTATTTTTTTATTATATTGTTTATAAGTGGCCAGTTCTAAGAACTTTCAGTTTGACCCTCATAGTGAACAAACTATATTCAGGTTTCGCATAAACAAAAAATAAAGTTATATGTAAAAAATAAAGGTGTCACGGTTTAACTTGAAGTATTATATAGTCCAGTATATTCAACTTCACCCATTTTTGGAACATAGGTATATCAATACAAAAAAAAAAAAACGAGTGTGCTTATGACCACACGACTGAAGTGAAACTTCTTTTGCACCATCTGTATGTATATATATATATATATATATATATATATATATATATATGTGTACAATATATACATGTATACACATATACATATATTAATTTTCTATAAATATTTAAATTTATTTCATGCTTTCATTTATAAATTAATATTTTTGCATAGACCTCCAATTTAAAAAAAAAAAAAGTGGATTCCCTCGGGGCCAAAAGGTCGGGCTCTTCCTCCTGAATCAGGGGACCCCAAACTCGGGTAGTCCACGACCTCTGGTTCCCGAGATAATCCACGGGGGGGTGAGGTAACTAAAGGGGGGGGTAGATTTCGTGGGGTTGCGGGGGGTAGGGGGGAGGGGGAGAGGGGGGAGTGGATTCCCTCGGGGCCAAAAGGTCGGGCTCCTCCTCCTGATTCAGGGGACCCCAAACTCGGGTAGTCCACGACCTCTGGTTCCCGAGATAATCCACGGGGGGGTGAGGTAATCAATGAGGGGGGTCGGGGGGTGTTCGCAGCGTCATGTTCTCGAAGAAATTCATAGTTCTTAATCAATCAAGGTACTTAGCTTAATAATTGAGCTTATGAGGCTCGAAAGCAATTTGTACTTTGTGTCCAATTATCGTGTTGTGACGATATCTTAAAGCTTCTATACTTTCAATTATATCAGAAATGTTCAGCAAAAATATATAAAACAATATAAAGGCCAGAACAGAACGAAATTTATAAATTTATTTGTGCTCTTAGGTAATCAATTGTTAACAAATCTTAAAAAGATCCAAAAAATATATATTGCCTTCGGCGAGATGCGAACTCACAACTTCATACTCGACTCAATTGTTAACAAATCTTAAAAAAGATCCAAAAAATATATATTGCCTTCGGCGAGATGCGAACTCACAACTTCATACTCGACAGGTCATGCAATATTTACATGAGCCAACTCCTTGTTTGTATTACAGACGAAATAGGACTATACTCTGCTTCCGTTCGCCTTCATCATTTTTTTTCCTATCATTTTTCGTAACGCTTTCGCTAGTTTACTCCCCAAGTCAAGCGTGCCTAAAGAAGTTTCACTTCAAAAATTAGGAAGGAACTACTACTACGAATTGTTTTTATTTTAGGTAAAAAATACATTGTGGGAAGGCGGCATTCGCGGCGCAGGCCTCTTGTGGAGCCCTCTTATAAAACAACAGTCTCGAGTCGCCAATCAAACGTGCCACCTTGTGGATTGGCTACCTACATTTTACAGCGCTGCGGGAGGCAATACCAGGTGGTTTAAATTTATACGTATTTCAATTCTACAGAGCACCTTCAAATTAGAAGGGCAAGGAAACACTGCAGTGGCGCCACAGCGGCATCACAATCGCGCTGCTCTTTAATTTTAATAAAAAAAAAACTATAACTCTTTACCTAATTTGTACGAAGCACAAACTCCATATATAAAATGTTATTTTTTGTTTATGCGAAACCTGCATATAGTTTGTTCAGAATAAGCAATTGAATCGATTCCAATCATTTTTACACCATGTTATATTTTTCCCAAATACAATTAGAAACTGTTGAATGTGGTTACCGAGCACGGTACCCAGCTTATTTCGATCATCGCCCGCGCAACAGCTAACGCCAGAGGTCGGTCGCCCGCAGGAATGGAGCGTGATCCATATTTTTGTTGGGACAGCCAAATAGGATTAAAAGCTCATAACTTTGTTAAGATAAGATATTTTATTTGCTTAAAACATGGTATACAAGATGATATAAAAAATATTTGATCGAACATGTTTTGCTTAGTACTTAAAGCATGCAAAATTATTACATTTGTTAACAGGTCATTGAAATAATAATAATATGTCACATTGGAATTCCATTTAAAAAAATCATTGATATTATAAAAGTTATTATTATTGAACCATTTATATAATTTAATTTTAAACAATTTACAATTTAACGTTTTAAACATAGTTGGTAATTTATTATATACAATCGCACACACATAGCCAGAGCGTTTTTTTATTTCGCTGACCTAGGCAGCTCATCCAGCACAAGTCTGTATTGATCACGCCGACTTCGAGAGCTTATTTCCTGAGCAGTTTTAAATAATTCTTTATGTTTTTGAACAAACATGCATACTTCATAAATATAGGGTGAATGATCCAATTATCGACAGTTTTAGGACTGTGTTTGCAATAAAAACTGTTAAAAAATAAACTACAAAACTCAGTTTAACAGCACTTAGTGCAAATAACCATCTATATTCTCAAGAATGCGCACAATGATTTACAATTGAAGTATAAGTAACACGTGATTAGAAAATTGACAAAATATTAAAAAATACTAAAATCACCAGTTATTGACATCTAGGATCCAGTTGTCCATACCCAGTGGCCGACAGTTACCCAGTAATGGACATCCAGTCATCGACACCGAACAACATAAATTATGACTGACATGATAGTATTTGGAAAGGAGAAAAATAAATTAATACAATTTAATTTGAATCATTATATTCATTTAAATTAAAAGAGGTACCTATGTAATCATTAAATATACAGTCTGTAACTTGAATGTCATTTGTGCACAAAATTTCGAGAGGTGCAAATTAAGATGAGATTTGTGGCCATCTAAAAAAAGTAGAATTGGCTTCTATATTTTCTCCTTTTCAAGCCACGGGTTGAAGATATTAGTCACATATTCATAGAATGTGCTGCTGCACATCCACCCACTTTCATACTTCCCTATCGCCCAATTTTCAGGCACACTGACTGCGATATGTGATGGAATTCTTTCGTAGTTGTAAACTATCATGGGTGGGGCAAGCTGTGCAGCAGCGTTTCCGGTAAATAAAACTATTAGATTTTCTTTTTCGTCACCACACGCAGAGTAAAGATGTTTATCCCCTTTTTTGCTATAACACGGCCTGGTTTTGGCGATAAAAAATGCACTCTCGTTAGCATTGAACATTCGGTTTGGGTCTTTGAATATTTCTTTTAAATTATTTTCTTCTATATAGTCATTTATTTCTTGAAACCGCTTTCTTATACGTTTCCGCTTTTTCAGAAACGTTGTCCCGAGCCATAGATACCTAGATTTTCCGGCAATTTTGCAATCAAAATTGGATGTCTTTTTAGAAATAAATTGGACCACTTTTTCCAGGTCTGTTGTTTGTAAAGGGGTTCGATATTATTTCATCCTTTATTATTTTTTGCACACTGTCTAGTAGGCAATCATTTAAAATAGGAAAGTGTTTTTCAGCCATGTCTAAGAGCCACCTAACCAAAATTTCTTCATGCTCATTTAAAATTATTGTTAGGCCCCATTGTACACGTTATAGGAGTCTTTCCTGATATTATATTATAAAGTGTTACACGAGGCACCCGAAATCATTTAGCAGCAATGGCAACCTTCTCTTCATTACGAACAGCTTTCACCACATAGCCCGTCTGTTCAGGCGAATAATTTTTTCTTGGAGGCGCCTGAAAGAAAACATAAAAACCAGTAATGAACAGATCCAGTAATCGACACTTTGTTCTTTACTGGTACGTGGACTCCAAATTATTTATTTTAGAAATGCAATTAAACTGCATGGAAAAAGGAATCAGAACGGTGTACCCACTTAAGAAATTTCAAAAAAATTAATTATGGACATGTGTCCATTACTGGAGAAAGTATGTATGTCGGAACCAGTTAATGACACTGGCTTAATCTTAAGAAATGTGTGATAATGAATAGGACGAATAATTACAAATTATCTCTCATTTCAATGCTTAGCTTTAAAATCAATTAGAATTCAGTTACAATAAATAACAATCACATAATTTAAAAAAAATAGACTCACCTTCTTAACGATTATGTAAGTAAAATTGGATTCTTCCAGAGGAACACTAACTTGGTCAATGTTTATTTCGCCAACTTGAAACAAAACGGCCGATCGCACTGACGCATAATTATAGGGCTAATAGGAGGTCAGACTCTAAGATTAAGTATTGCTATACCAAAATATGAGTGTACAAGGCTTGTTTTCATTCAATAAAGTTAAAAAGTGTCCATTACTGGGGTCTTGTCCATCACTGGTTCTTTCACCCTATAATGAAATGAATATGTTGTTTTTCATAATATCTTTTTGAAATTTTGTAAATAGAACCTTTACTTAAAAATACTGGACACGTGTTTCGGGTTTGGCATAAACAAATATTAATGTTATTTAATTAAAACTTAGTAGGTAATATCACGAATTCTTAAAGTAGCAATTAGTTCCTTTTTTTCTGAATTTATCATATATTTACTTCTAACTTCTACAGAGCCACTTGCCATAGACAACCAGCTATTCTGACGTTAACTTGGTGCGCTGACCCTTAATCCCCAGACTAAACTGAGGCATGGCAGAATAGTCTGTTCCAACTCAGTGGAAATGTTCAAAAATATAATACTTTTAAAAATTATCTGTTTATAACGCTATTCTAATTTAATATTATGATTTTAGTGTATTTGCAGATAAAAACATTGACGGCTTCGATTTATGGGAGGCTTTATCTAAAGATCTCCCATCTCAGAGAACTAAAACAGTGCACAACATAGATGACATCTGGGGATCAGCTTCCATTACTGTTGATAATTGGAAAATCGTTAAAGGTAATCCACATGACAGAAATCAATTAAAGCATAATCAAAAAAAAAAAAAAAAAGGCGTGTGGCACTCGGAGACTGCCGCGGTAAGCTATTGCATAGCCTTTTTTTTTATCAACTATAACTTGCAATTATAATTATTTATTTATTTTATTTATACAGTAATTTTTCCTTTGTTTTTCTTTTCTTTGATATCAATTCAACTTTTCTTTCTGTTTTGTAATTTATTTACTTTTTACCAGCAACGTCATCAAAAGAGTGCGAAAAATGGTGACGATTAAGCGACTAAACTATATTCAATGTTTTCTTTTCGACTTTGATAAAGAGATAGAAAGAAGCTAAGCAATAGCTTAAAAATGACATCATGTTCGTTATCACACCCATGTCAGAATGTCATGAAATATGATGTCGGCCATCTTGGATTTCAAAAATGAAATCATTTTCGTGATCAGCCTGAGTTTTGGCGGGAAAGTCAAGCTGAGTGTCACGCTCGTTTTTCATTGGACTTTTAAAATTATTTATAGTGTTATTTACTAAATAAAAGTGCGTGATTTATGTAGTAAAAAGTGCATTTAGTAAATAGTTCATAAAGAACAGTGAAATATCGCTGCATAGTGGCCACATCATGACTTTGTCCCAAACCTCACTCGTAAGACGGGTCACGCGGCCGTCTTTTTCGACATGAATAATTCATAATTACGTGGCATTGGCTAAATGCACAAACTGTGCGAAGCCAAAAAATAAAGAAATAAAGAAAAAACCCATTAAATCTATTATATTATCACTCGAGTCAGTAAGCATGTAAAATGAGAAAACTAACATAGAACGATCCGTGTGAGAACTAAACGATCACTATTACACAACAACACTGATACCTTTGAGAAAGCGGACTTCCTCTACAATAGGGCAATTCCTCCGTAAGGTCTGTCTATGCTATTACTTATAATCTCTGTCATTGTGTGCTGTTTCGGAGCAATCGCAAGACCGGCCGGGCACTGAGGGGCAGGCAAGACAGCTATAGTATCCTTATGACTCCACCAACTGGTATTTCGTTGACTCGGAAACGGCGCACAGGGAGCACCACGAAATATACTCAAAGACTCCGAGGTTCTTTTTCAATATACCCCACTGTTTTGTCGTGGTGGCCTAGTGGTTAAAACACCAGCCTCTCAAGTATGAGTGCGCGGGTTCGATTCCAGGTCAGGCAAATACCAATGTAACTTTCCTAAAGTTATATGTACTTTCTAAGTATATCTTGGACACCAATGACTGAAGTCGAAGGAAAACATCTTGAGGAAACCTGGGCTTTATAAGCCTGAAATCGCCAACCCGCATTGAGCAAGCGTGGTGATTACGCTCAATCCTTCTCTGTATGAGAGGAGATCTGTGCCCAGCAGTGGGACGATAAAAAGGTTGTTGATGATGAACGGCGTCGGTGTCGAATTATTTGTTATCAATTTAATATTTTCGAGCTGATCTTTAGTAACATAATCACTTCTGATTGCGTTAACATCTGACCGTAGAATTAATAAATCCTTCGTCAACTTCTTTACGTACGTTCTACGTAGTCAAAGCAAACTGGTGGCAATTTGTGAAGGTCATATGCCACAAGAACTGGGATTGTTCGGGATCCGTGATTTTAAACACCGTAATCGTATATTTTAGGTCTTTCTGCTTTTTGTTCTTACGCCTCGATACATGTTTTTGTCTTGTCTTCGTAGAAACAAACAATAACTTTTTTGCCTCATCAATGTCTTCCTCAGAAAAAGCCGACGAGCATATTTTTATTAAACTTTCGTTGTTTCGTTTCGGAGATAACAATATTACAACTCGTACACTTAAATGTACTCGTATTAACATTGTTCACCGACATCTTTCTGTAATATTTTATTTTATAAAAACTTCAACTTCAACTCTTGATCTGGTCCCTGTGGATAGATACCACAATTTTGCCAATAACACGTGTAACAAATTATAGAAATTCTTTAAAAAAATATTTCACAATAATGGCGGATATCGCCAATAACAGTTGAAAAAACGGCCGCGTGTGCACTTTTTACTCTATAAAATCACGCGCTTTTATTTAGTAAACAACACTATAAATAATTTAAAAGTCCAATGAAAAATTAGCGTGACATTCATCTTAGCTTTTCCGTTAAAAAAAAAAAGCTATTTTATAAAAACACTACTAAATTAATTTGAATAAAAGTACTTAATAATTAATTATATGAAAAGTTTTTAAGGTAGCCATGACAACGTCGATGACGTCTATGACATATCTCTATAGAAGACCTATTTCAGAGAGAAAATTAATCGTAAGTTTAGCACATCGCGACTATCAGTAACATGGCAAGTGTGTAGAACTGAGTTCGCGCCCTGCAATATGCATGCTCTTTTTGAAAATCTATAAATTGTTTTCAAAAGATGTAGTCGCACGCACACAAACATACCGTGCCGAAGACTGCCGAACTGAAAGGACGTTAGACGATGTACGGCCTTCAAGCCACACCTCCGTGCCCGTCGGAGTGGGGAGCGTGAGGTTTTTTCGTTACGGAATTTCTGGATTCGGTCCCCGCGCTCAAGGCCCGCGATAGAAGCTATGCAATAGCTTAAAAATTGTCTTTTCAAACAATTCATTATAGTTGGTCCTTAGATGCTGAAAGTCGTCCTGCATGCGTCTGCGTCTGGCATGAAATTCCATTTTATTTTATGAAACAGTTTTTCAAAAATCACACTACATTGGTAAGAAATTGACACTGACAGCGCTTTATGTCGTAACAGTAAGGATGATTTTGCGTAATGCAAGTGTTACCACTGATATTCTGTAGACTTTATTTGCTTCATTTGTTTTGATATACGAATACATATTTTATTATATTTATTTTTTTAAAACCTTTACTGTCTACTTCCTGGGACCTACGAGCTCGCGCCTCCTATCTTCAGATTTATCGGAACCTACCCAGCTCTATATTTTTAAACAACTTAAAAAGCTTCCAAACAATGTTATTTCAGGCTCAAATTACAATGGTTCATGGGACTATTGGTACGGGCCGAGCGGTCGTGAAGGCACATATGACTTCGATATAGTTTACAAAAGCAAATCAGCCGAGGCCATCAGCAAGATTGCTAAAATGCCTAGTAAAGACAAGATTACAAGCATCAGGTAATTTTCCGAGTATCTCCCTTTAGTCTGTTCTAAAAGTAATTCTATGAAATGTAAACACATTGATCAGAAGCGTAACTATGGGTAGCAATTCGTACATATGTCACTTATGAATAACAGGCTTTGATTTCATTATTTAAATACCTAAACTAGGTTTTTAAATCACTGTAAAGCTTTTCATTTAAAATATAAAAAGTTTGAGTTTTCGTTTTAAGATTTTTTATGGATTCATCAAATACGTTTGAAACAAACTTTAGACAGATACCATCTTTTGGCTGAAATGATAATGAAGTAGGTACAGAGGACAGATTTTCAACTTTATCTCTACAGCATTAAGGCTTAAGGTTGATTGAATATTGGACAGTTTCGGATAGCTTGACCTGCTGTCGTCCGTACATTTGCCCCCTTATTCATAAACGCTGCTTAAAGTTAACTAGTGATTAGCGATTTTTTAAATATACATTTTAGAAGCTTGCACGTCACTTAACTTTAATAATCCATTATGAATAAACCCCTTAAACACTGTGGTGTTTATTCATAAAGGACGATTTAAGTTAAGTGACGTTAAAAGGTCAAAAATGTATGGTTAAAGAATCGCTAATCACTAGTTAACTTTAAGCAGTTTTTATGAATAAGGGGGTTTATCCGTAACTTTGAAATAACTTATGACGTTGAACGCAATTTATTATTTTTAGAGATGCGTCAACAATAAAGTGCGATAAGAGTATTCCACTTACGACCTGCAAGCCGTTGGTGGCTTCCTGCCTCTTTGATATCAGTATAGATCCTTGCGAGCTAAGGAATATGGCTGATGAGTAAGTTAAATGTTAAAATAACTATTAATTTAGTCACCTTTACACACGCAAGCAAACTCAGAACATCTTAGTATATAGAGTGGTGCTATTAAACATCGTGTACCTCAACACATTCTCAGTCTACCCATAAAAAATCATATAAATATGTCATGTAAATGTGTTCCTGTGACTAATCACAGGAAACTATTTTTATTTTTCACATTTTCTACATGATGTACATGTTGATAAGCGCTTACAGCTTAATGACCGCCGCATCCTGTGGTACCAAACTTTAATAATAATGGCGCGAAAATAGCAAGTCGATATAGGATCGTGCTGTCGCCGATCGAAGGTCAGTGAATCAATATTTTTAAAGGGTGTTCTATTCCGTTTGCAATTTTATGCGATTTAGTTTGAAATTTTCATTTTTTTTTTATTTTTGATGTTAGGTTTTTTTCTATGGTTTAGGATTATTCCTATGAACCAGCATTGTTCTTGTTTTCATTTATTGTCGTATTGTCAGCACCACTCTGTATAGGTATACACACGAGCGACGCATTTGCCGTTGACGCGTGTCGGTCGTGTTAATGAGCATGTTTGGTTATTCCAAGAAAAAGACAACTGTAAACAAATGCCGTTAATGCGTTCCTAAGCCACTGTTGACTTATTTTCTTTTCAGTAAACCAGAAATTCTGCAAGCATTACTCTCTGAGCTGGAAAAAGTGAATGCAACTGCGGTACCTCCCAACAACCAGGATATAGATACCCGAGCCGATCCTAAGTACTGGGGTCGAGTGTTCACCAATTTTGGAGATTTCCAACCATTGAGGTCTCCTCCATTGAAGTGTCCGGGATAACCTTACGGTGACAAGCAGTGAAGAATATTGAAGCCACCTTTAATGTTGCGTTTACGGTGGCATGACATTTCTTTAGTCATAGAAAGTAAATATTATTATACAGGGTGTATCTGACATCGTAACCTAAACTTCGCGAAAAGGCTAGACCACATGCCACTAATAAAATTATGATAGTCATTTATGTCGTTAATGAACGGTTACAGAAATAACAATATTTAAAAAAATGTGTCGGCTCGGTGTTTGAACGTTGTAAGCGTGCTACCGTGCGGGTTTGTAGGTATAACGTTGATCCCTGATGTGAACTCTAGTAAATCAGCTGATAAGATAGTTTTTCGAGTTTTGTTTTGAAAAAGCCGACGAATTATTCCACCACTGCGGGGTTCAGAATCATGTACTGGATCCATGGTACTCGTTTGTGCGTCGATGTCAGATACATCCTTTACATAAAATAATCAGTCTATAATTTTCTCACTCCTGGGACACAAACCTCCTCTTGGAGAGAGGAAGTTGGCCGTAATCTACCACGTGGGCCCAGCGCGGATTGGTAGATGTCACATGTTCTCGAAGTTTTGCCTCTGGGACTTGCTTTTCCTCACGACAATTTCCTTCACCATTTTGAGAGTAGTGGTGATGAAATAATTTACACAAAGGAAAGCGCCTAACGGGATTCGAACCCACGACCTACAACTTGTATGTCGCGGCCGATATCACTAGACCACCGCTGCTCTAAATATTATACTTGGGATTAAAAAGATGGTTCAATAAGTGTCTACAATAATATTGATCTAGTAACAGAGTAGTACGATGAGCATTTTTAGGCCAGTAATGGATAGTCTTGCTCAACTAACCTTAATTTATTAAACCAACAAACCTTAACTTAGAATAAACCAGACATTTTCATTTGACTTTTGTTTCTATTGTGAAGCAATAGTGTCCCGAGTGTAAGCAAAAATCATTTATTAGTTCCTAACTATGTTTAATTAAATGGATGTTTTGATGTACTTCTGCGACTGTTATTCTGCGGAAGGATAATTCTGTATGTTTTTTTTTTATTTATTAGGACGTTTCTTATAAATAAAACAATTTATATTACGATCGATTTTTTATTTAATAAGATAATTGTTAGGTTTAGAAACTTTATTAACAAACTGTATTATTAACTTAACTATACCTATTCCTATTAATTGTGGCAACTGAAAAAATAACGAAAATAAAAACCTAACATTTCTTCAACATAACACACCTAAAATTAACAAATCACCTATAAAGACTTGTACTTAAACAAAAATAAACTAATCATGTGAGGCTTTCGCTCTTTTAGTCCGAACTCCGGTCCTTTTAGCCGTGGTCGACTTTCTCTTTCCAGTCCTTTTGCCCAAATCTTCAACATTAACGGGATTATGACTACCACTCAACGGCAATCCTTGTTCGTCTTCCGAACCACACAAGATAGCATCCCTGTACTCTTTCAATGTCTCATCTTCGACTACCTTCATAGGTTCAGGTTCTATAATCTTCCCAAGTGTGGTAGCATTTTGTAAATTTACCTTTTCCATAGGACTGAGGACCTCTCCTACTGGGTCAGGTTGGCTGCTTTGGGAGAGAGTCTGGGCAATTAAACGGTCAACCAAATCCGGCTCTTCATATTGGAAATATTTGCTCTTCACTGAGTTTAACTGGTCTTGAATTATTTCGCAGGGTGAAATGAGACTGTGGATTAGATCGTGTCAGAATTAGAATACCTAGGTAAAATTATGAGCCAGTAGCACACACAGCGTTGTTTTGTTTACGCGAAACCTGAATATAGTTTGTTCACAATAAGCAACTGAATCGATTCCAATCATTTTTACACCATGTTATATTTTTTCACAAATACATTTAGAAATTGTTGCGGTGAGGTTACTGAGCGCGCTACGCAGCTTACTCATGCCTATAAGAACAATAGCTGACGCCACAGGTCAATGGACCCAGCTCGCCCGCCCGTACCGAGCGTGGATCATATTTTTGTTGGGACAACCAAGCAGGATAACAAGCTCAAGAGTTTGTGGTATTTCATGATATCTTTTAGAAATTTTGTACATAGATTCTTTAATTAAAAATACTGGACACGTGTTTCGGGTTTCGCATAAAGAAAAAATAATGTATAATTTTAACTAGAAATGGCAAAAAGGCGAAAGAAAGCAAAGCAGAGCCAAAAAGATTAAAATCATGCTAAAGCTCAGAAAATACTTTAAAACTAATGGTAGTACAAACAAAACTCATCAACTTACTCAGAATCGGAACCTTGGTCAATGATACCGTGTGAATGCAACAGCTTCATGAGTTTAGAGGCATTTGGGGGCGACAGAGCGAACTTGTCGACAAGATCCTGAGCTCCAATGGCGGGAACCCGACAGCACCATTCTATAGTACGACGGAATATACTGAGGCACTGTGAAAAATAATAAGAGTTTACAGCTAACACATATTTCTGTTACTACTCATATTTAGCATAAACATAATATCACGCCTGTGATCCCCGAAGCATTATGACGCCCACATTCCACCAGTCAAGTTCAAGCTGTATGTAAGGTAGCGAGCTTTTTTTACTTCTGTACTGCAAAGAAAAAATACGTGTCTAGTATTTTTTGGAAATCTGTCTGACGGACTAATTCGTTTTTTTTAGTCAAATACCCTATTATAATCATTTGAGTTTTGGGTATTTTCTTTGTTAGGGTTTAACAAAGAAAATACCCAAAAAAAGAAAAAATACGTGTCTAGTATTTTTTGGAAATCTGTCTGACGGACTAATTCGTTTTTTTTAGTCAAATACCCTATTATAATCATTTGAGTTTTGGGTATTTTCTTTGTTAGGGTTTAACAAAGAAAATACCCAAAACTCAAATGATTATAATAGGGTATTTGACTAAAAAAAACGAATTAGTCCGTCAGACAGATTTCCAAAAAATACTAGACACGTATTTTTTCTTTTTTTCATATAAACAAAAAATTAAGACGACACAGTGCGGTGAAAACTCGTGTGACGACACTGCACGCTACACTTTTTAGCGACCAGTGACGTCACCAGCCACCACACCTGATCTTTGATGCCTTTTATGTTTGTCAATTTTTATTGATTTGATAAAACAAAAAATACGTGTCTAATATTTTTTGGAAATCTGACAGACTGACTAATTAGTTTTTTTAGTCAAATACCCTATTAATCATTTGAGTTTTGGGTATTTTCTTTGTTAGGGTTTAACAAAGAAAATACCCAAAAAAAGAAAAAATACGTGTCTAGTATTTTTTGGAAATCTGTCTGACGGACTAATTCGTTTTTTTTAGTCAAATACCCTATTATAATCATTTGAGTTTTGGGTATTTTCTTTGTTAGGGTTTAACAAAGAAAATACCCAAAACTCAAATGATTATAATAGGGTATTTGACTAAAAAAAACGAATTAGTCCGTCAGACAGATTTCCAAAAAATACTAGACACGTATTTTTTCTTTTTTTCATATAAACAAAAAATTAAGACGACACAGTGCGGTGAAAACTCGTGTGACGACACTGCACGCTACACTTTTTAGCGACCAGTGACGTCACCAGCCACCACACCTGATCTTTGATGCCTTTTATGTTTGTCAATTTTTATTGATTTGATAAAACAAAAAATACGTGTCTAATATTTTTTGGAAATCTGACAGACTGACTAATTAGTTTTTTTAGTCAAATACCCTATTATTGATTTGCGATTGTTATTAGATGAAATTTTGTTATTTATGACTTTCCTTTTTAATTTCCTTGTTTATTAGGATGAATATTTGTAATATACAAGTTAATCTGGCTAATAAACATATTCAAGTGAGTAATATTGAAAAAACTTATTGTAAAGTGACTTACTTCTCTTTTCTTAACACTGAGGGATGCTAGTCGTTGGTCAGTAGGCTCTCTGCTCGGTTCCATATCGGAACACTCGGTGCAACAATGGCGTTCTACGCGTGCTGCATTCTCGCGAGACAGCCCAAAGCACGCCGCGTGTTGCTGAGTACTGCAATAGCTTTCAAAGAAAATTAAATGGTGGTAAGTATAGCGATTCGAAGTATTCCGGCATAATGTCTGGTGAACCCGTATGGAGGACGAGTCTGAGCAGTTGTGTTGCTATGTGTGCCGGGTACGATGCGCCAAATGTTGTTGTGTCGGGAATTTG
Organism: Sesamia inferens; assembly: GCA_037179545.1. NCBI lineage: Eukaryota > Metazoa > Arthropoda > Insecta > Lepidoptera > Noctuidae > Sesamia > Sesamia inferens. The sequence continues at coordinate 28,153,917 of CM073925.1, forward strand.
GTCGTGAAGGATCTCCAGATCAATCTCCCTCTGGCGGAGAATCGTTGGTCGTGTTGTTGGGTTTAACTTCGCATCGCCTCGCTCAACTGCCGTCTTCCTTCCTATTCACTCAGTTGTTTTTGAGTGAATATATACCTATACTCAACGAACGAGGCACATAATAACAATTAAAACTTAATTATCTTTCGTATAATACTAACTGGCAAGTCAGAAGAGCGTGCGTTGCGTCGTCTGCATCAAACTTATTGCACGGACACTGAATCCGCATCTCATTGACGTCCGATACACTTCTCAAAGCTGAACCTGTCGTATGCAAAGATTTAATATAACATTTGACTTTATTTCAGGAGATTTTATTTTAATCTTATCTCAGAAAAAAAATAGCGAAACTTACTGCTCTCGAAATCATCTTTATCGTTTTGCGTCAGATTCGGTGCATTTTGTGATGGCTGTAATAAGATTTTATAAATAGACTAGCTGACCGGCAAACGTTGTTTTGCCATATAAATAATAGATTAAATTACTAAAATGGCTATTAAAAAATAAGGGTTGATCGTAGAAGGGTGAAAATTGGGGATTGTATGTATTTTTGTATGTTGTATCATAAAAAAATAGAAATTAAAAATTTTGTCTAAAAAATAAAAAAAAAATTTAAGGGTGGACTACCCCTAACATTTAGGGGGATGAAAAATAGATGTGGGCCGATTCTCATAGATACCGGATAAGCACAAAAAATTTCATCAAAATCGGTCGAGCCGTTTCGGAGGAGTTTAAATCCGAACACCGTGACACGAGAATTTTATATATTAGATAAAAATATCGTTTTGCTTAAAAATGCGAATAAATAGAGATAACAAGTTTTCTTTGGACAACCAATCTTTCTAGCATCTGATTGACAACCCTCTCGTTACGAAAATGTAGTGTGAAAAGTATTTTACTTTATCATACTCACGATAGCTTCATGGCTGGACCCCATACTTTCCCTAATATATGTGCGAGCTGTGATCCTATGGTATGGAGTCTCCACACATCCCAACTTGACCGTTTCTGGAAGAGTTGGCTCCAAGTGATCCTGGTCCTCAGTGGCACTGAGAAACCCCGGTGCTTGATAACCTTCAGGTGCGTCTGTAAGAAGTTAAAAATGGAAACTTATTGGGTCAAAGACCAAACGCGAAATGTCGCGAAAGTTTGTTTTTGGAGTTGAGTTAAACTGGTAGAATCACCACGTGATGAAATAGCATTATACAACTTTCTCTCTCTGGAGAGATTTCATGGTTTTTGAGGGTAGATACTAAAACTGAGTGAGGGTAACGTCAATGTGAAAATACAAGATGGCGACAACTTTACGAGACTAAAAACGAAGGTATACTATATGGTTCTGTATTAAAAAGTGTGTCTCTCCCATTTTCTGTTATGCATATATTCGTGCGTGTAGGTACCTACCGCCTAAGAAACTTCTTTCCTGACGACGGCACAAGCTATTACGGAATAAACTATTTTAATTTATTATGATTTTTAGGTAGATAGACAGTATATGACAGTCAGACATATGTGGAGAAAATGTTCATTATTGAAGGCACTTTAAATCAAATTGAATAAAACTAGAGTACCTACATATTAAAATACTGGAGCTACTTACCTCCATTATAATACAAACGTAAACTGACATCATAAGACTCGGGCATATCGTTCTGACAAGCCTGCATGATGACCACACATGCCCTAATCAGGTGGAGAGTCCTCTCTCTCACATTGTCGAAGGCATATCTCGTGGTACTCTTAGCACTGTCTCGAGCTTTAGAATGCACGTTCATGGTTACCCCATCGGGATTATACGAGTATTCGAAGATGTGATATTCCACTAAGTTCTCGAGCTTGCACTCGCCTTCGTAAAAACAAATTACCAATTGGTGGAGCTGGAAATAAAGGCTACTTCAAAACATATGACTAGCAAAACTGCAGCACAATTCAGCTTCTGACAATCAACGCCTATGGTCATGGCGCTCTCCATTTGATTGTGGAAAATAGTTCGTCAAACCTGATATACCTAAGTACCTGCCTAACAAATTATACCTACGTGATTAACATGGACAGGTATGCACAGTTACGCATCAAGCAGTATGAGCTGACTACTGATTGTAGGAAAATCTTATTCAATGCGAGGTCAACTAAAACAGGAAATATATAGCCGTGTGTACCTACAAATATCTAATACGAGAGTTGTAATGTTAGAATTTATGCGATGATAAGTATATAATGTGCAAAGGATAAGATTATTTCTATCGCCGTATTTCAAATTACGTAAGTTTAACTTTCAAAGTTTCAACTTACATATTTCTTGTCAAACGCCTCAAACGCCTGAGTCAGTGCCGTGCTAACGAAATGCGCTAACTCATGCCTACATTTCTTCTTGAGTACCCTTAACTTGATGCCACCGAAGTTCTCGACAGTGTAACTCTCTTCCGGGAATACGTTCTTCAAATATGTTATGGTACTGAGTGCGACGACCGTCAACTGTTTCATAAATGTAACGGAACTTGTATATGTTTCTGTGGCCTGTCGTGGAAACAACCTTACCCATTCTGCCACAGCCTGTTTGGAAGAACATTAAAATTTTTAGCTTTTCTATAGACATTCGAAGCCTCTTGGATTTAGAAAAATAAAAAAATCACAAGTAAATAAAATTAGTATTCAACGACGTGGTAGGTTGGAATAGCATAAAATGCTTTAAAAAGTACAATAATTAAGAGAGAAGGGAGACCGAGAACCAAGAAAAAATGGCTACCTAGGCACCATTTGCCATCTCTATAATTAAATAAATTTATACACTCTATATAGTATAAATTCCTTCGATAGTTTGCTACTATGTTTAGACATAAAAAAAAACATAGTGTACTACATATTTATAATTCCAAGTACTGGTACGTACACACGTAACAGGTATTTCGTTTTACATAAAATAGAGCGCCTTTTAAAAAAGCGATTGCAAAATGACAATAAAGGTAAAGCGGTTAGCGGTCGGTCATATTGATGAATACGAAGTGTTGTGGGCTTACCCCTACTTATGAGTGTCTCGGAGTTTAATTAACAATGGTTACGGTTTATAAAAAGGGCAGTACCAGGAAAAAAACATGTTGACTGTGATGCCAACCAGACAATCAATTAAACTTATTGAACCATATATAACCGTACCTGTGACATAAAAGTGCCTGTTGCAGACATTATCAGCCGGGTTTATGCTTATGAAAATATAAATCGAAAAATAAAACAGTCTAAAACTTAATTGCACTTGTCATTGTCCGACTTGACTTCCGGATTTCCCGCCTTAGGTTTGTTTTTTTTTTTTTTTTTAATGGCTTTGCCATCGCATTAGCTGCCATAAGTTGATTGACTAAGTGCAGGCGTGCCAGTGCGCGCCTTTTTTACAGCCACAGATAATACATTTTTCTATACAGTATAAAAAGCATTCAATCAATCATTCACAAAGAAAAGTTCATAGTAAAAATACAATTATTACTTCATGTAAGTATTTCAAACTCAAATTTATTTATTTGTACTATAAACTAGACCTATCTCCTTTCGTTTCTCGCGTGAACCGACTAGGAGGAAGATTTGGGACAAAGTCATAATGCAGCCACTATGCTACAATATTTCAATGTTCTTTATGAAATTATTCACTGAATGCACTTTTTACTACATAAATAATGGGTTTTTATTTAGTAAACGACACTATAAATAATTTAAAAGTCTAATGAAAAATGAGCGTGGCACTCATCTTAGCTTTCCCGCCAAAACTCGCTTCCTTATATCTTTAACAGTATTGAGAGATTTTTTTACGCGAAAATGTTTATATTAATATTGATAAGTATATCTGCTTATTACTTTAAATTCAATAATTTCACATAAACTTATCTGGACTTGGTTGAAATTGAAATTCATAACTAAGTAGAAAGCAATTGCCCGTTGGTGCTCTAAGCCTGTTGAATGTTATTGATATTTGCTGGATACGAAAAGGACATAATCAGTCGATGAGGCGACCTTTGAAAATAAATAATTATAATCAAAACTTCTACCGTTTTACGATCTCTAATTTCACTATATACCCATGGAATTAGTCATTAACTTATTTATTAAGATTATTTAAATTAATACACCAACGGCTTCTATGTATTTATAGCTTGTTTATAAAGTCGTGAAAATGGATGTTTCTGTAACAAAAAAAAAATTTAAAAGCAGGGCATAAACACTTTATGGCTATTTATACTATTATAGTACTGTTTTATTTATGTATGTATTTGTGTATCTATTTTAGTAAATTGTAACCATGATATTTGGCACCAACGACAGTCCCATATGTGGTTCAGGGGAATCTGTCCATTCTTTGGTTGCCTGGAAGAAATCGCATTAGCGATAAGGCCGCCCATTGTATGTTTTATGTTCCATGTATTTTGTTCGATGTTTGATTGGTGTACAATAAAGAATAAATAAATAAATAAAATAAATAAACACTATCGGCATCGAATGCCATCGGCAGTCATCGATTTGTTTTGTGACTTGATAGGCAAAATTGTGGCGTCTCTCCCACAAAGGCCATTAATCAAGAATTGAATTAATTTATTGAAATTTGTATTAATTTTCAATTCTATTTAAACAAACCAACGAAGAAATGTACTAAATATAAGAAAAATAAACCGGAGTGGAGCTCGGGAAATTATTTTTAAAGTTTATCATCAATGTTTGTTAGTACACCAAGTTGAACAAATTTTTATCAAATATAGAAAATATTGATGCTTGAATAGTTACTAATACAGGCATGTAATCATGTTACTATTTGTTTTTATCTAATAGAAGTTTCAAATTTACTAAGTAAACGATTTTAAGACTGAAATGAGGATTGTTTACATTGCGCATTTATAGGTTAGATTGCAAATATAAGTAGACCATATTGTTATGCTACCAGCACAGCTGTTACTTTAGGAGATTTAATTTACCACTGATTTTAAAAATGAATTATATCAATTTCGGAATTAAAATTAGTGCTATCCATCTTCTGATAGAAATTACATATTATTATTTTTAAAAATCCAGGAAAATGTGAGAGTGAACCCTATATCAAAATATAGATGAGTCAGTTATTCGCCTAAGCGAAGGTAGCAGGCTGATGACAGCAGTAGCGGAAACGTTGTTAGTGACGCAGCTGACAATGAAAATACTTTTTAACGAAGAATATTTGGAATCGGATGATGATAGCAATTATTTTGTTTTGGAATACTTTTCATTGGTAAAAACACATTAAAAATATAATAATAAATACGTCATCAGTCATCATCAACCTTTTTATCGTCCCACTGCTGGGCACAGATCTCCTCTCATGCAGAGAAGGATTAAGCGTAATAAATAAATACGTATGATTTTTTTTTGTTTTACACATTTTATTTAAACGCCAGAGACCATAAATTTGTGTTTTCATTAAAACCAGTTTTGCTTCTAGTACAAAATAATGTGCTAGTATCAAAATAATTTCAGACAAGTCAACAGGGTTGCTACATGCATGACCGCAGCGCCCTCATTTATTTTCACGACTTTATAGACATCGTATACATACAATATACCCTGAGTGCTTTAAGTAACAATAATCGGTTATAAAAACAAAGTAAAGCTATGCTACGTAGTCGGTCCGTGGATGGGAGACTATTCCTTTCATAGCGAACCTCCCCGTGCCTCGGAAAACAAGTTAAAGCCATTGGTTCTGGTTGTTATGAACATATATATATATATAGAAGTCTCTGTCTGAAGAAGTCTGAAGATCTGACTACCACTCTTACCAAGTCTGATCGTATTACCCATTTACTGGGTTGTGAAGGCCAGAAACGCAGTCCATACAAAACCCATGTTCTATTCAGTTATACTGGAAGCCGAACTATGCATCGCAAAATATAGAGTAGAGAAAAGACAGGATAGATTTGATAACTTTTGGGTGGGATAACGATAGAAGTAAAATGTCAGAGATGCAATGTAGCTTTATGGTGGTTTCGACTGACATTCACCAGATGTCGCTTTATTACTACTTTTTCAGTTTTTTTACTTGTATTCGTAAACTGTAGACTACACCACAACCAACGTTCGCAGCAGCAGATCGTACGACCAGTTCGATCTAGTGCCGGATGTGGATCCTTTACTTAGACGTGACTTAGACCATACTGTAGCCACGATCACGGCAAATGGTCGCACCATTGGCCGTGATCGTGGCCGGGTAGTATGCGATGTCCTTTTCAACTAATGCATTTTGGAAAAGATTGTAATACTATGCAAAACATATTCTTTATTCAAACTTCATTGTCATCTTTTTTAAACAAATGACGATTTCACATGACACGTAAATAAAAAATATTTTTCTATACTCTATAGTGAAAACTGCAAAGGATTTTTGATAATAATAAATCAATATGCTGTGTCCCGAAGCTTATCTAATGCAAAATGAGACAATACATAAAGAAGATGAAGAAACGCGCACACCAAAAAGTAAAATGATTCCAACTGAAGGTACAGGACCGGATAACTTAGAATTAAACTCCTACAAAAACCCCAAAACGTGGAAGAAGTCTATATCTAATTTCTTTCGCAATCAGCTTCGTTCAACAAAATCTAACGATGTAAGTGATTTATTGTACAGACGCCAACACATCAAGCTACTACATCTGTCAAATTTCCGTAGTTGATTTTCAGATTTAATGCTGTACTATGATCAAGGTTGTTTGGGAGAATTTGACAGTTTCGGGTAGCTGGACCTGAATGGATGAATAAACCATAAGATAAAAATTCAGCGTTTTTATAAACTCCCTTATTTTCCAGGGTGATCGGCCGTCTGGTAGCCAAGAACATTTTGAGGATAAGGAAATAAGTCCAGAACAAAAGTGGCAATCTTTAGGGAAAATATTTAGACGTCAAAGTTTTGAACACTGGAACAAGTCATCAAATCAGCAAGGAGAATGTTCGAATCCGAGCAAACGTCTCGCTGTGAAAAAAGTGTTGTCAAGCTACTTCGGTAAAATAAAATCTTCTTCTGTTTCAAGCGAGAAATAAAATTATGAGTAAATAAATAGTTTTTGCCAACAGACGTCTTATTAATCAGGGTACTAATAGGATATGGCGGCTTAAAAAAAAAAGATTTATATCTGCCTTGTTTCTGTACCTCTGCACCTTTGAAAGCACTTCTCTCACACTTCCTCTACAACAAATGGTAGAAAACCTGTTCGTAAACTTTCATGCCTTTTCACTTTGCATCTGTCAACCAAACCTAGACTGTAGCTCACGTGCAGGTACAGATGACAGCACATTAAGCTACTACAATCTGTCGGATTTCCTTATAAGATTTTCAAGTTTATTGGTAAAGCATTAAGGCTCAAGGTTGATTGGGAATATCTGACAGCTTGGGGTAGCTTTACCTGCTGTCGTCCGTACATAATCCGCCCTATTCATAAACGCTGCTTATAGTTAACTAGTGATTAGCGATTCTTTCACCAAACATTTTTGACCTTTTAACGTTTAACTTAAATCATCCTTTATGAATAAACACCATAGTGTTTAAGGGGTTTATCCATAAGCGATGATTAAAGTTAAATAACGTTAAAAGGTCAAAAATGTATGTTTAAAGAATCGCTAATCACTAGTTAACTTTAAGCAGCTTTTATGAATAAGGGGGATTGATTATGTATATTCTTCGTCTCCATACACGTTTGTCGCATACCAAAATTGTACAGGTGACAGCAGTTCTAGCTACCCAAAACTATAATTTCTCAATCAACCTAAGCTTTACTAGTAGAAACCTATTTAAAAAATGATTGATTATAGTAGCTTAAATGTGCTGGTGTCAGTACAAAACTACCATTCTGTACTTGTAGCTCCGCTCTGCAGCTAGTCATTTCCGCTATTGCCACAGTACTCTCATCGTATAGGTTCATAGGTCATATCAGTGGCGCAACTACCACGATATCAGCCAATTATAGGCCCGAAGCTGGGTCCTGTAGTAGTAGCCATAGCATTTTATTTAGTAAAATCACACAAAAGTTACACACTAGTCAATCCCAACACAAGTGAAGCTGCCCGAATATTCGATTTACCATCACTCGTTCATACATCTTGTTGGTAAAATTGATCGAGTCGTAAAACGACAATAAAATAAATAAATATATACGGACAAATTACACAGATTGAGCTAGCCCCAAAGTAAGTTCGAGACTTGTGTTATGGGATATTAACTCAACGATACTATATTTTATAATAGATACATATATAGATAATCATCCAAGACCCAGGCCAATCAGGAAAAGATCGTTTTCCATCATGACCTGGGCGGGGATCGAACCCGGGGCCTCCACGTCGCAGGCAGGCGTTTTGACCGCTGCGCCACGGAGGACGACAAAATGATAGCTAGGTGTATCTGGGATACAAGGGATCCCAGTCATGAGGCTTTAAAGTTGTTGGTCTCATTTCAGTCACTCTTGCATTCCTTTACTAAATACACTATAGAACAGTACAGAATGCAAAAATTTTAGAGTTAGCTTGGATCGTTCTTCGATAAAACCTGATCTGAGTCAAAATGCTTCATATTTCTGGCTCGTTTCACTCTCATGATCACAATGACTTGCGGGGTTTCAGTAGCAATGACTTTCGTTTTGACAGTTCAAAAACATTCACCATTACGTTATTGAATACAAATTTTTCGAACTTATGAAGCAATATCCTTCAAAATTATTATATAGCGCTACCCCTTCTTCATAACGGCTTAATGATGGTTTAAACACGTCATAGTAGGCCCAGCTCCTAAAATAGGAGATGGAAGTTTGAAAAGGGGGAACCGTGTTACCCCGAGTGTAACGCGAGCGATGCCGTGCGATATATAATTTATAAAAAAGAAACATTGGCCTCTTACTACGCCAGTGGTCGCTGCCTTCATTTCGGAGCAGAGCATTTAAGTATGATAAAACTGTGTCCGCTTCGTTCCACCCCTTTGACTTTGAATTCTTTCATTCAGAAGACACAGTTTGCCTTCTTGACCCATGCTATCAAAATTAAACAATCCAATAAGTAACGAAACCATGAAATCTTTAACCAATATTGAAAACAGCTGTTGGCACATTTTTTCTTATACATATTTTTTTTATTACTTCGGGCAATACTAATAAAAAAGTTAAACTGACATTTCTGCAGGCAACTCGGGCACGGAGTTAATTTTCTGCTTCTTTTTGTGTGAAATATATTTTTTTTCAACTATTGGTTTCGTTTACCAATACAACATAGCGTTAATTTTTAAGTTTAACTCTAAATTTAGTTGTCAGTTTACATGTATAAGTCAGTGTGTTCAGACGCCCTTGAAAACAGTGTTTCAAAAAAATCTAGTGTCAGCATAGCAACAGCACTTCGGTACATATAATTCCTATTTTGAGGGATATAGTTCACTGTAAGAAAATAGGGTGCCTTTTTGAGGTGAGTATTTTATCATACTAATAGACTATTGTACATAGGTAGCATTAGACTTGTACAACAATGTTCTTTAGGGTGTACGTTTGTGGCTTTGTGCATTCGTTCCGTACGTATAACAATACATACTTCATTGTAGTGAATGTATAAAATATAACTAGCAATAGTACACGGTGTTTCCCGCAATATTCGCGGCTGTCACGATAAAATGATTAATTTGAACTCTTATAACTTAAAAAGATACTGTCTCTGTTATTAGGTGCATTATTTGATTTTTGAATTCACATCCCAATGATAGGATGATGTCATAGTTTACATGTGTACTTCACAATTTGTCTCATAATCTTACAAAGTTATGTATTATTATATACTGAGTGATATAAGCTATTGATATTGCACCTTGATTGTAATAACCACATAAGTCTTTATGTTTCCCACGGTCAGTCAAACTTCCTGTTATAAAATTTGAATATGAAGAAACAATATACTTAACTGATATTTTATTACTTGTAACTTGGTTCATGGTTGCTAATTAGTGTCTTTTGTTAGACTGTTTTAATGCATATCTTATTAATACTCTTTACTTCAATCAGGGTAATGAAAGATGAAACCAAAAGGAACTTTTATTTACTAAAGTTTCTATTCCAAGAATTGTGAGGATGGCTGCCATAAATATTAAATTTACACAAACCCAAAATATCAATGCAAATAAACCAATTACAGGCACATATGAACTGTTAAGGTATCTGTCAAATTTGTCTAATAAATTTTCAAATTGGTACACAATAATTCCTGTGAATAAAGTGTTACAAGAATTTTTTGCCCTACCAATTAACCAATCTGCATAAATAAAACAAGGTTGGGTTAATAGGGTAGTTAACTAAAAAAAAACTAATTAGTCCATCAGTCAGATTTCCAAAAAAATGCTAGACACATATTTTTTCATATAAACAAAAAATGAAGACGACACAGTTCGTTGAATACTCGTGTGACGTCACTGCACACTACACTTTTTAGCAAGCAGTGACGTCACCAGCCACCACTCTTCAGATTTGATGCCTTTTATATTTGTCAATTTATATTGATTTGATATAACAAAATATATGTATCCAATATTTTTCTATAATCTGAATGACAGACTAAATAGAATCAATTTTTTTTTATCCAGGAAACATCTCTATTACACCATTTATAACTTGAGAACAACCAGAGAGTAATAAAGGATGTAATGGAGAACCAATTTCATTAGGATCCCATCAATAGTAGAAAGTGCTTCTTTAGCTGGCCAATATTTGTCCAATGTGTTTAGTTTTGTCCCACTACCGTGAGACCCTCTTCTCGCAAATTCATCAGCTGCATTGTTACTTTGTGAACAGCTGTCCCCTTTGATCCATAAAAAAAGTTATGTTATTGAGGCTACCCACATGATTGAGACTTTGTTGGTATATTATAATAAAAATATATCAGATTTTAAGAAAATAAGCGATATTCATAATATAAATACCAGGAACAAACACAATCTTGCTGTACATCACACTCGTCTCCACAGAGTAGGCAACTCATTCATGGGTCAATGTATACACTTTTACAACAAGCTTCCCATGGACATTCGAAACTTACCCATTAAACGATTTAAAAAGTATATAAAGGCCAAACTTTGCAAAAAGGGGTATTATAAAATCACAGATTATTTAGAAGACAAAAAAGCTTGGGACTGAGCTGTTCGCTCTGATAAGCATTGTTATTAGCAATATGCGTAATTATAAGGTAAATTATTGTAAACATTCTCATTTTTAATGTCTGGACTTGAAAAAAGACGATGCTCCCTGAGTTTGTTTCGGCTATTTCTTCTCAGAGGTAGTCAGTTAGGAAATGCCGGCTTCATCTAGTTAAAAAAAATATATGACATGTAAAAGTGTTCGGTGATCCTACTTGCTTAATAAACGATTTCATTTCATTTCATTAGCCCAGAATCAACTGTATAACTGTTCAGCACAGCAGAACAGCCAAGCTGCATGAGACTATGCAGATTGAGTTGTACTTTACTTCCCTCGCCATAACTAGAGTAGGTAGCAAAATTCCCATGCATTTAGCCGGGAACACTGTGTTGTGGACCCTGTGGACTGGTCTGGTCGTGCCTTGGAATGCATGTTATGCTGTTGGCCAAGGTTACCATACCAATATCTAATTGCAGTCGTTACAGGTTATTGGAGCCCTCAAAAGTCCAACAATTTGTCTAACTGCAATGCTTCGATGTCGCCTCTGGGTTGTGGAGGTCAGACGGCAGTCGCTTCACGGAAAATCCCGAATTATAGCCAAAATCAGCAGTTAGACTGGTAAAGAGGACCCCAGACTCCAAAGCTGAAAAAACTTTTGATGGAACTGCGATTAACGCTGAGATAATGATGACTGAGTTGTGGACCCTCAATAGTGTGGCTATATGTAAGTTTGAAGTCCTCCGAGAAGATTCCATCTTCTGTGCAAATATGCAGCTCTGCTGGGCACAAGACATCGGCGACCTTTGTGAAGTTAGATCTATTTTTATCAGAGGTATATTGTTTGGGTAGTCAGTTATTTAATTCTTTTGTCTTGGGGAAGCCCTTGTGGAGCCCTTCAAGCAACGTGCTGTGTGCTGTATCTCCACCCTAGAGATATAAGTGTGCTAGGACGTACTGCCGTCATCGTCGTTTCTTGTTGTATAAACAGGTAGTGTGGTGGTAGTCCCAGAATGCAGCCATACCGCACGTAGTCGCCATACAGGCTAGTTTCTGCATGCATTGTAGTTTGTTGGATGCTTGATGCGGGACCACTGCAGTGTACAGCCAAAGTATAAATCTAGGCATAGGCCTCACTTTTTACATGGTTTTTATTAGCTTCACTTGTAGGTTTGCTTGCTTGCTTGTTTATTTGTCCGTCTCTAACTCTTTGGACTACGAGTGAGCGGCTCATTACTGTAAAATGTCCCACCGTTTGCAATACGTTCGTTGGCCGAGCCCCTGAGCGGTCTAAGGCGCGCGTCTTCAGTGACGTCAGGGTTCGGATTCAGCGATCGTGGGTTCTACTCCCGGCCACGCCGAAAAAAAAATGTTTTATTCCGGCAAATGCTAAGATTTTATTCGTACATCTAACTGTAAGTGATTCTGAAAAACTTTACCATTTCTTTGTGACGCTGCAACTCTAAATAGTTATCACAGATTCACAGATGGTAACAGATAGCGTCGGTAACTCATTTCCCTATGATAAGTAGGAATGTTAATTTCTGAGTCATGCAAAGGTTTAATGTTTGAGACAATGTTTGTTTCTGGCTGTTTGTGATTGTAATCACACCCACAATACAGGGGTCAATTCTAAGGTATGGCAAAGTTAAAAAAAAACAAACTGATCACTTGAATTGATATCAGCAATATAAAATCAAAATTCAACAAAATTGGAATGTTCTCTATCAGTCTTCATGATCTAAGTGTCAGCTTGAAGTGCCTCAGTAAGACTCCTTTTTGTTGCTGTTCAGTGTGAACTAAAAACTTCTTGTTTATATCTAAATATTGATATATTTTTGTCCCATAAACTCTTGTGTCTTTAATACTATGTATAAAACATATTAGGTACCTACCTATTAACAATAATTTTCCCTATTTTGTATTGCAAATGATTCAAAATTTTATTGAGTATTATTTATTTAAAATTGACTCATCAAGAAGGTTGTTCACAAGCCGCTATGATATTACCTTAATTGCGCATTGGGCATTATTAAGATTTATAACTCTATTTATCTTTACTTTCAGATGACAAATGAGGATGTATGGAGAAAAACTAGGAATCAAGACACACTAATTTAGAGTATTGTAAGTATCGAAGTGGTGCTTTTTATAGAATTAACATGATTACACGAAGATGGTTCCACCCAACTCTATCAGGGGTGGAAGCAGAAAGGATTCTCATGGAGTGTGGCCACGATGGTTACTTCTTAGCGAGGCCCAGCATGAGCAATAAAGGTGATTTCACTCTGTCAGTACGCCGAGGCAATGAAGTGACGCATATTAAGATACAAAATAATGGCGAGTTCCTGGACCTTTATGGAGGCGAGAAATTTGCTACACTTTCTGAACTGGTTCAGTACTATATGGACAACCAGTGCCAACTGCGTGAAAAGAACGGTAACATCATCCGGCTAAAGACGCCACTCAACTGTGCCGACCCTACTACAGAACGCTGGTACCACGGACAACTCACCGCGAAAGAAGCGGAACGGGTGATGTTGGAAAACGGTAAAAATGGCTCGTTTTTAGTTCGGGAATCTCAGCGGCAGCCAGGTGACTTCGTCCTTTCTGTGAGAACGCGAGACCGAGTCACACACGTCATCATACGACGACAAGATAACAAGTACGACGTAGGCGGCGGCCAACAATTTAATGATCTCGTCAGTCTAATAGAACATTATAGAAACTTCCCTATGGTTGAAACCACAGGTGAAGTGTTGCGATTGATCCAGCCCTTTAACGCCACTCGGATCCAAGTGCGACATTTCCATACCAGAGTAAAACAACTTCAAAAGGAAAATGAAGGTCCGATAGAAAGTATGGCTTACAAGCAAGGATTTTGGGAGGAATTTGAAACATTGCAAATGATGGAGAATCTGCAACTTTTCGACAGAATGGAGGGATCTAAACCAGAAAACATACGAAAAAATAGATACAAAAATATTATACCTTTCGATCGTACACGTGTGGTGCTGAAGGACATCCCTCCGGACGCAGCACCCGGAGCCGACTACATAAACGCTAATTATATCCGATGTGAAATGATCGAGCCCGGCTCTGAACAAGACTCAGGTAATGGAAGTTATGAAAACGGCTCCACTGGCATTTTGAATCGAGATAGTACACCCTCAAAGAATAAAGAGAAGTTGTCACCTATTCATACTAGTGTTATCGTTTGTGAAGAAAAATTAGCTAATGTCAAAGTTCAAGGTAATGGCACGAAATTAATCCCATCTTTTGAACCTTGTGTCCTCAGGACCAATCCTAATTATGTTAATACCACAATACCAAAATCGACGGAAGAAACTGAAAATGGCATTGTCGATCACGTCTATAATAAGTTATACATCGCTACCCAAGGCTGTTTATCGACCACTGTTTATCCATTTTGGTCAATGATTTGGCAGGAGGACGTTCGCATAATTATAATGACTACGAAGGAGATTGAACGCGGTAAAGTTAAGTGTGAACGGTATTGGCCAGAATTAAATAAAACTGAAGTTTTCAAAAAGTTTACGATTCACAATGAATCAGAATCATCTACCCCAGATTACACGTTGAGACGCTTTGTAGTTACGAAAAAGGAAGAATGCAGTGTTAAAAGAACTATTTATCATTTTCATTTCACTGCATGGCCGGATCACGGGGTCCCTTCGGAGCCGGGCAGGGTTCTGAATATATTGTTAGACGTAAATTATAGACTACAACAGATTATGACCGGGCCAGATCCTCCCGCACAAGCGGTAGTTTGCGTTCATTGTTCGGCAGGCATCGGTAGGACCGGGACATTTATAGTCATCGATATGATCCTAGATCAAATAAGAAAAGAGGGATTCGATTGCGAAATCGACATCCACCGTACAGTCCAAATGGTCCGTGACCAGCGATCTGGGATGGTGCAAAACGAGGCACAGTACAAGTTTATTTATATGGCTGTATTGGAGTTTATTGAAACAGAGAAGCAAAGGATCGGTCTTGGCCCCGAATCAAGCCAGGACTCTCCTCGGGCGTGGTCGCATTCCGTTCCTTTTTTATGAATCGCGCTAAAAGTGCAAAGAAATTTTTATCAAAAGCTTTATCTCGTGGAAAATTGTAGATGGTTTTAGGTTAATTTTCCCCAATCCATTTGTCTTAACAGCGATTAAAATTTCGGTATATTATACAATGTTAAACATTTTATAATTTTTGACATGTAAGGCAAATACTATTTGTGGATATAATAGTAAAAGAGGTTTCGTTCCAAGTAGTGATTGTGGCCTACATGTATCACAATAAATGCACTTTTGTAAGCGCGATACTTAAATCCAAAACTTTTTAAAATACTTGCATTAAATTTGTTAAAGGCATTCTCTCAAAATTAGAATGATCTTAGAGGGTTACTCACAGATCTACCTAAGTACTTTTTATTTTAGTTTAGGGTTTTAATCATCAACAGAACCGAGTACCTATTTAAATTATATACCATATCAATTAATTTCAATGAATAAATTATTATATTATGCATTTAGAAGTTTAAAATAAAAGATTATTATTATATTAACAGAACAAATTATACTGGGGTGGTACTACGCGATCGGCGTCGCGTCGATCAATCGTGTTTTTTTTAATGCCTTTACATCGCACATCGATTCGTGCTCGCCATCGAGCATCAAAGTAAAGTTTGCAAAAAGTCAAACTTGTAAAACACTCATCGATCGATTACTCGTTGATCGGCCACGCGTTGACGGTCTGATCAAATAATAAAGGCGAATACTTTAGTTAGCCGGCAAAATTAAAATTTTCTTGTGTTTTTTCAATTTGCAGGTCTTTGAGATCGTGGATGTGGGTTAAAATATGATTCGGGAGCGTAATTACAAAATTAAAATCTACATTACAAGTTCCTATATTTGTAATCCTTTTGAGTATTTTAATGATCATAATTGTGATTTTAATCAAGACCTGTAAACTGTAAAAACGTAAGAAAATTTTTATTTCGCGGACTACCCTGAGCTTCCTTGAGCCATGGTAGAAAATTATTTGATTAATAACTATCCAGTGATTTTAAAACCTGCACTCTTTCTAAGCTAGAAGATCGATATACGATTTTGATCAATGGCGTCGATGCAACGTAGATCATTTTCATGTAATAACACCCCGAGTGGACAGGACGCAATATTATTATTTACTATAACGAATGAAATTAAGGAATTTTAACATTAATGCAAATGAGATATTAGGAATATAAAAAAGTTAAACGGTCGTTAAAGAGCATGGTAAAATCTAATTTTACGCACAATACAACATGTACTATGAATTGTGTATAATATTTTGTATATTTAGTTGAAGAGTTTATTTTTTAATTGACGGCCTGATTGTATTATAATGTGTTCTAAACCCCTCCCTTAGGGTTTGTTCCGATTACGTCATTAAATGGCGACAAATTGGTAATGTGAAATTTTACAAATACCCCCCAAAAGTTTTACGTAACAAGTGAGAGTGCAGAAGAATTCTATTCTATTGCACGAATGGTCTAAAAATCTTCTCGGATCACAGCAGGACAGCATGCATAGCATGGGTTTAGGATAAACTCGCACGTGGTCATGATAAATATCTTAGCGTCCACGATGACATGAAGGAAATTAATAATATGTAAGTGAATCTATATGTACGAAGTTTTAATGCGACGCGACATGGTACAGCAAGCACCTTTTTGTAATGAGAGTACCTCATTATAGGAAGATACATCTGCTAGATAGGTGTAGTCGACCTCATAATTGCTTTATCGGTTTTTGACAACAATTCGCCGTAAAGGTTGAAACCTTCACATAGACAAACAGACCTTAGGGGCAATATCTGTATTTTTAAAAACGTTCGCAATCTTTTCTCGCTCTTAATTATCTGTGAAAAGGTATTTTCCTCTATTTACCGATTTTTTGACATTGATTGTCGCCGAGATTAGTATGCGATCGGATTTCGAAGGTTTTTTTTTTAACGGGAATTGGTCTTTTTGTCTTTCCATGACGTGTGAGTGGCACGTTTAGTGAGAGAAAACATTATTTACCATTAAGTGTTCTTTGGTAAAACCAGTGTATTAAATTATAGTTACACCCACGAAAGCAACATATAACAGGTGGTAAAGAAATTATCTGGTCGACAATAACACTTAATAAATTCGTGGTTAGTTAAGGTACTTAAAAGGATTTTCCTACCATGTCCTATCGCAGCATGCTTTGTGAAGCTTATGAGGAAAATAATAATTAATAATATTGTTGTAAATTAAAAATTATATAATGTTAGTTGTATAAACGGCGACCTGAATAATTTATCACACTGTTGCTTTAATATTTGCACTACACGTAAGTCAGGAGATTGGCTTCAACGTGATCTCGAATTGGAGTTTGATTTGAAAAGAATGTTATTTTTTTTTTAATATATATATTTCTACAATCGACGTGTTTGTGAACCTTTTAATATAATATTGAAATACTAGGTTTACGTAGCGCTTACTATTAAAGACATACACTGACAAACTTTACAAAATGAACGCAACAAACGTATGTTCAGCCAAAAGTTTACTTGAATCTATTAAAAACGTATGTATTTAAACTTCTCGGTGCCTTAATTTTCTCAACATATTAAAGAACATGTTACGTTCAAATGCCATTCTAATTGGCAATAATATAAAATGGTAAGCGTCACGTAAACACAATAAAATAAAATGTTTCGCAGCTAAATATAGAACCTTCATACTGTAATAAACAAAGCCTACTCACGCAGGTTGCATGCACTATAATACAGCTCTAGTATTCAATAGATTAATGATATTTCTAATAATACATTAATTCTAAAACAATGATCGATTTCTATGCAATAAATATATAATATGAATAGGATTTTAATTATTACGATGTAAAGATACGTACAACTTTGTACATTAACCATTGCATACTAGAGCTAATAGACTAAGATAATTTTAGCAGTTATACAGACGTTGTAATAAGATAGATATTTTAAAAATAATTAAGTAGTTAGATGTCAAATCGACTTACGAATTGCAAAAAATTGTCTAGGTGTGTTTCAACGCTCCCCTTAAAAGCTGTGCAATCTTTTTATAATTCTTAAAAAACAAGTAGTTAGTGTTAGGTATATAATACAAAATATTACTGCAGTCGATTTTCAAATATGTTTGTATTTCCACAATACGATAACTGTGCAAGAATATTTTGTTGATAATAGTGTAGTGACTGTTTGTGTAAATTATACATATGTATATACTTAATATTGTACTCAAAGCTTTTTCAATCCGTTGTGGGGAATATATGCAATTTTTAGCTGTTTTATGCCTAACTTATACCGTTTTATAAAATAAAATAAATAAATATATACAGACAAATCACACAGATTGAGCTAGCCCCAAAGTAAGTTCGAGACTTGTGTTATGGGATACTAACTCAACGATACTACATTTATAATAGATACATATATAGATAAACATCCAAGACCCAGGCCAATCAGGTTTAATCGTTTTTCCATCAAGACCTGGCCGGGGACCGAACCCGAGGTCTCGCCTTGTCGCAAACAAGCGTGTTGACCGCTGCGCACCGGCACTTATTTTTATCTTGTAGTTTTGTAATAATTTATTTACGCAGCTGAAATTAAGAGTAATCTGCCACATATTCGAACAAAAATGAAGAAATCAATGTACCTAACACAATTTATACCAAACAGTCTACTATGCACATGAGCAAGTAATGTAAAATTATTTTATTTTTAAACTTATGGTGTTAAGCGTCTAGGTTGCCAGAGAAATTCAAATATTTTTACCTTTTTTGCAAATTGCAGGTTGTAAATACGATTCGCTGCCCTACAGAATAATTATATATATAATTATAATAACAAAAGTCATTAATACATTAAATTTCTTTACTGTTCATATTACCCCAATCATGTCATTTGAGGTCAATTTTAGCCCAAGGACTTTTATTGCTGATTCCAATGATTATAATTCTGTATAATCATATTTGTTATGGTCGCGTACCATATTTAAATCAACAGCACACATCCCGCATATTGCAAAAAAACTTAGGTAAATGGAATTTACCAGGCTACCTTAGCGCATACCCCCTTGTATTCTTGTCAAAACTTGTAATCGGAGGTGCTTTTTATGTGAAGTATTTGATGGTAAGGAAATGGTGCGTTATTATTGTTTTTTTTTTGTTTGTACGCGTAGTTTACGTATTACGTGTGTATATGTAGGTACATTCAGGCAGTGATAATTTTATTTTGTTTCTATAAATAGTATTCGGTGTAATAATTAATGTAGGTACTAGTGTGTGTATTCTAGTATAAAACTTACGCTGTAAGACACTTTATTTATACAACGATTATAGTGTTAACGCACACATTTCAATAGTAATGTATTTCTAGATATATAATTTCGGTTTTGGTGCTTTGCACGGCATACATTGGTACTACTATTAATTTGCAGTAATATTGTTAATTTAGTGCCTGTATATTTTAATACAATCTGGCGTTAATCCACATAGATAATTATAAGTTACCCAACTTTAATGCTACAGAAAAGTATTTTTAATTCATCATTATATGCATACTTTAACTAAATATACAATGTTATTTTTAGTTTATGCGAAACCTGAATATATGTAGTTTGTTCAGAATAAACAACTAAATCGATTCTAATAATTTTTACACCTTGTTATATTTTTTTCCCAAATACATTTAGAAATTGTTGCAGTGTGGTTACTGAGCGCGCTACGCCGCTTACTCGTGCCTATAAGAACAATAGCTGACGCCACAGGTCAATGGACCCGACTCGCCCGCCCGTACAGAGCGTGGATCATATTTTTGTTGGGATAACCAAGTAGGATAACAAGCTCATAAGTTTGTGGTATTTCATGATATCGTTTTCACGTGTTTCGGGTTTCGCATAAACAAAAATAATGTTGTATTGACTCCATTACAATTTGAAAGAAATAACTATACCTACACAATACTTCTGTGCTAATAGACATAACCTGAAAATTTGTTCATGTATGGAACCATTTCCATATCATTTTTTTTTTAAACTAACAGCTACATCGTCGCACCGTTGCGTTGAAGCACAGCCACGTAAAATATACTTTATATCGTGCTATTCACAAGTAGCTTAGCTAGCTTTACGAAGCCAACAACACCAATATAATGGCGTAGGAAGGAATGCAGGTATCAGCAGTCCTGTAGGTGAACAAACTTCTACACATGTCTTTGAGTGACAGTGTTTCAATTTATTTAGTTAATATTTAAATGATTAGAACTTTTGTTAGTGAAAAATATGACAGGTTGAGAACTACCGTCTTTGACATGTGAGACATCAGTTAATAATATAAATTATTGTTAATTGTTTATTTATAATTGACTACTATGATTGCGATCGTAAATATTTACCCCAAGTAAAAGCTAATGCATAGTTCTTCTCTAAATATTTGTCTAAATATAAGAATTATACCTCAATGTCGCGTAAGTACTACTTAATATATTAAATCAAAAATTTTCTAAAGTTAGCCGGGAGTATAATATAATAAGTATTGTATAATGAACAGCCGCACAAAACTTACAAAATATTTTTAATTATAAAAATAAACGATACCTACAAATGAAATGTGAATAATTAAAATTAATTACGTCTTATATCGATGTTTTAGTGTACTTAGTACGCGAATTATAAATATTTTATTCACACCCTAATAAGGGCTTAAATGTGTTATGAGGAATTATCACTGCTTGAATTATTCAGAGCTATTATATGTTGTTGGCATTTTATTTAAACTATTATTCCAATTTGTAAAACTGAGCTGAAGTAATCGCATGAAGGTAGAGGAAAAAAGTTTTATCGTCCGATAAAAATATATGTTGTGTTTTATTGTGTATTATCAATAAAATGTGATACTGACTGTGTGATCGTTTTTATCTTTGCTGACACCAATCGCTTGTCTGTAGGATCAATACAAGGTATTGGTCCTTCCTTTGGACCATTGTTTTCCACATACAACTGCAGGACCTATAAATATATTAAAGTAAGAGAGATATGGGCATTTGTTGAACATTTATCAGATCTTGATGTCGCTAATTCAATACCACTACCGCGCCAACTGACTAGTTCGGTAAAAGCAATAGATAGGTACAATGTCGCGCACAACCCTGCAATTCTTGTCAGAACGTACTACACAAACAATTATAAACCTTAACGTATCAAACATGACGTGCATTTCCCATGCACCATACCTACAACTTGCTCACAGTCGAGTCGCTCTCGTTGTCCTATGCAAAAGACATTTATTTATTTTACATATGCGCTAGTGATTGACTAAATCGTAAAATTATAGATTTTCCCGATTAGGTATATTTAAAAAACTTTGCATATGAAAACCCCGCTTTGCCAAGGAATAGGTTCCTTCGACGTCGCTACATGCAAGCGCACACTGTCTGAAACTATGCCTTGGCAATTGGTATGCTGTAACGTTCTTAAGCCGGCGCCAGACTTAGTTCAAATATTTGATCACTTGTTTGGACATATGTGTAGCACGGGTATTTGTTCAAAGCTTTGTTAAAACATTTGTACTTTGCCATTCGTTGTCGGTTTCGAGCGCACATCAAAGCGTTCAAAGGTGTCTGTTTTCAAATGTTTGCGTAGCCTGCTACACACGAGCATTTCTACAAAGATTTGTACAAATATTTGTCTGTGTCTGGCGCCGGCTTTAGGTATGACGAGGCCTTAAGCTACCCCCGAGCGTTGCCTCGGCGCAGCGGCGACTACCGAAGCATCCCGAACCATCCTCATTGCTGCCGATGCAGTAGCCCCAAGCATACCGAAGCGGTAATTTTTGTTACTAAGATCATAATATCATGGACATTTCTACTTTATTGTCATGAAGTTAATGTATAATACTTGTTATCACCTAAAACCCTCAGCTGTGCCGACACCTATATCGAATGGACGCGGAGCCTTTAGCCTATAGTTCCGAAACATGAGACCCCGAGTTTCATTCAGTGAGTCTCATTTCATCAGTCCTATCGACAGATCTCAAAATGCTGCTATTCATATATTCACTCATATTTTATGCATGCACGCATTGACGCGGGGACATGACGTCTAAAGCACTGCGCCGTTGAAATGTAAACGTCTGACCTTTGTAGAGTTTAAATACATAATACTAAAAGGTCTAAAAAGAAAAGTAGGTGTGTACAGCGGGCGCACGTCCTCTCTTTCAAAGTGCACCTCTCTAATATTCGAGGTCTGCACTCCAATCTCATTACAGTACATCACCACCTTGAGACTGAGAAGCCCCATCTACTTTTCTTGACGGAGACCCAAATCAGATGTCCGTCTGATGCGGCATACCTCAGCTACCCGGGATACGCATTGGAGCACCATTTCTTGCAGAGTGCGGGGGTCTGTGTGTATGTCCGCAATGACATTTGTTGCCGGCGCCTCCGTCACCTCGAAGACCCTCATTTCTCGTCCCTATGGCTGTTGGTTGACACTGGTGTGGACAAAATTGTTTACACTTGTGTCTACCGATCGCACAGTGGTGATCAGGAGACAACTCGTTTATTTGACCACCTCAGTGAGGCTGCTGACAATGCACTGCAGCGGCACCCTGACGCACACTTCGTCGCTCTGGGGGATTTCAATGCCTGCCATCAGGACTGGCTTTTCCCGTACCAGAAGACCGACCACGCTGGGAGAGAAGCGCGAAACTTCGCGCTTTCAATGGGCCTTTCCCAGCTGGTAAAGCAAGCGACTAGGGTGCCTGATGTAGTTGGTCATACTGCCAATTGTCTGGACCTTCTGCTGACCACTGATCCGGACAGGTGTGTTGTAACAGTTTCCTCACCGTTGGGAACTTCAGACCACTGTCTGGTGAAGTCTGTGTCGACCTTCTCCCCACCAGATCACGACTCTCGTGGTGAACGGCGAATGTGGCGATACAGGTCAGCAGACTGGGATGAGATGCGCCATTTCTTTGCGTCTTATCCTTGGCAGCAGGTCTGCTTCTCTTCTAGCAATCCGTCGAGCTGTGCGGATGCTATAACCGATGTGGTGCGTCAAGCTATGGAATATTTTATTCCCTATAATGACGTGCCCGTCGGTGGCTCGGCTCGCCCATGGTTCAATGCCGATTGTGCCCAAGCTGAACAGAGTAAGCACACGGCATTTCTCACCTGGGTTGACGCTCGTGACCGCGGAGCTCCGGATCTAAGCTCAAAGAAGAGAGCCTTTAACCGTGCTGCCAAGTCCTACAAAGAGGCGCTAAAGAAGGCTCGCTTTGACCGTATTACCCATATTGGCAACAAGTTATCTGCGCAGCCTTCCGGTAGCAGATCTTTTTGGTTCCTTGCCAAATCGGTCGAGGCGAACTTCTGTCGGCCCTCACTGCCTCCGCTGGTTAGGCCTGATGGAACACTGGCTCATACGGCGAGAGAGAAAGCAGGTCTCTTTGCATCTCTCTTTGCCCATAATTCGCGTCTTGATACTGGCAGTGCTACTCCACCTATTTTACCCCACTGCGGTACTTCAATGCCTGAGGTTCGCATTCGGAACAAGGAGGTTCTGAGAGCACTGTGTCGTCTAGACGTGAATAAGGCTAGTGGTCCGGATGGTATACCAGCGATTGTTCTAAAAGCATGTGCGCCCGAGTTGTCTCCTGTATTGACACGCTTGTATCGCCTCTCATTTGGGACTGGTATAGTGCCCAAGTCCTGGAAGCTTGCCAACGTGCAGCCCGTGCCCAAAAAGGGTAGTCGTGCCGATCCTAACAACTATCGGCCGATTTCGATCACCTCCATACTTTGCAAAATTATGGAGCGTGTATTGAACTCGCGCCTTTTGGCATACCTGGAAGGTCACGATCTCCTCAGTGACCGACAGTACGGGTTTCGCCGCAATCGGTCAACTGGGGACCTACTAGTGTATGCCACTCACTTGTGGGGCGAGGCACTCGAGAGGAATGGGGAAGCAATTGCTGTCTCCCTTGATGTCTCGAAGGCCTTCGACCGGGTATGGCACGCTGGCCTTTTGAGTAAGCTTCCAGCGTACGGCATTTCCCCTAGCCTGACTGGCTGGGTAAAAGACTTCCTGACTGAACGGTCCCTCCGAGTTGTTGTCGACGGATGCTCATCTGAGCCCATGTCGACTAATGCCGGTGTTCTTCAGGGGTCTGTTCTCTCTGCAACTCTGTTTCTGCTGCATATTAACGATCTGCTGATGCCCGGTATCTATGGGTATGCAGATGACAGCACAGTTGTGGAGAGATACCTGCCGGATGCTCGGGCTAGTAGGGAATCAATCCGGTCCGAAAGAGAGGCCATGGTAGAGCGAACGAGTGTTGCACTTCAGGCAGTCTCCGAATGGGGCAATGCCAATCTTGTAGCATTCAATGCCGCCAAAACGCAGGCGTGTCTTTTCACCGCCAAAAGGAGCCCGTTCACCTTGGCTCCTACTTTTCGGAATGTATCCTTGGAGTGTACCGACCGCCTTCAGCTTTTGGGTATTGAGATTTCCTCGAACCTAAACTTTGGGCGGTTCATTGAGTCCAAGGCCAAGGTGGCTGCCAGAAAACTTGGTGTAATCGCAAAGGTCCGGCAGTACTTCACACCAGGGCTGCTTCTAATGTTGTACAAAGCACAGGTCCGTTCGTGTGTGGAGTACTACACCTACAGCCACATTTGGGCTGGTGCTGCTAAGTGTCACCTGGCCACTTTGGATTCAGTGGAGAGGCGTGCGAAGAGGCTGATTGGTGACCCTGATTTAACTCGAGTTGGTCTCCAAAGCCTAGAGCACAGGCGTAGAGTAGCCAGCCTTTCGGTGTTCTATAGGATACATTCTGGGGAGTGTGCGAAGGAATTGCACGATTTAATTCCCCCATCTCCGTTCCACCATCGGACGACCCGTCGTACGGCGAGTTTCCACCCTTATGTTGTTAACACCTCTACGATCCGGACGAAGCGTTTCGCCTCCTCCTTTATACCGCGTACATCGAGGGACTGGAACAATCTGCCGGCGGCGGTGTTTCCGTCGGACTACAATTTGAGTGTCTTCAAGGCTAGAGTGAATAAATAATAAACTAGTGCGCTTTACCATCAACGATTGCGTCACTGCTTACCATCAGGCAGGATTGCGGTCAAGCGCTGGTTTATACTTTAATAAAAAAAAAAAAAAAAAACTGAAATCCTATCTATTGAGATATGGATGTGCATATTTCGCAGACAAATGTAGAATCCGCTATTTTACGAAACTGCTTCATTTTATGAATTTTTTGTAAAAAAATAACAATCACCTGGAATATCATTGAACTGTTTTACAAAACTGCTACTGTATAGGTGTAACACAGAATGGCTTATCACAATGAACGACTTTCATAAAACTGTGATAACTATTAATTAATATTGTCATTAAAATCAATATTTTCATTAAGGTATTTTTTACCATGTGCATGGATAAATAAGTACTAATCCCATTCTGTGTGGTTTAATGTTGTTCAGTTATTCTAAAAAGATTTTTTTTTTTTCTCTAGAAAGGCAGTTTTTTAAAATGTATTTGCTAAACAATGATGTGCCAGCACATCAAGTTTCTACAATCTGCTAAAATTTCTTTAATAGAGTTTCAACTTTACTGCAAAAGGGTTCAAGTTTGATTGGAAATATTACAATTTCAGGTAGCTTGACTAGGTAGTATAAAAACAGAGAAAATACTTTGTCAAGTTTTATTTATCTTAATAGTTAAAAACAAGAAAGGTAAGTAAAATATGATTTAGAGATTACCCTTGTTTTTCTTAGTATACATTAAATAGTGTTCAGGCAAATATCAAAGTTTTTCTACACAATTAAACTGTTAGATTTAGCATTCTAACGGCTTGTCATAATACTGTAGGTCAGCTAGTCATCATTAGCAATTTGAATTTCTTCAATGCCGTCACTTTCTGTCACAAGAGCTCTCTCCAGAATTACACGACCCTCCTTGTATCTGGAAATCAAATAACCCTTATCTTAATTACTATATTATCATAATTCTTATCCTTTCTTTATGATTGCTTGTAGCTGTACCCAATAGGTAAATGCTAGTTCTATTAAGTAGCACCAGCTATATGACACACTTCAATCAAAATCCAAGGAATTTGAAATAAATTCCTAATCCATAGCTTCATGTTTAAAAAACTACCATCTTTGACTTAATTGACTTCATAATGCAATGAATGTTGTCAAACTGATATAATGAAAGGTGTTGTGATCATTAGTGTTATGCAAATGCTCTGTTGGACAACACAGAAGGTAGTTATGATTTTTATTAACAAGTAATTATATCAGTTTCTGCAGACTAAAATGAGAATTCCTAAGGAAAGACTATGGTGTAAAGAAATAATATGGTTCTGCAAACCTCTGATTCTCCTCTGTAGCAAATTCATAGACCCAGCCCAGTTTTGTGCCACAGTTCTTGCAGGAGACATCGCGCACCATATGGCGGCCCGTTAGCATCACGCGGTCCTGCACCTCAGAGTATAATAGGTTCACAACCTTGTGGAACAGAAATGCGCGACCTTCAGAAAAAAAACAAATATTTATTGATTCACAATCATAGTGCTTATATTTAGTAGTAATAGAAGAGACCAGTGATGTGACTACATAGATTAAACAATTTATTGCAAGCAGATGTCACGATTAAGTGAGACAGTCCACCCCACCCAAAAAAGTCGTACAATCTAATAATTATTGCTTTGTCATTAGTTTATTTATAATAATTCATTTACACAAAATAACGGTATTAGTGTCTAATAGATCCAGAATTATGATGTGATACCAATCACAATGATTGCACGAATTGTCAATGCGTAAATAAAGTATAAACTGTTGAAGCGAAGGTAAAAGTAAACAATGGAAAAGGTACCTGTGGCTCCAGTAAACCTTGTGCTAATCAATTCGGAACGATTTGTCAGATTCACATCACAAGATGCACAAGAAAATAAACGAGTACCACCAATGTGGTCAAGAAATATTTTTCCCATTTTTGCGTAAATAAATATAATTTTCAATTCTTTGTTGTCAAAACAATAATCACTATTTCACTCAGATGACAGCGAGCGAGTGACAGATAAGTCATCTGACTAAACAGACAATTACTTGTTCGTTCTAAAACAACAAAATATTAAGATTCTATCAAGGTGGTTTCATTTTATTTTTTTACTTCTATTTGCCCGTATCGTGTAGATACTGTCACAGCTTTCGTAAGTAGTAAATATATTGACATTTCTTTCTTTTCTCTAGAGTGAATACTACTTCAACTCTCAATGGCCTCTGTAGTTAGATACCACAATTTTGCCAATAACACGTGTAACAAATTATAGAAATTCTTTAAAACATTTATTTCACAATAATGGCGGATATCGCCAATGACAGTTGAAAAAACGTTCGCGTGAGCCGACTACTAGGAGATTTGATGCAAAGCCATGATGTGGCCACTATGCTGCGATATTTCAATATTCTTTATGAATTATTCACTGAATGCACTTTTTACTACATAAATCACGCGCTTTTATTTAGTAAACGACATTATAAATAATTTTAAAAGTCCAGTGAAAAATGCGCTTGACACTCAGCTTTCCTGTCAGAAACCCTATATTGATATTATTTCCGAACGTAGAGCTCGAAAATAAGACCAACCCAAAAATACAGACTTTAGTTTTGAATGAATGACTAGAAGAATATTTTCTTGTATAAAACAGGTATATTAATCAACAATAAAACAAACTTACTTATGATTATAAACGATATATGTACCTACTTCTTTAGCATACTTATTTCAATGATTTATTTGTCAGTTTCCAAGGCAACTATGTCTTCATTTTCACATGAACGATGAATTTTATAAAAAAAAGTAAACACAGTTACGTCTGTTATTTTATTTTTACAAAATTAAAATAGATATATACCTAATTCATGATTAGTAACTATGGACGGTATAAAAGAAGAAACCATACATCACACAGCATTAAAACTAGCCGAAGAAATAAAAAATCTTTCCATTTACAAATCATTTTATAGTGATGTACAGGTATGTAATTTTCAGAGCTGCTGTAGTTATGCTTTTTCCTCGTAACAGAAATGAATATTGCCATATTATGGTCCAGCATATAGGTACTTGCGTAACACACTATCAAAAGCAATGGGTTTCATTATGACATTTCAACAGCATTCATTGCGCTATTTACGTTGATGAGCAAACACATTTTTCAAACATATGGAGTAACGGATTAGCAATATATCTCTTAATTATTCATATTGTTAGTAATAGTGTGTTGTGCGATTAGGGTGCAGGTCATCCTGTACTTCCCAAACTGTCCAAAAATATGCATGTATCAGCGCGTCTGCTAACGAATACTCCAAATTTCTTGCCGTATGGGGGCACACGTCTAAATTATGTTAGGTACATACAATACGACATAAATATTATTTGACTACCTACAGTTTGATAATCGATAGGTATCTTAACTAAATTGAAAAGTAATCCACTTGACATCATGAATCGGAAGTGGCTTCGTAGGACTCTACGTGTAGGATTCATGAGCATTCATCACGATTACAGACACACGATATAAAAGTAATCCCTGCTTATCACGCAACATTTACGAGCACTTCATTTTATATACCTTTGTTTTTCCAGAAATTAGTATCGTCGCCAAATGTAAAAAAGGAAGATTTCAAACAAACGCTACAGCAAGCTATGAAAGAAAAAGGTTTAGATACTAAACTTAGAAACACAGTTTTTCATTGGGTTAGAACACAGAGTAAACAAAATGTAAGCAGTTTTTAGGCCCATAGTAATAAATACTTAGCCTTAACTTTCTTAGGTATACAAACAGATGCTTTGGGCTTGATAAACCTAATGTAATTTACTATTATTTTACAGAAATTAGACCCATTAACATCCTTACTTAAAGCTAGTGCTCAATGGGAGAAGCGAATACACAAATCGTTGAATTCAATGTGCACAGACCTTGAAACATCACTAGCGAAAATTAGACCTCAAAGTGAACAAGAAGAACTATTAGAAAAATGGAATGAACTTAGTACTTACTCTTTAGGTATAATTTTACAAACAAAGTAGTAGTAAAATTATGTTACTTGTTCTAAATGCTATACCTTGCTAATCACGTTTTTTTCAGACCTTACGAAATACAGACCAGTTTATGCGCCAAAAGACTTTTTGGAAGTATTATTAACTTTATCCGGGTATGCTCCTTACACGAGAGAGTACGTAATTTTAAATTATACAAAAATAGCATTATGTAATTACATCATGATTTATTAACAATGTTTTGCAGAGATGAACCAAAATGGGAATTTGCTCATTTACCAATTCAAGTGAAGACTCTCGACCAGTTAGTAAGTATTATATAGGAGCGTAATTACAATTCTATCGCTAACCTTTACATAACATAATCAGTGTAAATTGTTCTCACTGTTGGGACACAGACCTCCTTTCGATGAGAGGAGCACCTTTATCAGCATATAATTAAGTCCCAGGCAGCATGGCGTGGCGCCCACAAAGGTGTTCAACAAGGTCTTATTCTTGGACCTATGCTAGATCAATAAAAGTTGTAGTCGAGATTGATAGATCCTAACTCGTAGACGTATTTGTACACAAACATGAGCATCTTTTACGTAAAGAAACCTCTTTCCAGCGCAAAGTCTTTCCAGAATGGTCAAACGGTGAACCTCTTCTGGGGGTGAATCCGAACATGCCAAGCTCCGTTCCGGGGTTTGCAAACCTTGAAGCGGAGCGTATCAGCTTGGGAGAGCGAGTGGCAGTCCTGGGCTATGCGCCCGTTGTACAGGAGTACCTGAAAAAGGGAAGCCCACAGTGCCTTCGCGCAAAGTTGTGGTCACAAGTTTTAGGCTCCGATGTTAAGTGTCAGGTAACAGTTAATACTTAATACATACCTACATCAAATTAGATTCACTTCAATAAACCTATCTTTTACAATATAGGGCAAACAGAAACCTCAGAATTTCAAGTATGACGTCATCAGTCTATAATGTTCCCACTGCTGGGACACAACCCTCCTCTCGGTGAGAGAGTGGGCCGTAATCTACCAAGCGGGCCCAGTGCGGGTTGGTAATTGTCACATGTCTTCGAAGTTTTGCCTAGAGGCAAAACATCGTGAGAAAATCGGCATATCCTAGAGGATAATGTTTTCCTTAACCGTTTTGGGAGCAGTGGTGAAGAAATATTTACACAAAGTAAAGCGCCTGACGGGGTTCGAACCTACGATCTACAAGTTGTAATTCGCGGCCGATACCAGTAGGCCCAACTTGCTGAATTCCAAGTATACGAACGATTTCTTTCTAAATGTTTAAAGTATGAAAATTGTTTTATCATTTAAATTTTTAGCAAACGGCATATTTCGCACAGCTGAAGAAAAATGTTCTGGAAGTGGATTTAATGATTGACAAACTTATATTTAAAGACGTACAACTAACCGCTTCTAACGATGACCAGTATTTTGTATTTGAAGATTTATTGTATCAGGTAAACGATTAATCTACAGCCCTAGTAACATAACTTTGTGGACAAATGTTGGTGGAAACACAGGTCAAAACACAAAATAATATGATGAATATTTATGTACTTACATTTACAGGTGATGTTATGTTTTTCCCGCGATATTGAAGTAATGCAACACCTAAAAGGTAGCATAGGCAACCCACCAACAGTCACCATTAAAGGCAAGCAGACTTCGGCGGACAGCGTTACTATGTTTCCGCCGAGCGGGATTATTCCCTTTCATGGTTTCTCCATGTATGGTAAGTTTTTTATATCTTCACTTTCAAATTAAAAAAGCTGTGAGCAAACTAGAAACCTCATTCACAACTGGTGTAGGTTATTTTAGGCGGGACCTTACAGGAGAAGACGAGACAAATTATTTTTTTTTTCTTTGTTATATCTGTAACCTGGCGATCTGTGTTGACACATTAAGCCAGTCAGTTGGTACAAAATTGCGATTATGTCAATCATAGCATAAAGAACTCCCTATTCGTCCTCTAATCAAATCTAGCTACTAGCGTAGGGACATCATGCCGCTTTAATCGGTTGTAATATACACTTCCTGTGCCTTGAAGTTTAGAAACTAGTTCATTGACGTGAGTTGATAATCGAGCTTGATATACTTTGCTATATTTAGCAATCTCCTGTTTCACTGTATTGATTTTAAGATCTTCATGGATATATTTGTTGCTCACATAGTATGGTATTCTTAACATGGCTCTCAAGGTCTTGCTTTGGAATCTCTCTAGGATCTCAATATTGCTGTTGCTTGCCGCCCCCCACAGCTGAATACCATAAGTCCACACTGGTTTCAGTATGGTCTTATATATTGCAATCTTGCTTTCGTTTGACAGATACGATTTCGGACCTATTAGCCAATACATCGATCTTACTTTTGTATCCAGTTGTTTACGCTTAGTCCAGATATGCTTTCTCCAAGCCAACCTTCGATCTAGATGCATTCCTAGATATTTAGCATCCTCAGCTTGGGGAATATGCTCATTGTTGAGTTTTATAGGAGGGCAAGTTAATTTTCGCAGAGTAAAGGTTACCTGGACCGATTTGCTTTGGTTTGCTTTGATGCGCCATTTGCCTAGCCATTCTTCAATCTTGCAGACGTGGGCTTGAAGTTTGGCTGATGCTGTTGCCGGGTTATCATCAACAGAAAGTACGGCTGTGTCGTCAGCGTATGTAGCAATTAAAGTATCCTCTTGCGTGGGCAAGTCCGCAGTATACAGGAGGTAGAGTATGGGTCCCAAGATACTTCCCTGAGGTACTCCTGAAAGAATCTCTTTTAAGGGAGAGGTCTCTGTTTTGAATTTTACCTCAAAACATCTTTTCTCGAGGTACGACTTTAATATTAGAAAGAATGAGTGAGGAAGTAGCTGTTTGATTTTAAATAGTAGTCCGTCATACCACACTCTATGAAAGGCCTGACTTATGTCTAAGAATACGGCAGAACAAAATTGTTTACATTCTAGGGTGCGACTTATAGTATCTGTTATGCGGTGAATTTGTTCAATGGTTCCATGGTTTTCTCGGAAACCAAATTGGTGAAGTGGCACCACTGCCGGTAAGAAGGTACGCATCCTGTTTAGTAAAATCTTTTCAAGAAGTTTCCCCATCACAGAGAGAAGACTTATAGGTCTGTAAGAACTTGCTACATGTAGTGGTTTGCCTGGTTTGGGTATCATAATAATTTGCGCAATTTTCCACTGGGCGGGGAAGATGTTAAGCCTTAAGCAAGCGTTAAAAATTGCTGTGATGTGTATTATACCATTTTTAGGAAGTT
Source organism: Sesamia inferens (assembly GCA_037179545.1). Lineage (NCBI taxonomy): Eukaryota > Metazoa > Arthropoda > Insecta > Lepidoptera > Noctuidae > Sesamia > Sesamia inferens. The sequence continues at coordinate 28,186,522 of CM073925.1, forward strand.
GCTTTAGTATGTAGGAACATACATACAGCACACATAGAATTACCGTACCTCCAAACAGTGACCTCCAAACAGTTACCAGTTACCTCCAAACAGTTACCAGTTACCAAGGAATACCAACAACACCTTATTACCAATACGTTTTGACAACATCCATTCAGGAATAATCGAACAACGCCGTCTCGAGAGAGACGCTATACGTTTGACACATCTGTTGAAAGGAACAAGAGGCCGCCTTGAAAAAGGCGTTTACTGTCAAAGGAATAAGATACGTGATGCGTTGAGTGGGTTAACGACATCACTCGTAAGTACGTTTTTGACACACGGAGTTGGTATATCGCAGCGGAGATCTGTACACGAAGACTGCACACGAAGGTTACATCGCAGCGGACATATGTACACGAAGACTGCACACGAAGGATGCATCGCAGCGGAATCTTGGCGCGAAGACTACACACGAAGTTGGCGCATCGCAGCGGAGATCTTGACACGGCGGGCGGCCCTCGGCGAAAAGGAACGACTCATTTTTTTTGTTTTTTTTTTTTTTTTGTTTTTTGATATGGCATCTCGTAGTTGACCTTGAGAGGCCGTGACTACTTAACCGGACTTTCCTGTGGATGCCTTAAATGAATTTAAAGCCTCCAGCCAGGGCTACTAAAAGCTAAGCGACTACACGCTAAGGGCACCCCCTGTGGGGCACGAACCTCGGCTTAGGGTGTCGCTGGAGAAAACAGCAAGGGACGGCTGGATCGAATTATTTTATTTTTATTTCGGTTTGATGACCACGGCGTTTCCTAGTACTAGCTCTGAGAAGAAACGGCCGAAACAAACTCAAGAGGTCATAGTAGGGAGTTTATATTTACTGGCTCAGCTGCGGCGCGGGCTGGCCTTCATCGGACAAGGGACGGGGAGGGCGATTACTACGTTGAACGCGTCGCGATGGACCTCGGCGGCGAGGTCGGTAGGTCGGTTTTTTGTATCTTGTACTAGTGGCCCTATTGGCCTCTTGGAGGAGGGTTATGGGGTCATCAGGGTCTGTGAGAACGTGCCTAGGTCGGCGAAGCTTACTTATTTTGGAGGGGGTGTACTTTGCTGCCGCGACAACCAGAGGGTTGTGATGTTCAGCGGCTGTGTCAAAGAAACGCTTGGATAGGCGTTTCATGTACTGCTGGATAGTGGGGATTTTGAGATCTAGATGGAGGATCTCATTTCGGACGAACCAAGGGGCGTTTGTTGCTTTGCGAAGAAAGCGGTTTTGGAGTGTCTGCATCCTATGGATATGACTGGGCTCGGTGTGTGCGAAGACTACACAGGCGTATGTCATGATGGGGCGTATGCAGGCTGTGTACAGGCGCATTTTGCACCTGAGGGACAGCTTGCTGCGCGGGTTGAGGAGAGAGTGGAGTTGATAGAGTGCGTAGGCGGCGCGCGAGCGTACCGTCCTTATGTGCTCTCCGAAGGTGAGGTGTTCGTCTAGGATGACTCCTAGGTATTTGGCTCGCTTTCCCCAAGGGATCGGCTTGCCAGACATGGTGATTGGTCGGGGGAGGGTGGGTTAGCTGCGCGGTTTGGAGTGGAGGACCGCTTGGCTTTTGTCGGGATTAACTTCTATTCTCCATTTTTTAAACCAGTCAGCAAGTGCGTTGACAGCGGTTTGGAGATTTAGTTTAATTTGATTGGGGCTGGTTCCTGAACAGTAAATGGCTGTGTCGTCTGCGAAGAGAGCGAGGTGGGCCTTTTTACTTTTGGGGATGTCGCTGGTGAACAGCGTGAAGATCAAAGGGGCCAGTACGGAGCCCTGGGGGACTCCAGCCCGGATGAGGTGGGGGGGGGGGAGATAGCTCCTTCGGTTTTGTAGCGGAAGGTGCGGTTTGACAGAAAGTCTCGCAGGATGAGCACGAGACGGTCAGGCACGCCGAGTTGGTACAGCTTGTATATTAAGCCGTTGTGCCAGACTTTGTCAAAGGCTTTCGCTATGTCGAAGTAAATAACACCTGTCAGCCTACCACGTAGGAATCCTGCGTGGATGTGCTCGGTGATACGGAGGATTTGTTGGACACACTGGAGTGTCGAGAACGGAACCCGAATTGTTCGTCGGTAATGAGACCCTTGTTCTCGGCAAAGGCCCTGAGACGCTTGTAAATAAGCCTTTCATAGACTTTGCCAAGAACTTTTAGCAAGCTGATAGGACGGTAGCTCGAAGGCTCTGATTTTGGCTTGCCGGGCTTAGGAATGCCTATTACGGTCGCTTCCTTCCACGTTTGTGGGAAGATATTGTTGCCCATGGCTCCATTGAAGATGGTGGCCAGTAGGATAATCAGGTGGGCAGGGAGGAGTCGGATCACTTTATTGGTGATGCCGTCAGAACCGGGAGCTTTTTTAGGTTTGAGACCTCTGATAATATCCTGCACTTCGTCTGGTGTGACGGGAGGCAGAGGATCTTCAGGGTCTTCGACGGGTGGGAGGGAAGCTCTGCGTTCGACCTCTGCGTCAACCTTCAGAAGGTGAGCTGGGTCTACTGGTTGAGCGCTGGGGGAGCATTGGGCTTCAAGGCTGATGGCTAGACATTCAGCCTTGTCATCATCGTCAAAGGCGATGGTTTTATCCGGTCGGGTTAGGGGTGGAATGGTGACTTCTTCTCTGGATTTAAGGGTCCTTTGAAGATTCCAGAAGGCTTGGTGGTTTGGCTCTAGTTCGCTCAGCAACTTGTCCCAGCTGGCTTCACGCCACTCCGATATGCGTTTCTTTGCAGTTCGCTGCAAATGGCGCATATGGGCTTTGTTTGCTTCGCAGGGGAAGTTGCTGTAGGCCCGGACTGCTGCATTCTTCTCGTTCAGTAGTTCACGTATGTCGTCAGGGAGCTTCCCGCGGCGGTCATCCGTCGCTGAGATCTCCCTAGAACAGTCGTTCAAGACTGACTGTACGTGTTCCGTGAACGAGTCGATTGCGGCAGTCGTGCTCGCGACTGAGTCCAAAACAGCGGGAATGGAGTCTAAGTGGCGGGATCTGGTGGATTTCAGACTTTCGCCTACTTTCCTCCAGTCCGTTACCACTTTAGTCGTGGGAAGTTGGTCGGGGTCATTTAGGCCAACGCGGGGAGCCAGTCGGATGATGACTGGACGGTGGTCTGAGTTAAGCTCGTGGGACACTTCTATAGAGTCTAACCGTAGGTTGACATTCTTCAGAAGTGCCACGTCAAGGACGTCGGGGGTTTGTCCGGGGACAGCGGGGAAGTGAGTTGGGGTCAGAGGGCCCACAACGTCGAAGTTGAAGTGGGAGGAGAGGTCAAATAGGTGTCTGCCCCTGGTGTTGGTCCTGGTGCTGTTCCAGGCAGTGTGCTTGGCATTAAGGTCGCCCGCTATGATAACAGAGTCGCTCATGCCAAGGAGAAGGGAGATGTCGTCTGCGAGAAGCGCATAGTTTTCTGCAGAGCTGGTGGGGGGGAGGTAAACCGACACTATGGTGATCGGCTGGTGACCTGACATGCCGATTCGGCAAGCAGACACTTCAAGTCGTGAAAGGGGGGGTGGGTCCATAGGGATGCAGTATAGGGCCTTGTTGTAGTAAATTAGGGTGCCGCCCTTGTGACATCTTGACCTGTCATTACGTACTAGACGGTAGTTCGCAATGCGGGGGTCTCGATGATTGGGCTTAAGGAAGGTCTCTTGAACGAGAAGAATGTCAATTTGGTGGTCCCGGAGGAAGACAGAGATCTCAGGCTTCTGGTCTCTGATGCCGTTGGCATTGAAGTATGCCAACTTGAGGGATCGGGGCTTGGTTCGTTCGATTTTCCTGCTATCCATTATTGGGGGCTAGGGGTGACGAAGGAGTGGAGGGCTGTTAGCACCTCTGGGTATGCGTTGTATATCGCCTGAATGCGATACAAGTCGCACGCTCTTCTGGCGGCAACTAGCTCCTCGGCCATTTTCTTGGCCCGGGGGGTGAGGAAGATGAGGAAAGTGCTGGAGATAACATTGAAGGGATCAATGTTGCCAGCTGTCCTGGGGGGCGGGGGAGGCCTTTGGACCACTGGGGTGGCCTTGGGGGTTGGTGGCACCACTTTTTTTGCCGTGCCGGGGCGGATGCGAGGATCCTTCCAGGCGGCAGTGGGTGGAGGGGGTGGGGGTTGGGGAGCTGATGCCACGAGGGCTGGGAAAGCCTGCTGGTGGTTCAGCTGAGACCATGGGCTGGGTCTTTGGGGGCTCAGTTTCACTGGGCCCTGGGTCTGAGATGACTGGGGGGACTCGCGCTGCTGGCGTGCATTTGCACGCTTTGTCAGCTTCGCGGAGGTTGACTTGGGGGCCTTGGGGCACCCCCGATAATTGGCCGTGTGGCCGGTCGTGCCGCAGAGGACGCAGCTTGACGGCTCGGTGCAGAGCGCGCGGTCCTTGGGCCGAGGGCACTCTGCTGTGCCGTGGTCGCCCAGGCACTTGACGCACCTGGGTTTTGCGTGGCAATGGGCCTGGGAGTGCCCATAGAGCTGGCATCTGTGGCATTGGCCGACGACGCCGCTCTTGTGCGGTTTTTCTAATTGGATCCCGGTGAGGGAGCATATGCTCTTCACCTGAAAAATAGGGTGGAGTGTGGCTCCTTCGACAGGTGGACACACCACCAGCACCATGTCGTAGGCCACGTTTCCCCTGGCCTTGTGCATCCTGTGCACCTCTTTAACTGGAATGCTCTGTGCTTCCAGATCGGCCTTGACTTCTGATATGGGGATCTCTTTAGGGATCCTTCGGATCACCACTCGGGTGAGGCGATCCTCCGGGAGCGAGTAGGTGTGGAAAGCCACACCTCTCTGCCGGAGGAGCCGGGTGATCTCCCTGTAGTCCCTGGAGGTAGGGAGGGAGACCTTTATCCCCGTCTGGGTGGTTCGGGCGCTGGTGAACCCGATTTTTAGCTCGGTGCACCATGCTGAAACTTGCGTCCATTTCTCCTTGTCCTGAATGAAAACAGGCGGGGGAGGGGGGACTTTCCTCTGGGAAGAGGAGGGTGGCGGGATTTTTGCGACAGGGGGGGGGTGTCGCGGTTGGGGGGAGCCTGAGGCTGGGACGGGGGAGTCCGTGCGGGGGGGAGGGGAGGGTCCGCCGGCGGGGGTGGTGGCAGCTGCCTTGCTGCTCTTAGGTGGCGGCTGCTTCTTTTTCTTCAGTCGGCGCCTTTTTCCGGCGGCGACTGTGAAGCTGTCGTCGTCTGAGGGGGGGGAGGAGGCCGCTGAGTCTGAGGAGGATATCTCCTCAGGCGACTCCTGGGCTCTTCTTTTTGACGAAGCTTCCTCCGCGTCCATAGACGCCGGAGGGGTTAGGACAGCTTCGGGAGGGGAGGGGGGGGGGTGCTGCAAAGCAGCGACCTTTTCGCCATATTTGGCGATGAATAGGGGGTCATTCATGATGACCTCCTTGAAGAAATGATATACTACTTCGTCCATGGTGGACCGAAGTAGTAGAATTTTTTTTTACAGCAGAGGGAACCTATCCCACCCGGGTGGATTGGCCCGGGGGTGTGTACCCTCCCTGTCGGGTATAGACAGGGAGGTGAGTGCCTAAGGGTGAGCCCTAAGCTTGTATTCCGTTGCCAGTCTCAATGTGCAACGGGGCCCTAACTGGTCTAGCGCGAAGGGTGTAGACACACCCTAAAGACGCTAGGTGTGTAGCTGGAAAGGAAAACTGTTACCCAGTTCCGACTAGGAGATCCCCCAAGGCCGGAGGTCTGGGACCCGTCCAATTGACTGCCTAACCCTGAAGGGGTTCGGCGGGTGTATTGGGTCAACACCCCACTCGGTTTTGTTATCACCGTTAGGTATCGGCCGAGGACCACGAAACTGTGGATTTAACCCTGAAGGGGCCTAGTGACTCTAAAACAAAACGCGGTCGTCTGTTGAAGAAACAGGATAGTCTTGAAAAAGACTGATGTTAATTGTTTAGTAAACAAGCGGTCGAGTAAACAATTTGTCTACGTCCGACCGGCTTGTTTACTCATAAAGACCGGCGAGCACGGGGGCAGCGGGGCGCAGGGGGCACCTGTGGCGACGTGCGGGCGGCGTCTCGGACGATCGAGCAGCGAGGGGAGCGGGGCGCGGGGAGCGCTTGCGGCGACACGTGTGGTCGGAGCGTGAGCTATCCGCTGAGTGGAACGACTCAGCGCGTCGACCTATATTTATAGATTCACAGCGCGGGCCAGCGGCGCCCCGCGCCCCTCTCCGAGACGCGGCGCGTGTTTAAGATCGCAGTAATAATATTGTATTTTATAATTGTAAATAATTAGTCATACCGCAACTTGTGCCATAAAAAATGTAGATATAAGCAGGGGTTTTGAAGTCGAATTACACAGATCATATCGGACACGCAGTTTTATTCTACCTAAGAAGATTCCTCCTCCAAAAGTAATTGCACATCGATTAGGTCGTATCCAGGTGCTTTATTTTCCTGCAATTTTAATATTTCTGTACGTATTTCGCTGGGGCTAGCACTTTTCGTTGGCATACACATCTGCGATGGTGAAAGCAAGAATTCGCTAATTTCTCTGTCATGGTCGGTGTCTTGACTAGGAAGCGGTTGAAATACCGATTTAAGATGCTCAGCAAACACTAGGGCCTTTTCAAGGTCCGTTCTTGCCCACTTCCCATCACTAGTTTTTAAGGGAGGTACATGCGTTATAGGCCTTTTAATCTTTTTTGTAACCTTCCACAAAGAGTAGTTAGTGTCTGCGTGTGGAGTTAGTTTTGCCAGTTTATCTTGCAGGCGCCCATTATTTATCTGTGAGATCATATTTTTGAGTTCTTCAGATGCTTTGTTGAAGGCCTTCTTATCCTGTGGATAATTTGTTGAATGCCATATTTTCCGCAGATGTCTTCTTTCCTGTACTTTTAGCTTTATCATTTTAGGATAAAAGGAATTGCTAGTTATTTTAGGTCTCGCTGGAGGTGTTGAGTCTCTAGCGGCTAGGTGGATTAACCTGACAAATGACTCAATAGCAGATTCAACAACATCCGAATTATTTAGTGGCGAGTTTAAGTTTATGTTTTCTGTTATTTTATCCCTGTAGTTGTCCCAGTTAGTTTTATTATTATAAAGTCTCTGAGAACATTCAATTTGAAGAATATTGTATTGGACATTGATTATAACAGGTGTATGATCAGATGAAAGGTCTATACATTCCTCAATGCTTAGTTGACTAACCGAGATATTTTTGATCATAAAGAAATCCAGCAAGTCTGGCACCTTGACAAATTAGTAAATGGATTCAGATGAAAAAAAGAATAAAGAAGCATATCTTTGGAAGAAATGGAGCGAATTTATAATTTGAAATACGAATTTGAATTGAACTCTACCTTTCTACACATTGACGAACAACTGAGAAAAAGTACTCGTTGATTTACCTTTTATCTCTCGATCGTCAACTGCATTGATGACCAGATTTTACTATTCGGAAATTGTTGCCTTTGTGAGACGAGGAAGATACTCTCTTGGGCCCTTAATTGTTTTGGGCATTCCATTCCGAAATTCTCAACCTTAGAAGCATTAATAGCTCAACATTAGAAGCAAAGGGTCGTATGTATAGCTCGACCTTAAGTTGAAATATTAGGTCGTATGTATAGGACCTAATGACAACGACCACACATCCACACATACGACCTAATGGTTCTAAGGTCGAGATACACATACGTCCTAATGTGACGAATGTCGACAATTATTGTCTGTTATTCTACAGTTATATGAACGTAGAGTTCGAACAAAATGTTGTTTGTGGTTGATGGTTACTAATACTTAATTATAATTAAAGCTAATGTTTATTTTTCCAGCTACTCCATTCTGTTATTTATATGACGACCCTGTTCAGTTATACTACACGTTTCGCGCATTCTATATACGATATTGGCATCGGTTGCACTACATATCGACACATTCACAGGTATTTACCTTATTCAGTAAGATTTTTTTACTTTGATAAATTAATTTTGTTTCTAGTTTTTTTTTTTATATAAACTAGCGCTTGACCGCAATCCCACCTGATGGTAAGCAGTGACGCAATCGATGATGGTTAAAGCGTACACTCAAATTGTAGTCCGACGGTAACACCGCCACTGGCAAATTGTTCCAGTCCCTCGATGTACGCGGTTTGAAAGAGGAGGCGAAACGCTTCGCTCGAATCGTAGTGGTGTTAACGACGTAAGGGTGGAACTTCGCCTTGCGACGAGTCGTCCGACGGTGGAACGGAGATGGGGGAACTAAATCATGCAATTCCTTCGCACACTCATCAAAATGAATCCTATAGAATAACGAAAGGCTGGCTACTCTACGCCTGTGCTCTAGGCTTTGGAGACCGTTTTGAGTAATATTAATAAACATGCTGATATGGGTACTTCCTACCAGTTTATTGTCCTTGACAGTAATAGTTTTTCCCTATACCACTGAGTCACTATATTTGTCAGAATTCACTGAAATGTTTGAGCGCATTTGTTTTGTGGATCAAGGAAAATAATATACCCTTTATAGATAGTTCAATCCACGAAGACGCGCCCCACTATTTCTCCTAACCGTTTATAGTATATGTGTGCAAGCTTCCGTCAATGTTTGAGTGTTATCCGTACACAATAATTATCTATGAGTGCACACCCACACTACAATAAATTGACTAATCAGGAGAGAGCGTCATGGTCAAAGTGAAAGATGCTCTACTTCAATTTTATACTCTTTACCCGACTGCAAGGAAAATTGAGGTGTGGATATTTTATGTGATTATTAGTTAATATACGATTATAATAAATACCATTTTTATATAATAATAGGAGGTAATTAGAGACATAAATGAAATACGTGAAAAAGTTTTATGGAACTTTTTTTATTGAAATAAAAATCGTCAATCACTAGTTTCAGAAATGTCTGATTCAGATTCTGAAGTATCACTGACATTTATAATAAAATTGAAATCAAGATCACAGTGTCTCATGTATTCGTCTTCTATTTTTTCCACGTGCTGACAAGTATTGAACCAGACATCTTTATTTACTCGATCAAATGCTTCATTTAAAATGGGCATAATCGAAGTGTAGTTTTGATTGATATTGCGGCTAGCAACGTCGTTTTTTACAATACCCCAAATGTTTTCGATTGGATTTAACTCTGGGTGATAAGGAGGCAGCCGAAGCACTGTGAATCCATATTCCTTTAATAATTCGTCAACTCTGTACTTGCGGAAGTTTTCTTTGTTTTTTAATATAAGGTCATAAAGTTCAGGCTTTTTGTAGGTTGGTACAAAATGGATATTTTTTGCATTCAGCCAAGTCTGCATGTCTAATTTGTTGGAGTTGGATGTGGGTATTTTTTCCGAACTAGTATTGTGATAGGCCGCATTATCCAAGACTACCACGGCATCATTTGGGAGATTTGGTATTAGTTTCTCCTTAAGCCACTTTAAGTAATTATCCGAGTTCATATTATCGTGGTAGTCTCCGGATTTGATCTCTGCTCTGTACGTTAACAACGCATTTGGTACGAAACCCTCAGCACTTCCGGCATGTACTATAATTATGCGCACACCCTTTGTTAAATTTTGTTTCATTGCTGTTTTAGAGCCTTTGTCGGCCAAGATTTTTTTTGCACGTGGTTGGTATGAATATATGATTCATCTGTGTACACTATAGGTCTACCTGCATTACGAAAAGATTTTACCTGTTTTAAATATTTCAATCTTAACATTTGAATATCATGTTTTTCGGTTAGGACCTTCCTATTATTCTCAGTTTTTCTCCATTTATAACCAAGCTTAAGTAACAATGTTCTTAGGGTGGTTCTACATCCATTAAATTGTATACGGTCTTTCAAAATAGTATTAAGTCGTGATAATGTTGGAAAATGATGATGTTCTTTATGGCAGTTTTGGATAGTTCTTCGGACTACACCAATATCAAATTTGTCTAAATTAATTTTTCGTGGTCTTACCCTTCTCTTCTTCATAGGTGATGTAAAAATAGAAGCACTTCTGCCTGCTAAATTCGAATGCGACGTACTCGCTTCATTTTTAGAATCAATATCCATTTCCGTAGTCGGCTCTGTTGTACGCTCTTCACTTTGGACTACAGAAACTATCGCATCCGTCTCCATAGTTATATTAGACTCCATAGTAGATACTGTAGTTTGCTTTATTGTCTCAGTATAAGCCTTTCTTTCGCGTAGAATTCTAGTCACTGTGCTTTCAGATATTCCAACAGCCTGTGCGGTTCTCCATCGAGCATCAGTGAGTTTTTCTGCAAAATTTTGACTTGCTTCTTTTTTCATGAAATCGTAAACTTTAGAAATAATTTCTCTTGCCTACAATTAAAAAAAAAAATAAAAAGAAATAACATTAGTCTTACTTTTAAATATAAAATGAAGTCTAGTTAGTAAAATTTAATTTTGAATTAAACTACTTTTCTTTTATTATTTTATGTGTTTCGTAACAATAATTTACATACCTGGCTTTTAAGTACAACACGCTGAGATTTTTTCGACATTTTAAAAAAATATAAAGTAGAGCAACTTTCGTGTCGAGTCTGGATTTTTGAAATACAGGTTGTACTACTTGTGTGCATCGAACCACTGACGGTCCGTGACTGACGCTCGGAGAAAACTCCCCGCGCCCCGCGATCCCCTCAACCTAAAATTGGTGGGGCGCGCCTTCGTGGATTGAACTATCTATACCGTGGTTGGTAGTTATTTACTTTTTTTTTTCAAGCTTTGGCCCTCGCTAGGAATTTCTCCTGTAGGTATAGTGGGTAATTTGACAAACATATAAAGTTAAATACACAAACAGCCAGACCCGGAACAACTTGTAGGTCATACAAGTATTTGTTCCGTGCGGGAATCGAACCCGCCACAGGCAAAGCAGCAGAGACAGTTATATCTTTCTTCTCTCTCGTGTAACGAAATGTGCGTGCTTGATTTTTGTCTATGATCTCGTCCGATTAAGAGGATGATATTACAATATTAGGCCATCAGAATGTGTGTGTGTGAACCTTATCTCTTCACCACCTATGGTTGACTGGTAGAGAATGCCTAAGGCATTAAGTCCGCCTCTGTACATTTCATGTGCGAAAGATTAAATAAATAAATAAATGAAATACTAGCACATGTGTCCTGTGGCGCCATCTGCGCCAAGTTTTGCGTAATGTTCCCTATTATTGATCGTCGGCAGTTACCCTTCAAAAATGGAATTATCGTCACAATACTCATTGACCTTATTTGTAGTTGAATGTTTGATTTCTAGTAATCTTTCAACAAGGACTTTAATATGTGTTCCTCTCATTTTCAGGGTATAGTATCATTGTGCCTTTTATACGAGAGGCTTTTAGAAGCAAATGAACCTTTACTTTGGATACATTTCAGAAATATCAATATTAATCCGTGAGTATTAAAGTATATGTATAGGTATATATATAAATACTAGCTGACCCGGCAAACGTTGTTTTGCCATATAAATAATAGATTAAATTACTAAAATGGCTATTAAAAAATAAGGGTTGATCGTAGAAGGGTGAAAATTGGGGATTGTATGTATTTTTGTATGTTGTATCATAAAAAAAATAGAAATTAAAAATTTTGTCTAAAAAATAAAAAAAAATTTAGGGGTGGACTACCCCTAACATTTAGGGGGATGAAAAATAGATGTTGGCCGATTCTCATAGATACCGGATAAGCACAAAAAATTTCATCAAAATCGGTCGAGCCGTTTCGGAGGAGTTTAAGTTCCAACACCGTGACACGAGAATTTTATATATTAGATTTTATAATATCTTACGTACACCATTCGGAAAAGTTTTCCCTTTTAACGGTCCATTCAACCGATTTTGATTTGTATTCCGTAGGGATAAGGATGGTATTAAAAGAAAAAAAACATGGTGTCATGCCATCAACGAAACAGAAGTCAAAATCGGTTGAACGTACTGTAAATAAAGATTTGTTTAAATGTCTAATCTTATTCAGAATGGAGTGTAATTCGTTCGTATTTATAATTCCCGTTTTCCATTTCAGAATTAGAGTGGTATTCAAATGGTTGATGCGCGCATTCAGTGGACACCTACCACCAGATCAATTACTTCTACTCTGGGATGCCATTCTAGGCTACGATTGTTTAGAAATCCTACCATTATTAGCGTTGGCAATACTAAGCTTTAGAAAGGAGAATATATTCCAAGTGAATACTATACAGAACGTTGATGCTGTATTGGCGGATTTGTCAACCATATCTGTCATACCGTTGTTGCAATTAGCTTTAATGAAATCCTGATGTTATGCCTTGCGCATATGCATATGTGATAAAGGAATGTTCGCTGAAACACAAGCTAGTTGTCTCCCAAAGCTAGATAATTGCTATTTGCGAGGGTCAAAATATGTAGTAGCTATATCCGATTATAAAATATTTTCTATTAGTCTTTTACGCGAACTTTGCGTATTGTTACATGGATGTCCCGTGGGTTTCATACTAGAGAAAGGTACGTTCATTTTGTTCAAACCCTGTTCATGATTTTAGTATGCCAGAAAGAATCTGACTGCTCACTTTTACCCACTACTCGTGAAGCTACACTGTAAGTTTCTTTTGGTGTTCTCATGACGTTAACAGGGGGCGCTGTTGGTTAACGTTTATGCGACAGTTGTGTGAAAAACCAATATGGCGGGGTTAGTACTAATTACGATTACGCGCCACAAGAACTTTGTAGCGCTATAGCTAAATGTGCTTCATCATTGATGTTTCGTAGTTAGTAAATAAAGAATTTGTACATTCCAGATTCTGTATTTTGCCACTTAAGTCAGACTTCTAACTTCTTACTGGCAGATCAAACAAGAGACTGAAGTACATAGAAGCTGTCAAGTTATGAAATGTCAAATTTCAATTTAGATGTTTGACAGTTTAAACCGTTAGTCTCTTTCACAGTTTTATTTCGATTAAAATGGTGAATTACAGAAACAACCCAACACTGATTTGCATATTTTAGGAAATTTTCAATGCTCATACAAAGAGAAAATTATATTTTTTGTTAAAATTATGTTGATGGCAACATTATTGTATAGCAATTTTAGTATATTCATCATTTGGCTTCAGTTTTACATATGCGCAGGATATTACATAGTTGTTATAAACCAATGTTTTATAGTAATTTTATATTAGTTGTTTTATTTTTTAATTTTGTAGACGGTGACTTTTTTAAATTAAAAAAAGAAAGTACAAAGTGTTACCTCAGTAAATTTATTTTTTCTTACAAATAACACACCAGTTACCCTCTTCATAGAAACTTTCTTCGATTGTGAAATGGGCCTCTTTGCATAATTCGTCTAGTTCATTCTCTTCAAAGACATGATAGTATCTAAGTAAGGTATTTTCTGCTGTATTAGCTACTTTATTTTCTGCTACTTTTCGCAACTTCCAAGGCACTAATAGGTCCTGATGTTTGAATTGCGTTCTGTTTTCGTGTACTGGAAGGTTTACACCCCCAACTGTCAGTTGGGTTTCGTCTTGGGTCACGTTTTGCTGGTCTTGTTTGCTCTTGCAAAGGTAATTTGATTTTGTTTGGTCTTTAGCCCAAACTGTTATCAGTGCGCGTCCATCTTTACGCAGTAAACGGTATATGGTTGATATGGATTGTAATCGTCTTGCCTGTAAAAATATAAAAATAAACCTCAGCCATAAAGGACACAGATTTCAACTAGCATAATTAGCCTATTATGTTTTTACTGCGAAGTGGGCCATAATCCACCACAATGACCCAGTGCGGGTTGGTAGATGTCACATCGATTTTTTATTCTAGGACACGATGTTTTCCTATACCATTTTGATAGCAGTGATGATGAAATAATTTACACAGATGAAACGCCTGTCTGTGTTCTGCCTGACTGCCTGACTTCGAACCCACGACCTACAACTGATCAGTGGCGGTTGTTAACACTTTACCAGTACTACTCGCGCAAGTGTGCACCCCGCTGGAATGCAGTCCATATGTATAAATTTAATTGCAAAACGTCATGAGTAAAATTACCTAGTATTTACACACTTAAAGCTCTGATAGCCCAGTCATATTAGGGCTTTCACCTCGGAATGAAAGATAATAAGCTGCAAATTGGTATGAACCTTTGTTTTGTCATTCTAAATGTTGTCTCAAAAGTCACCATCGTTATCGTGTCCGCGTCTCAAGATATTCAAGGTCAAAGGTCACAAAATTCGGTTTTTCGCGAATATCTGGCTTCCTATCGGTTAAATGAGATTTGCATTTATTATAATAGTTGTAGGCTATAAAATTCCCTACAACTTTTGTTTAAACTTTTTTTTCATACGACCAACCGTTTTGAAGGTAGAGCGCGAAGAGTGCACATCGTACAGTCATATACGACCTAATGCAAGGTCAAGCGTGAGTTATGGTTATCAGTACGTTATAAAGTCAATTATTTACTTGGAAATTATAATTATTAAACAATGCCCATTATTTATGTACTAACTTTTAATTATTTATATTTAATTAAAGTAAGTAACTTGATTATTTATATATAATTATTCATATTTAACTATTTAAGTATAAAATATTATTAATTCTGGATTATATATTTTAGTTTGTAGGCTACTTACCTAACCTACATACCTACCTACTTACCTAAAGCTTTACCCACACTATCCAACAAACCTACCTAAATACCTAAACCCAATACCTACACTATCTAACATACCTACCTAAATACCTAAACCCTATACCTACACTATCTTACATACTTACCTACTTTACCTAATCACTTAAATATTCAAAATTAAAATATTTATTCATTGATAATTTCATTACAATTAAAATCAACAAAGATACTTTTGATATTTGAACTCACATTTTGATAAATGTATATTATGCCGTATTTAATAATAAATAAAAATATGTGTACTTACTATCATACCTACTTACTATCATTTTAACTTAAAATAAAACTAAAATATATAATCCAGAATTAATAATATTTTATACTTAAATAGTTAAATATGAATAATTATATATAAATAATAAAGTTACTTACTTTAATTAAATATAAATAATTAATAGTTAGTACATAAATAATGGGCATTGTTTAATAATTATAATTTCCAAGTAAATAATTGACTTTATAACGTACTGATAACCATAACTCACGCTTGACCTTGCATTAGGTCGTATATGACTGTACGATGTGCACTCTTCGCGCTCTACCTTCAAAACGGTTGGTCGTATGAAAAAAAAGTTTAAAAAAAATTGTAGGGAATTTTATAGCCTACAACTTTTATAATAAATGCAAATCTCATTTAACCGATAGGAAGCCAGATATTCGCGAAAAACCGATTTTTGTGACCTTTGACCTTGAATATCTTGAGACGCGGACACGATAACGATTGTGACTTTTGAGACAACATTTAGAATGACAAAACAAAGGTTCATACCAATTTGCAGCTTATTATCTTTCATTCCGAGGTTGACCCCTTTTTTTACCTAATATGACTGGGCTATGAGGACTTTATCGTCAAAACCTTTTATTGACATAAAAAAATGTAATTTATATTTTTATTATGATTCTCATTTTTACAAACAGTACCGTCCGAATGACCTCACAGAGCGAGGTGCATAGTTAACTTGCGCGAGTTATACTTTGGATGTCCGCCGCCTTGGGGTGGGCGATGGGGTCTGTCAGACTCCTGGTGACTAAAAACTACCCCGGTGTCTCTCCGGTCACGTGCGCACGGAGCCGCGGGAATCTTTGATTCTGCAGCTTTCCGGACCCGGTGACCACGATATGTGATCCCGGCGCTGGCGCCAGGCGCCATGAAATACCATGGCCTCCGACGGATCCGGTTGCGGTTCACCACTTGTGACACCGCAGCCATGGCTACTAACGTCGCTTCCCTGTGCGAGCTCCCCCGGGCCCCCGGGCAGTGACAAGCGTTTTGTCCGCATAACACGTAAAGTCGGCGCCCGACGGGAGCTCGCCTCTCAACACCCAATCGTATCCGATGTTCCACAGGAGCGGTCCCAAGACCGATGCCTGTGGAACACCGCACGACATTTGGTGCCGACCGGCACCGTCACATCCCCGATAGATGACGCATCTGTCCTCCAGATAACCCGCTACTATGCGGCGGAGGTAGGGAAGCACCCGATGGTATTTCAGAGCCTCCCTAATACAGCTCCAGGGTAGGGTGTAGAATGCGTTGGAGATGTCCAAGGACACCGCCAACGCCACCCCACCCACACGCGCACGCGCACTCACGCGCATTATGGCGTCGTGCGAGTCCTACTGGTCTAACTTCAGCTAAACCTGCCTTAAACTTAAGCTTAGCCTAAGCAATACAAGACTAGTACATTTGGGTCCTCTTATCTTCCAATTAGGCTGAATTCAAAACACAGTTCAAGAAATTTCATAGATCTCTTTATAGTTAGGTATCGACGGAAACTAGCAAGGCCTTTGACAAGCTGCTCAACACATGTTAAATTGAATTAATGAGAAATTAAATGAATTAACATTACTAGTAACTCACCTTGCTACTAAAATGATGTATAACAGCGATACATATAACAATATCCGCCGTTTCATCTTTCAGCATAGCGTTCAGAAGGTCTAACCGCACGCAATCTGCTCCGGTGATACCACGTATGTGCTCTTTGCATTCTGATAATAAGCCAGAACTTCGCTCGCCAGCTATCTGTAACCCGATATACACATTTTTTTATTGTGGTGGAATAAAAATACGTTGCGACGATCGAATCGAATCGAATCAATAAATAGGAGGATAATGATGATGATAATTCAAATTCAAAAATTTTATTTCGGATTAAAAAACATAATGATCCATATAGTGTTAGTACAAGTAAAGCTTAGCCTAATGTTAGTAATAAATTAACTAAAGTGGGTCTAGACTCCTATCCACCTACGTCAGAGGGGCGAGTCCCACCGATACGAAAATACATTTAGGATGCCATTGGAGGAGGAGCGCTAGCGCGCCATCATAGAAGCACAACGTTTCCGCATGATCGCGGCGAACCCATCGACCCTCGCCTCCGCGAACATCCCTGACGCGCTACAGCGCCACGGCAACCCCAAGAGTACCCTGAATGCGTTATTATACTGTACGCGCAGGTCGCTGTATGCCCGCTGGGTATACGTGGTCCACAGGCTGCACGTGTAAAACGACTGGCAGAAGGCCTTTAAAAGCGTTATCTTAACAGCCTTAGAACAGCGCACAATCCTGCGTGCCAGCATGTTTCAACGGACAGCCTGACCTGCCAGACCTGCGCTCCCTATCAATATCCACATTATCCTTTAAGTCGTCAGTGATCCAGTAATTCAAATACTTGAACTTTGCAACCCGCCCTAAAGGAGATCCAGAGAGAGAGAGAGATTTCAGGCAGCTGTTTATAGGTCAAGGTACTTGATTTAAAAACCAACCACTCACTCTTATCGGTATTGTATTTGAGTCCATGAGTCACTGCATACCTTTCACATATTTCAAGGAGTTTTCTTAAAGCATCGATAGATGTACTCAACAGCACCATGTCATCAGCGTAACTAATATTGTTCACGCAAACACCGTCCACATGACTGCCGATTTTGGTACTGCTGAGCTCACCTATCAGCTTATTTATGTACCTACAGATTAAAAACAAGCTCTCACAGGAGTCTTTCTGTCAGTATAATATTGGACAGTCTGCTTAAGGCTCAAAATTGCACTATCTGTCGACAAGTTTGGTCTCAAGCCAAACTGACCATCCTCGAGAATATGTTTAGCCAGTATTTTATCAAGCAGACTATCCAATACCTTAGAACAGACAGTGGCAAGTGATATCGGTCTATAATTGGAGATATCGGAGGCATCGCCTGTCTTATTCTTTATTACTGGCACAACGATCGTTTTAGTAAGTTGGGCAGGTAAGTAGCTATGACTTAGACAAAGGTAAAAAAACGTAGCCAGCACTCGCGGTAAGTGTACCCCAGCGTATTTAAGATGATCGACACTGAGGACGTCGTGACCGGGAGACTTACCCTTCACCATGTTCTGTATACTTCTCGCAACTTCCTTTGCGGAGAACCTGACAGGGTGAACCCCGGTCACGACCGCCCCAGCGGCATTTTTAGACGACTCGCCATAGTTACCCAAACGCGAGCACACCTTAAAATGTTAGTGAAAAGCGTAAGCTATTTCAGTGGGGTCGCTCACGCCCGCGACGCTCATCGGTAAACCCAACTTATGTTTTAATTTATTTGTTAATTTCCAAAACTTATTAAATATTTTTTCCTGGTCGTTTTGACAATATTTTAATTTTCATAAATAATTCCGGAGGTAGGTTTGTTATAAAACAGCCACATTTGATAACATAGTCGGGCATCGCAATGAGCCTCACGAACGTGCTTGTTCCACCCAACTAGATACTTTCCTTTATAACGCTTTTTAATGGAAGCTGCATGGCTCCTTTTTTCAGAATACAAATAATTTCATTATACAACCTATCTATCACCGATAATACTTAATAATAATAAATCTTTGTTTTGCCGAAATAATAACAACCTTACAACAAATTTTACAAGCACATATATCTAGTCTCTTCGTCGGACACTAGAGAAGTGTCACAACCGTACTAATAATTATTAACTTGGGTAAGTTTGTTGATGTATTACCACATGAAACAAATTCAAAGTGTATGAATGACCTGCACAATATCGTCCCTCTTCAATATATTCTTCCCATTCCCGCATCCTAGGTCTATCACCACACTGCCGGGGATGACTCCCTGCATGAACTGCACGACCTTCGGCCACGGCTTGTGTCGAGTCGTGCTGAAGTGTCCTGCTATCTGTTCATACACCTGAAATATCAAGTTAAATCGTGGTGTAAGCAACCACGTAATTAAATCTAATACCACATGCGCGCGTCTATTATACAATCTGTTTCAGAAATATGAAATAATACTTTCAGTACATAAAATATATGTATGTTGTATACCTATGGCACCGGTGTGAGGTACCTAAGTGCATGGGTTTTTTAATTATTTTGCTTTGAAGTTTAGTGCGAAAACTTCGCAGTGATGACCCTAGAAATAACTTTAAAATTCAATTTTAAAGATTATAAAACAGAGTCGACTTATTTGTATCGGCACATTTAATGCCTATCGTCTTATTCAACTAATCAGTGTAATATAAAATAAGAGTGTGCTTATGACTACACGACTGAAGTGAAACTTCTATCGCTCCATCTGTATGTATATATATATATGTGTGTACAATACATACATGTATACACATATACATATATTAATTTTCTATAAATATTTAAATTTATTTCATGGTTTCATTGGTAAACTAATATTTTTGCATAGATCTTCTATTTTTATTGAAAAAAAAAAAAAAACTCGTAGACCTTGTAGTACCAAGCTCGCGCCACGGGCGCCTCTGTGCTTATATCCCCCACTTAACTTCCGTTCGCCTTGCCCGATTACTTTTCGTAACGCTTTCGCCAGCTTACTCCCCAAGTCAAGCGTGCGTAAAGAAGTTTCACTTCAAAAACATAGTTTATCTACTCTCATATCAAAAAATTAAAAATATAAAACTAAAAAGGAGTTTATATTGACGTACTTTACCAATAGTATATCGAAAGGAAATTAAAAAATTAAATTATAACATTATTTCTCTAACAAAATAATGTTATAATAAAAAATTTTTTCATTACCGTACAGATTACAAACCATAGACAGCACTTTTTCATTTTTTATCTGTGGCTGCGCGCGCTTTGGTGCGTGCGCGGTGATGCAGGGTGCAAACCAATAAATAAACTGTATCAATCTCTATATTTTATTTCATATATTCAATACAATGTATGAGATTAGATAAAGTAGTGTATGAAACTGTACATAATTAGGTATTACACACTCGTGCATAATATCCCTCATTATGTAATAGTTTCATAAACTACTATTTTATAATGTGAAGTAAATTCAATGAAATCTTCTTGCATCTACCCCTATTAATGGTACTATTAACTGTGTTGTTTTCAATAATTAATTACGATCTTTTAATTTTCATGCTCAGATCAGTCGTGGATAGCTTCTCAGAAGCAAGAAAACACTTCAATGTCGTGTCTATTTTACATCGTATTTTTAATCTCTTTAGTCAACGTGGATTGTCGGTATTTATCAAAGAATTATTGACCAATACCGGCCAGGCGGCGAGTAACCAGCGGTGTCTTTGACACGCCCAGTAATAAAAGCATCATTAAAAAGTGGTTCCGTATAAAATATTATAGTTTTAATAACTAACTTCTTTCATATTGTTTTAATTTCATATTATTTAATTATTTCAATGTGGGGTCCTGGCCCTGTTTTAGTAAAAATATGCCCATTTAATTACAATAAGCCTTCGCTTGTACTTCGACACCTTAACTTATGCAAGGAATGGGTATAATCACTTCTCGTTAGAAAATTACAAACGTAATAAGTTTTGACTTACCGTATTTAGATTCAAAACTGATTAAGAATACTTATTGTTTTTATTTAAGTGTTAATAATCTTAATTAGTTGCATAGGTGTGTCTTTAGATAAGAATATCAGTCGCTATTGGTTTTTCGGTAAAGGGAACCCTAAAATGTACGTAGGTTTAGGTAACTACCTATTCTTGATTTTTTATTAATTTTTTGCAAGTCCCGAACGAGTCCCGAATTGACGTTGACTAGTTACATACTAATCGTCCCGAGGTGAAGTCACTGCTTTGCAATTGCTCTGTTCCGCGTTACGTGTCGTCAACGGTTTTCAAAATACCTCGTCGTGGTGAAGAATATTCAAACAGTGAATACTATGATTCTCTGTGTTGGTGCTGCTGGAGATAGCATCTATGGAGCATGAAATTTATACCAGCTACGGTTTGTTGACGGGAAACCCGCCGCTGATCAGCGACGCCTGCCGTCGTATACGTGCTTCAGGAACACGTGTCTACGGCTGCAAAGTACTGGTTCCTTCCATCGTTCTGCGAGTGAGGGACGCCCTAGTTCTCGCTCTGGCATCGCTTTGGAGACACAGATTATCGAGCACTTTAGCAACGAACCTAGAACTAGTACTCTTCGAGCTGCCGCTGTATTTAATGTGAACCATACACTGATGTGGCGAACATTACGGGACGACGGTCAACATCCCTAGCATTTTCATCGAACCCAAGAACTAACAACTGCAGATCACGCGCCTAGAATAAACTTTTATACTTGGTACAACAACCGGATGCAAACCGACCCAAGGTTTCCAACAAAGGTGCTGTGGACGGACGAGGCTTCCTTTACTAGAAATGGTATAATAAATACGCACAACGAGCACATGTGGGCTCAGTGGCGTATCAACGTCTGGGCTGGTATCCTCGGTGACCAATTTATCGGACCAATTTGGTTCTACTTAGGTACTGTCAAATTGTGTTTTAACATGATGGTGCACCAGCTCATTAAGCGCGGCCTGTTCGAGACTACTTAAATGAACAATTTACCGAGTGGATTGGCAGAGGAGGACCCAAATCCTGGCTCCTCGTTCCCCGGACCTTACACCAATGGACATTTTTTTTGTGGGTTTACGTAAAAAATTGTGTTTATTCGCAAGTGTGTAATTCATCAGACGAGATGAAATCTAAAATTGAAACGGCTGTTGCTTCGGTAACCCCGGACATGTTAAGGAACACTCGATCGTCCTTGTTACGTAGAACATTTTTGTGTGTAGAAAATGGAGGTGGTCATTTCGAACCCTTTTTATAAACGACGACGACCCAAAGTCTGTGATTCATAAAATCATACCAAGATCTTTTTGTGATATTAAATTCCTAATACCTACATTAACTTAAGTGCAGTGACTTCATAGATCTACTTACTGGACAGAACCTACTAGCTTACACGGAGGTACAATTTCAGTGTGTGTAATGCATGATCAAGCGCGGTAATTTGGTTCAAAAATGTAAAAACACGGTAAGGTACCTTAGGGCTCACATAACTATCATCAAATCATAAAACACTTCTTTGCAAAGAAATGAATGAGTGAGTGTTCAAAATGTTAACTACCTAACAAATTATCCTGTAATAATGTACTGGGTAGGGTTACTTGTTGCGCTAGGAGGAGTACCTAGCAATCTTTGTTTTCATTTTAACACATAACATAATCATCGTCAGGCTTACTCTAGCCGAAGGTGTTGGCAGAGGTTTACAGAGTAGGTACATTCAGGGGCGTGCACAAAGATTTTATTGAGGGTATGCATAAATATACCTACTACCCAAATCTCTGTGCTTATATATGGTAAAACTTAAAAAAACGTAACTTAGACGTAGTTTCAATTTAACATAGTCGCGTACTTTTTCGCATGTCAACATTGAATTGGTGTTTGTGCGTGGCTACAATGAACATCTAAGTATGTGATTGATGATAAGAACAAGTCAAATAAATGATATACGTGGGGTATTAGGTTTTTTTTTTTTTTGCCCAAATGAATACAATGAAATCATCATCATCATCTCAGGGTTAATACCAGTCGCATCCAAAGCTTTGGAATCTGGGGTCCGCTTTTCCAGTCTAATTGCTGATTTTGGCGAAATTTCCGTGAAGCGACTGCCGTCTGACCTCCACAACACGAAGGCAATATCGAAGCATTGAAGTTAGACCAATTGTTGGACTTTTGTGGGCTCCAACAACCCGTAACGACTGCCACTAGATGTTCGCATGGCAACCGAAACCAACGGCTTAACGTGCTTTCCGAGGCACGACCAGACCAGTGCAAATATTCATATTCATGCATACAAATACTTACACTGCGCGAGGATCGAACCCGCGCCTCCTTACGCAGCGGCCGCGTTCGCTACCGTTACGCCATGTAGGCTGTCAAAATACAATGAAATGGTATTACTAACTCAACTGTAAATAAGTAATAATTTATTTCTCAAAAAACTAAAAAAAAATATTTTACTATCTATAAATTAAAACAACGCGCCTATCTATTTTTAAATAACTCTGTAAAAATCAAATATCGTTTTGAAATCGCTAAAAGTTCTTTTAAAATGGAAATATAGACAAATCTTTCATAAATATGCGTAATGCACTACTCATTGGAATCATAACTATTAAATTTTGCTAATTTGTAAACTTCAGGAAAATTATTACAACATAAAGTATAGTATTGAAATTCAAAAGCAAGTAGGTTGAAAAACTTAAGGTCTTTTAAGTTTTTATAACGACGAACTGTCAATGCCGTGTTTTAAAATAATATACCTATACGAGAAACAAAACAATTTATTTGTGTGTACACACTACACAACCTGCTAACCACATATAATTATCATAATACTTTTTATAAAGACAACCTTTCTTTTGTGTTAAACCAAAAACTCTAAAATAAATGAATATTCAATTCCGCTTAAAACAATCAATATAGGTACATATTTAACCAAATACACCAATAATGAAACAACATAAGCTGCTAAAAAAAAAAGGTATTTGAACGAACAACAATCATGCTATATTTCTGAACTTCTTAAATTCGTCGCATTATTAGAAGCTGTGCTTATCAGGGGCTTTAAACCCACAGAAATTTCACGCACACGTACACAACAGTTTAGGCACACAAGCAAATAATTTTATACACAGACAGATACGGAAGAGGCACATTTTGTAACTGCTTACGCCGCTACGAGAAGTGGCGCGGGTGTCGCGCCTAAGGCAACTGATGTGTCTCGTTAGCACTAGGCCCAATAGATGGCAGTGTTATCAATAACAGATTAACAAAGTCTTTTAGTTTTAACTTTGTAGTATATAAATTATTTTACAGTATATTATAAATTATTATATATTTTTTTAGAAGACTATTAGGGTATGCAGAGCTTTTCTGCTTGTATGGAGCGCACGCGCCTGGGTACATTCACTGTTTGCCAAAGACCTAACGTTAGACTTTATTTTATTTTGTGTACAGACGACAGCACGTCAAGCTACTGCAATCTGTCAGATTTCTTTATTGGATTTTCAACTTTATCTCTTAAGGCTCAAGGTTGATTGGAAATATTTGACAGTTTCGGGTAGCTTGACCTGCTGTCATCTATACGATGCTGCGTAAAAGTAAAATTGATTTACTTGCATTGAAAATTGTATTGCTGTATTTATTCATCGGATTATTTGTGATGTGCTTTATTATTAGCGTAGGTATGTACCTATGTTATTTTGTGTCATAGTACTTAATGTAATATTAAAAGTTTGGCTATTAATAGTTTTTTTTTTTTTGTTTATCTTTTTTTCTTCCCTTATTGGTTTGTATTTCATTTAATTGGCTGATCACGTTGTTGAGTTTTACCTGAATGCGAATCTCCGACGTGCCTGCCTGGTAGGAAAAACAAGACTGATTTTTAAGGACAAATAAGTGAGTAGGTACATATTTACGTAAGTGTCTTTATTGACGGGAACCAGTAGGTATAATGTATACCGATAGGTATTTAGCAGACGGCGCGGCTAGTCTGCGCATAGCGTCAGCTGTAGCGTAGGTTTAGGGTTGTCGACAAAATGTTTAATAAATATTTTTCTTTATTTTGTAGGAAAAAAAAAAATCTTAGTATTTCAAATTTATGACTAGGTCAAGTTGAAGTTTATATGGTATAATTCAATATCTGAAAGTATTGTTTCACCTTTCTGAACCACGTTGTATATGATTATAATATTGTTACGAATGCACCTTATGTCCATTGCATAAGGTTCAATATTGCGTGACATGCAGTAACTTTTAAGTCCCTATATCTTGAGACCTAGACATTGTAGAGGTACGATATAAAAACGCATTGCTTGACCTAGGATGGCCTATCGAATGGTACATGTCATCAATATTGTCAACGAAGTGTCGGCATCGAAATTTCTAAAAACTCGTCGTGAAGGTCCGTAGGTACCTGCTGAATGTACTCGTTATTTGCTATTATTATTACGTCTAGACAGATCTGGAATGTTCGATCAGCTGACCTATATAAAGCGCCGTGACGACAGCGCACATTCAAAAGGCGGTCCGCTCACGCGCCGCCTTCGCTCTGGGTCGACTCCACCCCGTTCTCAATCCGCGTAGCAAACTGTCGCTCAAGTGCAAAATGCGCTTGTACACAGCATACATACGCCCGATTATGACATACGCTTGTCCAGTCTTCGCACATGCCAAGCCGCGTCATATCCATAGGATGCATAGTCCAAAATCGTTTTCCGTAAAGCCACAAATGCCCCTTGGTTCGTCCGTAATGAGATCCTCCACCTTGATCTCAAAATCCCCACCATCCAGCAGTTCATGAAGCGTCTTTCTAAACGCTTCTTTGACACTGCCGCCAAGCACCGCAATCCCCTGATAGTAGCGGCTGCTAATTATACCCCCTCCACCATCTCCAAGCTTCGCCGCCCAAGGCATGCCCTCACAGACCCTGATGACCCCATAACCCTCCTCCAAGAGGCCAATAAGGCCACTAGTACAACACTCAAAAAAGACCGACCTACCGACCTCGCCGCCGAGGTCCATCGCGACGCGTTCAACGTAGTAGCCCCCTCCCCCGTCCCTTGTCCGATGAAGGCCAGCCCGCGCCGCAGCTGAGTCAGTAAATATAATTTCCCAACCATGACCTCTGAGTTTGTTTCGAACGTTTCTTCTCAGAGCTAGTACTAGGAAACGCCGCGGTCATCAAACCGAATTTAAACAAATATTCGATCCAGCCGTCCCTTGCTGTTCTCTCCAGCGACGCCCTAAGCCGAGGTTCGTACCCCACAGGGGTGCCCTTAGCGTGTAGTCGCTTAGTTTTTTAGGCGCCCTGGCTGGAGGCTTTAAATTCATTTAAGGCATCCACAGGAAAGTCCGGTTAAGTAGTCACGGTCTCAAGGTCAACTACGAGATGCCATATCAAAAAAAAAAAAGCGCACAGTCAGTCAAACTGCATTTGACTATCGACGCGAAACAAGCGAAAGTTAAGAAGTGATCTACAGCGACAACCCAACGAAAACTTTGAAGGACTACGTGAAGTAACATCTGTAGTGTTGTTGTGTGTGTGTACGACACGGACTTCGAGAACGTAAGGGAAGACTTCGGTGCAACATCAGCTACGTTCTACTTGTCATTGCCAACTACCGACTGTACATTCGTTGCTAATAAACTTCGTAACCCTTAACCGTCATTCTAATACTTGACTTTAAACGCATATAAACTACGTAATATGTTCACGTAGTTTATATGCGTTTAAAGTCAAGTCTCTACCACAGTTTAACTAGTTCGAAACAATTTCTAAGTCATTCGCATAGCACATTGCCTACTAAGATATGTGTTTCTTATTAATAAAGACTACAAACCTGATGAACATGCAATTCTTCTAAGTTTGAAGCTACTTCATCTTCCAAGTTATCAACTGACACCTTCTCTGCACTATCACAAAGGATCTTGTACCTACATTTGCAGGCACCAATTCTAGTCCATCGGAATGTAAGAGAAATTCGTGTAGCTCTTTGTACAGTCTCACTGGTGATTACTTTGATGTTGTGCGAGTTTTCTGCACGATTCTCGATTACTGGATCCCAGGTTCGAGGTTGTATGCCATGCTGCCAGTCATATCTGATGTCAGAGTGAATTAAATATACTAAAGTTAAACTCATAAATGATTTAGAATTATGTTTTTATCTTTGTTACAAAACTAACTGATGTTTTAGCATGCAATATTTAATGACTATGAGGCACAGCAGGTTCAATAGCAAATAATTATAATGCTGATCAAACGAATGATGATTATAAAATAATGCAGGAAGCATAGACTGATTGCAATGCTTGTAGGAAACCTATGTTCACTAATGACCCCAATGATGAACATGAAAAATAGCACCAGGACCCATTACAAAATTAAAGTGTTATTTTTAGGAAAGAAAATCCAGCACAATTCAGGTAATTCTAACTATTCACCTGGCCTCATCTTGCATAACAAGTAGAGATCTTGCCTGAACTAAGATCGGCACATATTTTCCGCTGTGATGCTTCCAGTCCATTACTACGTCAGAGCCTAGTGAGAGGGACAGTATAGTGCCTCCAAATGGACTGTGTTTATCCACATGGGATGGTATGCCTGGGGATATAAGTATATTATAATTAGATTGTTGAATAGAGCAACTGGATTATTTATAGAAAATGGGAGAAGCATATAATGACATTCTGAACTTTAAAAAAATTCATAACATTAATATAAAGAGAGATCAATTTTTAAGGGAGAATTTAGATCAATTTTAGTAGTTATTACATAAGTATCAAAAAGCACCTTGTCCAGGACAGTATTTATTTACTGTCATTTGATCTGGGACACCAACATTGAAACCTTGTTCTTTCAACCTCTTCCACAATATACCACATTCTTCCGGGATCTTCTCTATTAATGGATTATCAAGATCAACATCATTGCTACCATACCTAAACTCATAACCAAAGTGTTTCACTTGACGGTTTTTTAGATTATTTGATTCTGGAGTCCAATCAAACAGTTTTATAAAGTGTTGCTCTTCTTCTATACTTATAAAATTATTCAGTAATAATAGGCCTTTAGGGTTCTCATGTGGGCATATAGTTTCTGTGTTGGGAACTGTAAAAAAAAACTTATAATAATAGTTTATTGATCACTCCTAAAATTACAAAATTCTCTTAGTCTATATACAATAAATAAATAAAGTTACAAATGTTTTATGAAGTTGTTGTTTTTTCCCAAAACATCAACTAATATGTTCTGATTAAATGATATGCATCTGATATAGTATACATTATGTATTCAATGTAGAAATAAACACTTGTCTTGTTTACCTTTTTCAACAAAGTTCATATATAGTGGTGTGCCATTTTCATCAGCCTTAGCTTTACCATTGCATGTATTATAAAATAACTGAGCATTATCCGTTGTGTCAAATACCAGATAGGAGTGTGACTCTCCCTTTTCTGTAATAAACTTTGGTAAAGGTATACTTAGTCCATGCTTTGTTACTAGACCAAATACATAATTTTTTTCTAATCCAGTAGCTTGTCCAGCGTTACAAAGTACTATATTCTGGAAAAGAGTCTTGTATTAGTGCTTACAGCTACAAAATGAATAAAGGATAGGTAATCCGTATTGATAATAAGTTCGATAATTTAGCATACCGGCCCAGGCACTCCGGTGCATGTTATTCCCTTAGAATTTTTCAGTCTAGCGGCAAATCGTTTTCTCTTACGTTCAGTTTTCTTTTCTTCGTCCATTGTTTAAAAAGAATATAACTTATTGAATGAATAAGCACGAAATAATATTATTTTGCCGATATTTATTTCGCAACAGGCTGTTTTAAAGTAACAGTTGACACTTGACAGTATTTAGTTTGACATTGACAGTTTATTGACTTTTTTTTTTTTGTTTACTTCTTTCCGTTCAGAGGAACGGAAAAGGCAAAAGCATAGTACGCCATACAGCCTAGTCTTAAGTAACTTTTTATCTTCAGTTTATATCCTAATTTATCCTACCTTATCCTAGCTTAATTTAACTTAACCTATCTCCTTTCGTTTCCCACGTGAGGCCGATTAAGAGGGGTTTGGGGTAAAGACATGATGTAACCACTATGCTACAATATTTCACTGTTCTTTATGAATTATTCACTGAATGCACTTTTTACTACATAAATCACGCGTTTTTATTTAGTAAACGACACTATAAACAATTTAAAAGTCCAATGAAAAATGAGCGTGGCACTCATTTTGGCTTTCCCCATTTATTGACAATAATATGGCACGTGTGTGCACTATATAGTATATACTGATGACAGCATCGATATGTCGATATTTCGATGGATGACAGCAGGTCAAGCTACAAATATTCCTAATCAACCTTGAGCCTTAAGATTTTGGGGATAAAGTTCAAGATATAATAAATTAACAGATTCTAGTGAGTTCCAAAGATGAAAAACACTTGGATAAACTAAATGAATGAATAAGGGTATCTCTATGCCTGGGGGAGTTTTAAAATCATCATTATACCAGTGTCAGACAAAGATGGAGCTATACAAGGTGAAGAACGCTATTCCATTTTCACAACGGGACTTTGATTGATGTTTTTACACGTCATAGTAAGGTGTGCCCTATAAAAGGTGAAGGCGATCTTTGCGAGCAGTGTGACGGCTACACATAGGCTAAGTAAAACTATAAGCTATCTATAGTCTTATTTAAGTGTAAAAACGCAGTAACAACCTTGAGATCATGAACTTTAAATCCAAAATCAATGATATAGCTGTCGACATAAATCCGCTATCAAAATCCCGAACCCGTATAGAAGAGAAATGAAGTCGCTTACGATTAGCTAGCAATCGCAAAATTCTCTAATAGTTACGTGTATCCTAGCATGATGCAAAACGTTATTTGACTATGGCGATATTCATTCATGACCAATTCGTGACTCATTCTACTTCAGTCAGTGTCACTGTCAACTGTCATAAGTGTCAAGTCAACAGATGTTGATAGAGGACTCTCCTAAAACTGATTCGGAGCGATATTTGAAAATATTAAGCCTATTGCTTAATCTTGTCACTTGGTCACTCCACCATATCCTTACCATAATGGGGTTTCAAAGAAAGGTACTTATTTATTATTATAATATATCTAGAAAGCTTAAGTATACATCTTACATTGGTTAACCTACTTTGTTACAGGAAAACCGTAATAGGCATAAAAAGCATATTATCTGCATGGCATCAGATTTCTTTTATCCTAATACGGGCGGAGTGGAAGAACATATCTACAATTTATCACAGTGTTTAATAAAACGAGGCCATAAAGTAGTTATAATCACACATTCTTACGGTCAGCGGGTAGGAATAAGGTATTTAACGTGTGGACTTAAAGTTTATTACTTGCCTGTTAAAGTGTTTTACGCCCAATGTGTACTTCCAACGATGATAAGCAATATAGCTCTGATAAGATACATATTGATTCGAGAGAGAGTAGAAATTGTTCATGGACATTCTGCATTTAGTGTTCTATGTCACGAAGTATCAATTATAGGTAAATTGATGGGATTAAAAACAGTTTTTACTGATCACAGCTTATTTGGTTTTGCTGACACATCTGCTGTTCTGACAAACAAATACCTCCAGATGTGTTTATGCGAGTGTGACCATTGCATTTGTGTGTCACACACTGGGAAGGAAAATACTGTTCTTAGAGCAAAAGTAAAAGCACATAAAGTTTCTGTCATTCCTAATGCTGTTGATGCTTACAGTTTTACTCCGGACCCTAGTAAAAGAGAGCCCAATGTGATAACAATAGTAATTGTATCACGCCTTGTGTACAGAAAAGGTGTTGATCTAATGGCTGCTGTAATAGCTGACATGTGCCCTAGATATCCAAATATAAGATTTATTGTAGGTGGTGATGGTCCTAAAATGTGGCTCTTGCAGGAAGTTAGAGAGCAGAAGGGCTTCCAACATTGTGTGACCCTCTTAGGAAGTCTTAAACATTCTGAAGTAAGGAATGTGTTAGTAAAAGGGGATATATTTCTTAATACATCTCTTACAGAAGCTTACTGCATGGCAATAGTTGAAGCTGCTGCCTGTGGGCTGAAGGTGGTCTCAACTAAAGTTGGTGGTATCCCTGAAGTATTACCTGAGAGTATGATTTACTTAACAGAACCAAATGTTCGTAGTTTAGTTGAGGGAATTGAAAAGGCTATGAAAGACATAGATAAAGGCAATATGCTATGTCCCTTCGAGTGCAATATGAGAATAAGAAAAATGTATAATTGGATGGACATAACAAAGAGGACAGAAATAGTATACAATAAGATATCTATGAATAAAGAAAGGTCTCTGGGATTACAATTACGAAACTACCTCACTTGTGGTGTATGGCCATTTTTATTGGTGATAAGTTTGATGTATTTGTTATTAAAATTGACTGAAAAGATATATAAAAAGAAACATATTGATATTGCAAAAGATTTTAAGTTATAATATGAAGTATTTATTTGAATTTTTGAAAAGTATTTTTACACTAAGATTAAGGGCTGGTTTTTTTATCCATAATTAAACTTAATGCCTGTTAAGCTTCAGGAACAGGTCTACAAGACAATTATTAGACCAGTTCTTCTGTATGGCAGGCATGACCTGTGCTTCAGCGACACAAGCAGGAGCTGCATGTTACAGAGATGAATATAGACCACATCAGGAACTCCCGCATCCGTAGCAGTCTTCCTGACCGTGACATAGCAGACAAACTGCAAGAGGGTCGCCGGCGCTGGTGACGTCTTACGAAAGCCGACATAACATATCAGGGTTATGGGTAACAAATGTCTTGCCATGGCGCCTCCGCCGGGCCGGAACAAGTGCGGTGGACCAAAGAAGTGCTGGCTTGATGTTATAAGAGACGACATGCGTGCCAACAATCTCGTACCACAGGATGCTAAAGATCGCGAAATGAAGGAGAATGCACAGGAAAGCGGACCCCCTGGTTCCAAAGTGCGGATGCAACTGGGACTAAACGCTGAGATGATGATGAAAATGATTACTTATACTCTGGCAATTTTTAAAGTGATAACTAATGGTAATTTTTTTGTCAAATGTGTTTTTTGATCAATTTTCAGTTGTACTAATGATATAATGAACCCAATTCCCTTGTTCACGAACTAAAGTTCAGTGCATCTTTCTCTTTCATTAAGAAAAAGTCAAAAGATAAACATTGGTTTGTTCATGTCAAATTAGTCCACATCTGACGTAGTTCTAGGATAAATCACATGTAAACCTTCAATGACGGTATCTTTTGACAGGACTAAACTAATATTTTATAATCTGTACTTTTCTTATTTTTTTTTTTTTACAATTATAAACTAGTGCTTGACCGCAATCCTTGATGGTAAAGCGCGCTAGTTTATTTAGCCTATTCACTAAAAAAACTTAGTGGATTGGAAGGAAGACAGCAGTTGAGCGAAGTGATTCAATGTTAAACTCAACAACACGACCAACGATGCTGCGCCACAGGGAGATTGATCTGGAGATCCTCCACGACCATTGGCGCATCATACCCGGCACACATCGCAACACAACTGCTCAGACCCGTCCTCCGTACGGCTTCACCAGACATCATGCCGGAACACGACGAATCGCTTGGCGGCAAGACTGTCTGGTAGGTGGTAACTCCTGCCGGCAGCCGATGTACTGAATTTATATTTAGTTTACGTTCGTGAACAAGAGAATTGGGGCCAATATCAATATAACTAATATAATAATAACTATTAGTTCCAAAAATACATTTTGTAATAATTTAACCTATGTATGTTTAACAATTGTTTGAGTGTTGGAGAGAACTATGGATCAAAAGTTCAGCTCGTAGAAAATTATTATAGAAAGTCACAAATAGGGTTAATTATAATTTGAAGCAATGCTATAATAAGTTTAAAAAGGTACATAGGTTACTTATTCAACATTGATCTTCAAAAAAAATGCCACACTGATATTTTTAGATAACTGATGAAAAAGGGGTTAGGACAACATGAATGTGCAACTAGGCTTATTAGCGAAGTTTTGATTTGCCACTTACAGAGCATGTAACCTAACACTTACCTGTAATATATGTAGCCTAACCACTTATTTTTACTTCTGAAATGTATTAAAGATGGGGTTTAGAAATTGGGTGAACAATTCACCAAAGAATTGAAGAATTATTTATTTTGGAATGATATTTATTAACTTGACAAAATAAAAACGCGTTGACTTAACTAGTTCCTAATAACAGTTTGTCATTATGTTTTTTAACATCATGCAATACAATATGAATAAATAACACTTCTATTATAGTTGTTATTACATTCCAGTATTATTAAACAGCAGTGAAACAACTTTATATTAATATATTTTCCTAAATTATTATAATTAAGTGTGATTTAATATACCGAGACTGACAATAAGGTACAATTTTTTGTAAGTTGTATCATACATTTTCACTGATAATTCAAGCTCTGTGAACAAAAGAAATAAGTAATATAATTATTTAAACCTTGATAAGACTATAATTTTATCTAAATATATTTATTTAATAATGTTTAATTGGTAGTTTATTTTATTATGGATATTAGGAAGAGCATGTAAATGACTTCTAGTCGATGCATGAACCACCATAAAAACAGCTTTAATTTTACTAATTGATTAATTATTATTAAATGAATTACACAAAATATACTTTACATAGTTTGACTGTATGTCTTGGGAATTGAACCTTTGATAACTACAGCAGTGTTTCTCACAAAGATGACAAAACATGGAAACTTACACTTTAGTGGTACGTGGTGGGTGCTTAGGTCGGACTCCAGACTGTTTCAACTGCAGTACAATGGACCTTAGACGAGCGACGTCCCGGCCGCGTCTCGGTCCGAAGTCGCAGAGCTCCGCAACACGCTCCCATTCGTTACCGTCTTCCACGGTACCCTCTGAACCACGTGCTAAAGCTTTCTCGGCATTCCTATTATCAAAAATACATTACTTAATTTAAGAGTCCATATTGTGCCTTATATCCCATCTGTGAAAGGGTTACAATGTAATGCCAATGTATTATGCAATTGACCTGAATTGAATGCTTGATTTTATTAGATTATGAACTTGTGTGTTATGATAAATATTTAGAAAAAAATGTTGTTGTTGGTTTGGACTGTTGATGAGTGTACAATGATGCTGTAGTGTAGAGTATTTATATTCCTCTATTTATACAAAAAATATAAAAATTAAACTGAAAAATGTTGTTATTAGAACATCCCTGTCACACCAACACCTAACTGTCAACATGAAATGCCCAAATGGCTGTTGTACATTTAGAGGTTTATTTATAAAAGATGGTTAAAGTGATGTTTAAACATACATTAAATACACACATCAAAAGTGTCTAGGGATCAACATATATTTTTGCAATAACTTTTCTCCTGATTGATATTAATTAAAATTTTCTTTAAGGATTTTTTTTTTTTTTTTTTATAAATTATAAACCAGCGCTTGACCGCAATCCCGCCCGATGGCAAGCAGTGACGCGATCGTTGATGGCAAACGATAAACCAAGTCACCTTTGCATTAATAAAGAAATTTGCCATTTTCCTAATAAAGGGATATTTGACATTTGAACCACTAACACAAAAGTTCGAAAAAAAGACTGAAATAACAGTTTTCTCTAAAATTTTATTGGGTAACTTAAACAATTATAATCCGTGTTTCTACCGCGAACACTAACAACACAAGAACATCGGTTTGGCATACTCAAAATGAGTTCATCCAAATCACGCTGTAGAATGGCCGCCCATGTTCGTTGCAACAACAAAAAAAGGTCTTCTTGCGACTGGATACCCTCCATATTCGGCAGAGCTCTTCTCTGTAGCATATCCCATGCATGCTCAATCGGGTTCAAGTCTGGCGACTGAGCAGGTCAGGGCAGGACATTGATGTTAGCTGCGGCGAGAGTCTGTCTTACAACTCTTGCGGTGTGCGGTCGTGCATTATCATGCATTAACTGAAATAAGGGACCGATTTGCACTTGTAGAGGAACGATGACGTCTGATACAATCGTCTCAGCATAAATTTGAGCGTTGAGGTTGCCTCTGATCCAAATCAACTCAGTTCTTCCGCCGATCCAAATACCCGCCCATACCATGATGGTTCCACCACTATAAGGATGGACTTCCTGGCAGGATTTTAATCGCTGTTGGCGTCCAGGGGTTCTCCAGTGTCGTATACGTCTTGTATCCGGTCTCATACCAAAACGAGACTCATCAGAAAAGCACACGAAACGCCATTGTTCTTCTGCCCAATTTCTGTGTTCAAGAGCCCATTGATATCGAATCCTACGATTGTGCATTGCTATAGGTGGTACCCGTAGCGGTCTTCGGGAATGAAGGTTCACTTCATGCAAGCGGTTTCTGACTGTTTGGTCGCTAATTAAGTTCCCTGAAGAGTGATGAAGCCTCACGGCTAACATCATGGCGGTTATTGTTGGAGCTCTTCGAGTTAAGATTTGAATGTATCGGTCTTGTCTCCGTGTGGTGCAGTGATACCGTCCTCCATGGCGCTCAGCCACGGTACCAGTGCTTCGGTAACGTGTCCAAAGTCGACTG
The DNA here is from genome assembly GCA_037179545.1 of Sesamia inferens. Taxonomy (NCBI): domain Eukaryota; kingdom Metazoa; phylum Arthropoda; class Insecta; order Lepidoptera; family Noctuidae; genus Sesamia; species Sesamia inferens. The sequence continues at coordinate 28,221,625 of CM073925.1, forward strand.
ATAACACTCTGACTTGTATTCAGAGCTAAAGCCACAGTACGTTGCCGGGAACCAGCTTCTATCATTCCCACGGCTCTGAGCATTTCTTCCCTGCTTAAATGACGTCGCCGCTCCATAATAACGTTGGTTTTAATCAGTAGTAGGGAAACAGTAGCACTAATAATGTCTTCAATGCGTTGTATGTTTTTATAGGGAAAATATTGACAGCTGATTTTCATCTTTTACTCGAATTTGATTCACAGTTCCTGATTCAAATTATGAAATGCACCAAAAAGGATCCATATAAATTTATAAAATCATAAATTTATTACAAAGCCACATCTCAATCTCAAGAAATCCGCATAAAAATGCTTGATCCCTAGACACTTTTGATGTGTGTAGTTACTAATCACCACATAATTCTAAGCTACATTTATGAATTAAAATGGGATAAAAAGAACGTAATTAAAACACTATCACCTAGTACCAACACCTTTACACCAGATTAGTTCCTCTTTTAGTTTATACTTCAGGTATACTTACTTAGCAGACTCCCTGATCGCATTGAAAAGAAAAGAGTTCAATTAGTTTTTTATTTATTCATGCAAAGGAATTAAATTCGTTTCATTGTTGAAAATGTAGACAAACAAAGAAAAACATTGTCAGTTCATTTATTTTACAATGACATCAATGTCCAAGTGGTGTCCTATCAGAGTACTTTATTGCAGTAGAATACCTTGTAAAGAACAATAATAATCTATTTTTTTTTATAATTACTCTTATTAGGATTTACTATAAAAAAAAATTGTGTTGTTTGTGGTGGTAATATACAATTATTAGCTTCCCATTATCACAAATATAAAACTTAAATAATTTATTAAATCTTCTAAACTCTAATCTACGAGCTAATAATATCATAATAAAGAAGCAAAATCTAATTATAGCAATCATACATTTTTAAAAAGGCATAAAATTACATATAATAAGTCAGTAAGTTACTATGAAGTGTAGCCGTTTACTGTAAAACTGTTAATCTATATTGTAGCTGTTTAATAAATAAAATACATAATGTAAGTATATCTACCTGTTAGCTGCTTTAGTTTTAGCAATCTGCTCTTCATGAGTCTTGTACCAGTCCTCCAGCTCTTTTTTGGCTATTTTCAGCATCTCTTCTTTCTTTTTTTCTTCCTCAGCATCTGCATTCAAGATACAAAATATTACTAAACCCAGAGATATTGTTACTGTGTTATGCATGTGCCTTTTAATATTGCATTAATGATGTAAAAGTTTAAATAATCATGACAGTTACACCACATGTTGAAATTCACAAAATTAATTATATATTATTTTGTACACCACCCCTGGGTGGAAAACTTTTGTAATTTGACCTATATTTACAAAATATTCTGATTCTGAAAAAAATCAGTAGGTTACCTCACATACAATTATATGGGTAATTTCACCAAATATTCTGACTTTGGCTAAGAAAGCTGATTGACAAAAAATAGGTGTAGTTTTCATGGCTTTTTTTTAAAGTTGATATTTGGCAGATCAGACCAAAACAGTATGGGAGAGTTACATAATCCTTGTATTACTAGTATTATACTTATACATGCTTCCCCCACTATTTCTAGTCTTTGTAATAAAACTACTAACTAGTTAATGTAATATAATAGTATTACATAGTTAGTTTAGTTAATGTAATAGTATTACTGCCTTGCCTTTTATAAATGATGGTGATGGTGACAGCTGTTGTGGTTTTTAAAGAATCATTGGTATATGTATGATTAATTGCATATAGTATATACAATATTGATTCTTCATAAGTATTATGCTATATGGAAAAAGAGGTGTAATTAATAAATTACTTACCTTTTTCCTCCAATCTCTGTTTTTGTTCTTCACGCCAAGCCTTGATCTTTTCAGGTTCTTCTCTCTCTTGTCTAAACACAGTAGGCTGGACAGGCTCATCATCTAGAAGACCGTTTGAGTCGAAGTTTGATGCACTTGGCACTTCTGATGAGAAACATTGATTTTTTTTAAGATAATTTTTAGCACATCAATGGTTAGATGAATCTTTGGCATAATTGACAGAATATTCACTTGAGGTATTCCCTTAAGTCATTTTAAGGGCATGTTTTTGGGGGACCGTCTAATTTGAATAATTGACTTTTGATTTTATATGAAATTGTCGCATCGTACATAGATAGGGTATATATATTTTATTCGTGTTGGGAACTTCGGATTGCGACTGCCAGATACGCGACAATATGATGTATGAACGCAAAGTTGAGGGTGTTCATAGTATTGATTTTTATTTTTACACCATAACAAATTTCAATACTGTATGACATATTATCAAAAGTAAATAAGTTACTTACCCACAAAATCATCTACTAGGCCGTTTGAGTTAGATATAATTGGGGGCGGAGCACTGGTTTCCAACTCATCTTCCAGCCCTGCTAACTGGTTCTGTTCGCGAGCTAGAAACTCCGCTGCGGGGTCTACTTCGGGTTGGACAAAGCTATCACCGAAATCATCCATTATTTAAAGTTTTACAGGACACTGAATAAAATAACAAACCAAGAAACGAGAGCTTTAATTTAATTAGAAGGCACAGACAAACAAGACAAAGCAAAGAGCGAATGAAATGACACGATGACAATTCACAGGAGTAAATAAAAATATAAAATACGTTTTGATATTTAAATGTATAGCTATAAAGTCCAAAATCAAACGGCTACAAAATTCTTATTGGTGATTCACACATTTTGTATTGGCAACCAAGTTGCTAGCTTTTTCATAACGTAGTGATTACTTGCTCTGTGGCTTTTTGTGTTTGCACTAGACGTGGTCGTTATTTCACGAAACTGGTTATAATAACCAGCGACGCGATGCGTAACTGAATCACTAGATACGAGTCAAATTAAAAAGTAGTTATTTTTGTAAATGCGTTATTTCATACACACGTTAAGCCATATCGTGCATCACACCGGCGGCGCGCGTCGCTGGTTATTGTAACTAGTTACGTGAAATAAGGACCACGTCTAGTTTGGTTTCGTGTGTAACTGTATAGTTGGTAGTTATATCAAACAAGCCCAGTAGCTGAATTAAAATAACTAGCTACAAAAATAACTTGTTTTGTAACAGGTTACGCCGATCAAGTAACCGGTTACATTACGTTTCTTGAAAAAGGCGTTACGACCCACACCTAGTCTGCACAAATGATGATCGAACGTTATTAGTAATGGACAAGGTGGATGGTTTTTGGCGGGAAAGCCAAGATAAGTGCCACGCTCATTTTTCATTGGACTTTTAAATTATTTATAGTGTCGTTTACTAAATAAAAACGTGATTTGTGTAGTAAAAAGTGCATTCAGTGAATAATTCATAAAGAACAGTGAAATATTGTAGCATAGCGGCCACATCATGTCTTTATCCCAAACCCCTCCTAGTCGGCCTTACGCGGGAAACGAAAGGAGATAAGTTAAGTTAAGCTAGGATAAATCAGGATTGGCGGGAAGGCCAACTGTGCCTCCTCCGGAAGGAAGGGCGGCCGGCGGACTCCCCCTCGGCTTACCGGCCCATCGTCTTGCTTGACGAGGCCGGTAAGATGTTCGAGGGGATTATCGCAGCCCGCCTGAAGCGCCATCTGCGGGACGTGGGACCGGACCTGTCGGACGCCCAGTTCGGTTTTCGAGCTGGGCGTTCGACAGTGGACGCCCTGGCCCGTCTAAAGGGCCAGGTGACAGAGGCGGTAGGAGTGGGGGATGGAGTGTTGGCTGTGTCATTCGACATTGCCAACGCCTTCAACTCCATCCCCCACTCCACCATCCTGGAGGCGCTCCGGTTCCACGGTGTGCCCCTGTACTTGCGGGGCCACTGTAAAGCAAGACTTGCGGGGCCTCCTGGCCAGCTACTTGGAGGACCGTGCCGTCCTCCTCGTGGACGGGGCTGGCCAGGTCCGGCGGTATGGCGTGGAAACCGGCGTTCCACAGGGGTCCGTTCTAGGGCCTCTTCTGTGGAACGTCGGTTATGACTGGCTCCTGCGGGGAACCCTCCTACGAGGCACGAGTGTCATCTGCTACGCGGATGACACTCTCCTCACTTCCCGCGGGAGCACCTTCCGGGAGGCGGCCAGTTTGGCATCGGCGGGCGGATCCTTAGTGGCGGGGAGGATCCGCCGCCTGGGCTTGAAGGTGGCGCTGCACAAAACGGAGGCCGTGTTCTTTCACGGCCCCCGGCAGCGCCCCCCACCCGACGCCCACATATTTGTGGAGGGAGTGAGGGTCGGAGTTGAGGCCCAGATGAAGTATCTGGGCCTCATTGTGGACAGCAGGCTGCGCTTCGGCCCGCATTTCAGCGGGCTGTCGACGCGCCTGCTGAAGGCTGCGAACGCCCTCTCATGGCTCATGCCGAACATGGGAGGGCCCAGCACGCGGTGCCGGCGTTTATACGCCGGCATACTGCGGAGCATGGCCCTTTACGGGGCTCCAATTTGGGCGGACTCCCTCCACAGGAGGGAGAACCTCACCGCCCTTCGGGCTCCCCAAAGGGCCACCGCCCAGCCCCCCTCCTTGGGAGCTCGAGGCCTGGGTGCTCGCCAGAGTGTACGAGTGGACGGCGGGGCGCAGGGCGCTGGGCGAGCGTCCGGCCCCGGAGTTGAGGGAGGCCGTCCGCCGGGAGGCGAGGGACGCCATCGTCCAACATTGGACGCGCGACCTCGCCTCCGCGGTGTTCGGCCGTCGCACCCTCGACGCCATCGGGCCGGTCCTGAAGGACTGGCTCGACAGGCGTCACGGGTTCCTCTCCTTCCGTCTGGTGCAGGTACTCTCCGGTCACGGCTGCTTCGGCAGGTACCTGCACCGGATAGGACGAGAGGAAACGCCGTCGTGCCACGGTTGCGGCGCGGCGGAGGACACGGCGGACCACACCCTCGCGGTGTGCCCGTCGTGGGCCGTGCCGCGCCGCGATCTTGTCGCGGCGGTAGGAGGGGACCTCTCGCTGCCCGCCGTCGTCAGAGCGATGGTGGGGAGCGAGGGGGCCTGGGCGGCGATGGCCAGGTCGTGATGTCGCAGAAGGAGGCCGCGGAGCGGGAGCGTGAGGAGGATCCCCTCGCTCCGGTGCTCCGCAGGCGGCGTAGGGGCAGGAGAAGGCGGGATTTCGCCCGCTTTCTCCCGCCCTGAGGTGAGCGGCGGGTGTGTGGAAATCACGGCCCCTCCCTAGGAGGAGCAAATGAGGGCCCGCCTTATTAGGCGGGTTTCGCCGGCGGGGGAGAGGTAGCTCAGGCTCCGCTAGTTTCCCACTCACCCGCCACTATGGCGATGCCGGAGTACCGCTGGGGTTTTTAGTGGGTATACCGTGAGGCTCTCTCCCGGGGAGTCCCACATACCCCTCCCGTCCCCCGACGAGGGGGATGCGTAATTGTCATTTTCCCCAGCGAATACAAAAAAAAAAAAAATAGGATAAGTTAGGATATAAACTTACTAAAAAAAAAGTTAATCAGGTCTGGGCTGTATGGCGTACTATGCCTTTGCCTTTTCCGTTCCTCTGAACGGAAAGAAGTAAACCAAAAAAAAATAATGGTAATGGACAAGTGTCAAAAACATAACCTCACATTCTGACATTAGAATTATAGTTTTAGTAAAATTTTAACAACAAAACATATAAAATGAGTTTGTGCATAAGATCAAAGTATTTACGGCCAAATCTTCTAGGTTCTTTGTTCCGCTATTCAACTACACAGGCGGAATCCGTCGAGCAGGTCGAGGCATTAGTGGCAGATGATAAAGATACTCTGGCGAAAGAAGCTGCGATAGAAGCAAAGAGGAACATTTCTAGGTTGACGCCGGCACATCAAAATCTTGTTAACGGGCGGAAGCCTTACGACGAACCCAAATGTTTGGCCCACCTGACTGTTAAATACAGTAGAAAGATGTATGGGAAATACGGCATCGCCAGTGGTGTTAATCCAAGTAATTACTTTTATGAAAACGTTTTAGTCTCTCAATCTCTGGTAAAACTGGTTTAGTCTTAGTGCCTGTGTTCGCCGAGATCTGCTCGGAACGCCAAAGTATTAACATACATAAAATATTAGGACAAATGAGATTTCGTTGATAAAAGACGTCACGACATGGGTAAAGATTCAGCGGCCGCTTTGCCGTTGTATACGTTTGCATGTAGTTATGCCAAAGAATCGCCATGCCATCTGCTCAGGCTTTTTGCTATCATTTTGGAATCAAAATAAAGTCAGAAGTAGATGCTGAAAATACATCCCACAGTTAGATGCAGTTCCATTTTATACTGATAACATATTTTTCATAATTCAACATACCAAAGCATTGCAAACAAGCCTTTTCTATTTTCAGGCATATGTTTCCCAACCAGGCAAGATATACAGGATAGAGTGGAATATGAATCTGTAGCATACCCATTCTCCATAAAACAGATGATGGATACTGCAGCGAAAACAAGACATGAACAACAACAGAAGATTTTGCAAAGGGACAATGATGTTGCCGTCAAGTTTGCCAAATTGGAACAATGGAAGAAAGAACTTGCTGATAAGGTTGCCAAAAAGACTGCTGAAGCAAACGCTGCTAAGGTTCATGGAATTATTTTAAAATTAAATATTTTCTTGCAAAGTCTGTAAATTTGATTTAACCAGCCTTTTTAAAGTTTTGAAAATATTAGATTAGAGTTTATTGCTATTGTTCCCACTAGGACAGTTGCAAAAGTATACTATACAGAATGAGGCCTGGGAATGGTACAATTCAATTGTTTACATATTTTATTTTTTATTGATTTTGCAATTTTCTCTACAACAAAATTTACACATCTAAACACATGACTGCTTCGTTAATCTAGTGGTCTGAAAGATGTTTGTATTTTTTTTTATGTTTGAATTCTCCTGTGTTCATGGATCTCTCCAGCTAGGGCTCCTCTTGCTAATGAACGATTGCAGGTTGTGTTTTTTTTTAAATTCTAAAGTTATATAATTTATGTTGAAACGAAATGTTTTCTTTACTATATATTATAATCCCATTTATAAACCATCTATATGTCAAACATCATGGAAATCTGTTCAGTAGTTTTTGCGCTAAAGAGTACAAACATACATATAATCTCTCACACTTGTAATATAAAAAAGGAGTGGTGACATACACATCTATTTTTAGATCAAATAATGAGCATTGTGATATGTGGGATTTTTTGTTACCTTACGGCTCCTTCTCCTTCATTGTCATAAATTAATAAATTTGATGATTTAAATTACTATTATATACTATTTCCATAGTGCCATAATATCTTTAGATTGATGTAACTCATAATTAAAGACATGTAAAACTATATTTAATTGCTTTGCTCACAATTAATTAAGAATTCATTTTCATCTTTACAGGAAAAGAAAGAGAGATTGGTAGAGGAAGTAAGAAGACACTTTGGATTCAAGCTAGATCCTCGTGATGAGAGGTTCCAAGAGATGTTGGCCAAACGGGAAAAGGAACAGAAGAAATTAGAGAAGCAAGCTAGGAAAGAGGCTAAAGAAAAGGTTATGATTGCCAAACTGCAACAAAAGAATGTAGAAATAAATGATGCTAAGAAGGCTTAGAATAGGTTAGATACCTGTAGTGTAATAAAGTATAATAAATTCAATACTGTAATTTAAAATGTCTTTTCTATTAGTTTCTAAGCTGATAATTACAAGAGAATGCATGCTGACTAGAATAGTATTCTTCAGATACAGCTTAGCAGTAGTCATTCATGGTTGAACTGTAGTCTAATGTGCATGCCTGATTTCGCAACTGTTACTGTTTGCTACTAATGATCTATACAAAATGAAATGAATTTAAACACAAGAGGTCTTTTTCCTAAAACCGCAGATTTGTGTGTCACGAGTTTGCCGCCCTACCTGAGTTCTATCGTTTGTAAAAAGTTTTCTCACGCGCGTGTACGCGGCACGCAGAGTTTGAGGGTACAGTACGTACTAAACTTATGGATGCGGGAGTGGCATTTACGCGGACGTAAATCCGCGTGACAGAAACATAGCTATAAATATCTCATGATGTTAAAGATTGTGGCTGGAATGCTTAGGTACATTTTTAATCATGGTACTTTAAAATGTTATCATTTTTTTGGCAAAAACTGGCCAAAATGGCTTTAAATTATTTCTATTGTTTACACACAGTTTTACTTTAAAAACCTAACTCAATATAGTCGGTACGATGCGCCAAGTGTTGTGTCGGGAGTTTGTTCGTGAAAGGGTCTCCACATCAGTCTCCCTCTGGCGCAGCATTGTTGGTCGTGTTGTTGGGTTTAACATTGCACCACCTCGCTCAACTGCCGTCTTCCTTCCTATTCACTAAGTTTTTTAAGTGAATGGGTTTAATAAACTAGCGCGCTTTACCATCAACGATTGCATCACTGCTTCCCATCAGGCGGGATTGCAGTCAAGCGCTAGTTTATAATTATTAAAAAAAAAGCTCCGCTCGGGCGGGCGAGCTCGGTGCGTTGACCTGTGGCGTCAGCTGTGGCGCGCGCACAATTATTGTGCTCTATCCTAACCGCTCAGTAACCACACTGCTACAATTCCTATTTAAATGTATTTGGGAAAAATATAACATGGTGTAAAAATGATTGGAATCGATTCAGTTGCTTATTCTGGACAAACTATACTCTGGTTGCGCATAAACAAAAAATAACGTTGTACATTTAAAAAAAAGCATCCTTATTATTGTGAAATAATGGTAAGCCTTGATGGTTTTTGAGTAAGAGCATATTCAGGGCGAATAGTTATTTGATAATTAAGTAGGTGTGGTATAAGAGAACACAAAAATATATTTGAAATTTCAGAAGGGTAAAGGACAGATCACTTTCAGATTTCAGAAAAGGGTCATTGTAAAATTATGACCACTTTTGGGTAGGTACTTTTCTGAATGAATGAGAATTTTCGTCATGTTTGCCAAAGGGTCCCATCAATCCGCCAGATATAACTTACACTACTGCAAGAAATAATGTTCATCTGCCCTGAATGTCCTTTTAAAAATGGCTAGAATTTGTCAGATTTGGGGAAAATCCATAATTCTCAGTCAGATTTGCATATTTAAATCATTATGGGTTAGGAGATAATAGGGATATTTCCTGGGTAAAAAAACATTGATTCTATTTAGTCAGTCATTCAGATTATAGAAAAATATTGGATACGTATATTTTGTTTTATGAAATCAATAAAAATTTACAAATTTAAAAGGCATCAAAGATCAGGAGCGGTGGCTGGTGACATCACTCGTGTCACTCCTTGCTATACAGCAAGGAGTGACGTCACAAGAGTTCAACTCACTGTATCGTCTTCATTTTTATTTATATGAAAAATTACGTGTCTAGTATTTTTTTGGAAATCTGACTGACGGACTAATTAGTTTTTTTAGTCAACTACGCTATCCTGTGTGGCCAGTTTAAAATCAATGGGCAAGTTCACTTTTTTGGCCCTTTGAATTTTCGAAGTGGTTTCCTGTCCCATCTGAAACTATTCAAATATATCCAATTATATCATTCGTGTTTGTTTCTCCTTATGCCACACCTATGAATTTTTCGCCCTGAACATGCTTGCTGAAAATCCCTCTGGGCTCCCTACATTAGGTGAGTAAAACCAAAAATTAAACCAAATAATTTTAATTCGTACATAAAACATGATACTTCATAATAAATTCATAAATATATGCGTAAAAAACGTCCGTCACGAGCTGTCCTCTGATGAGGACGAGTAGAGTGCCTCCCGCGGGTTGACTAGGACCGGGGCCGGGTGTATGGAGCGCTGCGTTATCTGTGGTGAACTTATTAGCGTGTCCGAGTCGCTTACCACGCTACTGCAGGGGCTACTCTGCCCGTGTATGCTCTGTAATCAATTAAACAATTTAAAATGCACTTTCAATACCGATATCGGTATAATCAAGCCAATCCTAAGTTATTTATCCAAACCAAGCTGATAATCATCACTATTTGAACGATAAAATTACAAAAGGCAGGTCCCTAAAATATATCACGTCACTAACTGCCAAATAAGTTTCTGATGTCGAACCGCCGACATGCCGCCGGCAAAGTTTTGCGACTTGCAATAACTGAAGCCGCCAACCTAGCCCGCCGGCAAAATGTTGCCGACATAATTATGGCACCGGGACGGCGGCGGCTTTGGTGTGTAGTGCGCTTTACGTAGGTCCACCGCGTCATAACCATCTTGATTCTGATGCTCGATACTTTTTGAAATTGGATGATCGAACATTGCCAACGCTAACTATAAGTATAGATTGGACTTACTTTTTTACTAGGCTTTTGTGTAGAAATTACATTATCTTCTAACGTCTTCGATTCCTCGATGTGTGCGGTTTTCGTGTCGCCCATTTGCCTTTCAATCATCTCCAGTTTCTAAAACAATAAGAGTTCACAAATAAATGAAATGACAACTGGCCCCTTACAAACTATTTACTCCTCATTGTAGACGACAATTCTATATTCTGCATTTAGGGACATAGGTATGTCTCCATTTGTATTATGTGCCCAGTCTGCCCAGATATTGTAATATGTGTTCTTTCAAAACTTCCCCGAAACTATTGCAGCAAAATGTGTTAAATGCTTAACAGAAGTTTCATACAAAGCTCTTACCATTTCCACTGGGTTCACTCGCTGTAAGTTACCCAAAAGATGAGCGGACTTAGTCATCTTGTTGACCTTCATTTTATCCATGAATTGATGTGAACTCTGCGGTCTCTTTGATCCTATGTTGACTCGTATCTCTTCACTATATGTTTTTTCTTCAACTTCTACGACGTCTTCAATTGGTTGTAACTCTGGTGCATTCTCTTTCAATGTTTTGTGAATGCATTGTCTGGAGATTATAATAAAGAGAAAGTGAAATCTTAATGCCATTTTGAGCTGGCCATCTAGATACCTACCTATAAGCTTATCCATTTCCATATCATTCTTGATTTTCAATGCCAATTCAGTAATCGAACCTTGGCTTTTTAATTTTAGGAAATTGATTGATACCTAAATACATTACCTACATTACATTCAGAAAGGTCAGGTCCTTGTAACCGGTCCGATAAGATGTATGAACGTAAACGAAGCAAAAGGAGATGTACAGATTGGATCGTAGCAGGTGGCCGTCTGTAGTACTTATTCGCCTACCCTCATGGAAGAAGACTCAAGGTGTGATTTGCATGTATGTCTGTGTCCTACTTTTTGCCTGACATGAAAGTAGTAGGTACCCAAATGAACTTAATAACTCCTTGTCCTCCAGGAAGTACCAAATGGCCATTCGGATCATTGAAACAAATGTTTTTCAGGCAACAATAAAACAAACCCGTTAAGCGCTGATCCGTAGCACTGGTTATTCTTTATGAACGCATATATGTCTTTAAAGGCCTGTTGTATGTAAGACAGCGTGGTCTGGTCAATGGGCACAGAACTCGTCGAACTGGCACTGCTTGATAAGTCTCCCGACCTCGAACTTGCTTCGAAGGAGTGTTCTGAACCTGGATACGAAAGAATAAACATTGACACACAACAATTGACGTAAAATTTGTGACGACGGTTTGGGTAGCACAGGTACAGTCCTCAATGAAATTACCAAAACTGCAAATTTTGTCGCTTTTCTCACTCTGGCAATTGAAAAAAAAAATATTGCATGACATTCATGATTCAGCCATATGATTGCGACTAGTTAGGATCAGTAGGGATCGTTTGACCGCCCATTGGTCCATTCGGTTCAAACGAGTCAAAAATGTGTTCGCCGATTAGTGGGCAGCTCATTTTACCCTTTGAATAGAAATGACCATTGTTGGAGCGAATGACTCAACCAACAGTGCCTTTGTATTTCCAAACGCTTCGTAAGACATGATATTAGTTCATTTTTATTTACCTGAAGACCCCGCACAGTTGCTCCAAAGTCTTATCTGCTGCTGTTTCAACTGTTTCATCTGGTCTACCAGCTGTTGGTTCAGCTCTTCAAGTTGTTGCCTGTGAGAAATCTCTTCTTGGAGCTGTTCCTCTAATACCATCGTGTAGTCTCTGGAAATGAGAAAATACATACTGTTTTTTGGGTTGTGCATCACACAATGAGCCAAGTTCTCACGGCTGGAACACCCTCTTCTCGGTGAGAGGGCGTGGTCCAAATCCACAAATGTGGGTTAACTCACAAACCACTTTTTACTGCTCTTTCTGAAGTTATATGAGTTTCCAGAGAGTTAAACGTTTGTGGATTTGGCTTTATATGAAATTGATTACTTACTTTTCTTTCTTCACTGTACTAGTTGTCTTGCCAACATATTTCGTGGGCGTCGTTCTTACATTGGTAACTGTTCGGTCTTTTAATCCAGCTCTAAGAGAGTAAATAAAAAACATTATATGTTTTGCATTCATATCAGGTAAGCAATTGCTAAGAATCAAGGTGCCTATTATCTAATATACAAAAATAAAAATTAAATGGATGTTTTTGGGTAAACTGTTTGAATTAGGTTTTTTTTGGGAAAAAATGTTTGTGAAGTATTTAGAAAGAGAGTTTTTGAATATATTTTTTTGTTGTTTGAGTGTGTAATGTTGGTAGCTATAAGAGTAGGGGCAGACCAAAAATAGGATGGATGGAATGTGTGAATGAGATTAGAAAGGGGAAAGAGGTTGACTACAGAGATGTTTAAGGAAGAAAACGACAAAAAGCCCCAAACAAATCGCGATAAGGAATCACGGGTGAGATTGGAATGTAATTATTTTATTTACTTACTTGGAAGGAACTGATTTAGACAACCTTTCACTCGAAGACCCACTAACGCTAGCAAGCCATGAAAACTGAAATAGAGATGTTAAATGATCAAAGTCACCACGTACGTTGTAAAAAAAACTACTATTAGTTTAGATTGTATGATGAACGGAATTTAGGTTCATTGACAATGTTTATCCACAACATCTATTCTGTTTTCGTTCTTCTAAAAAGAATCCAATCCATGGTCTGTTTTCCGTCTGATCAGGAAACTCTTAGCAAAATTTTCTTATGTGTAGGTACTGAGCCCAGTCATGCCCAGTTTCTCGTTTCGGAAGACAGATGGAAAAATATGTAACATTGCTCAAACCATGGGAAGACATAAATATGCTGGCCAGGAAGTAATATGGAAGCAGAAATGCAGCTCTGCATGCACTAATGCTGTATTTCGAACCAGCATAACTTCGGTATACGTTTGAATATTGACAGTTGTGGAAGCTACTTAATTAATTGTACCCCACTAAGTCTATTGGTGGTAATACACATAATGGATACCTTTCCTTCAGTCCCTCTTTCGTTATTCCTGAGCGCGGCACGCACTTTAGACAGCGACTCTAAGCACACATCATTGTTCCTTAAATCTAACACCACTAGAGTCTTGTTGGACGTCATCATTTGTAGAATCGTATTCGCTGAGTTTTCTGTTACACCACAGCCCTGGACATCCAGTGCTGGAAAACGGAATTCGAAAAAATATTAAACATGTGAGGATAATATTGTACTTGGACTAGGGTGAACATGTGGCCTTCGTTTGCCTCACCCATCGTGAGCGAGTGTCGTAATAAAGCACTGCACTGACCTTTAATCCATAAATCATCCGAGAGGACATCTAGGAGTTTCCCGACTCCTGCGTCCCCTAACTGAGGGTTGGCACAAACTGTGATCCTACGCAGACCTTCCATCGAGTCTAGCTCGGGCAGTCTATATCGTAGTGTGTGCGTCCAGTTCTCGCTGTACCTGTGTATTTTCTGAAACTGAAATTAAAATGAAAATATTTTAAATTAGAAATACATTTTGGTACTTAATTATTTTCGACCGGGCATTTCCCGGTTTATCCAGTATGATTTTTGAAGGTTGTCTCCTAAAGCTGGTTGCGATTGGTAGAAGAATAAAGAATTTTGCAATAAGCATTTAGGCAGTGTGTTACCTCTTGATTGCCCTGATAGAAATGCCGTATAAGGTTTTAAATATGCTGCGGTCATAAAACCGAAACGTCATAGTATACCTTAACTAATTCCGCGATGTATCCAGCGCCTAGAGGCGTGAGCTCGCATCCAGATAGATCCAAGGTCAGGATGTTCGGTAGACACTTGATTGACTTGCAGATAGCCAGGCAGCCCGCATCGCCGATCAGACAACGTGGCAAGTGTATGTGTTGCAGAGAATTATTTGCTAATAGAGCCTTAAATACAAGTAGATCTAGGTACAGTTAGGAAAATTATCAATAAAAAATGGGTCCAGCGAAATCCAAATCGTCCGAACGGCTGATCTCAGCAGCTCGATCAGTATTTTGGTAAAGAAAGGACAAGAGTCTTACGGTCTTACCTCAGACAAAGGATTTAAATACGGTATCCTCAACGGCAATCCCTCAAGCAGTAAGGTCGTCAACAATGTGGTATTAGAGAGGAGTTGCGCTATCGCCTCCACTAAATTGCTGAGCATAAAGTTTGTGAGTACCACACATCGCTTGTTAACCGTTTTGGCTAGTCTCTCACAGTCTATGTGTTCCAGTACTGTTGTGAAAAGGCAAATAAAAAATGGATCAATTTAAACAAAATTAAAGTTCTGAAGATCGACCTCTATACTGCACTACATACTTACACTTGGACCGTATTTATCTACATAACTGCCGTCCCAACGACACAAAGTAGAAGGAGGACACCTTTATTAAGCCCAGAATTTAAAATAGGTTAGATCAATTTTAAAGTCGTATTAAAGGCAAAATTAACCTTCCTCAAAATTATGATACCTACATCAAATCTAAGATATTAAATAGATATCAGAAACGTTATCTGACAAAGATCTGTAATGTTCATTGTTCCTTGTTATTATAACTTTGATTTGTTCGATTAGAGTCTTAAACGTGATAATATTATGTTGCACAAAGTCCAGTTGTTGTACAAAGATTATTCTAGAACCCTTTCTATGATTAATGCCTATAAATAGGATTAGCTAGGTTATCTTCTCATTGACCTATCGATAGCAGACACTATTTGATTGTTTTGGGTTGGTAACGCTTCTTGGTCATAATTCGATCTTCAAGGTGGGTTAGGGGTTGGGTACGTCACAATAGCGCCCTCTTTGAGGAATGGATAGAGAGGTGCTCTGTCGACCGTAAACGGTTTTTTTTTATAAATTATAAACTAGTGCTTGACCGCAATCCCGCCTGATGGTAAGCAGTGATGCAATCGTTCATGGCTAAAGCGCGCTTGTTTATTAAGAGCCTATTCGCCCAAATGTGGTTAGAAGGCGGAAGGCAACGCCTGGGTGTCATCATTGTGTGGACCGCCTGGAGGACACGGTGAGGGCTGCCCGACTAGGGCAGAGCACCGGCGTGTCCTCGTGGTGGCGATCTCTCGTGTGTCTGCCTCTGATTTAGTAAGCAGCGAAAGTGCATGGGAGGCCGTTGCCTTCTGCAAAGCAGTAATGCTCGCAAAGGAGGGGCCGAAGTTACCGTTCCACTGAAATTATAGGAGGTTTCAAAAATAATCCAATACTTCAAAAGTTTTAGTGGTTGATTTTGTAATTCTGATCAACTAAAAGGTACCCAAAAAGGCTGTCTGAAATTCCAAGTTAGAAGCAACAGCGGGAAGGAAAACGCGAAACATTTCTCGATACTAAAGACTGATTTACGCGGTGCAATTTATTAGCCTATGGCATACAATAAAATTGATGCAACAAATGACTTGCATCGTCTAAATAGTGTTTAGACAAAGCAACTTTTATTGTTGCTTCAACTTAATTAAAGCCATAGGCAATTAAATTGCACTTCGTAAATCAGTCTTAAGGGTTTTACCGCTCGCCAAAACCACTTTCCCAAAATGGACACACTCTTAAAACATTTACAGTCGAATTCAAGAGCACAAAACATCAAAATTCCAATATTGAGCGACATTACCTGTTTTGACTTGCTGTCGACACTTTATAGAAACTGAATGCAGGCTCAAATCACAACTGAGTGCATTTAAAATAGGCGGCCAATCCGCATATTTTATCCTATCCACACAGAAATCCAACACCTTCCCGTTACCAGAAGGTATGACATTGGTCAAAGGCGTAAGGTTCTGCAACTTGCAGCATTTCAAATAACATTGATGAAATATTCGGCTACTTTTAGGGTCTGTCTCTTTGCCGACCATATTCAAAACACAATTAAAAAAAACATTCAAACCACAAATAATACCGTGCAAAACTGCGCGGCGTTTTTGCTAGGAATATTGTTAAAATTTATCAGTAAATATATTTTCTATGAATAATTGCTCAAAAATATAGTAAGAGGACGGTTTGAAATTAGAACGCAGGAACGTGACATTGACATAAGTTTTTTTTTTCATATTATTAGTTTAGCTGCGACCAGTATCTTCATATTATGTTATTTCTATGGCGTCAGAGCGTATATATCGGCTCATTTATGGGTTCAGTCGATAGTGCTCCCCAGCATATAACATCGCGTCGCCCATCTTTCTTTTGGTTATATATTTTTCATGTTTGCTCGGTCCATAAGGGTAAAGTAGTCATGCTAGGACTTTACCCGTTTAATAATCTTTATGAATTGAGATATCAATTGAAAAAATAATTTCGAAATCCGTCTCGTAGTTCTAGAGATAAGCGTGTTAAAATAAACCATTAGGCTTTATTATATGTTTTTTTAATTCTGCCATCACATACTCACACGTACCTTCAGTCCATTTTCATCGCTTTCTAATATTAAATACACTTCAACACACACACAAACATTTCAACGAAGAATATAACTTTTTTGGAATAGAAATCAAACAAACATTAATTTTATATATTTTATTAAAAAAATATTTGTGACAGTCGTTTACAAAAACTTCCGCTGACAACACAATCACCGAGAACTAATTATCTGATTTGAATAATTTGGAAAAATAATACTAAAAAATGAAATGGAATTTTAGTCTCAATGATATAATAAGTAAAAAGATGTATTGTCTCTTTTTCGCTCTAGACAATGACGTTATGCCGTCCTACTTCAACGTGTCACACGCTTTTGAGGATGAAATATTGGGTAAGTAACCTACGTCTTTTTATTTAAAATATCACTGTTTAGATTCTAAAGATTATATTGACGACAAAAAGGCTTGGGCTTGAGCTGCGTCCGATTTCTATGCTTACACTGATTGTTCTTTGATTTTTCCTCTCGTAGTTTAAATTTGCAATTGTTTGTTTTTTCTTAACTCAAAGCCAGTACACACTATGTAGCCAGGCATATTGTACGTTACGGAATTGCATCGCTGACAGGGGTATTCGGCACTGGTGCAGCTGCACAGGAGCTAAACTTAGCATTCGGGAACACCGTTGGAGCTGCTGAACCTTGGACAAAACTGTCTTTGCATTGTGTAGATTCAATTTCTTAGTATTGTATAATTGCATGGAACACGTGTGAGCACGATCTATTTGCTGTAAAGCATCTATTTGTTGGGTTAGTCGTTTATTGACTTGATAGTGCTATGGCTGTTGAGAGTATGTCATGCTCACTCAAATGTCTCGCTGGTGGTGGCGTGTGTGTTGGGTCATTAGGTTCCCTTCAATATGGTTGAGCTGAATGATGCTGATCCATACGTCATGTTCGTGAACGGACGCCGTCAGAGGGGACTGGTCATCTCTTAGCTGCTACGGCGTATTTTAATTTCTGAATTGTTGTTTTTTTTTTCCATAATGGACGCTCTCAGCGTACAATATATTTCTGCATCGTTCTCACACGATTTATTTCAAAATGAATGATATAATCAAATATTTGTATCAATAGCTTGATATTTTAAAAGAGTGTCCATGGAGTTTCTTGCCCGTTCTTCTCCATAGGTACCTACTTTTTGGAATGGGCGACTAGCTTCACCTTACTGACTGACCGAACTTCTGACAATTCAAAAGTGCCTGTAACTGGTTTATTTGAAATAAATGCTTTGATTTGATTTGATTTGATTTAACAGGGTGTCGTAGAATTAAAACTGGTATGTAAAACCTCTTATGTCGTACGGTTGCGGAAGTCAATACCAATTAGATATTAAATCAAAGGTGAGACCACCTAGAAACATCTTACCAAACTACTATATAACTTAATTACTAGACGATAACATGTATGTATAATAACAATCAATACTTATAATAATCAACACCTCCTCTTTTTCACATCAGGGTTGAAACTACCCCCCTCTTCTCGTATAGCTACTTGTATCATGAATACATTACTATTACAGAATACAGATATATATAAATCCCTGATATGACAATGTAAGAGATAAATAAATAGGGGTAACACATGGTAACATTCTTAAGGCACTTTTAATTTAAACTACACTTATCTACGAAATTAGTCTTAATTAGACAAAGGTCTTTAACCACTTTAACATTTCCTTTAAGAACCATAAGTCACCTTCATAGGAATACAAGAGAGCGAAAGCATTTTATCTAGTGAGAAAAGACCTTAAATAATATTATAAAGTTATCGGCTAATAAAAATTAATATTTAAATTATTAAAATAATTCTTAGAAAATACTTAATAACTTTCAATAATAATGATATCACATAAGAGTTACATACGATGTGATGAATTGAAAATTATAGTAGAAGTTAGACACAGACGAACATTAGATTGGCATTGCTGAAAACAGTCAGGACAAAGAAATTTAGTATTTTATCAAAGACTAATGGGGCATTGATTTACTTACTTTAAAGGTGATAGATGGCGTTTTCACGCAAGATAGTCCACTTGGAAAGACCAAGAAAACCAAACATGTAACATAGAGTATTGATGGGGTTCGCTAAACTTAAGGTGGGTGCAATTTATTTTCTCACTTCACCACATCTAAACTCTATTCGGAAAAAAACAGACATTCAAACAAACCCTTTATACAGTTCGTTCAAACTATTCTGACTTCTATTCCTTGTGGGATAAAGATGGCATTAAAAGGAAAAAATAAGTGTTCGCCAAAGTAATAGAAGTCTAAATCGGTTTAAAAGACTGTAAAAAACGTTTGCTTGAATGTCTAATCTTATTCAGAATGGAGTGTAATATTGTACAATAAATTAAACTAAAATAATTGCACTGTCACCGACAATGCGACAATATTCTTTGTAGTCATACAATTTTGTATACTTAGTACATATTTACGATAACACTAAATAAATCGGCACGCGTCCTAATTGTAAGTACTGAGAATATAATATATATCGTGATATACATATACAAATTAGGGCTGATTTTGCAATCGACTCATATAATAATTAACTTCTGGCAACTTTTGTATGGAAAACTGCCAATAATTAAATTTTTATTTTTTCACTGAAGTCATCTGGCGTTGGAAAAATCAGCCCTAAATACACTAAGTCCACACTGTTTTCGGTCAAATCCAAGCTCAAGTTTTCAAAGAGCGTGAAAAGGTGTTAGGTGTGTGGCTATTCTTCGGCGTAACTTTTTTTTAAGATCGCATAGCCGGAAAGGCCTCAAACTAATTCTTTCCGGCCAGTTTGAAACTAAGTACAGCACAAACTCTTCGGGAAAACTCAAGCTAAGTCTAATTTAAATGTATTTTTTTTAAATTTGGTAAACTACATACTATTAAAACATATACAAAAGCTTTGCATGACCATTTAAAACAATGTTCCTGTAATATTCATAGCCTTTTTGACATAATACCTAGTTATACAGTAAATACCAATTTAATATGTACATTTTTTTTTGCATTGTAACGAGATCAGTACTATATTCAGTACATTAGCCAGGATGACTTACATTTTAAATAATAAACCTAGGAACTAAGTCAGACGAAAGATTTTGACAAATGTATCAGTTTCCAGCTTTTTTTTATATATAAGCCGCCTGATAGTAATGTGATGCAATCGTTTATGAGCTTATTCGCTATTTGAAGACACTTAAATTTTATTCAGACCGCCGTAGGCAAATTGTTATAAAGGACGATAACAAACACAAATGGGTTAGATATTTTGAAACGATTTAAAAAGTGGGATAAGTCAAAATAGTTAGGGTTTAATATCTTGGGTCGTGAAGAAAGAGGAAATTGCACAAAAGGTTTAATTAAGGTTTACTTTAAGATGTTGTCGATAACCCATATTGAAAAGTGTGCCGAACAAGGATTCATTATCAGCCATCTTGCATCTTGGTTTTCATATAATCATCACTGGCTTTTTGGAGCTACAGAATGCAGAAACGTGATCATAGAGTACTCATTTTCTAAATTTTGAAGACTTCACGGTTATTCTGAGTTTACCTAGTTACGTTACAAGAACCAAATTAATGCTGATTCAGTATTTGAGACCTGGATTAGTTATACCAAAATCCTGCTTATAAATAATGTAAGATTACATACACTGAACAAAGTTGATAAATGCGTAAGAAGCTATATATAGTTTTGCACGTGGATAGCTTTCGGTGTGATAATGCAGTCTGACAAAGTCAGACAGTATGCGGATGACATTGTCACATATACTCATCTTTCCGTGTGTACATAAGGTCGGATACACGCACCTTAATCGTGGATCTAATAACGTTTATCTAATAAAGATAAACAGAGAGTTACATGTCCGATTATAATTTTATCATCGTATTGTTAAGAGGGAGAAAACGGACTTATTCATTTTTATTATGATGTATACCTAATTTAAAAGTAATCAGCGGAATTGTTGCGATGTCAAGTACAATCACGTTTCTTTACAATGTTTAAAGGTTTTATAGATAAACGGTAAATTAAATTAAAATAACTGGCTAATTATAACACTTATTAACTAATCTTTCGACCGTTACACCTTTGGAAAGTTCTTCCTTCGACCTTGAGGCGGGCCAGTCAGCTTTAGGTTGTAGGTACAAGATGTATAGGTTTGTTAGACATTTTCTCTGTTGTTCAAAACCTGGGGTTCTTGTTGACAGGCTTATACTGTACTTCTATACATTTTAAAACTGTATTAGTTAAGTCAATTAATTAAAAAAAAACAGTGTTTTTTTGCTGGCGCTGACTGGAATTTTGCACTTTCTGTCGTTTCATAAGAGGCGATATAAGCTAATGAAGGGGAAAATAATTTTGAAGTCTTTGAGACTGGACCGAAAAATATTAGTTATCGGTGCAAAGGTTAGCTTAATATAAGGGTACCTTTATACTAAGCTAACTCAATATAAGGCCCTCTCCGATCCGACTCGGGCTGGTCTTCATCGCTGTCGGAAACCGACATTGATCTCCTTACGTTCCATTCACTCTCGGGATCAGAAAATATGTTCCTGTCGGCTAGAGCGTCGTCGTCCATTGCTTCCATGTCCAAGCCATCTGTAGAATTGAAAAAAAAAAACGTTATAGCACCTAAAAGCTTGTTACATTTAGGGGAAAAAAAGGAGATCAAAGAAAAATGGTTGGATTGAGTGAAACAGAATAGTCCACTGTTTCCATGAATTCTTATTTTGAATGTAATCACGTCTAAAATAAGAATTCATGGAGACATACTGGTCCAGCTCAATAGTAATGTAGACAAAATCAACAACTAGTATTAATTCTATTTTATGTGTTTATCTAAAATATTTAAACTATCCCCTTATTCATAAATTGTTTAAACATACATTTTAGACGTTTGCATGTGACTTAAATTTTAATAATCGTTTATGAATAAACCCCTTAAACTCTGTGGTGTTTATTCATAAATTATGATTAAAGTTAAGTGACGTTAGAAGGTCAAAAATGCATGGTTAAAGAATCGCTAATCACTAGTTAACTTTAAACAGCGTTTATGAATAAGGGGGTATGTATTTAATATTGACAGTAATGAGATACAAGTGGTCCTGCTGGATTATATAGGTTTAATACTTTGTTATCAAATGATACGAGTGAAACAAATGTAGTAAAATAAGGTAGGCAATTATTTTTCTGCCATGTGATTCAGAATTCGCTATTTCTGTTAATAGGTTTATGAGGGCTAAGTCATTCTAAGAATATGTATGTAGATATGTGAAACAATTTTCTCAGTTTATATTAAGTAGTTCCCAAGTTTACAAAAAACATACATGCATCATATTTAAATACTTACTCTTGGTGATCGATGAAATCCCGAACACTGTGAGGATCTGAGAATGAAACGTGTTTGAAAAATGAATGATGTTATTGGTTTAGTAGCAGAATGAGTTATGTGATTGGTTTAGTACAAAATGAATGATGTGATTGGTTTACTACAAAATGAATGATGTGATTGGTTTAGTACAAAATGAATGGTGTGATTGCTTTAGTAGCAAAATGAATGATGTGATTGCTTTAGTAGCAAAATGAATGATGTGTTTGGCTTAGTCGCAAAACTAAAAGTTTTCTGGTCGGAAAATGACTTATTCTCATTATACCTCCTCTCGCAAAATGTATCTTTCGTTTAGTAACTTAAAATAAAATTTAGCCAGATTTAAAAAATATTTGTATTTTCCAATGTGTTATTAAATTTTTACAAGTTTTAACATTTAATATTGCTTAATAATAAAATAAAATTCTTATACTGATGATGATGTGAGTCATTGTATATTCTACATAAAACAATTTATTACATACTAAATTGTAGTAATGAATAAATTGTAAAACTTGGAATTATTTGATAATAAATTGAAATAAAAATATTTTTGTAAAACCTGGCAATATAATGTTCTAATTTACTAACACGACATTTTGCAGAAGAGATATTGTGAGAAAGTGGCCTTTTGAGATTGCGTTATTTTGCAAAAGATTGTCTATTGATCGGAAAAAAAAGACACATTTTCCGAGACGTTTTGTAACTAAGCCAAATGATTATGATTGGTAATGTGTGGTGTAAAATTAATAAAGATTCCTTAGGTCTTCCAGGCACCCCCGTTTGTAGACATTGGTTTTTTTTTTGTAAAGGCTGTCGAGGTAATACTTACTGACATTTTTGACAGTTACTTGTTCACGTCATGTCAGGGTGTCAATGTCACGTCTCATATTTATGTGTTAGACTACTATAAGTACTGACCATTGTCGGCAATGAGCTCGGCATTCCAGTCGTTGTCGAACTCGAGCTGCTTGTTCACGTCACGCTCCATGGGCGACTGCACCGCGTCAGTGTCTGCGTCTGTCACGTCGTATATCTCTGTCATTTTCATCTGAAAAGCAATTGTAATCTATAAACGCCGTTTATTGTATTATGAACAGACAGCTGTGCTGCTGCGGAGTTTGTTCCGCTACTTCTTCTTCCCAGCGAAAGCACTAGGTAGTGGCGAAGGGCGGGCATTTTTGGGGGGACTGTCTTATGTAATATTGACCTTCAAAAATCTCGAGTCCATTCTCAGCCTAATTTGAATAAATGACTTTTGATTTTGAGGTTAAGTAAGTACTATGTATATCACCTAACACCCCAATTGTAATCAAATGTTGTTGAACTGGCAAGATGAAATCCAACGAAACACACTATCAGTAGCAATGAGTTTAAATTTGACAGTTCCAAAGACATGCTATTGCGTTATTTGCGTTGTTGAGCAAACACATTTTTCAAACATATGCAGCAACGGATTAGCAATATGCTTCAAAATTATCCAAATGGAGAGTAATAGTATGTTACGCGATCAGGGCTCTGCTTTATTATTACATTATTAGTATGCTTATAGGAACATACATATCGTCGTATAGTTAAATTTTAATATGTACCGTCATCGCCTACACGTCGTCCAGTCTGATATGGCATATCAACATACATCTAATTGCTTGTTTTCATCATTTATAAATATAACTTTAGCGTAAGTATCACAGCTAGGGTGGCCAAGTGGCGAAGAAAAACCAGGACATTTTAATAAACTGTGTAAAACATTGTAAATACAAGGTGTCTCAAAAGAAAGTTCACATTTAAATCTTTTTTTAAAAGAAAAGTCTTAGCTTTATTGAAAAAATGTTTATTTTATATTGAAGTACACTGTTTGGGAATTTATTTTTTAAAAATAACATCGTCCAAATGTAAACCGTTGCGCTCTCGGCATTCATTTAGTCGGGCACTAAAATTGCCTATGACAGCTCGGCAGGTAGTCTCCGTGATGGCTGCCATTTCATGACGGATATTTTCTTTTAATTGTGCCAGGGAAGTCGGTTTATTAGCGTAAACTTTTGATTTGACATAACCCCACAGGAAAAAATCCATAGGCGTTAAATCGGGACTCCGTGGAGGCCAATTTATGTCACCTCGCCTGGAGATTAATTTGTTCGGAAAAATTTCTCGAACTCGAGGCAGAGATCTGTTGGACGTGTGTGAAGTTGCTCCATCCTGCTGGAACCATGTTCTTTGGTTGTAACTAGGAAAGTTTTGCAGTTGGGGTACGAAAAACTCGTCTAACATCTCCACATAACGCTCTGAATTCACTGTGAGTGTGCGTCCCCTTCCATCTTCAAAAAAGTAAGGGCCGATAATTCCTCACGCCGACATCGCTGCCCATACGGTGACTTTGGGTGAATGTAGCGGTTTCTGATGTTTTTGTTTTGGGTTGGTTGCACTCCAGTAACGACAATTTTGCTTGTTTACATGCCCATTCAGGTGAAAATGGGCTTCATCGGAAAACAAGATTTTGGTGAACGTTGGAAAGCGCTCAATCATCTGATTTACAAAGGCAAGCCTCTGACCAGCATCTTGAGGCTTCAGTTCTTGCACTAACTGAATTTTGTACGGGTGCAGCTTTAAATCTTTGTGTAAAATGCGGCATAATGAAGATCTGTGCACATTTAAAGCAACAGCACGCTTCCGAATCGAGAGGTTTGGATCATCTCGAATAGACTGAGTAACACTGTCCACGTTTTCGGCTGTTCTTGATGTTCTTGGTCGCCCAGATTTTGGTTTCTCCAGAGTTGACCCAGTCTCTTCAAACTTCTCAACCCATTTTGCAATGAGACGAGTGCTAGGCGCATCATTTAAGTGACGAATATGTCGAATACTGCAGAATTTTCTACGCGCTACAGTCGCCGAATTACCGTTTTTGTAAAACTCACGTACGCACAACGCACGGTCCGCACCAGAGAAACGCTCCATAGCGACTAAATTCCCAAGAGCCAGACTACCGACTGACATACCCCCCGCGCCCCTCAGAATAGTTGCTTTCGCGTAATAAGATAAGCAAATGTGAACTTACTTTTGAGACACCTTGTATAATAAATTATTTATTTCTCATTGCATAAAATGGAGCGATATTGCTACCACCACCATAAAATCACAATAAAATTCGGGAGTCGAATTGAATGACAGGATCACACGAGTCGAAACGAGTAAAACCAACATAGCTTCTTTCCTCGTTCTTGTTTAACGTGTGGTCACGATCACAGCTTTGCAAATAAACAAAGACACCGCTATCGTATTTACGACCAAGTGGACGATACGTACTACCATCACAGTTATTACTCATGGATAGAGCGAAGTGCGGAATACTTGAACTACTTCAAACGCAATAACTTTCTGTAAACATTTTATAATTCCACCAGCATTCTAATTGCGTAACATCATCATCAACCTTTTTTTTAATCGTCACACTGCTGGGCACAGGTCTCCTCTCATACAGAGAAGGATTGAGCGTAATCACCACTTTTGCTCAATGCGGGTTGGCGATTTCAGACTTGTAAGTCCAGGTTTCCTCAAGATGTTTTCTTTCACCTTCAGTCATTGGTGTCAAAGATATACTTAGAAAGTACATATAACTTTAAAAAGTTACATTGGTACTTGCCTGACCTGGAATCGAACCCGCGCACTCATACTTGCGAGGCTGGTCTTTTAACCACTAGGCCACCACGACGTTTGCGTAACATACTATGTATAATTTTGAAGCATATTGCTCCAATTTATTCGAAAAATGTGTCTGCTCAACAACGTAAATAACACAATGAATCTTGTTAAACTGTCGAAAAGAACTATTTGCTATTGGCAGTTTGGAATACAAATTATCCTGCTGCTTCTGTTAAGGCATAATTATTTTGTTTACTAACATAGTAAGAAAGGAAGCGCTCGAAATCAGTTGATAAATTAAATAATATTTATCTTTAAAATCAAAATCAAAAATAATTTATAAAAATTAAGCTGAAAATCAGCACTTTTAGAACGTTTTTTTTTTTTTGACAGCAGAAGTTTTGACAGCTTCCGTGGCGTAGCGGTAGCCAACGCGGCCGTTGCGCAAAGAGGCGCGGGTTCGATCCCCGCATAGTGCAAATATTTGTATGCATGAATATGAATACAAATATTTGCACTATGCTAAATATCATTTGCACTAGTCTGGTCGTGCCCCGGAAAGCACTTTAAGCCGTTGGTCCCGGTTGCCATACAAACATCGTGGCAGTCGTTACGGGTTGCTGGAGCCTCTCCAGCAGCATAGCTGTCTGTTCATTTAAAAAAAAACACATGACTTTATACTGTGTTGTCTGCCTTATTAATATGTATTTAGTTGTGTTGGCACACGACATCTATATTTATAATTCCCATCACATAATTATCGTTTAAACTTAGAACCATGTGACTGAGTGAGTCACGAATTACTTACATAAGTTAATTAAACCAAAACATGTCACTAGTAAATATTATTGTAATATTTTAACTTTGCTTCATCTATGATGTGATTTGTCATCTTTCCAAGTTGACCCAATTATACATAAAAAATAAGTTAATCGCTTTATTTTAAGCTCGTATTGGAGGGCTGGTGGTTAAATAATACTAGCCGTACGGTACGATTGGTTAGGTTAAACTACACTTGCTGCAGTCGTTCCACGGATGGGTGACCATCTTTACTCACTGCATAATAAGTTTAAAATTGTTTGACAACACGCTGGTTTTTACGCAGCGAAAACTGATATAATGTAAATAGGTATGCTTTTTGCGGGGGATAAAAACTTCACCTTTGGTCGATGATCGGTTGGTGAACTCATTATTATACAATTGGAAGATGTTGAATAGATTTAAGAACTGTTTTGTTGTGGCTCCGTAGCTAAGTAATAACAATCACGGGACGATAAAATAATTAAGCTAAGCTTGTCGAGGCAGGTACGTAGATGGGACCTTCCATGACATGTTTATTGAGACCCTTTCGTGCCTAAGAAAGGACTTTACTATATACCTTTGGTATATACTATACCAAAGGTTTCGGCTGTCGTTTGTAGTTATTTAATTATTTTTTTTATAATTATAAACTAGCACTTGACCGCAATCCCGCCTGATGGTAAGCAGTGATGCGATCGTTGACGGTAAAGCGCGCTAGTTTATTAAGAGCCTATTCACTCAGAAAACCTGAGCGAATAGGAAGGAAGACGGCAGTTGAGCGAGGTGATGCAATGTTAAACCCAACAACACGACCAACGATGCTGCGCCAAAGGGAGATTGATCTGAAGACCCTCCACGACCAAACTCCCAACACAACAACATTAGGCGCATCGTACCCGGCACACATCGCAACACAGCTCAGACTCGTCCTCCGTACGGCTTCACCAGACATCATGCCGGAACACGACGAATCGCTTGGCGGCAAAACTTTGTCTGGTGGATGGTAACTTCTGACGGCAGCCGATGTTATGGCCTACCACCGAGAAACAGGTACAGGTGATTACAGGTAGCCGGAAGCCTAAGACAGACAACTAGTCTTATTAAGAAATATTTTAACTAGGCTATGGATGCCAGATAGTTGGTCTATGGAGTTATAATTAATCAACTGCATCCGGTTAGATTGAAAACAGATCCCAATGTACTAGTGGTTAATACGATACTCATATTTTAACTTTATTAGCAAATATGTAGAGCTTTTGGACATCATCATGGGAATAAGCGAGTTTCAATAATAAAAAAAAATCCAGAGAAGCTCTTTTACCCTATGTAGGTTTAGAGGCAACTCGATCACATCAACAATAAAAACGTTTTTCTCTCGATCATGATCTTCAGCGATAACCCTTGGCGTGCGGTCCCCCGATGTCGTACGATGCTCGCGTCATTCAGTCGGACCGCGCTTGCTATTGGCCGACGATAGCTCGGGGTCAAGTATGCTAATTAGAATTACTCGGGATATTTTGCAAGCGGCAAGATAGTAGCCTGTTTCATCAAGGAAATAAGTGTAGGGTAGATTTGGTTGACTATATTTTCTTATGGTTGGAATGCCTGCACTATGCATGCCCCCACAAAAGGACTCTATTCATAGCCAAATGGTCATTAGTTTTTAGGCCTATAGGAATGAAGCAGTGGCTTTCTTTCTTGATGAACTAGATCTAAAAGGTCGTTCAGCTATCTACCCTTCTTCGAATACTTGTAGTAGATATCAAAGACCTTCTCTGAGGAAAGTATGCCGAGCAGATACAAGCATAATCCTAAATAGGCCAATAGGGTATTTGACTAAAAAAAACTAATTAGTCCGTCAGTCAGATTTCCAAAAAATATTAGACACGTATTTTTTCTTTTTTCATCTAGACAAAAAATGAAGACGACACTGCGTTGAAAACTCGTGTGACGTAACTGCACGCTGCACTTTTGTGTCTTCAAGGCTAGAGTGAATAGGCTCTTAATAAACTAGCGCGCTTTACCATCAACGATCGCGTCACTGCTTACCATCAGGCGGGATTGCGGTCAAGCGCTGGTTTATAATTTATAAAAAAAAAAAAAAACGTATCCAATATTTTCTATAATCTAAATGACGGACTAAATAGAACTAAATTTTTTTTTACCCAGGAAACATCCCTATTGTAATCCACGCCTCCTTGCCTCTGTTCAATACTGTACTAAGCAAACAATAATTACCTTATTTTCGCTGTCGAGGTAATAGTAAGCGAGCAGTGCTTCATTATGTGATGTCACATTCAGAACGTGTTCGAACGTGTCCACATCATCGTGAGCGATGCGCAGGTCGCCGTATGTGATGCGGAACTCGCTTGCACGCCTGATAAAATAAAGACAAAATACATTAGAACAATTAAGAAGAGTTAAAATTAAAGAAAATTTGCAAACACCTAAATGGTTTTTTTAAGCTATTTTTTTTTTTTAAATAAACTATATACTATTTTACCAGCAGTATAATACTCTGTCAAGTTTCAGTGATCATCGATTTATAGTATACACTCTAATTGAAAAACTGCAATAACGCGATATCATTTTGTTTACTAGTAAAACTGAAAGGCATTGCCACAGCTAAGTGTGTCACGTAAGGAACCTGCTGAACGTGAACCCAGTGCAGAATTTAAAAAAAATAGTTTATTTCAAATAAATTTGGTTTAAATTACATGCCAAGAAGTCTCCATAGAATCCTTACTAATATTAAAAATCGGAAAGCGAGTTTGTTTGTTTGTTCACTGGAAAATCTAAAAAGCGCGATATACCTATCCGAATTCCACGCGGGAGAAGCCGCGGGCAGAAAGCTAGTTATTAATATTTTTAACGACAACTCATCGTTGTATACTTTAATACCTTGGTACTATTTTTCTGCGCAACATTTCTCAACTTGACCAGCCATGAAAACATTTCGAAATTCTGCCTAAAGGAAGTTACATAAGACATTGCGAAGTTTTCAGGACGAATGCAATTATCTTTCGAAAACCAGGTCAGCTACCAATGTGCAGTGAAAAAGGCATCGGTGTTAATCTATCGATGTGGCGTCATATCAAATAGCAGCGTTATTTTATTTTTTATCTAAAGAGGTTATAAGTTCATGCTGGGTTGTTGTTGTTAGTTGTTTATTTTTTTTGCTGAACTACATCGATTCCCGTATTTTTTTATGCTTATCTCGGGAAATTAAACTGAGTGTATTCTTGGTGTTTATTATGGAAAATAACAATGGAACATTACGAGGGGTTAGTCCGTGTCGATTGACATCAGAGGCAGGAATAGTCACGGCAACTATGAGCCTGATTTTGGAGAAAACCAACAACTGGATTGTTTAATAAGTATACACAAACTGTGTGTAAAGTGATTATTATCGCCAGAAAGGTTATTCCATTTGACTTTCGGTGTCAGTATTAGAACTTAGCAACGATATCTAAATGCAACAAATCGGATGATTATCGTTTTAAATGTTTCAGTTGTCAGCGGTTCAGCGATAACTGATAACGTCTAAATTTAATCCAGCTGATTATTTATAGCTATAAATTCAAGTGATTACTCGGTCACGTCATTATATTGACCTAAAGAACCCTAATGACGTTATTAAGCAGTAATTAAACAAAGAAATGATTTTAATTAAAGTTTTGGTGGCATTTATAATTTTACAAGGTTAAGACGACAATGCAACAGTAAATTAAACTGCGTACATATCTAATGACGTCCTTAATCTGCATACGAAAATCGAATTAATGTACATATGTATGTATATATGTACATATACAGATGTATACAGTATGTTACGAAAACCCTGTCCGACCCATAAGGATAATAGAGGTTAGGTAAACACATGACCAAATATAATATAAAATTTTACGTATTCATCATAGTACCAATACAAATGAATTTTGAAATAATCTTTTTTTCCAACGAATTAATTCCAATTTCCCCGAAATTTGGTAATTTTTAAAAAGTGACAACACCGGTATTATTATGAGCGAATAGCGATGCGATCACGTGTCGCGTGTCCTGCCGCCCGCCCCCCGCGGTCGGCAGGCGAAGGGTGGTCAACGCACATTTAATAAGTTACCTCCTTTTGCGAAATAATATTTATTTTTTTTAGGGGGATTTTTTTTTTAAGTAAAGCCCGGTTTTGTATGCATTAGTAGAATCAGTTATCGATACCTAACAACACCTTCACGGATCGGACAGGGTTTTCGTAACATACTGTATATGTACATATACAATGTTGTTTTTAGTTTATACGAAACCTGAATATAGTTTGTTCAGAATAAGCAACTGAATCAATTCCAATCGTTTTTTACACCATGTTATATTTTTTCCCAAATACATTTAGAAATTGTTGCAGTGTGGTTACCGAGCGCGCACGGTAGATCATAGTACTCCGCGCTCGCGTAACAGCTGACGCTAGAGGTCAACGCACTGCGCTTGTTTGTTGGGATATCCAAGTAGGATAACAAGCTCAAAACTTTGTGGTTTTTTATAATATCTTTTTGAAATTTTGTACTTAGATTCTTTACTTCAAAATACTGGACACGTGTTTCCGCTTTGGTATAAACAAAATATTATGTTGTATAATAGTTAGTCACTATAACTCGTCAAAGATTGGTAATACCCATAGTCGGCCCATCACTACTATTTAGTTTGTTTGAAAAATAACTTTTATAAATTCGATGTTAGAAATGATTTTATTGGGCAATGTTAGCAGTGTTTTCATTTAATGTCATATTGTTGTCTCCACATTGTATAATCAATTAATCATGTTTTAGTTATCTGCGTAGTTTTTTAAATGGTAACTCCGGCTGAGTTACAGCCCTATCCTCCGCGTATATTTGAAAAATTCTAAACTCATGGCTTCGCGAATCTCTCTTGAAATCAATTGAAAAAGAACTAAAACAACTTTAATAGGCTTACACTAGCCCTGAGTAAATTCGAAACAACCAGATCCCTGTGTTTCTCTGAGTTAGAGCCTTTTCTTCCGCGCATATCCGGAAAATTCTATACTCATGACCTCGCGAAACGCTCTTGAAAATTATAGACAAACATCTCGCTCAACTTGAATACATTAGCCCTAAGTAGACTTAGAATAATCAGAGCCTAGTGTTTTTTATCTGCTTTTGTTCTCAAATCATCATAATGATGGTAATAATGAGTTTAAAATTGCTTGAAAATACCTCGCTTACCTTTTACGCAACAAAAACTGATATAATGGAGTTATGGTTTTTGTGGAGGAATAAAAACTTCACCTTTGGTCGATGATCGCTTAGTGAACTCATCATTGTACAGACGACAGCTCATAAAACTACTGCAATCTGTCAGATTTCTTTATGAGATTTTTAACTTTATCTTTAAAGCTTTAAGGCTGAAGGTAGATAGCGAATATTTGACAGTTGCGGGTAGCTTGACCCGCTATCGTGCCTACATGTGGATGATGAATAATATTTAAGAACCATGTCTTGTGGATCGTTGCTATGCTTATCGAGGCAGGTCTATTGATGGGTGACCTTCCATTACATGCATATCGAGACCATTTCGTACCTCGGAAAGGACCTTTCTTATTCCGTTGGTTTCGGCTTTTATTGTTAGTAATTTCATTACAGGTAGTCGGAAGCCCAAAAGTTTGACAACTAGTCTTACTAAGGAGGTATTACCCAGTAATTGGGCTATGGATGCCAGATAGTCGGTCTATGCCGAATACTGGTATTCAGATGTATCTGGTTAGACTGGAAGCAAACCCAAAAAAGCTGGGAATAGGTTAGGCAGATGGTTTTAAGCGTACGCATATTATCATAGTAGCTGCGCGCGTCGATCCTGTGGCAATATCTGGATAAAAACTATCCTGTTTTATTCCTGGTAATAAACCATCTGTGTCCTAAAATTCATCCAAAGCCGGTGAATATTTTATTTGGGTGGAAGTGTAACAAATATACACCCAAACTAGGTGCGCCCCGCAGTTTCACCCGCGTAGATTTCGATCTCGT
The DNA here is from genome assembly GCA_037179545.1 of Sesamia inferens. NCBI lineage: Eukaryota > Metazoa > Arthropoda > Insecta > Lepidoptera > Noctuidae > Sesamia > Sesamia inferens. Next base: position 28,254,176 of record CM073925.1, read on the forward strand.
GGAAATATCGGGATATAAAGTGTCCATTCCTGGTTATAAAAAATCTGTGTGACTAATTTCATCCAAATCCATTCAGGAGTTTATGTGTGAAAGAAACATCTATACTCGTACATCCTCACAAAATATCGCATGTTCAAATTTATATAAATAGCCAACAGCTTGTTGGTTATATAATATCAACTTAGCATAATCGCAATCCTCAAAAGTATTTAGCTTTTTGCACAAACCAAGTAAGTTATATAATTTGTTACGTTACGAACAACATTACATAGCTAACATTACACCCGTATTATCAAAAGGGTTCGGTGGACGAGTAAGTACAGTCACGAGCAAAAGTGTGTATTTACACTCGGTTTTATTCAAAAAGGGGGTTACTGCATGTATTTTTGAATGTAGTTACGAATATAACATTTTCGAACCCATAAGTATATGTAATGTGTCTAATTTCAATTTTCCATCCGTTATTGAGGGTTAGCGCCTGCAGCGCGGATGGCGACGGCGTACCGAGTGATACCTAAGTATCCTGATGCATCCTCAAAGCTGCCGATGCAGTAGCCTCAAGCATACCGAAGCGGTATTTTTGTTACTACGATCATGGAAATTTCTGCATTATTGTCATGAGGGCCATGTATAATGCTTTTATCACCTCAAATCCTCTGCCATGCCAATGCCGATAGTGAATTCCGGGACCAAGTTAACAAACGTCGCATTCTTCTTTTATTGATTTAACTTTAATGTAGGAAGATTATTTATTTATATTATTTGATCTACAAAATAGAAGAATTATTTTTGAAGCCCCCCAAGGTTGGAGATTATATTATCTGATCTAAGAATTGGAAATACCAGATTACTGACATACATTTTGGCAAGAAAAATATTTTAATTATTGCAAACTGCGCAATACTTTATCTAATGTAATAAATTATGAGTACATTTTGTGATAGGAAGCAGATTATTTGTACTCTTATACATATAATTTCTTTTTTGAATCATTGATTCTAGGTAACTATTTCACTAACTCGTAGCTCATTATCATTATCTGCCTAGCCTTTCCCAATAGAGTTGGGTTGGATTTACCAAAATTAATTTTACGACCGAAACTGAAACCGAATTTCAGCAACGGCCTCTGTTTTGCCCGAAACCGAAGCTTCTCCTGGATCATATTTTGAAAAAAAAAAAAAGTTATTATAATCAGTCAGTCGTTATTGTTTTCTCTTTAAATTACAAAGATAAGCAGTGATCAACAATCATATATTAATAATCAACATACGAACCTTTATTTAAGAAAAAAATTATAGTTGCGCCTCGCAATTACTCACAATATGTATTTATTTGAATGGATAGGCTCTCAATCACTCAAAAACTCGCCACCACAACAAAACAAAACGAACAGCAAATAATCAAGAAAATCACGACAGTCAGTTTCGGTAAGTTTGTTTGATTATGAAACTCGTGTTTTTGCCGAAACTCAACCGAAACCGAACATTCGGGCGGGCCACAGAATTGGATTATCCAAATATGCAGATATATAGAAATATACCTACGTCCTTACTGTATCGTAAATTACGACACAGTATGTATGCTTATTACCTATTACAACTCGTAATACCAACTGAGTTCATTAGAAACTAGAATAGTTGAAACCATAATGACAAATACCTTTTTTTTTTCTGCAAATTTAAACTATGCATACTTACTTAGTTTTTTGCCAACATACTAAGAATGCCAAGGAAATTAGATTTTTTGTTTAATTTGTTTCATTAAAATTATAAGTTGGCATGTGATCATGTAAAGATCTTTAAGTACTTAAGTAATTCAAAATTAGTTAAAATAACTCATTTAACTGAAGCCAGTCTAACCGGGTGCGGATGAATATTTACAGTAGTTTTTATGTAGCATAAATGTTAAGCAATAACCGTTTTGCGGGGATTTCGCGCATTTTTCCCCATGTAAATAATTTCTTTTTTGTGTTTTTGGCATGAAATTTACCACTAATGTTTTTTTTTTTTAATAATTATAAACTAGCGCTTGACCGCAATCCCACCTAATGGTAAGCAGTGGTGCGATCGTTGATGGTAAAGCGCGCTAGTTTATTAAGAGCCTATTCACTCAGAAAAACTGAGCGAATAGGAAGGAAGACGGCAGTTGAGCGAGGTGATGCAATGTTAAACCCAACAACACCACCAACGATTCTGCGCCAAAGGGAGATTGATCTGAAGACCCTCCACGACCAAACTCCCAACAGAACATTAGGCGCATCGTACCCGGCACACATCGCAACACAACTGCTCAGACCCGTCCTCCGTACGGCTTCACCAGACATCATGCCGGAACACGACAAATAGCTTAACAACCCACATTCCCGAGAAATATTACCGTGGGAAACCCGCATGTCGTAACTAGCAATCAGTTATTATTTCACAGTTTACACAAATATACAGTATGTTACGAAAACCCTGTCCGACCCATAAGGATAATAGAGGTTAGGTAAACATATGACCAAATATAATATAAAATTTTACGTATTCATCATAGTACCAATACAAATGAATTTTGAAATAATCTTTTTTTCCAACGAATTAATTCCAATTTCCCCGAAATTTGGTAATTTTTAAAAAGTGACAACACCGGTATTATTATGAGCGAATAGCGATGCGACCACGTGTCGCGTGTCCTGCCGCCCGCCCCCCGCGGTCGGCAGGCGAAGGGTGGTCAACGCACATTTAATAAGTTACCTCCTTTTGCGAAATAATATTAATTTTTTTTAGGGGGATTTTTTTTTTAAGTAAAGCCCGGTTTTGTATGCATTAGTAGAATCAGTTATCGATACCTAACAACACCTTCACGGGTCGGACAGGGTTTTCGTAACATACTGTACAAGCAATAATTTAGACTTAGAGTAACTACCTTATCAGTATCGATACCACTTCAGTACTTAGTCGACCATCTACAAACACGAGAAATGGGCCAGTTGGATAACAGTCTTTGTTATTTTATCGACACAGTGTCAATCAAACAGCTGTGTTCCCTTTGTTACAGTCATGTTTGATGAATTATTGGCTCATTAAGCGAGGGCTTGCCTTTTGGTCTCAATTCTCCACAATCCTTTGAATTTTCTTTCTTTACATTGCCAAAAGTGAGATATTTATGGGTCAAAAAACGCAAAAACTAAAAAAAATGTTTAATCTAGTAAAATGTAGACATTAAACGTACATTACAATAAATATATAAAATGCCGGCAGACCTCATTGGATACCAAAAGCATTTACCTAAATATGTAGAAAATTGACATATGCAAAGATTCTTAAAACGTCTGCTATTAGACTGAGGTCAGAAGAAGGCTTAGAAAAATAAGGTAAATTTATGTGAAAAAAAATATACATATGTATATAAATATATTACAAATATCCCATAAGTCTTTCCTGTGCGTACAAATAAAAACTCTCTCCTTCCAACATGTGTTTTGACGCTTTCAGTTCACTTCTAAATATATGACAAGATAATGTCCATAAATAACTGGACAGCAGTAAAAGATGACTAAAGGTTATGTCAATACATTACATTCCACACATCACAATGACATACATACCTAACAAGTACGGAACAATATCATATTTTTTTAATCGTTTTTTAATTTTTTTTAAATTAAAGTATTTTTATTTATATAACCTAACATTTGCATTCAATGTATAAAAAAGGAATAGAAATAATAGGACATCAAAAAATTCTTCCGTATCGCTGTCAACAGCTTCAGCATCCAAAAGGCACACAGTTCTGCCAAGAACTCGCCAAAATTTCTTTGGCCAAGAAACAGGCCAGTTATATGAAGATTAGGCTAACCGCTTGGCGATATCCCGAAAATCAATTGGAAACTCGGACAAAATGTAAGTAATTGATACATAGATATTCTATTCTGCTTTCAGATAGATTGATTGCTCCTAAATAAGTACAACTTATTCAGAGTATTTTAATCCTGTTAGAAAACAATTTAGAAGATAGAAAACAAAGATCGTCCACTGCTTATCCAGACTATCCTGTGAATGCCTTAATAAATTAAAGCATCCAGCTAAAGCATTAAACTTATGAACTAAGACCGAGACTAAGACGAGCCTCGGCAAAGGGCGTCGTTGGGGAAAGACATAAGAGACGAGTTGGATCGGATAAACCAACGATTTGGGGGTTGTTATATAAACCTCCACCTCTGATTGTAATAAAAGACTACAAGTATCTTAAAATTGTAAGGTCGACAAAAGGTTCAACTTTTTGAAAAAAGAAAATAGTTATTAACGAGTCTGATGCCAGTTTTCCAATTCACACATTGAAAACATAATTAGAAGTTTATAAGCGAAATAGGAAACCGGATTTTATACGTTGCATAATAGGTATAGTACTTATCTATTGATAAAAAAAATTAGTATGTAGACTCACGAAATATTAATCGTCAAATTGTACTCAAAGTCCATGTATTATTTACAACATTAAATCCGGTTTTGGATATACATTGTATACTGTTTTTACTAAAAATTCATATGTCATCATTTTGTATAAAGCCACGCAATATTATCATCTCCTTTAATTAAAGACAATTAGCGATCGGCACCTGCTGACACATTGTATCAACAAAAATTCAAACCCGAATGATTACTTAAAATTACAAACAACAATAGACAAAGATAGTGCAGCCGTTTAGTGCGGGAACAACAAATAAACGAAGATGACATAAATATTTACGTTCATGCAAGTACTACGCAGTACGAGTAAATATGACTATTAATTATTATCACATGTTACTTTAGTAAGCATGCAATAAACATGAGATACGTAATTAGAATGACAATACTTTATTGATCGGAAAATGAAGGCTTGGCTTAGTGTTGAAAGCTATTTTTACCGTCATCTACAAGGTTATCTAACGGCCAAAAAAACCACTTCTTAAAAAAGTGAAAAAAAAATAGTAATCAGAAGCCTTTTAGTAAAAAAAAAAATGACCAACTGCCGAAGCCCTACAAGTGCCTCCGAGTAAAGTCCAACTCAATTTGTCACAATTATACATAAAATTGCAGAAATTATATGAACGCTATGAACTTTAGTCTTCCAACGACTAGGTTTGAGAAACTATATATGGCAATGTAAATAATGACCATAAGTTATCCTTTCGATCCAGCCGTCCCTTGCTGTCCTCTCTAGCGACGCCCTAAGCCGAGGTTCGTACCCCACAAGAGATGCTCTTAGTGCGTAGTCGCTTTAATTTTAGCTTAGTTTTAAGTGCCCCTGGCTGGAGGCTTTAATTTTAATTAAGGCATCCACAGGAAAGTCCGGTTAAGTAGTCACGGCCTCTAATGGTCAACAACGAGATGCCATAATAATAAAAAAAAAAGACCATAAATTAGTCGCAAACAGGAAGCATCAGGAATATGTTCCTATGATATTTATTAATTGACATAGATACATGAATCTACTACACATATACCTATGTATATGTGTAGTAGATTCATGTATCTATGATTTTACACTTTGTTCATGCCTATGCATGAACAAAGTGTAAAATCCACTCATCCTCCATAGAAAAGTGAGGATCCTCCGACCAGACGATTGTTGCGTCTGGCGGGCACTTGCCCAACAATTGATGTAGGAACGTTGTGTATGCTAGTTGCGAGCAGGATTTGCGTGATACCGCTACATAACGAACATCGTATTTGCGAAGAAAATCATGATCTATACAACACCTTAAAATTTGGCCACAGCTTTCTCACACACAAATTTGGCCACACAGACAATAATCATTGTGGAGACCGTCGGGCACAGGAAAGTAGGAGTCTTACTATAGCCCAAAGGCTTGCTTTAATACGAGATAGTCGGTAGTCTTAATTCAGAGGTTAGAAGTTTTAGTTCCACACTTCTTTGCTAAAATATTGTGCTGTACGAATACTAGGTAAAATCGTAAGTGCCGTGACACGTATTGTATGCGTTAGCTTCCTCAAAATGGCGGACAAAAACCTACCATCATTGTTGTAGAATACAAAGTCAAGTTTAACAAGCTATCGAAGGTCGTAGAGATTAGATTACTGTTATAAAATTATTCCATAGGTTTATTACATGCATACGGACACAATAATATGAGTAATTCAATTTTATTTATCATACGATTACAATAAGGTTTTTATTTGGAAGACTTGAAATCCGGCAGTGTTGTTCTCGCGTCAACACTACCTACAAAGTTCCGGAATAAGAACAAAGCACAATTTTGATTTACTTAATGAATTCAATGAATAGTTCCTAAACTAGAAACAAAGTACCGAATAATTTGAATAAAAAGTGTAGAACAAAAAACACAAGAAAAATAATTGGGGGCAAAAATATGTTAATCTCACAAAATCCTGTGTGCGTTACTTTCAATCCCAAAATGTACTAAATAATTAATTAAGTTTAATCTACCTTTACAATCTGACTAGTGATTATGATTCAATAAAAAAGAAAGTCACAAACCTCCTATTCATCTGTTTGCCTTCATTAGGCTCCACCTTGGTGTCCATAGTCAATTTGTAATAGATTTTGGCGGCGGTCCCTGACCGGTCGTGGGTAGCGTATATGAACCCGTGCAGTTGCTGCAGCATGTGGAGGCTCAACTTCCAAAGCGACTTGCTCATTACCGGAGTACATGATATGAATCTGGGAAAGAACAGAGATTTTTTGTGAATTTGATTAATTTGGAATTCTTACAGCTTAGCGCAGAATTTGGCATTATAAACAGCTACAGAAAACTTCTTTTTCGTCCCGCGATGGATATCCTCATGGGCTTCTTCCATCATTGAGATGGCAGAGTCTTAGCTGGACTACTTTGCTAGATTACTAGAAATTAGGCACAACTATTGAGCACCCTGCATGATACAATTACAACAATTTTGGGCACACTACTCCATCGGCTTAGGTAGTTAAAGATAAACAATGAACCCGCGCGACTTGGTTATCTGACTAAACACCAGTGATTTGGGGTCTGATCCCCAAATAAAGCGGCATAAAGGCAGGAGAAGGATTTCCAGTGTGTCACCAGTGTGTGAATCGCCCTGAGGACACGGTGGAACATATAGTGGAGGTCTGCCCGGCTTGGGTAGAGCACCGCCGTGTCCTCGTGGAGGCAATCGGCGGCAATCCCCCGCGTCCGACCCTGATCCAGGCCATGGTCCGGAGCGAGAGTGCATGGCAGGCCTTCTGCGAAGCAGTGATGCTGCCAAAGGAGGAGGCGGAGCGCGTAAGGTAGCGGGAATCCCAGTGCCCTCCCGCCACTAGCCGCCCTGGTCGGGAGACGACTTCGAATTCCCAGCCACCGTAGGCGCGGGCTTGCGGGCGGTAAGCAGTTGGCAGCTCGCCGCCCGTTAAGGACCAGGCCCGAGCCGATGACGCGTTGTGTCACACGCGCGCCTCACAGAGATGTCAGCACATCGTGACGGGGTCCACGACCGATGCCTCCTGGGTCAGGGTTGCAGGTTGGTTAAAAAAGAAACCGTGGCCCTGGCGCATAGGCAAGTGAAGAAACGCGGGTGGGTTTTAGTCAGTAAAAGTCTGACATCCCCTTCCGCTCCGCCCAGAGCGGGAGAGGTCATTTGATGATTTTCCATTCCAAACAAAAAAAAAAAGGGCAGGAGAAGGATTATGATGCAACAAAAGAAGTTACGAATTATAATGTATATTGTACCTATGTGTGTGTTTTAATTTTGTGGTATGCAATAAAGTATAAATAAATATATATATAAAGCCGCTATATTAAAGAATAAAACTGTGACGTAACATGAAAACTAACACACACGTGTAACACATACCTATCAGTAGCAATGCAAGTTTCATTTTGACAGTTTAACAGTATTCATTGCGTTATTTACATTGTTGAGCAAACACATTCGAATATAGGGAGCAACGGAATAAGCCTTGCTGATGTTACGGTTAGTCGCTTGTCGTACGCTTTTTTTTTTTGTTTACCATCAGTTTAGTTAACAAGCAAATAGATGGACTATAGCATTCTAGACTCTGCAGGGTAATTGTATAACACAGTATCAGTGGCAATGGCTGTCATTTTGACAGTACAACAAAGTTGTTTAGCTTGTTGAGCAGACACATTCATCGAACATATGGAGACATGTATCAGCAATATGCTTCAAAATGATCACAATTGATAGTAGTAGTGTGTTACGTAATGAGGGTGCTGGTAACAATAATTACAATTGGCTTGATTGGTAATTTTAGTAACATTAACAATCTAAATTACATTTAGATTTTCTGAACGATCCATCCTATATTCCAACCAGAAAATATCTGAATAATTACGTTTCGGAAAGGCTGAAAATTTTCGCGTAAGTGCTACTGCAGTGACGACTTGTTCCAGATCAGAATACTCACTGATTAATACTAATTTGCCGCATGTTAATTTGTTATCTCTATACAGGGTGTATCTGACATCGTAACGCAAACTTCGCGAAAAGGCTAGACCGCATGCCACTAATAAAATTATGATAGTCATTTATGTCGTTAATGAGCGGTTACAGAATTCACAGTGTTTAAAAAAAAGTGTCGGCTCGGCTTTTGAACGTTGCAAGCGTGCTGCCGTGCGGGTTTGTAGGTATGACGTTGATCCCTGATGTGAACTCTATTAAATCAGCTGATAAAATAATTTTTCGAGTTTTGTTTTCATTGCGTTTTTTTGTGTACTTAGCGAACTAATTAATTTTTACTTTAAAACCTTATTGGATTATAAAAGTATAGAAATTATGAACGGTTTAAAGTGAAAAAAAAAACTACATATATTTTTTTAGAATCATGAAAAAGCCGACGAAAAATTCCACCACTGGGGGGTTCAGAATCATGTACTGGATCCATGGTACTCGTTTGTGCGTCAATGTCAGATACACCCTTTATAATCAGAATAAAGATTTGATAACAAAAACAAACAGATGTGCGAAATCGTGACGTATTTAGGTATTTATCAAAGTATGTTTCTGATTAGATAATTGCGTGATAATTTCTGAAGGTGTATTTGAGGTCATAAGGTAACAACAACTACGGATCACTAAGCATAGGTCATTACAGCACAAGTGCTTAATGTACAATTCATTAATTAATGAACTCAGACTACGGCTGTGATTAAGAAAGGGTATCGGAATGAATATATAAGCCGCTGAACACCCTAAGCGGTTTACACCCTAATTGCGTAGGTAACACACAATAAATCGCAATCTGAATAATTATGAAAGATATTGCTAATCCATTGCTTAATATGATTGAAAGAAAATCTGCCCAAAAACTAAAATGACGCAATGAATGTTGTAGAACTATAATTATAACTCATTGTTCCTGACAGCACCCTTGCTGAACTCATCTACTAGACACTAATGTGCGGATGACGATAAAAGTGACGCGTAAATAAATAAATAAAATATACGAGAATAAACTGATAGACAAGTATAAACATTTAAATATGTACTGATACGTAGAACAAGATGTTATTATAGGTCAATAAAAGCATCTTTTCGGTATTAGCTTTTTGACACATTATCAGGTAATAATTTACGAGCGGCCGGACAAAGCGGTTATCAGTAACAATTTTCGGTACTTAAGTATGTACCTAAAGCTGATAATTTTTGTCCGAGGTCAAAATGGTCGTTCACTTTCATACTAATTTGATTAGGGTAGAACCGACAAAGGTCTTGATTTCATTATGATTACATATGCTTAGGACAATAAATATTATGTCGATCTAGTAGTCTTGGACTATTGGCCCCACGATGAAACCCGACGCAGTTAACCATCACAATCTGTATTATTTTGAAAAATAGTGCTAATCTATGGCTTTATACGTTCGACAATTTTTTTTTCTGCTCAATAAGGTGTCATTATTTAATGAATGTCCGCATGTTAAACTGTCAAAATGAATTCTACAGTTAACGTGTTATGCAATAACCTTTTTTTTGGAGTGAAATAGTTATTATTCAAAAGCTGGAACCGATTTTGTATAGCTTACAACACACAAACATCTACCAGGAAGCATGTGCGAATAACAGTTTAAACAAAGGAAACTTTCATCACATTTTTAAACATCTTCCCTAATAACGAAATAGTTTTGACCACGCGGAAAGTATGCTTTCGAATTCTGCGCATATTTTTTGTGACGTAAAGTTATGAAAAAATGCGCCCAATTCAAAAGGATAGCTAAAATCACAAAAAATATGCGCGGAATTCAAAACAACACTGGTAAATGAAGGAACACGGGTGGGTATTAGTCAATAGAAAAAAGTTTAACACCTCCCGTTCCGACCAGAGTGGAAAAAGTCATTTCGTGATATCTCGCCATAAAAAAGGCCTACTAACTCTAGTTATATTAAGTAAACCTTTTACTATGTACTAAACGTCTCCTATAAAAAATAAAATGTTTCTCTTCTAAATAGCTTCGAATGTCACTTAGATAACGACTTGAGAAAGTTTAACCAATTTGATGGAAATCTATGCAATAAGTAAAATAAATGATAATCTGCTTACTTAGAACACATAACACTATCTCAAGATGTTTATAATAGTCAATGGATTTCATATCTAAACCAAAGGAAGCTAAACAAATACCAAGTTTATATAAATAGCGTTATCATTGTAACTACAGTCAAAATCTGTTATCTGTTACATCGAAGGGATCACTCATATTTAGTCGTAAAAACCGATAGTTGTAATAACCAGTGACAGATACTCTGGCTCGATTAATTTTCGAAAAATTCTTGTCACGATGTTTTGTCCTTTCTTTCCGAATGGTTGAAAGGGGTCATCCATAAAGTACGTCACACATAAAGGGGGGAGGAGGGGGTCGACAAAGTGTGACATGGTGTGACAAGGGGTGGGTGGGGTACTAAGTTTCGTGACATCACATTTCAAAATCTAATACTCGTATATCTAGAGGTAGTAATCGCGTTATTTGAAATATTAATAATAAACTAAAAAATATTTCCAACTCTATCTTTGGGACAATACGGTTTAAATTGTTTTCTTTACGAGTCCATACCCGCTCTAGTGACACGCGTCGATCGCCTAAGAGCCCTTTGGGTTTCTGTTTTTTCTTTTTCTTTATATTCAATAGTTTATTGCTTTGTTATTGTTTCAAATATTTGATATAATGTTGATTTCATAAAAAAGTACTTTATTTAAATGGAAATAAAACTAAATTCGGAACTGCTGTTTTAATTTAATAATTTTTCGATGTGAAATTGCAAAACATGTGACGTCACACTATGGGGGGGGGGATTCTCAGAAATGTGATAACCTGTGACAAGGACGGAGGGGGGGCTCAAAAATCATAAAATTCGTGTGACGTACTTTATGGATGGCCCCAAATTATTGAGTGTGAATCACCATATTCTTTTGCCAGCTTTTGTTTGGAATTCTTCTCTCTAGCTTTGAAATAATACACGATTTTTCTAATTTTTCTTTGCGACATATTACAATTTTCACAGTTAAGTGAAACAATATATTTTGGTGTGTCTTGTAAATATGTCGTAAATATAAGTAACAAACTGACTTAAGAAATATGACGAAGTGGGCCTTGAAGCTGCGGCATGCATGTGCTTTGTTTCTAAGAATTACAAAACACCCTAAACTTTGTTTACTTTTACGATAATAGCCATTGACCATTATAATGTGCCAGATGTGGTTACTGTTACCTATTCAAATTGCTTAAAATACAGCTGAGCCGGTCGTTCTACAGATATAATTCTCCGAAAAATTAACCAAATGTAGTCGCTTAATGAGGTATGTCGTAGTAAACAATGTCGTAAAAACGAATATTTTGATAAGGCGGTCATATAGCATTCAGCCCGGACGTTTGATTTTGGTCAATTTAACCAGTATGTTGTTGTAAACTATGCCGCCATAAACGATTTTGACTGTATTATTATTTGAGTAGATATAATTATAGAATTACAACAGAAAAAGACGGATGTCTGCAATGACCGAGAGTTTGGCCAGCGCAAGGCACTTGAAGAAAAATAAATTAAGTATTGTCTTAAATTTATCTTTGCTCAGAGTATAAAAGCTTGATATAAATATACCTACACACTAATAAAGAAGCAAGAGCAGAAGAAGTATGATAAAGTCTAAAAGCAGCAGAAAACGGGAAAATAGCAGGGAACGGATGAAAATAGTTTTTATTCTCGAGAAGAAATGATTCAGTTCAGTCGCAGTATTCTGTAATCTGTGGTTCAGTTCTTCTCTTAGAAGAGAAACTTAGCAATTACTGATATGGATAGATCCCATCTTCAAGATTAACAACAATAACAAGGGCTATGGAGTTACTCGGAGAAAAAAAAAACTAATAGAACAAAGATCCTCGAAGGCATCCAGTGAAAAAGAATGCCGGAAAAGGATACGTTATTTATAAACAATGCATTTGACGTAATAACGAAAACATTTAAGATAATCAATGGACCAAAGTGATTACTCTTAAAACAATGTCCAAATAACGTCATATATTACAAAAAATGCCTATGTAAATGTTTTGCCAAATATATACGCGATATTACTGCTTACATCATAAAACAATAGCAATGTTGTTATCATATATGAAATAGGTACCTAACAGCCATCTAACATTTAGAGAAGAAGTATTAAAGTCTTGCCTACTGACATTGACCTATATAAATTCGTTCATACCAAGATAGGAGAAGACGCACTTCAGATAAACTTTATGTTAATGTACCTAATATATGACACTGGAGCTGTTAGAGAATAAAAAAATAATGGGTGTGAGTCAGATATAGGTCATATGGAAGTCAAGTTATGTAATTGTAGTCATGACGCTAGCAACATGTCATGGTAACATTATCTAGAAGACTCGGCTGATTGGGAAATATGTCCAAATATTGTCCCTTGTCGAAACCAAACTGAACAGAACAAAGAAACTTTAGGAAAATGCATTCGGGACATATTATTTGCACTATACAGTGAAATATATTATGACTTGACTATATTCATAACAGCTGGAACTGCATGAATGTGCAGTGAACATTCAAGTAGTATGGATAGAAGAGGAACAACACAAGTTATACATTATAAGTTTGTAGGCATTTCAGAACTTAGCATAAATCTATCGCCTTGGTGTACTAAAATATTTTTACAACGCTGCTTAGGAAATAGGTATAGCACATAGAAATATCTTTGAGACCAATAGAAATATCACCAATGACAAATTTGAAATTGATAATTCGTTTAGAACCATAGTGCCAAGACACGACTCAGACAGCCAAAGGCTTTAAACCTAAAACACCCTACGTTTACGTTGGGGTTTAAAAAAGTCTACTCTATATCCATCACCATACGAAACAAAGGACAACAAAGTAATACAGACAGACACAACCCTTCCACCTTCTACAGAAACTTTGAAAGACTGACCTAGTCATAAGGTTGTTGTGACGTAAACACCGCTTTCTACGGACGAGCACATTCGCGGCCACTTTGTACTGAACCGCATGCGTCTCTACTTTATCGCCCACATAGCTAAAAAGCGTTTGATGTGTTAGTGACAGAAGCCGGAACTCTATACTAAATAATATACATACAATAATAATAATAAAGCAGAAAAATTTGCTTTTTTTTTTTGACGCTAAGCGAAATTGAAATTTCACCTGAGCGAAATCGCGGGCAAAAGCTGTTGATCTTATACAAGGGAATTATAGTATGGTTACTTTTGGTCAATGATGCCAACGCGAAGAGCCTGTCTAACCTTAAATTCCTTATTAGCACACACACATTTTATTTGTCTTCATTTTGGCAGCAAATAATTACACTGGGACAATGTCGAGCTTATACATATATTTACTGGGTCGTTACAAGATGCTTAACAAAACAAGATCTTCGAGTCATAATGACTGTCGTTGCGCTAGAGTTAATGCCATACCTCAAGTTGCATACAGCAGATTCAAAACTTCGTTACGGTACGTAACGGCTTCCAGACTAACCGCTTACAGCTGAATATTAGTTATACATATAAGCGACAGCTTATCTGACCTCTACCACCCAGTTGTTGGATAATACGATACCGCTTGGTAAAATTGGCTGTCAATACTTCAGACAACTGTCAAAAATCTATGAATGACAGCCGATACAAACATTTTAAGGTGTTTTCGGGGTACGAACAGCCCCCTAATCGGCGAACACATTTTTGTCAAATGATTGCGACTAGTTGGGATCATTTGGACTGAACGGACCAATGGGCGGTCCGAACGATACCAACTAATCCCAAATAGTCGCAATCATTTAACAAAAATGTGTTCGCCGATTAGGGGGCTGGTCTCAATATGAAATGGATAGTCACTCATTCATACATACAACCATAGATTTAGGAGACTAGAGGTTATATTTCTATGGAGTATGGTTATGGAAGATGAAACTTTATTTCGTGTTGTGCACGAGTCTCTGTTTAAAGGCTTTTCTTGACTGAATCGAAACATCTCTCGATGTTTGATATTCTGTCAACACTTTTTGTGTTACTTTACTTTCTGAAAGTAAAATCTACTGATAAGTAAATATAGCACAATTTATTAGTATATTAAATAATGTATTAATAATTTATTTCATATTTTATATTCACATTTCATTATTCCCTTACTTATTGTCCTTGACACGAATGTGGCAACACTGGCATATTAAAATAGAATAATATGTTAAAGGGAACACATATTCATGATAACTTAACGATTTAACTAGCGCGGGCGATGTTAGTAGTACATACTTAAAAACTATCAAATATTTTGTAACTTTATCCGAATCAGAGATTTTTTTTTATATTTTTTAACTTTTCTATATTAAAAACAGGTTTTAAGAAACCTTTTAAAATGGTTAAAGTCTGTAGAAACATAACTTACCAACCTACAATAAGTTACTGCGCCAAACAAATAACTTATGGTTTACATTTGAAACTGATGTTATTTCAAGTTAAACAAACATCTACTTTAATTTAATAGGAATTAAATTCATTTCTGAGTGACTACGATTAATGAAAATGAATTAAAAATGTTAGAACTTGTAGCGTTAAATAACTTTCAAATCCTATATAATAAGGTTCGTTGTTACTTGTTAACTTGAAATTACATCAATTTAAAACAATAGGGTAGTTGACTAAAAAAAACTAATTAGTCCGACAGTCAAATTTCCAAAAAAAAAAAAAAAAAAACTAGACACGTATTTTTTCTTTTTACATATAAACAAAAAATGAAAACGATACAGTGCGTTGAAAACTCGTGTGACGTCACTCCTTGCTACACTTTTTAGCACTCTAGCTCCCACTCCTGATCTTTGATGCCTTTTATATTGTAAATTTTTATTGATTTGATAAAACAAAATATACGTATCCAATATTTTTCTATAATCTGAATGACGGACAAATAGAATATTTTTTTTTTCTTATCCAGGAAACATCCCTATAGGAATAAAGTTTACCTAGGCTAGGCTAGGCTTTCATACTGGCTATTTGCACGTACCTATCAAAGGCTATCATTTTGACAGTTCAACAACATCCATTGCGTTAATCACCATACTGAGCAGATTTATTTTCGAATATATGAAGCAATGGATAAGCAAACCAAGAGATCGTTCAAAATTATTGAAATTGTGATCGAATGGGATGTTACGCTGTTGCCGACTAATATTATCATTTTTAACAACCCCATTTTAATAGAAACTGTTTTGAGAAATGTGTTTTTCTCGTAAAAAAAAAAGGTAAATAATCGGGAGTAAATAATTTCGACCAAATCCCTCCCTGATGTTAGGTATGGACCTTGATCATTGATGGACTAAAAAGACTAGGCCCCAGAGCCAAGCTTAGAATCTTTACTACATACACCATATAGATTACAGAACATAAATATAAAGATGTTACAAAGGGTGACACATGGGCGGTCTTATCGCTAAAAGCGATCTTTTACAGACAACTTACCAATTAAGAAACAATAAAGACAGGAAAGAGACTCACTTGGTAAATGATGCGTACACAATGTCGATGGGTACTCTGTATGGTAGCGTGAGTAGTGATAGGTATCTCACAGCCCTCCGCCTCATCACCCAGTTGACAAGACCACTGTTAGCAGAGTCTATAGCGTTCTGAAATATCGTCATCACTGTGTCTGGAAGGTCGTCCACTAGGGCATCCTAAAAAATTAACCAAGTTTTAGTGATTATGTTTTAATAGGAATTGAATGAATTGAATTTTAAAGTTCAGGCTTAGAAATATTTCTTGCTGATAAAGCAAACTTTTCCTTTAGACCCGGAGGCGTAGGTACAAACGACAGCATCTAAAGCTACTACAATGTCAATTTTTCAACTTTATGGTAAAGCATTAAGGTTCAAGGTTGAGTGGGAATATTTTACAGTTTCGGGTCGCTTGACCTGCTGCACCTGCTGTCGCCCGTACGTTCTTCGCTAGGGTTGCCTTGTCAACCATATTGACAGTGTTATTTATATTGTTTTGGACTTGAAACGACTGCTTACATAATAATACATAAATGAACTGTGTTCATTGATACCGAGAGCCTACCTAAATTAACTGTTTATCTATTACGTAGAACAGCGTGCATGTAGCTGGCCATGGGTGGTTTGCACAGCTAGACTTAAAATATATGAATAGACCTTCAAAAATACTGTAAAATTTATAAGTTGCGCGAGTATCGCTAATTAATTTTAAAGTCTCTATTTATAATTATAAAAAATAATAAAATTACTGTTATTATTAAACAAAAACTTGGCAACCCAATTCGTTGCAGATGCATAACACACTAACTTATTTCTTTCAACTTGAATCATTCTGAATCATATTGCTAATGCATTGCTGCCTAAGTTTAAAAAAATGTGTCTGCTCAACAACGTAAATAACTCAATGAATGTTGTTGAACTGCCAAAATCAAATCCATAGCTGCTGACGTGTGTTATGCAATTATCATATAATGGGTCTTTTGTCGTAGTTCTTCTTATTATGGCTTCATTATTTGCTCAAGTTAGTTCATTGTTCTAGAGATAAAATTCGTGATTAGGGAGTTTATCAAACTAAGAGTATTGATAAAATTTAGTAAGTAGAAACGTAAAATATTTTTTAAATGATTTTTACATATTTTATTCAGATAACTATTGCCATTAAGCGATTAATTTCGTGATCTTTACATACGCTTATCCCCTTTACCTGTCTATGAGTCTTGCATTCTTCACAGTCTGGATCGTATTCATACGTAGTATCATCAAGCACATCCTGCAGTTGGAAGGTAGATTGGACTGCAAGACACCTTGTGCAAGATATCATGTTGTTTCTCTGCAAGAATCGGAGTGCGTCGTCGAAGCCTTGCTTGCACATATTGCTTAGAACTTCTGGTTTAGGCGGGAAGAGGATGCGCGCGAATCTGTTCATATTCTGCTTTGATAGTTCTATGCTTGTGTTTGCCAGATTTACCTGTTGAGAAATAAGAGATGATGATGATGATCAGGAGCTGTTATATTAGCTCGCTTAGATTTATTTGGTTTTAGAAGAGACTATTAATTGAAGCGTAAGTTATTCCTATTACTAAACAACTATATGATCCTCTATGATTGAAGTACGTATCTAAATCATTCTTTAGCGCGATTAGATTGAGTAGATAATTCCAAAATAAAATTCATTCCTCTTTATCTGGGCTATCGCATACTATACATCGTATTATACCTCTTCTTATCTACATATATACCATAATTATAATAATATACGTATGTACCTACCTACATCTGGGAAGTAAGAAATCACGAATAAATAATGTCATAGGTATGCCTCACACAATAATATTTGTTCAAATGCAGTCTTCGAAACCGTGAACTTGGGCCAGAAGGTCGACGGTTTCACAGCGCGTTACGAGATAAGTCACGTAAAAATGTCTTCAAAATTTTTATGGGATTTTAAAAGGTTAGGATCACGCATTGTTATTGCGATTAATGGCCACATTAGATAAACAGGTACCTTAAAAACTACGATGTCTATCGATCGAAATATTCAAAATCAGTGTCTATATGTTTCATTATGATTATAACCAGTATGTACGAAAATAGATGACCTGTAATCACACTATGTACATTTTAAGGTACTTAAACTCGAGTATACCAATGAATTTAAGTTAACAAGAACGAGTTGTACAATCGTCTATTGTATTATATTCAAATCATGTATGTACGACAGGTACATTGAATATGCTAACAAGTTTGCATAATTAACTGCAGTTAAAAAAAAACAAGAGATGCGTGAAAGAATTACAAAATCAACTCTTTGGCCTGCTGAAGATTGCCCCATAGATCACACTGCAGTAGATATTGAGCTCAAGGACGCCGCCTCCGCTTTATAAATGTCATAGATAGATCTGACATCATCCGGCCATCCACTGGAAGTGACCATACAATCTAATTATAGCAAAGACTCATTATTAATTAATAAATACTTACATGGAACAACTGCGAGCTCAAATCCCTGGGGCATATATCGCTTTCGCCGCAGAAGGGACTGACAGTGATTGTGTTCTCGTCTAATACGGGCAGGTTATCACTGAAGCCTCCGTCCATGTATCTGATGCCATGGAAACGAGGGGGAAGCAGCCCAGAGAATACTGGCACGAAACATGTCGCTAACAGCGCCTGAGAAAAACATAAAATATAATAATGTTGAACGATGGGTTCGAAGTCAGCACTGGATTCTTCGATAGCTCTAATGGATGGAAATAAACTAGGTGTGTCAGTCCACTGAGATTAAAACTGTTTCTGGATTATAATAAAAGAAACCCTTATCAGTTGTTGGATGTGGAGAAAAATTTCGATAACCGTGGTATTAAATATTGGACTTGCAATATTTTAATGCTGTTTTTCTAAAAAATAATTATTACTTTTTCTTATCAGATGCTAAAGGTACCTAACTAAAAACCGCTCGGTCAAATTAAGTATGTCAGATTACAAAAATGCAAACCGCTTTCATTACTAAAGTTATGCAAGTCTACATTTAAAATTATTATTATCCAAGCATGAGATAACACATGCATTTGGCTAAATGCATATTACCCTTGCATAAAGAAATTGCGCGTGATATAGTACATCTAAAAAGTATGTTGTTGCAAACGTAATGATGACGTTATAGCTAAAATTCCGCGCGCGACCCTAAAAAGAAATCTTATGCACTTTTTAGAACGAGAAAAACAAGATTTGGCTGGTATGTTACGATTTTTACGTACTTATGTATAAATAAGATAAAATGTCTAATGCTCACCTGTAATAAGTCTTCCCTCGTTGGGAATTCAGAGACAATGACGTTTTTTCCATCATAGACCCTCGTCAAGGAAATATGGAGCTTGCCACTGACGATTTTGTGCACGTCATCGGGCAAATACTTCTGCATGCCCTCGAGAAGGACATTCTGGATGTTGAAAGAAGGGCTGAATGGCCCAAGGGAGCCAGCCCTCGCCTCTGTCACTACCCTCAACACATCCGTTGTGATTTCACCTGGTAAAAGAAAAATGTTTTCGTAAGTAACAGTCGAAAAATTAGGGACACACCCAGCAGGGTAATTGCGTAACTCACTCTCAGTAGCAATGGGTTCATTTTGACAGTTCAACAACATCCATTGCTTTATTTGCGTTGTTGAGCAGACCCATTATCCGAACATAAAGAGCTACCGATTTGCTAGGTTTCAAAATGATTCCAATTGATAGTAATAGTGTGTTGCGCAATTAGGATGCTGGTTAACCATTACGCAGCACGACTAAGTCCTGTGTAGCTACCACGAGTTTTCATTACGAGATTCGATCGTCGATATCGACCGCGTTTGGCGCTCTCATTGGTTGAGAGTTCTTACAACCTTGTAGCGGGCCAATCGATGAGACAAACGCGCTCGATATCGACGTCTCGTAATGTAAACTCATGGTAGACATGGTTGACACAGTAGTCGCATCATCTCGCGCCGAAACGGTACATGAATATTTCCATATATTCGTTTCTTGTTTTAGTCCACCTGAAAATATTCATGCATACCTAGATTTTTTATGGAGCACTAGATTTTCAACTATACGGTATTAAGACAAGCGTTGAGAATTCAACAGAGGGCATCCTAGCGCGTCTGTAAAATATACTGTTGGATTTTCAGCTCTTGGCTCTAAGCAATGCGTACCTAATCAAGTGGGTTAAGAAAATGTCCGTGGATATGATTTAGGCTTACTTATTGCGTGACAATGCCTTAGGACTAAACCTAACGTTCGTATTTAGCCCAGAAGATATTTTTTTGAATGGTCATGAAAAAATATGTGCCGTTGGACGATGCTATCTTTTTCGCATGGAAACAATAAGTAAATAAATTGTTTATTTTCTCAGCTTTGCACATAATTTTTATAATATTTTTTCTTAATCCGAAATAGCACTGATGTAAAATTTACAATGTAACTAATATAACATATCAGCAAATCTGGGGCTAATAAGGTGAAGTATTTATCAACAAATGTCAACAACCTAAGATGTAGGACATCAGCTGTAATGTTAGCGAATAATAAGAAGATTGGGGATGTGTGTAACAGGAATGCGAAATTGATAAGGCTGATATTATGGATTTTATTGTCTGTGACTATCAACCAATGGCAAAAAGCCTCGACCCCCACATTTTCGCGGGACATACAGTCTCATAACCGATGACCGTGCGTGATGCAATCGATTTGCAGTCAGCAACGTACGGACCCTCCGATCCAGGGCGTCAAGTTTGGTCTGAGTCCATATGAGTATTATTTATTTTTCCATTTTATTATTATTATTATATGGAGCAATGGATTAGCATTTTTAAGCTTCATATAGATAGTAATTGTGTTACGCAATTAGGGTGCTGGATCACTATTAATAGTTACAACAATAATAGAACTCAGCAAATTGGCACTATTCCATTGTTATAATGGGAAATTCTTCCTGAAATTCATAATTTTGAATGGATGAATTTAGAATGCTAATATATATCAAAAGACTTTTCCCCAATGAAAATCATAAAATTTTACTATGGCAATATCATTTAAACATGCATTCATATTAAATAGACCACAGGGGTTTTGGCGGGAAAGTCAAGCTGAGTGTCACGCTCGTTTTTCATTGGACTTTTAAAATTATTTATAGTGTTGTTTACTAAATAAAAGTGCGTGACTTATGTAGTAAAAAGTGCATTTAGTAAATAGTTCATAAAGAACAGTGAAATATCGTAGCATAGTGACTAACATGACTTTGCCCCAAACTTCACCCGTAATACCGGTCACGCCGCCGTCTTTTTCGACATGAATAATTCATGATTACGTGACATTGAAAAAATAAAGAAAGAAAGAAATAGACCACAGTTTTTTGTTCATCTCTTCAAGTCCAACAACAGTAGAAAATATTTAGCTTAGTTTGTTTATTTGTATAGGTTTAGTTATTTATTTTAGAAATTAACTTGTAATTTATTTATTGTTTACCTTCATTTATTGTATGGAGAGTTTGTTTGATTCCATTTTAGTGGTGTTTGTATTGAGTTCTATGGATGTATAAGGACTTTAAATCCAGGTCAGAAATATTTTTTTTTTTTAAATATTCATATTTCTTTAAAAAAAAGAAGATAAAATTTGGAAACAAACTAAGAGCTTGTATTATAAGAGAAATCTCCATTATTTGTCTGATTAGCATACCAGTAGCGAAAGAGACGCTGTACCTGCGTATGCACTTATCACACGAATCATATAGACGCACAATAGACCACATCCACACCTTGGAACAAATACTAAAAAAATATCAAGAATTCAATCTGCCTCTCTATGTAGCTTTTATAGACTACACAAAGGCATTCGATACCATAACTTACAACTTTATCTGGAAAGCCCTCAATATCTGTGGCGTAAGTAAGACATATAAACATTATAAAAAACATTTACTCTCAATTCTCAAAGTACAAGCAGAATCAAGATGGAAAATAAAGGAGAACAGATTTCAATAGGAAAAGGTGTCAAACAAGGTGATCCTCTATCACTGAAACTATTTATAGCAGTACTGGATGTGTCTTTAAAAACCTTGATTGGAGCCACAATGGATTATACATACTAGGACACCACTTAAGTCACCTGAGATTCGCAGATGACATCATTTGTTTTCTAAATCTGCTAGAGAGTTGGAACAGATGATGCGATCTCTTGCATATGAAAGTAAAAAATGTGAGCTGCAAATGAACGCAGACAAGACTAAAGTGATGACAAATAGCATAGAAAGACCTGTGCAGGTGTTCGAACAACAGATTGATTATGTACAAGAATATATATACCTCGGAAAACAAGTCTCATTCAACAAAAACAGTAATGAGGAGGAAGTGGACAGACAGATCAACAGCACATGGAAGAAGTTTTGGCTACAAAAGGACATTGTGAAGAGAGACTATCATCAAAAATTAAAGAAAATCGTCATGGATACACATATAGTACCACCCTAACTTATGCTAGCCAAAAAATCACAAATAAAATTAAAAGTAAAATCAAAACATGCCAGCAATCAATGGAACGAAGTATGCTTAAAATAAGAAAAATACAAAAAAATCGCAGTGAAGACATTAGGAGGCAAACTAGGCTTATAGATGCTCTTGAACAAGCTTTGCGACTTAAGTGGAAATGGGTTGGTCATTTGTCAAGGTACACAGACAAGGGATGGTCTTTACATGCTACTAAATGGACAGGGCCTGCTGGTAAAAGAAGCAAAGGCAGACCACTAAAACGTTGGGCTGACAATATAAAAGAAATAGCAGGTAGAAACTCGTTAACAGTTTCACAAAACAGAGATTAATGGAAGGAATTAGAGGAGGCTTTTACCCAAAAGGGGTTCGTGTAAAAGGAATAACAATCTATAACAAACATTTTAAATATATAAGTACTAACTTAAATTAAGAAATCTGCTCATCATCATCATCATCTCAGCGTATAATCCCGGTCGCATCCGCGGCTTTCGCGTTGGACCCGGGGGTCCGCTTTCCTACTATTACGCCTCCATTTCGCACGGTCTCTGGCATCCTGTGGTATGAGATTGTTGGCACGCATGTCATCTCTTACAACGTCAAGCCAGCACTTCTTTGGCCTGCCTCGCTTGTTCCGGCCCGGCGGAGGCGCCATGGCAAGACATTTGTTACCCACGTAACATGCCGGTTTACGTAAGACGTGGCCGTACCAGCGCAGGCGACCCTCTTGCAGTTTGTCTGCTATGTCACGGACATGGAGACTGCCACGAATGCGGGAGTTCCTGATGCGGTCTTTCCGCGTAACTCCACATATCCACCGCAGCATACTCATCTCCGTGACACGCAGCTCCTGCTTGTGTCGCTCAAACACAGGCCACGCCTCACTGCCATACAGAAGGACAGGTCTAATGATGGTCTTATTGACCTGTCCCTTAAGCTTAACCGGCATTTTGGGGTCGCAACTGACACCTGTCATCTCACGCCATTTTGCCCAAGCTGCGGAAATGCGTGCTTTAACGTCGCAATCAATGTCGCCGGACGCGTGGAGCAGAGACCCCAAGTATTTAAATTGGTCTGTGCACTCGACCCTGTCTCCGCCTATGCACACAGGCATAGGGTCTGTGGTGTTGCTGGCCATGTACACCGTCTTCGCCACATTGAGTTTAAGACCTCCGCTCTCAAGCGACTTCTTCCACGCATTTACCCGCCGCACCAACAGTTCCCTGTCCGCGTCTGCCAGCGCGATATCATCAGCATACATGAGAGAGGTTGCTCATGTGAATTCTTGATGCTGTCTGACAAGACGTTTAATATCACGCTGAACAGGTACGGACTAAGGACGGATCCCTGGTGTACACTGACGGTGATGGGGAAGGGTTTAGTGTCGCCAACAGCGGTCCTAACAACGGAATCGGAATTGAGGTACATGTCTCGAATTATATCAACATAGGGTTCTGGTACCCCTTTGGACCTCAGTGCCCACCAGATCACCCCCCGAGGGACACAGTCGAAGGCCTTCTGCATGTCTAAAAAGAGCATATGCAGAGGCGTGTTCTTCGATCTATATCTCTCCATGGTGATCCTTAGGGCGGAGATAGGGTCCGTGGTTCCGTACCCTGGACGGAACCTATATTGACACGTCGAGACAGCACACTCCTGCCGGATCCGAGAGTCTAAAATCCTCTCAAAGATCTTCATGGTGTGGGACATGACCTTTATACCGCGGTAGTTACCACACTCCTGTACAGAGCCCTTGCCTTTGAAGACTGGAGTGATAATACTCAGCCTCCATTGGCGGGATTTTGCCGGACAGGAGCACGCGGTTCAGAAAGTTTGTTAACATGCCCACACCGCGAGGACCCATCGCCTTCCAGGCCTCAATGGGGACTCCGTCAGCACCGACAGCTTTCCGATTCGCCATGCGACGAAGAGCCGTGTGGACTTCCTCAGGCGTTATCGGGGGCACTAATCCAAGGTTCGGAGGTAGTTCCGGTATCTGCACCTCTTGGTGCTGCTTATTCAGCAGCTCGTGGAAGTACGTACGCCATCTCTCCTTCACCGCGCGATCCTCGCAAAGCAGGTTGCTAGTAGGGTCTTTTACGCAACGGCACTTGGATATATCCTGTGCCGCTTTCACCCTAAAACGTGCCAACTTGTAAATGAGCTTCTGCCCCTCAGACGATTCCAACTCCTGGTAGAGCGGTTCTAAGTGGTCTCGTCTGGCTCTGGCTACAGCTCTTTTAGTGGCACGTTTGGCAACCTTGTATGCGTCGCGATCTTCAGGAGATCCGGTCGCCTGCCACGTTTTGAAGAGGGCTTTTAAGAAATCTACTAATACATTGAATTGTAAACATACTTTTTTAGCTTTATTATGATAGGAAATAATTATTTATCTTTTTTCTCATTTAGTTATATTTTTAAATATATTGATTTATAAAATACATACAAATACATTTAAAAATATAAAAAAATAGTGTTCCACCGATGACGGGAGCAGGGTCCAAGCTACCGGTGGTTAGGGCTCCAGAGACAGGAACCTCCTCACGGTGCGGGCCGTATCGAGGAATACTGCCTTTTGAATCAGATTTTTGATCCAACTGCCTAACGAGAGCCTCAATAGATGTTGGTCGAGGCTCTTGGCTACCAAACCATTGGCCGATACGACAATCGGCACAATGACAACCGAGTTCACATTCCACATGTCAACAACCTCGTGCGCCAAGTCCAGATATTTAATTTGTTTCTCTTTCTCAGCTTTCACGAGATTCGCGTCATGTGTGAATGGTAACATCGACAATCATTGCGAGGCACGCTAATCGATCTATCACTACTATATCAGGCTTATTTGCAACAATAGTCCTGTCAGTAATGATAGACCGATCCTAGTATAACGTGACATGGCCATTTTCAAGAACTGGGTTGGGCACATACTTATAATACGGCACCTCAGAATCCACAAGTTTATATTTCAAAGCAAGTTGCTGGTGGATAATCCTAGCTACTTGGTTATGCCTGTATAAATACTCGCCGTTAGCTAAACAAGAGCAACCAGAGATAATGTGTCTGATGGACTCACCCGGATGGTGACATGCCCGACACACGTCAATCGTCCCGTCCTTCATAATATATCTCCGGTAGTTATTCGTCAAGATAACTTCCTCCATAATTGCACAGACGAAACCTTTAGTTTCTCCGAAAAGGTCACTGAATCGTAGCCAGGAAACGGATGCTAAGAAGTCTACATCGGGCTCATGAGCCCGATAAAATCGCCCGTGAAGTTCCTTGTTTTGCCATATCATCTTGCGGTCATCAGTGGTAAGTATTACAGGCTTGTGCCAGTTCTCTTTCGCCATGGATAGCAGAGTAAGCCCCTTGTCTACTGTGACCACATCGTGATGCATACCCACTACGGTTTTTAAAAAATGTTCTCTGAGACTGAATACCTCTCGGTTGTGGAGAGTCTTCGCATTTAAAAAGCCTCGGCCCCCGCACTTCCGCGGAATATACAGTGTCATAACCGATGAACGTGGGTGATCATCCTGTTTACTGTCAGCAGTGTACGGACCCTTCTATCCAGGGCGTCGAGTTCGGTCTGAGTCCATTTAAGTATGCCGAAAGAATACATCAAAACCGGCATGACCTACCCGTTGAAGGCGCGCCTTATCCTCCAGCAGTGTGTTTAAAGGATTCAGAGCTAATCAGAACCAAAGTGGACTCAGACTATCGCCCTGAAATATTCCCCGCTTAATCCATCCAGGTTCATCATTCCCCTGGATCCGTCGACTCCCTGGATAGTGAAGGAGCGTCTTCCATTGCCCCATACATGATCTAAGGAAAGTGCGTTGTAGAGTTGCATTAATCTTGTACAACTCCAGCACTCTCACAAGCCATGTATTTAGCACCGAATCGCAGGCCTTCTTATAATCTATCCAGCAGGTAGAGAGGTCCTTATGGGTTCGACGAACCTGTTGGCTGATGGCCATGTCTATGAGGAGTAGCTCCTTAGTACCGCGGGACCCGCTACTACATCCATTTTGAGAGACAGACATGATGGAGTGGCTGTCAAGATGTTTGTTTATTTTAGCTTTCAAAATGGATGTAAGAATTTTATAGACCATTGGTAAACATGTGATCGGCCTATAATTTTTGGGTTCCGCGGTGCTACTTGATTATGGAGCAGGTGGGTAATTCCCTCCCTGTCGTTCAGGGTGACGCAGGTACTGTCGGGGCACGGCTGCTTCGGCAAGTACCTGCGTCGCTTAGGCAGCGAGCCGGACGCTCGGTGCCACCACTGCGTCCAATGCGGGGAGGACACGGCCCAGCACACGCTCTCCGAGTGTGTAGCTTGGGAGGAGCAGCGCCGTGTCCTCACAAATGAAGTAGGAGGCGACCTGACGCAGCCGGCAGTAGTACGGAGGATGGTCGGCAGCTCAGAGTCGTGGGACGCGGTGGTGTCCTTCTGCGAGGATGTGATGTCGCAGAAGGAAGCTGCGGAACGGGAGAGGGAGATATCAACTCCCTTCCCGGGCCGCAGAAGACGCACCGGGCGCCGAGGAAGGGCGGATAACGCCCTCTTCCGCCCCCCATGAATGGGTCCAGGGGCGAGGGACATGGGGAAGTCCCCGCCCCCCCCTATTGATGGACCCCGAGGCGGAGACGCGCGCGATTGTCGGCGCGCGCCTTTGAGGCGATGCACGGGGTAGTTTAACACCCCATTACCCCGTGCAGGAGACGAGGCCCAGACAGACCAGGCCAGCACGAGGGTGTGGGGCCGTGGAAGAATTTAGTCTCCCGCGGCCCCACGCGCGCTCTTGATAGAAGACACACCGGGGTTTTAGTCAGTAAAAGTCTGACATACCCCGTTTAGCATCCCAGGGTGGCAGGCATCCTATGAGGGTTTCCACCACGGAAAAAAACAAAAAAAAAAAAGTGGGTAATTCCAGTTGTTAAGAACTGGAGTAGCAAACCAGACTCTAAGGATGACTGGAATTGAGATACCAACAAGTGAGTGAACTACTTAGCTATTTTAGCCAAAAGTTATTATTATTATTACAAATATTGACACCAGTTTGTGTGACAAATGATGATATGACTATGTTCATAAGTGCATTTGTAACTATAAATTTATAATAGTTTAGGGTTTGGGATAAAGAACCTAATTTTCAAGGCACAGAGATCAAGTTTCTTTGATTTTCTATCTTATATGTAATGTACACAAAGTTCTCAGTTTAAGATTACAAGTTAGCATTGCGGCCTTGTCTCATTATCTTGATTTACAATAACTATTATGATGACTAATTTCAATAATTACCTATTTTGTTAATAGTACAACACTCATTTGGATAGTATAAATTCTGTTGTAGATTAACTCATTGTTTAAAGTAATCACAAATTAAAATTCCCATTTTGACAGTGACAAATGCACCCTGAAGTTCTCTATTTTTTAGTAATCAACATTTTGAGAAGGTAATAATTAGTTGATGGGTACAGCCAACTACAATAAGTGCTGTGCATAACAATTTTTTCATAATTGCAGCCTTGTCTCATTATCTTGATTTACAATAACTATTACGATGACTAATTTCAATAATTACCTATTATGTTAATTGTACAAGACTAATTTAGATTAAATTTTGTTGTAATTTAATTCATTGTGTGAAGTCATCAGAAAGTAAAAGCCCCATTTGGACAGTAACAAATGCATCCTGAAGTTCTCTATTTTTAGGTAATCAAAATATTCTGAAGGTAATAAATATTTCATTGATGTGTAGCACCCACCACAATAAGTGCTGTGCATAATTTTTTTTTTCATATGTCCATTGACAGCTGATAATATAATTCATTAAGAAAAAAAATGAAGTGCTTGTAAATGTTTCATAATCAAAATAACTTACCTATAAATTTCAAAGTTTAAGTTAAATTGTTCAATCAAAACTTTACTTAAGCCAATGTATTTTACAATATATATTCAAATACATCAACAGACAATCTTGAATTGTTTTATTGTGAGTATTGAGTACCAAGTTATATGAATTTAATAATCTTTTATGTCAAATAAATTACTTTATAATTAGTATTTCAAATAAAGTATAATGATGAGGTTATTTTTATTTCATGTTACGTAAAGGATTTTTTTGAGTTAATAAATACATCTCAAGTAAACAGATCTTATTTTCTCTACAACAATGTTTTTCAATGTCTGAGTTGTGCTCCCTCCTGGGTTGCCATTGTTGTTGCCCCATTGAGAAGTAGTTGTCTCTTTAGAATAGTAGGATGTTCAAAATGGAGTCAAACACTTCAAAAGTTCAGTGGTTCATTGTGGGATTTCTTTTGTTATTTTTTTTTTACCATGAGGTACCCAAAGTGACTGACTGAAATTCCAAGTATGAAGCAGCACTGGAAATGAGATCACGAAATACTTTTTGTTACGCTAGGGTTAATAGTTTGAAAAACTTATTACCTATAGGCAGGTCGCAGAGCATACAGCATGCTGATAAGGCGCCAAAAGAGGCGCCAGAAATTTTCCCTAACAATAGATGAGGCGCATACTTCTTAAAACACACTGCAACACCAACATGGTAGATACCAAGAAAACCACAACCCGCGAACGATAAGTTCATTATTCACTTAAAATGATCACGACAAAAAAGAAAACACGACCAACTTTATTACACACCAAACGATGTGTTCAATATGCTACAATGAATTAGGTCGAAACACTCAAAAACTTTATCACTGCGAATGAATTATAATTAAATATAACAGATAAGATTGCTGTAATCACAGATAGTTTTTATCGTAAGTTAATATTATATCGAACTGCCCTCAAAAAGCTACCTATCGCGTTAGAGAAACTCATTAAACTACGGAAATAAATTGTAAACACGATGTAGACATTAGTTACACTGACGTTAGTTTTTATTTGTTATCCGTTGTTTTATTTTCCCGTTGTGGCAGTTGTAAGAAAAGGGTTGCCGTAATGATTATAAGAATATTTAAAAATATATTCGAGGAACAACAGGTAACGTGATTCTTTCTTGAATAACGTGGTCGGTCCACAACCACGAGTAATCCGAGAGATTCATTGAGTTTGACTGTTTGATTTTCTACAATGATGGTCCGGATGGTTTAACTTTATTTAGATAGCAACTTTTTGTCTTTGGTTGCCTCTTTCACATCCGGTTCCCACTCAATTATTCATTCTCAATGACGTAGATACATGGACGGGAAATGTTTGACTATAGAAAAAATAGATATACAACGATATGAGGCATATCGACGCCAAAATAAAAAAATACTGTCATCTCTTTCTAATTTCAATGATTTTGCGTAAGTAAAATGAGCAGCACTATCTTTGATAGTTACTGTAATGGCAACCCTTCATTCCCAACATCATTGCGTAGCAATGTCACATCATTTGTAGTCTGTGGTTTGGTTTTCGATTTGTAAGCTGTGGGACAGATATATATAATGTACTCTGTGCTGTGGGAGCTACGCCCCATCATGACATACGCCTGTGTAGTCTTCGCACACACCGAGCCCAGTCATATCTATAGGATGCAGACACTCCAAAACCGCTTTCTTCAAACGCCCCTTGGTTCGTCCGAAATGAGATCCTCCATCTAGATCTCAAAATCCCCACTATCCAGCAGTACATGAAACGCCTTTCCAAGCGTTTCTTTGACACAGCCGCTAAACACCACAACCCTCTGGTTGTCGCGGCAGTAAAGTACACCCCCTCCAAAATAAGTATGCTTCGCCGACCTAGGCACGCTCTCACAGACGCTGATGACCCCATAACCCACCTCCAAGAGGCCAATAGGGCCACTAGCACAAAATACAAAAGACCGACCTACCGACCTCGCTGCCGAGGTCCATCGCGATGCGTTCAACGTAGTAATCGCCCTCCCCGTCCCTTGTCCGATGAAGGCCAGCCCGCGCCGCAGCTGAGCCAGTAAATATAAACTCCCGACTATGACCTCTGAGTTTGTTTCGGTCGTTTCTTCTCAGAGCTAGTACTAGGAAACGCCGTGGTCATCAAACCGAAATAAAAATAAAATAATTCGATCCAGCCGTCCCTTGCTGTTCTGTCCAGTGACACCCTAAGCCTAGGTTCGTACCCCACAGGGGGTGCCCTTAGCGTGTAGTCGCTTAGCTTTTAATAGCCCTGGCTGGAGGCTTTAAATTCACTTAAGGCAGCCACAGGATAGCCCGGTTAAGTAGTCACGACCTCTCAAGGTCAACTACGAGATGCCATATCAATAAAAAAAAAATGTGGGAGCTCGACTTTTATTTGTGAGACACGATGTTCTATTGGTGATGGCAGAGTAAAATAAAAGTTTCCTTTTCAACTATAGTTTTTCTTTCCCCTCACTCATATCCAACATCAGAAATACCTATTTCCGGCCGGTTCGCCATTTTCTCATCTCGCTAAGTGGGTACATGAACTGTCAAATGCTCTTGACCTGTGGATAAAATTTGAGAATTTTCAAGTAATTTATAGGATTGTTGCGTTTAAACTGTGTTCTGTAGTGAAAATTGTCAATAGCAAAATGCCCAACGGCAATATAATAGGATGTGGCATCAAAAGAAGCGGTAATCACCCGAACATAACTTTACACCAGTACGTACTTAATTTCTGCTGAAATACCTTTAGATTTAGATAATAAACCTATACTTTATGCTTTTGTCTTAAAGTTTCAACAGTAAAACATACATAATTTACGTTTTGCCTTTATTTTCATAATGAAATCAATTTATTGTTATTGAAGGGCTAGGGTTGCGCATTCAGACAGTTTTGTATTTATCGATAGTATTATTATTTTATCGATAGTATATTCTTATTAGTTTTATTTTTTACTTTCAGGGCTAATAAACTTAAACAGAATTTTTTGCTGGAAAAATTTGGTGTTGAAAATTTAAGAATTTTGAGATCTGACTATTGGGCATAGCCGGCTAAACAAGCTGAAGACTGACGACGGCAAGATCTTAACGTCCGGGCCCGAGCTTTTGAGGGAAGTCGAGAATTTCTATGGACAGCTCTACACTTCAACGACAAGACCCGCATTAAATCTTGCTGAAGACCCTAGAGCAAGATTAACCCGACACTACACTGAAGATATCCCGGACGTCAGCCTGCAGGAGATTCGATTGGCTCTGAAACAGCTTAAAAACAACAAGGCGCCAGGCGATGACGGAATAACGGCAGAGTTACTGAAGGCGGGTGGTGAACCGATCCTTAGGGCCCTTCAGAAGTTATTTAATTCCGTCATAGATAAGGGAAAAACGCCACAGGCATGGCACAGAAGTGTGGTGGTACTCTTTTTCAAAAAGGGTGACAACACCCTTTTGAAAAACTACAGACCCATCTCACTTCTGAGTCATGTCTATAAGTTGTTTTCAAGAGTCCTCACAAATCGTCTCGCCTGCAGGTTTGACGACTTCCAGCCGCCCGAACAAGCCGGTTTCCGAAAAGGCTACAGCACAGTAGACCACATACATACGCTGCGGCAGGTTATACAGAAGGCCGAGGAGTATAACCTACCCCTTTGCTTGGCGTTTGTGGACTACGAAAAAGCCTTTGATTCGATCGAGACCTGGGCTGTACTGCAGTCTCTCCAGCGGTGCCAAGTAGACTATCGATATATTGAAGCGCTGAAGGGTTTGTACGAAAACGCCACCATGTCAGTCCGAATACAGGACCAGACCTCGAAACCAATACCTCTGCAGCGTGGTGTCAGACAGGGAGATGTTATCTCTCCGAAACTGTTCACCGCTGCATTGGAGGATGTCTTCAAGGTTCTGGACTGGAAAGGACTGGGCATCAACATCAATGGCGAATACATGACACACCTTCGATTTGCTGATGATATCGTAGTCATGGCTGAGACCGCGGAGGACCTGAGTACAATGCTCGAAGACCTCAGTAGGGCCTCCAAGGGAGTCGGTCTTAAAATGAACATGGGCAAGACGAAAGTCATGTCTAATGCCCATGCTGTACCGACTCCTATAAAGATTGGAGACTCTGTTCTCGAAGTTGTTGACAGCTACGTGTACCTGGGACAAACTATCCAGTTAGGAAGGTCCAACTTCGAGAAAGAGGTCAATCGTCGAATCCAACTCGGCTGGGCTGCTTTCGGGAAGCTACGTAGAATCTTCTCGTCCGAAATACCGCAGTGTCTCAAGACAAAAGTCTTCGACCAGTGTGTGTTGCCAGTGATGACTTATGGAATTGAGACGTGGTCGCTAACAATGGGCCTTATAAGAAGGCTCAAAGTCGCTCAAAGGGCAATGGAGAGGGCTATGCTTGGGGTTTCACTGCGCGATCGAATCAGGAATGAGGAGATCCGCAGAAGAACGAGAGTAACCGACATAGCCCGAAGAATTGCAACACTGAAGTGGCAATGGGCTGGACACATTGCCCGTAGGACCGATGCCCGATGGGGCCGACGGGTTCTCGAGTGGCGACCACGCACCGGAAGACGTAGCGTGGGTAGGCCCCCGACAAGGTGGACCGACGACCTGGTGAAGGTCGCGGGAAACCGCTGGATGCGGGAGGCGCAGGACCGGTCGTCGTGGAGAACCTTGGGGGAGGCCTATGTCCAGCAGTGGACGTCTTTCGGCTGAAATGATGATGATGATGATGATGATGAAAATTTAAAGATGTTAACTAAAACGATTCACATTAATTCCCTTCACTTTGAAGAATCATGTTTCAACCGGACACTGGATAAAGTAACATTGTGTGACGATGCTTTACCTTCACCAACCTTATTGGTAAGTAACGTTGCGTGTTACAAATTTTTGTCAAACATGATTGCGTTGTGGCTGTTAAATACTGATGGTGCCCCCAACCGCAACATCACTGCTGCACTTGCAAAGAGTGATGTAAAAAATGTGTTACGAGTGTGGTCTTAAGATAAAAAAAAATCTAAGGATTAATTAAAAATCCCATTTAAAAAAATCTAAGGATTAATTAAAAATCAAAAAACACCAAAATTACTAACAATGTATTGTTTGTTTACAGCTTGCAATTCGATCAAATATGTTAAGAATTTTAGCCGAAAATGATCAGAATCAAACAAACTTTCAATCAATATCTGGATGTGGTGCTCCTAATCTACTCCTTTTTTCCTTAATAGAAATAGTAGGCCTACTACTATTGAAGAGTCAAACTAATTTTTTGAGTAGGTAATTACTTACCTTTTACGTTAATATTAAATGTTTGCAGGTCAAAGCTGTTTGTATACTTACCGTTCAAAACCAACCTGGGGAGATTTTAAAGAGGAGTGGCATAGATTTCATCCTTTGCAATCCACTACGCTAGGTTTAGTCAGTAGCACCTCCGCGCGGCCAATATGACTTCAATTTTTCAACATTTTTAATTGCAAATCCAACTGATATCAATGATAGCATCTCATGAATTGAATTGAGATGGTGAAAGATATCTCTTGCTCGTCTTCAATATCTGTTAAAGCTTATTATGATTTGATTTCAGGTACACCATTTTAAAACAATAAAGAAATTAAAGGAGAAAGGTCAAAGACAGTCCAAGAAGATAAAGAGATTTAATGAAAAAGTTAGAACACAGACGACAAAAGTTGCTTATTTCAGTATTATTATCAAAGTTTTAAAGGAAATAAATTTATTGAATTTTGAGTCCCAAGCTTTACTTGCAGAATGTGCAGGACCCCAAAACTTCTTAAAATGAGAATAAAGTTTTAGTGATGAAATTACAATCTCGAGATGGTTTGGTTTATCCATCGAAAAAAGTTGTAAACCTTTTAAAAAATGTCGAAATAATATTTAAAACTTTTTTGTAGATTTTGATGCCGAATCAAATAATTTATTTGATTCTGGGGATTGTGAACATGACACAAAACATAAATATTTATTATTCAAAAGTATAATAGAGGTGTAGGTACGGACGACAGCAGGTCAAGCTACCCGAAACTGTCAAATATTCCCAATCAACCTTGAGCCTTAATACTTTGGAGATAAGGTTGAAAATCATATAAAGAAATCTGACAGATTATAGTAGCTTGATGTGCTGTCGTCTGTACGAATGTGTGCTAAATTTCATCCGATAATGGTTTTTGTGTCCATCTTCACTTTCACATTTATGTGTTAATAATATTATAATAGAAAGGGATAGTAGGATTATGCATCAAAGAATTCTTCCGCGCCGGGAGTCCATCGTGAATATTAAGATTTCGTTGAATATGTTCCCTCGTTGCAAATGTCTAACAAGGCTCTAACACAGTTACATAAATTATTAGATATATTTGTATTTCTTGTAATAGCTAAAAGCTTAAATTCCAAGACCATAAAATTCAAAACAAACTTCAAAAAAAAAAAAACGTGTGTGCGTAGGAGCTGTTATGAGCACACGACTGAACGCTCCAACTGTATGTATATATATATATATATATATATATATATATATATATATATATACAATATATACATGTATACACATATACATATATTAATTTTCTATAAATATTTAAATATATATTATAATATTTAATAATATTTTTGCATAGATCTTCTAATTTTATTGGAAAAAAAAAAAAACTCGTTGTAGACCTTGTAGTACCAAGCTCGCGCCACGGGCGCCTCTGTGCTTATATCCCCCACTTAACTTCCGTTCGCCTTGCCCGATCACTTTTCGTAACGCTTACGTCACGCGTTCGCCAGCTTACTCCCCAAGTCAAGCGTGCGTAAAGAAGTTTCACTTCAAAAAAAAATCTCGTAATCTTTTATCGATGTTGTTATAGAGAAACATGGGCAGCTCTATTAACAGCCATTTTATCCTCTCAGTAAAGTGCCCAAAAACGTGCAATTACCTATTACGTGCACGTTTTTGGGTAGGTATGGCAGGTCTATGTTATAAGCTATTACGTCTATATTAATTCTGCATAGGCAGGGATGTAACAGGTATAAACTAAAAAATAATAATAATAATCAATTTTTATTTTACTTTTAATTGATTAATAAATAGTTGATTTATCTTATGAAAATAATTGATATTGCTATATTAATCAGGTTTACCTAATTTTTATTTTTTTTTTCAAAAAGAAATCCATAAATATTATGTTATAATTAATTAAAAATGAACAGAAAAATTATAAAAAGTTTTTTTTTACAATAGATATTGTTCAAAAAGAGACTTGGCCGAAATTCTTGGTTTAAAAATGACTTTCTTGTTTTGAAAAACTTTCATCAACGAATGACATATCAACTAAATGTCTGTAAAATAGTTTAGTTGGTTGATAAGTGAATGTAAATAAATCAACTAACACACAGGGATTAGATGCGCAGATGGTTTTTTTGAGCTGTTTAAGTTTTTTATTAAACACGCTTTATGTGGCCAAACGTATTATATATAAGTTAGGAACATCACTGACAAAAATTCTTAGTTAAACGCTGTTCCTGCTTCACAGAGGAGCATAAACTAATTGGCATTTGAAAACATTGTTGGACAAGCTCACCGTTGGAAGTTAAACTACCTGATATGGTCATAAATTCTGTCACATTTTTAATATGAATTAATTGACAAGTTTATTAATTATGTAACAATTTATATACTAGAGGAACAGCCTTCGTGCCGGATGTAGTCGATTTTACGAAGCCCAGACAGTTTTATGTGCTCTTCGCTCTATGAGCTGGCGCCGAATCTTACTGGAATACCCAGTGCCTATTATTGAACATGGTATGGGCAACTGTTTCCACAAGGTTCATCAGAACTCTATTTTAATACACAACTCTAATCGCTTTTACACCTTTCTCACAAAAATGTACCTCAGTTAAGTCACAATAAGAAACTCCCAAAATGACAATTTTCCATCATCGGCCATACCATGAGCGAGGAATGCGAGGATGAAAAATCGACATTTTCAAGCGAAATACGTGTGCTCGGTACTTCGCTACTGTGTACGTTTACCTTATCATTTTATTTGTTGTACGTGTAGTTACTTGACCGTTTTCTTCAGAGAGAGCTAAACTTTGAAATGGGCAACTCGCTTCGTCTTACTGTCTGACCAACCGTTTCACAATTCAAAAGTATGTACCTGTAATTTGTTTATTCGATTATTCATAAAATTAAAAATTCTAAAAGGATAGACATTTCTTTTAAAATAATTTCCATAATCTATTATTTTTCACATCCCTACACTATTGATACCATAAAACTGACATTGACATTTGTCCCTACTTTTAAGTTGTTTGTGTTACTGTGAGAAAATATTTTCAATTGTCCAGCACTGTGACTTAGCAATGACTCGACATGCAAGAAATTGCACAGCTGGTGCCGTTTACACGTACCATGAAAAGAAAAAAGATGCTGCCGCTTCTGGATACGGCACTCAAAACGAAAGACTTGGGAAGGATTCTGTGAAGAGCTTCGATTGTTGTAGTCTAACTTTACAGCCTTGTAGGAACCCCGTGATCACTAAAGAAGGATACTTGTTTGATAAAGAAGCTATATTAGAATACATAATCACTAAGAAAAATGAATACACACGTAAAATGAAGAAGTATGAGAAACAATTGAAGAAAGAGGAGTCAGAATTAACAGAGTTGGCAGCAGCTGAGAAAGAAGCAAACCTGATTAAATTTATGAATAGGGAGAAGAATATCTCAAGCAAGCAACAGGCTGATGGCGGGCCGTCTACGTCATCCTCTATATCAAATCTTGCTAATGGAAAAGCAAAGGAACTGCCAAGTTTTTGGGTACCTTCTCAACTACCAGATGCTAAGATTTCAAAAATGGAAAAGCCTGATCCTATAGTTTACTGCCCAATAAGTGGAAAACCATTGAAAATGAAGGACTTAATTGAAGTGAAATGGACATTTGTAAATGATCCAGATGATAAAAAGTCCTTGATAACTAAGGAGAACAGATACATGTGTCCAGTTACTCACGATATATTGAGTAATGCTGTACCCTGCGCTGTTATCAGGTCATACAAATTTGATTTTTATAAATTACTTATTGGTTTCAATTAGTTTTTATTTTGACTTTCTACTACCATAAATAAAATAAAACAATACAATAACTAGCTTTCCGCCTGTGGCTTCGCCCGTGTGGAATTTGGTTATATCGCGCTATTTAGATTTCCGTCGGGAATATATTTTTTTTTTTGCAATAAAAGGTAGCCTATGTCCTTTCTCAGGGTCTAAAGATTGTCTATGCCAAATTTCATCAAACTCGGTTGAGAGGTTTAAGCAGGAAAGTGTAACAGACGGACAGAGTTACTTTCCCATTTATAATATTAGTATGGATACTTTCCATGCTTATAATACTAATAATTTCTTGTTTAATTATCAATTTAATCTTATTTTGAACTACCTAAATTATACCTAGACCTAGCCATTGTATAGGTGCAATATAAAAACGCATTGCTAGACCTAGGGTGGCCTATCGAATACTTTGAGTACTACGTAGAGTAACATCTGATAGTGTTATTGTGTGTTTACGACACAGTCTTCGTGGACGTAAGAGAAGACTTCGGTGCGACATCATCTACGTTCTACTTGTCATTGCCTACGATCGACTGTACCTTCATTGCCAATAAACTCCGCAACCCATAACCGGCGTTTTAGTACCCCCAACCCGTAACAATATATATTATTTCTCAAGCGCTCCTTTTTTCGGTATTCATAACTTTATCAACATAATAAATGAGGTATAATTAAATCTGAATTTCAGTGTATTTTCGAAAATGTATGATTGAAAGTGTGAATACTTTGTATGGGTCACTATGCATAATAAAACTAATTCTTTAAATTATTCTTTTCTATGAATAATTTTAGTAATCATTTTACACAGGACAACCGGCCATGTGGTCACCATGGAATGTGTTGAGAAGATCATCAAGAAGGACTGGTTGCATCCACTCACCGGTGACAAACTTAAGGAGAAAGACATCATAATGGTTCAAAGAGGTGGAACAGGATATGCTCTGACCAACCAGAACTTGGAAGGGAAAAATGAACGACCAGTTTTGCAAGCCTAGATAATAATTATATGTTGTCATAAAAGTAACTTTCTGCTATTGTTGTAAGTAAAATACATAGTTGCCAGGCACTACCATTTATTTTGCCTTTTATCTTCTGTAGATTATTTATTTGATCATGTCAAAGGGTAAATGAATTAAAGGTATGTTTAATTTTTATATGTACATCAATTTATTCATAAATCAAATCAATTGCACCAACAAAGTTCTTTTTATATGAAACAAATTATAATAAAGTACAAACAACAGCAGCTCAAGCTATCTGAAGCTGTCAAATATTCCCAATAAAGCTTGAGCATTAATGCTTTAGTGATGAAATGCTTACTCTGACCTGCAGGGATTGTGAAAATAAGTGTATGTACTTTTCATTACAAAACTTAAAAAACTAAAAGAAATTTTATTGAAAAATAGAAATTGTCTTGGTGTGCTGTTGTCTCTACACAAAATAAAAATCAGTTTCTACAATTGGCCTGTGACAATTAATTGAATTACAAAATTTTTTTTTTTGCTACATTTAGATTCTACTTCTTACATAATTGCAATTTTACCTAATCTCGTAAATATTCAAACACATTAATTTAAATAATTAGATAAATAAAACAATATTATTGTAAGTACAAATCTATTCCTAAAATATTCCTAAATATAATTCTTCTAGTATGTCCTTAATATTAATTTTGTTCTTATTTTTAATATACTATGAATGATGAAATGCGAACAGATCTAATTGGAAATCCACACCATTATTTCTATTCTCAGTCTCTGGGTATAAGTCATTGCCTAATGTATCTAAAAAGTTTAATACTGATTCGCTCTGACTTGATAGAAGGCGATTGTCAGATGAGTCATCCAATGACGGCATATCGTTACAATGGTTCATATTTTTGTTTGATGGTGATGTGTCCAATGATTTGTCCACACCATCACTGACATGCAATAATGATGGCGCGATCAAACTGCTAGATTTTGCGAAGCCATCCTCTGATTTTTCACTTGTACTAATAATCCACTCTTTGAGATCAGGATCTATCACATCAGAGTCTTTACATAAATCTACATCATTTTTGAACAGATCATGTAAGCTATCACTATTTGAAATATTTACATCTAAACTGTGCTCTGATGTTGGAATTATCAAACGTAAGTTTTCATCAGAGCTTGGTAATGTCAAATGTAAACCATTAGAATTTGTCATAGGTACATGTAAACCATCATCATTATTTGATATACTCATGTCAGTGTCAGGCAAGGTAACATGTAAATTATTGTGCGAGTTTGGAATAGTAACATGCAATCTATCATCCAAATTCTGTATATCATCAATCAAATCATTATTTGAATTAGATTTAGTAACACGTGTATCATTATTAGAATTCAACATATTCACATGAAGCTTATCTTCAGGTTCTGACATTGTTACATGTAGCCCGTTATCTGGATTAGCCAAGGATGTATGTAAATCTAAACCATTTTGTTGCGAATTGGGTATGGTAACATGTTGCTGACTATCTGAATTTGTTAATGTGCCAAGTAAACCGTCTGATATACTAACATGTAAACCGCTATTCGAATTCGGAATAGCGACATGTTGTCGAGTATCAGAATTTTTCATACTAACATGTCCATTATCCGTGTTTTGTGGATTAAAATTGCTTTCAGACTTTGGCAGAGAAACATATTGATTTATATTAGAATTTGATGAAGGAACATGTTTGCCGGCCTTGTTATTAACCATCTCTAACGAACGAATGACTTGTACATCATAATTGCTCATTTTGCTTGGATTTATCTGAAATTTACGGAAAACTGTTGAGGATGGCTTTATTGGGGATGATCGTATGTCAAAGTGAGCACTGTGAAATTGCACATAATTGTTCTTTGGCTTGCTAAGTTCATCCACCATGATCCTCTCGGATTGCGGCTCAGGTTCTGATTTGCAGTTAATGTCTTGAGCATTTTCCAACATTTTCGTTTCATCATCTTTGGATATCATATCTGTTGTATCCATTTTATTTTCGGGAATTTTTTTTGCAACATCCACATTATCGTCTTCTTTAGAAAACATAAAATCTTCAGTTCCCAGTTCAATGAAGGTGTCACTCTCAGATTTCAGTCTCATTTTCTTTGCCCTTTGTTCGTGTGTTTTCTGTTTGATCTTCCAAATCCTTTTACTGACAGTTGGCCATTTTGCCACAGAATTGATTCGTGCACAATTTTCAGTTTCATTATCAAGATTTGCTACATCTGCATGCAAGGAGTTATGTAAATGAGGGGAGGGTTTATTTTGATCTCTAATAATAGGATTGATTTTTGGAGGATTGTGGATACAGTATCCATTTTTATCTTTAACGCAATTTAAGGCTTCTACGTCAATGTTGTATTTTCCGGCATTCATACCAAAAAGTCTAAAAATAAAATAAAATAAGTATTAGGAATCTGGTTAACAATAAAGAAAGTAAAAAATAAATGAGAATTCTTTACCTGCCAATGTCTTCATTGATGGTGCAAGGTTGACCATCTGTGCCATCTACTTTCTTCAATAAACAAGGCAGTAGGGACTTCAGTTTAAGAATAAGTTGTTCTAACTGTTGAATAAATATGTTGGCTTTATTTTCATCAGAACCACCCTTTAGAATAGCCAGTAAACAATGGAATAAATTGGAATGAATTTTTGCAGGTATATGTGTGGGATGGTTTTCATAATGTTTCTGTAGACGGTATAAACTGCCAAAGTCCTGTAAAGAGATTTATGGTTAACACTGGCTTCAACAAAATAGTGATATGATATCAAAGATAATAAATACTCTTCTTACAGCAGCACATTGGAAGCAAGAGATAATTGTTCCACTTTTTTTCTTTGTCTTGTGTAGTGATCCCTCTGCTAAGATTTGTTTTGGTAATTTTACTTTCCGCCCACTCCTTGTGACCTTCGCCTGAAATAAATGACATCACTTACTAGTTTTTTGTAAGACTGCTCTTTATTTCTATTCTATATTGTGAAAAAAGACTATTATACAATTTTCTTTCTGCAATTTTTTTCTTAAAATAATACATAATTCAATTTATAATATACCTCAGCAGGTGGCTCGGGCTCAAACTCTTCTTCACTATCTTCCTTCAAGATGGGAAGTTCTTTGGGTATAACGGGCTTCGGTGTAACAGGCTTCGCAACTTTTTCTGGTAGAACGGGCCGGGCTATTTTTTCTGGAATGACGTGCCTCACGACTTTCTCTGGAATGACGTGCTTAACGACATTTTCTGGAATGACGTGTTTCACGAATTTCTCTGGATTGAGCTTTACAATTTTTTCTGGATTGAGCTTTACAACTTTTTCTGGATTGAGCTTCACAATTTTTTCTGTATTAACTTGCTTAATGACTTTGTCTGAATTAACGTGCTTGACATTTTCTTCAGGTCTTTTCGGAATTTTGGTATACTTTCGATCCTTTAGTAATATTTTCTTTTTAGCAACAACTGTTAAATCTTTTGGTGAGACAACCCTAAAATAATAATACTTGTATAAGCCAGCTGAATTAATTTATGTCTTTTGAATTGAAGTCTATTTATTACTGCAATTTTTTTATTTGATCAGAATATGGTGAAATAAACAAATTTATAGCAAAAATTTTCCTAAATCACACTAACTTTCCTTGGATACCAATCAATGCTAGAACTATGTCCTTATAGATTTTCAAGGGTGGAATAACTTACTTGTAAATATATTTTGTATTTGTGATTGGATCATAGGTGGGCTCTGGTGCTGATTTGTCAGGGTCATTGAACATTTTCAATGCCTGATTTACCATCTTTATCTGGTCATCGCTCAAATGATTTAAACTGGAATAGAGAGTAAAACAGCATTAGTACAATCTTATCTTTTGTAATAGGGTAGTTGACTAAAAGAAACTAATTAAGTCAAAAAGATAATTAAGTAATAAAGAAAAAATAGTGTCAAGTATTTTTTGGAAATCTGACTAACAGACGTTAGTCAGATTTCCAAAAAATACTTGACACTATTTTTTCTTTTTATATAAACAAAAAATGAAGACAACAGAGTGCGTTGAAAACTCGTGTGACGGCACTGCACGATACACTTTTTAGAGAGGAGTGACGTCACCAGCCACCACTCCTGATCTTTGATGCCTTTTATATTTGTCAATTTTTGTTGATTTGATAAAACAAAATATACGTATCCAAATTGTTTCTATAATCTGAATGACGGACTAAATAGAATCAATTTTTTTTTTTTACTCAGGAAACATCTCTATTGAAAGGAATGAGTTAAAACTGCTAACATAATATGCTAAAAATATGTTAGCAGTTTTAACTGGTTCAATGCCATGAACACTATTAAAAAGTCTTGTCTTGTGTGAATCAATTAAAAAGCCTTGTCTTGCTTGGATCCATTATAATGCCATGTCTTGGCCCGTGTAAGTTTCCACCCCATGGAATTACTCATTACAAACTATATGTAAGCCAAATTTCACCCAAATCCGTTCAGTTTTTGCATGATAGAGTAACAAAAGCCATACATCTGCACAAACTTTCTTAAATTTATAATATTACTAGGAAGGAAGCGACTGACAAACCATAAAAAAAACATCTAAAAGTCAACATTCCAACAGATGCAAAGCAGCAATACCAAGTACCTTTACAAATGGTAAGTCTGTTGCACTCACAACAGTCTACTTTTTTTTTTTTTAATTATTATAAACTAGCGCTTGACCGCAATTCCGCCTGATGGTAAGCAGTGATGCGATGGTTGATGGTAAAGCGCGCTAGTTTATTAAGAGCCTATTCACTCAGAAAAATTGAGCGAATAGGAAGGAAGACGGCAGTTGAGCGAGGTGATGCAATGTTAAAGCCGACAACACGACCAACGATGCTGCACCAAAGGGAGATTGATCTGAAGACCATCCACGACCAAACTCCCAACACAACAACTTTTGGCGCATCGTACCCGGCACACATCGCAACACAAGTGCTCAGACCTGTTCTCCATACGGCTTCACCAGACATCAGACTTGAAGGATAAAGTGTGGAGACCAAACCCCTAACATAGAACAAAGGTACAGTCTGTTGAATATTTATTTTAATAGTTGTACTGATATTTTACAATAAAACTGGAGAAGTCAGACTATGACTGACTATAAATAATTATGTTTGTTTGTAAAGTGGTACTGTCTGTGGTTGGTGGACTGTCATGGTGGTCTAGTGGTTAAAACACCAGCCTCTCAAGTATGAGTGCGGGTTTGATTCTAGGTCAGGCAAGTAAGTTATTTTTGGGTACTTTCTAAGTATATCATGTGACCGATTACAAGGTGAAGGAAAAATATCTTGAGGGAACCTTGTAAGTCTGAAATCGCCAACCCGCATTGAGCAAGTACAGTGATTACGCTCAATCCTTCTCTGTATGAGAGGAGATGTGTGTATATTATGTACTATATTTGTTATAATGACTGTGCATATTGAATACTAATGATAACAAATAAATAATAAATGACAGTAAAAATTATATTTACCTATGATAAGTTTCTCCTAATTTAATTAATTGCACTGATGTGTGTTTGGATTGAGTGGGGCTGGGTGTGCTGAAAAATAAAGGTTTTAGAATTATTTTTGAGGAAAATCTTCAACATAATCATGTATTTTGTTTGTAGTTGATAAGAGGATGTGGCTTCTCATCCTGTTCATAAATATTAAATCACATTTTACTGTAAACAAGATGAAATAGATGGTCTTTTGTTATTTAGTCTATTTTTACTGTAGCCTAAAAGTACAAAAAGTTGCTCTATTTCTTGATCTTAGAGGCATTAGGTCGCATGTATAGCTTGATCTTAGAAGCATTAGGCTGTATGTATAGGTTCAGCGGCCTACTGCTTCTAACATCCAGCTATAGATATGACATGTTTGTAAGGTTGAAATTTATCCATCCTGAAAAATTCACCCAAGGGTAGATTTGCAGAAACTAAGGTGGAATTTTCAGGGGTCTTTGTGTCTAAAAGACAAAGATTGTTGCCTCTTTATAAGGTAGTATTGACGGTGTGTAATGGTCACCAACAATAACTCCTTGTGCAAGTCTGTCACTAATGCAAAAATGCAATATTTCAGGAGAACCATTTAAAACTTGGACATCTCAATAATTAATGATATTTCAAGATTTATACATCATTATCTTCTTTTCTTACAGAAAAAATGTGTACTAAGAAAGTAAGATTATTGCAACAAGTAAAGGGTTGCTTCAGAACATTTATTATGCATTTAAATATTTTTTTCATTTTTTGCAGAAGTGACACTCACACAGGGTGTGCTAATAGATTTTGTATAGGTTTATTGTATGGCAGTCAATATGGGA
Source organism: Sesamia inferens (assembly GCA_037179545.1). NCBI lineage: Eukaryota > Metazoa > Arthropoda > Insecta > Lepidoptera > Noctuidae > Sesamia > Sesamia inferens. The sequence goes on from CM073925.1 coordinate 28,299,057, forward strand.
TAAGTTCACTTCGCTGTCTTAATTTTTACGGGCTCTAAAAAATCTATACAGGACCCCATATATAGATTTTTGGCATTTTTCTATTACTAACAATAGAATTGTGTCACAAATAAATGACTATCAATAATAATAGTGATTAACTTACTTCTCTTTTGGCTTAATCTTTGGCAAAACTTTTTCAGGCCGATGTCTGTTTATTATCGGAACTTCCTTGAGTTTTACTATCTTTCTATCAATATCTATTTTTGGTACTGTGTTGTGTGTCACTGGATGGTGATTTACTGGTACTGGTGAGCTTGCAGTAGTTGTGATGGTAGGTTTCAAAACGATGTTATCAACTATAAATTGTTTATTTACATTGTCATGTTTAGGCAGCAAAAAACTTGCCAATTTTAAATTATTTTTGATCAAAACGCTCTCTCTCTTTTTGATTGCATTTGGTCTAACACCGGTATCTGCGGTTATTAATCCATTTTCAATATTTCCACTATTTTCGTAGAATGTTTTCAGGTTATTACTAACAGGTTTTGGTGGTTCGACGGTACTTGAAGCAAGGACGTAAGTATTACCCTGAGAATATAAAAATAAATGTTATTCAACATTCTATACGATATGTGTAAGTATAATAACAATGATAACAGTTATTACCTGAGTGGCGCCAGGATCTTGTATCAAGTAGATCGGGGCGTATTGACAGTTGTTTACGATAATACCTTCTACAGAAGTATTCATATTTCTAAATACGACACTTAATTAAAACAAAACATTACACTTATGATATATTTTCTTATAACTTAAAGAGAATTCCGTAAATAATATAATACCACCGCGACGTTGACAATGTTGACATAAATCTTCCGGTAGGGATACCATACTTAAAACTTAGCACCTACTATAATAATCGATAATGAAAGAGTTCTATAAGTAGTAGGTAGTTAATGTAAACGGTCCACATCATAAACAATTTTAACTACAAAATAAATTTAATAAGTGACTGATGAAATCTAAATAAAGTTTCTCGAATTCTTTCAATTTTTGAAGTACTGATTAAAACAGATTTATAACACCGTGTTAAAAATGACATACCTACATACTGCCTACAGTTTTTATATTGTGGAAATGGCACAAAGGTCAACGAGCCATGCCACAAAACTAAATAACTACTCGCGGTGCCTGTGGCCATCGACATATAATAATGGACAGGCTTTAGAGATGAGAATTGTGGCATTCCGAAAAAAGAGAGGAAGCGAAGTTGCGTGTATCTTTATCTCTCTCAAAATCATCAATCATTAATGAGAAAAGAGATAGTGCTAGACCGAAAGCATAGGCCATGTCTCTCGCTGTTTTCAAACCAAAAATTATATGATCTATGCGTACGGCATGTCCATTAGTATATGTTTATGCTTGGGCACCACCACTGGTGCACAAACAAAATGACAAGTTTGGTGTTATATATCTTATTTTTTACAATCTTATATTTAGATTTACGTAGTACTTAAGATCGAAAACATATTCTAAAGATACCGTATTAAATTATTTCCTAATAATATCGTTTTTCCTCATTGAGTAGGTAATCTCTCTACCTTTTGACTCTGGTGGTAGTTACACCGACCATAGACTAACATAAATCATAACCTCTTTCTTTAGCCGTCAAGCTTTGTAACACAAGGTGAATATCAAGAAAATATTTCTAAATAATATTGATTACGAATAAAAAGTAAAAAATTTTATATAAAATCACATTAAAAATTGTAGCAGTGATTTCGATAATAGTTTGGGATATTACTATCATTTGGTAATCGAAATCAGAAATCCACGTGTTGTGTGCTACTGTCGGTGATCGAAGACTGATTTTGTTTCAGGCCCAAATATGACGAACTCTAAAGGTTATCGTCGCGGAACTAGGGACTTATTCGCCCGCAGATTCCGAACCCATGGAACCATTCCGCTTTCCAAGTACATGAAAGTGTACAAAGTTGGCGACATCGTTGACATCAGGGTAAGTGTCTCTGCCCGCTAATGATTGATGAACATTACATCTGCCGCTAAGAGTTCTAAAAAGAATTACAAAATATAGATAGGATGCTGGAAAATCTTATTGTGTATTCTAAACAAGAAGAATGTATCGTATTGGTTTTGTTTGCTAACGGAGGAAATAGACCCCAGATCAGCTCGTGACGTGATTCAAAATGACTTTGTGTAAAATCTTATTTCAGGAGCTTCAAATGAATACTCACTGTTTTCGACCAACAAATAAACTAAGTTTCGCTTATGTCATAATGTATTGTTTTAGGGAAATGGTGCAGTCCAGAAGGGTATGCCCCACAAAGTCTACCATGGAAAGACTGGACGTGTCTACAATGTCACACAACACGCTCTAGGTGTCATCGTCAATAAGCGTGTCCGTGGAAGGATCCTACCCAAGCGCATCAATGTTCGCGTTGAGCATGTCACACACTCCAAGTGCAGACAGGACTTCCTCAAGAGGGTGAAGGAAAACGAGAGGCTGCTGGCTGAAGCTAAGGCTGCTGGCAAGGTTGCCAACCTGAAGAGACAACCTGCTGGACCTAAGCCTGCTCATATTGTCAGTGGTACTGAAAAACCAGTGTTACTGGCCCCCATCCCATATGAGTTTGTAGCTTAAAAATGGAAATAAAAAGTATTTTTAAGGAAGTTTGATTTATATTTTGTTTACTCATTACCACTTAGAATCCACCTTAGATGTTAATAATGTTCAGAATGAGGACAAGATTTGATCATGTCATGTTTATATAGTATTTTTTATTAGTATTTTATGAAATTGATCTCTATTTTAATTTGGGGCTTTTAAAAATTCAAATTATTTTCAAGCTATTGTCATTTATAAATATGATGTATACTTGAAAGAAAATTGTCTTTGTCACTTTCCGCATTTGCCACTCAAATTAAATTTCATTATGATTGAATGGACACAATCTTAGTGTTAACTGGGATTGTCAGAATGACCTGCTAAGTTAGATTTGGAATAATAAACCACTTTTGAGTTGAACAGCCATCTCAACATTTTGGATTGCTACTCATCTATGTAGCTTATTGGAACATTCAGGAAAGCCGAGATATACGGGGACCAAGGAATGAAACAGCTGATCTCTTCCACACATATATTGCAACTAAATTAGTGTAGAAAAAGCTATGAACATATTGCGGGTTTACCCTCATAAACTGATAAACACTTATAAATTAATATAATGTAGGTACTTTATTCCTCATACATCACACCTTACCACAATCACTAGGCAGTTACAATTAAGATCTAATTTACTATATACACTTCTGGACACATCTATTGGCCCACCTTGCATTTTCAGTTTCGTTTGGTCCTAGCTAAAATTTTATACTAGGCCAAGCATAAAGTTTTTATGCAGTTTTGAACCTGGCACATTCACAATATTTCTTTCAATAGTCTTTTTTTTGAATTTCGAACACAGAATTTAAAGAAACAAATGACAATTTGTTGGAGCCTGTTTCTTGATATCAAACAATTGAATACTAAGAAAACTTGATTTTATTGGTTTACTTGGATTTAATTCTTGAAAAAGTGATTGATATCTTTGGTTTTCCAACAAACATTACTTATTCTTAACATTAAGGTGAGGTTCTATCAATAATCTATGAATACTTCACCTGAAGTCGCCGCCCAAGCTGTGGCATTTATTCAGGCCGGACACAGCCAAAGAAATGTGAGTGCTCAACTTAATTTAAGTCTATCTGCGGTCCGAAATGTTTATCGGAGGTACCTAGAGACTGGCGGCTTTGTTCGTCGCCAAGGAAGGGCACGATCTCGGGGTCACAACTGAAAGGCAGGATCGATTCATCGTGACGACCAGCTTGAGAAGTCGTTACCTTACCTCCATTGAGATACGACACAACTTCGCGACTTCCACGGAGTATCTGTGAGCGCTCGAACTGAAACTTCGGAGAAGGTTAAAAGAACGCGATATGGTACCACACAAGCCAGCTAATGGGTCCAAACTAACGCGAGCCCACCGAACAGCGCGCCTTCATTTCGCACGCACTCATTTAAATTGGACACAGCAAGATTGGAGCCGTGTACTCTTTTCTGATGAGTCTAAAATTGTGTTACATGGCAATGATGGAATGAAGAAGGTCTACCGATGTAAGGGAGAGCGTTTCGCACAATGCTGCTTTGAAGAGAGGGTTGCTTATGGCGGTGACTCATGGACTGTCTGGGGCGGTATATCCGCGAGCGGCAAAACTCAACTTGAGGTTGTTACAGGACCACGGCTGCCAACATTAAATGCTGAAAGGTACATTCGTGATACCATACGCGGACTATGTGGGCCCAAATTTCCTATTTATGCATGATAATGCAAGAGCCCATACGGCTGGCATCGTCAGGGAATATCTTCGGGATGTGAACATCACAGTTATGGACTGACCAGCCAGAAGCCCAGACATGAACCTTATTGAGCACATGTGAGACTAGCAAAAAAGACGTGTTAGGGCTCGTCAGCCAGCTGCCCAGACGATGCAGGAGTTGAAAACTGCCATAGAAGAGGAATGGGAGATGATCCCTCAAAATTTCATAGAGCGGTTGATAAACTCTATGCCTAATCGTATGAGAGCTGTGATAGATGCCCATGGAGGCAACACGCGTTGTTAAATTAAACCTTTTTTTGATAAAACATGTTTTTTATTAAAAAAATGAAGTGCCTTTAACAAGGCGCATATCCGACTTGTTAGGCGTAGCTTCATGTCGTATGATATAGATAGTTCAATCTGGTTCAATCCACGAAGACGCGCCCCACCAATTTTAGGTTGAGGGGATCGCGGGGCGCGGGGAGTTTTCTCCGAGCGTCAGTCACGGACCGTCAGTGGTTCGATGCACACAAGTAGTACAACCTGTATTTCAAAAATCCAGACTCGACACGAAAGTTGCTTTACTTTATATTTTTTTAAAATGTCGAAAAAATCTCAGCGTGTTGTACTTAAAAGCCAGGTATGTAAATTATTGTTACGAAACACATAAAATAATAAAAGAAAAGTAGTTTAATTCAAAATTAAATTTTACTAACTAGACTTCATTTTATATTTAAAAGTAAGACTAATGTTATTTCTTTTTTTTTTTTTTAATTGTAGGCAAGAGAAATTATTTCTAAAGTTTACGATTTCATGAAAAAAGAAGCAAGTCAAAATTTTGCAGAAAAACTCACTGATGCTCGATGGAGAACCGCACAGGCAGTTGGAATATCTGAAAGCACAGTGACTAGAATTCTACGCGAAAGAAAGGCTTATACTGAGACAATAAAGCAAACTACAGTATCTACTATGGAGTCTAATATAACTATGGAGACGGATGCGATAGTTTCTGTAGTCCAAAGTGAAGAGCGTACAACAGAGCCGACTACGGAAATGGATATTGATTCTAAAAATGAAGCGAGTACGTCGCATTCGAATTTAGCAGGCAGAAGTGCTTCTATTTTTACATCACCTATGAAGAAGAGAAGGGTAAGACCACGAAAAATTAATTTAGACAAATTTGATATTGGTGTAGTCCGAAGAACTATCCAAAACTGCCATAAAGAACATCATCAATTTCCAACATTATCACGATTTAATACTATTTTGAAAGACCGTATACAATTTAATGGATGTAGAACCACCCTAAGAACATTGTTACTTAAGCTTGGTTATAAATGGAGAAAAACTGAGAATAATAGGAAGGTCCTAACCGAAAAACATGATATTCAAATGTTAAGATTGAAATATTTAAAACAGGTAAAATCTTTTCGTAATGCAGGTAGACCTATAGTGTACACAGATGAATCATATATTCATACCAACCACGTGCAAAAAAAATCTTGGGCCGACAAAGGCTCTAAAACAGCAATGAAACAAAATTTAACAAAGGGTGTGCGCATAATTATAGTACATGCCGGAAGTGCTGAGGGTTTCGTACCAAATGCGTTGTTAACGTACAGAGCAGAGATCAAATCCGGAGACTACCACGATAATATGAACTCGGATAATTACTTAAAGTGGCTTAAGGAGAAACTAATACCAAATCTCCCAAATGATGCCGTGGTAGTCTTGGATAATGCAGCCTATCACAATACTAGTTCGGAAAAAATACCCACATCCAACTCCAACAAATTAGACATGCAGACTTGGCTGAATGCAAAAAATATCCATTTTGTACCAACCTATTAAAAAGCCTGAACTTTATGACCTTATATTAAAAAACAAAGAAAACTTCCGCAAGTACAGAGTTGACGAATTATTAAAGGAATATGGATTCACAGTGCTTCGGCTGCCTCCTTATCACCCAGAGTTAAATCCAATCGAAAACATTTGGGGTATTGTAAAAAACGACGTTGCTAGCCGCAATATCAATCAAAACTACACTTCGATTATGCCCATTTTAAATGAAGCATTTGATCGAGTAAATAAAGATGTCTGGTTCAATACTTGTCAGCACGTGGAAAAAATAGAAGACGAATACATGAGACACTGTGATCTTGATTTCAATTTTATTATAAATGTCAGTGATACTTCAGAATCTGAATCAGACATTTCTGAAACTAGTGATTGACGATTTTTATTTCAATAAAAAAAGTTCCATAAAACTTTTTCACGTATTTCATTTATGTCTCTAATTACCTCCTATTATTATATAAAAATGGTATTATAATCGTATATTAACTAATAATCACATAAAATATCCGGGTAATTCTCACGAAAATCCGAAATTCTTGTCCTTGGAGTTTATGTAAAAATCTAAGAAAGAAATGGATGTTACTAATATTTCTATACAATCCTCATAACTATACCTAACACTTTCACATGAGATTTTCGAGCTGTATAAATAAATAAATAAAAATGCATAACCAAAATGTTCCTAATATCATTCCCTCACTATGTCCCAAGTACCAATTTTATTTACTTTTATTTACCAAAAAAGCACAAAAATCATTCGAATCATATTCAAGTAGGCTGTATTGTATAAATATATTATATATTTATTGGAAAAACCGAAATAAGCGTTATACAGCAAAAAACGAATAAAATAATTAAATATTTATTAATGTCTCACATAAATAAATCATTCCCTCACACTATTACTGGCAGTTGAATTATGAACGCATTTCAAATAAAATACGAACGCTACCATTAGTTTTTGAAAGTTGGCACTAATGTCAATTTATCAAAATGGCGAATTTTTTGTAATTGTGTTCGGATGTGCGCTGCAAAAAGATTTTATTAATTTTATGGCTAAATTAAATTTTTGACCGTCATTTCATCACATTCTAAAAACCAAAAGGTAAGCACTTTAAGTGATTATAAGTTGCACAGATAAGATGGCTTTTGGGAGTTATTTTCTTAAGCAGAAAAATTATTTCCAAAGTAAGGTTATGTCACGAGTCCTTTACGTTTATTCTTTATTTCGTCATTCCCTCACCATCATTCCCTCATTAAAGTTTATGGTGAGGGAATGATGATATATGAGGGAATGATTTTTGGGTGGGCTAACTGGCTCTTTTTATTGTTATTTTTTAATTAACGCTTGAATTTATTGCTGCAATATTGTTGTAGGCTAAAAAATGTCAAGAAAAAAGAAGATAAGCAAAGAAGAAGCTAAATTGAAAAAGCAAGAATATGACCGAAAACGCAGGGAAAAAATGAAAGCTGATCCTGTAACACTTGAAGTACTTCGCCAAAAAGAAAGAATTAAATTCCTTAAAAAAAAAGAAAAAGGTCAAGTTAAACCTATATCCGCAATGAGTTCCCGAGAAAGAAGACAAAAAAGGAAAAACTGGAAGAAAAATAGTCAAACATATAGAAACAAAACGATGAAAGTGCGAAAGAATTTAGCAAGACTGTTAGATGAGACACCGCCTCCTAGCCCAGAACCTATGCAAAATAACGATCAATTAAGAAATTTGGCAGTTAATCGGAGAAGGCAGCAACTCAGAAGACGTAGAGGAATACTTTATGCAAAAATATCCAGATTACAGGAAAAATTGAAACAAGAAATAAGAAGAAAAGAGAGATGTCAAAGACAGAACAAAAATAATCAGACTTCACCAGAAGCTAAAGTATCCGCTCTCTTGAAGAACGTCCGCGTTCCTGAAATTGTTAAGAAGAGTTAAGCTTCTTCTATCAGAAGTTATTACTAAACAGCTAAAAGATGGGTACAGTAATTTAAAGAAACATAGTGAAAAGAAAAAGTACTATGAAATAGTAAAACCAGATCTTTTGAAGAAGCATAAACTACTCAGCTTATCAAAACAGTTTTTCAAACAGGATTATAAAAAGAGGGTTTCTAGAAAAGTCAGTGATAAATTGATAAAGGTCAAAAAGGATGTTCAAGATTTTTTGGAAAAGGACGAAAATTCCCGAATGTGCCTAGGAAAGAAAGATTTTATAAGGTCAATGGGACAGGTGAAACAAAAACGTTTACTTTGCGATACCCTGAAAAATTTGCACAGTAAATTCCTGACTGCAGTTGAGTATAAAATAAGCTTGACAACTTTCTGCAGGTTTCGGCCTTTTTGGGTGACTTGGGCAAACATAAAAGACCGTAACACATGCAAATGTGTAATCCACGCAAATGTTCAACGAATGATTATGAAGTTACATGAAAATAGAGTATTGCCTTGCTGTAATCTTACTAATTTCTTGACCATGAGAACATGCAATGTCTATTCAACTAAATGTCTGTTACGAGAATGTGAAGGTTGTGCAAACAAAATGCTAGAGTATAATCTTCCACAGCCAAACAGAATAGTGACTTATCAACAGTGGATCTATGAAACTACATCCTTCGAAAAAAATGGAAGGATGAAGATTTGTAGAAAACCTATTTTAAAAGAGATCAAGCTTTCACTGAGAACATTGGTACTTCAATTAGAAAAAACTTTGCCTTCATTATTTAAACACGTTGCTACAATAACACACCAGTATCAGACCATATCAGAACTTAAAAAGACTTTAACTGACAATGAAGTCCTTATTCACATAGATTTCAGTGAAAATTATTGTTGCAAATACAACGAAGAGATTCAGGCAGTACATTTCGGAGGTGCAAGACAACAAGTTACACTACATACAGGAGTATTATATTTACGTGAAAATGGCACTGTAAAACCCTACATGTTTTGTTCTCTTTCTGAGAATAATAGACACGATGCAACGGCAGTATGGGCACACTTATTACCAGTTTTTGAGTGGCTTAAAAATCACAATCCAAACATTCACAGAATACACATGCTAAGTGATAGTCCTGTCAACCAATACAAGAACAAGTTCATGTTTCATCTAGTATATCATCATATAAATGATTTGTTTCCGGATGCGACATTTTTTGCGTGGAATTATTCAGAACCTGGCCATGGCAAAGGTGCCCCTGATGGCGTAGGTGGCACATTAAAAAGAACAGCTGATAAGGCAGTGGCTGAAGGCAAGGACATCGTAAATTTGAAATCTCTCAAAGAAATTTTGTTGGCAAGATGTTCTTCAATAAAACTATTCGAAGTTACCACTGCTAATATCGCGAAAATAGAAGACTTAGTCAAACAGTCAACAATCATTGCTGTATTTCGTGGAACCCAAAAAATTCGTCAATTTGTCTTCAGTAATGATGTCTTGGAATTTAGAAGTCTTTCATGTTGTGAATGCGCAGAAAAGTGTAAACATTTTCACATGGGATATTACAAATCTTCAAAACGTTGCATCAAAAAACCATCACAGCCCACCACATCCTTTGAATTAAAATCACGAAACAAATCTTATGATGATGGACATTCGTCAAATGATGTTATTTGTACGCTCAGTAATATCACTTACAATATTGGTGATAACGTACTTATCAAATGGGACGAAAATGTTTACCCAGGGGAAATAATATCAGTTTCTGAGGAAGGCGCTTTAGTAAAGTGTATGAAAAGAGGAACTAAATCTTGGAAGTGGCCTAAAATCAAAGATGAACAGTTATATACCTGGCATGACATTCTGAGGAAGATTGAGCCTCCAAAATTAATGAGTAGGGGTTGTTATTTTATAAAAGACTTAAACTAGTCTAAAAGATCTGATTAAGATTTAATTGTAATTTTAAGACTGAATCGTTTAAGATTACAAATTTTAAAAGTAGGTTACCTACTAAATTAGAAGTTATTTTTTGTTTTGTTGAGTTAATACTAAACGTTCATTTTATGTATGAGACTAAAGTTTAAAATAAGAAGTTTTTCTGTTATAAAAAATGCTGTTAGAAGAATCTTTAAGTTTTAAGCAAGGGTTTTGTTATTAAATTAAGTGCTATAACAAATAAAAATAAGTTTAAATTAGAGTTATGCCAAAGTGCTGCAATAATTTTGTGATTCGCTGAAATTATTCATTGATCTTACTTATTGTTTAAGAACAAAATTTCATTTAATAATTAAAGATTATACTTAAAAAAAACATTTTATTTGAAAAGCTTCTTGACTTGTCTGTAATAATAATAATCATTCCCTCACCTTGATTGTCATTCCCTCACTTTGATTTTTTTTAATGTCCTCATAACTTTTATAAAACGCGATAATGTTTGGGACCACTACATAATTAAATTCAAGTAACATTAGTACTATCAAATTCACATACAAGAAATATCAAATAATTTAAATATTTTTTGGAATTTTAAGATAGCCGAATTTCGCCATTTCGTGAAAATTACCCATCCACACCTCAATTTTCCTTGCAGTCGGATAAAGAGTATAAAATTGAAGTAGAGCATCTTTCACTTTGACCATGACGCTCTCTCCTGATTAGTCAATTTATTGTAGTGTGGGTGTGCACTCATAGATAATTATTGTGTACGGATAACACTCAAACATTGACGGAAGCTTGCACACATATACTATAAACGGTTAGGAGAAATAGTGGGGCGCGTCTTCGTGGATTGAACTATCTATATTCTGAATTCAAATTTAAAACAATACGATCGAAAAAGTGGGTAAAATGTATCAGGTTTAAAACTGCATCAATAGTTTATGTTCAATCTAGCAATCATATTTCGGTTGAGGCCATCGAAACCTAAACTCTAAGGAGGGCTAATAGATGTGTCCAGAAGTGTATATTATATAACTAACGGCCCGATATGTGCTTCACTACGTATAAAGTGAAATAATAAAAAAAGACGTGTGGCACTCGGGGACTGCCGCGGTAAAGCTATTGCATAGCATTTTGTCGCCGCCGCGATTAAATATAAATATTATTATAATATAATAATAAATAAAAAAAATAAAAAAAGGTGTTTTTTTTTTATTTTAACCTAACACCTTTTTTATTTTATTATTTTTATTTATTATTATATTATAATAATATTTATATTTTATATTATTATATATTATTAATTATTATTATATATTATTATTATTTTATAATTATTTATTTTTATTTTTTTGTTTTTTCATTGATTAGGAGAAATGTAAATTGCTACCATAACTATTTGTAGGCCATTTCCGAGTTTCGTAGAGACGTACAATACGTCTAATCGCACGCACACAATGCCGAAGACTGCCGAACTGAAACGACGTTAGACGATGTACGGCCTTCAAGCCACACCTCCGTGCCCGTCGGAGTGGGGAGCGTGAGGTTTTTTCGTTACGGAATTTCAGGATTCGGTCCCCGCGCTCAAGGCCCGCGATAGAAGCTATGCAATAGCTTAAAAACAAATTTATTGGATCATCAAAATGATTTATTCTAACATAAAATATTTTTTTAATTGCTAGCAATTTCATAACTTAATCCAAAACATTTAGATTATTAAACAACCGACGGGGGGTACCGACTCTCGAACAGGCAACATAAAGTTGGCCATTTGAAAAACATGATTCCTCCAAATTCAGACCACAAACGTGGCTTTGTTGATGGATATAGCAAATGATAAACGCGCAGGATATTGTAATCGTTTGAACTCAAACGGCATATCAGTTGGGATCATAGGGATACGCGGTATCAAACAAACTTCTCCTTTTGATTTACCAGTTAAGATCATAGCTTCAATTAAATTTGGCAATAAGTTTTACACTGCCAATCTGGTGCAATTACTCACTCACCAATACTTTCTTGCCTTTCTTTTTCTCCCTCACTAACCAGCTTCTGCTCGTTCTTCCGCCCCTCGACATCCTCCACCCCTGATGTTTCAGCTGACAATGGTGGTGTGCTATATGAGACTGTACTATCAGAACTGATGAATTCTGAATAACGGGACCTACATTTCAGATGATCTATGTTCTCTGGATAATCGACCGTCTCCCTTATCTACTAGATACTCACGAGTCCCTGTCCTAGCTTGAACTACATCTTTCACCCATTTATCTCCTGATGCACAGTTTCTAGCCCACACTTCGTCTTGTGGTGCTAACTTTCGGTATATGCCCCCCGAATTTTGTACCTGCTGTTGCAGTGCTGCTCGCATTCGATCGTCCAGCACGCGGTCGGCTTGTAAACAAATCTAACCGAGTTCGTAATGCGCGTCGATGTAACAACATCGCGGGTGTTTCCCCAGTCGTAGAAACGTTTGCATGGCCGTGTCTAAGTTTTTGTTTTCCCTATGAGCTTTTTTAGATGCAGCTATGCACATTTTAACAGCATTTCATTTTAGTAAGTCGGTGAAAAGCACTGACGTATACCATTGCTTTTTAGGAAAGAACTAAATTCTTAACTGGTGAAAGGAAGTCCCTGGTCTGACACCAGTTCTATCGGTAGATCGAATCGGGCAAAGATACTACTTAATACCTTAATTACCTACTTAGCGATTGTACGAGTCATTTCGAAAACTTCTAACCACTTATTACCACCAAGAATGTGCTACCATGGATGGACCCTAAGAAATCTACATGCACCCTGCTCCACGGTTGTGTAACGTAAGGCCACGGCTGCGGTGGTGCGTCGCCCTCTATCGCACACGTGTCACAACTATTGCACAGCATTTCTACGTCACTATCAATGCGCGGCCACCAAACATAACGACGCGCTAAAGATTCTGTTTTAACGATACCCACATGGGTATCGTTAAAACAGAATCATTAGAGGATGGTAATACCACAAATCTTACGAAACGATATCTTGAAACAATTATAATAACAATTATAAACAATTATATTAACATCCTACATCCCCACATCAAACATCCACAATCTACATACAATTCATGCCGCCTAGTAAAATAAGGCTAGAGTTTCTCATCTGTGCACGACAATGGCCAGCCAGACTGCACGTAAAGTAGAATTCTATTTAATATCTAATGTATTTTTCGTCGTCGTTTCCTAACTTCACTGTGTCACCGGTAGAAAATCTTCCACGAAGTTAACATACGTGATCTCCAAACTGTCGTTCGATGGGCTGCCTTGTGGCAGTCTAGATAAAGCATCAGCACAATTTTTTTTTTATGACTCATATTCTATTTCATAATTATAACCGGACAATAATATTGCCCACCGTTGTAAACTAGAAGCTGCCGTTATCGGAATGCCTACCTTATTACCGAAAATGTGCGTTAGTGGTTTATGAACCGTCCGATAAACTTTCGGCCGTACAAGTATTGATGGTATTTCCTGACCATAAACGAACCAGAGTGCTTCCCTGTCAATTTGTGAATAAGCGCGCTCGCTTGTACTAATGCCTACCCCGACGCTGCTGGCGTCAGCCGTCAACACGAGCGGCAAGTCAGGAGAGTAATGTATCAGCACTTCACTTGAAGCTAGCTGCTGCTTAACCCCTTTGAATGCTTTTTCATATTCTTCATACCAATTGGCGGTAGCATTGTACTGACGTTCTTAAGGAATTTAGCATAATACATGGTCATGCCTATAAATGCCCGCAACTCTGAAACGTTAGATGGAGCCGGTGTATCAATTATTGCCTTGACTTTGTCAGTGCATGTCTGCACCCCTTCTTTACTGATTATATGACCTAAATAACTTATTTTTTTTAGCATAAAAACTACATTTCTCTTTTTTTTTTACCTTAAGTTTAAACGATCAAAAACTTTATTTAAATTCTTAATGTGTTCTTCGGTTGATGTTCCCGTAATTATAATATCATCTAAAAATACGCCCACGCTAGGTAGATAAATCCGCAAATAACTGTTCCAACACCTTTGAAATATACCGGGATTCGGCGACAACCCGTACCTTCACTAAACGATTGAACATAAACATGCCTTTATGTGTACCTATTTATGACGGTGTATTTCTTGGATTCATCAACCTCAAATTGTGCATAAGCCTGGGATAAATCAATTTTGCTGAAATATTCCCCCAATGTAGGCGTACCAATAAATCTTCTACCCGCGATAAAGGATAACGATCGACGCGCGACGTCCAAGACTTTATTTAGGGTTAGTTTATAGTCAGCACAAATTCTGATAGTACCGTCCTTTTTTACCACGGGAACGATGGGTATAGCCCAATCCGAGCAGTCCACAGGCGTGAGGATGCCGTCCTCCTTGCCGATTTCCTTATTAGATTTTCAACTTTATCTCTGAAGTATTAAGGCTCATGGTTGATTGGGAAAAGCTTACAGTTTTGGGTAGCTTGACCTGGTCCGTACCTTCCATTACTGCGTCATTGTCACTACTTTTGAACACCCCTCGTAAGGCTGGATATTCGCCGTACGACGAGTCCTCCGATGATGGCGTATGTCATGTAATTGGGTTGTATCCTAAAAAAATAATTTAAAGTCCATCAGATAGATTTATAAAAAATATTGAACACGTATTTTTTAATTTTTCTTTCATTCAAATACTTAGGAAGATATACTGATTTATAATGTCGCATCACGTCACGCTGTGGTACAAAATATACCACGGCGTGACGTAATTAGCCCCCACTCCGTAACTTTAATACGCTATATCTCAGTAGTTTTTGGTGATTTCGACAAAATAAAAAATACAGGTATTAATTTTTTTATTATCTATAAGACGGACTAATTATTTTTTTGATTTTCATACCTTGGATATATCCCTATTCCTGGGCATATTCCAAAATGCTTTCTGTAGAATACCTAAAGGATGGCTGTGTCCTACGCCTGTGCTCCAGGCTTTGAAGAAGCAGACCTGGGTCAGCAATTAACCTCTTCGCACGCCTCTCCACATCTTCTGTACTATTCCAGTCCCGCTCACATAAATAAACGTACCTATTCGAATTAGTGCACTATAATAGGTTAACAACAAAATACAATTCACGCGGAGAAAGTTCACAACGTTTTATTTTGAAATGAAATATATTTACAACTGTATGACCTTTAAAAAGATGAATAATATATATAATCAATGATTGGAATTAAACGATTTTTCAATAATTATATGCCTTTTCAACTTTAACAAATGTGGCATGATAACATGATTTATTATAATCACTATCTTAAATAATTTAAATTACTAAAATTAATTGAATAAACTTAACAACTAGCATCTCTAGATTGATAAAATAATATATATCCTGTTTCTGAAGATTTCTGTATATCGGAAGTTAGGCCGTAGAAGTCTTCTATAGCAGAGGCATCAATTTTCTGTAAAGAGATAAAATAATGTACGTGAATTAAAAAAAAAAAAATAGATGAAGCGTTGATTAATATTCGCATATTGTATAATGCGGGACCGCGAAGTACGGGGTAGTAGCGATGTTTTCGTTTTGACAGTTCACCAAAATTGGGTTGTGTCCTAAAAAATAATGTAATGTCCATCAGATAGATTTATAAAAAAACTAGCGACCCGCCCCGTCTTCGCCCGTGACAAATGATATAGGTACTAAGCCTTCCACAAGAAACGGCGGTTCTTCAATAAAAATAATGTCTACTGTGCCCAACAGCCAATATCTGACTCTGCAAGATACATCGACCTTATTGTCCATGGATAGCCAGTTCCACCACCTTAAAACAGAATGAAAAGCTACCGGGGTAGCAATTTTGTTCGAAATAATGGTCCCCCGCTCCGGCCCACTCACTCAAGTAGCAGGTGGCCGGCAGTGCGCGAGCGGCACGCGGATTTTTTTCTGGTGTTTAGTTTTGAATAAATCGTGATATCTCCTGAATGAAATAACCAATTCCAATAATTAAAAAGAGATCTGCTGCTACTAAAATTACCTTTGATATGACGTAGACATAAATTATGTTGTCGCAGACTTTTTGTAGACATTTTTAAGGTCTACAATACTGTAGTACATTATTTTGATCTATCTCATAGGGTTTAGCCAGGGTTTGCAATGTAAGCTCAAAAAATGGGTTTATTTTGCGACATGTGTTAGAAACCTCAAAAATGATCAGTGGTCCTCTTATATATTATGCATGGTACATACATAAAACCTTCCTCTTGAATCACTCTCTATCTATTAAAAAAGACTATCAAAATACGTTGCGTAGTTTTAAAGATTGAATCATACAAAGCGACATAGGGAAAGTAAAAGTGACTTATGTAGTGATATTGAACACGTATTTTTGATTTTCTTTCATTTAAATACTTAGGAAAATATGTTGATTAAAAATGTCGGATGTCGTCACGCCATGGTATAAAATATACCACGGTGTTACGTAATTAGCCCCCACTCCGTAACTTTAATATGCTATATTTTAACATAAAAAAATCGGGTCCTAATTTTTTATAAGCAGTGCGGTAGGCAACACGTTAGGCGTACATGCGCGGGTGTAGGGGGGCAGGGCACGCGGCACGTGGTCGCATCGCTATTCGCTCCGTCACAAATGATGTTGTCACTTTTGGAAGTTGGAATTAATTCGCAGAAAAAAAAAGATTATTTCAAAATTCATTACTATTGTCACTATGATGATTACATAAATTTCATATTGTATTTGGTCTTGTGTATACCTAACACTTATTATCCTTTAGGGTCGGACGGGGTTTTCTTTACATACTGTATAATATTTCTCAAGGGCTTTTTTGTCGGTACATCATAACTTTTTTCATCCTTTATCAATATAGGTACATAAATGAGGAATCATTTTTAAACTTTACTGATCTAAAGGCACCCTTTTACACATTGGCGCCATTCTCTTCATCACAAATTAACTAATTTTAATTTAAGTGCATCTTCTTCTTTCTATTTCATTAAGAAAAGGATGGAAGATAATATTTTAATTTAATCCTGTCAAATTAAGATACTCCATTTACAGTATAAACGCGATTATAAACATGGCGATCAAAAATACGTCAATTTAAGTCAGGAGCGGACTAATTTGACAGGTCTAAAGTAACATTTTATTTTCTGTCTCGAAGAAATCGGGGCCATTGTCTCAGTTCAGTTAGAGCTGGATAAAATTTTAAAGACATCATCATCATTAGTTTTGTAAGATCTAATAGGTAGCATCGGGCAGCCCTAAGTATTTATGTCCGTAATAACATTAACCATGAAAATCTAATAAGTAGGATCGGGCAACCCTAAGTATTTATGTCCGTAATAACATTAATCATGAAAATCTAATAAGTAGGATCGGGCAACCCTAAGTATTTATGTCCGTAATAACATTAATAATGAAAAATCACACAGTGCATACTCACATCTACCATATCATCGTCGAATAGCAACCAGAAACCGTGGCTCTTCACAATACTGATGTAGTGTCCTCGATTCGGGCCAGATCCACAATGCACCACCACAGCCACTAAATCGTACAACCTGTCCGGGTTCACCGCGTCGTCGGACTGTAAGGGAAAATGCTATACCATATGTATTCAGTTGTACTATAAGGGTTCATAATTGAATATAAAATATATAACCGAAACCGCTGTACCGCGCCTTAGGTACTAGCGATGATGCGAGGGACGAGGGGGGCGGGGCGTGACCATTGACGAATGAGCCGCCTGTACTACCCCCATACCGACTCTTGACGTCCGTTATGAATAAAACTGAAACGCTCGGCTAGGAAATTCTAACTAGAAACCGCAGTGAAGCAGTTTCAGTCAATTTATAAAAATTGTCTTTTAAAATAAGAAATTCATAATGATATAAAAAATTAATAGTTAAAAATGCAATCTTGGGGAACCATTTTTTTTATATAATTAAAAATGCTGTTATTAAACTGACCCTCTAAAAACTTATAAATCAAATAATGGGCGCTTTTTTTAAGGAATGACCTTCTAAAGAAATTTTCTTACTTTCTAATAATTGACCCCCATTTAATATTGCCGGGCTTATTTCACAATTTCTAAGCTAAGGTACTCCAACGAAATGGTTAGGTTGGAATAAGGATGTTTGCTGGGTAAAAAAATTGATTCTATTTAGTCCAGCAGTGGACGTCTTTCGGCTGAAATGATGATGATGATGATGATGAAATCAATAAAAACTGACAAATATAAAAGGCATCAAAGATCAGGAGTGGTGGCTGGTGACGTCACTGCACGCTAAAAAGTGTAGCGTGCAGTGACGTCACACGAGTTTTCAACGCACTGTGTCGTCTTCATTTTTTGTTTATATTTTTTGGAAATCTGACTGACGGACTAATTCGTTTTTTTTTTAGTCAAATACCCTACCTACCACGCACGAACCAAAATACTCGTAGTTAAAAAATACCAGCGGAATTGCGTAACACATCAGTAGCAATGGCTCTAATACAACATTCATTGCGTAGTTTACTTTGTTGAGCAAACAAATTTTCGAACATATCGAGCAATGTATTAGCAATATGCTTCAAAATGATTAAAAAATCAATCACACTCACCGTATTAAACAACCGCAGCTCCAAAGGAAAAACAACTCTATGAGACACTTTGATATGCCTATTATACTGTTCCATATACTTAAATCTCTTAAGGTGTAGAGCTAATATGAGTGGCAGCTTCTTCACTCTCATACGTTTCTGAGCTTCCTGATAGCTGCTACAGTTGTCACATTTGAATTTGTTGTCGTTGCAAAGCGTTTCAGTGTCGCTAAAGCACTTAAGACAGTGTGTTATGCTTGTGTTTTGACCGACGTCCACCTGTTATGACGACAAAGAATATAATGAGTGTTTAAGACTTATGTTTGTGATGCATAATAAGGCAATCACATAAGTTCAACATTCAAACTTCAATTCAATCATTCTTTTGTCACATTATCGGGAACGAAAAAGACAAGATGAAAATATCTTTGTTAATTAGCTTTTCAGTTTTTCAGGTATCACTTGGGCAGGACGTAAAATTCATTCAATTTTTGGAATTCCCTTTTTACCCAAAGGGTAAAACGGGACTTAACTACACCTTACACACAACTTAGAACGGGACCTAAGATTTTACTGTCCATCTCTCTGTCTGTCACCAGGCTGAATCTGATAGCTATGTACGAGTAGGACT
The DNA here is from genome assembly GCA_037179545.1 of Sesamia inferens. Taxonomy (NCBI): domain Eukaryota; kingdom Metazoa; phylum Arthropoda; class Insecta; order Lepidoptera; family Noctuidae; genus Sesamia; species Sesamia inferens. Next base: position 28,318,378 of record CM073925.1, read on the forward strand.
GTTAAAATTGTCACAAATGATGTATTTCTGTTAGCGCTATAACCAAAGCGCACTAGGCCGGTTTTACTTGTATGTAATATCATTGCATTTCGGAATATCTTGTAACTTGAAAGGGTTCTTACATATAGACGCGGGTTCCCAGTAAAGAAAATTCATAAAATCTGATTTTGAATACTAATCTTAAATGCACGTACAGACAAAACACGGCCAAAACAGCTGGTTTTGTTTTGGTTACAGGAGCATGAAATTTAGCACATGTGCTTACAAAAAGTGAACACTAAGGGTTTTTGAAAATTCATTCCCTAAAGAGAATAAACTTGGGATGAAAGAAATTGAAAATTATTGCCGAAAGAAAACTCCATGGGTCACAAGGCTAAGAAAATCAATAAAAAAACTTACCTGTAAATCGAAAAAGTGCTCGTCCTTGCTGCTAACAGTTTCACAATTGAGGCACCTGGTCTCGCTAGTGAGCGTACCCTGGAATATCTCGTGCACCCACGTCGGCTCTGCGTTCTGTGGCGCCGTACCGTTGCACGTGACGTTCTCGCCAGACGCATTCTTTTGTACTTTCAGTGTGCTTTGATTGCGTTCAGCTGCAAGAGAGTTTGTATTTCAGAAGTGGACTTTTTTATTGCATAGTGGTCTAAATGCTAGCACAGACTGACGGAGTGGCGGTCGAGAACGGTTGATCTATTGCAAAGCACACCGAGTGCTATCCTACTTAACAATCCGCCATGTCTCCGTAATTCTTAGAGCGTCCGCGTGTCCGAATGAGAATGTCAAGGTTGAGCAACGTGGTTGACAATTATGCATTATACAGTTTTTTTTTTTAATAAATTATAAACCAGCGCTTGACCGCAATCCCGTCTGATGGTAAGCAGTGACGCGATCGTTGATGGTAAAGCGCGCTAGTTTATTAAGAGCCTATTCACTCTAGCCTTGAAGACACTCAAATCGTAATGTGACGGAAACACCGACGCCGGCAAATTGTTCCAGTCCCTCGATGTACGCGGTATAAAGGAGGAAGCAAAACGCTTCATCCGGATCGCAGTGGTGTCAACAACGTAAGGGTGGAAACTCGCCGTACGACGGGTCGTCCGATGATGGAACGGAGATGGGGGAATTAAATCATGCAATTCCCTTGCACACTCACCAGAATGCATCCTATAGAAGACCGAAAGGCTGGCCACTCTACGCCTGTGCTCCAGGCTATACACAGTACAGTATGTTAAGAAAACCCTGTCCGACCCATAAGGATAATAAAGGTTAGGTAAACACATGACCAAATATAATATAAAATTTTACGTAATCATCATAGTACCAATACAAATGAATTTTGAAATAATCTTTTTTTCCCGCGAATTAATTCCAACTTCCCCGAAATTTGGTAATTTTTAAAAAAGTGACAACACCGGTATTATTATGAGCGAATAGCGTTGCGATCACGTGCCGCGTCCCCTGTCGCCCGCCGCCTGCGGAAGGATGCAAAACGCACATTTATTAAGTTACCTCTTTTTGAGAAATAATATTTTTTTTGGGGATTTTTTTTTTAAGTTTAGCCCGGTTTTGTATCCATTACTAGAATCAAACTACACAAATCATTACTAAAATCAACATAGTGTATACAACATGTAAAGAAAACCCTGTCCGATCTGTGAAGTTATTGTTAGGTATCGATAACTGATTCTACTAATGGATACAAAGCCGTGCTAAACTTAAAAAAAAGATCCCCCTAAAAAATAAATATTATTTCGCAAAAAGAGGTAACTTAATACATTTGCGGCAAACAACCCTTCCTTCGTACTTTCTAAGTATATTTTGGACACTAATGACTGATTATACAAGGTGAAGGAAAGCATCTTCAGGAAACCTGGACTTTCAAGTCTGAAATCGCCGCATTTAGCAAGCGTGGTGATTACGCTCAATCGTTCTCTGTACGAGAGACCAGCAGTGGGACGATAAAAAAAAGGTTGATGATGATAGTCGTGTCGCCGTAAGCACGCGCGCGTGGCCACGCGATCTATTCAAGCAATATTGGTCTATTTGCTAAGTAGATAAAGTTTAAAAAATTTCAAGCTGCCTGGAGAGGCATTGCCATTTCGGCGTGAATAGGTGCTAAAGACTTCACTTTTGGATTCACTGCACCATGTCACAGAGGTAATAATAAATTATGAGTCATTAAATTGATTATAATATGAGTTACAACTGTCATTATTTTCTAATTAGAATCTGATTCCACTATAGAAACTGGTTTTAAATGTTTTCGCCTTCATGATAGGTTTAGGGAGAAACAAAGAAGATAGCTAGAGCAGTATTTATAAATGCTATAGCAGTTCTTCTGAAATACTTTATTCCAACTTTAAGAAGAAAATCTCCAAACATCTATTAAATTAAACTATCATTTCTCCCTAAACCTATTATGTAGACGAAAACATTTAAAACCTATTTCTGTAGTGGAAGCAGATTCTAATCAGAAAATAAAATGTCAGGTGAAACTCAGTGCCTAAATTCTGCATATTCTATTGTAGTATACTATAACCATAAGTCGGAATAGGTAGAGTGAATTGGGGTCATTGATCGGAAACATATATATAAATATGGGCATTTCTCCGGATTTACAGAATTTGATTGTTTTTATTTTTCAACAAGTAAATAATAAATTAGTTTAGTTTTGTTACCTTCCTTTAAATTAATTGAGCAGTAATAATGTCATTACCAACATTAACAATATTACATTACTTGGATCTGGAATTACGTTCCAGGAAAATGGCTTATCCACATTATTCTTTCTGTGAACATTTATGATACTAGTACCAAAAATCACTCTATGTATTCCGACCTATGACTATAACATTTTGGAATGGGTAAACAAGAATCAATAGTAAATTTTGACATACAATACTTCAAATCAATTATTTAACTTAGACTAAACAAACCAGTATAACTTGCTTTCATAATTACGGCATATTTAATTACTTTTATCATTTGACGAAATTAAAAATGTTGATGTTGTATAAAGTTGGTGGTGTGAGTCAATAATGACAATGTTTCAGTATTTATTGTTACTTACCTAAAATAATTTCATTTATATGATTGATTAGAAAGTTTAGGAATTCATGGGCATCTTGTTGCATATAATTATCAAACTCTTCTGTAACAGAAATATATAGGACACATTATGAGGTGAGAATATTTTGAGCTCGCAAATTATAAGAAAAAAAAAAAAGAAAAAAATACAAATTTTGAAAGGTTTTGCAGATTTCTATTCACAACCTACAATTTTAAATGAAATTTAAATCATGGTAATATCTTACCTTTTTCTTTTCGCAACCTAGCAATAAACTTCTTAGGCGCTATAGAACCTACTTTCTTTTTCTGTGTAGCAATACTATAAAATAAGTCTGCGAGGCATGTCAGAAGGGTCTCTTTTGTTCTCTTGTTCTTAGCCTTATACTCTAGGACTTTTTCTCTGAATGGGCGGCAAAAATATAATGCTTGCAACACTGAGTTACTATAACATGTATTGCCAAACTGAAAAAAAGGAAGAATTTTAAAATTGATTCTTATTAAAAATTTATTTTGTCTTCATCATCATCAAATTATAATGTTTGGCTTGTTTATAGCAAATGCTGTAATATTTTTACAAATTTTACATAAGTTGAATGACTTCCAAATTTAAAGAGGCTTGTATGGACGACAGCAGGTGAAGCTACCCGAAACTGTCAGTTATTACCAATCAACCGCAATCGAGCCTTAACACTTTAGAGCTAACGTTGAAAATCTAATAAAGAAATCTGACATATTGTAGTGGCTTGATGTGCTGTCGTCTGTACAGTGATTGAGTTTTCAAATGCTCCTTTTACAACCTAAAAACTTATTCATGTATTTATTAGAATCTCATAGCAACTAGAGATCTGCTACCATGTAATTTAATCATTGTAGGAAAATGATTATAAAATGATAAGAACTTCTTATCTTATTCACATACATTAAATTATATTCAAGCACTGCTCTGTGAAAATTTTTGATAATATCCCTTTAAAGGTTTAAGTACTTTGATGACATTATCTACATTTTTTTTTCAGTGATGACAATATTTTTGGTAGACCACAAATGCTTGTCTATTTTTATAAATAAATATTATTTAATTCTAAGTACACTTATTAAAATAAGAAATTAAATTGTAATTACTTAAGGAACAACTTACATTAACTAAACCAAAATAATGTTCATTCGGTGGGAACTGCTCTGACCCGATATCTCTTTCTAGTTGTGATATATTTGCTCCCTGAAATGAAGATGAATGCACCATTTATTGCAAATCCATTAAAAATGCCGACGTTTATTAGACGTTGCAATACCACTAATTTCTCTTTTATCTTTGTGCGCTATGACAGCACGTCTTCAAAACTAATACTCTAATCTCTTCCCAACTTGTAATCATAATTACCTGATTAATTAACATATAATTAAACATGCATTTCTCTCACCATTCTATGTTGGAAATTAAGGCCGAGATCCTGACATATTGACATTTGCAATTCTGTTTTAGCAACTTATTGACTGAATATACGGTTGTCACGGCCGATTATTTTTATTTTTCTAAAACGCTGCACTTATTTCTGGAAACATAATTGGAATTTCTTTTGGAAATGGGCAAAATAAGCACAACAGTTACGATTATGACATTACCACAGACAAGCAAAGATTAGAGAGTAGAAAAAACAATAGTCAAAATCAAAGAGGAAAGCAATGAAAGCTCAGAGGAATCGATATCATGTAGGTAATTTAAATGAAACGGAGATTTTTTTCATAATTTAATGGTTTACCTAAGTGTTTCATTATCAATAGTTATTAAGGTTTTGTAGGAAATCAGTCAGGCAGACTTTGAGTTCTTTTCCCAAAAGTTAAAACGGCAACAAAACTCAACGTGAGGTATATACATACGCCTTATGTTATTTTTTTATTTAAGCCATTTTTTCGATCAAGAACTATTCAGCGACATCCGGCTCAGTCAAGTTAATAATAAGTACAATTATACAATTTTACTGTTAATTCGACTTACAATCGAGTAATTTCTTCAATCATTAGCCAATGCTTTTTTTTGTTGGCACGACTGTTCTATAATGTCAAAATTGACAGATCCGTCTTAAAACTAAATAAAATATAGATTCATTATTTGCTAATATTAATCAAAATAACGTATGATTTCAGTTATAATTTTTTATATATATATATGAAAGTTAAACAGACGAATTTCGGGGAAAACACACGATTTTCGTGCAGTTCAATGTAATTGCTATAAAATTTGCTATCATTTATGACTGTATTTTTTATACAGTCCGCTTTATTAAGTTTTGGAACGCATTTAAACAGTAAGTGTCAAGTGGTAGTGTGGTACAGCATCTGTGCTGCATCTCGCGTTTTGTATCTTCTCCCGTCCGGCCGCACCGGCCCGGCTCGCTCCACTTCACCGATTCAGATTTCAGTACCGATTCATCCCGATTGTGTTATCTATCCGGGAGCGAGGAAGTTTACGTGTTCGTGTTGACGTGGCGGTATCCAACGGGTAATTATTTTAACTCAAAGTTAAGCAGAATTGTTCATTTAAGAAGGTATTTTAATTAATTCATAGGAATCTTATTAGTTTAGAATTTTATCGTATTTCAATTCTTATTAGAGAACGTAAGTTGTTTAACATTTTTACTTTGTTATAGATCGAAATGCTGAGATCACTGTTTATTGCCTTGGCCGTTTCGGCAGTTTTTGCCGGGGTGCCGACTCCTGAAGAAACAAAGCGTATTATGGACCGTCTCTCGGAGGCTGAACACTTTAAAAACGAACACCATAACAAACAGTTTGATCATGATGCCTTTTTAGGTGAAGATCAGGCAAAGTCATTTGATCAGCTGCCTGCTGAAGAGAGTAAGAGGAGATTGGGGTGAGTTGAAACAAGTTACCTTATATCTTCTTGAACATTCTGTCTGGATAAGTTTACTAGACTTTCTATTATTAGCAATTTTTTGAACTGATATTTACACATTCTATCTGACTACTATCATTCCATCATCATGACCAGCTCCTGCCTTTCTTTACACTGACTGACTGAAATACCACTTAACAATCTCATGAAATTAAAAATGTTGATGTTGTATAACGTTGGTGGTGTGAGTCAATAATGACAATTTTTCAGTATTTATTGTTACTTACCTAAAATAATTTCATTTATATGATTGATTAGAAAGTTTAGGAATTCATGGGCATCTTGTTGCATATAATTATCAAACTCTTCTGTAACAGAAATATGTAATACCCCCACCATTGTATTACATTGCCAGTCCACTTTAGATTTGTAGCATGATGTAAAATAACTTATTTACCGTATTTACAGGCACTGAGCTATCAAATACATACATTTATTCAAATTTGCTTTGTGGTTCCCAAGATTAACAATATTAAACAAAAAAATTGGTTGTCTGTAGAACTCCGTCTACTGCCGATATTTGAACGTGACAACGTCTATTCGCTCTAGGGGTGGGGGTAAAGTAGGCGTGGACTCCGTGTGGCGTCAGATTCGGCCGTTACGGTGTTTTCGAGAATGACTCCACGCCGTACCAATTTAATAGACGTTGTCACGTCAAAAAAAAAAAAACAATATTCAACATTGAAGATTCAAGCAAGTTCCAGTTAAACGGCAGAAATTCTTATTTCCTGCATCTTGCGATTATCTCTGTGTGTCAATGATCTCGCCCACACAAAGTGGGTTAGTTTAACCAGTTGATAACGGTTCAGACCATCTGTGTATACAGTTTAGTTATTTTTATAGATGATGATTACAGTACACCTACAAGTCTACATAAAGTCAAATATATTTCTTGCATTAATTGGACAATGCTGGTTTGTCCTACATCAGATAATTTTTTCTGAGGAATTATTTTGAATTTTTGACACTTGTTCCATAAAAAGATAAAGAAAGAAAAATAAACAAATTTATTCTACAAATAAAAATTATCCGTAAATTGAAAAATGAGCCTGTAGGTAATTATTTATTTAGCGGGAATAAGAGTAAATATGAAAATATTTTAGAGGCCTTTTATTCCAACTGAAATGTTTCCTTTAGACAAGCTGTGCATTCAGATTTGATTAGTTTATAATCAGCGTGTAATTTCTCCATGCAATTTAATTTTCCATTAATTTTGTTAATGGATATCAATTTACTGAGTAACATACATAAATAACCAGCCTATATATAATGTTCTCATTGCTGAAACACAAGTCTCCTCTTGGTAAAAGGGAGTGGACCGTCATCCAACATGCGGGCTCAGTGTGGATTGCTAGATGTCACAGTTCTTTGGAATTGTGGTTCTAGAATATGCCATAATGCTATAGAGATAAAGTTAAAAATTTAGTAGAGAAAATCTGACACATCATAGTAGCTTGATGTGCTGTCGTCTGTACATACAAACTAGAGATGTAACGGATCATCCGGACATCCGGCCGACCATGTGGCCGGATAGCCGGATACCGGCCACCGGATATCTGGCGAAACTTAGCCGTTTGCGCAGGTGGCGATAACCTGTGACCTGTGTGTTTTTATCTCAATTCAGTGCGAATTAATCGCAATTGCGACCTTTATTCTTGATGGGCAGCTAATGCCAAACAATACCCCAATTTAATAAAGTTAGCTAAAATCTATCTTTCTGCACCTTGCAGCTGTGTGTATAGCGAAAGACTTTTTCTGAAGCTGGCCTTATTTATGAAGCAACTTAACCTCTTTAGCTATGATTATATTGATTAAAGATTATATTGACGACAAAAAGGCTTGGGCTTGAGCTGCGTCCGATTTCTATGCTTACACTGATTGTTCTTTGATTTTTCCTCTCGTAGTTTAAATTTGCAATTGTTTGTTTTTTCTTAACTCAAAGCCAGTACACACTATGTAGCCAGGCATATTGTACGTTACGGAATTGCATCGCTGACAGGGGTCTTCGGCACTGGTGCAGCTGCACAGGAGCTAAACTTAGCATTCGGGAACACCGTTGGAGCTGCTGAACCTTGGACAAAACTGTCTTTGCATTGTGTAGATTCAATTTCTTAGTATTGTATAATTGCATGGAACACGTGTAAGCACGATCTATTTGCTGTAAAGCATCTATTTGTTGGGTTAGTCGTTTATTGACTTGATAGTGCTATGGCTGTTGAGAGTATGTCATGCTCACTCAAATGTCTCGCTGGTGGTGGCGTGTGTGTTGGGTCATTAGGTTCCCTTCAATATGGTTGAGCTGAATGATGCTGATCCATACGTCATGTTCGTGAACGGACGCCGTCAGAGGGGACTGGTCATCTCTTAGCTGCTACGGCGTATTTTAATTTCTAAATTGTTGTTTTTTTTCCCATAATGGACGCTCTCAGCGTACAATATGTTTCTGCATCGTTCTCACACGATTGATTTCAAAATGAATGATGTAATCAAATATTTGTATCAATAGCTTGATATTTTAAAAGAGTGTCCATGGAGTTTCTTGCCCGTTCTTCTCCATAGGTACCTACTTTTTGGAATGGGCGACTAGCTTCACCTTACTGACTGACCGAACTTCTGACAATTCAAAAGTGCCTGTAACTGGTTTATTTGAAATAAATGCTTTGATTTGATTTGATTTGATTTATGACGCAACCACCTGCTACCTCCCAATGCAGAGAAATTAGTATTCATTCATTCAATTCGGCTGGATAGTATTAGGACGGCCGGATAGGTCACCATTTTATTAATTTGTTATATTTCATATACACACAGCAACCTACATTATAATGAAGTACTTAAAAACTTCACCTATCACAGTTTACTGACCCCATTATCAAGTACAACTGTGAATAATTTGATTGACTCTTTCTAGAATAATTGTGGACAAGATCGATGGAGATAAGGACGGCTTTATAACGCTAGTGGAACTAAAGGATTGGATCCGATACACTCAGAAGCGGTACATCACTGAGGATGTTGACCGACATTGGAGGCAATATAACCCTAACAATGATGAAGAAATTCCTTGGGAGGTGAGGAGTTTGTTGAATTAATTAATTTGTAGAAAATATAAAACTATGCCAGCTTTTCAAGGTCAGCGAAGAACATAAAATCGGTGGTTAAGAGATATTAAATTCAACTTTAGGATCTTCTGCATAAGGTTAATAATAGTATGGTAAAATAAAAGTAATTGATGCTCCATTGGGTAGGCAGTTACTACGGATATGATAACGGGAGCATTTATCGCCTTATCTACCAGGAGTTTTATCAAATACTAATTATCATTCGCGTCATTTTTTTTGGCCACCCATGACCCATTCGCATTAATGTATCGAATTTTTTTTATAGACATACCGGAAGAACGTTTACGGTTTTATGGATGAAATGGACCCGAAGGAACTGAAGCTGCCTAACAGTGAAGGTTTCACTTACACCAACCTGCTGAAGAGGGACCGTAGACGGTGGACTTATGCTGGTAAGCAGCGCCACGTCCTGGCTCCGGCCGCACGCCCTCAGCAACAGCTGCTAAAGCTCGCTATTTCACGATCATTAGGGATTTTCTATTCATAGAAATAACTTTCGTTACGAAAACCCTTTTGTGGAGGCATGAGGAACAAGGAGTAAAGTTCACTCATCCTCCATAGAAAAGGGAGGATCCTCCGACTAGACGGGCGTTATGTCTGGCGGGCACTTTCCCAACTGTAGATTTTGAGAAGTTGTATGTATGCTAGTTGCACGGTAAACTCCTATATCAAATCATTGAGATATTAAATTTTTTAATTTATAGAAATTGGTTTAACTAAACATACAAATGTGAATCGGCGCCGCTATATACAATTTCTGCGCATAATAGTACTTACATATAGTGGCAAACATTCCTTCTTGGTTATTATTTGACCTGCTTATTGTTCTATTGGAAGTTCCATTCAATTGAAGGAAATAGGTCATTGTTGGGAATGTAGGCGGCAAAACAAGCAAAAACTAATCGCAATTGTGATTGTAACTACGGTAACTGATACGGTAATCAAAGAGGTTATGCTAAGTACCACACTCCGTTCGTAATAAGTAGTGGTCGGCTATTCCAGCGCTTAAATACCGAAACTTGATTTGATGAAAGAAAAATATGGATATGCTTTTCGATACACGTAGTTAACATGTAAAATAATCCATAAACAGACAACATAATTTCTTATCCCACACTGTGTGAGCGCCGATGGAAAATAGTCTATTTGAAGTCAAAAACGATTGTATGGACGGTAATAAAGGTCTGTATAAATCTCTTAATCTTATTCCGAAAACAGTACTAATAATTTCGAAAAAAAAGGGATAAAAATATGTGCTGTAGTTAGTATTTATTGGGATCTCCAACAAAGGATACGCAAATAGAATAGAAAATTACAATAATAGAGTAAGGCTCTTACGTGTGCTCCTTCAATTACAAAAGACCATGGCATGCGCACACGCATAACTAGGTCTAAACTCGATACAAATAGTGAAAATAAACGATGAGCGCAAATTATAAAATTAGAAACATAAAATTAACATAAAATAAAGTATTTAAAAAAGCTAAATATTATTAATTTCTTAAATGATTTTTGATTACTTAAATGAGTTTACCCAGAAATAATCAAAATACATGAAGTATTTTGATTATTTCTGGGTAAACTATCAAAATAAGAATTGTTTGTTCTGTTCGTAATAGTAACTTAAATCTGAAAATACATAAAAATGTTTACATTTCTAGACGCTGATGAAAATGACGCGTTGAATCGCACGGAGTTCGCTGCGTTCCTTCACCCTGAAGACTTCTCCCAAATGAGGGATGTCGTGGTGCTCGAGACCATGGAAGATATCGATAAAGATAAGGTAAAGCCGAAGAGTTTGTTTGAACGCGCTAATCTCAGGAACTACTGGTCCGATTTGCAAAATTCTTTTTGCGTTGGATAGCTGATTAATCCAGGAAGGTTTTAGGCTATATAATATCACGCTGCGACCAATAGGAGTGGAGCATATAAAAAAAAAAACCATCGAAACCTACGCGGGTGTAACCACGGGGCGCTAGATACATATATCTTTTTGGTTCACCGACAGTGGTCCACTGAGGACGTCTCTCGGAGACGCGGCATTCTATATGCAAAATGTCATCATCATCAGCCTTTTTTTATTGTCCCACTGCTGGGCACAGGTCTCCTCTCATACAGAGAAGGATTGAGTGTAACCACCACGCTTGCTCAATGCGGGTTGGCGATTTCAGACTTAAAGTCCAGGTTTCCTCAAGATGTTTTCCTTCACCTTATAATCAGTAATTGTTGTCCAAGATATACTTAGAAAGTACATATAATTTAGAAACATTACATTTGTAGGTACTTGCCTGACCTGAAATCGAACCCGCACACTCATACTTGAGAGGCTGGTGTTTTTACCACTAGGCCACCACGACTAATGTATATATATGTATGCAACAATCACCTTATTAACATTACAATGAAATAGATTGATTATTCTGTAATGAAGATAATATCAGACTCCAAAAAAGCTAGATGATGTCCACGTTTACTATTTGACGAAATTGCGAAGAAAGGCCTAAACAAGCTCGTACATTACAATCTTTCTAAAGTCTCAATCTGCACGAAGAAGTTGTTCAATAATAATAATAATAATAATAATTACACTATTCATTTTAGTAAAATCAAAATGTATCTAATACAGAAACTTTGCATTAAAATAGCCTAGTTTATAGAAAGTCTAATGGTGTCAGGACCCTGGAATGGCGTTTACATGGCTCGCAATCAGACGGCGAGAACTGAAATCTACTAAACGATATCAGTAATAGAACTTAAGTTTTCTTATCATATAAAACTTATTACTAAAAGTTTTACTCAATATTGCAGGACGGCAAGGTGTCTCTAGACGAGTACATTGGCGACATGTACAAACCTGAGGATGGCGAGGATGAAGAGGAGCCTGACTGGGTCAAGCAGGAGAGGGAACAGTTCCATGGGTACAGGTTAGTGTAATATTTTTTGGACTATGAAGTGAACATACTATTCACTGTTGACCGTAATCTTAAGGCCTTAAAATGAGAGTTTATTCGAAAATCGAAACAAGTGGACGTTGAAATCAAACTGGCATCCACGCAAGTTAAAAAAAAAACCGGCCAAGTGTGAGTCAGACTCCCGCACGAAGGGTTTCTTATGGTATCTTTAAAAACGAAAAAAAGAAAGTTCTATTTGCGTTACTAACATGGAGCAGTTAAAGGCAAAAAATCACGTTTGTTGTATGTGAGTCCCCCTTAAATATTTTTTTTATTTTTAGTATTTTTTGTTATAGCGGCAAAAGAAATACATAATCTCTGAAAATTTCAACTGTCTAGCTATTACGCTTCATGAGATATAGCCTGGTGACAGACGGACAGCGAAGTCTCATGAATAGAATCCCGTTTTACCTTTTAGGTACGGGATCCTAAAAAGGAGCGAAGGCATGTTACATCTGAAATATTGTAGCATCCTACAATATTTCAGCTGTCTTCAGGCGCTTCAAGTACCGAACTATGAAATTGGATATTATTCCCTATTACTAGTTCATTGCTCTTTCGAAATAATGCAGTCATTCATATATTTATACACAAATCATGCTAATCTAATAAGCAGGCGGCACTCGGCTACTGCCTCGCTACCACAATAATATCAATTGGGCTCCATTGGATGTATTGACACTGAACAATACGGCCGGTCAGTTTGTGGTCATGCATTTATATTAACAATTTATTATGACATTCAATAGCTATGGTTCACATATGATGGAGTAGCTATGTTTTACGTTGGATGGTCACAAGGAGGGCCGATGACCTTTAGAAGGACACAGGACTTGCTAAAAAACCGGCCAAGTGCTTGTCGGACTCACGCACAAAGGGTACCGTACCATTGATTTATTCAATTAAAGGATTTAACTTATTTGTATGAAAGATTACGCGGTAATAAGCGGTTTACGAATTACGAGGTATTAAAAAAAAACTACTTACTAGATCTCGTTCAAAACAATTTTCTTTGGTAGTTTTTATAGTTATGTACATCATGTGTTTTTTTAGATTTGTCATTTTCTTATTTTAGAAGTTAGAGGGTGGCTATGTCGGCTACTCTCGTTCTTCTGCGGATCTCCTCATTCCTGATTCGATCGCGCAGTGAAACCCCAAGCATAGCCCTCTCCATTGCCCTTTGAGTGACTTTGAGCCTTCTTATAAGGCCCATTGTTAGCGACCACATCTCAATTCCATAAAGTCATCACTGGCAACACACACTGGTCGAAGACTTTTGTCTTGAGACACTGCGGTATTTCGGACGAGAAGATTTTACGTAGCTTCCCGAAAGCAGCCCAGCCGAGTTGGATTCGACGATTGACCTCTTTCTCGAAGTTGGACCTTCCTAATTGGATAGTCCCAGGTACACGTAGTTGTCAACAACTTCGAGAACAGAGTCTCCAATCTTTATAGGAGTCGGTACAACACGGGCATTAGACATGACTTTCGTCTTGTCCATGTTCATTTTAATACCGACTCTCTCGGAGGCTCTACTGAGGTCTTCGAGCATTGTACTCAGGACCTCCGCGGTCTAAGCCATGACTACGATATCATCAGGAAACCGAAGTTTATGTATAATGAAAACAAATCCAAATCTTGCATTTAAATGCCAGACGAACAAAAGTACAAATAAAATTCATTACACATTTCGCCGTATAGAATAGTATGTATTCTAAATTATAAAATTTGAGTTTGAGATACGAATGAAATCGACAACGGAACCATTTTTTTATAGTCATTACCAATTTAGACACCTCTGATTTATGGTAGTGTTTTGTCCTCTTATATTAGTTGAAGTTGTGTATCATGGACTCTTCAATGAAACTCCGTAAACGCATAACTATTTATATTTGAGATACATACAATCTGAACAGAGGTTATTGATCGACTGACTTTATAAATCTACCTATCTGTAATTGAGTAACGTGAGTCTTGTGATCTCATCATACTAAAAAAGGAAATGTGCTGCAGGCACAGTAGCAACAAGATTATTAAATTAAATGTTATTTATTTGCAATATTTAGTTGTAGTTTTTAGATGATCGGGTTTTATAACAGTATCTCAAACAATTCCCTAATACTAACATGCATATCAGCTAGCTCATTTTTTCCAACCTAGGTCATTTTCTCGAAGGAATAATTTTATTAGTCGATTGAAATATCAGCTCTATGTAACTTAAAGAAAGTCGAGATTGGAGCATGTGAAATAATTGATTGCTCAAGTACGGTGTGAGAACAAAATACCTAATTATGTTTTAAATTTGATTTCCGTTGTTGTGGTTTTGACTTGGAAAGAGGGTATTTAATAACTATTGGAAAATGGTCACTACCATAAGTAGAGGTAAGAGTGTGCCAAGTTAATAAAGAGGCTAAAACTAGGAGAACAAATGGAAAGGTCAATTGCGCTTTGGTTTTGATTGGGTGCACACCGACGTGTGGCTTCTCCTGAATTTAAGATACATAAGTGGTGTAAGTCTATAATATCTAGTAATTCATCCCCATAACTGTTAGATGTTGAACAACCCCATGATGGGTGATGGCAGTTAAAGTCCCCTAAAACCCTGCCGGTTTCCTCATTATGTTTTCCTTCACCGTCTTTAGAGTACTGGTGATGAAATAATTTAAACTAAGTAAGGCGACCTGTCGTCGTAGAGATCCATGGGGAAGCCTATGTCCAGCAGTGACGTCTGAAAGCGCCTGATAGGGTTAGAACCTACGACCTACATCTTGTAAGTCGCAGCAGATCTACTAGGCCACCGCTGCTTTCTTTGACTAGACTCTCCGATACAAACACGTCACAATTAAATACCACATTTTTCTACAGAGACACAGACAAAGACGGCTTCATGGACGAGAACGAGGTTAAAGACTGGATCGCACCTCCCGAGTTCGACCACGCTGAAGCAGAAGCCAGACACCTAGTCTTCGAAGCAGACACGGACGCCGACGAAAAACTCACTAAAACAGAGATTCTGGAAAAATACGACCTCTTTGTTGGCTCGCAAGCTACCGACTTCGGCGAAGCACTCGCCCGCCATGATGAATTTTAAATAAGGAATCTGTGTGTCTCAGAAATGTTGTTTAAAGTTAAGTGTTAATATCGCCTATTTCGAAGTCTTCCATTCTCTGAAGAAAATAATGCGACGATGCAGTCCCCGTCGTTATTTAGCTGATGCCAGTATACAATTTCTTTTCATAAAAAAAATCTGGTATTGTTAGTTCTGTGAATATTGGAAGTGTGCTCGATAAATCCTTTTTTCCTTAAAAGACTATTAAAAACCAGTCATAAAATAAAATAAAAAAATTACTAAGTAGCTAAAATAATTAAAGAGTGTCATGAAGCAATGTTTATAGCAGTAAATAAAAAAGTAAATAAAAAGTATATAAAAGATACAAATATTTTGAGGCTGGTAACACTTCAGCACAGATTATAAAACTAATGCATGTATTTTTAATTTCCATAGAGCACAAGTTGCTTTTGCATACAGTCTTAACTTTTTATAATAAATGGATTTTTAGCCATAACTATAACTTCAGAATCTCTGTGTGGCATTAATACTATTATCAATTAACTTAGATTATAAGTATTTTAGTTTCTAATAACAAAACCAAAGTTTCCAGTGAAAAATATACATGAATTCATGATCTTAGAATATTTCCGAAAATTTATTACAATGAAATATGTTTAAATGTGTATTATTTAGTTTATTTACGTATATTTGCATTTATTAAACTTAACAATTTTACTATAGGTATTTTAGATATTGGGCAGAAGGAATGCAGAAATCTGGAATTAGAAATTATATTACTTTAAAATTGTGCAAAATTATTGAACATTCCATATAGAAACTTCTATTACATTATTTAGCATGGATCTCTATATGAGCGAAAATCAATTTTCAATGTACATATGTGCTAGAGTGAATGGGCTCTTAATAAACCAGCGCACTTTACCATCAACGACTGCATCACTTCTTACCATCAGGCGGAATCGCCATCAAGCAGTAGTTTATAAAGTTAAAAAAAGTACATACTTCCATCATTCATCTGAACCATTTTGCTATCCCATTTTATTTTGGCGCAGCCAAGATATTACAGATAAAATAAAATAATTTTGTATTGAGAAACTCTGCATTTCTTCTTCTCTCTGTAATAAGTGATTGGTACTTACTAAACATTATAAGAAAAAATAATTATAAAAGTAAAAATATAATAATTCTAACTACATATCGTCGCCGTAGAGTGAAAACATCGTAAGTGGAAAAATAGTAACTTTTCAGGAGGAAGAAAAAACTGCATGCTGTAAAATTTTTGTACGGCGACTTTATTAATTATTAATTAATATGGAGATTTAACCCGTTTTCATACCCAAATCGGTTCAGTACTATAAGATAGCCCAAATGAAAATGAAACTACACGTTCGTTGCTAGGTATTCACACGAAACTGACA
Source organism: Sesamia inferens (assembly GCA_037179545.1). NCBI lineage: Eukaryota > Metazoa > Arthropoda > Insecta > Lepidoptera > Noctuidae > Sesamia > Sesamia inferens. The sequence goes on from CM073925.1 coordinate 28,334,925, forward strand.
GCTCCGCGTGTTTACGAGGTTCTCGTTTAGTGTCATAGATGTCGCTACAAGTATCGAATGAGCAAATGAGTCGGATCAGGATGTGCGTAGTGAGGTTTTCTTCCCAGAACCGCAATAAAATAAATTTGAGCAAAAACGCATTCCCGAGGTTTTCACTCTACGGTGACGATATATTGTGTTCAAATAAAGAATTCTTTGTGAGCTTCACGGGTCCTCAAAAGTCCGAAAGTTTGACTATCAGTCTTACTCGATATCGTATTAGCGTAACTGGGTTGTGGTGGGCAGTTGCTCCTTGTACAATACCGGTATTCAACTGAATCCAGTTAGAATGGAAGCCGACCCAACTTAATTGGGAAGCAGACGTAGATTGTGTTCAAATAAAGTTCATCTGGCAAGTACAATAATGTATTAACTATGTAATGACAGCTTATATTCTATTGAAATAAATATTATTTTCCACTAAGTTCGTTGTTTTCATTGGTATTGATCATTCCAAATATCATCGCATGTGAACTGTACGGTTAGCGCAGTGGTTAAGCTATTGACTGCTTCGCTGCGTGTCGCGGGTTCGATTCCCGCACGGGCAAAATTTGTATGACCTACAAGTAGTTTTTTTTTTTATTAATTATAAACTAGTGTTGCAATCGTTGATAGTAAAGCGCGCTAGTTTAATAAGCCCATTCACTCAAAAAACGTAAGTGAATAGGAAGGAAGACTGCAGTTGAGCGAGGTGATGCACCGACAGGGAGACTGATCTGGAGACCCTTCACGACCAAACTCCCGACAACAACATTTGGCGCATCGTACCCGGCACACATCGCAACAGAACTGCTCAGACCCGTCCTCCGTACAGCTTCACCAGACATCATGCCGGAACACGACGAATCGCTTGGCGGCAAGACTGTCTGGTGGGTGGTAACTTCTGCCGGCGGCCGATGTTATGGCCTACCACCGAGGAAGTTGTTCCGAGTCTGGCTGTTTGTGTATGTGAGTTCTATGTTTGTAAACACACCCACGATACAATATTCCAAGTTTGGGGCAACGTTTAGTAAAAAAAAAGCTTCATTTTGACAGCTCAACAACTTTCATTGAGTTCTTTACGTTGTTGAGCAGACATATTTTTCGAACACATGGAGCAATGGATTAGAATGGAGTATTAGTCCAGTCAAAATAGACATTCCAGTTTGCATTAATTCCCAACAAGCTGGATTTTTGTGCAGGTCTTGAATACGTCATTACAAATGATATGTCAAAAGTCCCCATCGATCCCGCTTGTGCGTTGTTTTTTATTCGAGGTCAAAGGTCACAAATTTGCGTTTTTTGCGTATATCTCTGAAACAACGAGAGCTATCGAAAAATGGTTCAGACAAAGTTTGTAGATCGTAAAATTGTCTACAAAAAATATTTTAACACTTTTTCTTGTACGATGCACTGTTCTCGAATTATGGCTATTTTAAACATAGAAAATACGAATATACACTCATACGTGGCCAGTATGCATCATCGGGTTAACCATTTGAACAGAAAATATTAGAATATAGTTTTATTTGCCCCATGCACACAAGTACGTGAAAAATATACAATTCTGAGTGAGTCATCGTCCGTCTCTAATTATATTGGGCGGTTGGCCTTGAGAAACATCTGCCTGCGACACTCCATTGTTCGGGTCGAAACCTGTCTATACCTGCTTTCCGAAGGACATAGCTCTAGTAAATGCAGTCAGTTTTGAACGGTTTTTCGTAGTGAATAGACGTGTTTGTGCATTATATTCTCTTTTTAAACAGTGCCATTACAAAATTTTGTAAAAATGTCAGAAGTTTGCTTTATTTGCAATGAATCTTTGACTGAAGGCGAAATTGTGGTTGTTGATCGTGGGCTAAAGACTTTAATGGATTCAAGTACTGAAAGGGGTGATGGGTTCAATGAATATTTGAAGGACAAAACATCTGTAACGATACATAAGCAGTGTCGTAAAACATACACCCGGAAGAGCAGCATCGCTGCAGCTAAAAGACAGCGTGAGGCGGAGATAGCTACCACATCTGGGATTAGTCCTCCTCGTACTAGAGTACGAGGTAATGAATCGTCTTTTTGTTTCAAGAAATACTGTTTGTTCTGTGGCAATGAAGCAGATAAAACGGCTGAAATGAAAAAAGCGCAGCATCTTCGACGAAGAGTGTCTCAAGTTTCAACCCTTGACTTCAAGAAAACCATCTTGAAGGAAGCTCAGACTCGTTCTGATGAGCTAGCAAAAAGTGTCATTGCCCGCATTCAGTATGAATATGACTTAGTTGCTGCTGAGGCTATGTACCACAGTGATTGTTACACTTCGTTTCTAAAACCCATTAGTGGAGGTAAAATCGGTCGTCCTGAAAGTGATTCTATTACTTCAGCGATGGAAGAAATATTTGCATTTATTGAAAATCATGATGATTGTCAATTTTCAATACAAGAATTGAAAGATATTTATGTTATCCTCACCAATGGAATTCGTGTTCTCCTTGCTATGTATGGAGCTCCAAAAAAAAATGGAATCGATAGACAAGTATAGATATTTGAGTTTTGTGAAAAATACAAAAAACAATAAGAGAGTGCAGTTATCTTGTCTCCCTCCAACATCTGCTTCTGCTAATCAACACTTGTTTCGTGTGTTCTACCAAGTGCAAGTGTGGCTAGGCAATGATCTAAATCCTGAAGATTGGGGCTGGAAATTGATGAATAATAGTTTGGAGCCAATCCAGACTTTACTGCCACCTGCTCCAGAAAAATTACTCAATACAATTTTTTGTAATTGCAAAAAAGGCTGCACAAACAATTGCGGGTGCAGAAAAGTTGGATTGTATTGTTCATCGGTATGTACCAATTGTCAAGGCCAATCTTGCACCAACATTGAATCAAATACAACAGATGAAGATTGTTTCGAAATTGATGAGGATATAACTGATATATCTCTCTTCTTGGAGCAGTCTACACAAATCGAGCAAGAAGAGGAAGAAGACAGTGATGAAGAAGAAATGAGTGACTATGAAGAATTTGATGTTGAATGATGATGTAATTTTCTTGATGTTAAAATTTTCATTAAATTTAAATAAAAAAAAAATTTCATCAATAAAATAGTGTTCCATTACATTCCCTCGATCAAAATATATTGTGGAGTATTCCTACTGGGGAAACCACGTTAAAAAAAAAACGCCGTGTACACTACCTCAGAGGTGGTTCGGAAATGTGTGCATATAGTCGAAAATACGACTTTCCTGCGCTCTAAAGTCACGATATCTCGAAAGCGATGCTTTGTAGGAGAAAAATGTTGAGATATTTTTTGTAGACAATTTTACGAACTACAAACTTTGTCTGAATCTTTTTTCGATAGCTCTCGTTGTTTCAGAGATATACGCAAAAAACGCAAATTTGTGACCTTTGACCTCGAATAAAAAACAACGCACAAGCGGGATCGATGGGGACTTTTGACATATCATTTGTAATGACGTATTCAAGGCCTGCACAAAAATCCAGCTTGTTGGGAATTAATGCAAACTGGAATCATAATTTAGTCTATTTTGACTGGACTATATGTTACGCAATTAGGGTGCAGAATGGGTTCATCGAATGCGACTATTCTTAACTGCGAGGGTCCTTACTATGAGGTGTTAAAACCATCATTAAACCGTTGTAAAAAAGGAATAGCGCTATTTATCCTGTATAGCTCCATCTTTGTCTGATACTGGAATCATGATGATTTTAACACGTCATAGTAATCCATCAGAGCTTATTTTTAACCCCGACGCATAAATGACGAGGTGTTCTAAGTTTGACGTTTCTGTCTGTGTGTGCTTGTCTTCCGAACGAATGAACCGATTTTGTTTTTGTTTTTTTTTTATCTTGATTTAAAAGTGTTTTTGCCTATGCTTCATAGAGATCTATGTTTTGGAATGAGCAATAAGCTTGAATTGTTTACCCAACAGACAGTCTGTCTATTGAAAACTGTCTGTAATAATAGTTTAATTGGAAAAAAAGTTTTGACTTTTAGTTCACTACAAGAATCAATCTTAAATGAAATGAAATGTAATGAAATCGTTTCTTAAGCAAGTAGGATCACTGATCACTTTTATACGTCATATGTTTTTTTTAAGCTTTGTCTTTACATTTTCTATGACGGTATCATCCTCATCATAAGACACTATTTCTGTTCTGTGGACATATAAGGCTTTTCACTCAACCAGCAGCTACACTGCGAAGGTCATCGCCTGTGGGCGTCCCAACTTACGATTACTGTTTCGTGGTCTCTATTCAAGAACATGTATACCTCAACGATCAACAGTTCTACGGCTAATATGGCCCATTACCGCTTCACCTTGCTTATTCTGTGAGTTATGTCGGCAACTTCGTTTCTCTGCTGAATCACCTCGTTCCGGATTCGATTCCTCAAGAGCATTATTGCTGTTATAAAACATCAATACCTAATGTTTATATATTATTAATGTTTTTCACAAACATTAATAATGTTTTTCACAAACATTAATAATGTTTTTCACAAATATTAATAATGTTTAGTTTATACATTATTAATGTTTTACAATTTAATTTTATATTCGAATATTATTGCCTCTTCAAATGTAAGCGATATGGCCATCGCTTTAGTTATCGCCTCTGGTCCCAACTGACTTACCAGAAAGTGGACCAGCCAATCGAATCGACCAAATCTAGAGTTACTGTTCCTGATCGAATCCTACAATAATAGTAACGAGTCACAACTACACTTGAAGATGATTGCACGCCAGCTTCTATTTCAGTTTTGTTTACAACGGAAAATGCATTCTATAGAAAGCAAAAACCAAATTTGTCTACGCATCTGGGTTACCTACCTGTGTATGAGAGACAGTTGCTTTTTAAGTTGCACCTTTTTTATTCGTAACAACTTTTACCAAATTAACCGGTACGTTAACATTTAAAAACCATTCTGCCGAGGGATCAAGCACACTTTTCAACTCGAGACACTATTAAACTCCAGCAACAAACATGTTCATACATTAATGAGTAGTTCTAAAATAGGCAGGCGTACAGAATCCTGTTTAAAGTCGTTGAGTATTTTATCAAGCGTACATCGGTTGGCGTTGTCTAATTAATTGATCAGCACGGCGGAAGCAGCCGAGCGAATAGCCGATATTATTTTAAATTTAGTATTGGCCTTATGAGTTAGGTACCTATGCAATCCTGACTACTTTAACAGTTTGGAATAAGTTAGCAGTTAACTGGCTAAATTTAATCTAAGTGAATATATCGGGACAACAGCAGCAGTAAGCCTTTAGATTGAAATCCGAGGCTATATATATTTTATATACGTAGAAGTTTTGATAGATTACCTACCTAAGGTTTGCTTCCACAAATTAAACTCTGAACGTCTCCACCGATCGCACTAAGGGTTGTGATTGTTACGGATTTTCAATCTCGTCCGAGCGAGTAACCAACGGAGTCTCAAGGATCTACGATGGAACACATATACTTACCTAATCATTTTGATGCTCTGTAGAAACCAGAGGGGTGATTCTTGTAAAATTAAGAAAGTTTACAGTCTGCAGGGTATTTGCGTAGCACACTATCAGTAGCAATTGTGCTTCATTTTGACAGTTCAACAACATTCATTGAGTAATTTAAGTCGTTGAGCAGACACATTTTCCGAACATATGGATTAATGGATTAGCAATACGCTTCAAAAGATTCTAATTGATAGTAATAGCGTGTCACGCTATTAGGGTGTTGATCTGTTATAAATAGCTCTAATTTCCCTCCATGTATAACAAGTTTTCGACATTGATTGTCGCCGAGATCACATTGCGGCTAGACTTTGAATGTTCTTAATTACAGCGAATTAATTGGCGTAAAAATTAAAAGTACAGGGTCTTCAGATCCATCCAGCAATATATGTGTAGATCACAACTTAACACCTCTCCATCCCACACGGAGGACAACGTTTAACTAATAATTTTAAAATGGGTACTTTGGGCAAGGGACGCATTTCTATTGTGACAAGTATTAAAAAAAAAAGAAATGACGGTGTTAGTTCTCCCACGTTATTTTTACAACGCGGAACAACTCCAACGTTGTTTTATCGTTGGAATTGTCCCTATATGTTCTTCAACATAATATCTATACCTACTGCACCCACCTACCTACGCAAGACTGGATATCACGTTTGCTGTGCTCAGCGGGCCGGCAACTATCGATGTTTTCTGCTCATTTCCCTCACTCGGCGTCAAGAGACTGCGTCGTCGCACTCGACCTCATCGCTTACTCGATGCTGTTCGAATTTCGATGCACTCTTGCAGGACTAAGGGTACTCTGACTTCATTAACTTGTCGCTATGTTTAATTCATATTTTGATTTATATTTGTCGTCGATTATGGCAAGTTGGGTAGGTACCTGCTCATAATAATTTCGAGGGGTGTAGGATATAAGTATAGTAATCTTGTGTAGAACATATATTTTCCTAAAGATAATAAAGTACATACTTTTTTTTTTGTAATATTCTTTTTGTTCATCTCAGCGTTAATCCCAGTCGTATCCGAAGCTTTTCAGCTTTGGAGTCTAGGGTCCGCTTTACCAGTCTAACTGCTCATTTTGGCTAAACTTCGATATTTTCATGAAGCGACTGCCGTCTGACCTCCACAACCCGAAGGCGATATCGAAGCATTGCAGTTAGACCAATTGTAGGACTTTTGAGGACTCCAACAACCCGTAACGACTGCCATTAGATGTTCGTATGGCAACCGGGACCAACGGTTTAACGTGCTTTCCGAGGCACGACCAGACCACTGCAAATATTCATATTCATGCATACAAATATTTGCACTGCGCGGGGATCTAAACCGCGCCTCCTTGTGCAGCGGCCGCGTTCGCTACCGCTACGCCACGGAGGCTGTGAAAACTTTTTTTTGTAATTTTATAAACTAGTTTCTGAGACTGCGATCCCGGCTGAAGGTAATTCGTAATACAATCTTTGACATTAAAGTGCACTTGTATACCTAACTTGCTTCGTTCATAGATTTATTATAATTGTATATACAATATTATTTTTTGTATATGCAAACCCGAAACACGTATTTTTAAGTAAAGAATCTATGTATCAATATATATTAGGTATAAAACAAAGTCACTTTCTATTTCCCTATGTCCCTTTGTATGATTAAATCTTTAAAACTCCTCAATGGATTTTTTAATAGATCGATAAAGTGATTAGAGAGGAAGGTTTATTTATGTATTATAACATCCATTAAATTGTGGAGAAATATATTCTTGCGGTTTCTGATGTGATGTCGTAAATAATTACATTTTTGCCGCGTTTGCAGTGAAACGCAGGCTGAACCCTACGAGATTTAACAAAATAATGTATCTACTAAATATTGTACACATTGAAAAGCTCTCCAAAAAGTCCCGATAGTATAATATGTCTATCTCTTATGGATATCCCACAATAACAGTTTTTTGTCATTTACTTTTTATGACAAATACCTACCGGCAAATTTTCGAAGCGATTTCTTTGCTTTTAATAAATTATTTATTTAATATAGACCTATATTGCCCTTTACAGTATATATAATTTAAACGAATATTTTCGAAAATATTACAGATTTAAAAATTGCGGGGGCGGCTATGTTTTTTGTAGTGTATTTAGTATCAGCATTGTACCCGTGCGAAGCCGGGGCGGGTCGCTAGTATTTTATAATTTCAAAAAGATATCACGAAATACCACAAAGTTATGAGCTTGTTATCTTATCTGGTTGTCCAAACAAAAATATGGTCAAAATAGGGATGTTTCCTGGAAAAAAAAAGATTCTATTTAGTCCGTCATTCAGATTATAGAAAAATATTGGATACGTATATTTCATTTTATCAAATTAATAAAAAATTACAAATATAAAAGGCATCAAAGATCAGGAGTGGTGGCTGGTGACGTCACTGCTCGCTAAAAAGTGTAGCGTGCAGTGACGTCATACGAGTTTTCAACGCACTGTGTCGTCTTAATTTTTTGTTTATATGAAAAAAGAAAAAATACGTGTCTAGTATTTTTTGAAAATCTGACTGACGGACTAATTAGTTTTTTTTAGTCAACTACCCTATTGTGATCGTATATTGCGGGTCGGCCCTGTCTCACGCGCCTAGTATTATGATCTAACGTTAGCTCAGTTGTGCGCACGGTAACCACACTGCAACAATTTCTAAATATATCTGGGAAAAAATATAAAATTGTGTAAAAATGACTGGATTCGATTCAGTTGTTTATTCTGAACAAACTATATTTAGGTTTCTTATAAAGAAAAAATAAGGTTGTATATCGTAAATATCTATACCGGGTCGAACTGCAGATGCCTATATACAGAGTGGTGCAGACAATACGACAATAAATTAAACATCGTGTACCTCAACACATTCTCAGTCTACCCATAAAAAATCATATACATATGCCCATCAGTTTAGTCACAGGAAATTATTTTTCATTTTTCACATATTCTACATCATGTACATGATGATTAGATGTTGATAAGGAAGCGCTTAGAGGTTAATGACCGTCGCATCCTGCGGTACCAAACTTTAATAATAATGGCGCGTAAATAGCCAGTGGATACAGGATCGCGCTGTCGCCGATCGGAGGTCAGCGAACCAATATTTTTAAAGGATGTTCTATTCCGTTTGCAATTTTATGCGATTTAGTTTGATTGAAATTTTATTTTTTTTATTTTTGATGCTAGGTTTTTTTTTATATGATTTAGGATTATTTCTATGAACCATTGTTCGTGTTTTCATTTATTGTCGTATTGTCAGCACCACTCTATATATAGTGTAATTGTGACTTGTCACAATTAGATGTGTTAGACGTAAGTAAAATATAACTATTTAATTACCTAGGTATCTTCTATACTAATCTCTCCTACAGCATCCAACATAAGTACCTAGTCTTTGAAATTATAACCTTCAAAAACATAAAGCTCGTCAAACAAACTCGACGCTTATCTACAGAGATACAAAAAAATATTCAACACAATTTCCATACATCAGCCAAAGATTCGGCAACAAACGCCACAAAGCCCCGGAGACATCGAAGTCCCAACAAAGACGTGCCACAATTATTTATTTTACAGATGCAAATTACAAGTGCTGAAAATTTACGCGCGTGAATACGTAGCCAATATTCAGTCGCGTATTTTCGCCGCCCCGTAAAAGCAACCGCGTTCTCCTTACATATTTTTGCATACTTATACTGTGACAGTAATACCTTGGTTCATATAAGATGGCGAATTTGTATGATAATTTTCATTTTGCATTCACTCCAGTTATTCTTCTTCGCTGTATGTTGTGGATAGCGCTCCTGGGAAATTCAGCGGTTTTGTCGTGTGCCGTAGATATATCGCTGCTAGAAAGGTCCGACATTAATGTCGGTTACTTTATTTAATAGCCGATGCGGTTTGCTAAACTGCTCTGTTCGCACGCAAATTAGTGTTTAGTTCAAACCTCCAAATAACTTTTTCGCACCCTAACAGTTTCGAGAGAACTGGTGATTTAGGCTTAACCGACTTTTAATCCGCCATCTAAGTGAGTTTCTAACTAAATTTCATGACTGTTTTCATACTACATATAAATATTGTTACGTAATAAAGAGTATTCTATTCTTAATGAATATAACAGGAAATCTGCAGAAGAACGAGAGTAACCGACATAGCCCGAAGAATGTTACACACAATCATTTTTACACATTGCCCGTGGGATCGATACCCGCTGGGGCAAACAGGTTCTCGAGTGGCGACCACGCGCCGGATGACGCAGCGTGGGTAGACCGCCGACAAGGTGGACCGATGACCTAGTGAAGGTCGCGGGAAACCGCTAGATGCGGGAGGCGCAGGACCGGTCGTCGTGGAGATCCTTGGGGGAGGCCTATGTCCAGCAGTGGACGTCTTTCGGCTGAAATTTAAACACATTAGATGAGGGTTAAAGTTGTAACTCTTGTATTATGTATAAATATGTATTTCCTACCAGCTGCGCCATGCGGTTTCACTCGCGTAGGTTTCGATGTTTTTTTTATATGCTCCGCTCCTATTGGTTTCGCCTCTGAATCCAGGAAGGCTTCAGGCTGCCCATCGCTCGCCGCCCGCAAGCCTGCGCCTACGGTGGCCGGGAGTTTTATGTTGTCTCCCGACCAGGGCGTCTTCTGCGGCGGCTTGAGGTGTGAGGGCGCTGGGATTCCCTCTCCCTCAAGCGCTCCGCTTCCTCCTTTGCCAGCACCACTGAATTGCAGCCTAAGCCTTCCTGTATTCAGGGGCTATCCAACGCAAAAATGATTTTTCAAATCGGACCCGTAGTTCAGTTCCTGAGATTAGCGCGTTCAAACAAACAAACAAACAAATTCTTCACCTTTATATATTAGAATAGAAGCGCGCAGTGCTGCACACCATCACCCTATCAACTTTCACTAGTAAGCACTATTGAAAAAGTTATAAAAATGTTCCGTTCTATCATCGGACGATCAGTCGTGCGGCGAGTTTCCACCTTTTTTTTTGTTTTGAATGGAAAATCATCAAATGAGCTCTCCCGCTCTGGGCGGAACGAAAGGTCGTGTCAGACTTTTAGTGACTAAAACCCACCCGTGTACCTTCACTTGCCTGTGCGCCAAGGCTACGGTGTCTTTTTTAACCAGGCCACAACCCTGGCCCAGGTGGCATCGGTCCTCGTGGACTCCATCACGGTGTGCTAACATCGGCGGGCGGCGAGCTGCCCATCGCTCGCCGCCCGCAAGCCTGCGCCTACGGTGGCCGGGAGTTTTATGTTGTCTCCCGACCTGGGCGTCTCCTGCGGCGGCTTGAGGCGTGAGGACGCTGAGATTCCCGCTCCCTCACGTGCTCCGATTCCTCCTTTGCCAGCACCACTGAATTGCAGAAGGAGGTGACCGCCTGCCATGCACTCTCGCTCCGGACCATGGACTGGACCAGGGTCGGAAACGAGAGTTCGCAGCAAATAACCGCCACGAGGACACGGCGGTGCTCTACCCAAGCCGGGTAGACCTCCACCCTATACTCCACCATGTCCTCAGGACGATGCGAGTTTCCACCCATACGTTGTTGACACCACAGCGATCCGTACGAAGCGTTTCGCCTCTTCTTTTATACCGCGTACATCGAGGGACTGGAACAATTTGCCAACGGCGGAGTTTCCGTTGGACTACAATTTGAGTGTCTTCAAGGTTAAAGTGAATAGGCTTTTAATAAACTAGCGCGCTTTACCATCAACGATTGAATCCATGCTTACCATTAAGCGGGATTGCGGTCAAGCACTAATTTATTAAAAAAAAATATCTTAGGATAGGTGATGTAAAATGCTGGCGCGTAGCTGTCGTAGAGCGTAGCTAAGAGCCTAGAGTTACGTAGGCGAAGGCGGGCTCATAGACAAATTTTGTAGTAGCGGCTACGATATTAAGTCTATGTATGAGCCCGATTAGAGATGCTACGAAATACACTTCTGGACACATCTATTGGCCCACCTTGCATTTTCAGTTTCGTTTCGTCCTAGCTAAAATTTCTTATATTAGGTCGAGCAAAAACTTTTTATGCAGGTTTGAACCTGGCACATTCATAATTTCATTCAATAGTCTTTTTTTGAATTTCGAACACAGAATTTAATGAAACAAAAGACAATTTGGAGCCTGTTTGTTGATATCAAACAATCGAATACTAAGAAAACTTGATTTTGTTGGTTTACTTGGATTTAATTCTTGAAAAAGTGATTGATATCTTTGGTTTTGCAACAAACATTACTTATTCTTAACATTAAGGTGAGGTTCTATCAATAATTTATATCTATCTATCCTTAAGTCTCCGCCCAAGCTGTGGCACTTATTCAGGCCGGACACACCAAAGAAATGTGAGTGCTCAACTTAATTTAAGTCGATCTGCGGTCCGAAATGTTTATCGGAGGTACCTAGAGACTGGCGGCTTTATTCGTCGCCAAGGAAGGCCACGATCTCGGGTCACAACTGAAAGGCAGGATCGATTCATCGTGATGTCCAGCTTGAGAAATCGTCACCTTACCTCGATTGAGATACAAAACCAACTTCGCGATTTCCACGGGGTATCTGTGAGCGACCGAACTGTTCGGAGAAGGTTAAAAGAACGCAATATGGTACCACACAAGCCATCTAATGGGCCCAAACTAACGCGAGCCCAACGACCAGTGCGCCTTCATTTCGCACGCACTCATTTAAATTGGACACAGCAAGATTGGAGCCATGTACTCTTTTCTGATGAGTCTAAAATTGTGTTACATGGCAATGATGGAAGGAAGAAGGTCTACCGACGTAAGGGAGAGCGTTTCGCACAATGCTGCTTTGAAGGGAGGGTTGCTTATGGCGGTGGCTCATGGACTGTCTGGGGCTGTATATCCGCGAGAGGCAAAACTCAACTTGAGGTTGTTACAGGCCCACGGCTGCCAACATTAAATGCTGAAAGGTACATTCGTGAGTGCTTAGAACCTCACGTGATACCATACGTGGACTATGTGGGCCCAAATTTCGTTTTTATGCATGATAATGCAAGAGCCCATACGGCCGGCATCGTCAGGGAATATCTTCAGGATGTGAACATCACAGTTATAGACTGGCCAGCCAGAAGCCCAGACATGAACCCCATTGAGTACATGTGGGACGAGCTAAAAAGACGTGTTAGGGCTCCTCAGCCAGTTGCCCAGACGATGCAGGAGTTGAAAACTGCCATAGAAGAGGAATGGGAGATGAGCCCTCAAAATTTTATAGAGCGGTTGATAAAATCTATGCCTAATCGTATGAGGGCTGTGCCAGATGCCCATGGAGGCAACACGCGTTATTAAAGTAAACCTTTATTTGATAAAACATGTTTTTTATTCAAAAATTAATTGCTTTTAACAAGGCGCATATCCGACTTGTTAGGCGTAGCTCCATGTCGTATGGTATTCTGAATTCAAATTTAAAACAATACGATCGAAAAAGATGGTAAAATGTATCAGGTTTAAAACTGCATCAATAGCTTTTGTTCAATTTAGCAATTATATTTCGGTAGGGGAAATCGAAACCTTAACTCTAAGGTGGGCCAATAGATGTGTCCAGAAGTGTATATTGTTATAAAAATATACACTCTGTTTTGGTCACTCTTGGATTAAAACTTTTCATTGAAGTAAATAATATATGTACTTATCGAAGGCATACCGAAATCAATTTAACAGTATATTTAATTATTTTGTAGGCTACTTGTGTATTTTATCAGGAAAGTGTAAATTTAAAAGTGATTCATTTGCTTTTTTAACTTGTCTTATCCAGTTAGATTTGACTCAGCCGTCGAGCCGAGTAATTGTCATCTTGGCGGGTTGTTCCCTGTATCAATATCAGTAAATATGTGAGGCTTAACTAGACAAGCCTGTCGAAGATGCCCTGCGAGGGTACGTGAGGATATGTCCCCGGTAAAGTATTGTTTGTACTGGGATATACGGCATTTTGGGACAATATTTCGCCGCCATACTATTTCTTATTGTCAGCTCAGTTTCTGTTACATTATTCGTTCTCCTTTCCCTCGTGAACGGTGATCGTTTCGTAAAAACCGTACGATCCAGATACGGGTTTATCTAGCAGTTTTATGATCGTATTGCTTTATTAAGAACCTCAGAAGTTGAGTGCGGTTTTTCATTAAAATTGATTGATTAGCAAAGTTCAGCAACTTAATTACAAACTTAGTTTGTAATAAATGATTATCTCAAGTTTACTACTTAATACTCTTGTACGGAGCACCATTTATTCTTATTAGAAAGGTTAATTTTCCCGCTCATTCGCTACAATATCTGTACATGCTTCACGTACCTACATGATAACTAGCAGATATAATTTGAACAAGCCACATTTTACGTTCTGGCGCCGAATTTCCAGCTACAATATTGCTCTATAATTACTACCAATTTAATGAAATTTCCCAGTTACGTTAAATATTTCCTCGCTTCAACGATTTTAAAACATTCTGTTGTAATTTTGTTAATCTCCTTTTTGATTTATAATAAAACCAAGCTTGTGCTCAATGTATTTTGCCTTGGTGTTTAATTAAGTAAACATTGACTTCGCAGTTGTCATCTGCAGAGAATGTTTCCATATTTATTTGTGGCAGCGTTCGTGCTATAAATTTTATCAGTTAAATGTATTTTGAAAGTTATTATTCCAACAATATTGAGCGCAGCAGACGCAGTTCGGGTTCATTGAGTTTCTCGCAGCAAAATGAAATACTTAGTAGTAAATTGATTGATTATGTTTGTAAAAAACACCGCGTTGTAACGCGTTGATTGTTAAAATATTTCAATTTATGTTTCCATAAACAACAAAAATCTTTTCATTTAGGTTACAAACTTACCAACAGAATAAGAATAATTTAAAATTTCTCGTGGAAAAAGTCTAATACAGTGTAAACGAATTTATAAATGACATGCAATCAAATAATGGAACATGATATTATTGTATAGGTACTCTCTTTATTGGGCACGTTACAATAGCGGCGGTAAGTCCCCTCTTTGAGGAGTGGCTAGAGAGGCGCCACGGCGCACTCACCTTCCGCCTGACGCAGGTCCTCACCGGACAAAGTTGTTTCGGGAGATTCCTGTTCCGTATAAAGCGGGATGAAACGCCAGGGTGTCACCATTGTGTGGATCACCCTGAGGACACGGTGGAGCATACGGTGGAGGTCTGCCCGGCTTGGGTAGAGCACCAATGTGCCCTCGTAGCGGCGATCGGCGGCGATACCTGGCGTCCAACCCTGGTACAGGCCATGGTCCGGAGCGAGAGTGCATGGCAGGCCGTCAATTCCTTCTGCGAAGCGGTGATGCTGGCGAAGGTGGAGGCGGAGCGCGTGAGGCAGCAGGAATCCCAGCGCCCTCACGCCACTAGCCGCCGCAGGAGATGCCCTGGTCGGGAGACGACACCGAACTCTCAGCCACGGTAGGCGCGGGCCTGCGGGTGGTGAGCTGTGGGCAGCTCGCCGCCCGGTAAGAACCAGGCCCGAGTCGATGGCGAGTCGTGTTTCTCGCGCGCCTCAAACAGATGTCAGCACATCGTGACGGGGTCCACGAAGACCGATGCCTCCTGGGTTAGGGTTCATAATTATCAACCTTTTTATCGTCCCACTGCTGGGCACAGGTCTCCTCTCATACAGAAAAGGATTGAGAGGAATCACCATGCTTGCTCAATGCGGGTTGGCGATTTTAGACTTAAAGTCCCGGTTTCCTCAAGATGCTTTCCTTCACCTTTAGTCATTAGTGTCCAAGATATACTTAGAAAGTACATACAGGGTGTATCTGACATCGTAACGCAAACTTCGCGAGAAGGCTACACCGCATGCCACTAATAAAATTATGATAGGTATTTATATCGTTAATGAGCGGTTACAGAAATAGCAGTGTTTAAAAAAATGTGTCGACTCGGCCTTTGAACGTTGCAAGCGTGCCGCCGCGCGTGTTTGTGGGTATGATGTTGACCCCTGATGTGAACTCTATTAAATCAGCCGATAGGATAGTATTTAAAGTTTTGTTCACATTGCGCTTTTTGTGTAATTAGCGAATTAATTATTTTTTACTTTAAAATCTTATTGGGTTATAAAAGTATAGCAATTATGAACGATTTAAAGTGAAAAAAACTGCATATTATTTTTTTTAAATCAGGAAAAAACCGACGAAAAATTCCACCTGTGGGGGGTTCAGAATCATATACTGGATCCATGGTACTCGTTTGTGCGTCGATGTCAGAGATACCCTTTATAACTTTAGAATAGTTACATTGGTACTTGCCTGAAGTGGAATCGAACCTGCGCACTCATACCTGAGAGGCTGGTGTTTTAACCACAAGGCCACCACGACTTACGGTTACTTAGGGTAGCGGGTTGGTTAAACAAGAAACCGCGGCCCTGACCGTCACACAGACAAGTGAAGAATTACGGATGGGTTTTAGTCAGTAAAAAAATAAAATATTTTGTTTAAAAAATCCTGACATTTATTATTTTTATGACCTTTTCTTTTTCTTTTTTTTATTTTGTTTTGAATCATCATCATCATCATCAACCTTTATATCGCCCCACTGCTGGGCACAGGTCTCCTCTCATACAGGGAAGGATTGAGTGGAATCACCACGCTTGCTCAATGCGGGTTGGCGATTTCAGACTTAAAGTCCAGGTTTCCTCAAGATGATTTCCTTCACCTTCAGTCATTGGTGTCCAAGATATACTTAGAAAGTACATATAACTTTATAAAAGTTACATTGATATTTACCTGACGTGGAATCGAACCTGCGCACTCATACCTGAGAGGCTGGTGTTTTAACCACTAGGCCACCACGACTTACGGTTACTTAGGGTTGCGGGTTGGTTAAACAAGAAACCGTGGCCTTGGCCGTCGCACAGGCAAGTGAAGAATTACGGGTGGGTTTTAGTAAAAAAATAAAAAAAAATCTGACATTTATTATTTTTATGACCTTTTCTTTTTCTCTTTTTTATTTTGTTTTGAATGAATTTATAAAATTTATATTAGGTACTATTAGTAATGTACAGACGACAGCAAGCCAAGCTACCCGAAACTGTCAGATATTCCCAATTAACCTTGAGCCTGCATGCTTTAGAGATAAAGTTGAAAATCGGATAAAGGAATCTGACATTGTAGTTGCTTGATGTGCTGTCGTCTGTATAACAAGTAGAGACAAACGCTAATTAAAATTGCATACGTTCAGGCGGATTATGGAGATGCCAAACTATGTTATATATCGATATTAATTATCTGAATTATCCATTTTTTATTATTATTATAAACTAGCGCTTGACTGCAATCCCGCCTGATGGTAAGCAGTGATGCAATCGTTAATGATAAAGCGCACTAGATTATTAAGCCCATTCACTTAAAACAAAAACCTTAGTGAATAGGAAGGAAGACGACAGTTGAGCGAGGTGGTGCAATACCCAACACACTATAATTATACTATTAAACCCAAAAACACGACCAACGATTCTGCGCCAGGGGGAGATTGATGTGGAGACCCTCCACGACCAAACTCCCAGCACAACAACTTTTGACGCATCGAACCCGGCACACATCGCAACAACTGCTCAGACCCGTCCTCCGTACGGCTTCACCAGACATCATGCCGGAACACGAAAGAAAAATAACAGTTACAGAATATGTATTATAGATATTCTCAGAACTTCTCTGAATTTTCATATTCTCAGAACAGATTTTCTTTCCAAGCTAAATGGCAAAGCTATAATGGCATAATTTGATTATGCCACCGCAGGAAGCATACAAGATTTTTCTATGTAATTACTATTATTTTGCGTTTTAATTTACATAAGTACAGAGTATTTTATTGCAAAAGCAGTTAATATTATGAGAAACGAAAAAACACAGCACCTCTATCTGAACATTCGTTGCGCGGCTTAAGGAAATCACTTCAGCTATAAAACTTCTAAGTTTTAATTCCACTGAGAATAGTTAAGTAAACAGATGTAGAAGGTACGTAAAACTTGTCGGGGGCAGGCAAGGAGGCCAGATATTATGTATGTCAAACAACATCCGCCATGGGAGCGGACGACGACGCTCAAGTTTTTCACAATTTTTGGGCTTAATCTCACAAAGAGGGAAAGTTGGGAACTCATTAGGGCGAGAGAGTGGAGCACCTCTCGCGAGAAATTAAATTTATTTCAGACGTAATCAAGACGTTTTTCCATGATCCCTGAACCCTGATTTAGATTCTCTGCCATGTCTTGACTGTTTGTCTCAATGGTCAAGTGCTACCAATTAGGTTCCGTGTTCGTTAACAACTTTGATAAAACGAATGATTCAATTACTTTCACTTGATTTTAAAGTTTTTGTGTTATTTGTAACATTTTTATGTTCCTCCATTTCACCGGGTGGCACAGCAGTTCGTAATTGATATTATGTATATTCGTGTTTCGAAATATTTTGCATTCAAATAGTGATGGGGAAACATGAAATTATGATTTATTGTTCGTTTGGCAATCTCAGTTTTATCCCACATATAAAATTCCTGGGTTGTCCCAAACAATATACTTCCTTGGTCCCAAAATAGAATTTTAATTATTTTATTCCCACAACGACCTAATTTGTATTCCTTCTGCGGCCCATTTTTTTGTATAAATTACACTTACTTTTTAGGGTTCCATAGCCAAATGGCAAAAAACGGAATCCTTATAGATTCGTCATGTCTGTCTGTCCGTCTGTCCGTCCGTATGTCACAGCCATTTTTATCCGAAATTATAAGAGCTATACTGTTGAAACTTAGTAGGTAGGTAGGTGTATTCTGTGAACCACGTTAAGATTTTGATGCAAAAATAAAAAAATAATAATAAATATTGGTGGCCCCCCATACTTAGAACTGAAACTCAATTTTTTTTCATCTAACACATACGTGTGGGGTATCTATGGATAGATCTTCAAAAATGATATCGAGGTTTCTAAAATATTTTTTTTCTAAAACGAATAAATAGTTTGCGTGACAGACGGTTAAAAGTGGAAAAAAGTTGCCCCCCCCCCCTCTAACTTCTAAAATAAGAAACAAAATATATAAAAAAAAACATATGATTACTATTAAAACTACCAACGAAAATTGTATTGAACGAGATCTAGTAAGTAATTTTTTTAATACCTCGTAAATCGTAAACCGCTTATTACCGCGTAATCTTTCATACAAATAACTTAAATCCTTTAATTTCATAAATCAATTGTACGGAACCCTTTGTGCGTGCCTCCGACTCGCACGTGGCCGGTTTTTTGTACGTACAATCAACGAAAAAGGGTTACGAATTTTGTTCCCTACTTATCGCATAATGTTAGATACATTTATTAATCAGTAATATTAAAGTTTGCTATTAATTGAACTGTGATTGCGTTCATTAACATTCCATTCAACACAGATGTCAACCAGTATAAGTATAGTTTTTCACATCATTTTTTGACCCCTCATTGTTAATGTAACATGAGATTTCGAATTGGTATGGCCGCGTTTCAGGTTTTCATTTAATGCTTTATTTAAAATAAGTTTGATAGTGTAACTTATATTCTATCAGCTAAGCTTTTCCATTAAAACTATAATTACAAATGTGATCCCCTTTAAACAACGGGGTCCCGAGTTGTTACGTTTGTCTAACGTTTTTTTATCAAAAGATTAGCTTGATTGGTAAACTTTCTCAATCAGATATCTATCAAAACCTCGGAGTTTCATTTGTTTTGTGTTGAAAATAATGGCGCCCATGTTATATAGGTACTCGTTCTGTTAATGTTCCAACATAACGAATTCAGTGAATGCACACTGTTAGATATATGTTGCGTGGTGCTAATCGGTTTCATAACGGAAATTATATTCAGTAATTTAAGACAGTTACAGCGTAGCTTTGTTTTCGACAAGTGTGAGTTTCGATGAGTTATTCTTTTGAAATTTCTTTTGGGCACCATTGTATAACGGTGAAGGAAGATATTGTTCGTAAACCTGTACTGCAGTTAGAAGTAATTGTTTGAGATGAACTTTTTGGATCTATTTTTTTCCTGAAGTTCAGATTTAGGAAGTAATTAAAACTACAATGTTAGTATTCTGTTAAATTAGTCTGCTCCTGTTGCAAATTGATGTATTTTTGGTCGCCATGTTTATAATTGCGTCTATTCTGTCTATGGAGTATCATAATTTAACAGGATTAAACAAAAATGTTATCATCTATCCTTTTTTTCATGAAATAAAAAGATAAAGACGCACTAAACTTAAAATTAGTTTAGTTTGTAAACAAGACAATCGGCGCCATTAGTTGTTTAAACATTTAATTATTTCCTAACAGTATAGAGATAGTGCTGTACTAACGAGCTGGATTCGATGCTCTGTTAATTTGAAGGCTTGATGCTAATGTCACAAGGAGCCTAATGATGATCAGAACCACCGAAGCAGATTATCCAAGATGGCCGGTCATAGTCAGACGTTATGTACCTAATTGTTCATTCATTTAATTAGTAGACGGTCCAACTGGCTGGAGTTAATTGAACGATCTCGACGTTTGGGAGTTCTAGCTCATGTTCTTAGCTGTACCTAGGACTGGAGAATGGAATGAGCTTCAGTATAATTGATCAGATCGATATCTGGGCAAACACATATTTTCATTGCATTCTGGTTTTAATACTTATTTAATTTTCAATCATGGGAATATGTAACTATATCTATTAATACTATCCTGCTAAAGTAAATATCAAAAGAAAGAATATTCCACATTTTGCGTACTGTAACCAATTTACTCCGCACATGTTTTCACGATGACTCATTCGTATGCAATATTTTTTGGTGAGAGTTTTGAAAACGTGTGGGTAAGTTAATTATTCAATCTATTGGAGCGTATTGCTCTGCCTGTATGCCTTGCTCAGTCACCTGCGGGCGTTTGGCACAAACATACACAGCATGGGAGTATGAAATAAAATCATCGTCTTTTGATTGAATAAAACAATTGCGAGCTGTATTTTGTTTCTCTGTTCGATATAATTGGGTGGGATGTTACTGTGCCTTTACAGTTTGTTTTTATTACTGGACCTATGAAATGTTTATGAACGCATATCAGTTTGAAAACAGGACGTGTGTTTTATTTTTGTAGAAAACATCATACAGAATTTCTGTAGTGTAATTTTGGTAGTGGCAGTTGCATCGCTATGCTTACCGTTAAGCCATGACATCTTTTATTTCTACCTGTACATCTACAGATCTTGGAAAACAAGATACGAAAGAGACTTCATGTCTCAACCTGCTCAGCTCAGCTTAAAATCTATGAAGCGTGTTCGCTGAAGTGCGCAAACATTTCCTTGGTAAAGCTGTGCTTTTCATCCACTTAAGTAAATTTCTCTGCTCGAATTGAGCACTGGAGTTACAAAACTAAACAACGTGTCTACTGAAACGACATCCTAAGTAGGTTTTGTCTCAGAACTTAGTACTTAGACAGCGAACAAATTACGATATTTTACGTTTTCCAAATCAAACTGTCAATTAATGAGTTTGTTCAAACGACATTGTTGAGTTGAGATTGTGTTTTAATTGGTGGATGAAGATTGTATTTTGCTTTTAAAGATTTTCTGTCTGTGAAAGAAATGTGTCGATAAGTACTGTTAACTGAGGTCGTGTTGTGAACTGAGGTTACTGTTAATCTAATGGCTAAGCTGTTAGTTGTCACCATAGGATTTATAAGCTTTAGTTTATTTTATTAATATTCTGAATTTGGATTCAAGTAAACAAAAACAACTCAATAATATTATAATGCAAGTTGCAACACAAAAAACTTTCCTTTCTTTCACAAATGTGTCGGTAGCTAGCGACTGTTTAATTTTGAAGTTTGAATGTCAGTTCACTTTAATCATCCTTTTTATTTTATACTAGCGGCCTGATACATGCTTTGATACGTATAAAGTGAAATAATACAAAGGAGATTTCATTTTGGGCCACCACTATGTACGCTATATAGATAAAAAAGACGTGTGGCACTCGGGGACTGCCGCGGTAAAGCTATTGCATAGCATTTTGTATCAATTTATGCAATTATAATTATTTATTTATTTTATTTATGCAGTATTTTTTTTCTTTGATATTAATTCAAGTTACACTTTTTGAGCGTGGTGACCGGTAAGAAAACAAATTTTTCTTTTATTAAATAAATAAAAAGTTAATATTATTTAAAATATTTTTATTATTTTACAATACATGTGGGTTTTATTACCTTACAGTAGCTGTTGGTTATTCAGGAATATTTATCATTGAAACTATAGGTTTATGATAACTGAAATAAGAAACATAAGTTTGCGACTTAATATCCTCTAAATACCTAGAAAATACCGCGTCAATGGTGGTCCCATATTTTGTTGTGGACTTTTGTGGATCATTATTCATTTTCAAATTCAATGTTTTTGATAGAAAATTTGTCCACCGCTCTGATTTTTTATCAGCGAAGTTAATGTTGAAATCGCCAGCCAAGATAAGTGGAAATTTATTACCATTTGTTTCAAGTATTTTCGAGCCACTCGAGTTACTCCAGTAAAGTGCGATGAATAAAATGCTCTACCTCGTCCAATTTTGGATTCGGAGAAATGTAAATTGCTACCATAACTATTTGTAGGCCATTTCTAAGTTTGCATAAGCACGCACAAATATCTCCAACAACTGAGCGCCTAACATTAACATCGCTAACGTGTGCAATATTTATTTCAATATTCGGAGTCATAATATTAGTAATATCATTTTTATTTTGGTAAATAGCTACCCCACCTTTTGAAACAGTATCTCGTTTGAACTGAACAATACAATTAAAATTAGGTATTTCAATTGGATTATCATGCGTCATGCAAGTTTCGGTAAGAAGTAACACATTTGTTTGTCTCGTAACTGAATCTTGTAAATAGTATTTATGACTATTTAGACTGGCAGTTGAAAGTCATTATTGAAATGCCATTTCTATTACTAATGAAATCTAATACACTTTGAGCAATCGTCTGAACACTATTTAAAGACAGTCTTTTGAATTCTTGCAACAATTGAAAAAACGGTCGCGTGAGCACTTTTTACTCTATAAAATCACGCGCTTTTATTTAGTAAACAACACTATAAATAATTTAAAAGTCCAATGAAAAATTAGCATGCCATTCATCTTAGCTTTTCCGTTAAAAAAAAGCTATTTTATAAAAACACTACTAAATTAATTTGAATAAAAGTACTTAATAATTAATTATATGAAAAGTTTTTAAGGTAGCCATGACAACGTCAATGACGTCTATGACATATCTCTATAGAAGACCTATTTCAGAGAGAAAATTAATCGCAAGTTTAGCACATCGCGACTATCAGTAACATGGCAAGTGTGTAGGACTGAGTTCGCGCCCTGCAATATGCATGCTCTTTTTGAAAATCTATAAATTGTTTTCAAAAGATGTAGTCGCACGCACACAAACATACCGTGCCGAAGACTGCCGAACTGAAACGACGTTAGACGATGGGGAGCGTGAGGTTTTTTCGTTACGGAATTTCTGGATTCGGTCCCCGCGCTCAAGGCCCGCGATAGAAGCTATGCAATAGCTTAAAAAGAAAAAAATAATATATATTTTTTTTATTAATTTCAATAAAAATTCAAGTATATATAATTAATAATTTGAAACGTTTTTAGTGAGATAACCCTTTATTAAGGTAGCCATGACAGTGGTTATGACGTTTGATTGACGTCTTTGACAGTTCTTGTTTGGTGACGGTATACTGATATTTCTTCGATAGCTGAACTGCGTTTCTTAGGCGCGTCTTCGGGCAAACTCGATGGAATCCCCATGGATCCCAAGCACAAACAAATGAGACAAGGGTGGACTTACGGGATTCCCAGCGCTGCACTCTCCGGGTTGTGATGGAGGCCTCCAAAGATATTCACTTGGTCACTTTGTTGGTGGTTTCAAGGGGAAATTATTGATTTATAGAATTTTTATGATAAGCCGGCCGGCGCCCATGATGAACTTTTTCCGATGTTGTTGAAGAGAGAGTGAATGAAGTTATTCGTGAGCGCTGAATGTGAATGAATGGGAAGGAACCGGGAAATTTGAATGTGCTTGATAATGGTTGCATGCTTTAATAGTTATATTTTCCCGTTGTGTTCGTGGCAAGTGTTGATTTCAGTTGATTGTGTATCGAAGTTTTTAGTGATTGTTTTAGTTTTGTGTGCCATATGTTCGGAATTGACGTTTTGTGTTTGTTTTGCAGTCATCTCGTAGATAATATAGATACGATAGCCTTAGATACATGACACGTCAATCAAATGTTACTGTCATAATCTTATTTCGCTTATTGCTGACCACCATGTTTATCAGTAGTTGTGTTGCACTCCTTGGCCGAGTTAAATTGAATTTGTATAAGAACAGAGCCAAAGTATATAAAATTAACATAAAAACAGTTAACTATAATGTATACTAATATTTACATTAAGTGTACATAGTGCTGGCCCAGCCTCCATATATATCTGAAACATCTCCTTTCACTTTATACGGAGCGTTTGTTTGATACAAATTTATTGGATCATCAAATTTATTTATTCAAACATAAAATATTTTTTTAATTGTTAGCAATTAAAAAAAAAAACTGAATCTTAATCCAAAACATTTATATAAACAATATTCTTTGTTTTTCCATTTCTAGCATGTATAAACAAATGGGGGGTACCCACTCTAGAACACGCAACATAAAGTTTGGGGTTTGTTGATGGACATAGCAAATGATAAACGCATAGTATATTGTAATCGTTTGAACTCAAATGGCATATCAATTGGGATCATAGGGATACGCGGTAACAAACAAACTTCTACTTTTGATTTACCAGTTAAAATAGTAGCTTCAGTTAAATTTGGCTATAAGTTTTTCACTGCCAATCTGGTGCCATTACAAAGTTTTGGGAGGATTATAAAATGATAAAGAAAGTGGCATTAAATTTTATATAATAATAATTACTTCACATAAACCATCTACTAATTATAATTAGTCACAACAAAGCCTAAACATTTGGTTTGGATAGGTGAGTCCGTTCCTGAGTTATAAAATTACAAAGAAAGTGGCATTGATTTTAATATATGTAGGTAGATATAGATATAGAAGATGAGATGATGATCCACCATTCATTGAATTCATTTGTTACAAAAAATGTCATAAATGAAGAACCGCTCGACCGATTTTGTTCAAACTTCACATAAACCGTCTACTTATTAGTCACAACTAAGGCTAAACATTTGGTTTGGATAGGTGAGTGCGTTCTAGAGTTATAAAATTACAAAGAAAGTGGCATTGATTTTGATATACTATATAGATTAACCTAAGCCCCTTTATACAAATTTTTTCAGGTAGTCAACCTTGACTCCTAATCATGTTACTTTTTTTTTATAAGAATATTGTCTAAAAATATTGTTTCTAATATATCGTTGGTACAGCATAGTTATTCAGGTGATCCCAACCCACATAGTTTCTTCGAAAATCATTCTCAATCCCTTCTAAGATTTTATTAGTTTGTCTTAAAAGGTGTATCCTCTCCCGCAGGATTTTGCCCAATTTCTTTAAAGTGTTTCCGGTTATTCGTGTGGAATAAATTCTTATCCAGTATAATGCAGGCAATACGTAGCCCACGAGGGTGGCGGGGTAACTTGCCACAGTACAAAGGGCGGGCATGGATGGAATTTAGATTAAAAATGATCCTAACAGATGTGCAATGTTTCGTGAAATGTTACGAGGATCGATTTAATTTATTCGCTTAGCTGGAGTACCTACATGACGAAATTTTAATGGATTTTGTAAAGTGCGGTATCTTCGCTGCCTTGCTATGCGATTTTTATTAATATATGTAATTTTTACTTGTTACGCCCCGCGGTTTCTCTCCTATACATCTGAATCCTGTGTGTCTGTGTCCTCCTTATATCCTAAACCAGGCCACAGTTTAGTCAATTATCAAAGAGCATACAAATCTGGTTTGCCGTTTCACTGTGAAAGCGTTACAAAGAAATGAAAAATCACATTAGTATTTATTTAGGGAGACTATAGTATCTTGCCACAAGACAACATCTTTACTAACTTACCTTCTGACCTTTTAATTATAAATGAGTTAGTCTCTGATCACTGTGGCCAGTTACTTTTTCTCAGAAAAGTGAAGTCAGAGCTCAAAGAAAACTTGTGAGTTTTGTTCCTGTAAATGAAAATCGTTTAGGAAAATTTAAAAATAAATTAATTGAAAAGCTACCGGGCTTACCTCATCACACTAACCCGGATCATGCGTATAGTGCACTATTTAACCTGATTAATTGTGAATTTATGAAAGTTTTCACAAAAAAAAAACATTGCCTGTTAGCGACCGCATTATATTTAGTGACTGGGCAACCTCAGGTATTTATAAAAGCAGGGAAAAATGTATGAATTGTATATGGAAAAAACATAACCATGATGATCATTCAAAAACTTTTAAAAGAGCTTGTTCCTCAGCAAAAGCCATACACATTAAAAATAAAATAAAATTTTCTGGAAAAAATCAAAAATCAAAACAACTTGGCAAATTATAAATTCTGAAAGTGGAAGAACCAAAGTACAAAATCGTGATTTCCATCTTAAAATTAACGATGAAGATATAAAGGCGGATTTGGAGGTAGTAACTGAGTTTGAGAATTTTTTTACTAATATTCCAATAATAACAACTAAAACTTTGTCTTCTTCCTCCACTTCTGCTTACGTCATACTAAAAGAATGTGTTCCAGAATGTGACAAACACTTTGAATTTACGTTTGCGACTACTAAATACATTATAGAATCTTTTAAGGATCTTGATGTAAAAAAAACTGCCGATCATTGGGGTTTGTCAGTATATACTGTAGCTTCAATAATAGATGTTATCGCACCTTTCTTAGCAATTATTTTAAATTCTTGTGTCACATCTGGCGTATTTCCTGATTTGACGAAACTTAGCAAAGTAATTCCACTGTTCAAATCTGGTAGTACAACTGATCCCACGAATTTTCGGGCAATTTCAATATTACCAACTTTGAGCTTTTGGAAAAATTAATTTTGAAACAGTTGTTGAGGCACTTTAACTTATATAATTTATTACACGTGAAACACTTTGGTTTTACAAAGGGTCGTTCAACTACAGATGCGTGGCGTTGCTAATGAACATATTTGGGGCCTGGGAGGGATTGCAAGATGCTTTTGGTATTTTTTGTGATTTGTCCAAGGCCTTTGATTGCGTACATCATGATACTCTTATTAGGAAATTGTACCATTATAGTTTAAGGGACAGAGCTCTCGACCTTCTGACTTCTTATCTGAATAATCGAATTCAGAGGGTTGATGTTAATGGCAAGAGATCTGCAGGATCTGTGGTCACCATGGGCATTCCGCAGGGCTCAATTCTAGGTCCTTTCTTGTTTCTAATTTATATTAATGACTTACCTCATCACGTGAGCGATAATCATAACATAGTATTGTTCACGGATGGCACTTCTCTTATTTTTAAAGTCAAGCGTCAGCTAGCAAATTTTGACGAAGTTAACAATGCACTTTCTAAAGTTGTTTTAAATGCAAAACTTCTTTTAAATGAAAAAAAAAAAAAACTAAAATCATTAAAGTTTCTACGCCAAATGTCAGGCAGCTAAATACCAATGTTCAACTGAATGGATTAGAGTTGATCCCTGTCGAGTCGACAGTTTTCTTGGATTAACTATTGACGCCAAGTTACAATGGGGTCCTCACATTGAGAAGCTGTCGGGTAGACTCAGTTCTGCCGCCTTTGCTGTTAAGAAAATTAGACAGATAACTGATGTGGATACAGCCAGAATTGTTTATTTTAGTTATTTTCATAGTCTTATGACTTATGGGATTCTTCTCTGGTGAACTTGTGCGGACATTAATAGCATCTTCGTTTTACAGAAAAGAGCTGTTCGAGTCATTTACAACCTTGGTCCTAGAGATTTTCTTAGAGAAAAATTCAGAGAGGTGAACATTCTGACTGTAGCTTCACAATATATATTTGAAAATCTTATGTATGTATGTACATAAAAATAATCTATTATATCGAATATCGAATTTTAAGGAAATAAGCGATATTCATAATATAAATACCAGGAACAAACACAATCTTGCTGTATATCATACTCGTCTCCACAGAGTAGGCAACTCGTTCATGGGTCAATGTATACACTTTTAAACGATATAAAAACTATATAAGGGCCAAACTTTGCAAAAAGGGGTATTACAAAATCACAGATTATTTAGAAGAAAAAAACCTTGGGACTGAGCTGCTCGCTCTGTTAAGCATTGTTATTAAGCAATATGCTTAATTATAACGTAAATTATTGTAAACATTTTAATTTTTAATGTCTGGACTTGAAAAAAGACGATGATCCCTGAGTTTGTTTCGGCTATTACTTCTCAGAGGTAGTCAGTTAGGAAATGCCGGCTTCATCTAGTTTAAAAAAAATCCTACTTGCTTAATAAACGATTTCATTTCATTTCATTTCGTTTCTAATATGGTAGGGAGTATGGATTTTGAAAGGAGCCTGCTTTTGACCGCAACCTCGCCTGAATAACAGAATGAAGTTTTCTCAATAAGCCGTATGAACTGCCGATCGATTTTGTCGTGAAGTGAGTGATTGACACTTTTGACAGCTCACTCCAAGCTCTCACCTAACTTTTCATGGTGCGATTTTGACAGAATCAGTCGGCTGAAATAATTTCAGACAGCCAAATAATAAAGTGATACTGCACAAACTAAACTTAATTTAAGTTCACTGTCTCTTGGTTCTCTTGTTTCAAGTTTGTTCTTTTTTCAGTTTCTATTTCATTTAGTAAAACGAGGCCGACCGGATCATTGAGTGGCGACTAGGTACCGAAAGAGATCTAAGATAGCAAATAGGCACCATTGCACTGCTAAATAGGCACTATTGCACTGCTAAATAGGCACCATTGCATTGCTAAATAGGCACCATTGCACTGCTAAATGGCACCATTGCAGTGCTAAATAGGCACCATTGCAGTGCTAAATAGGCACCATTGCACTGCTAAATAGGCACCTTTGCACTGCTAAATAGGCACCATTGCACTGCTAAATAGGCACCATTGCACTGCTAAATAGGCACTATTGTACTGCTAAATAGGCACCATTGCACTGCTAAAAATACAGTCCTTTCTCAGTTACCTACATACCTATACAATATGTAAAGAAAACCCCGTCCGACCCAAAAGTACAATAAATGTTAGGTATACACATGACTAAATAAAATATGAAATTTTACGTAATCATCATAGTGACATTACTAATGAATTTTGAAATAATCTTTTTTTTTCCGCGAATTAATTCCAACCTCTTCAAAATTTCCTAAAAAGAATGTTTATAAAGTATTGTATCACTTTAAATCACGAAACTTTAAAATCTAACCAGATTCTCCTACGCTTTTCGAACGGGTTTTGCGAAAAATCACCTCGTACGAAAATGATATCACGAACCCCACTAGTGCCGGGTGTGATGTGCTATTTGTTAATGATTTATATTAATTAGTGAGGATAACGTTAAGTGGTCCAAGCAATCGTGTAATGGAGTTTCGGTGTAGCTTGCTGTTGGGTGCTGTCGTGTGCAGTCGGGTGCCGTGACGCTGGGCGTCGGAGATAAATGCATGGGCGGGCTCTCAGCCACACTGGTGAATATGGTGACATCATTGATATTGTTACGTGGGAAATAAATTATAGGGTAACACTGAAAAGATCTTCCATTTGATAATACAAAAATGGCACAAAGTGATATATGTATGCACTTAAGACAATTTTTTTACTGATTTTGTGATTCTCAGTAATAACGTTATTAATTAAGCTATATACATAATAAGCCACACTTCTGTATTTGCGTGACGGTTGTTCTTACGTCAGGTACAATAACATCAAACAATCTCATGCGACACTTTATGTGAAAACTTGACGTAAACACCACAGCTCGCACTTTATCACCTACATTTTGCTTTTATTTACCACAAAGAAGGTTATTGTGTTTACTGCAATCTGAATAATTCTTAAGAAGACTTCTTGAGCCACAATACTTATAACGTAATAAATATAGTTTAAAAAATAATAAAAAATGCTTTTAAAGAAAATCAAACTAAAAAGTTAAAAATAATTCTAAAATTTAATTTATGACAATAGTATATTATTCCAACATATCAAAATCTAAGGCTCTGTCTCAAACATTAAACCATGCACGACTCAGAACTTAGTGGTAGGCCATAACATCGGCCGCCGCCGCCAAGCGATTTGTCGTGTTCCGGTATGATGTCTGGTGAAGCCGTACGGAGGACGGGTCTGAGCAGTTGTGTTGCGATGTGTGCCGGGTACGATGCGCCTAATGTTGTTGTTTTGGGAGTTTGATCGTGGAGGGTCTCCAGATCAATCTCCCTCTGTGTTAAACATTGCATCACCTCGCTCAACTGCCGTCTTCCTTCCTATTCGCTCAGTTTTTCTGAGTGAATAGGCTCTTAATAAACTAGCGCGCTTTACCATCAACGATCGCATCACTGCTTACCATCAGGCGGGATAGCGGTCAAGCGCTAGTTTATAATAATTAAAAAAAAAAAAAAAAACATTCCTACTTACATATCATAGGGAAACGAGTTACCGACGCTATCTGTTACCATCTGTGATAACTATTTAGAGTTGCAGCGTCACAAAGAAATGGTAAATTTTTTCAGAATCACTTACAGTTAGATGTACGAATAAAATTTTAGTATTTGCCGGAATAAAACATTTTTTGTTCTGAATCCGAACGCTGACGTAACTGAAGACGCGCGCCTTAGACTGCTGGGCTATCGAACGTATTAAAAACGGTGGGGCATTTTACAGTAATGGGCCGCTCATTCGTAGTCCAAAGAGTTAGAGACGGACAAACAAACAAGCAAGCAAGTAAAAATAAAAAGCATGTAATTAAATTAGTCTCCTGATATAAATTGACGTATTTCTAGTCGCCATGTTTTAAACACGTCTAAACTGTTCACTGCGCGGTCGAATCAGGAATGAAGAGATTCGCAGAAGAACGAGACTAACCGACATAGCCCGAAGAATTGCAACACTAAAGTGGCAATGGGCTGGACACATTGCCCGTAGGACCGATGCCCGATGGGGCCGACGGGTTCTCGAGTGGCGACCGCGTACCGAAAGACGTAGCGTGGGTAGGCCCCCGACAAGGTGGACCGACGACCTGGTGAAGGTCGCGGGAAACCGCTGGATGCGGGAGGCGCAGGAACGGTCGTCGTGGAGAACCTTGGGGGAGGCCTATGTCCAGCAGTGGACGTCTTTCGGCTGAAATGATGAAACTGTTCTTGGAGTATCGTAATTTGACAGGATTAAACCAATATTTTATATTCTGTCCTAAGAGTTTTTTAATGAAATAGAAGGAAAAAGGTTCTAAATGCAGTTTAGATCGCGTTCAGTTTCATCGGTGATATTAGAACTTAATCAGCCAAATAGGAGCCTAGCGTAGTTTTTATTTTAAGCTATTGCATAGCTTCTATCGCGGGCCTTGAGCGCGGGGACCGAATCCAGAAATTCCGTAACGAAAAAACCTCACGCTCCCCATCGTCTAACGTCGTTTCAGTTCGGCAGTCTTCGGCACGGTATGTTTGTGTGCGTGCGACTACATCTTTTGAAAACAATTTATAGATTTTCAAAAAGAGCATGCATATTGCAGGGCGCGAACTCAGTTCTACACACTTGCCATGTTACTGATAGTCGCGATGTGCTAAGCTTGCGATTAATTTTCTCTCTGAAATAGGTCTTCTATAGAGATATGTCATAGACGTCATCGACGTTGTCATGGCTACCTTAAAAACTTTTCATATACCTAATTAATTATTAAGTACTTTTATTCAAATTAATTTAGTAGTGTTTTTATAAAATAGCTTTTTTTTTAAACGGAAAAGCTAAGATGAATATCACGCTAATTTTTCATTGGACTTTTAAATTATTTATAGTGTTGTTTACTAAATAAAAGCGCGTGATTTTATAGAGTAAAAAGTGCTCACGCGGCCGCTTTTTCAAATGTTGCAAGAATTCAAAAGACTGTCTTTAAATAGTGTTCAGACGATTGCTCAAAGTGTATTAGATTTCATTAGTATTAAAAATGGCATTTCAATAATGACTTTCAACTGCCAAAGTCTAAATAGTCATAAATACGATTTACAAGATTCAGTTACGAGACAAACAAATGTGTTACTTCTTACCGAAACTTGCATGACGCATGATAATCCAATTGAAATACCTAATTTTAATTGTATTGTTCAGTTCAAACGAGATACTGTTTCAAAAGGTGGGGTAGCTATTTACCAAAATAAAAATGATATTACTAATATTATGACTCCGAATATTGAAATAAATATTGCACACGTTAGCGATGTTAATGTTAGGCGCTCAGTTGTTGGAGATATTTGTGCGTGCTTATGCAAACTTAGAAATGGCCTACAAATAGTTATGGTAGCAATTTACATTTCTCCGAATCCAAAATTGGACGAGGTAGAGCATTTTATTCATCGCACTTTACTGGAGTACACTGAAGAAGGCTCGAAAATACTTGGTACAAATGGTAATAAATTTCCACTTATCTTGGCTGGCGATTTCAACATTAACTTCGCTGATAAAAAATCAGAGCGGTTGACAACTTTTCTATCAAAAACATTGAATTTGAAAATGAATAATGATCCACAAGAGTCCACAACAAAATATGGGACCACCATTGACGCGGTATTTTCTAGGTATTTACAGGATATTAAGTCGCAAACTTATGTTTCTTATTTCAGTTATCATAAACCTATAGTTTCAATGATAAATATTCCTGAATAACCAACAGCTACTGTAAGGTAATAAAACCCACATGTATTGTAAAATAATAAAAATATTTTAAATAATATTAACTTTTTATTTATTTAATAAAAGAAAAATTTGTTTTCTTATCGGTCACCACGCTCAAAAAGTGTAACTTGAATTAATATCAAAGAAAAAGAAATACTGCATAAATAAAATAAATAAATAATTATAATTGCATAAATTGATACAAAATGCTATGCAATAGCTTTACCGCGGCAGTCCCCGAGTGCCACACGTCTTTTTTTTATTTTTATTTTAATTTATTCACATTCTAATCTAACTAATTAGCTGGTAAGTGATTTTTGTGCTGTTAAATGATTATGAAAATTAGGAAATCTTCTAATAAAGTTTTTCTTAGTCAATATTATAATAAGGGAAAGGCCCTTGATACTCGTCTTTATAAGAGTCAGCTCTAAAGTAGAATTGATGTGAATATTTAACTGATCTGCGAAACGATGTGAATATAGTTTGTTTTTTATGAGAGCTATGGAGAGGGCTATGTTAGGTGTTTATATACGTGATCGAATCAGGAATGATGGATTCGTAATAGCTAGCGGATTAGCTCTTTGAAGTGACAGGGGGTGGGGTACGCAACGAATCAAATTACCGTCTAATCTCCGTAATAAGCTCCTTATCTAAGGTTCTCGAAAGGATACTTAACAATTGCCTCGTCGCGTATCTCTCTAAGTACAAAATCTTTGCTAACAATCAGTACGGATTTAGACCTGGAATCTCAAAGGAGGATGCTGTTGTTGACCTTACTAAAACCTTAGTTAACAAACTGGACAGAGGTATGTAATGCTAAGGTATCTTCCTTGACTTATACAAGGCATTCGACACGGTATCTGCTCCCATCTTGTTCTCGAAAATGGAAAGTGTTGGGATTCGTGGCCTCACATTGGCCATTTTTAAGGATTATCTCTCTAATCGCACTCAACGGGTTAAAATCGGTTCCATAAGAAGTGATGATAGATTTATCAGCTTCGGTGTTCCGCAGGGTAGCATTATCGGACCAACCCTCATTCTGCTCTATATCAATGACCTGTGTCATGCATATATACAAAATTGCGACATATTTAGGGGTGCATATCGACTACAAACTTAGCTGGCAATTGCAACATCGAAGCCTTATGTACAAGAATCCGAAAACTAATTTATATATTTAAGGAACTGAGGCACTCAGCTGATTATGATATAGCTTTGATGGTTTACCAGAGTCTTTGCCAGTCCATTTTCTTATATTGTTTCCCAGCTTGGGGTGGAACCTACAAAACCTCCTTGCTTAAAATCGAAAGAGCGCAAAGGGCGATTTTAAAAGTCATCCTCTTTAAACGCAGGGATTTCTCCACCATCGAACTTTATTCAGAGGCCAAAGTGCTCACAGTGAGACAGCTTTTTATGCTTCGCGCTACGTTGCGGAAACACTCCACCCTACCTCTAGATCTCATTAAACTTAAAAGACGAAAAGGCACTCCTGTATGTGAAATATGTAGTCCAAAGCCGTTTCATATTTGCCAACCGACAGTATGCAGCGACTAGTTCTCGATTGTATAATAAAATTCAAAAAAAAAAAGACGTGTGGCACTCGGGGACTGCCGCGGTAAAGCTATTGCATAGCATTTTGTATCAATTTATGCAATTATAATTATTTATTTATTTTATTTATGCAGTATTTCTTTTTCTTTGATATTAATTCAAGTTACACTTTTTGAGCGTGGTGACCGATAAGAAAACAAATTTTTCTTTTATTAAATAAATAAAAAGTTAATATTATTTAAAATATTTTTATTATTTTACAATACATGTGGGTTTTATTACCTTACAGTAGCTGTTGGTTATTCAGGAATATTTATCATTGAAACTATAGGTTTATGATAACTGAAATAAGAAACATAAGTTTGCGACTTAATATCCTCTAAATACCTAGAAAATACCGCGTCAATGGTGGTCCCATATTTTGTTGTGGACTCTTGTGGATCATTATTCATTTTCAAATTCAATGTTTTTGATAGAAAAGTTGTCAACCGCTCTGATTTTTTATCAGCGAAGTTAATGTTGAAATCGCCAGCCAAGATAAGTGGAAATTTATTACCATTTGTACCAAGTATTTTCGAGCCTTCTTCAGTGTACTCCAGTAAAGTGCGATGAATAAAATGCTCTAACTCGTCCAATTTTGGATTCGGAGAAATGTAAATTGCTACCATCACTATTTGTAGGCCATTTCTAAGTTTGCATAAGCACGCACAAATATCTCCAACAACTGAGCGCCTAACATTAACATCGCTAACGTGTACAATATTTATTTCAATATTCGGAGTCATAATATTAGTAATATCATTTTTATTTTGGTAAATAGCTACCCCACCTTTTGAAACAGTATCTCGTTTGAACTGAACAATACAATTAAAATTGGGTATTTCAATTGGATTATCATGCGTCATGCAAGTTTCGGTAAGAAGTAACACATTTGTTTGTCTCGTAACTGAATCTTGTAAATCGTATTTATGACTATTTAGACTTTGGCAGTTGAAAGTCATTATTGAAATGCCATTTCTGTTACTAATGAAATCTAATACACTTTGAGCAATCGTCTGAACACTATTTAAAGACAGTCTTTTGAATTCTTGCAACAATTGAAAAAATGGCCGCATGAGCACTTTTTACTCTATAAAATCACGCGCTTTTATTTAGTAAACAACACTATAAATAATTTAAAAGTCCAATGAAAAATTAGCGTGACATTCATCTTAGCTTTTCCGTTAAAAAAAAGCTATTTTATAAAAACACTACTAAATTAATTTGAATAAAAGTACTTTATAATTAATTATATGAAAAGTTTTTAAGGTAGCCATGACAACGTCGGTGACGTCTATGACATATCTCTATAGAAGACCTATTTCAGAGAGAAAATTAATCGCAAGTTTAGCACATCGCGACTATCAGTAACATGGCAAGTGTGTAGAACTGAGTTCGCGCCCTGCAATATGCATGCTCTTTTTGAAAATCTATAAATTGTTATCAAAAGATGTAGTCGCACGCACACAAACATACCGTGCCGAAGACTGCCGAACTGAAACGACGTTAGACGACGGGGAGCGTGAGGTTTTTTCGTTACGGAATTTCTGGATTCGGTCCCCGCGCTCAAGGCCCACGATAGAAGCTATGCAATAGCTTAAAAATGTATACCTATCTACTCACTGACTAAACGTGAAGTTAAACTGAAACTTACAGATTGGTTGCAGAAGTTAACGTACGATGAAACCGAATATCTTATTTTTAAGCTATTGCATAGCTTCTATCGCGGGCCTTGAGCGCGGGGACCGAATCCAGAAATTCCGTAACGAAAAAACCTCACGCTCCCCACTCCGACGGGCACGGAGGTGTGGCTTGAAGGCCGTACATCGTCTAAAGTCGTTTCAGTTCGTCAGTCTTCGGCACGGTATGTTTGTGTGCGTGCGACTACATCTTTTGAAAACAATTTATAGATTTTCAAAAAGAGCATGCATATTGCAGGGCGCGAACTCAGTTCTACACACTTGCCATGTTACTGATAGTCGCGATGTGCTAAACTTGTGATTAATTTTCTCTCTGAAATAGGTCTTCTATAGAGATATGTCATAGACGTCATCGACGTTGTCATGGCTACCTTAAAAACTTTTCATATAATTAATTATTAAGTACTTTTATTTAAATTAATTTAGTAGTGTTTTTATAAAATAGTTTTTTTTTTTAACGGAAAAGCTAAGATGAATGTCACGCTAATTTTTCATTGGACTTTTAAATTATTTATAGTGTTGTTTACTAAATAAAAGCGCGTGATTTTATAGAGTAAAAAGTGCTCACGCGGCCGTTTTTTCAACGGTTATTGGCGATATCCGCCATTAATGTGAAATATTTTTTTAAAGAATTTCTATAATTTGTTACACGTGTTATTGGCAAAATTGTGGTATCTATCCACAGGGACCAGATCAAGAGTTGAAGTTTTTATTAAATAAAATATTACAGAAAGATGTCGGTGAACAATGTTAATACGAGTACATTTAAGTGTACGAGTTGTAATATTGTTATCTCCGAAACGAAACAACGAAAGTTTAATAAAAATATGCTCGTCGGCTTTTTCTGAGGAAGACATTGATGAGGCAAAAAAGTTATTGTTTGTTTCTACGAAGACAAGACAAAAACATGTATCGAGGCGTAAGAACAAAAAGCAGAAAGACCTAAAATATACGATTACGGTGTTTAAAATCACGGATCCCGAACAATCCCAGTTTTTGTGGCATATGACCTTCACAAATTGCCACCAGTTTGCTTTGACTACGTAGAACATACGTAAAGAAGTTGATGAAGGATTTATTAATTCTACGGTCAGATGTTAACGCAATCAGAAGTGATTATGTTACTAAAGATCAGCTCGAAAATATTAAATTGATAACAAATAATTCGACCGACGCCGTTCATCATCAACAACCTTTTTATCGTCCCACTGCTGGGCACAGATCTCCTCTCATACAGAGAAGGATTGAGCGTAATCACCACGCTTGCTCAATGCGGGTTGGCGATTTCAGACTTATAAAGCCCAGGTTTCCTCAAGATGTTTTCCTTCGCCTTCAGTCATTGGTGTCCAAGATATACTTAGAAAGTACTGGTACTTGTCTGACCTGGAATCGAACCCGCGCACTCATACTTGAGAGGCTGGTGTTTTAACCAATAGGCCACCACGACAAAACAGTGGGGTATATTGAAAAAGAACCTCGGAGTCTTTGAGTACCTATATTTCGTGGTGCTCCCTGTGCGCCGTTTCCGAGTCAACGAAATACCAGTTGGTGGAGTCATAAGGATACTATAGCTGTCTTGCCTGCCCCTCAGTGCCCGGCCGGTCTTGCGATTGCACCGAAACAGCAGACAATGACAGAGATTATAAGCAATAGACCAGACAGACCTTACGGAGGAATTGCCCTATTGTAGAGGAAATCCGCTTTCTCAAAGGTATCAGTGTTGTTGTGTAATAGTGATCGTTTAGTTCTCACACGGATCGTTCTATGTTAGTTTTCTCATTTTACATGCTTACTGACTCGAGTGATAATATAATAGATTTCATGGGTTTCTTCTTTATTTCTTTATTTTTTGGCTTCGCACGGTTTGTGCATTTAACCAACGTCACGTAATTATGAATTATTCATGTCGAAAAAGACGGCCGCGTGACCCATCTTACGAGTGAGGTTTGGGACAAAGTCATGATGTGGCCACTATGCAGCGATATTTCACTGTTCTTTATGAACTATTTACTAAATGCACTTTTTACTACATAAACCACGCACTTTTATTTAGTAAACAACACTATAAATAATTTTAAAAGTCCAATGAAAAACGAGCGTGACACTCAGCTTGACTTTCCCGCCAAAACTCAGAGTGCTGATCACGAAAATGATTTCATTTTTGAAATCCAAGATGGCCGACATCATATTTCATGACATTCTGACATGGGTGTGATAACGAACATGACGTCATTTTTAAGCTATTGCTTAGCTTCTTTCTCACTCTTTATCAAAGTCGAACAGAAAACATTGAATATAGTTTAGTCGCTTAATCGTCACCATTTTTCGCACTCTTTTGATGACGTTGCTGGTAAAAAATAAATAAATTACAAAAAAGAAAGAAAACTTGAATTGATATCAAAGAAAAAAAAAACAAAGGAAAAATTACTGTATAAATAAATAATTATAATTGCAAGTTATAGTTGATAAAAAAAAGGCTATGCAATAGCTTTACCGCGGCAGTCTCCGAGTGCCACACGTCTTTTTTGTATTTGCATCATCTGTATTTGTGTTCATATAAGTACTTGCACGTCACCTTATACCATTGTTTTACCTAGTTTAGGAGGCATCAGTCCGCCTTATAAAGTGAGTCACTGTACAGACGCTTTTGATCTTGTGTACTTATGTGTTTTCAAAGTGTACTAATAAATTATTATTATTATTACATAGCACGTAGAGCGGATGGCCGATGGCCGATGGGGTAGAAAGGCTCTTGAATGGCGACCCCGTACCGGCAAGCACAGCGTCGGACTAGATGGATGACCTGATAAAAATCTCAGGAAAGCGCTGGATGCAGTCCGCGTACAACCGTTATTTTTGGAACTCCTTGGGGGAGGCCTATGTCCAGCAGTGGACTTCATGTGGCTGAGACGATGATGATGATAGTTTATTTTCCGTTAACGGTGACCATCGCCACATTTATGTTGTTCGGCGTTCTAATTTGTCCGCTCCAAGTGGCTAGCAAATCAGCGCGTAGCAAAACAAATTCACACTAGGCACTCTGATCTGCGAATAGAATTGAATATTTAACCGATGTGCGAATCAATGTAAATATTTAAATGATCTGCGAACCAAGATATCAAGACCATACGCCATAGTAATTCTTTCACCTTCAGTTTGTTCTCAAAGTTCAAACGTCGGTTCACGCGTGTCGCGCCTGACTGTAAATACTTGACACGGTGTGAGGTGACCCTTAAGAATATTTTTTCACTTTATTTACAGTTTGCGTAAACGACCGAAGGGGTGCGTCCTATTTCGACACAAATAGAAGCTATATACCTATATTAAATAGTGGGTTTTCGGGACCAAGGTTGTTTTATAGGGTAGGTGTTTTACATGCGAGATTTGTAGGTATCTGTGGACACACTATAGACTCGACACAGTGGACGTTCCTAGAATGGGGAACTAAAACAAATTCAATCAATTTCGAAGCATCATGCTGAGATCACTTTTACACGCCTGAAGCACAGGTTCTACCTAGTTCATGCAAATTATACATCAGTGCTATTTACAATTAAGAAAAATTGTTATAAAAATTATGACAAAGCTGAGAAAATAAACAATTTATTTTTTTACTTCATTTATTTTGTCTTAGTTTTATGACCTTCCTTTAGCCATTATGAATACTTCTTTCTTTAAAAATGTCACTGGAAAGTGGCCAAAGGGCCAAAGTTCTAGATGAATTATTGAGTGAATTGGAGGTGAAATTGTATTATTGTTGTACCTTTTGCAAGGAAATTATTTTCGACAAGCACATAATGCTAGCATAACCCGCATATAAAGTTCTCACGGCTCGGCCTTCTCACTGCCTGAACCGTAATCTACCTCACGGGCTTAGTTCGGGTTGGAAGATGTTACATATCTTCGAATCGAAAATAATATAACGTTATTTTTTGTTTACTCAAGAAGTTCTCCTTGATCATTTTGAGAGCATGGTGATGAATGTAGCATAATTTAGTGCTAAGTGACGCTGTAATGTCGGTACACTCATCAAAAGCTAGTTTACCCCGTTGGCTAAAACAACTGACATAATAATAACAATCTACCAAACAGTTACTGACACACTTATCCAACTTCTCTCCTCTCATTTAGGAGATATGCCAGAGAACAGAGTACATGTACAACATTATGATCTAATGGCTGCTGAACATAGCGTGTATAACCATCCAAGTATGTCCTTAATTTGTATTAATAGAGTCAATAATCCTTATGAAGCTATAAACGCAATAGTGTAGTGGAAGTTCGGAATCCAATCAAACTAGATGATCTTTTAAGTTGTTTGCAACGATTAGTAGTAACTAGATTATACCTACAGCGGACTAGTTTGTATAATTTTGTTATTGAGAATTTTAGGAATAACACGAGTCGTGACTTGGTTCCACAAAGTTGTTATTAGACTCTTCTATATGGCTATACTACTTTCTATTTCTGGGACACGGGCCGCCGCTCTGTGATAGCGGGCCATTATCTGCCTCATGGGCCCAGTGTAACTACAATTAGTAAAAGGATCAACTTTCTAATAACATAATTGTGAAAATCAGCAAAGCTTTTAAAATAATGAAATTTAAAACAATGCAAAAAGAAGAGTGTTTTGTTTTGGAATATGTTTTGATTGTATTGGAGTTTGTATATTGTATCGAAATTAAGGTCTGGAAATATCGTTATAGGTTCGAACGGTACAAAATACTAATGTTTATTCTGTACCCAAAGAGTAACGGCCCTGGTCCAGGCCCTGCTAGAGTGTATGGCAGGCCGCCACCTCTGCTGATGCTGGCAAAGGAGGAGGCGCAGCGCGTGAGGAAGCGGGAATACTAGCTCCCTCATGCCTCTAGCCGCCGCAGGAGACGCTCTGATCGGGAGACAATATCGAACTTCCGACCGTCGTAGGCGCGGGCTTGCGGCTAAGGACCAGGCCCGGGTCCACGGCGCGTTGTGTTTTACGAGCGCCTCAAAGAGATATTAGCACATCGTGATGAGGGCCACGAAGACCGACCACGAAACCGTGGCCCTGGCGCACAAGCAAGTGAAGAGACACGGGTGAGTTTTAGTCAGTAAAAGTAAAAGTCTGACACGCTCTTCTGCTTCG
Source organism: Sesamia inferens (assembly GCA_037179545.1). Lineage (NCBI taxonomy): Eukaryota > Metazoa > Arthropoda > Insecta > Lepidoptera > Noctuidae > Sesamia > Sesamia inferens. Next base: position 28,375,777 of record CM073925.1, read on the forward strand.
CCCAGAGAGGGAAAGGCCATTTGATGATTTCCCATTCAGAACAAAAAAAAAAAAGCCTAACTAAGACTCCAACTGTCCGCCTGTCTATCACCAGACTGTATCTCATGAACCATCATAGCTAAGCTGATAGACAGTATAAATCACAGATGATGTGTTTCTGTTGCCGCTATAAAAACTGTAAGAAGAATAAACAAAAAGTTTTCAATAGAACCTATCTTATTGAACAGTGATAATGTCCTCCCAACATGACAGTTATTGAAATGAAAACAATCTTACCTAAAAAACCGAATCATAATCTAGGCCAAGGGTTGCGCATACATATAAATTTCTAAAACTGCTGTTTCGACATCTGTGACTGACATTACATAGAGGATACGCATATTTTTTGTCAAAATATTCAATTTATGTACTATCATATGTTTGTTATGGCACTTATATGAAAAACTGTAGGCGTTGAGTTTGTTTTACGTAGCTGTGCTGGTAACTGATACTGTTCTCATCAATCATAGCGTAGACATTGATTTAAAAATATCTGTACCTTCTTCTAATTCATCCATCGTCGATATATAACAATTTTTTTAATAAAATACTTACCTGACGAAATAAAGTCTTACTAAAATTTAAAACGTGACAGTCTGTGAGCATGGATGGATGTATGTTACTCTTTCACGCAAAAGCTACTGAACGTATTTGGATGAAATTAAGCACACTATCTGTGTGCTTATTACATATAATAATATGTAGAATAATTCATATGATACTTTTTGAAGACGATGCATGAATGATGAAGACGAATAAATGATAATGATTTAGACCAACTTCACATCACATTCTTCTTCATTTCGTCAGTCTATAGAGGTCCACTGCTGAACCAAGGCCTCCCTCAAGGCTTTCATTGCTTTTGGGTTGCCATAATCCCGACGCTTGGCAGGCGGGATTGGGACCGCAGTAATTTGATATTTCACAGGAGGAGCGCTGCTGCCCGCTTCCATAACATGTGTTATCACTGTGTCAGCAAGCACTATTACAGATATTATAAACAGTGTACATGGCCTCAGGTCACCAAATTTTCACTTAAACCTAAACTTCCGCTAAAATGTAAATACTTACCAATGACATAATCTTTTTTAGGGAATAAAAACAAATAATATCCACATCAAAAATTTTAATAGAAATTCCCACGAACTCAACTTTTATATTGGCTATACGAATTCGTGACCTTACGCTGAGAAGCAATCAAATACTAATTTCGTTCAAACAATGACGGAAAATTAGAAATGAATTCGTGCGTTAAATGTCAACCATTTTGAATGAGTTTCAGAAAACGATCGATGGTAATAAAACTAAATGGTTTGATAATCGCTTGCGGGGCCAAGGGAGAAGATTTTTCGCGAGCTTTTATCTCTTCGATTCGGCTTTTGATATAAAATCGACATTGCTGAGTTTCAGGAAAGCTATTTCGGTTTGTGATTGGGTATTCCCGCGATTGGGTTTGGCATAGCAAGGAACGGCCATTGAGGCGTAACATGGCGTGTATCAAATTAGATTCAGCGAAACTTTTGGACAATCTATTCACATTGTTGTTGTTGATGAGTATCTTATTTTGGTAAATATCCTTTGCTTTATAGCTTTCTAGGGCCGTTTATTTTCATCAGCACAGCTGAGGATTATAGCTGATAAAAAGTACATTTATCTACCTACCTACATTAATTTAATTTTCATCTTTTTTCTATAAAGTAGAAAGTTCTATGATGTTTGATCGTAAGAACAAAAATAACACAACAACTTCGATATGCTTGAGGCTACTACATCGGCAGCTTTGAGGATACTTCGGGATCCTTGGATAGGTTATCGCCCGCCGCGCCGCTGTGCTCGATAGCTCGTATGACGTCATCCCTAAGAATGTTGCAGCATGCCTAGGCATAGTTTCCGATAGTGTGCCCTTGCATGTAGGGATGCCGAAGGATCCTTTTCCTTGCTAATGTCGATAATGAGCACCGGGCCTTAGAGGGGTTTTATTTTACGTATAATTCGCTGCTCATTAAAATGTACTCAAGTATCTTTTGCAATGACTTCAGGAATAAACTTTTGAGTAATTTCAAAATACTTAATACTTTATTTAGGCCGTAAACCCTCGTTTACATTTTAGACTCCTTGTGAAATCAGCTGTTGAGTTAGGTATACAGAGTGGTGCTGACAATACGACAATAAATGAAAACATGAACAATGCTGGTTCATAGGAATAATCCTAAACCATAGAAAAAACCTAGCATCAAAAATAAAAAAAAACGATAATTCCAAACAAACTAAATCGCATAAAATTGCAAACGGAATAGAACATCATTTAAAAATATTGGTTCAATGACCTCCGATCGGCGACAGCGCAATCATGTATCGACTTGCTTTTTCGCGCCATTATTATTAAAGTTTGCTACCGCAGGATGCGGCGGTAATTAACCTGTAAGCGCTTCCTTATCAACATGTACATCATGTAGAAAATGTGAAAAATGGTAAATAATTTCCTGTGACTAAACTAATGAACATATTTATATGATATTTATGGGTAGACTGAGAATGTGTTGAGGTACACGATGTTTAATTTATTGTCGTATTGTCAGCACCACTCTGTATATATACTATGCTGTAATATCTGTGTACCGTCATTCTCACAATATTCATTGGATGTCTGATGATGTTTGTCATGCTTATCGACCGTCCTAGGCTTTGTTGGGTAGCAGTTGGGCTGGCACGTTCAATGTCTTTGTGAATGCACAATGCCTACGGATCTACGTTATGTGTTGTTTCTGCTCCTATTTCGACTTAACTATTGTGTTTAGTGTGATTTTCATGTACAGTCCTTGCGATTACCACGTAACCAAGAGAAATACCATGCCAAAATAACGTGAAACTTCCCACAAGTCATTTGTGTTATTAAAGGTGTGTGAGTGGGGTGTTATGTTCAACATAATGTATATGAAAGGAATTTATTACCACTAGTCCTGATCAATTGTTAAGATGTCGTAGAAACTGAGACAGAATTCGGGAAAAAATACGATTCAAGTGTGAATGTTATAATCCACAAAATGGTCACATGGAAAATAGTATGTCCCTCTCATTAATGAAAATAATTCTCATAGATTTTCTCCCGTTACTTACTCTCAAACAAAATTTAGAATATTAGCGTCCATAATAGCATTCCCAGCGACTTATGCAGGCTCGTTACGTCACGAACACAAATGTATTTACGTCACTACCAATGAAGGTGTAAGGTTGAACGTAACTTACATTTGCTTGTCGGCTCTGATTAAACTTTATTGAGCAACGTTCTACCGGTGACAACCCTTTGTTCTAATTTCGGATATCAGCACCAACTTTATCTTTCCACTCACAATCATCTCTAACACCGGCGAATAAAGTTGGGAATGGTTTGTCGTGGTAGAGTTTGTTATTTGGTAACAAGCGTACGTTCGCTTCAAACAATTACGGGCCACGCTCTAATTTTACTATCTGACGTCCCTGCCGAGTCCAATCTAAAAAATTTTCCCTTGGAAAAAACTGTAATTCGATTTGGAGAAATGACCCTTTTCGAATTTGGCTTTGTTACATAAGTGGGCTCGCGTCAGCATGATGTGCCGTCGACTTTTTGTTGGAGAGTAAACTGTGTTAGTTGCTTTGTTTGTTGATTTCGTGTACGTCATTTCTGTACGCTTTGTAGTTCATTTTGAGCTGCATGCCGTTGTATGAATAGCATAGACGCTCCAGTTATTCGCCGTTTACAATTTTTAAATTACTAGAAAGGTGTTTTGCAGTGAAAACTTTTTAGCAGCGTTGTGCACTTTTTGTGATGGGTTAAAATTCTAAAACTAAAACTCGCGCCAGGACACGTCATAGTCATTGAAAATTCGTAAGACGAAGAGTAGATAGAGAGCGACGTAATGTTTCCCTCTCATTCTAGCGCGCGGTGAAAATATATGCCTGATTTTGCTGTTTCGTTTAAGCGGCGTAGGGCGCTTGGGCGAGTGTGTTTGTAATGCAGCCTGCTACACACATCCTCGGATACCGTCTACTAATGGGAACCGTCTGTATGTTGGTAAAAATCGTGCATATAATGGATAAAGCAATTCGTGCGAAATTATTCCCTTACCATTCCAAAATATTCAATAATGCACAATATTAAGATTATAGTAATAGTTAGGCACTTTAGCGCTTCTTTTGTTTGTTGAGTATTTTCTATTAATTGCTAACTAATGCCGAATTTATGGTTTATGAGGAACTATCACCATCCAAAATCGTGAGTTGATAGACATAATCATCGACAGCATCGCTATCCCCTTCCCCGTCATCTGGGTATACAACGAAATGAAACGAAACGAAATTCAGAATAAGCAACTGGATTCCAATAACTTTTACACCGTGTTATATTTTTTCCTAAATTATTTTAAAAATTGTTGCAGTGTGGTTACGGCAGATCATAAAGAGTAGTATTTAATATCTGCCTTGAACTGTGCACAGCGTGCTCGCAGCGGGACGGGGTCCGCGCCTCGTTGTGCAGGGATGCAAAACGTTCTAAGTAAAATTAACATGTTTTAAGTAAATTATACTACACTTTTTTATCACTTACGGCTGAATTTTTTGGCCGTTACGACAGTCTAAAGCCTGCAAGTGTGATATGAAATGTTATCAGTAGTTAAATACAGTACAAACAGAAATCATTATATCAATAAACGCAAGACGACGCCGCGCCATTGCAGGCGCGGGCGGGTGAGCGGCGTGTTGACCATATTTTTGTTGGGATAACCAGGTAAGTAACATAACAAGCTCATAAATTTGTTATTTTTAATGATACCTTTTTGAAATTTTGTACATACATTCTTCACATAAAAATACTAGACACGTGTTTCGAGTTTTTCATATACAAAAATAACGATGTATATTGTAATAATAGAAAACTAACATTATATAATACCCACATGGCGTTATGTTATCGTGTGGTTATCAACGTTTCTTTTTTTGGTCTAATATAAATGGACTGAAGAATTATATAAAAAAGATAAATTTAAACATTTCTGAAAAAAATGTCATATTTTTATGTATACCGATGTACCGGGATCGGTTAGCAAATTGGTGTATATTTTTATAATTTTTACATAAATTCTCACAATATTGATTTACATTTTTAAACTTATGGCCACAAAGTCCGCAGTCTAAGAAAATATAAGAAACGAAATAGTGAAAAATATACGTTAAGTATGCCTTTATCTTAGTTAAGAACAGTGTAAGTATAGTGTCCGTGATTCTGTTACTACTTATGCACCATTTCTTTTTAGACTAAAAGTTTAGATGTTTCCTAACTTTTAAGCGGCACTTTACATCCTGGCTTACAAACCCATTTGGAAAATGTCTGTTCTATTTTAAAAGTGCGAACTAAACGACTTCTGAATGTTCAGAACGTGTTGTTTTAACGCAGTATAATATTGTACGAGCGACATCGACAACAAGTCAAGCTACCCGAAACTGTCAAATGTTCCCAATCAACCTTGAGCCTTAAAGGTTTATCGCTAAAGTTGAAAATCCAATTAAGACATTTGACAGATTGTAGTAGCTTGAAGTGCTGTCGTCTGTACAAAAAAAATAAAGAAATTAAATTTAAGTTCATTTCATCTCATACTATCCATTTCATTATGAAAAGGATAAAAGATAAATGTTAGTTTAATCCTTGATTTATGCTAAATTTATTGTGACAATTTGCATGCTCTGTGTACACATGTTTTAACAAAAAAGAATCTTTAATGTGTTGTGAGTTTTTCCACAACATCTGTCCTCTTTCTTTCGTGGTTATGGGCCCAGAACTCGGATGGTAAATTTCATCTGAGCCCGTTAAATTAGTATGGCGGATAATAGGCAGCATCTTAACTCCCCAGACAAAAACGTTTCTCAGAAAGTCCCTGTGTAATCTGTGTTCATATTATACGCGAACTTTGTGTCCCTCATTTTACTTCTAGAGTAATAAGGGGAATATTATACATACGAGGTTACTTACTGGTTGGCTGAATTTTGATTAAAGCAATGAACATTGTTTTTTTAGGATTGCCAGACTTATAAAATGTTTTATAAATATTAGAAGCTAACTATATTAAGTCTAATTAATTTACAGAAAATAAAAACCCGTCGAATTGATAGTTCTCAATTAGGTTCGCAAATAGAGATTTGGTGATTTTTAAGTTCAGTTGCGACTAGTAGTTTTGTTCCTCGAAGGAAGGCTAAATTGTTGTTCTTTTGTTTTCATCATCATCATTTCAGCCGAAAGACGTCCACTGCTGGACATAGGCCTCCCCCAAGGGTCTCCACGACGACCGGTCCTGCGCCTCCCGCATCCAGAGATTTCCCGCGGCCTTCACCAGGTCGTCGGTCCACCTTGTCGGGGGCCTACTCACGCTACGTCTTCCGGTGCGTGGTCGCCACTCGAGAACCCGTCGGCCCCATCGGGCATCCGTCCTAAGGGCAATGTGTCCAGCCTACTGCCACTTTAGTGTTGCAATTGTTCGGGCTATGTCGGTTACTCTCGTTCTTCTGCGGATCTCCTCATTCCTGATTCGATCGGGCAGTGAAACCCCAAGTATAGCCCTCTCCATTGCCCTTTGAGTGACTTTGAGCCTTCGTATAAGGCCCATTGTTAGCGACCACGTTCCAATTCCATAAGTCATAACTGGCAACACACACTGGTCGAAGACTTTTGTCTTGAGACACTCCGGTATTTCGGACGAGAAGATTCTACGTAGCTTCCCGAAAGCAGCCTAGCCGAGTTGAATTCGACGATGGACCTCTTTCTTTCTTTTTTTTTATCGAAATCAAAATCAAAGCATTAATTTCAAATAAACCAATTACAGGTGCTTTTGAATTGTCAAGAGCTGTTGCTGCAAAATGCCACCTGGCAACTTTGGATTCGTGCGACGAGGCTAATTAGGGACCCAGATTTGTTTAAAAACGGACTCCAAAGCCTGGAGCATAGGCGTAGAGTAGCCAGCCTGTCGGTATTCTATATGATGCATTTTGGGGAGTGTATGCGGGAATTGCATGACTTAATCGTGACCGTTCCATCAACGGACGACTCGTCGTACGGCGAGTATCCACCCTTATGTAGGCCTAGTATGAGTTTTCAATACGAAACTCGATCGTCGGTATCGAGCGCGTTTGGCGCTCTCATTGGTTGAGAGTTCTTACGGCCTTGAAGCGGGCCAATCGCTGAGTCAAACGCGCTCGATATCGACGATCGAGTTTCGTAATGAAAACTCGTACCTACTAGGCCTACTGTTGTTGACACCACTACGATTCGGACGAAGCGTTTCGCCTCGTCTTTTATACCGCGTTTATCGAGGGACTGGAAAAATTTGCCTGCAGCGGTCTTTCCGTCTGACTATAATATAAGTTTCTTCAAGGCTAGAGTGAGTAAGGTTTTAATAAACTAGCCCGCTTTACCAACAACGATTGTATCACTGCTTATCATCAGGCGGGAACAAGCTCTAGTTTATAGTTTTAAAAAATAAAAAAAAAAAATGTTCCAAAATATGTATGTGTATCCACCACACCATACCTAGGTATTGTAAGTACAAATTATTTGTAATATTAATAAATCTATCTGTGAGTATTCTTATGAGTCTATGTTACTTAAAGAAATATTTCTATTACATACAATAACCACGTCCTACCATGAGCTTGTGTAAGTATTAGTTTGGGTTTTTAGATTAAGTTGATAATGATATTTGTTTATTTATTAATCCATTTATATTAACATATAAACCTAAAATACTATAAATACATACATATAACATAATTAACTACAACTAATTTACACGAAGTGTCGGCGTCGTGTTTCGCTGACTGGCGTCACGTAGCTGGCCACGAAATGGCAATACAACTCCTTTCGGCCAGAACTCTTCTTTGAGGAACTTCTCGAGATGCCTTCGACTCCGCACAATTTTTGCGGAGTTATAATGGAGGTTTATACGGTCGAGAACTGTCCGGCCGCGTTTTAGCGCGAAATGGTCAAGAATCAACTAGTGCGAAACGGCAATGCGGCAAAAACAATTTGTTTCTCCTTAATTTTCATTACAAGAAGGTACTATTTTTTTAAAAGTGTACTACTCTTATTGTATGTATTTAAAAAAAAGTGTTGTTTTAATTAACCATAAATTTAATTTTTTTTATATCTACTTTCACCTCCGCCTCCGGCTCCGTTAACCTCCGCATCCGCGGAGGTGAGACTCGTCGCCTCCACATCCGCCTCCGCTAACAAAGCCTCCGTTACAATCCTAGTGATGATGATTACAGAAATTTAGCCAAGATTCAAGCATTATGTGAGACTAGTTTGAAACAATCAAACGGCTTTAAATGAGTTTTAAGAAAGGTTTTCACGAGCAAATAACAATTATTGTTGAATAATGTAGCCTGTGTTTGTTTAAATTTCTCATCACTTCTAATTAATATTCGAAGCTTCATTTCTTATAATTTCAGAAAAGAAATGAACAGCCTACTTCATATTTATTTAAAAAAACCTTTTTGCTATGCATTAAATTAATTCCAATGTTAATTTAAGAATGTTTACAACTGCGTTAAAATTACGAAGAAAAATTGAGGAATTTTTTTCTTTAGATAAATAAATCAATGAAGTTTAATTTTTCTGGAAAAATTTAAGTTAAAAATATCAAATTACTAGCACGAAGGTTAGTAAGAATTTCAAAGACTGTATTAAGTTTAATATCTGAGATGTTAATATTTTTTTTGGGAATAAAAGCTTTTAGTTGATTGCAGTAAATGCCAACCAACCAACCAATACCTCTGCAGCGTGGTGTCAGACAGGGAGATGTTATCTCCCCGAATCTGTTCACCACTGCATTGGAGGATATCTTCAAGGTTCTGGACTGAAAAGGACTGGGCATCAACATCAATGGCGAGTACATGAGACCCCTTCGGTTTGCTGATGATATCGTAGTCATGGCTGAGACCGCGGAGGACCTGAGTACAATGCTCGAAGACCTCAGCAGAGCCTCCGAACGAGTCGGTCTTAAAACGAACATGGGCAAGACGAAAGTCATGTCTCATGCCCATGTTGTACCGACTCCTATAAAGATTGGAGACTCTGTTCTCGAAGTTGTTGACAGTTACGTGTACCTGGGACAAACTATCCAGTTAGGAAGGTCCAATTTCGAGAAAGAGGTCAATCGACGAATCCAACTCGGCTGGGCTGCTTTCGGGAAGCTACGTAGAATCTTCTCGTCCGAAATACCACAGTGTCTCAAGACAAAAGTCTTCGACCAGTGTGTGTTGCCAGTGATGACTTATGGAATTGAGAAGTGGTCAAAAAAGCTCAAAGCCACTCAAAGGGCAATGGAGAGGGCTATGCTTGGGGTTTCACTGCGCGATTGAATCAGGAATGAGGAGATCCGCAGAAGAATGAGAGTAACCGACATAGCCCGAAGAATTGCAAAACTAAAGTGGCAGTGGGCTGGACACATTGCCCGTAGGACCGATGCCCGATGGGGCCAACGGGTTCTCGAGTGGTGACCACGCACCGGAAGACGTAGCATGGGTAGGCCCCCGACAAGGTGGACCGACGACCTGGTGAAGGTCGCGGGAAACCGCTGGATGCGGGAGGCGCAGGACCAGTCGTCGTGGAGAACCTTGGGGGAGGCCTATGTCCAGCAGTGGACGTCTTTCGGCTGAAATGATGATGATGATGATTAAATGCCGAAGGTCTGAGAAGTAAAAGAAAAAAAAATACGTTTACGAAATGGACTACCTTTTTTAACGTTAAAACTAGTGTTTGACCGTGATCCCGCCTGATAGTAAGCAGTCAAACCATCTTGAGAAAGCGTGGTGATCCATGCTCATACCGTCTTCGGAAGGCATCCCTGCAGTGGGACAGCAATAAGCTGGTACTGTTGTTCATAATTATGTGAGTGATGTGGTTGCTTTTACGAGTATCTTAACCATAGCCGAATGGAAAACTATGGTCGTCTGTTTCAAACTGTGCATAAATCTAATTTTAAATCGGGTTTTGTAATGAAATGCAACTAGATACTTGCAAACGTACATCAAATACAAACTAAAACAAGAAGTTACCAATAAATTCACAATAACATCGAGCAATTACAGCACTGCAATCGCGAAGAAGACAGTTTGATAGTCGAAAGCTCACAATATTGTTACGGGCTAGGGGTACTAAAACGCCGGTTAAGGGTTTTGAAATTTATTGGCAACGAAGGTACAGTCGATTGTAGGCAATGACAAGTAGAATATTGCTGACGTTGCACGGAAGTCTTCACTTACGTCCACGAAGTCCGTATTGTAAATACCCAATAACACTACAGATGTTACTTCACGTAGTACTCACAGTTCTCGTTACAGTTGTCGCAGTAGGTATTCTCAAAGATCGCTTCTTAAGTGTCGCTGTTTTCGTATCGGTAGTCAAGTGTAGACTGACTCGGCGCCGGCGTCACGGCGCTATATATAGGCCAGCTGATCGAACATTCCAGAATCGTCTAGACGTAATAATAATAGCGCATAACTTCGAGTACATTCAGTAAGTACCTACGGTAATTCCCGGAAACGGGTTTCTAGAAATTTCGATGTCGTCACTTTGTTGACAAAATTGATAAAACCTGTACCATTCAATAGGCCACCTTAAGTCTAGGAATGCGTTTTTATATTACGCCTAGACAATGTCCAGATCTCGAGTTATAGATCTTAAAAGTTACACACTGCATGTCAAGCGATATTGAACCTTATGCCCTCGACATAAGGTGCATTCGTAACATTGCCCCCTTCTTAGTCGTGCTCGTCCCGAGCATGATTTGATCCATAATAGCGAGCTAGGCGGTCTACGTGTACGATCTTCAGCTTCCCTCTAGGTCCTTTCTTTATGCGGTAGGTGACATCGTTTATCCTGGTTACTATCGTGTACGGACCCTCCCATTTGGCTTGGAATTTCGGACTCTTTCCTTTTCTCCTAATGGGATTATGTAACCATACCAAAGTTCCCTCTTCAAATCCGGGCACGTTAGCTTTGCGGTCGTATCGGATCTTCATTTTCTCGCTGGTTTTCAGACCATTCTCTCTCACTAGCTCATGTATTCCATCTAGTTTTCGTCGTAGGTCAGCCACATAGTCGACGGCTAGGATAGGGGTATCGGGGGGTGTTCCGGTTAGTGCATCTATGGGTAGTCTAATTTCTCGGCCGAAGTTGACTTTCGCCGGTGTACAATTTGTGCTATCATGTGTTGCAGAGCGGTATGACATTAAGAAGAGTGGAATATATTGGTCCCAATCCCTCTGGTGTTCTTCCACTACTTTGGCCAAATGATTCTCTAGCGTCTGGTTGAATCTTTCGACCATTCCATCTGACTGAGGGTGATATGGTGTTGTACGAGTCTTATGTATCCCGAGTAGTTGGCAAACCTCTTGAAATAGCGAAGACTCGAAGTTTCTACCCTGGTCAGAGTGCAACTCCAAGGGGACGCCAAATCGACAGAACACCTCGTGAACTAGCTTTTTGGCAACGGTATGAGCTTCTTGGTTGGGTACTGCAAAAGCTTCTGGCCATTTGCTGAAATAGTCTTGCATGACGATGATATACCTATTCCCTTCTTCAGTGATAGGGAATGGCCCTGCTATATCGACAGCAACTCTTTCCCATGGTGCACCAACATTGTACACTTTCAGCCGACCTCTGGCTCTTGTTTGCGGTCCCTTTACTGAGGAGCAGGCTACACATTTCCTACACCAGTCCTCTACGTCTTCGCGACAATGCACCCAATAAAATCTTTTTCTCACCTTCTCCAGGGTTTTCTTCACTCCTAGATGTCCTCCGGATACTCCGTCGTGCACCTGCTTTAGCACTGTTGCGACTTTATCGCAGGGGACAACTATCTGTAAGGTGATCTCCTGTCCACTGGGTGATTCCCATTTCCTCTTGAGAACTCCGTTATCAATTATCAGGCTGTTCCATTGAGCCCAGTAACTTTTTGCTGTTGGGCTAAGCGCTGATATTTCACTCCAAGCGGGCCTCTGGCCACGTTTCTTCCATTCGATTACTGTCTTCAAATCACTATCTTCCTTTTGTGCGTCTTCCAATGATCGATTATCCCAGTCTTCATCCAAAGCGTTCACCTGGATAATCCTTACGTTCTCTTTCTTTTCCTGTTTGGCACAATGTCGGCAAGATTCTTCGCAAGGCCGTCTAGATAAAGCATCAGCATTATTGTGTGACTTGCCTTTTCGATGTTCAGTGACAAAGTCAAATTCTTGCAGCTGCTCTATCCACCTTGCTACTTGTCCTTCTGGGTCTTTGAACTGAAGCAACCACTGTAAGGCAGCGTGATCGGTGCGAAGTGTAAACTGTCTCCCAATCAAATATTTCTTGAAGTGTTGTAAGGTCTTAACAACGGCTAGAAGTTCTCGACGGGTAACACAGTAATTTCTTTCTGGCTTGGAAAGACATTTGCTGAAATATGCAATAACGACCTGCCGATCTCCTTGTGTTTGAGAGAGAACTCCTCCAATACCAACATTGCTGGCATCTGTGTCTATCAAAAATCGGCCTTCCCTACTAGGGTAACCTAATACAGGAGCCTCACACAAGTGAGTTTTCAGTACCGCAAATGCCTGTTCGCAGTCAGAGTTCCATTCAAATTGACACTTTTCCTCTGTTAAACGATGCAATGGTTTCGCTAACTCGGAGAAATTCTTCACAAACCGACGGTAATATGCACACAGACCCAAGAAAGAGCGTACCTCAGTTTTGTTACGAGGGGTAGGCCACTTCGACACGGCTATTATTTTTTCAGGATCTGTTCGAATTCCTTGCGCCGAAATAATGTGTCCTAAGTATCCAACCTCTTTCTGGAATAGTGTACACTTACTAGGACTGAGTTTTAAATTCGCTTCACGCAGTTTTTGGAACACTTTCTCCAGATTGCGTAGGTGCTCTTCGAAGCTTCGTCCCATAATGATGATGTCATCCAAATAGACCAGGCATGCATCACCAAGCAACCCCACCAAAATGCGCTCCATTAGGCGCTCGAATGTAGCTGGAGCATTGCACAGTCCAAAAGGCATGACATTGAATTGCCAGAGACCGTTCCCAGGACCAGTGGAGAAAGCGGTCTTTTCTTTATCCTGCTGACAGATTTCCACCTGCCAGTTTTGAGGTCAACTGTGGAGAACCATTTCATGCCACTTAGCAAATCCAAAGTGTCATCTATACGTGGCAGAGGATAACTGTCCTTTTTCGTGGCATCATTCAACATCCTGTAGTCAACGCAAAACCTTGTACTGCCATCCTTTTTATTGACTAGTACAACTGGAGATGACCAAGGGCTAGTAGATGCTTCTATAATCCGGTTTCTCTCCATATCTCTTAACATTTCCGTGACTTCCTGTTCTCTTGCAAGGGGAATACGACGTGGTCTCTGTCTTATCGGCTGTGTATCACCCGTATCTATATGGTGTTTAACTAGCCCGGTCCTTCCCACGTCACCGTCGGTCTTCGCGAAGATGTCATGGAAGTTATGTAACAGTTGCTTAACTTTGTGACTTTCGAACTTGTTTAAATTGCCCTTACAACTTTCGAGTAGTGTCGATACATGTTCCTGCCACTTCTTATCAAGTTCCTTTTCGTGCACCTCTGTTTTTCTCAAAGATGCTACATTATCGCACACACCCACCATGTGGTTCTTTTCGAGAGTTATTTCTTTGTTACTAACGTTGATAATGCGTATTTTTGGTTTATCGGAAATCATCATCAGTGTTCTTGCCGTTATCCAGTCTGGGTGATCTCCAGAATCCTCTATTATAATGCAACGTTTGCGGCATCCTTTTGGTGAAAATCTAATATCTACTAAAGTTTCTGATCTTGGTGGTAATACAGTTTTTCTTAAACAGTACACTGACCCTTGTTTTGCACCTTGAAGAAATACTTCTTGTTCTGGAAAACTCAATACTCCTTTTGCTACATTAAGGACGCATTGTTGTTTCTTCAAAAAGTCCAGTCCTATAATGCAATCATCTGTAATATTCGCTACTAAAACAGGATGCGTAAATGTCTTATCACCCATTTTCAAGGTCACCTTTGTTTCCCCAAGGACGAGTACTGGTTGGCCGGTGGCAGTTTGTAGCCGGCATTGTGAAGATCCTCTTTTCCATACTATGGTGCGAGGAAATAGCTCTGGTCGTGCAATAGTTCTTGATGCACCAGTATCCAATGTGAAACTGCATGACTTACCATTCAGTTCTCCTTCTATAATAAGACTGTTTCCGTCACCCACTTGTGATACTGTTATAATGGGGGCTTCACGTCGACCAGCCAGTACTCGCCCCACAGCCCTGGCTGTTCTTAGTTTAAATCCTCGGGTTCCACCTGTGTCCCAGAAGTACTTCTTCCTTTAGACTTCCTGGGACAATTGATCCGAATATGCCCCTTTTCGCCGCACTCATAGCAGGTTGGTCCTTGCCGAGTTTTTATTATTGGGGTTGTTACCTCACGAATGCGGTGGTGTTGTCGACTATCTTGACGTACTGCTTCCACCTCCAGAGCGTGTGTCAAGGCTGCCTTAAGAGTCTGATGGTGTCCCAGGCGAACTGCAGCCCTTACTTCCGCATCTCGGATTCCATCAGTAAACGCTTGCACCGTAGTAGTATCAACCAATCCCGGTGTTGATACATACGCCCTCCGAACAATACGTTCTACTTCCGTTGCCCATTGTTGCAAACCCTCACTGCTCTTCTGTGTGCGGTCGCGGAGTTGAGCCCTGTAGACATGTTCGAGGTGTTTCTCTCCATATCTAGACTCCAGCGCTTCTAACAGACAGGCTAGGGTATTGCAATCGCCGGAAATGTTCTCGAGGATTTGTACCGCATCACCACGCAGAGCAAGCGTAAGAGCGGTTACCGCTTGATTGTCGTCCCAGTTGTTGGCTGTTGCGACCTTTTCGAATTGAAGGCGGAAGGCCACCCATGACGTTGTTCCGTCAAAATGAGGTACTAGGAACGTCGGCAAAGCACTGGGTACAGGAATCACACCTTTAATACCTCCTTTTTGTACTCTTTCTATTTCTTTCCCAAACTCCATGATGGTATTGTCCAGTTTCTCGAAACGCGCATCATGTTTGTCTATACGCGTATCTTGATGGTCCATACGCGCTTCTTGTTTGTCTATGCGCATATCTTGCTGGTCCATACGTGCATCTTGTTGTGCTGTTTTTACTCTAAGCTCGTTGACCTCTTCTTTGGTGTTTTCCCATTTTTCGTTTAATTCTAAGACCAGCTGCTGGGATTCCTTTATTTGTGCCTGGGTTTCTGCCTGGGATTGTTTTAGTTCTGCCTGGGATTCTGCTATGCCTTTTATTTGAGCCTGGGTTTCTGCCTGGGATTCTGCTATGCTCAGCCTTATTTGCGCCGTCAAGTGAGCCAGTAATGCCGATAAATCGCAACCGCTGGTTCCGGGAACAGTGGTGGTACTAGGCGCACTCACATTCGTCGGTGTTACGACGGCCGCATCTTCTATGGGTGCAGGGACACTAAGGGATTCTTCCTCTTGACGCGCCAAATCCATCGCTGCTTGTCGTCGCGTGCGAACTCTTTCGTCTTCCCTTGGCGTGACCGGCATTCCGCTTCTGACACCAATTGTTACGGGCTAGGGGTACTAAAACGCCGGTTAAGGGTTTTGAAATTTATTGGCAACGAAGGTACAGTCGATTGTAGGCAATGACAAGTAGAATATTGCTGACGTTGCACGGAAGTCTTCACTTACGTCCACGAAGTCCGTATTGTAAATACCCAATAACACTACAGATGTTACTTCACGTAGTACTCACAGTTCTCGTTACAGTTGTCGCAGTAGGTATTCTCAAAGATCGCTTCTTAAGTGTCGCTGTTTTCGTATCGGTAGTCAAGTGTAGACTGACTCGGCGCCGGCGTCACGGCGCTATATATAGGCCAGCTGATCGAACATTCCAGAATCGTCTAGACGTAATAATAATAGCGCATAACTTCGAGTACATTCAGTAAGTACCTACGGTAATTCCCGGAAACGGGTTTCTAGAAATTTCGATGTCGTCACTTTGTTGACAAAATTGATAAAACCTGTACCATTCAATAGGCCACCTTAAGTCTAGGAATGCGTTTTTATATTACGCCTAGACAATGTCCAGATCTCGAGTTATAGATCTTAAAAGTTACACACTGCATGTCAAGCGATATTGAACCTTATGCCCTCGACATAAGGTGCATTCGTAACAATATTAACAAACTTTTCCCATACTTTAATAATTGCGACGCTATGGCAATTGTTCAATTAGTTTTCCAAGTCGAGCCCATTCCAACACTGGATAAACTTCTCAGGAATCGCCATTATAAAGTCTTTAAGAATCGGGACCAGATAAAATTAATTTTCAATATCTTATCTGACATTTTAGAGATTTACTTCGATCGCACTCGTGAGATTTCTCAAGCAAAGATTTGCATAGTTAGATTCGCCTGCGTCAAAAGACACACTCCTTTGTCGTCGATGATGACACTTGAATAGTATTGTCTTACTCACTCATAGTCATCATCTATAAACACACATTGGATGTGTGAGCTCACTCTGCTCTGTTTAGCCACTGTTTCGCTCAAGCAAGTACGTAAAGAGCAAATTTAACGATTTAAATCTTTACTTCCATGTAAATTGTGGATTAATACGCCTCATAAATCTCTTTTTAGAGGCGTATATACATTTTAAAAATATTTTCGGTGTGGAATATTTTGGATCTTGGATTACTACCTAAGTAAGTAAATTAAGTTAAAAAAATCTTTTGCGTTACGTTGTCTTTATCTTTCGATTTTAGAAGGGAGAAACTTAAGGTAAAATTTTATTATAGGTATTTTATACCTTAGGTAGGTAGGATTATACATAAATTCACAGTGAAAATGTGAATTGTTACGCATACATGATTTGTTTACTTCTAAACCTATTGCTTCAGATTATAGGTTTCGATCGATTATAAGAAAATCGTAATCCAAGTAGCGAAGCCTTATATTCCCTTAACGGATCGAGGCATAGCTCGTACCTTGTCGGTTAGGGTCTAAGCCTGATATAGGACCAAATAAAGGTGTTAACGGCACCTTTGAGAGGTCTCAGCGGTGCCCTTAACACACCTTTATTTGCTCCTACTTTATTTGGTGGGGTAGGTACCCAGACAGGTTTCTTAAAAGTTCTTGAGTTTGTTCTTTGTATCGGTTTCACGCGAAAACGACCGTACGGATTTGGATGAATTTGGCATGTGGATAGACCAGTAGGGTAATAGGGGCGTTTCCTGGGAAAAACAATTGATTCTATTTAGTCCGTCATTAAGATTATAGAAAAATGTTGGATACGTATATTTTGTTTTATCGAATCAATAAAAATTGACAAATATAAAAGGCATCATAGATCAGGAGTGGGGGCTGGCGACGTCACTCGTTGCTAAAAAGTGTAGCAAGGAGTGACGTCACAAGAAAAAATACGTGTCTAGTTTTTTTGGAAATCTGACTGACGGACTACTAAGTTCTTTTTAGTCAACTACCCTATTGCGTAACACATTATCAGTAGCAATGGGTTTCATTTTGACAGTTCAATCACAACCATCGCGTTATTTACCTTCTTTAGCAGACACATTTTTCGAGTATATGGAGCAATGGGTTATCAATAGGCTTCAAATGATTTCTATTCATAATAATAGTGTATTATGCAATTGGGATGCAGGACCTGGGCTAGGAAACGGGAAACATTGCCGAACTCGACGTGGGCGACGCCGTAGGCAACAGTAGTATTCTAAAACAAAACCTGGAAATAAGAGGCTATCTAGTAGGACCAAAATCATTTGTTTTTACCCGCTACTAAGTAGGTCATTAAAAACTCACAAAAACTCGGGAAAGAATAAACAAGCCGCCACGCGAGACGTCAAGGATTGAAATTATCAAGTAATTTAATAAAAGTGTGCGATAAGTCGGGGTGGCCCACGTCGGCCACTCGCAGATAAAAGGGAATAAGTTTAAACGAGAAAAGTTGGCAAGATAGCGATGTGGACAGTCGGGCACGGGCCCCACCGGGCCCCGTCGGGCCCCGCCAGGCCCTTGACGGCTCTGTCGCAATATCATTCCGACAATTGTCCGCGGTTTTACTGACAGCGCGATGATTGTTCTGGAGTTTAGTAGCTCAGTGTTATGGATTGTAAAATTTCTAGAAGTTTTCTAAAAGTTTGAAGTTTGAACCTACAGGTAGTACTGTTTTATGTTTTTAGTAATTTACTGTGACTCTGACTGTGTCCGAATATGCAGAAGAAGAACGCCTGGATACAGAAGATGGTTACAATGCTGAAAAGCAGTACTAAAGTCAAATAAGGTCGATGGTTGGAATACCTGGTACGATGGACATAAAACAAAAGTACCTAATGTTTTTCGACACTAGGTACTTTTGCCCGAAATGGAAAGTGACACTCAAGATTCAACCCGGTGTCTACCACACAATGCACACAGTCTTCTCTGGTTCACCATCTGAATAGCCTTTTGATAACAAAGTCATCTTTAGAATTTGAATGACGTAGTCAAAAATTAAAGAATGCTAAATTAAATGTACAAAATTAGGCTCTATTTTTGAATAATGATCATAATTTGAAATCTGAATGTGGGCAAAATTCTTCAATCTTTTCGAAATAGCTTTAATAGAAATATGCCTACATTCCTAGCCTTCGATTTATCAGGTCGAAAGGTCGGCGTTGGTAAATTGTCTTCTTGCTAAGGTAGATTTCGTAATTTTGGGTGCGATATTAACCCGTCTTATGAGTTGCAGCAAAAACCATGGCGAAAAAAGATGATATTTAGTACTCCAGCGAGTAGATGAAACCAGTAATAATAATAAATTGAACTGCAAATTAATTTCAAACTTATATTATGTCTATGTATATTCAAATCACCACCATCATTCTGTAATACTTGTATAATCCTACTAAAAAAACGTGAAACTTTGGATAGAAGAAGTTTTCTGACTCCTTCACGAAAAAACTACTGAATATGTTATAATCAGGATAGATTTTACTTTTAATCTCGATAGTCCTTCGGGATCGAAATTCTTGCAGGTAGAACCGCTGGGCGCAGCTAGGCGGTCTATAATGTTCCTGCTGTTGGGATACAAGCATTCTCTGGAGGAAGTGGGCCTTAATCCACCACGTGGGCCCAGTGCCGGTTGATGTATGTGTGTTTGTCACTTGCCAAACTTGCCAGATTCCTCAAGATGTTTTCCTTCACCGTCTTCCAAAGCGTTGGTAATGAATTATGATTAATAATTGAAGTGTTGTGTCGGTTCTCATGACTTAGAACTTGTAAGTCGCAACCGTTGCAACCACTGCTCCGAATAACTTAGGAACTCACGACTATGTATACTTTCATAAAGTAAATTAACTCAGTTAAATATCGTAGAAAGATTAACATTAATCTAAAATATCTACTCTCGAGGGAACCCTTGCAAAACTCACATACTGAACTTCCATAACTTGAGGCACTCTAGCAAATGTTTTCACTTTCAACCCTCAAACGATACTTCCACACTTCAAACAAGTTACATTTAAAACACCACGAGAATTATAAACTTACACCACTTAATAAGTAGCGACCGGTAATCAACTGTGTCTAAGTTGAAGCGATCGGATCGAGGCTGCTCAAGACGGCTGCCTCTTGGGACCTAATTGAATATTTGCTATGTTAAGGCGCAAACTTGTTGATAAGTGACGTGATGATCAAGGCGAAGTGTGGGTTGCTAGGAAAAATGGTGTTGGAAGGAATGTTAAATAGGCATAATTAGTATGTGTAGAAACATTGGATTTAAACATTTACAAAGAGCAATTTACAGCAATTATGAATATAATATGAACTGAATTTAGATTCTAATATGGCATTTTCTATAAAGAATTAATTTAGACGGCGTTCTTACTTCAACGGTCATCACGCGCCACGCGACGCTCCGTGTTTCACGAGGCGTCGCGTGGTGCGTGATGGGTAGGTACAGTAAGAACCGTGTTTTTGGAGAGTTATGGTACATCTAGGCAAATATTATGTTAGTACTGTAGTGATAATTATATTTTCGAGCTATTTGGAGGTGTAACCCTTCACCCGTGGGGTCCGAGTGCTCATGATCTTTTTAGAACGACTGGTTGGCATTTCCCATGACTCAAGGGCTGGCTTTTACCTTGGCCAAAGGTTATCATACAACGTATAAAGCGACAGCGATGCGGATAAATTTTTCGACGCTATTTGAATAGTTTTAGCTAAGTAAGGATATAATTTTGTTATTTTTGTGTTAGCTTGTAAATTGTTATAGTGCTGTAATGGAAATATACTTTATGTACATAATGATATAGTTAGGTACCTGACCTAGTATGAATCTTGATTTAATTTTTTTTTATGTATTATAAACTAGCGCTTAAGCGTAATCCCGCCTGATGGTAAGCAGTGATCGTTGATGGTAAAGCGCGCTAGTTTATTAAGAGCCTATTCACTCTAGCCTTGAAGACGCTCAAATTGTAGTTTGACGGAAACACCGTCGCTGGCAAATTGTTCCAGTCCCTCGATGTACGCGGTATAAAGGAGGAGGCGAAACGCTTCGTCCGGATCGTAGAGGTGTTAACAACGTAAGGGTGGAAACTCGCTGTACGACGGGTTGTTCGATGGTGGAGCGGAGATCGGGGAATTAAATCATGCAATTCACTCGCTTACTCCCCAAAATGCATCCTATAGAACACCGAAAGGCTGGCTACTCTCTCTCTACGCCTGTACTCTATGCTTTGGAGACCATCTCGAGTGGAGTAGTAGTAGTTGTTTTACTCTTTTTTTTCTCGTCCGAAATATCGCAGTATCTCAAGACAAAAGTCTTCGACCAGTGTGTGATGCCAGTGATGACTTATGGAATTGAGACGTGGTCGCTAACAAAGGGTTCTTATAAGAAGGCTCAAGGTCACTCAAAGGGCAATGGTGAGGGCTAGGGCTATATATTGGGGTTGCACTGCGCGATCGAATCAGGAATGAGGAGATCCGCAGAAGAAAGAGAGTAACCGACATAGCCCGAAGAATTGCAATACTAAAGTAGCAGTGGGCCGGGCACATTGCCCGTAGGACCGATGCCCGATGGGGCCGACGGGTTCTCGATTGGCGACCACGCACCGAAGACGTAGCGTGGGTAGGCCCCCGATAAGGTGGACCGACGACCTGGTGAAGGCCGAGGGAAACCGCTGGATGCGGAAGCCACAAGACCGGTCGACGTGGAGAACCTTGGGGGAGGCCGATGTCCAGCAGTGGATGTCTTTCGGGTGAAATGATGATGATGATGACTCTGAATCAGATGTAATCTAATGACTATTTCCCATCAGTGCATATCACAGATCACTTTTCAATCTCCCTCAACAACATCGTATCACGGTTTGAATTCGTTAGATAAAACGATACATGCAGACAGTAATGCAATTCCGAAAATTTTTCCCAGCGATCCAATTCAGGATGTTGCCGGCGACAGATTGGAAGGCCTTTATTGGGATTTAGGAACTTTTATCTTTCCCACCGCTGAATTACTAGTAGCCAGTAGTCTGTATATATCTGTATAGTTCTGAGAGCTTGATGTCCAATTCGAAAAGGGATACTAGGAATTCGTACTGAATTCTGAGTAGTCGAGCGAGCTGCAGCTGAAATTACGCGACGGTATTCGGTTTGTCATGGGATATTTGTAAGCGTAAGCCCGCAAAACTTACGCGAAGAAAATGGCGACAGGCGGGTCGCTAGCTACGTTAAGTAATACAGTTTTCTCCACTATTAAAAGCATAAAGAAACTGCTTTCAAGTTAACAACAAAATACAGCCATGCGAACCAACAAACCGAGCACAAACCGTCCCGTTTTACGCAACAATGTACAATTTGAATGCACAAAAACAATCCTCTTTATTTATCTCGAGTTGATTCGTTCCCACCTCTTCTATTTGTACAGCTCCCGAGTTTTCTTTGACAAATCTCATGCGATGGCTCAGTAAATACGCTCTGAAGAAAGGGTTCCGCACTTTGGAAGTTTGTTCAATGAACGACGTGGACCTTTCTAGCTTAGTGCGTGTCGAAACTGCCTCAACATCGCGAGCTCCTAATGGAACAAAGCAGTTCTTCATTATTTAGCTTTCGAAATTATGTTTGCTTATTCAACTTTGTGAGGCCTTAGTTCGAAATTGGACTTTGTTGACTAGTAGTAGTAGGGTTGTTTTTTTTACGACTGCGGCGCTTGTTTATTTAATGGGGTAGTGACGCGTTATTTTGAGTTGCTCGGACGAGTCCATCAGGAAGCAAAATGTGCGAATTATAATATTTTAGGTCAGGGGCATTGTTTCTTTCCGAAAAAGTATGGTGGCTAATGTTCGTTCCAAGTGTACCTAAATATACCCGTTTTTAGGGTTCCGTAGCCAAATGACAAAAAACGGAACCCTTATAGATTCGTCATGTCTGTCTGTCCCTCTGTTCGTCCGTATGTCACAACCATTTTTTTCCGAAACTATATGAGCTATACTGTTGAAACTTAGTTGGTAAATGTATTCTGTGAACCGCATTAAGATTTTGATGCAGAAATAAAAAAAAAAAATATAATAAATATTGGGGCTCCCCATACTTAGAACTGAAACTCAAATTTTTTTTCATCAAACACATACTTGTGGGGTATTTATGGATAGGTCTTCAAAAATTATATCGAGGTTTCTAAAATATTTTTTTTTTAGTTTGAGTGACAGACGCTTACAAAGTGGAAAAAAGTTGGTCCCCCCCTTCTAACTTCTAAAATAAGAAAATGAAAAATATAAAAAAACATATGATGTACATTACTATAAAAACTACCAACGAAAATTGTTTTGAACGAGATCTAGTAACTAGTTTTTTTTTAATACCTCGTAAATCGTAAACCGCTTATTACCGCGTAATCTTTCATACAAATAGCTTAAATCCTTTAATTTCATAAATCAATGATACGGAACCCTTTGTGCGTGAGTCCGACACGCACTTGGCTGATTTTTTTAAAGCAATTCTTACTAAAGGGAACACATTAATAACACATTTACCAATGTAGATAGATCTCACAATGTTTTACAACGTATTATATTGCCTTTATAGTCATAGACGCACATTAAGGTTTTTTTTTTATAATTATAATCTAATTCTTGACCGCAATCCCTCCTGATGGTAAGCAGTGATGCAATCGTTAATGGTAAAGCGCGCTAGATTATTAAGAGACTATTGACTAAAAAAAAAACTGAGTGAATAGGAAGGAAGACGACAGTTGAGCAAGGTGATGCAATCTTGAACCCAACAATACGACCAACGATGCTGCGCCAGTGGGAGATTGATCTGGAGACACAGTAAAAAATGGCGCATCGTACCCGACACACATCGCAACATTCGCAACACAACTGCTCAGACCCGTCCTCCGTACGGCTTCACCAGACATCATGCCGAAACACGAAGAATCACTTGGCGGTAAGACTTTATCTGGTGGGTGGTAACTTCTGCCCGCAGCCGATGTTATGGTATTCTTAACTTCGATTTAAAATAATGTAATCAAAGCATTAAAATTTGGTAGTGGCACTACAAATTATCATCCACGTTTTCGGGTCCATTTGTTTACATTTTTATCTGATACTTTTGAGACAAACCATATATCGTTTAATTAAACTAAACTTAAGTGGCAGTGGGCAGGGCACATTGCTCGTAGAACCGATGGCCGATGGGGCAGTAAGGTTCTGGAGTGGCGGCCACGTACTGGAAGACGCAGCGTAGGGAGGCCCCAACAAGGTCGATCGATGACCTAGTGAAGGTCGCGGGAAGCCGATGGATGCGGGCAGCACAAGACCGGTCAGCATGGAAAGCCTTGGGGGAGGCCTTTGTCCAGCAGTGGACATCCATAGGCTGAAGAAGAAGATATATCGTTTTGACTACATACGCCAGGAAAGCACAAGTCATAGTTTCATGACTATTTCATTTATATAACCCAAGCAATTTAGTACTGAATAAACATAACGCTAAAATAACCTTAATACAGGCAATAAAATCTATTTACTCTCACAATATGAAACAATAATAGCCAAGTAATGAGACCGTCGGCTACCAATGCCATAATCGTTAATACAAGCGAAATGTTTGTCGAACATACTCAACTAATGTTTATTTGATTTCGAATATAGTTTAGGGGAAAATTCTTGAGTAAATATAGCTTACAGCTTACAAAACCATTGTATGCTTAGCTACACCCAAGTGCGGCCACATGGTAGCCACTATTGTCTACCATTGTTTCTATAGTACTTACCATTCACAGTAACATAGTAGCAATACTCGCAGATTCAAATATATAAGTGTATTTTTATTGTCAGCTATAAATTTTTTATTATCTCTCGACCTAATGCTACTATGGTCGAGATATATAAAGGTACGCCCCTTCCCGTCCTTCGGGTATTACAGATTTGTGTGCAAATTTTTTGGTTATTAGGCACTAAAAGTACAGTCTCTACTTTGAAACATTCTTTAATTTGAATTATAAGTAGTTTAGTGTTTTACAGGCTTCTTTAAAGTGTAATAGGAACGGTGCACATACTTCCCCTTATTCATAAACGTTGCTTAAAGTTAACTAATGATTAGCGATTCTTTAAACATACATTTTAGATGTTTGCGCGTCACTTAACTTTAATCATCATTTACGAATAAGCCACTTAAACTCTGTGGTATTTTTTCATAAAGGATGATTAAAGTAAAGTTCTGTTAAAAAGGTCAAAAATGTATAGTTAAAGAATCGCCAATCACTACTTAAGTTTAAGCAGGGTTTATGAATAAGGGGGACTGTGTTTTCGTTTGACTACAATTTAGGTGTCTTCAAGGCTAGAGTTTTTCGACGAATGTAATGCCGGTCCACTACTAATACTTCCGTCGAAAAACAATTCGCGGTTAACAAGACCGAATAGGTACATGAAGCTGATGGCCAACCTTCAGTATTGAAGAGGCACTGGAAGACTAAGAAGAAGAAGGCTAGAGTGAATAGGCTCTTAATAAATTATTGCGCTTTACCATCAACGATTGCGTCACTGCTTAACATCAGGCGGGATTGCGGTCAAGCACTGTTTTATAATATTATATGTATAGTGTATATACAGTATGTTAAGAAAACCCTGTCCGACCCGTGAAGGTATTGTTAGGTATCGATAACTGATTCTACTAATGGATACAAAACCGGGCTAAACTTAAAAAAAAACCCCTAAAGAAATAAATATTATTTCGCAAAAAGAGGTAACTTAATAAATGTGCGATAAGCACCCTTCCGCGGGCGGCGGGCGGCAGGGCACGCGGCACGTGTTCGCATCGCTATTCGTTCATAATAATACCGGTGTTGTCACTTTTTTAAAAATTACCAAATTTCGGGGAAGTTGGAATTAATTCGCGGGAAAAAAGATTATTTGAAAATTCATTTGTATTAGTACTCTGATGGTTATGTAAAATTTTATATTATATTTGGTCATGCGTTTACCTAACCTTTATTATCCTTATGGGTCGGACAGGGTTTTCTTAACATACTGTATATATATATACAGGCTGTATCTGACATCGTAACGCAAACTTCGGGAAAAGGCTAGACCACATGCCACTAATAAAATTATGATAGTCATTTATGTCATTAATGAACGGTTACAGAATTCACAGTGTTTAAAAAAAAGTGTCAGCTCGGCCGTTGAACGTTGCAAGCGTGCCGCCGTGCGGGTTTGTAGGTGTGACCTTGATCCCTGATGTGAACTCTATTAAATCAGCTGATAAGTTAGTTTTTCGAGTTTTGTTTTCATTGTGCTTTTTTATGTAAATAGCGAATTAATTAATTTTTATTTTAAAATCTTATTGGGTTATAAAAGTATAGCAATTCGGAACAGTCTAAAGTGAAAAAGACTACATATTTATTTTTTTAAATCATGAAAAAGCTGACGAAAAATTCCACCACTGGGGGGTTCAGGATCATGTACTGGATCCATGATACTCGTTTGTGCGTCAATGTCAGATATACCCTTTATATATATGTCGGAGACAGCGACGGCAGAGCGGTAGGGTCGACATCATCTTGGTGTGGTGGTACAGGTTCCGTTTCGTAGGTGAGTTTTGAATTGAAGCACGACGTGTAGATATACCCTCCAATCTCCATAATAACAATTTGAATAGGCAAACCGACAGTTTCGGTTCGGAGGAGTGCCTTGGTCCGCGTCTCGATGCAAAGTGCCCGTTCGACGAACCCCACTATCCAAAGCGACTCTGTCCATGTGACGTCATCACAAAATAACGTCACAAGCGTTCGCCCCTCTACTACATAAATCAAATCAGCAACTTCTATTAAAATTAATCGACGATCTCCGACACGGCCAGCCTGACGAGTTGCACGTCCTCGTGCATCTTCATCATCATCATCCCAGCGCCAATCCCAGTCGCATCCGAAGCTCCCTCAGCCTCGGAGTCCGGGATCCAGTCCACCAGGCCAACCGCCGATTCCAGCCAAACCTCGACACTTCCGGTTGCACGTCTTAGTGCACGTCTGTAACAAATTAAAAAAAAACACACAGAACACATACTTTGAAGCATTTTTGAGAACTCGGCCAACCTGACCGTCACACGTCACGTTTAATTACAATGACTATTAGAAAACCAAACTTAATTATTTTAACAACTTAAACACAAAAGCTTCCTTCAAGCCTCATAATTATCAAATTTCAAAAAGAAAACACAAAAGGTTCCTCCAAGCCTCATAATTATCAAATCAAAATCATAATCTTCAATAAGAAAACACACCATGGTTCGCTACCACAGTAGCTAGTGACAACTCATAGTTGACACCCATATAGTCATCACCTCTTGTGATACGACCAACTCTAGAGTCCACGACTCCCAGGTCAACACATGACCGTACAACTAATAGTCTCCTCCGAGACCCTGGTCCCCACCACACCACCATCTGCCCATCGTGCCCTGACCAACTCCTCACTGAGTTTCAGTCACGACAGCAGACTAGTGCATGCAGTGCGACCATATCTACCAAAGTCCCCGCCACATCACTAGCTGCCCATCGCCCCCTGAACAACTCCTCACTGAGTTGCAGTTACGACTACAGACTAGTGCATGCAGTGCGACCATACCTACTAGTGTCCCCGCCACACCACTAGCTGCCCATCGCGCCCTGAACAACCCCTCACTGGGTTGCAGTTACGACTACAGACTAGTGCGAGCAGCGCGACCACACCTACTAGTGTCCCCGCCACACCACTAGCTGCCCATCGCGCTCTGAACAACCTCTCACTGGGTTGCAGTTACGACTACAGACTAGTGCGTGCAGCGCGACCACTCAGCCATGATACGTGTTCTATTTGCTGGCGGAGGCACCCTCCTCACAATCTTCTACATTTTGAAAATCTAACTCAGCAGACATTACTTGGAAAAATCTTTCGTAACTATGCGATCGTGGGGTACTTATAAGTTCTGTTTCCAATCAACGATTTCAATAGGTAACGATCGCCATTACCGCCATCAAACAACTCACCAATATTAAATTTCATTACTTTAGCTCACTTCTATCAAATTTAGACTTTTCGTAAATAGCACTCATTTCTATGTTCGTTACCGCTTGTTCTCTTGAGAAGATTTAATAGTCTAGCCACACATACTATCATGAGCTCAAGTGAGCTCGTAATTATAGCCCACAGTGAACTTTAGTTTCGATATAAAGACAAACCAGACATCATAATTTTTAAAACCCTGATTTAAAATATCTCAGCCCATTATAACGAACAATAATCGGGTAGTACAAGAAATAAAATTTGCAAATAAATCATAATATCATTTCGCAAAGAAATTGTTCAGTACACAATACACTGGCACAACCTTGTACACTGTATATATACTGGCGCGTGTATACATACACCAATGAAATTACAGATTGCTTGACAAGAGAACATTCGGCCACGGAATCAAAATAAAAATAGTACGACTCACCGGATTGTGGCAATTTCTCGCAAACACCTGCCACTTGGCAGTTATCAACCGTTGCACACCAGGAATCTGGGAGCTCTCATAAAGCCCCATTACGTTACCACAAACGTTTTGGGTATTTTGAAACCTTCTCATCGCCTGCAGAGTAGATGCTCAAGTCTTGAAACCTTGGGCGTTCAGCAAAACGCACGCAGCTCCGGCTGCGCCGCACGCGCAGCTCCAGCAGCGCCACACGCCATTGATGCGATTCACCAGGCAGCTAGAAGTGCGCTCCGCAAGCGCACCTTGCCCGCTCCGCAGGCGCACCTTGCTCGCCAAGCAACAGCCGGCACTGTCGCGCGCCAAGCAACAGCCAGCACTGTCGCGCGCCAAGCAACAGCCAGCACTGTCGCGCGCCAAGCAACAGCCAGCACTGTCGCGCGCCAAGCAACAGCCAGCACTGTCGCGCGCCAAGCAACAGCCAGCACTGTCGCGCGCCAAGCAACAGCCAGCACTGTCGCGATAGCGCCGCGTCTAGCCGGCACTTGCACGCCTGCAGCGCACTATCACGCGGAGCGATCTCTTCTGTGTCAGCAATTGAGCGCACCTCGTAACGTGACGTTCACTTCCAGCCTCACGTTATTCTGTTCCTTGATTTATAACGAGATTGTGAGCAGTGTAGTTCTTTATCCAACTTCTGATGTCGGAGACAGCGACGGCAGAGCGGTAGGGTCGACATCATCTTGGTGTGGTGGTACAGGTTCCGTTTCGTAGGTGAGTTTTGAATTGAAGCACGACGTGTAGATATACCCTCCAATCTCCATAATAACAATTTGAATAGGCAAACCGACAGTTTCGGTTCGGAGGAGTGCCTTGGTCCGCGTCTCGATGCAAAGTGCCCGTTCGACGAACCCCACTATCCAAAGCGACTCTGTCCATGTGACGTCATCACAAAATAACGTCACAAGCGTTCGCCCCTCTACTACATAAATCAAATCAGCAACTTCTATTAAAATTAATCGACGATCTCCGACATATATATATATATATATATATATATATATATATATATATATATATATATATATATATATATATATAATAAATTACAAGAAGTTGCAGTCTCATGTTGGCGACAAACAAACGTCAAAAACAAAAACTTACCAAAATATTTGGAAATTAAAAGTATTTTTGACAGATAGAACCTGATATTAGATAGTGAACATTCTTAAAATTACAAGAAATGTCCTTCTTCCCCCGAGGACAAATAAAACCTCATTTTCTCGCCAGAGATAAGAAACTTGCACAAGAACAATATAATTGAAGCAACAAAATACTTTACTTGTACCCTCTAAACACTGTGGTTGAACTTTTATTGTTGGTAAAACTTCTAGTATGTGTTTATTTTCTTTTTAGCCTATGTTGTTCTACTGCAGGGAGTCTCCCTTTCTTCTTCCCGCTCCTCTCTGTCTTTAACTAGTGTGGTGTCTACAATAAGCATCAAACTCATCCCGCCATCTTATTTTAGGTTTGCATTCCTGAGGGCGTTTCATGGGATCTACACGGCCCATGACTCGTTGGACATACGGTAAATGTGTCTGGGCCACACCCACTTTGGTATGCCACAAGCAATTAAACCATATCATGTATAAATCAGGTGTAAGCCAATGATACATTTATTACCGCATACTGCCCAATAATGATCTTATTATAAATATTAATAATAATGTTAAAGGAAGAAGAATAAGAAAAATAATTCCAAGAATATAAAATCTGCGTATCTGTCGTTCCCTTTGAATATAATAGATAACCCCCTGAATCAGAACCTCTAGAAGACTGTCAAAACTGAGAATCAAATTCCAGATGTTTCCTTTAGCAAGAGCTCCACATACTATCTACATAATAACATCGAGCGTACCCAAGAGCGAATTAGAAATAATTTGTCCATGTTACTATGGACGGGTAACGCGAACAAAGGGCCAAACAAATGAAAATTTAGGTCGATAAATTTTAATCAAAGCACGTCGAGCCGACTCCGGTAAATGAAGTTATGGTCTGCTGTTTACATGCCATCCTTGATAGATAAATGAAGCCATGCTAGGTTCATCCACACTGTTGTTATTGTATAAATATCTTTATTCACTTCGAGGTGAATGGGGTAGGAGAACTGATAAGGCATCTGACCAAGAAGAATATGTTATGTATGTCTGAGTGTGTTTCGGTATTCTCAGACTTGTCGGATAGAAAACTTAGACTAGTCGGATAGAAAACGCAGACTATATCTCATTTTTAATAATAATAATATCATTTATTTGCATAAAACATGGTATAAAAAGGTGAAACATACATGGTAAAAACAGAACATACATGTTTTGCTTCATAGAAGCGTGCAAACAATAGCTAAATAATTCATTTAATAATACTATTTCATTCTCTAGGGACTCCCTGACACTGTAAAAACTTTTAGCAGAGAACCATTCATATAATTTAGTTTTAAACATTTTTTTTTTTTTTTTTTTTTAAATAATTATAAACTAGCGCTTGACCGCAATCCCGCCTGATGGTAAGCAGTGATGCGATCGTTGATGGTAAAGCGTGCTAGTTTATTAAGAGCCTATTCACTCAGAACAACTGAGCGAGTAGGAAGGAAGACGGCGGCTGAGCGAGGTGATGCAATGTTAAACCCAACAACACGAACAATGATGCTGCGCCAAAGGGAGATTGATCTGAAGACCCTCCACGACCAAACTCCCAACACAACACAATATTTTAAAAATTTATCTGGTATTTTGTTGTATACCCGGACACACATAAACATGCAGCTTTTGTTATACTTTGCAAGTCTTGGTAGGACATCTAGCGCGAGACGGCGAGGGCCACGATGGCTACGAGAATTTACTTCGCTTGCTTTAATGAATAACTCCTTGTGCCTCCACACAAACATACAAATTTCTTGTAAAAATATGTTTGACGTGTATAAGCGAACTTTCCAAATGAAGTTTTTTTTTTTTTATTCTTATTTATTTATGGAGGGTTTTAATCTATATAGATTATGCCACCCTCATCATTACAACTCCACCTTACTGACTAATGTACAACTACAACTTACATTCTTACATTAGCTCTGCGATGGATACCAATATCCACGAGCCTGTACAGCATCCTGGCTGCTTCCGAAGTAGGAGCAGCAAGGACGCTGTTACATACCCCAGTTTCGCACATATTATTAATAGCTATAAATACATCTTGTCTTTCCGGCTCATTCCGGACACATTCCATGATTATATGGTAAACATCTTCAATCACGTTGCATTCCACACAATTTGGTGACTCGACTTTACCCATTAAAAAAGCAAATTTATTTAGGGGTATGTGTCCGGAGCGAAGTCGCAGAGCAGTTGTGATTGTCTGCCTTCCCATATTGGCACTGTCTATCCATGTAGTTTTGAGGATGTTCGGTTGTATAGTGGCATACCATATACCTTTACTGCGGCTCCTTTCATTAAAGTATTCTTGCCAGCTGTCATAACCCAGGCATTTTATCTTCCAGTAAAGTTCAGTATAATACGGGAGACAGGAATACTTTTCACCGTCGGTTGATGCCTCTTTAGCGAACTGATCGACCATCTCATTACCTTCAATGCCAATGTGAGAAGGCACCCATTGTATGACAACATTTTTATTCTTGCTTTTGAGTTTGTACATTAAATCTATTATAACATAGGCAATGGACATCCCTCGTTTGGGTAAGGTGCATCGTCTTAGTAACTGTAAGGCACTGCGACAGTCCGTTAAAATTAGAAACTCAGAACATGCTATTGAGTCTATATAAGACAGTGCCTCTAAAATTGCTATTAATTCAGCGTGCATTATTGAAATCACAGAATCCACTTTAAGTTTAATCGAGGTGTTTAAATGTGAATCAAAAAACGCAGCCCCAGTTTCATTATTAGTATTACGACATGATTTTATTTAGACAAAGAGAAACTTCGACACATCTTCATTTCGACAATACTTTAGTTTGAAATATCTTAAATTAGAGGTGTCAAAGCAATTCTTTAATGTGACTTAACTAAAAAACGATGCGAATTCAATGATATTTTCTTTCTCTCTTTATTTTATTTAGGGACATTTGCACGACTGTGTATACTAGTATATAGTACCTAAACCATTAACTTAACTAAATCTTTTCTTTATTTTTTTTTAATAAACGGAATCTTAACAAATACAAAAACTTTGGAGGCGGCCTCCAAGTAGGTGTACCAACATCATACCTATTTACTTGCTCGATATTCAACTTTTCTCTTTCAGACTGCAATCTAACACATTCCGTCAATTGTAATTCATTATTGATGTATATAAAAATTTTTGTTTTTTGGCCCAATAAATATTTGTATTTGTTATGTATTATATACTTAGTTACTATGTTTTATGTTGTTTTGTAGTTTTTATATTTATTGGTGAATAAATTTATTATTATTATTAAATGTGAGACATCTCCGGCGTTGCGCACACCTCACAGTTTGGTGAATTAATCTTTTTCATCAAAAAACTAAACTTATTGTGTGGCATGTGACTAAATCGCAGTCTCTGAGCGATCACCACCAGCCGTCTACTTAACCTAGTGTTGTAACACCAAGGTATATGAGGGTACTCTGAAACTATACATTATGTAAAGATTACCCCTTCGGACCCATAGGATAATGAAGGGTAGGTAATCACTGCTGGACATAGGCCTCCCCCAAGGATCTCCACGACGACTGGTAATCACATGACCAAATAAAATTTGTAACTTTACAGAATCAGCATAGTTACAATACTAATGAATTTTGAAATAATCTTTTTTTTCCGCGAATTAACTCCAACTACTCCAAATTTGGTAAATTTTCAAAAAGTGACAACACCATTTTCAACGGCATCATTGATACCTTGTAGAAATGAATGTATAATATTGGCGGCCATTTTGTTTGACTAATTACATAATTATCACGATATTCCTTCGGACTCAAAAGTTATGCGGGTGAAACCGTCTCGCGCAGCTAGCTGGCTATAACTATATTAGGACTGAAACTACAGAATCCCTTCTAATATTATAAATGCGAAAGTAACTCTGTCTGTCTGTCTGTCTGTTACGCTTTCACGCCTAAACCACTGAACTGATTTTATTGAAATTTGATACAAAGATAGAGAAGAGTTGACCTTGAGAAATAACATAGGATAGTTTTGATTCCGGACTTTTGAAGAGTTCTCTTGGAAACGCGATATAACCGAACTCCACGCGGGCGAAATCGCGGGCGGAAAGCTAGTAACAAATAAAAGGAATATTCTAATAGCGTTTATATCGTTATTCTCTTTTACTGATATAATTTTGCTAAGATTCCATTACTAGCTAATGGCTTCATTTCAATCCTAAAATTCTCTCTCTAAAAGCCTTCGTGTAAAATCTAGTCGTATGAAAACAACCGCTAAGTAACTCGGCGCTCCCTCATTGTGCACTTCTCACATAGTTAATACTCGCGCCCCCACAACCTCACTTACGCCAAAAGGCTGCAATATGCAATACATTATACGCTGCAATATTCCCGATTTTATTGAATTTTCCAGCAAACTGTGCTGTAATGAAATAGACGATGAATTTTGCGTTATGACTTTGCTCATTTTTCAACATTATTTAACTAAGTTTCATTTTAATAACTTTTTTCCCGCCTCGGACTTCCTACGGTGCAGTAGAACGGTGTCAAGTTTTATGAAAAAAAAAAAAAACAAGAAATAAAAGAGAATGATTTTGTACTTTATGTAAGGGTAGCGTTAGTTCTCAGGAATACAAGTAACTGTATCGAAAAAAAAGCTAACATGAGGACGTGTTTTTTCGAGACGAATTATATGAAAGAGAAGGGGGTGGGATAAGGGGTAAAAGGGAGAAGAAAACGTGTAGTGCTGAACACAGCACACATAGGAACATATGATAAGGGTTAAAAGGATTTAGTGATTTGTGGTCAATGGAATTAAAGAATCAAGTTTATTTGGCCACAGTTATGTTGTAAATGGGCCATTGTACACCTAGTTATTTCACTCACATAATCCGCAAAATCTTGAGTATAGCTAATTGAACTATACAAAACACGGGCGTGAGAGAGCTGAGTAGTTCTCGTCTTAGAATGTTCGAGAGGCTACTTTCTTGCTTCAGTATTTATTCACTAAAGAAAATCCGGCTGTAAGATTGACTAAACGGTTCCATTTTATAGCCCAAGTTTCATAGCTTATTCTTTCAGTGGTCTAAGCTGACTCATACAACATAGGTTTAGAGAATGAGTCATGGAAATATGTACCTACTAGTCAAATTTTTGTAGCAGTTTGGTTGCTATAGTGATTGCCCAGATGTTATTCATTTAATTAGACGAATGCCTATTTTTGGCTTTATTAACAGACTTTAAAAAGGAGGAGGTTACTTAATTCGACCGTATATATACTTTTTTTGTTTTTTTAAGCTATTGCATAGCTTCTATCGCGGGCCTTGAGCGCGGGGACCGAATCCAGAAATTCCGTAACGAAAAAACCTCACGCTCCCCATCGTCTAACGTCGTTTCAGTTCGGCAGTCTTCGGCACGGTATGTTTGTGTGCGTGCGACTACATCTTTTGAAAACAATTTATAGATTTTCAAAAAGAGCATGCATATTGCAGGGCTCGAACTCAGTTCTACACACTTGCCATGTTACTGATAGTCGCGATGTGCTAAACTTGCGATTAATTTTCTCTCTGAAATAGGTCTTCTATAGAGATATGTCATAGACGTCATCGACGTTGTCATGGCTACCTTAAAAACTTTTCATATAATTAATTATTAAGTACTTTTATTCAAATTAATTTAATAGTGTTTTTATAAAATAACTTTTTTTTAACGGAAAAGCTAAGATGAATGTCACGCTAATTTTTCATTGGACTTTTAAATTATTTATAGTGTTGTTTACTAAATAAAAGCGCGTGATTTTATAGAGTAAAAAGTGCTCACGCGGCCGTTTTTTCAATTGTTGCAAGAATTCAAAAGACTGTCTTTAAATAGTGTTCAGACGATTGCTCAAAGTGTATTAGATTTCATTAGTAATAGAAATGGCATTTCAGTAATGACTTTCAACTGCCAAAGTCTAAATAGTCATAAATACGATTTACAAGATTCAGTTACGAGACAAACAAATGTGTTACTTCTTACCAAAGAGATTTAAGATATTGCATGACGCGTGATAATCCAATTGAAATACCTAATTTTAATTGTATTGTTCAGTTCAAACGAGATACTGTTTCAAAAGGTGGGGTAGCTATTTATCAAAATAAAAATGCTATTACTAATATTATGACTCCGAATATTGAAATAAATATTGCACACGTTAGCGATGTTAATGTTAGGCGCTCAGTTGTTGGAGATATTTGTGCGTGCTTATGCAAACTTAGAAATGGCCTACAAATAGTTATGGTAGCAATTTACATTTCTCCGAATCCAAAATTGGACGAGGTAGAGCATTTTATTCATCGCACTTTACTGGAGTACACTGAAGAAGGCTCGAAAATACTTGGTACAAATGGTAATAAATTTCCACTTATCTTGGCTGGCGATTTCAACATTAACTTCGCTGATAAAAAATCAGAGCGGTTGACAACTTTTCTATCAAAACATTGAATTTGAAAATGAATAATTATCCACAAGAGTCCACAACAAAATATGGGACCACCATTGACGCGGTATTTTCTAGGTATTTAGAGGATATTAAGTCGCAAACTTATGTTTCTTATTTCAGTTATCATAAACCTATAGTTTCAATGATAAATATTCCTGAATAACCAACAGCTACTGTAAGGTAATAAAACCCACATGTATTGTAAAATAATGAAAATATTTTAAATAATATTAATTTTTTATTTATTTAATAAAAGAAAAATTTGTTTTCTTATCGGTCACCACGCTCAAAAAGTGTAACTTGAATTAATATCAAAGAAAAAGAAATACTGCATAAATAAAATAAATAAATAATTATAATTGCATAAATTGATACAAAATGCTATGCAATAGCTTTACCGCGGCAGTCCCCGAGTGCCACATGTCTTTTTTTTATGTTTGTTCGCGGATAACTTCGTCGTTTATGAACCGATTTTCATAAATCTTTGTCTGTTGGAAAGAATACATTCCCAAGGTGGCCCCATGATAAGGACATCAGGGCTTTTTAGCCACTTTCTTATCAAATTTTTAAATTAATCAGCCTATTTTTCTTTTTTGAGCCTTTAACTACCAGCTGGTCGTATTGCATTGTAGCTAGGGCTGATTTGGTCGCAGTAACTAAGTTACACCACTCCGATCTTACATTAGGTTAGAAAGTTGCGCAATTGTGCGCGAGCTGAACGTGCGTATAGAGCAGTGGTGCAGCGTACGACAGCGGCCAGCGACTGCTACGTCGAAGTTATAATTATTTAAGTCCCCAAAATAGGAATTATAGAAAATTCAAAATAGAAATTAAATAGTTAAGGTGCACAGAATATTAACACTAATGTCTAAAATCTACAAAGAGCTGTCATTTATAACTGTAAAGAGCACGCATTTGTCTGTATTATTAGAACTGCGGTAACTGAAACCGATATTATCTCAATCCAATAATATTCTTGGACAATCGGTGAGTTGTGTTGCGTTGCATTTGGACTGGTGTATAGTCCATTGCTCTGTGTGTTTACATGTAGTGATGTGACCGTATGCTCCTGTTGTTACAAAGTAGGACAGAGGAGTTTAAACTTCCATCACCTTTGGTTTATAAATGTAAATACATCCTGATAGTGTATAACGCCAAACACAAGTAAGGGATAAATTGTAGCGAAATATTTTTTAAATATATGTTTTAAACACACATCACTATTACATAGCTAAAAATAACAAAACTTTTTCTTGATTTGGTACTACCAGTTAAAGGAAGTATCATTTTAAATTACTTCGTGTCCTGATTTCAGCATGATTTAAAATAATATGATCAAGAAGTGTGTCAATACGAATGCAATTATTTATTGCATTCAACACAATAGTGCTGCACAAAGCTATCACTAAACAGAACTATCGATAAACAGCGCGTGGCGTTCGTTCAACGACTGGAATCGAATAGGCACAGAACATTTGGCAAACATTGAATTAGCATATTGTATCCACGCCCGGCATGCGTTCCATCCGATTATATTATCCAACCCTCGATTATAACCTGTTCGCAGACAGATTGAATGTTTGATTACTGTTTGACAGACTCGTGTTTGGTTTATCGATTTTATGAAACTATCAAATCGGTCCGCGGTTTGTTGGCATAGTATTGTGGATTTTAAAATAGAGTGTGTATCTTTAATATATTTTTTGAACAGATGGATGTGTTTGAACGAAAACATCAATTTACATATGTATATTAGCTGGGTTATGCTTCAAAGATAGAAGTATTATTACGGTAATTTCGAATTTGATCTAAATGTTAACTTCGAATACAGAATTTGTATTTTAACGATATTTTTCCTGCAGAGTTACAACAAACACACTAATCTAGAAGGAATTTCTAATTCCCAAACACGCCTTTATAGACAAAGACTGTAACAGTAGCTCTGCGAAGTAAAGTATTGGTTCTACTCGCATTAGATTCTAAGCTAAATGCTGTAGAAAACTTTCTAAGCATGTCTTAACTAAAAGGGATTATCGTGTTGAATTTCAGGAATGATTGTTTGCAGTTTTTTTCTATTGTTTAAGTAAGTGCGATCGTACAGTGTAGTCGTGCATAAAGATTAAATGCAAATGAAATAAGCTTCTCGTGGTATGCGCAAATTAAATGTATATCTATTTTCTATTTCCTTAACATATGAATGTACATTTCTGTACACGTCAAATTTAGGGACAGAGAAATTTTATTTTCTAAATATGCCTACATTACATGGGATATAGGGAAATAGCAACAGCTGTATTTCATTTATAGACAAGTAATAGTTACAAAAATAAAAACGTATAATTTAAACTAACTGAAAGTTTTAATAAACATGACAAAAAATAACACCAAAACCAAACTTCGTATTGATAAATACTTGTCGGTTTATTTATGTTTCAGTCCTCAAAAGCCTTTTCCCAAATAACGATAGCGGCAGTTCTTATCGATTTTTATTTAAGTATTTGGTCATGTGACCGGAGCTATGCAGTAAACACTTTTGCGCATTAGTCTCAGTAAACAAGCTAAAAAGCTTAGTTAATTACCCTATAAATAAATACTTCTATCATTTCTGTGCTCTATATTATAAAACACACACACACATACACACACTAGTCATTAACAAGATCTGGCTTTTATAGTACTAATGTGATAGCATGTATGAATATTTGAAATGAATAAGCACCAAGAGAGAAAAGAAACCTTTTTTATCTCCCGTGGTGTAATTACATAGCTTTTTAGACTCTGGCTTCCACATTTAAAATTTGTGTTTGTTGACAGAACATTTATATGGAAAGATAGTAATAATTATATTTATTTTAGAAGGCTTGCCTATTTGTACAATGTTATCAGCCTTTTCGGTACATTTCCTATTGACGTTGATGCAGACTCTAATACGTATACGTAGTGTGATATCATTGTATTATAATTTTTCGGGACGTCGCATCTATTTTTAGCCCAAAAGAATCCAACGTGGTAATGCTGCCAGCCTTTTGGGCGATAATCCCCTTGACAGCGATGTGGTCGACACTTTTAACGCCCAGTGAGCCTTATTCTTCATTTTTTTAATTCTATTGTTGTGTAAAATATATTGTAGTCTAGTGCACTAGTGCTTGACTGCGATCCCGCCTGTTGGTAGGTATTGACGCCGTTGTTAAATTGTTTATACTATATTCGGTGTGTACAAACAAAACTGTCTTAGCGTGGCCTAAATTTCAAATAACAATGAAACTAAAATTCATACACGATTAATCATTTTAAATATTCGCTAAAACCATTAGCTTTTTAATTTCTATTTGAAAAAGACAGATTATTTCTTGTTTTTCCAATCATTTCCGCATACTCGTACATAGATTTCTGAGAAATACTAGATAATCACTTTTGTGCGCTGGCAATGCAAGTGGAATCGCGAAAAAGAAGAAAAACTTTACACTCTCAAGCTATCTTCAAATAGAATTCCGAGAATGTGAAAGACCTTTCAGAAAAGTTGCTTGGTGGCCTTTTTTAACTTCAAAGCGTTGTCGGTAATTCCGTTGCGTTGCCCAAACCCTGGTCTGACTTGCCCCGTCCTAGGCCAGAAGCTGGGGACGCCCATGGATTTGTATATTAAGTTTACACTATAATAAATATAAAAGCAGTCAAGATATCAGACTTAAGTAACAGTCCTATCTCTGTTATTATACCTCAGATAAGTTCGATCCAATAGCAACTTTATTACAGCTGCAATAAAGATCACACTAGTTTTGATATACCATGTAGTATCTATGTATATGGACATCAAAACAGCATTAAAACTTTTTCTTTGACCCATCATTACTTTGTCTTATAGATCTTTATGTCTCTTTTGGTGGTTCGCTTTAGGAATCCGGTAGTGTATAAACAGAGGATCAAACTCGATGCAGGTTATTTTTATAACATGCTTTTTAATGATAAAAAAAAATTAAATTTATCAGTCAAAGGCTTTCTCATAGTCCACAAATACTAGACACAGGGTCTGATTATACTCTTCGGTCTTCTGTATAATCTGCCACACTGTGTGTGCAGTCTATGGTACTAAATCCTCTTCGAAACCCGGCCTGCTCAGGCGACTGGAATTCGTCGAGTCTGCGCGCTAGTCGGTTCGTGATGACTCTTGAAAACAGCTTGTAGATATGGCTCAAAAGCGGAATGGGAATGAAAATTAACATATTAGCTGAGAACAAAACAAAAGAGAAAAAATGTTTTAATAAAAATGTCTCCAGTCTACTAAAGAATAGGTTTAGTACGGAACTAACCATATTCGCTGTCAGTCGGAACTAACCATATCAAGTTTGTTCGTTTGTTAATAGGCACTTTTACAATCAAAAACTTCATCTATGAAACCCGTGCATTCCCAGCTCAACTTTCTGAATGCGATGCACATTATGTTTGGTGAATTAACTCAAAAATGCCAGGCGCACAGTCCTCTAAATTCCCTCGCCACGACTTTATATGACTGCAACTGGGGCAAGTAAGCCCCTACAAATAACCAGTCATAATAACTTCAGGCTCTTGTTACATAAGGGTGTATTTTACGAGCAGTCTTTATTTCTGAAAATAATTACGAGTTATATTTACATGAAGAAAGTCTTCTGTTAGAGCATTTTCTTTCGTACGAATTAAAATGGGGATTTTTCGGTTAATAGACATAAATAGTGCTTTTTTAAAGTTCTTGTGGCAATAATGTCTGTCTAACTGAAGAATGTTATCAACATGTTTTTTGTTTTTTCTGCTGGGTCGCATCTCGCGGCCACCCAAGATTATCGTCTGCTGCTTTCATGCGGATCATTAATAAGGCTAATAAATACCACAAAAATAATTTTATTTATTGTAATATATTATTTATTACACACCTATAAAGTTCCTACATTGGCATTTCCAGTGTCTTGCAATAAATTTGTTACAATTAAGTCCAGAATTTCCTTCTCATTAGTATTTTTTTTTGTTATCGTGTCGTTAAAATGTGTTTGACACGCGCCTCCCATAAATTCCTGTACAGCGCGGCCGACGGTGGCGCCCCGCTGGTGAGCGGTAATTGCGCGAAGCACCGCCCCGGCTCCATCGACAAACCTCATTTTCAGGAGTGCTACTAAACATTACTACTTGTGGTTCTCGATTTTATGATTTTTGTAAAGAAAATCACAAAGACATGCGATATTGTAAGAGTATTATGAAATTGGTTTTTTGCTTTATTCTTTTTGTTTAATTCTTATGGCATATCTAATTAATAAATCTAATTTAAGTTGTAAAAGATTAAAAAGTATGATAGATTGTCTTGTAAAATATTCGTCGTCAAGTCGTTGACGTTTCCGTCATCAAAAGTATTTATTATTCGAAAATCGAACCATCAAAGAAAAATCATTTAAATCGAGATATCTTAGTTAGACCCGAAGCCCTTCCCACTGCCGGTAACACACTCAGCCAATTTATATAGCGAGAGGGCAATTACCGACGTTTTCCGACGTTTTCGGCGCCTAAACGTCATTTGCCGAAATTATTTCGTCGGAGGCCGAATGGCCTGAGGCAAGTGATAAACACTAGTGATAGGAATGTAATCTGACGATTTGATTCGCTGCAATTGGTAGGGGTCTTTCGGCCGCATTTCTTCTTGTATTGAATTTTAGTTGAGGGTAGTGGAGTGGAGGCATCGAATTTGGGGTGTAATTCTAAATAATAGTTTAGCAGTAAGTGATAACTAGAATTGTGGTATCAAATGATTTAAAGGGTACAAATGCTTTTACGAGAAGGATTTAAAAAAAATGAATACTGTGAAAAACGTCAGATCAGTTTAGGAAGACTTTTAGGTGAAGTTTTAGTTGTTTTTTTTATTTTTTTTATTAAAATTATAAACTAGCGCTTGACCGCAATCCCGCCTGATGGTAAGCAGTGACGCAGTCGTTGATGGTAAAGCGCACTAGTTTATTAAGAGCCTATTCACTCTAGCCTTGAAGACACTCAAATTGTAGTCCAATGGAAACACCGCCGCTGGCAAACTGTTCCAGTCCCTCGATGTACGCGGTATAAAGTAGGAGGCGAAACGCTTCGCCCGGATCGTAATGGTGTTAACAACGTAAGGGTGGAAACTCGCCGTACGACGGGTCGTCCGATGGTGGAATGGAGATGGGGGAATTAAATCATGCATAGTTGATATTTGATATCTAAGAAACCAGGGCCCACGGAAGTCTGGCATAAGAACTGACAGAGCCACGGGGTGTTCGAGATACCGTGCCCCTGGCGCGCAGGCAAGTAAAGAAACACGTTGGGTTTTAGTCAGTAAAAGTCAGACACGCCCTGCCGCTCCGCCCAGAACGGAAGAGGATATTTGATGATTTTCCATCCTCCTATGGCATAAGAAAGGTGAGGCATATATCCAGCAGTTGGTGATGCCATTTCTAACAGGTTTGGAACTCTTAAAAAAGGAGTTAAAATTCTGTAGATATTTTAATCATTTTTACATGCACAAGTCTTATAAACCTCTTACATTAACGTAATAGGTTAGCATTTGCATTTATGTGCAGTCGTTTCCTTATAAAAACCCTCCGGCTCACGAATCTGATTACGTGAATTTCGCATCACCCGGAGTTATTAACTGTAGTAACGAATTTATTCGGATACAATGTTGCCAATGCAACACTGTATCGTGTGATTGAACAGATTTACTAATGATACCAAGTGAATAAGATGTTCAAAAATATTTCTTCTTTAGGAGTGAGTTGAACTAGTGTTGTTTTAAAACTATCTTCATAAATTATACGAGTTTTTAGGCATATATGTAATGTAAGCAGGCATGTATATGTGTATTTGCAATAGACGGTGTTCTA
The DNA here is from genome assembly GCA_037179545.1 of Sesamia inferens. Classification (NCBI taxonomy): domain Eukaryota; kingdom Metazoa; phylum Arthropoda; class Insecta; order Lepidoptera; family Noctuidae; genus Sesamia; species Sesamia inferens. Next base: position 28,418,385 of record CM073925.1, read on the forward strand.
TTGGATGCATTTTGCAGTCTGCGAGGGAATTGCATGATTTAATTCCTCCATCTAGAAAGAAGAAGAAAGAAAGACACCACAACGATCCGAAAGAAGCGTTTTGCCACGTCTTTTATATCGCGTACATCGAGGGACTGGAACAATTTTCCAGCGGCGGTATTTCCGTCGGACTACAATTTGAGTGTCTTCAAGGCTAGAGTTAATAGGCTCTTAATAAACTAGCGCGCTTCACCATCAACGATTGCATCACTTCTTACCATTAGGCGGGATTGCGGTCAAGCACTAGTTTATAAATTACCCGCACGTAACTGTGTTGTGGAGGTTAGATAGGCAGTCGCTCCATGTATATTAAAATACTGGTATGCAGTTGAATCCGGTCAGACTGGAAGCTGACCCCAACGTAGTTAGGAAATGGCTAGGAGGATGATGATGCAAGCAAGTATGTGTAATATAATATACGTTCGCGATAAGCCTGCCAAACACGTAAACTCTTAATTTAGTTATTTGAGAGTCTTTACACATTACTGTGCCATAATTAAAGTTTAGTGTACTCTACAACTTCAAATATTTTTGAGACTTTTATTTTGCATCTCACTCTGATATTCACTAAATTATTATTGAAATAAAGTTTTTATTTGTTAAACTCAAAATTATACAAAATAAAAGTTTTAATAGAATAGTGATGTGACTAAATTTGAATATTAGGTCCTTACATATGAAATTGGCCTTTCGTCGTACTGGCCACTTTGATCTCAAATATCTCCTCTTATCTCCTCTTTAGTAAAGAATTCAAAATTCAAATTTATACAGCTATTTACTCACCGATTTGTGTCTCGAAAACCGTATTTCTTATGATTTTTTTCCTTTGGTTTTCTTCTCTGCGTCATTGAGTTTACAAAATGGAAAATTAAAAATTTTGCGTTATTTACGAATATGAGTTCCTCTGTGGCACCAGTGCTGCAGAAACGATCGAAGAGTTAATGATGTGTATGGCAGCGGTGTCGCTAGAGAAAGTGCGTTTTTGGTTCCAACGTTTTCTTTCTGGAAATTTCAACTTACAGAAATTTTTCAATCCCAGTGAACGGCCGGAGACCACAGTCGACAATGAAGAATTGAAGGCTATTGTGGAAGCGGAACCATCGCAAACTACGTCTGAGTTAGCTGCAGGCGGCGGTGTTAGTGATAAAACTGTTTTAATCCACTTGAAATAAATTGGGAAGATAAGAAAGCTCGAAAGGTGGGTACCTCATGAATTGAGTGAAGCAAGCCGACAAACGTGCGTCGACTGCTGCGTTACATTACTGAATCGGCACAATAATGAAGCAATTTTAAATCGAATCATTACCTGTGTTGAAAAGTGGATACTCTACAGCAATAGGAAGTGCACATCGCAATGGCTGAACCCCGGTGAACCATCCAAATTCTGCCCCAAGAGAAAATTGACAAGAAAAAATTATTGGTCAGCGTTGGGTGGACTAGTGCCGGTGTGGTGCACTACAGCTTCCTTATATCTGGCCAGACGATTACTGCAGTTCTGTACTGTGAGCAGCTTCACATAATGATGGATAAACTAGCCGCTAAACAACCGAGACTGGTCAATCGCACAAGGCTGCTGCTTCAGGATAAAGCGAGACCACACACTGCACAACAGACTGCTACTAAACTGGAGGAGCTTCAATTAGAATGTTTAAGACATCCACCGTACTCCCCGGACCATGCTCCAACAGACTACCATTTTTTTAGAAACTTGGATAACTTTTTGCAGTAGAAAAAATTGCGTTGAGGCAGTCCAAACCGCCTTCAAAGATTTTATTAATTCGCGTCCTAATGTTTTTTTTTTTAGAAAAGGCATAAACGAACTACCTATGAGATGGCAGAAGTGCATATATATTAGGTAGCAATGGATCATACTTTGATTAAATAAATATATTATATTAAAAAATAAACGACATTTATTCCTCCCATACAAAACGCCAATTTCATATGTATAAGCTTAGTGGCTTTTTGGGTAATGTAGCGGTATCCACAATCGCCACATACAAATAACGTGTCATACTGACATTACAAGGGTTCTAAATCTAGCAAGCAGAGTTTACAACAAGCATATTATTTAAAATTTGATGAGCTGGACTTCTACCCAAACTGACCGGTACCAGCAAACCGATGCCTTTGATTTATAATGGGACAATAAGGCTAGTTAGATTAAATTAGTTACTCCACGCGGCTTCACCTGCATTGATTTCAATCCCATAGGAACATCGGGACAAAGATTCTAAAGAAAAAAGAACTAAATACCATCCATACAATACATCCTAACAAACTTCTGGGTTTTTTATATTAGTAAGTCAGTAGGAGTATCATTATTTTTAATTGTTGCGTGACAGCGAAGTACAGTCCTTCCTCTTCCAGTAAACGTAGGTGCCATGTGCCATGTGAATGCATCGTTGCGGTCCTTTGATCATAAGTAGGCATGTAGGTGTAAGTAACACAAAAAAGAAAGATAAAAACGATTAAAAATATTGTTAGCGCTACAAACTTTGCTATCATATAACCTTTTCATCTATAGTTGAAAATAGTGTTTTTGAATGAAATATTTCATTCCACTGCTTTTCACACGGAATTTCTGTCTGTGTATCATCTGTCTCTTTGAATACCTGCGTTTTGATTTAACAGAAAAATAGAATTCCCACAATCAACCACTGAAACTCTAAAGTGTTAAATTCCATTTGGACCCTTCTATAATTTTAAAGAAACGGCGACCCCGTCAATGAAGTTTAGCGACCCCCGGGGGTTGCGACCTCACGTTGGAAAACACTGGTTTAATAGATCAATATTTTAACAATGTTTGAAACACGTTACAGTGTTTGTAACAAGTAAATTAAGCTGTTAAAACTTAAAGTTTACTTAACACTTTGGAGACGTTGAAGTCTTAGTTAAGTTAAAGTAAAGATTTAGCATAAAATCCAGCCAAGTTCATCGTAAAGTTAATTTTTTATGAAACAAGCGACTTATATTTTTACGTCTGAGATTTTTGCTAAATGAAAATTTGTGTTACTTATAAGATGTAAATTTATTTAGAATAAACTAGCTTTGTTTAATAAAGTCCTATTTACACTAGGCAAGTTTCATGTAAACATGTGTTGTTTTTATTCTTGCTTCGATTGTACATGGGGTATGCGTCCTCGAAAAGGCCTCCTCTCATATAAAGTCATGTGTTTTTTTAAATGAACAGACAGCTGTGCTGCTGGGGAGTTTGTTCCGCCACTTCTTCCCAGCTTCCCAGCAGCACAAGACCGGTCACCGTGGAAAGCCTTGGGGAGGCTTTTGTCCAGCAGTGGGCCTCTATAGGCTGAAGAATAAGAAGTCTGACTGGGTTCGAAGCCATGATAATTCGTAAGTCGATGCTTGTTCGCTTCTTACGAAGTTCACACATACCAAATAATAAATAAGCTCGTCAGTAAATATTCACTCCAATTGAAACTAACGACTCATTTGATAAATTAACACAACTGTATAATGAAATAGGAGGCGCCTTCGATTCCTCTAATGGATATCAACTATATAGCTATTTGTAATTCATAAAGGCGGCTGCACACCTGCGTTCCACAAATTAGCTGATCAATTAGTCGCGCCGCGTTCGTCGTACGGCGTACAGATTCTATTTGCTTGAGGTAACGAGGAGTTAGTTAATACTATTTGAACATGTGCTGATTATGTGATATGTATGCCGTAATATACAATTGGTTTCTATCTTAAAATTTTTGTAAAAGCTTTGGTAAGATTCCTCCCTGCCCCCCTGTACCCTTCTGCATCCATGCTCGAATAAAATAATTACTCGCGGTAGAGGCATGCTGATGTTGTTGCACGAAGGCTGAGCTGACGTTCATGCTCGGGGTCACCAGTGTGGAGGCATGGGGAACAGGGAGTAAAGTTCACTCATCCTCCACAGAAAAGGGAGGATCCTCCGACCAGACGGGTGTTATGTCTGGTGGGCACTTGCCCAATGCTTGAAATTGGGAAGTTGTATGTATGCTAATTGCACGGTAAACTCTGATTGCGAGATGTAGATTACACCTATTCTTACGTCAGTATGATGCGTTGTTTATTTTTTGGCGTTTTGTAGATACCGCTACAGTTTGTTTGTTCCGCTTTCACGCTGTAACTACTGAACCGATTGCTTTGAAATGTTGTAGATGTAAAGTTAGAATTTCGGATTAAATGATAGGGTACTTTTTATCCCGTAAAAAAAATGATATTACCGAAGGAAATTTAAAAAGCGCGATAAAACCGAATTCCACGCGGGCGAAGCCATGGGCGGAAAACTATTAGTTTTATAAATTATGTAGTGTTTCAACGACACTGTAACAATCTGTGATTTTACGAAAAAAATCGTTTTTATAAGTTTCAAAATGTTGACATATTGGCGCTGTATTGCTGAAAAAAATACAAATGGCATAGGAGGGCGGAGTGCTAAGGAAATAAAACAGCCATTGTAGCGATGAAGCCTGTCGGCTTATTTAAGCGAAGTAATTTAATTGTGTTGAATGCAATTGAAATCGATTAAAAATAGTAGCGATAAACCAATTCGAACTTTATCATAACTCCAATTTGCTAATTGGAGTGATGCGTTCGAACGAATACTTTCGTTCAGACGTGGATACACCATTATTAACTGGGTCGCTTTAATCAGTTGGGGCGGAGGTCGACATAGACTCTATTATTATTATATTAAAATCATTCAGTCATTTATTCTAATTAGGCTGAGAATCAGCGATTTTCGTCTGTCAAAATTATATAAGACAGTCTCCCAAAAGTCCCGGACTTCACCACTTCTTGCTGGAGAAAACTCTACTCGATAAAAATTATAAATTCATTCAATTATTCAGTGACAGACAATCCATGGCCTGACCGATGCAGTACTTATTGCACACACATTATTCACAAAAGTATGACGAATCCCGTGTGGCACCGGGCATAGAATGGTACCAACCAATGTCGTGTCGTGGGGGTCGTAAGAGGCGACTAAGAGGACGCTCATCAGGGAAGCAGGCAGCAGCGCTTCTCCTGTGGAATCAGAAACTACCGCGATCCCCAACCCGCCTGCCAAGGGTGGGGATTATGGCAATGTCCCTTTGCTTTGGGGAGCTTTGGGGGAGGCCTCTGTCCAGCAGTGGACCTCTCAGAGAAGACGATGACGAAGGTGAGCACTAAGTATGCTACAGCATACACGAGCTACATGCGTCAATAAGTGAGGCAACGCAACCGTACTGCCAAGTCGGCGGCTACCATCGACAACGTCCTGGACTAGAACTGTGATTTGTAACCATGTCACCGTCAACTCTTATATGAAGTGTGCGTGGAGTGTGTTGTCATTCCAACTGATGATAATTGATTGATACTATTGACAACTTTTTTTTTAATATTTGTAAACTAGTGTTGGACCTCAATCCCGCTTGATGGTAAGCAGTGATGCAGTCGTTGATGGCAAAGTGCGCTAGTTTATTAAGAGCCTATTCACTCAAAAAATAAAAACTGAGTGAATAGGAAGGAAGACGGCAGGTGAGCGAGGTGATTTAATGTTAAACCCAACAACACTACCAACGATGCTGGGCCAGAGGGAGATCAGTCTGGAGACCTTCCACGACCAAGCTCCCGACACAGAAATGTTTGCCGCATCGTACCCGGCACCCATCGCAGCACAACTGCTCAGACCCGTTCTCCGTACGGCTTCACCAGACATCATGACGGAAGACGACGAATCGCTTAGCGGCAAGATTTTGCTGGTGGGTGGTAACTTCTGCCAGCAGCCGATGTTATGGCCTAACATCGAGAAAACTCTCTTTACACAACTTTACACCATGAGTTCGAAACGTTCTTTTAGAGAATCGATCAGCTGTACAGTGCTTAAGTATACGAGTGATATGTTATTGTTATTTGCATTTTTTGCTGACGGGAGCCGACAACAGTTGCAGTTGGCTCTGCCATTGCAGCGTGTCGCTCGAGTATACATACGAAAGAGTTTTGAAAATATATGTTAGGATTTAATTATGGATGAAATGAAATATCCCACTGCCCTTATGACTTCTTTAAAAAAATAAAACCACGATCCAGTTGATGTCAAATATTTTCGATTTGTGTGTAATGTTTTTTTTTAAGTCATTTTTATTAAATAATTTTAACTGAATATACTGTAAAGAGATATTCAATTATTACAATGAAGCAAAACTAGGGTAGTTTCAATTAAATTTATACGTGAGAGCTTCTGGTAATAAAACAACAATGTTGCTTTCGTTAAAACTATTTTGATTTGCGCTTGATCTGCAGTTTCAATGCAGTGTTTGTTCTCCTGACAATGTATTACGGAAAAAAAGTTGCGTCGATTATTTAGTTAATACTTTACGGCCTCGACATAATGGGATATTTGGGTGTTGGGATATTTGGATGCTGGGATGTTGGGTTGTTTGGATGTTTGGATGTTAAGATATTTGGATGTTTAGCACGTTTGGATGTAAGGGTGTTTCTTACCAATGGCGTAAAAGCTGTTAAACGATTTGAATGACAATTAGCGTATGTATATACCCCCTTATTCATAAACGCTGCTTAAAGTTAACTAGTGAGTAGCGATTCTTTAACCATACATTTTTGATTTTTTAACGTCACTTAACTTTAATTATCTTTTATGTATAAACACCACAGAGTTTAAGGGGTTTATTCATAAGCGATGATTAAAGTTAAGTGACGTGCAAACGTCTAAAATGTATGTTTAAAGAATCGCTAATCACTAGTTAACTTTAAGCAGCGTTTATGAATAAGGGGATAGTTTATAGCCTGGAACGTACTGTTGTGGTCAAAAATATCCTAACATACATATAAGATAGTTTCGACAGCGTGAGCGAAGCCGCGGGCAAAAAGTAGTACTTAATAAATTACAAAATCCATATTAATGTCAAAAAGTATCAACTTTACACATTATAAGTTCTAAATATGTGGTATATGTAGTTAGAAAGGGATGTGATTTCGAAACAAATGAAGTTGTACTCCTTTACATAACTATAATAATACTAGCTGACCCGGCCACTCGTTGCTGTGGCTAAAGTTTTTGTTATATTACATTATAGTAAACAATCTAAAAGGAACAATAAGAGAACATCAGTCACGGAGTCAGTATAATACAGTAAATAACATGTGACGCTTAAACCCATGAATGAGGTAGGCAAGGCAGACAGTCTGACCTGTCTTTAGCTAACACAAATAGATTCGACGGTTTCCCAACACGTGAACACGCAACATATAGTTGCCCATGAGAAAAACATGGATTTTCCAAATATAAACCACAAATGGACATTGTTTGACCTTGAGAATTATTTATAGACATGGCGAAAGCTAAACGAATTGGAAACTGTAGCCTTTTGAAGGGTATGGTGGAATCTGATGGTATCATCGGAATACGTGGCAGCAGGACCACTTTCCCTTTAAACTTCCCAGCGAAAATGCTTGCATCAAGAATGTTTCCGGTGATCTTTTTGATGACCAAACGCGTACCGTTACATAATTGAGGTGGATTCAAATTACGGAGGAGAATAATAGGGGAAACAATTTTTTATCGAAGATTATGTGGTGACATTCCAGGGATATCTAATGAATTTAAAAATTCAATCGGAAAATTTACACTTTCATTTTCATCAACAACAGTATCGATTGATTTAAAAGACATCAGATCGCCTGGTAACAACTGTTGTATCTGGAAGTTAATTTCGTCATCATCAACGTTTTTGGCAGCCAAAATCGCCCGTTGACTAAGCCATGCATGATTCAAATAATTATTCTGTATATCCGGGAAAATACTCTGAATCAATTCATTTTTATCCTGAACAACAGTGCAAAAATTGTCTGGTAGTTTAATGCATTGCGTATTTGGTTGCAGTTCTATTTTACCGTTCCCAATATCTTGTAGTTGTACGGAAAATATTTGTGCTGATGGATCATTTTGCAATTGTACTCGCATATTTATGGTCAATCGAAGTGTTTCAACACTTCGCCATAAGAATGATTGTTTCAAACATGCATTAATCTCATCCGCGAAAGTAGAGCGAGGTATAACCGGTAAGGTCTGCCGGAAGTCACCAGACAAAAGTAAGATAGCACCACCGAAAAGTTTATTATTGCTGTTTAAATCTTGCATAGTTCTGTTTAATGCTTCAAGTGAATATTTGTGTGCCATTGTGCACTCATCCCAAATTATTATAGAACTCTTCCGCAACACTGCAGCTATTCCACTATTCTTTTTGATGTTACACATTGCATCTGGTTTATTATGAATGTCCAATGGCAGCTTGAATGTTGAATGTGCTGTTCGCCCACCATCCAGTAAAGTAGCCGCAATGCCTGACGATGCTACTGCTAATGCGATTTTTTGTTGCGACCGTATTTTGGCAAGAATCAACGATATTAAAAATGTCTTACCGGTTCCACCGGGTGCATCCAAGAAAAAAAACCGCATTGTTGAGCAGGAACAGCCAGCATAATCCGATCATGAATACTTTTTTGTTCTGCTGTCAGTAATGGTTCACTGTCCATGATAATTGTTGCTAAGCTTCCATGGTCATAAAATCGTACTGACAGTGTTGTCTCGCCGTGTAATTTTTATAATTTTTATTGATCTTTTGTCAACTGGATCACCAACCATGATAACAGCAACCTCATCAACAGTTGGAGCGTTGAATCTACCAGCATGTTCACCTAATGGTACTTTGTCGGCTTTTATGACGATTTGATAATTGTCATTTTGCAGAAGTTTTATAATTATGTGCTACATACATATATTCAAATTAAATTATAAATTTTTGATCAATGAAGCACAAATAAGTAAAAAACAGGATTTATTTCACTGTATTATCTTCATTATAATATGAATTCAATTTACACTTCAGTCTAAGTAACGACATCTGTTAGAATCATTTGGAGTTAACAGATAATTGTGGCTGTCAAATAATAACAGACAAATAATTAGCAATAAATTAAAATTGCGACTATAATTTGAGATTTAAACTATCCTGTATCTCAAGTTGGATCGAACTGCACATGGTGTGCGAATTTTATTATAATCGGTTAAGTGGTTTAGGAGTCCATTGAGGACAAACATTGTGACACGAGATTTATATATATTAAGATTTACACAACTTAGTCTTTGAATTAGCTTGTTTATATTTAAAGGCAGTCGTTACGAAATATTTAACTTCAAGGTCGTCACTCTGTCGTCTGTGTGCCCTTTACAATTAATTAAAACAAACTGTGTGAACTTGTATCACTGGTAAATATTCGACTTAATTAAAATATATCCTAAAACAAACAGAAAATATAGTCAGCGCTAAGTAAAGTCAAGTTCTGCGAACTGTTGTATAAGTAAACTAGTGTGGCCAAGTATGAAAACGAGACCTACATTTTTATAGTGAACATTTCTATAGCATTGTAGTGATTTAAAAGTCGATGAAACAAAAAGTGACAGTAGAAAGAGACAGACATATGAATTCATAAGATTTAATATGGGAGAGAGCGAGATAGGAAGCATAGTGCAGTGCTCCTTATCCACTAGCACGGTTACTTTTTGAAGTTAAAACTCTTTTTTTAGAAAATCGAAGAAACCAAAAATGGTTTGGTTGAGGTTGGTCATACATCGGTTGCCGGCAGAAGTTACCACCCACCAGACAAAGTCTTTCCGCCAAGCCATTCTCCGGGGTCGATGTCTGGTTAAGCCTTACGGAGGACGGGTCTGAGCAGTTGTGTTGCAATGTGTGACGGGTACGATGCGCCAAATGTTGTTGTGTCGGAAGTTTGGTCGTGGAGGGTCTACAGATCAATCTCCTTCTGGCGCAGCATCGTTGGTCGTGTTGTTGACTTTTAAATTGCATCACCTCGCTCAAACTGCCGTTTTCCTTCCTATTCACTCAGTTTTTTTGAGTGAGTCGCTTTAACATCAACGATTGCATCATTGCTTACCATCAAGCGGGATTGCGGACAAGCACTAGTTTATAATTATAAATAAAAAGTATTAATTTTATATTCGTCTCATATAATTATTCCGAAACACATTATTCTTTCAGTATATTCTGTGAATTTGTAACAAAAGTTGTTTATTTTTGCTTAAGTAATTAAATTTAAACTTTCTAAATTGAGGGAGGGGCGGGGGGGTTAGGCAGATGATATAGAAATCCACCTGCTACGGTACACTCCCGTACACCCTCTACACCCTTACATACTACGTTTCTTTTTATAAAGAAAATTTTCTCTCAAACTTATTCGTCTGTGTGTTGCAAGTCGCGTGACGGTCGGCCGCGGAGTAAGGGTAAAGTGAAAGGCGATCGTCAGAGCAGTCAAGGCCAATATGGCGGCGCCTATACCGTGACCTTTATTGTGGTTTCATAAATCCACACAATCCTTTTTGGTTAGGTCATCTTTAGGAAATTGTTTACTTTATTTATTTAACAGGTAAATTGTATATACGACACACAAATGTGTAAAAACACCAACCTAATTCTACTAATATTATAAACGCAAAAGTTTGTGAGGACGGATAGATAAATGAATGCTTGTTACCCTTTCACGCAAAACTATTTCAATCAATCTATCAATCAACGAAATAATGTTCCCATTCTTGGGACATTGGTCCTCTCTTGGGGGGTAAACTATATGGATTTAAATGTAATTTTTCTCAAGCATAGTTTAAAATGTTCCCACTGGCCACCTCTCGGTGAGAGGGTTGTCGTAATCCACTATGCTGGCCCAGTGCGGGTTGGTCTTTCTCACCGACAGGAGGCCTGTGTCCCAAGAGTGGGAATATTATTATGTTATGTTATTGTTTACAACTAAAATTAACATATAGGATACTTTTTAATTCGATATTCCTACGGAATCAAAATTTATGCGGGTGTAACCGCGGGCTTCTTTTTTTTTTATTAATTTATAAACCAGCGCTTGACCGCAATCCCGCCAGATGGTAAGCAGTGACGCAATAGTTGATGGTAAAGCGCACTAGTTTAACTACTACTAACTAAATTAAAAATATGTATGGTCGACCGCAGGTCAAGCTAACCGAAACTCTAAAATATTTCCACTGCACCTTGAGCCTATTAAGGCTCAACTAAAGCATTAGCTTTAGTTATAAAGATGAAAATCTAATAAAGAAATTTGGGAGATTGTGGTAGCTTGATGTGTGTGAATTAAAAATATCTAAGTTACGTACTGACGTAACGTAGGTATTTTTAATTTAATTATCTTACGTAATGATTATGTTGGCGTATAAGTTTTCTGTAGTAATAACAAACCATTACACGGTGAAAATGTAGCACATAATAAAACTTAACTAGATAAACGTAGCCTTTAGTCCACGTTTACGAAAAACCGTACCGAAAGACCAGACGCTTCGTCTGTATAACAGTCGCACTAGCTGCCAGTTGTGACAGTAATTAGTTTAAAACGTTTTCTCCGCCACTTTGTTTCAAGAAGTGCATCCAGAGAGCATCTGTCTCCGCAACTGATGAAGCGAGCTAGGACCAAAAAGTTAAGAGTGCATATCACTTAGCGAACATGCCGCTCTGAATTCAGAACTAAGTTTTGAGTTTGAAGTGAAGTGCGAGTTTATTTATACTTGAAAGTGAAGCGTAATTTAGATGCTTTTGTTGGTGTATTGTTTGAGCTTTTGGCTGTTTGAAGTAGGTTCTTATGTTTTGCTTAACGACACATGGCAACCTTCTTTTTTAAGCCTTTTTTGTTTCCTTTTACATAGAGAAAGGTGCTACTTCGGTGCGACGTTGACGACTAAATGACACGATAAATAAATAAGTAAAAAAAAATCAACTTAGAGTTAAGAATATAGTTTTATTAGTTTATCAACATAAAAATCTTCAGTTCAGTTCAGATCATATTTCATAGATCAGAAATATGTGCTGGATAGCTGGTAACAGACTGCCATCTACGTCCTGGCTAATATACCAACAAAGAAACAGACAGGGTTTAGATCAAAAATTGTAACAAAGTCAGACTGATGAAAGTTAGTGTTATTTTGTTGACTTTTTTTGAGGATTCCGTAAGATATTTGGGTTTTTTGAACACAAGGTGTAAAAAAATCAACTAGAAAAGTTACTTATTTTGCGTACGCTGCCTAAACTATAAAAGATAGAACCATAAAATGTCTTAATTAATTGTAGATCTTATAAATATCTACAAAAAAGTCAGCGACATCTAACTATGGTGAGTGAGGTACAACAACCAATTTTTTATTTAAAAATCTTGAATTTTTTTTGGACTATGTCTAAACGTATTTGTTTTACTCATGCTAATAATCCTTATCAAAATAAATTATTTCATCACTAAGTACGGTTTATGTAGATTATATTTGGTATGTAAATGATTAAATTTGAACTTTCGGTTTTGAAGTTAACGAAATTAAAATATTACGATTTCTGCTGCACGGCCCGTTGTAAAGTGAGCGTCACCAAGGGATGCAGTGCACTACCCCCAAGAATTATTAAATTCTCTGAACACCACTGGGCTACCACCTCATAAACTGTCGTTAAAAGTTGGCACGCCGTTAATGCTTTTTAAAAATTTAAGCCCTCCCAACATTTGTAATGGCACGAGACTTCTTATAAAGGAGCTAAAAGATAATTTAATAGTAGCGAAGATTATCACCGATATACCCATGATTCTTACTGATTTGCCTATACCCTTCAAAAGGCTAAAATAACCAGTAAAAATTTCTTTCGCACTAACGATAAACAATTCCTAGGGCCTAACATTCAAATTAGTAGGAATTGATTTACGAAAACAATGTTTTACGCATGGGCAACATTACGTTATTCTATCACTTGTCGGGGCTCCTGATAATCAGTATATTTTATTACCTGAAAATAATTTTACGTCAAATGTTGTTTATAGAGAAGCTCTACAATAATCGCTTTAGTTATCTATCCTAAAACAACGGGTTGTACTTTAGGACTGGCAGAAGTGAAACCTTAGTATTAATTACATTTAAATATTTTCATCATTAACAACTTTAACATACTCATAAAGACAATCTATGCAGCCTGCGGATAATGACTGCGTCGTCGATGTTAGTGTCGGTGTCTGTGGATTGACTTGGGAATCATTTTTCTGACCGTGTCTTCCCTGGGTAGGAGTTTTGCAGCGGTAACCGACATCCACGCGGGCGGAGCTGCGGGCGACCGTTATATAGTTTAAAACAAAGTCGCATTCTCTGTCCCTATATCCCTATGTATGCTTAAATATTTAAAACTACGCAACTGATTTTGATACGATTTTTTTAAAATAGATACGAGTGTATCAAGAGGAAGGTTTATATGTCTAATACATGCACCTGTGTGAAGCTGGGGCGGGTCGCTAGTAATTTATAAACTAGCGCTTGACCGCAATCCTGCCTGATGGTAAGCGGTGATACGATCGTTGATGGTAAAGCGCGCTAGTTTATTAAGAGCCTATTCACTCTAGTCTTGAAGACACTCAAATTGTAGTGTGACGGAAACACCGCCGCCGGCAAATTGTTCCAGTCCCTCGATGTACGCGGTATTAAAGAGGAAGCGAAACGCTTCGTCCGGATCGCAGTGGTGTCAACAAAGTAAGGGTGGAAACTCGCCGTACGACGGGTCGTCCGATGGTGGAACGGAGATGGGGGTATTAAATCATGCAATTCCCTTGCACACTCACCAGAATGCATCCGAAAAGCTGGCTACCCTGTGCTCCAGGCGTTGGAGACCGTTTCGAGTTAAGTCTGGGTTGCCAATCAGCCTCTTTGCACGCCTCTCCACTGAAGCTAAAGTAGCCAGGTGACATTTCGCAGCACCAGCCCAAATGTTGCTGCAGTGCTCCACACACGAGCGAACCTGTGCTTTATACAACATTAGAAGCTGCCCTGGTGTGAAGTACCGCCGAACCTTTGCGATGACGCTAAGTTTTCTGGCAGCCACCTTGGCCTTGGACTCAATGAACCGCTCAAAGTTAAGGTTCGAGGAAATCTCAACTCACAAAAGCTGAAGGCGGTCGGTGCTCTCCAACTGAGATTCTGGTGTTTTAATCACTAGGTCACCACGACTTATTATTTCTATAATAATCTCAACCACACCTAAAACAGTAGACTTCTAGACGACACCAACTTTATTACAATCCATTACTCATAACTAGATTCGTGCCTCACCATTCATTTGGCCGAAAGGCCGAGGGCCAATAACAGTTTATCATGGCGTTGCTGCGCCCTCTTGCGGTCACTAGCGTAGTTGTATCTTAACAAGAAGGTGGCGTATATCAACCCTGGGCCGTATTCTGTGAATCATTGTTGATGACTACACATTTATTGTTAGTGGTTAAGGGTTGAGCCGTATATTGTTATAACGTTTGACGTTTGAAAATTTGATGTTAGGTTCGCTAGATTCAAGTGTGTATTTAGGGTGATGGTAGATTTTGGTGGATATTTTGTTAAGCTTGGGTAACCCTTTAAGTTTATAAGTAGTCAATTGTAGTTGGTAATTCTCTTTTGTTTTGTTTCGTGGTGTAGGGAGTGTGTTATATATTTCTTAAAAAAAAACATTACATAAACAACACAACAACAATATACAAAAGTACCCGTCTGATGGTAAGCAGTGATGCAATCGTTGATGGTAAAGCGCGCTAGTTTATTAAGCCTATTCACTCAAAAAACTTCGTGAATAGGAAGGAAGACGGCAGTTGAGCGAGGTGATGTAATTTTAAACCCAACAAAATAACCAATGATGCTGCGCCAGAGGGAGATTGATCTGGAGACCCTCCACGACCAAACTCTAGACATAACAAAATTAGGTGCATCGTATCCGGTACAAATCGCAACACAACTGCTCAAACCCGTCCTCTATACGGCTTCATCAGACATTATGCCGGAAATCGACGAATCGCTTGGTGGCATGACTTTGTCTGATGGGTGGTAACTTCTGCCGGCCTACCACCGAGAAAATTAATTGTATCTAGTATTACAGCAAGTAGTTGTAATGAAATTATTTAAACGAACGACTTAAAAATCAATTTCAGGAGTCGTGTCTGTTTATCCATCCGTGACAGGACCCGTTTCGTCAGCTTAATTTCAGAAATCGATCATTTCACGTGATTCTTATGAAAATACACGCTGTAAAATTAATGATTTACTAACGTTACAGTTATAAAATTTTATGTTTATTTATTTTAACCAAATTCATGTGGGTTAATTGGCGGCGTTCCAATTATTTCATTACTTTTAAAAGCTAGTAATTATGAATATCTGATAAGGGAAAAATCAACGTTGATAAGCGTAGTGTAGTTAGACACACGAAACCGTTGTATACTTTTGTTGTTAACTAAAAGCTCAGGGTTCTAATTACTAAGGGTTTATTGTTAGGAAAATGTAGTCATTTTGGGGACAATCATAAGGGGACCTCGAATTATAATTATACAACATGAAAAGGAAACCCCGTCCGACCAGGATAATAAAGGTTAGGTAAACACCCACAAAAAAAAAAAAATGAAATTTTACATAATCATCATAGTAACAATACTATTTAATTTTGAAATAATCTTTTTTTCCGCGAATTAATTACAACTTTTCCAAAATTTGGTAATTTTAAAAAACGTGACAACACCATTTTTGACGATATAATTATGAGCGATTAGCGAGGCGACCAAGTGCCGCGGGCCCTGTCCCCTTTTGACCGCGCATGTATTGCCTACTTTCCTTACCTTCTTTTTGCGAAATAATACATATTTTTTTTAAGTTTAGCCTGGTTTTCTAGGCATTAGTAGAATCAGTTATCGATACCTAACATTACCTTCACTGATCGGACAACGTTTTCTTTACATATTGTATATTATTGTGCATTAAATTTTGCGTGATATGTCGATAAACCTATGTATGGCTACTGGACATGTCCTTATGGACATATCCTTTATCAGGTTTTAAAATATTTACATACCGAATATTATCAAAATCAATATAGCCGGTTCAGAGAGCCGCAAACAGGCAGACAAACAAAAAAAATGTTAAAGTAGACTTTTTGTCAAAAGTAGCGTATGCACTTTCATATGCATTTAGTTCTAGCCTGGATGGATAAAATTTAAACGACAGGTCACCTTAGAACTCTGTAAGTTTACGCCGAGGTAACCCGCAGTATATTTTCTTACATACAGGATACTATAACTTGTCTATCCGTAACCCTATTTCCCACTAAGAGGTGGTCTCAATGTCGGACGGAACCTACACCACTTCAGTTCGTGTAACCTTTGAGCTACGGCGTAGCGCTCAGCTACGGCGTAGAGGCGTGCACAAGATGTACCGTCCATTCGATGTCTTGTTGAAATCTAGCTACGAGATTAATTACTAGGGCGTAGCTAGGTTTTGGTTGTTACTGAATTTGAATCAGTATACCGTTTAATATTGGAAAACAGTACGTTCCCTAATATGTACCTGGAAATTGTTAATTGGGTTTTGGGGTTTAAAAGGAATTGCTGAGTTCTCGATGGAGTATTTTAGCCCTATCGTAAATAATTCTAAATGTAACACAAGGTAGTATGATTTAAATTACAGTTTTCAGATAAATTGGGATCGGAAGGGATTCGCTATTCAATAATTAGGACTATTTTTCTTAAAAACTTGGTCTAAATTACTCGAAAATCTAAATTTCTAAAAGAGTTTCACTATCGACTACCTGAAAAAAAAGGGACATGATCGCGAAACAATAGTAAGGCAGGAACACACGCTGAGTCATTAGATTAAATATGAGCCGGCACTGTGTAAAAATAAATTCAACGCGTGAAGTGAACCACTGCCTTTATTACTACGAATCATGCGACGCCGCCGTTTAGTGTTGAGTTTTCAACAAGCTATATTTAACATACATACTACATGGTAAATAAATTACATATTAACGTTAAATACTCACTTTTGTACCTACAGGCAATGGGCGGATCTGGCCTCTTTTTAGGTCAACTTCAACTCTTGATCAATGGTGAAATAGACATGGAATATTATACCACAATTTTGCCAATAACACGTGTAACAAATTATAGAAACTCTATGAAAATTTTATTTCACAATAATGGCGGATATCGCCAATGACAGTCGAAAAAGATGGCCGCGTGAACCGTCTACGAGGGAAGTTTGAGGCAAAGTCATGATGTGGCCACTATGCTGTGATATTTCAATGTTCTTTATGAATTATTTACTGGATGCACTTATTACTACATAAATCACGCGTTTTTATTTAGTAAACGACACTATAAATAATTTAAAAGTCCTATGAAAAATGAGCGTGACACTCATTTTAGCTTTCCCGCCAAACCTCCTCTTTTTAGGTCTCTGCGCATTATAGGCTGACATGTACGGAGCAAGAAATGTCAGTCTAAAAACCGCAGGCATGTCAAATCGTTATGGTATTGATCCCGGCTGTTACTCGGAGATCATTGACAGTTGTTCAGAAACCAGTCTTATCAAGGGATATAGTATTACCTAATAGCTATGTTGTGTACTTCAATAGGAAGATTCTTCATCTAAAATACATAATGGTAATTAGTTGAATCCGGTTAGAATGGAGGCGGGCAACATAGTTGGGAAGAGGCTGACAGATGATGATTTATGAACCAAGAAATTGGAATAACAAAAATATGTTCTATGTCTAGTGAAGTTGTACGGAGGACGAGTCTGAGCAGTTGTGTTGCGATGTGTGCCGACGATGCGCCAAATGTTGTTGTGTCGGGAGTTTGGTCGTGGAGGGTCTGCAGATAAATCTCCCTCTGGCGCAGCTTCGTTGGTCGTGTTATTGGGTTTAAGATCGTGTGTTTTTTAGTGAATAGGCTTAATAAACCAGCGCGCTTTACCATCAACGATTGCATCACTGCTTACCATCAGGCAGGATTGCGTTCAAGCATTAGTTTATAATTATAAAAAAAAAAGTCGAAGTTTCTCTGCGTGATCGAATCAGAAATGAGGAGATCCGCAGAAGAACCAAAGTCACAGGCATAGCTCTTCGAGTCGCTAAAATTAAGTGGCAGTGGGCAGGGCACATTGCTTGTAGAACCGATGGCCGATGGGGCAGTAAGGTTCTGGAGTGGCGGCCACCTACCGGAAGACGCAGCGTAGGGTGGCCCCCAACCAGGTGGAAAGATGACCTGGTGAAGGTCATCGCGGGAAGCCGATGGATGCGGGCAGCACAAGACTGGTCATCGTGGAAAGCCTTGGGGAGACCTTTGTCCTGCAGTGGACCTCTATAGTCTGAAGAAGAAACTATCACTCGTAACATAATAGGGTATTTGACAAAAAAAAAAACTAATTAGTCTGTCAGTCAGATTTCCAAAAAAAGCTACACACGTATTTTTCTTTTTTAATATAAACAAAAAATGAAGACGATACAGTGAGTTGAAAACTCGTGTGACGTCACTAGACGCTACACTTTTTAGCGAGTAGTGACGTCACCAGCCACCACTCCTGATCTTTGATGCCTTTTATATTTGTCAATTTTTATTGTTTTGATAAACCAAAAATTACGTGTCTAGTATTTTTCGGAAATCTGACTGACGGACTCATTAAAAGGTTTTTTATTAGTCAACTACCCTATTATGACTTAAAAAGGAAAACATGTCAGATGATTAAATGGTAATTGAAATGATTAGATAAAAGAACGATAAAAATAAATGGCCGCATGCCTATCCTGCAGTTCATATACAAAAAGAGAACAGCGCCGTTTTATGACATAACTCGCGTACATACGCAGGTTACATACAATTTTAATTGAATACGAAGAACGGCGTTTGGGGGCGCTTTTAATTTTTTCCGCGATGCAAAATATTCTGAGCGCGTGCGACTGAACCGTTACGCACACACACACGTTACGTTTGTAAATATAACGTACGCCCGAATTTTTGTGGGTTATGACATTTTTGGCAAAATTACATTCTTGTCTTTTGTTTTTCTTGTGGGAAATTAAAATATTTTTTCTAATATGGTTTAGTGACAATTTTTGTTTTAGATAACATTGTAATTCATTTTTACGATTAAATAAGTAAATTTTATTTACATAAATTGTAATGTACATAGATAACAATAAAATGGCTGATTCTTGTATAATAATGTACTTTGTAGAGGCATGGATACATTAACAGCGAATGCAATGAGTAAAAATAAAATTAAATAATATGTAACAAAAACAAATTTGAAATTTCCAGTTTTATTGGTCTTTTTTTTTGTTTTGTTTGGGATGGGAAATCATCAAATGACCTCTCGCGCTCTGGGCGGAGCGGGACGGCGTGTCAGACTTTTACTGACTAGATTTTTTGGTCCTCAGGTCCATTTTTAGCCAATGTTATTCTTACATCTATTTACCAACAACAAGATAATTTTATCAAAAAACAGTGTCGACATTGTTATTTATTTCACGTGTATGTATGTAGTAAAACAATTTGTAACGCCAACGAGGACCTGGGGACTAATACAGAGTGAAAAGTTTCCACTAATAAAGATTAGACCGTATGACTCGCCCGCTAGAGATGTAATTTTACTTGATTTGTGATTGTTGTGCAGTATGTGTCTGTTTTAGTACATTTATTAGTGTTGATGATCGTTAGTGTGGCTTTAAATTGGAAATTATGTGCTCGGTTAAGGAATGTGTGGATTTTATAGAAAATGAAACATTTTTGGGGTTCCAGGGGGTCTTAAGTCGTGGTGGCCTAGTGGTTAAAACACCAGCCTCTCAAGTATGAGTGCGTGGGTTCGATTCCAGGTCAGGCAAGTACCAATGTAACTTTTCTAAAGTTATATGTCCTTTCTAAGTATATCTTGGACACCAATGACTGAAGGTGAAGGAAAACATTTTGAGAAAACCTGGGCTTTAAGTCTAAAATGGTCCACGCTCCGCTCGGGCGGGTGAACTCTGCGGTCAGCTGTTGCGCCGGCGTGCGCAATACTATGATCTACAGTGCGCGATCGGTAACCACACTGGAACAATTTCTAAATGTATTTAGGAAAAAATATAACATGGTGTAAAAATGTTTGGAATCGATTCAGTTGCTTATTGTGAACAAACTACATTCAGGTTTCGCATAAACAAAAAATAACGTTTTATAAAGTAGTATTTTTAAGGTTGGAAAAGTAAATGTTTAAGTCAACGAACTAAAATTAAATTTTTGATATAGTTCGGGTTAGGTTGGCGGCACGTTTCTAAACTTTAACCGGAATTATTAAGGTGCACTGTTTTCTTTTTCATTTAGATTTAATATGTAAATTAGGCCATTTAGGTACTTTACATAGTTTCTTTAGCTGTTGGTGCTTTTTACCCAAGAAACCTTCTAAGAAAACTTCGTAGCCTTTACGAAACCTAGAAATTGTAACTAGAATTAGGTTAAGCTGTAGGTATACTTTAAATGTGTCGTAGAATTGGGAGGTCTCGGTACCCCGGAAAGGCAGGTGACGAAAGCATAGGTGGTTTTTAAGTCGGTAAGAATCCAGTACATCACACGGCGTGTGACAGACATGTATTAAAATCCATAATAGGGCTTTGTTTTTTGAACAAAGCCCTATTAGTTGTAAAGCTGGGAAAACGGGGTAGCCGGTAAAATACGGGGCATAAGGCTAACTGAAAGGATAATTAAGTTCCTGCCAATTGCACCAGTATCCATTATGCACGTCCTCCATACACATCATGTCTCTGTCATTTCAAGTTAATAAACGCAGCAATGACATCACACAATAGGAAACGCTCGCAACACAGGTTGGGATATTGTTGTCACACGTGTTGTCACTGCTGCGCTCTGAAGTCCTGCATATTTCATCGGTGCCATGCGACGACATAATGGAATGTTTATTAATAATTTTGCCGGAGATTAAAAATACAAAAGGTGTTAACTGCCAGTTATGAACTGTGTTACTATCAAGTAGGTTATTTTTTGTTTAGTTTTAAAGACAGATGTGCTGTTTGACGCTTCGTCGTAGCTGATGTGGAGGCATGAGGAACAGGGAGTAAAGTTCACTCATCCTCCATAGAAAAGGGAGGATCCTCCGACCAGACGGGTGTTATGTCTGGCGGGCACTTGCCCGATGGTTGAAATTGGCAAGTTGTATGTATGCTAATTGCACGGTAAACTCTGATTGCGACATGTAGAATTCGTGTGACGTCAGTATGACGCGTCGTTCATTTTGTGGCGTTTTGTAGGTACCGCTACATCACTCCCCTCCGGAGACCGGAGGTCGATAGTGGGCTGAGTCTTGTATCTTTGTGATTCTTGCTAGGCCAGCTGAGGTTCCAGTGAGTCGGAACCGGTTGCCGCGTAGTTCACGGTGAGTCGGAACTGTCTTTGAAGATTCCCCAGTGAGTCGGGGTGGTGGCGCTGCGTTATACTCCAGTGCGTCGGATGTCGTACAGCGCCGGGTTGAGGCTGGCTGCTGCGTCGACCAGGAGAGAGGGCTCTGCTTGTTGACCGGCCGAAAGTGCAGTGTGCTGTGCCGAGGTTGCTGATGAGGCTGAGGGTGATGACCAGGGATGCGCGGTTGCTGCATGCTTGTGGTCAGGATACCCGTTGTAGCCGTGGGTGCTGGCTGGCTGGGTGATTCGTCGATGAAGCATTCGGGAGTGATGATGATGACGTCACGCTGAAGTTGTTGCACGAAGGCTGCGCTGACGTTCATGCTCGGGGTCACCAGTGTGGAGGCATGAGGAACAGGGAGTAAAGCTCACTCATCCTCCATAGAAAAGGGAGGATCCTCCGACCAGACGGGTGTTATGTCTGGCGGGCACTTGCCCGATGGTTGAAATTGGCAAGTTGTATGTATGCTAATTGCACGGTAAACTCTGATTGCGAGATGTAGAATTCGTGTGACGTCAGTATGACGCGTCGTTCATTTTGTGGCGTTTTGTAGGTACCGCTACACTGAAGACCTTGGGAGCCGTGTACGGTGCGTCTTTTGGGGGGCAACTATTTGTCATTTTTACTTTTTTCCATTTTATTATTTAAATACATGATTTTTAATATTTTGTTTTTTGTTCGGTCCTTGTATAAGAAACAAGAGTACGCGACAGCCCAGGGGTTGATTCAGCCATTTGTAATATGGCACTAATACAATGTTTGTACATTAGCAATTTTTTTTTCTTATAGACAAAAAATACATGTCTATTAATTTTTTGCCAAATTAAATTGGTAAAATGCTAGTGGAAACTGATGGACATAAAAAGCGAATTGCTTTGGTTTTGAATAACAATTTGCTCTTCAGTAAATAACTTCAACTAGTGACATAAAAACTGTCTTTATGACTGAAGTAAGAATGATCTTCTTAATTTGGGACATAAATATAATGGTACACTTAATCTCTTTAAAGAAAACAAATCATAATTCCTTCTTTCGCCATTCTAATTCAAATAAGTTTTAATATTCCCAACACTCGCGTGTGCCATAATTTGAGGTTATTAATTGTTATAAAGTTTAAACAGAATATAAGCCACTGTGTGGATGAAACGCAGTATGATAACTTTATTCGAATGTCAAAATGGAAGCATTAGTTAAATTATTTTATTTACTAATTTTAAATTAAGGAATTATCAAAATCGGTTCATAAACGATGAAGTTATCCGCGAACAACATAAAAAAGCATATATACGGTCGAGTTTAGTAACCTCCTCCTTTTTGAAGTCGGTTAAAAACAAAAGAGAAAACATCTTGAGGAAACCTGGACTTTTAAGTCTGAAATCGCCAACCCGCATTGAGCAAGCGTGACGATTATGCTCAATACTTCTCTGTATGAGAGGAGACCTGTGGACAGCAGTGGGGCGATAAAAAAAGGTTGATAATGAAGTATCTAATAAAACGTTTATTCATTAATTCACATAATTTTATTTTGGTTTTCAACATAATAAACAATCTTCGATAGTAATACTGAGCTGAAGTTTGACTAAAAATTCACCAGTCATTATGACTATAAAATGGATTGAGAGGCATTCAAAGCCTTTCGAGGTCTGAAGAACGGTTTTTTAAATAGATAACGCATTAGTCAGAACAACTTACTCGATTCTTCTCTATATGTATACATACTTATACATTCAACAAATTCGTGCCAACGAAGTAAGCTACCACTACTATAAATTAAGTGTTCATCACCAAAATGTCTGTATTTACAGACATTTAAACATAACCCCTCTTATTCATAAACGTTGTTTCAAAATCAAAATTAAAGCATTTATTTCAAATAAACCAGTTACAGGCACTTTTGAATTGTCAGAAGGTCGGTCAGTCAGTAAGGTGAAGCTAGTCGCCCATTCCAACGAGTAGGTACCTATGGAGAAGAACGGGCAAGAAACTCCATGGACACTCTTTTAAATTATCAAGCTATTGATACAAATATTTGATTACATCATTCATTTTGAAATCAATCGTGTGAGAACGATGCAGAAATATTGTACGCTGAGAGCGTCCATTATGGAAAAACAACAATTCAGAAATTAAAATACGCCGTAGCAGCTAAGAGATGACCAGTCCCCTCTGACGGCGTCCGTTCACGAACATGACGTATGGATCAGCATCATTCAGCTCAACCATATTGAAGGGAACCTAATGACCCAACACACACGCCACCACCAGCGAGACATTTGAGTGAGCATGACATACTCTCAACAGCCATAGCACTATCAAGTCAATAAACGACTAACCCAACAAATACATGCTTTACAGCAAGTAGATCGTACTCACACGTGTTCCATGCAATTATACAATACTAAGAAATTGAATCTACACAATGCAAAGACAGTTTTGTCCAAGGTTCAGCAGCTCCAACGGTGTTCCCGAATGCTAAGTTTAGCTCCTGTGTAGCTGCACCAGTGCCGAATACCCCTGTCAGCGATGCAATTCCGTAACGTATAATATGCCTGGCTACATAGTGTGTACTGGCTTTGAGTTAAAAAAAAAAACAAACAATTGCAAATTTAAACTACGAGAGGAAAAATCAAAGAACAATCAGTGTAAGCACAGAAATCGGACGCAGCTCAAGCCCAAGCCTTTTTTCGTCAATATAATCTTTAACACTATAAAATGCTTTCTGACACAACTTACGTTTAATGAAGCATTTGAATTTATTCAGGCTCAGATCTTGAACCACCTCTGGAAATCTATTGTAAAAATGTATACATTGGCATCTAAAAGAGCCACCTATTTTCTTGAGCCTTGTTGTAGGTACAATAAATTTGTGCTTGTTCCTAGTATTTATATTATGGACATCACTGTATTTTTTATACAATTTTATATTTTTATGAGCATACAAAAGTTTAAAGTTAACTAGTGATTAGCGATTCTTTAACCATACATTTTTGACGTTTAACCGTCACTTAACTTTACCCATCGCTTATGAATAAACATCACAGAGTTTAAGGGATTTATTCATAAATGAAATGATTAAAGTTAAGTGACGTGCAAATGTCTAAAATGTATGATTAAGCAATCGCCAATCATTAGTTAACTATAAGCAACGTTTATGAATAAGGGGGAAAATCTCCAAAGGCAAAGGAGTGTAGATAAAAACTTCCAAGTTGTCTCAATTTCCGTTTCACAAGCTTCTGTTTTGTACCAAGCGATTGCGTTTCCGTACTCGTACTTCTCTGCCTCAATTGCAATCCGTTCAGTGAGTTTGTAGCTTTTTTGTCTGTTTTGTATTTTGAACACTGCATGCAATTTCGCGAACATGTTTAGTTGGTTTATTTATGTATTTTGTATATAATCCTTGGCATTTACGTATTTTGTATATAAGCATTCATACATTAACGTCAGAAATTTTCCAGAATTTTTTGCGGCAAATTCAGACTGTTAGATCTTTCCAAACTTGTTAGGGTTCTTCTGATTGTACCTATACGAACGTAGGTGGCGTGCTCACTTTTAAAAACATCAACAAAAGGTAACTATAATAATAAAAAAAATAGAAAAAAAATCTATACTTGGAAAATATACATGTGTACATAGGATAAAAATCTTTTGTACAGAGAGTCAATTTAATAGGCGAACTATATTACTTGAAGGGCGTGCCCTCTCTGCGTTTCCATTCATATCGGCCTTACACTGGTCCCAGTGGTCCTGGTCCTTACAGCTTGACAAACCATAGTTATGCACTAAAAATAAACATAATAACATAATTATACTACGTCAGTGGTACGCCATAACATCGGCTGCCGGCACAAGTTACCACCCACCAGACAAAGTCTTGCCGCCAAGCGATTCGTCGTGTTCCGGTATGATGTCTGGTGAAGCCGTACGGAGGACGGGTCTGAGCAGTGGTGTTGCGATGTGTGCCGGGTACGATGCG
This sequence comes from Sesamia inferens, assembly GCA_037179545.1. Taxonomy (NCBI): domain Eukaryota; kingdom Metazoa; phylum Arthropoda; class Insecta; order Lepidoptera; family Noctuidae; genus Sesamia; species Sesamia inferens. The sequence goes on from CM073925.1 coordinate 28,443,718, forward strand.
CCAAATGTTGTTGTGTCGGGAGTTTGCTCGTGGAGGGTCTCCAAATCAGTCTCTCTCTGGCGCAGCATCGTTAGTCGTGTTGTTAGGTATATCATTGCATCACCTCGCTCAACTGCCGTCTTTCTTCCTATTTACTCAGTTTTTTTCAGTGAATAGGCTTAATAAACTAGCGCGCTTTACCATCAACAATTACATCTCTGCATACCATCAGGCGGGATTGGGGTCAATCACTAGTATATAATTATTTAAAAAAAAATCTACTTCCCTTCCGGGTTGAAAGTAATTAATAGAAATATAACTCAATCACAGACGAAGTGGCCGAGTTGGCTACTAAGGTTGTGGGAGACTTAATTACATTAAAGTGGCACTACTTGCCTCAAAAAACTGCTCAGTTTTTATAAAAAATAGCGGTAAATAACGGCCATTCCCCGACATACTTATAATGCTATTAACATCATCGTGGTACTTTATTTAATATCATTATCTCATATGGCCAACGTGGCTGCCAGGAAACGGCGTTATCACAAAGGTCCGGAGGTACTTCACACCAGGGCAGCTTCTAGTAATGTACAAAGCACAGGTCCGTTCGTGTGTGGAGTACTGCAGTCACATTTGGGCTGGTGCTGCTACGTGTCACCTGGCCTGTCTTTGGATTCAGTGGAGAGGTGGCGAAGAGGCTGATTGACGTAGAGTAGCCAGCCTTTCTGTGTTCTATAGGATGCATTTTGGGGAATGTGCGAGGGCATTGCATGATTTAATTCCCCCATTTTCGTTCCACCATCGGACGACTCGTCGTACGGCGAGTTTCCACTCTTACGTTGTTAACACCACTACGATCCGAACGAAGCGTTTCGCCTCCTCCTTTATGCCGCGTACATCGAGGGACTGGAACAATTTGCCAGCGGCGGTGTTTCCGCCGGACTAAAATTTGAGTGTTTTCAAGGCTAGAGTATAGAGGGTCTCCAAATCAGTCTCCCTCTGGCGCAGCATCGCTAGTCGTGTTGTTGGGTCTAACATTACATCACCTCGCTCAACTGCCGTCTTTCTTCCTATTTACTCAGTTTTTTTTCAGTGAATAGGCTCTTAATAAACTAGTGCGCTTCACCATCAACGATTGCGTCACTGCTTACCATCAGGCGGGATTGCGGTCACGCGCTAGTTTATAATTTTATAAAATAAGAAAAACAAAAATATGGTCTGTGGGGAGTAATATTCTACACTTTCATGCAACCTTGAGATTTTTATAGCCGAGGCTCTACCAGTATAAATTGTATTAAAATCTGGTTAAAGTGGGGCGAAAACCGTTTACGTTGATTATGTCAACTAAATTGTATAGAGGTGTTCAAGCTAGCGCAAATAGTCGCATGACTTTTTAATCAGTAAAAAAATCGACGCGCATAATCACGTCCTTCGTCTCGCGCGTGATTACCTTAGTCTGACCAGTTTTCTGGTTCTTAAGTGACGGCCCCCAACAAGGTGGACCAATAACCTGGTGAAGGTCGCGGGAAGCCGATGGGTGCGGGCAGCACAAGACCGGTCATCGTGGAAAGCCTGGGGGGGTGGCTTTTGTCCAGCAGTGGACTTCTATAGGCTGAAGAAGAGGTAGTAAACAATTTACGTAAAAGGTAGGACCCCGCAGGCAGGTGTAACGCGATTCTGATAATTCAATTTCCACGAAGTTTTCATAGGATTTGTTCTTCTAGAGTAACATAGTGCTGTCACGTCAGACCTGCCTGCAGGAGTCTTAAAATGCTTAGCTACGTTAGACTTCTGTAAGTTTCCTGTCGTGTCGGCTAACCCCCTAAGTGCAACGAGTAATATCACATTACTGCAGACAAGTTAGTTACATAAATTAATTAATAGAACGTGCGGTTGCATAATTAAAGTAAACTGTATTTATTTTCATCATATTTTGCATTTATCTTGGGAGAGTATTCTATGATTAGTTTAGAGTTACTCCTAATTAAGTGCAATAAATAATTTGGTACAATGGCCTTGTTCACAAACTAAACTGAATTTAAGTTGAGTGCATCTTTTTCTTTATATTTCATTAAGAAAAGGACAAAAGATAAACTTTTAGTCCTGTCAAATTAATCCTTTCCTGACGTAAATTGACGTATTTTTGGTCGCCATGTTTATAGTCGCGTCGACACTGTCAATGGAGTATCTTAATTTAACAGGATTAAACTAAAATGTTATCTTCTATGCTTTTATTAATGAAAGAAAAAGGTGCACTGTGCTTGCCAATGCACCAATCGTATCGTCCATTTACACTAATGTTTCATTTTGATACTTTAACAACTTCGATTGCGTTATTTATGTTACGGGTTGAGGGGACTCTAGTGCCGAGGAATTTGGAAAATAGGTATTTGAAGAAACTGTTGCCGTCGCGGTGCTTCCAACATCTCCCGGTAAAGTGTGAAAACGACAGTTGCACCTCAGGATGATTTTACCTAAAAAACGTTGACCAAATTATTATATCGTATTCCGCTGTTGTCTTTTTCGAAACACGACTTCAATTATATTTTTAAAATTTAGAGGAAAAGTATACCTATGCTTCTATTATTTTCTTTTTTTTTTATCAAAAACTTATCGCGTTTGTCTAATAGTCATCTGAGCATCAGGGTAAAAATGGGTTATTTTACGCGATTTTGAAGTATGGTATATCTTTTATTAATTAATATTCGGAAAAAATCAAATGATAGGGGCACGTATAATCACGGTGTAAAATTGTAGAAAAAAAAATGCTCTAAAAGCATTATCCACGAAAAAACAGCGGAATATGTGGGTATAGAGAAAGCATCACTACTTCACTAGAGTTCCCTCTTAATGAATAGGCACATTTTTTGAACAATGGATTAGCTCCTTCAAAAAGATTCAGATTGTGATCGAAACTGTCTTACACAATTAGGGTGCTGGTTGGAAATAAAATACTTTCACAATACTACTGATGGAAACAAGAAACAAATTGGTAAAATAAAGTAGACGTGTTGGTACACGATTCATAGCGTGATTGGTAAATAGGTGGCTGAAATATATTTCAATACACCGTAACCGTATTACGTACGTTACATATAACTGTATTTTCTAGTAAAATACAACATTAATGATAAATTATGTAAAATATCCAAAAAGGTTAGCAGTAACAGCAAAACATGTAGTAACACGATACAAAAGCGAACTCACAATATAATATATTACTAAATATCTCATAACTAATAGAGCATATTTTAACTAAAAGCATTTCAGTCACGAAACAGCCGCAAATTTTCAGCAAAATTCGACGTTTACTATATTTAGTGCACATTTAGCTACAACGGAACATTCCTCCCATTTGTTTAATACGAATGCAAAGTGAATTGGCTAAAAACACTACTGTACGGAGTTCAATGTAGTTTAAAATTTTGTAGCATTCGGTCCCTAACTATTTTTTTTGTAAATAACAAGGAACAAGACCCAGTGGTCTTGTTCCTTGTTATTTACAAAAAAATAGCGTAACTGAACAACTGTATGAATATATTCCTTACGTAAGTTTTAGTTTTAATGGGCTGTATTTTACTACAATTTCGAGGGTATGGTTTACATTTAGGTAATTTATTTCTAATGAACTGAATGTTACTTATGGCTAGCTAATCTCTTTAAGAATGTTTAGCTGCACTTTGTTCCAATGAACTCAGAGGAATTTAAGCGTCTTTTGTTCTATATTTCTTAAGAATTATTAGAATACTCTACTCACTACGCTCCATTGTTGACAAAATTGTGCTCTGATGATAATTCATTGTGATAGTCATCAGAGGGACAATGTCGTATTTTAAAGAACGTCAACAGATAGCCAGTCAACAGACAGCCAGATAGACAACCAGTTTCAAATATACCTCTAAATTCTCTACATAAAAAAAAAATACAATGAATGTTGTTCAGATGTGATTGAGACAGAATAGGGTTGTGTTCTGGTTAAAAAAAAATGGAGTCTAGTTAATCCGTGATTTAGATTATAGAAAAATATTGGATACGTATATTTTGTTGTATCAAATCAATAAAAATTGACAAATATAAAACGCATCAAAGATCAGGAGAAGGAGCTGATGACGTCACTCCTCGCTAAAAAGTATAGCGAGGAGTGACGTCACACGAGTTTTCGTTTTTTGTTTATATGAAAAGAAAAAATACGTGTTTAGTTTTTTTGGTTATCTGACTGACGGATAAATTAGTTGTTTTTTTAGTCAACTATCCTATTTTGAAGGTTTTTAACAAAGGGCATTGGCCTATTTTTTACACTGCTTATAGAGCTGTTAGTATTGATGTAACACTCAATTAGTCTTTGAGCGAAGACACTTTGTATTATTTTTCCACAACAGAACAGAAATGCTGCAATATTTACTTTGGTTATATTATAATATTGTGTTAGTAATAATTGAGCCCTAAACCAAAGTAAATATGCAAAATACGAAACGAAACCATATCTGTTATTCGTTTGCCTCCAAGTCTCACGTATTAATCCTCAAACCGACGAGCAGCTGACTTATTATTTAACATTTCCTCTCCGAATTCCTAGATACTTACAATAATCTTACACAACAGAGCGAAGCATATATTAATACAGACGATCGTATTATGTACGCCATTGGGCCGTATCGGCATAACCCTCCGACTGCCATGTCCGTACGCCAGAGTAATCTGTATTTAGTGTCGCGGTACTAATCCACTCGTATCGAATTATCTCTTATCTTTGTCCTGTAAGCCTGCCATGCGAATGGAGACGTAAGCTCGGGTTAATGTCAGACGTAGTAACTTACGTCTCAACGACATATGTGTGGGAAAGAAATGGGTGGTGTCGTATCAATGGTGGCTACAACATAAAGTACTCTCGCTCGTGTGATTTCTTTAACTAAAGGGTTTTTATGGGGGTTAGCGAGTTAGCTGAGTAGCCTTGACCCTTCTAGAGTGTTTGGCTTTCCGTGTACGGTGCCCTAGTGACCCAATTTCATTGAAGAGGTTGGTGAAATTTAGTGTTTGTGATATGAATTAAGTGAATAAGACTGCTGTGTTCGCCGAGTGCTAATAATCACGCCTTACGAGTTATTTGCTTTTTGGGTGGAAATCATTAAATGATTTCTCCCGCTCTGGGCGAGCGGGAGCGGAACGGGCGTGTCAGACTTTTACTAACTAAAACCCACCCGTGTTTCTTGATTTTCCTGTGCATCAGGGACCACGGTACATATCTCTTTAGACCCACCAGATAAAGCCTTGCCGCCAAGCGCTTTGTCGTGTTCCGGCATGCTGTCTGGTGAAGCCTTACGGAGGACGGGTCTGAGCAGTTGTGTTGCGATGTGTGCCGAGTACGATGCGCCTAATGTTGTTGTGTTGGGAGTTTGGTCGTGGAGGGTCTTCAGATCAATCTCCCTTTGGCGCAGCTTCGTTGGTCGTATTGTTGGGTTTAACATTGCATCACCTCGCTCAACTGCCGTCTTTCTTCCTATTCGCTCAGTTTTTCTGAGGGAATAGGTTCTCAATAAACTAGCGCGCTTTACCATCAACGATCGCATCACTGCTTACCATCAGGCGGGATTGCGGTCAAGCGCTAGTTTATAATTATTTTAAAAAAAAATCGAAGAGTCGACCGACTTCAATTCCCTCAGGATGCATAACTCCTAGCAGTGATAACATTGCAAGCTAATTATGCTAAATGAGTAAGTGTAAGTATGCAATAATTCTGCCCTTGGGATTTGATACTTCTGCATCAATACTATACATTGACCAACTCTACCTTATTTTGTTACGAGCTAGTACACTTGATATTTATACCATATTATTTTCAAATTGTTATTTTCCTATTTAGATAAATAAATAGAAATTCAAAAGTATATTTAGGCGCCAAAGTAAATACCAGTTCGCATCACTGCCATCCGGAAACGTGCCCAGTAGACTGGCAGCATTACCACGTTGAATGCCAATGTTAATTCTTTGGCCAAAGAACGACTCAACGCTCAGGTCACGTGATTTTTTTTTTATTTGTACTTATTTTTATAGTTAGTTTTTATTTTGTTTGCCTAGTATTGCATTTAGTGCTTAAGTTAGACATAATTGTAATTTAAATATCAGAAGGAATTTCATTAAATTATTCTCCTTATTATTAATTTTGTAGAAGTAGGAATCAAAACATATTTTGTTTACCTATAAATCCCAAATACCGGCTTACCCCCGGCCTTTACGAACATGGGCCGCCATTAAAATTCTAATTTATGACTTAGCATCGGGAAGGTTCAAGCATTACGCATATTATAATGCGGACCGTAACGTATCCAGTAACAATTATTATTCCTGACATAGCTAAGTGTACATTGGTGTTTCTGCCAATTTAAACCATCATCAAAATTTCGAGCAATTATTCGGCGGGTGGGTTAAAATAGACTGTATTGTTGATTTTTGCCACTACTCTCATTTGAATGTGAGAGATATTCGCGTAACGGGGGTAATTATAGTGAGATTCAACAAAATCTCACAATGACACAACTAACGATTGAGAGTATTGACCGCTCCGTTCATCTAACTTTTTACGTTGAAATAGGGATGTTTACTGGGTAAAAAAAAAAAAAAAATGATTCTATTTGGTCCGTCATTCTGATTATAGAAAAATATTGGATACGTATATTTTGTTTTATCAAATCAATAAAAATTGACAAATATAAAAGGCATCAAAGATCAGGAGTGGTGGCTGGTGACGTCACTGCTCGCTAAAAAGTGTAGCGTCCAGTGACGAATGAGAGTGTAGAGTGCAGTGAGTTAAATTTGTGCCTGTTCCTAGTATTTATATTTTGGACATCACTGTATTTTTTAAACAATTTTATATTTTTATGAGCATACAAAAGATTTTCATAAATATAATATTGAGACGGTACGGTAAGTACATTAACCTCTTTAAATATTTCTCTGAACGAGTGTCTCGGACTTAATTTGTATTTTTTTTATTTTTTTATAATTATAAAGTAGCGCTTGACCGCAATCCCACCTGACGGTAAGCAGTGTTGCGATCGTTGATGGTAAAGCGCGCTAGTTTATTTAAGAGCCTATTCACTCAGAAAAACTGAGCGAATAGGAAGAAAGACGGCAGTTAAGCGAGGTGATGCAATGTTAAACCCAACAACACGACCAACGAAGCTGCGCCAAAGGGAGATTGATCTGAAGACCCTCCACGACCAAACTTCCAACACAACAACACAAGGCGCATCGTACCCGGCACACATCGCAACATAACTGCTCAGACCCGTCCTCCGTACGGCTTCACCAGACTTCATGCCGGAACACGACAAATCGCTTGGTGGCACGGCTTTGTCTGGTGGGTGGTAACTTCTGTCGGCGGCCGATGTTATGGCCTACCACCGAGAGATTTGCACGAAATTGCACGGACAGCTCGTTGATTCAATTTTTCAATGACCTAAATGATAATAAAGTAGTAATTCGCTCGGCAATTCATTGTTCGAGTTTACTTTTAAGTTGTACTCCGTATAATAAGGCCAGACTGGCGACTTCACATAGGTAAGCCCTGATACGTTATTTTAATTTGGCCGAATTCGAGAGCACCTACAAAATACGAGTACCGTCGGGGCGCAATAAAAGTAAATATGCCGAGTACCGAGGGATAGTATAACTGTGATCGTAAAAGAGAACAGTGTACTGCGTGCTGTGCTGGTATTCCGAATGCGTAAATATAAACGAGCAGTTTTATTGTCGTGATGTAACGTGAGGCTGTTGAAAACCGTTGGTTGTGCCTACAAAAGTTTTTAGTCTTAAAACCTTGCTTTTATTAAAGGTTTTAAGACTAAAAACTTTTGTAGGCACAACCAACGGTTTTCAACAGCCTCACGTTACATCACGACAATAAAACTGCTCGTTTATATTTACGCATTCGGAATACCAGCACAGCACGCAGTACACTGTTCTCTTTTACGATCACAGTTATACTATCCCTCGGTACTCGGCATATTTACTTTTATTGCGCCCCGACGGTACTCGTATTTTGTAGGTGCTCTCGAATTCGGCCAAATTAAAATAACGTATCAGGGCTTACCTATGTGAAGTCGCCAGTCTGGCCTTATTATACGGAGTACAACTTAAAAGTAAACTCGAACAATGAATTGCCGAGCGAATTACTACTTTATTATCATTTAGGTCATTGAAAAATTGAATCAACGAGCTGTCCGTGCAATTTCGTGCAAATCTCTCGGTGGTAGGCCATAACATCGGCCGCCGACAGAAGTTACCACCCACCAGACAAAGCCGTGCCACCAAGCGATTTGTCGTGTTCCGGCATGAAGTCTGGTGAAGCCGTACGGAGGACGGGTCTGAGCAGTTATGTTGCGATGTGTGCCGGGTACGATGCGCCTTGTGTTGTTGTGTTGGAAGTTTGGTCGTGGAGGGTCTTCAGATCAATCTCCCTTTGGCGCAGCTTCGTTGGTCGTGTTGTTGGGTTTAACATTGCATCACCTCGCTTAACTGCCGTCTTTCTTCCTATTCGCTCAGTTTTTCTGAGTGAATAGGCTCTTAAATAAACTAGCGCGCTTTACCATCAACGATTAACGAACGTATTACTTAAATGTTTTAAGGATGCAAATATATAAAATAAACTTTTCCTTTCTGTTCTACAAGACCTTTTGACTGAGATATGATGAGACCCTTTTGGAAGAAATAAAATGTTTATTTTTTAAAATATCACAAATATCATATTTTCTCGCGATTTTTTTTATAATACCTTAAAGGTTTTTTCCAAGTGTATAATTAAAAGTAAAACTTGAAAAGGCAATAAGATTTTTTTCACATAGTACCTATACAATTTTTGCTCTGACGGTTTAACTGTACAGTATTTAGTATTCTAGTATAACTTAGGTTCATCAACCTGGCAATGCTTGTAGACAAACTTGAGCAGAGTTTATCATATACATACATACATACATAGGTAGTTCTCCACTTGAACTACTCCGTACAGTCGCTATGGCGAGTTTCTCATCGGTCACATATTCATTAGGATTGCGTGGTTTAATAAGCACGCTTCATTTGATGATTTTCCGTGCAAAGATACGTTCAAACTATACCTATTGGTGACGTGTGACTGAAGTCAAAAATATATAAAACAGATTTACGTTACTTCTTAATTATATTTAAGATGGTTAAAAGATATACACCACATAAATAAGAATATAGTAATATTCTCAAGTATCATAAACTTTTACCAAACATATGTAGGGCGCCGTCGAAAAATCCTCAACATCATTATCAGTCATAAGCGTGGTATTCTTCTCAAGAGACTGGCGACATTGCCAAGTTCATCATCTATTGCATTCAGCATTTTACTCGTAAAAGAACACTGCAAGCATTGTCTGTAAGCTAATTTGTTTATGAAGTATTTAATCTACGATAACAGCGAAGCTCTAAAAGGAAATCACACATTTTCTGCCAAATTAGGCAACTCCACCAACAAATTGTTAACCTTCATTTCAAAACATTTAAAATTATATCCCGTTTTGAATCAAGATTTTGTCGTGAAACATCGCGAAGCCTCCACAAATAATCCCACAGTCCGTTGTTAACGGTGCTAGAGTGTAATGCGACGTAATTCTGTAATGTTCGGTGCCGGGTGGCACGGCGGCGCCGGAGCTGAGCCCGGGCGTCAACGTTTTACTGCCTTCTGTTTATGCTAATTCCAAGCTGATTCGAATACTTCCCATGAAATATATACGACATATTAATCGTTGCGTGAGACTTGCTTTAAGTTTTTTACACAACAATGTTAAGTAAAGTCATAAAGTCTGGTGCTTATTTGATATTTGGGTTTGTTTGTTGTTTGTTTAATAGAATTTTTTGGTCATCTTCAACTTCAACTCTTGATCAATGGCCCCTGCGGAATAGATACCATAATTTTGCAATAACACGTGTTACAAATTATAGAAAATCTTTGAAATTTTTTTTGAAAAATTTCAAAGAATCACGGTTCACGCGGCCGTGTTTTTGACTACCATTGGTGATATACGGATATATCATTATAAAAACACGGCCGCGTGAACCGTCTACGGGGGAGGTTTGAGGCAAAGTTGCAAAATCAAGATGTGGCTACTATGCTGCGTTTTTCAATGTTCTTTATAAATTATTTACTGAATGTACTTTTTACTACATAAACCACGCGCTTTTATTTAATAAACGAAACTATAAATAATTTAAAAGTCCAATGAAAAATGAGCTTGACAATTATCTTAGCTTTCCCGCCAAAACTCGAATTTTTTGTTCTTTGGAGTTTCTTAAGAACTAAATATTGCATTAGGCACTTTGTCATCTGTTTTTAACATCATGAACGATGACATTTTTATTAATCGAATCTGTTTCATAAATTCGTAGAATGAGGAAAGGTTTGTTAACTAATCTGGAACGGATTAGGCCGGAAACCAACTCCTTATAAATGAAAACATGGTAATGATTTTTATAAATTGTTTCTGTTCAAAATTTAAATCCTGTGAAACTCAAAGACGGAACAAGAATTAAGAAGTTTGAATGCCAAAAGATCAAGCGCTGAGTCAAACAAGACGACATTAGTAAATTGTTACACCAACTCTTAAACTGTGTCCACCACAGTGACTGTTGAAAGTGTTGGAACACTTGGAACTTTCGGTAATGTAAGAAAATACATCCAGTTATATTTTATTTTCTATAAAGCTCCATTACTCGATGCAAGTTTCTCGTATATGATATACAATGACATTCAAGCAATAAATTGGGTTGTATCCTAAAAAATAATTTAAAGTCCCTCAGATAGATTTATAAAAAATATTGAACACGTATTCTTTTATGTTTCTTTAATTCCAACACTTAGAAAGATATACTGATTTAATATATCTTCCTAAGTATTGGAATGAAAAATAAAATTTAATTTTTTTGACTAATTATTTTTTTGATTTATACATCCCTATTAATTGCATCATCTAAAAACTCTTTATTATTTGAGATAATACACAGTTTATATTTAAAAATAATAATAACTTTTTGCTTAAAATAGTTTTTAGTTATGATAAACATTTTTTTTTACTTACGTAATTGTAAGGTGGGTGGACCATGGATGGCCACTCTAACGAGTAAATACTTTTAATTCGTTTATTTATTGGATAAATGAAGGAAACAAATTATTAAGTAATACTTTGTTTTATTGTCCACCGTATAAAATCTTTTTTTTTTTACCTAACTTTAAACAACATTGATTAAATTTAAGTTTTGTAAAGCTCTTCCAAATGGCTTTGCATGGAACACGGCTCCAAACAAGGCCAACATTATACATCTGTTGTTAAACTTAAAAATAGAGTTGTAACATTAAATATATCCACTTTTACTAAAACTACATAATAAGCTCTATTATTTAAGCCAAGCATTAAATGCTCAATTTATTTTTATCATCTATAAAAAACTCTATGAACATTACTTGAACACCATTCTATAACTAAGAATATATTAATATAAATTATTTAAAAATATTAGTAATGAGTATTATATTGGCCTTAAATAACTTGTCATCAGGTTATATTATGAAATTGCAATTTTCTTTTTTATCGAAAATGGCCTTCTTATGGGTCCGTTGTTTGTAAGGCCAAAATTGATAATTATGACTATAACTTTGTCCTAATAATTATAATAAATAATAGATACTACAAACTATTATAATTATAACAATTTCTCATTACTTATAACCAAAAAGTAAGTGTTCATTTGTTCAGGATTTGTGAATGTTCCTTGTGGTTCCATGCACCATAGCAAGGCCAACCGTCAAATTTTTGATTGGCCTTATAAGGAACCACCGGCTTTCCTAGGAACACTACCAATATTTTAATGTAAATTGAGGCAAAGCTATATTCTTTTTCTTTAGTACCATAAACATATACTAATACGACAATTCACATTAAAAAAACATGAAATAATAATAGGCTATTGACTAAAAATGTACGCTTTGTTGTGCGCGCGAATAACAATTGTAACGTCGACGACCGAAGCCTACGAAACGTTGGATAAAACTGCCACAATAGTGACACGATCGACACGCCGCCACGTTTGTGGCTTGTAGTTTGTAGGATCTTAGTGTGTAGTAGCAGGAATATGTATTTAAATGTCAACAACTACGATTTTTTAATAGTTGGCCTTCAAAGGAGCATGGCCTCCCATGGTCCACCCACCTTAAATATTACTTTTGTAATTGTTACCACAAAATGGTTATTATTAGTTTCAATTATATTACGTAAATGAGGTTGTAGTAATTTCAAATGTTTGAAAAATAATTCGTCGCACGTGGACCATGGTAGCGAAATAGCAATATACATGATGACCACAAAAAAGACATTTTTTTTTGTGAAATAACGAATAGAACTTTGAAACGAGACACGTCACGGTGGTGGTGTGGTTCAACAATGTTATGTTCGCAACAACATTTTAGTTGTAGTTTACAAAAAAATGTTTATTATGATAAAAGATTTACAGTGAGTTACTTACAAAAATAAGTAACAGTACACTAATATTATGAGCAGAACTTCTACAGGCTATAATCACCTTTATAAGTATACAATAGTGATGGCTACAAACTCGAACAAATAACAACATGACATTTGATCATTCAATCTTGCAATAAATAATGAAACTACTGTGGTAATTTCATTTATTAAACAAAAGAGACGTAGGAGGGTAGAAGCAAAATCTCAAGTAGGCAGTGATCGCGCGTGGTCACCGGCGGCGCACGACGGGACAACATTAAATTTATTCAAATATAAAGAAAAAAATTGGTTTTGTATAAGGCTCGGTACATAATTTTCCTTGTGAATGGATAGCAAAAAATAGGAATAGCTTTTTTTAAATCTTAATTTAAAGAACTTTGTCAGACAGACCAATGTTGCTCTATTTGACCATAACCACACAATATACAACATTTTTTGTTTATACGAAACCTGTATATAGTTTGTATAGAATAAGTAACTTAATCGATTCCAATAATTTTTACACCATCTTATATTTTTTCCCAAATATATTTAGAAATTGTTGCAGTGTAGTTACCGAGCGCACCACGCAGCTTATGGTAGATCATAGTACTGTGCACGCCTGCGCAACAGCTGACGTCACAGGTCAACGTAACGCTCGCCCGCTCGAGCGGAGCGTTGACCATATTTTTGTTGGGACTGCCAAGTAGGATAACAAGCTTATAACTTTGTGGTTTTTCATGAAATCTTTTGAAATTTTGTACATAGTTTTTTTACTTAAAAATATTGGACACTTGTTTCGGGTTTCGTCTAAACAAAAAATTATGTTGTATACAAATACATCACTTTTGTCACTGAGCCATTGACCGTCTTCACAAGCCAGATAACAGCCTTTCATCACAATCAAAGCCTTTTAATACATATTTTCCCGAACATTATCCGCCCATCTAGAAACCTAACAACCACACCATTGATCAGGGGTGTCGGGTACAGCGGCAAGCGCCGCCACACATTGCAGGTGTAAATGACACGAAGGCGATAAATAAGGCACAGCCCTAAAAATTAAGCTGCCTGTCCCACCTCGGAACTGAATTTAGTGGAGAGGTATATATTAACGATATGGATATGATCTTTTTAGAATTCCGTATTTCAAGGGTAAAAACGGGAACCGACTATTAAGACTTCAATATCCGTCTGCTTGTCTTTCACCAGGCTGTATCACATGAATCTGGATAGGTATCTCACATACCTACATATGTGACGAGTGTGCGCGGGAGTCACTTAATTTCACCATCATCAGACAACCCGTTGTGCGGCGAGTTACCACACTATTTTTTGTTCTGGATGGGAAATCATCAAATGACCTCTCACGCTCTGGTCGGAGCGGAAGGGCGTGTCACATCCTTACTAACTAAAACCCACCCGTGTTCCTTCACTTGCCTGTACGCCAGGGCCACGGTTGTTTTTTTAACTCACCCGCAACCTTGGCCTTGGCATTGGTTTTCGTGGACCCCGTCACGATGTGCTGTCATCTCGCTGTCATGTCGCGCACCTCAAAGCGCGTGAAACAACGCGCCGTCGACTCGGGCCTGGTCCTTAACGGACAGCGAGCTGCCCACTGCTCACCGCCTACTATTCACACTTACGTTGTTGACACCACTACGATTGCAATGAAGCATTTCGCCTCGTCTTTAATACCGCGTACATCTAGCGGTGCTTCCGTCTGACTACAATTTAAGTATTTTCAAGGCTAAAGTGAATAGGTTCTTAATAAACTAGCGCGCTTTATCTTCAATGAATGCATCATTGCTTACCATCGAGCGGATTGCGGTCAAGCACTAGTTTGTAATTTAAAAAAAATCTCTTAATAAATACGTAATTTAGAATTAATGTAATTAATGTTAAAATAACTTAGTTCATCATTCATCATCGTCATTTCGTCGTCCACTGCTGGACATAGGCCTCCCCCAAGGTTCTCCACGACAATCGGTCCTGCGCCTCCCGCATCCAGCGGTTTCCGGCGACCTTCACCAGGTCGTCGGTCCACCTTGTCAGGGGCCTACCCACGCTACGTCTTCCGGTGCGTGGTCGCCACTCGAGAACCCGTCGGCCCCATCGGGCATCGGTCCTACGGGCAATGTGTCCAGCCCACTGCCACTTTAGTGTTGCAATTCTTCGGGCTATGTCGGTTACTTTCGTTCTTTTGCGGATCTCCTTCATTCTTGATTCTCTTTTCTTTCAGTCTGCCGCGGCGCCGCTCCAGCCTGTCGCTACGTCCCGCAATTTTTAAATCTGTACTATCTTCGAAATTATCCGTTTAAATCATATGGTGTAAGGGAATATATAGATCTATATTAAAGTAACAATTTTTTTAAGGTATTTAATTGGGTAAGGATTAATGATCCGTTAGTTAAAATCACTTAGAGAAATAGCCAATATTTGTCGTAAAAAATATATGACAAAAAATGTTATACAACATACACCATCGCGGACTTTTCTGTAGACCTTTCAATGTGTACAATATTTAGTACATTATTTTGATAAGTCTCGTAGGGTTCAGCCTGCGTTTCACTGCAAACGCGGAAAAAATGCAATTATTTACGACATCGCATTAGAAACCTCAAAAATAATAGTATTTGTCCATTATTTAATGGATGTTATTATACATATAAACCTTCCTTTTGAATCACTCTATTTATTAAAAAACACTGCATCAATATCTGTTTAGCAGTTTTAAAGATTAAACCATACAAAGGGACATAGGGAAAGAGAAAGCGAATTTGTTTTATATAGAAGTCCACTGCTGGACAAAGGCCTCCCCAAGGCATTTGAGTTGCCGTAATCCCCACGCATATTATATATTATGAATGTTATATTACGAAATAATAAAGTCGGTAAGTATATTTGCTACTCAATCATGCAAACACAGCCGAACGGATTTGATTGATTAATATAGCTTTATTACTTGCAGAAAAAAATACCTTATATTATTTTTTATTTATAAGTGGTATATTTGTGAAAAGAGCAACGGTGGCCTAGTGGTGTCGACCGCGATTTACAAGTTGTAGGTCATAGGTTCGAATCCCATCAGGAACATTACTTTGTGTAAATTCATCACCACTGCTCTCAAAACGGCAAGGAAAACATCGTGAGGAAACCGACACGTCTTAGAGGCAAAAACTTTGAAGACGTGTTCATCATCAACAACCTTTTTATCGTTCCACTGCTGGGCACAGGTCTCCTCTCATACAGAGAAGGATTGAGCGTAATCACCACGCTTGCTCAATGCGCGTTGGCGATTTCAGACTTATAAAGTCTAGGTTTCCTCAAGATGTTTTCCTTCACCTTCAGTCATTGGTGTCCAAGATATACTTAGAAAGTACATATAACTTTAGAAAAGTTACATTGGTACTTGCCTGACCTGGAATCGAACCCGCGCACTCATACTTGAGAGGCTGGTGTTTTTACCACTAGGCCACCACGACTTGAAGACATGTGACATCTACCAACCCGCACTGGGTCAGCGTGGATTACAGCCTTCTTCCTCTCACCCAGAGTAACTACTTTTAAACCTACATTACTACTTACTTACTTTTTAGGTTACTTGGAAAAATCCTGAAGATCTGTCATTTATATTTACTCGTGGTGTAAATAAGAATTTTCCACTAGAATGTATACTAAAACTACCCTCTGAATAATATTTGTTCAGGAATCTCAGTCGACAACAACAAAACAATAATATTATTTATAGCTTTCAAAATTTTCCATTATTACCAAAATTCATCGGAAATGTATCGTGAACTGTCAAATTTGGAATTTCTTATTTGCGTACCCTTCCCTCAAAGGATATTCAATTTTGAACCTTATAAGTTTGTTACAAGGATCTTTGTGTATTTTGTGAGTTGATAGTGGTTTGATGAAATCAAATCGGTTGCGGAGTAAACTTGAAACAATAGCGTCAAGTTTCAGAGCAACAGATGTTGAAAGATTAATGAAATAATGAAAGATCTTATTGCCCTTATTGTTGAGAACTAGCTTATAAATATAACGACGAGCTGTCCGATTCCGTAAAATTTTGGTACAGTGTGCGTTAAGCGAGCTGTCATACCAAACTAATTCCATTGACACTATTGACAGTTGACCTCACGCTCAGCTTCACCTCAATCCCCTTTTCACGATGAGATTTCAATAAAACCGATCTGCAGAAGAATATATTAAGTATTTGCCTAACATAGTCGAGTTTTTCAGTGGATCTTTCAATATTGTAACGTTTTTGTATGTAGTATATTGTGTTGTTTTTGTCCCTAAGGTTTAAAAACATAAATAGTATACGTGGTGTATTTAGTGGGCGGAAATCAGGCTAATATTAAGATAATGGAAATATGCTGTATATTTTCGCATATATAATATAGGGTAAATAGACTGATTTCGGGGAGCTACGTAGAATCTTCTCGTCCGAAATACCGCAGTGTCTCAAGACAAAAGTCTTTGACCAGCGTGTGTTACTAGTGATGACTTATGGAATTGAGAAGTGGTCGCTAACAATGGGCCTTATAAGAAGGCTCAAAGTCACTCAAATGACAATGGAGAGGGCTATGCTTGGGGTTTCACTGCGCGATCGAATCAGGAATGAGGAGATCCGCAGAAGAACGAGAGTAACCGACATAGCCCGAGGAATTGCAACACTAAAGTGGCAGTGGGCTAGACACATTGCCCGTAGGACCGATGCCCGATGGGGCCGACGGGTTCTCGAGTGGCGATCACGCACCGGAAGACGTAGCGCGGGTAGGCCCCCGACAAGGTGGACCGACGACCTGGTGAAGGTCGCAGGAAACCGCTGGATGCGGGAGGCGTAGGACCGGTCACCGTGGAGAACCTTGGGGGAGGCGTATGTCCAGCAGTGGACGTCTTTCGGCTGAAATGATGAATGATGATGAATATAGGTTATGTATATATTGTAATTTTAAATATTCGTATTTAGTTTTATCTCAGATCGTTTTCTCTGTTCTTGGGGGTTTACTTACCATCACCTCACACACATATATATCTCCTAGTAACTTAACGTACAATGTTGCTAAAGTCAACACATCTTTTGTTAGAAAAGTTATTAGCATGTGAACCTGTTCCCGAACACATCCCAACCGTACTATAAGAGTAGAGTATGAAAACAATATTTTGTATAAACCAAACAGAAAGATTGTATCTCGAAAAGCCGAAACTTGTTCTGTTGTACCCCGCTTGTAAATTTGGGTCGTCTACATTTGAAACTTAGCTATCTAAGTTAGGAAATATTCAAAAGTCACCTTTATTACATGAATACTAAAGTGGTGGTGAGCTGCATGTGTAATGTTGCAGTTATCTAAGCAAACATTCAGTGTAGCCCCAAATTGTTGCGGCTTCCGACGCCCCGTTCGTGTGTTTGTTTGTCTATAGTAAACATAACATACAATTGTCGCTGATTTGTGTTCCTCTATAGTTGTGGTAATTGTTTTGACCCTACAATAGACTGCCAATATTATGATATATAATATTAGTGTAGATATGTGTTACCGCCATATTGTTTAGGTCTGTTATGTATGTTGATGACCGGTGATATAGTGAGGAAAACGGCATGTCCGGAGCTAAATATTCGAAGACATGTGGTATCTATCAACTGGCACTGGACCCGCGTGTTAGAGTACGGCCCTCTCCCTCCCACAGTGAGGAGGCCTGTGTCGTAGCAGTGGCAAAATTAGGCAATTATAGCCTTATTGTTTCAGCAATTATAGCCTTATTGTTTCAGCAATTATAGCCTTATTGTTTCAGCAATTATAGCCTTATTGTTTATTATCTTAGCGTTAATTCCAGTCGCATTAGAAGCTTTTTCAGCTTTGGAGTGTGGGGTCCGCTTTACCAGTCTAACTGCTGATATTGGCTAAACTTCGATATTTTCCGTGAAGCGACTGCCGTCTGACCTCCACAACCCGAAGGCGATATCGAAGCATGGTAGTTAGACCAATTGTTGGATTTTTGAGGGCTCCAACAACCCGTAACGACTGCCATTAGATATTCGTATGGCAACCGGGACCAACGGCTTAACGTGCTTTCCGAGGCACGACCAGAGCAGTGCCATTCGTATCCATGCATACAAATATTTGCACTGCGCGGGGATCGAACCCGCGTCTCCTTGCGCAGCGGCCGCGTTCGCTACCGATACGCCACGGAGGCATTATAGCCTTATTGTTTATGAATCGTTTAATTTTAATTATATACCGTTATCATTCTTACTTTAAACCTTTTGACATTCAATTTTATGAGAGGAGGGGCTTGTGATAGAATAATAACAGTCTCACAGGCCGATTGATAAGGTTAAGGTACGCTTGCTGCGGTTGCTCTTTGGATGGGCGACCATTTTTACATACCGAGACCATACCATAAAAGTTAAGGCATTGTTCCCGGCAGTAATTAGTAAAAAAAAAGGATTCTATTTCGAAAACATGTACAAACTTTTACAGTAAATCTTACGTAGGGACCTCTTTTTAAGTAAAAGCTATACCTGTGATAGGAGGCCCCGCTCTTCAATATTTGTTTTAAAATAATTAAAGTTGTGCACAACATAACATAAAGAAAAACTTAAAAATAAGAAAGAAAGTAAATTAGGTTTGGATAACAACTCCTAATTAAAAGAAAACAGAAAATAATAATAATTAAATCTTTGACAGTCGTTGCGGGTCGTCAGAAGTCCGAAAATTTGACCTGACAGAGGTCCAAAAGTCTGAAC
This sequence comes from Sesamia inferens, assembly GCA_037179545.1. Classification (NCBI taxonomy): domain Eukaryota; kingdom Metazoa; phylum Arthropoda; class Insecta; order Lepidoptera; family Noctuidae; genus Sesamia; species Sesamia inferens. The sequence continues at coordinate 28,462,972 of CM073925.1, forward strand.
TTTTGGACCTCTTTCTTTTCTGTTTTCTCTTTCGGTCTTCTTTTTTAGCAAAGGGTCTCGTATTACGCAGTGACTGGGTTATGGAGGTCAGATATTCAGTCCCTCAATGTATAACACACTAGTGGTGTTGGGGTTGGCTTCCAGTCTAACCGGGTTCAACTGAATAACAATTCAACTGAATCCGGTTAGACTGGAAGCCAACCCCGACATAGTTGGAAAAAGGTTGGGCAGATAATGATTTAACTTCATGATGTTCACTTTTACTATTATTTCCTAGTGGAAAGGATAGTAAAAGTGAACATCATGAATTCATTACTTTATTGTTCACTTTTACTATTCTTTTCTTTCCACTAGGAAAGAATAGTAAAAGTGTACATCATGAAGACGGTAGCTTTAAGCACATGTGAAGAAAAAAATGTGTTTTTTTTAAGTACACGTGCACGTTTGATCACCTTTATTGCCTTGTTGAGCCCGATCTACGAGTACCTATGTTGTCTATTCGATCCGCTTCTATTGTGTCAAGTGGTAACTGGGAGAAGTGTCAGGTTAGTATCAAGAGTACTTGTGTCGACGCTCTTACCATTGGCATTCGACAGTGCCTCGATTCCAATACTGCAAATTAGAAAGCATGAGCCTTACCTAATAATGTTCTAAGGTTCAGGTTTAAATGTTGAGTTGATCAAATAATTTGAAACGTCAAGGTCGTTAAATATCCCTGGTCGGGAGACAACATCGAACTCCACAGTACATGGCCATAGTAGGCGCGGTCTTGCGGGCGGTGATCAGCGGGCAGCTCGCCGCCCGGTAAGGACCAAAGTCGAGTCGACGGCGCGTCATGATTCACGCGTGTCTCAAAGAGATGTCAGCTTGACGTGTCGGGGTCCACCAAGACCGTAGCCTCATGGGTCAGGGTTGTGTTTTGGTTAAAAAAGAAACCTTGGCCCTGGCCTACAGGCAAGTGAAGGAACACGGGTGGCTTTTAGTCAGTAAAAGTCTGACACGCCCTTCCGCTCAGCTCAGAGTGGGAGAGTTCATTTGATGATTTCCCAACCCAAACAAAAAAAGGTCGTTAAATATACTGTAGATTTTTCCAAGGTACTCATTTGGAATACCACATACGAGCACTTTTGGACCAATACTCTTTACTCGCTTTATAAATAAATAACCACTGTTATGCCGTGCAAGTTCTCGCTAAAACAACGGTTTAGAGGTAGCTAGCTCTCTATGACTAATCCTAATTATACTACCCTGCCGATATTGTCTTGTCACCCCTCCCTCTTACCATGCCGGAGAGGTGGCCCGTAAAGATAAGTAAGTATATTTCAGCTGAGCACACACTATAAACATTTAAATCGGTTTACCCTTCATGAATTTTAAATGCGCAAATTGGGACATAATTGACGCGGTTTACCGTTCCGCCATATTATTAACGGTTAACGCTGCCCTAGACCACAACATTCTGTGTTTGAAATCGCTTCAATTCCATATTTAAATATTTTGCCGCCAAAGTCCCTTGTTTTTGTTCATTTCTGTGACTGTATTTGAATTTGGTTTAAAGTGGAAGATGATTGTCAGATGAGAATTGGCGGTTTTTAACCGACTTCAAAAAGGAGGAGGTTACTCAATTCGACCGTACATGTTTTTTTATGTTGTTCGCGGATAACTACGTCGTTTATGAACCGATTTTGATAATTCTTTTTTTGTTGAAAAGAAGATATTTCCAAGGTAGTCCGATGATAAGGACATCAGGATCTGATGGTGGAAGACGTAGGGCGACTAGTGCATTTCTTAGTATATTCATTAAGTATTTTAAAGCACTACAATTTAATAAAGATCTGGAGTAGATCTGATGATGGAGTCGGGAGATAGTCGAAAGAACTTCTAAACATTTCACAGCAGCTACCTTGTGTTTGGGCTTAATTAATTTGTATTGATAGGAACTTTACACCTAGATGGGTTGTGACTGTCATAAGAGCTCTGATGATGAAGACAAAGACCAGTTCCGGGAACTCCTCAACGGTTTACAGCAGCTACTTTGTGTTTGGACTTAATTCATTTATATTGATGAGAACTTTGCACCCATTGGGTTAAAATAATGGCCTGCAGTAAATCTGATGATGAAGACCATAGGCAGTCGAGGGAATTCTTCAAAATTACGGGTAAAAATTAAAGTAAACAAAATTACGTCGTTTTCCAACTATATTTGCGTCTGCTTCCAGTCTGACCGGATGCAACTGAATACATAGTACTTTTTACAACTAAAAAGTGTAAAATAAAAACTTTTTTACAAAAAAAAAAACCGACTTCCAAAGACAAAGTGAAAAATAACTAATTTCGGAAGTCAGTGTCTTAAGACACCGACTTCCGAAATTAGTTATTTTTCATGTTGGTTGGGTTGGTCATTCAAAGATTTGATTTCTTTTTGTTGTATTTCCGTCAATGAAATAACATCTTTTTCCACATTTTAAAGTACATACAATTTAAGCTTAAAGTACGGTTGACTTTGATATGTACTTCGGTCTAAGTGTTCTTTTGTATTTCTATAATTATTAGTCTTCTAATTGAATACCCAGTGTAAATAATTGACTGTTATTTAAAACAATTAAATATATTCCCTGTATTGGTGAAACTTTACGTTACGTACTAAGCTCTCATCTGGCTTTTATGTATTTATTCAGACTCTGTTGGGTCATGTAGACTAATCAAATACACTTCCTAATCCTGAACGTCTCGATTAAAAGGTGGAGTATATGCAGGTATAGAGTCACTAAAGGTGAATTTATTCAATAAACGCAGGCCATCCCATTGGGCGGATCCCTGATACCTATTCGACGGCAATTAAAAGCTTTTCCTGCGCCCGAGGCTAGCGACAAATCACATTCCAGACACCCCTTAAACACCATGTCAACTTCCCCAGTGTAGCAAAATTTTCATAAAGAGCTTTAGCGTTATTCAGTACGTAAACATTTTGCAAGGATTTTTTTTTGTCTGTATTATCGTTGGTAGAGTGTTCAAACTAGATAAGGCACAGCTCAGTGTGTAACATCCATAAAATTACATATAGGAGGGGTCGGACACGACGGGCCAGTTATCGAATCACTTCGGAATGCATAGGATATTTTACGCTTGTATAACGTTGTGATGGCTTAACCATTTAGGATAAAAAACTTTATTTTAAAGGTAAAAATTAATCTTCTCCGCGTAACTAGGATAAGATTTGATTAAAGATTTTAACAAAAAAAAAAAAAAATGCAAACTTTAAATAAATAAACTATTAAATAAACTTGATGGTACATCGGCTGCCGGCAGAAGACCCACCAGACAAAGTCTTGCCGCAAAGCGATTCGATGAGGTCTGGTGAAGCCATACGAAGAACGGGTCTAAGCAGTTGTGTTGCGATATGTGCCGGGTACGATGTGCCAACTGTTGTTGTGTCAGGAATTTGGTCGTGGAGGGTCTCCAGATCAATCTTCCTCTGGCATTGGGTTTAACATTGCATCAACTCGCTCAACTGCCGTCTTCCTTCCTATTCGCTCAGTTTCTTTGAGTGAATAGGGTCTTAATAAACAAGTGCGCTTTACCATCAACTACTGCTTATCATCAGACGGGATTGTGGTCAATCACTAATTTATAATTATAAAAAAGAAACTGTTGCCAGCAGAATTTAAAATAAAAAAATAATGAAAACTCTTCCCGTCCACCCGTCGCACCTTTTATTTTCGGAAATTGTATGATCTAGATTTTAAATAGCTTTTTACTCCCATCAGCAACCAGGAATTTCCTTTTGCTAGGATTACCAAAAATAAACAAGGAAGTAACAAATAAAAAAAAAACCGGCCAAGTGCGTGTCGGACTCACGCACAAAGGTTTCCGTACCATTGATTTATGAAATTAAAGGATTTAAGTTATTTGTATGAAAGATTACGAGCTAATAAGCGATTTACGATTTACGAGGCATTAAAAAAAAACTACTTACTTGATCTCGTGCAAAACAATTTTCGTTGGTAGTTTTATAGTAATATACATCATATGGTTTTTTTACATTTCTCATTTTCTTATTTTAGAAGTTAGAGGGAGGGGGGGGGGGGGGCAACTTTTTCCACTTTGGAAGCGTCTCTCACGCAAACTATTCGGTTTAGAAAAAAAATATTTTAGAAACCTCGATATCATTTTTGAAGACCTATTCATAGATACCCCACACGTATGGTAGATGAAAAAAAATTTTTTTTGAGTTCGAGTTCTAAGTATGGGCGGCCCCAATATTTATTATTATTTTTTATTTTTGCATCAACATCTTAATGCGGTTCAAACAATACATCTACCTACCAAGTTTCAACAGTATAGCTCTTATAGTTCCGGAAAAAAATGGCTGTGACATACGGACAGACAGACGGACAGACGGACAGACAGACATGACGAATCTATAAGGGTTCCGTCTTTTGCCATTTGGCTACGGAACCCTAAAAACGAAAATGAAATATTATTTAATAAAATGTTTTTTTAAGCAGAGCGCAGAATATTGAGTTCACAAAAAAAGGGAAATCAAAATGAATAGTTTATGCAAATCCTGTGAACAGTTCTTGAGTGAACAACAATACAGACAAATGTGCTTTTGTTGAGAAAACCTATATTCTAGAAACTGCAGGTTTAATAGGGTCATGATGGGAAATTAAGCCGAGGTTACGAGAAACGTAGCTTGCTAGTTTATTGTTCTACTTTAATCTAGTTTTATCCATACTAATATTATAAATGTGAAAGTGTGTTTGTTTGTTTGTTTGTCCTTCCTTCACGCCGTAGCTAAGCAATCAATCGACCTGATTTTTGGCATACAGTTAGTTGAAAAGATGGAGAGTAACATAAGCTACTTTTGGTCCTAAAAAAACATCAAGTTCCCAAGGGAGATTACTGGAATATTTGTATGTGTACACCAAATATCCTAATATTATAAATCGGAAAGTGAGTTTGTTTGTTTGTTTGTTCCGCTTTCACGCCATAACTACTAAGTTTTGAAATTTTGTAGACGTAAAGTTAGAAGTCCGGATTAAATAATAGGGTACTTTTTTATCCCGGAATAAAATTATATTCACGAGGGAAATCTAAAAGCGCGATATAACCGATCTCCACGCGAGCGAAGCCGCGGGCGTAAAGCTAGTCAATTATAAATGATAAATGTTTAAAATATTTGTTTATATACCTTAGTTGAGACGCACAACACACGATGCACCAATAATTAAGCGCGCTGACCGGTTACTCGCGCCGTAGAGTTGAATACGATTCATTTAATTTAATTTAAATTAATGTAAAGTAAGTTTAATTTAATATAATGTAGGTAAAATAATAATTTAATTTTTAGTTTAATACATATAACTAACCCCTAGTTGATAAATTTGTTATACTAACCATTGTTGTCAAATTAAATAAATAATTATTATATTTAAAATATATTTATTTTAGAAGCGTGTAGGTATTATAATCTATTATATATGTCAAAATCAATGCCACTTTCTTTGTAATTTTATAATCCACTAGAACTGTGCAATGGCACCAGATTGGTAGTTGAAAAACTTATTGCCAAATTTAATTGAAGCTACGATCTTAACTGGTAAATCAAAACGAAAAGTTTGTTTGATACCGCGTATCCCTATGATCCCAACATCAACAAAGCCCAAGGGCAAACATTTCACGTTTGTGCTCTGAATTTGGAGGAATCATGTTTTTCAAATGGCCAACCTTAAGTTGCCTGTTCGAGAGTCGGTATCCCCAGTCGGTTGTTTAATAATCTAAATTATATGGATTGTTTTTTTTTTAAATTGCTAGCAATAAAAAAAATTATTTTATGTTTGAATAAATAATTTTGATGATCCAATAAATTTATTTTTATTATTTCACTTTAACGTAGCGAAGCACGTATCGGGCCGCTAGTTATTTATGTAAGTATATTCTCAATTTTTATGTTATTGTATAAATTAGAGATTTATTTTGATTATACGTATTTAGTTTTTCGATCGACGTATACTAATGTACATGCCTAGAGATGAGAATGGGGATGTTTCCTGGATAAAAAAAAGATTCTATTTAGTCCGTCATTCAGATTATAGAAAAATAATTGGAAACGTATATTTTGTTTTATCAAATCAATAAAAATTTACAAATATAAAAGGCATCAAAGATCATTAGTGGTGGCTGGTGACGTCACTGCTCGCTAAAAAGTGTAGCGTGCAGTGACGTCACACGAGTTTTTAACGCACTGTGTCTTTTTCATTTTTTGTTTATATGATAAAAGTAAAAATACGTGTCTAGTATTTTTTGGAAATCTGACTGAATCGGACTAACTAGTTTTTTTTAGGCAACTACCATATTGTGGCACTCCGAAAGAAAGAGAGGAAACGAATTTTCGTCTACCTTTATCTCTCTCAAAATCATAAATCATCTATGAGGAAAGAGATAGTGCTAGACCTAAAAGGTGAACAAGATGGTAGGCAAAAAAATACTGCAGATTATAAGCGTACGACATGTCCGTTAGTGTATATCTATGGGTTTTTCCATCTACTCTTACACGTCATGTTTGTTTCTTTTTTCCTATCACAGGTATGCTAGAACAGATTCAGATCTCCAAAGCCTAAAGCACAGGCGTAGAGTAGCCAGCCTTACGGTGTTCTATAGAAGACATTTCGGGGAGTGTGCGAGGGAATTGCATGATTTAATTCCCCAGTTTCCGTTCCACCATCGGACGACCCGTCGTACGGCCAGTTTCCACCCTTATGTTGTTAACACCACTACGATCCGGACAAAGCGTTGCGCCTTCTCCTTTATACCGCGTACATCGAAGGACTGAAACAATTTGCCTGCGACGGTGTTTCCATCGGACTACAATTTGAGTGTCTTCAAGGCTAGAGTGAATAGGCTCTTAATAAACTAGTGCGCTTTACCATCAACGATTGCGTCACTGCTTACCATCAGCGGGATTGCGATCAAGCGCTAGTTTATAATTAAAAAAAAGGTTATTTACCTTTTAACGGAATCAAATATATAATAATTGGTTACTAAATAATAATTTTCTAAAAATGGTTATCACTGATCAGTGTCGAAGCCTAGGGGAGGACTATGTTCAGCAATGGACGGCGAGTTGCGATAGACGGAGTTGATGAAGTGTAGGTAACATCATCAACAAGAACTGCATTATATTTTTTGAATACATATTATGTCCTGGATAACGATATCATTTTATTAAAAGTTGCTCATTTGATTCATGTAATAGTGGAGCAAACGCTGTGACATTATTTTGTAATGGCGGCACGTGAACAGAGTCGTTTGGGAAAGTGGGGATTGTCGAACGGTAACTTTGGTTTGAGGCGCGGACCAGGGCACTTCTCCAGGGCAAAATTGTCGGTTTGCCTATTTAAATTGTTATTGCCAAGATTGGAGGGTATATTTACACTTCGTGCTTTAATTCAAAACTTCACCTACGAAATGGAGCCCTTACCGTCACACCAAGATGGTGACGACTCTATCGCTCAGCCGTCGCTGACATCGTCATATATAGTATATTTTTTCATATAATATCTATAAGGGAGTATTCTGTTCTTCAATATTCTGGTCTTCATAACGTCCGGTATTTTAACGTAAATAACGTTAAAAACTGCATAGTAATTGATCTATTGTTTAGGAAATCCTATTTGTTACAATATATCCAGATTGTAGAAGTTGTAACAGTTCGACCACCACGACTGTGTGTTAAGACCACGACTGTGTGTAGAAGATTGTAGAAGTTGTAACAGTTCGCGTCACGCGACACTAACAACTTCTACAATCTTCTATATTTCTAATGACGCTCGATCCAATATCTTGTAATGGTGGTGCAGTAGTGTAGAGAATACACAACTTTATAATAAAATACTCTAACTAATAAGTAACACACAGTCGTGGTGGGCTAGTGGTTAAAACACCAGCCTCTCAAGTATGAGTGTGCGGGTTCGCTTCCAGGTCAGGCAACTACCAATGTAACTTTTCTAAGTTATATGTACTTTTTAAATCTTGGACACCAATGACTGATTACAAGGTGAAGGGAAACATCTTGAGGAAACCTGGACTTTAAGTCTAAAATCGCCAAACCGTATTGAGCAACCGTGGTGGTTGCGCTCAATCCTTCTCTGTATAAGAGGAGACCTGTGCCCAGCAGTGGGACGATAAAAAAAAGGTTGATGATGATGACTAATAAATACCTAATGTACACAAATTCAACGCATTTAAACTGGACTGCTGGTAAATTAGACTTCAAATGAATGCGAATAATCAGCATACCTATTAGAGAAGACCCATCCCAGGGTCTATTCTAATAGGTATGTTGATTATTCTGTAACTAATGATTCGTATGCCACAGTAACTGTAGTGAAAATATATTGTATCTCAACGAATAATGAAATATACAATATAATAATAATATTTATTATGGCAACATGAAGGTATAATAGGGTATTTGACTAAAAAAATAATAATTGGTCCGTCATTCAGATTATAGAAAAATTTACAAATATAAAAAGCATCAAAGATCAGGAGTGGTGGCTGGTGACGTCACTGCTCGCTAAAAAGTGTAGCGTGCAGTGACGTCACAAGAGTTTTTAACGCACTGTGTCGTCTTCATTTTTTGTTTATATGAAAAAGAAAAAATACGTGTCTAGTATTTTTTAGTCAAATACCCTATTCTTAAAGTAATTCATATTTACAAATTTTTAAATGAAAAATAATGTATAATTATATAGTTTACGCTATACAATATGTAGAGAAATAAAAACCCCGTCCGACCCATAAGGATAATAAAGGTTAGGTAAACACATGACCAAATAAAACATGAAATTTTACATAATCATCATAGTAACAATACTAATGCATTTTCAAATAATCTTTTTTCTTCGCGAATTAATTCCAACCTCCTTAAAATTAGGTAATTTTTTAAAAAGTAAAAATTATTATGAACGAATAGCGACGCGACCGCGTGCCGCGTGCCCTGCCCCCTTCGCTCGCGCTTGTATTACGTATCACACATGTTACCTCTTTTTAAGAAATAATATTTATTTTTTTAGGGAGTTTTTTTCGATACCTAATAGTACCTTCACGGATGAACAGGATTTTCTTTTCATATTGTATGTCCGGGTTCTCATAATAGTTAACAAAACATATCTAACTTCCTTATAATATATTATTAGGTCCTTTCATATGAAATTGGCGTTTTGTATGGGAGGAATAAAAGTCGTTTATTTAATTTAATATAATATATTTATTTAATCAAAGTATGATCCATTGCTATCTATGCACTTCTGCCATCTCATAGGTAGTTCGTTTATGTTTTTTCTAAAAAAAATAGTAGGACGGGAATCAATAAAATCTTTGAAGGCGGTTTGGACTGCCTCACTGAAGTTGAATTTTATCCCCTGCAAAAATTTCTCCAAATTAAAAAAAAAAAATGGTAGTCTGTTGGAGCAAGGTCCGGGGAGTACGGTGGATGTCTTAAACATTCCAATTGAAGCTCCTATAATTTGGTAGTAGTCTGTTGTGCAGAGTGTGGTCTTGCGTTGTCCTGAAGCAGCAGTGGCCTTGTGCGACTGACCAGTCTCGGTTATTTAGCGGCTAGTTTATCCATCATTATGTGGAGCTGCTCACAGTAGAGATTTGCAGAAATCTTCTGGCCAGACTAGAGATTTGCAGAAATCTTCTGGCCAGATTTAAGGAAGCTAGAGCCACACAGGCACTAGTCCACCAAACGCTGACCAATAACTTTTTTTAGTAAATTTTCTCTTGGGGCAGAATTTGGATGGTTCAACCATTGCGATGTGCCCTTCCTATTGGTGTAGAGTATCAACTTTTCATGAAAGGTAATGAATCGATTTAAAATCCCTTCATTGTTGTGCCGATTTAGTAATGTAACGCAGCAGTCGACGCGCGTTTGTCGGTTTGCTTCACGCAATTCATGAGGTACCCACCTTTCGAGCTTTCTTATGTTCCCAATTTATTTCAAGTGAATTAAAACAGTTTTATCACTAACACCGCAGCCTACTGCTAACTCGGACATAGTTTGCGATGGATCCGCTTCTACAATAGCCTTCAATTCTTCATTGTCGACTTTGGTCTCCGGCCGTCCACGGGGATTGTTCTGTAGGTTGAAATTTCCAGAACGAAAACGTTGGAACCAAAAACGCTCTGTGCTTTCTCTAGTGACACCACTGCTATACACATCATTAATTCTTCGAGCCCTTTCTGCAGCACTGGTGCCACGGTGGAACTCATATTCATAAATAACGCGAAATTTTAAATTTGCCATTTTGTAAACTCAATGACACAGAGAAAAAACCAAAAGAAAAAAATCTAAGAAATACGGTTTTAGAGACACAAATTGATGAGTAAATAACTGTATAAATTTGAATTTGGGATTCTAAACCAAAGAGGAGATATTTGAGAAGAAAGTGGCCAGTACGACAAAACGCTAATTTCATATATGTAAGGACCTAATATCCAATGAATTACAAGTACTGTATAGTATGTACATAAATGGTACACTCTATCTAGAAACGTGCTCTTTTTTATGTACTTTGCGGCCAGGTAGACAGGTCGCAGACCTGTGATGTCGAACTTTTTGTAAGTTTAAATTTCGAATAATATTTTACTATTGTGCTCCAGTAAGTTTTTCCTGAAAATACAGATTGTACTTTTTTAAACTTCATGATGATAAGGACGAATACTTTTGTATAAATTTAATTTCTTGTGCTCAATGATTTTGTTCTTAGGCCTCTGATGAAGCTTGAAGAGAATGTGATTTAAAGAAAAGAATAAATATTCATAAACGTCTCTTTTATTATACTGACAAAGATGTTCATTTACAAAGACCGTGACGACAGTATTATGAGTGAGTAATTTATAAAATATAAAAAAAAATCATGATAGGTAGGGAGAAACTACCTGTCTGCCATCATCATCATCATCACATTTGCTGGCTTTGCAAATGAACTCTGTCTTTACGTCCTTAAATTAAAATATGTGATTTCTTCTTCACTTTCAGTCTTCTCATCATTGACACCTCTGTCCTTTTTAGTATCTTCTAAATAGTCTCTTACTAGGCTATGGTTCTTCCTTTTGTCTATGTGTTGCACCAACAGCCAGTGATTTGGACAACTTCTCCCTCTTAATATTTGGCAAAACTATACAGATCAAACCGTTTACTGTAATTAAAAACAAAACGATTTTAGTAGTGGACATCAAAGATCAATAAATTACTTTATCGATCGTAATTTGTTATCAATTTTATCGATTGTAATATTGATACAATTATACTTACAAACAAGAAGACTTCCAAAGAGATAAAACCCGACGCCGCAATTAACGTCCAGAAACCAGCCAATTAGGTTGGATCCCACCATAGATCCAGTGCGTCCCAGCATCATTGACAAGCAAACTGCCATTGCTCTGAAGAAAAATAAAATAAAATTGGAACACAAATTGCTGTTAAATCTTTTTCGACTACAGTGCGACAAAGATCTTTTAACACCTAAATGACATTGAGAGGGGACGCCGTTGTTAAACTTTTTTGTAAAAATATATTTAAAAAAAAAAACAAAATGACGGCGTTACTTTCGACTTTGGCCACGCACCAATAGATTCTTGTACAACTTTATAGAGAATGTCTCTTGGGAATGAGATATTGCAGACAGATAACAAACCTATATTTAGTAGGAAACAACTCCACAGCTACGGCATTCGTCAGTCCAATACAAGCTCCAGACATTTGGAAGATAGCGAATAGTACAACGGCAACCTGTTGGTTGACGGTAAGATTGGATGCAACACCACACATTCCGGTAATGCAGAGGGTCACTATAAGGATAGGCTTCTTGCCCACATAGTCCACGAGGACCCCGACAATGACGTACATGGAACAGAAGACTAGGCCAACGTAGATTGAACGCTCGAAAGTGGAAGTGTAGATCGTGTCGTCACATATAACCTGCAATGAAAATGTTCTATGTTTAGAGCCGATATACAATAATATCAACACGTAAAGGAAAACAACAAAAACAAACTGAATACTAGGGGTGAATGTCAGCAAGGAAACTGCTCAAACCACGTTTCGTGCCAATATCCAAAAAGAGTGATGGCAGTAGCAGCTCTCGAATGCGGTTCTGATGTGGCGATGGCGACAAATTTCAGTAAAATTCACCTTCGAAATCATAGCCCTTATTATATTGGGTAACAGACTTCTTCTAGGTAAAGGGAGAGGGTCGTAATCTACGCAGGCCCAGGCCGTTTTCCTTCACCGTTTTGATAACAGTGGTGTTTAATTAATTTGCTCTAAGTTTCTAGCCCACATAGTCCACGAGGACCCCGACTCGCTTGCCCAGTTTCGAAACTATATACTCTAAGTCGGCGACTATTACCTACTACTGGGCTACTCTAATGTTTTCCATAATCATTTAAAAATTATTTAAGGAAGGTTTCAAAAGGTTTTACTAACGTTAGTGCTATTCAAAGCCTCAGCAGCAGCTTGGTCACGTGTCAATTCAATAACGTCACAGATTGTCATGTCGCCGACATCCTGGCTAGCCAATGAATTTAGAATAGTCGGGAACCAGATGTAGAAGCCATTTGTTCTGAAAGACCAAAGTTTTGTTAGATTATTTTAAAGAATATTTTAAAAAAAACAAGAAGTTTAAACAATTAGTTTGAACACATACGCAGCAAATATTCCAAATTGTACGAAGCAGGTGAGACAAATCCAGGGAAGTAGCGGTGGTTTGAAGATTGGGAAAGTTTGTTCTTTCATTGAGGCAAAGATAGCAGTTATACCTTTGCCTCTATTCAACTGTGTAAATTGGCTTTCGATAATCAGCGATTTTACCTGTAATGCAAAAGATTTTTTTTTATAGACTTCTTCAAAACTATTGGGAACGAAATTCTTTGCGCTATATTCGTATGCACACACTCGTTCATAATAGAAAGACACAGAAAAAGTGTGGATTGAATAATTATGCGATTTTAATACAGAGCCATCTAGTATACATTTTTAGAAACTCTAATAGTTGTCGCCATTTTGGATTTATTTATGTCTTCTCTATTGGTTTAAAAAAAACCTTTAAAAGCATGAGGAACAGGGTGTAAAGTCCACTTATCCTCCATACAAAAGGGGGTCCTCCGACCAGACGGGTGTTATGCCATGCGGGTACTTGGCCAACGGTTAATGTTGGGAAGTTGTATGTATGCTAGTTGCATGGTAATCATTGCTTGCGAGAGATAGAATTCGTGTGACGTCAGTAAGACGCATTGTTCGCATGTGGCGGCTGTACACGCCTCAAAAACATGAAAACCATATCCATGTCGGAAAGTTTGAAATTTTCGACGACGCCATATTGGATTTTCATTTTGACTTTACTTCAGCACTCTCGAAAACAATGTGAACTAAAGCGTTTTCGTTATGTGACGATTTAGTTTTACTAGCTCCTATAGCGCCGCGATACTTTGATCCAATAAATGATGATGCACACTGTATGGACGATAGTAGGTCAAGTTACACGATACTGTCAAATATTCCAAATCAAACATGAGCCTTAATGCTTTAGCAATAAAGTTGATAATCTAATAAAGAAATTTGACAGATTGTAGTACGCAGCTTGACGTGCTGTCGTCTTTACATTAATAGACAATGGTCTTATTATGATTAAGTATACTGTTAAAGGCTTTATAAATACTTACTGAAAAGCTGTCTTTAGGCTTGAACCTGTTTATTGCGTAGATTGTTTTTACAACTTCCAAACTCTCTTCGTAGCGACCATTAGCGAAAAGGAATTTAGGACTTTCTGGAGCAAAAAATAGGAGCACGGTGGCTATGCTAAATGGTATCGTACAAGCTACGATAAGGAGACGCCAAGATTTGTAGGCAATATCCAAGACATCGATGTGGTAGGAGAACTCAAGAGGTAAAATCAGCCAGGCAAATGCTAAAAAAATTTAAAAAATAAATATTAGGTATAAAACACACACACACACACACTGCATAAGATCATTCCTATACACTTCCTATATGTACTTTTAAAAGTGTGTGACAGAGGTACACGATAGTATTTAAGTTGGGATCGTAGGTTTAAGTAAAATATATTATACAATTGTATAAAGCTGCTTACACAGAAACGGTAGCGGCCGGCAACAGCACGACAAACACGGTCAGTGTTAAATAATTTGAAACTTTATCTACATAACTAAAATACGAGTATCGCTGGAACGGTCGCGTGACCACGCGCGTCTTCCCGCGGCTGCTCTCGTCGACACGAATATTATTTAATATTATGGTACGAACGACAGCAGGTCAAGCGACCCGAAACTGTCAAATATTCTCGATTAACCTTGAGCCTTAATGCTTTAGAGATAAAGTATTTTAGCGTCGCTCCCGGCTTCTCCCGTTCTAATGTGATTCAACCATAACAGTAGCAATGGTTTTATTTTGACAGTTCAACAACATTCATTGCGTTATTTAAGTCGCTGTACTGACAATTTTTTTGAGCATATTAAGCAATGTATTATCAATAACCTACAAAATGATACCGATTGTTAGTGCATTACGAAATTAGGGTGTAGATTTCCATTATACGGTTTTCTACAATTCAGGTTATTGCTCAACATAATAGTAGTATGGAAATCTGATGCGGAAAATAGATATCTGCCTAAGAATTGAACTAACTTTAGTTTCCAACTTACAGGGTAGCACGACAGTGCCAATTCCAATGAAAGATGATCCGAATGTGACCATCTTGTCCCTATGACGAAGATTGTTGAATTCTCCGAGGTAAGTGTAGACTACTGCTGATGGACCCGCCATACTAAAAATTAAAAGTAATTCTTACACATAAACGAACGGTAAAATAACAAAAACCTAGTTACAGAAAAATTGCGACATATTTACAAACCAAAACAGTTAACAAATATGGTTGAATGGAAAATTAACTGATCTACAAACAGTTGTTCCGGGTTTGGATGGTTGTGTATGTGAGTTAATATGTTTGT
Organism: Sesamia inferens; assembly: GCA_037179545.1. Classification (NCBI taxonomy): domain Eukaryota; kingdom Metazoa; phylum Arthropoda; class Insecta; order Lepidoptera; family Noctuidae; genus Sesamia; species Sesamia inferens. Next base: position 28,478,011 of record CM073925.1, read on the forward strand.
AAACGCACCTACGATACAGGAGAAATTCCTAGTGTGAGGCAAAGTTTATAAAAAAAAACCGGTCAAGTGTATGTTGGACTCACGCACAAAGGGTTCCGTACCATTGAGTTATGAAATTAAGGGATTTAAGTTTTGTTTGAAATTTGTATGAAAGCGGTTTCGATTTACGAGGTATTAAAAAAAACTGCTTTAGATCTCGTTCAAAACAATTTTCGTTAGGTGTTTTTATAGTAATGTACATCATATGCTTTTTAGAATTTTCATTTTCTTATTTTGGAAGTTAGGGGGGGGGGGGGGGGGACTTTTTTCCACTTTGGAAGCGTCTGTCACGCAAACCATTCGGTTTAGAAAAAAAGTATTTTAGAAACTTCGATATCATTTTTGAAGACCTATCCATAGTACACACACGTATGTGTATAATGAAAAAAAAAAATAGTTTCAATTCTAAGTATCGGGTGCCTCCAATATTTATTATTTTTTTTTATTTTAGCATTAAAATCTTAATGCGGTTCACAGAATGCATCTACCTACCAAGTTTCAATAGTATAGCTCTTATAGTTTCAGAAAAAAAAAAGGCTGTGACATACGGACAGACACACATGACGAATCTATAAGGGTTCCGTTTTTGCCATTTGGCTACGGAATCCTAAAAAACTAACTCCCACGCAATAAACTTCAGTTTAAGTTACAACTTTTAATAAATTTATGACTTAGGTAAAATGAGTGTGGAGTGAGCTCTCATTATAAGTAAAATGTTAATGGACAGACACTATTGTCAGGTCTAAGCTCGTTTCACTCAACTTTTCAGGGTAAAATTTTTACAGAACTGATCTATCAGCCGGCCTCATTCCTTAGATATTTGGTTTTTGGTTGGGTCCGCACCCATTCGAACCACTTATACTCACCCCGAAGAATAATACATGCATATCTGGTTTCATAAGCATAAAAAAGTCCATACTCATATGTATAGAAAATGTTGATTTAACGTTTGCTTTACAGAGGGTGTAAAATTGAAATAAAGATTAATAAATCTACATCACGTAACTTAGATATTGATATTTTTTTTCCCCGATTGCACTTGATTAATTTAGATAATTATATAATTAACGCAGACAGAAACATGTTCATTTGAATTCAAAATATTGTATAAACTGAAACTCACTTATTTCCATTAACAACATTTCAAAACTGACACGACCATGAAACAAAAATAACATTTTTTTTATTTTCGTATCCTGAGTTCAAGTACATTTTTTACATATTTCTTCATTACCGAGGAAGAAAATTAAATACACAAAACCTGTGATGACGTCATTTAAGTGTGTGGTAGAATGAAGTAGTTACTTTGGCCTAAGCATTTACACGATTTAGATGAAAACGTCAGTGCGTTTCATCTAGGAGTTCCTTTGCCGTCATGTTGGCATTCATTTTTTGTCACTATCGTAAACAAGGTAAACGCACTCTGCGTCTCTTTCTCTCTCACACTAATTTGCATTAGTGCCAACATGACGTCAAAGGAACTCTTAGATGAAACGCATTATACCTATTCTTCTTCTGTCTTTCTTTTTTGGCTTGGCACGGTTGGTGCATTTAGCCAATGTCACGTAATGAATTATTCATGTCGAATAAGACGGCCGCGTGAACCGTTTTACGAGAGAGGTTTGAGATAAAGTCATGATGTGGCCACTATGCTGCGATATTTCACTGTTATTTATTAAATATTTACTGAATGCACTTTTTACTACAGAAATCATGCACTTTTATTTAGTAAACGAAACTATAAATAATTTTAAAAGACCAATGAAAAATGAGCGTGACACTCAGCTTGATTTTTCCGCCAAAACCTGGCTATCATTTCAAATTCTTCGGAAACCTTCAGGGTGATTAAGCAATAACAGAATATAGGTTGGACACATATAAATAACATAATTACTGAACGTAATTGACAAAGAACACAAATTTATGTGCCAACGAGTTTGACAAGCTGACAGCGACAATGCAATTGACATTTAGGTACGTATTCCAGAAGGTCACTCAAAACTCAAGCTCTACTTAAGTCTCGTTTGAAGCCTTTTGATTGGTTGAAACTAGTTTTAAGTAATGCTTGAGTCTTGAGTAACGTTCTATAATACGGACCTTAGATACCAGTCGCCAGTCCACCGTATGTTTGGTGATTACGTCTTTTTAGAATACAACCGAATTTCAAAATTAACATTATGAATGAAAAGTACATAGGTATTACCGAAAAAAAAAAACAAAAAAAAAAAGAGTGTGCTTATGACCACACGACTGAAGTGAAACTTCTTTCGCTCCATCTGTAAGTATATATATATATGTGTGTACAATATATACATGTATACACACATATATATATATATATTAATTTTCTATAAATATTTAAATTTATTTCATGGTTTCATTGGTAAATTAATATTTTTGCATAGATCTTCTATTTTTATAGAAAAAAAAAAAAAAAAAACTCGTTGTAGACCTTGTAGTACCAAGCTCGCGCCACGGGCGCCTCTGCTTATATCCCCCACTTAACTTCCGTTCGCCTTGCCCGATCACTTTTCGTAACGTTTACGTCACGCGTTCGCCAGCTTACTCCCCAAGTCAAGCGTGTGTAAAGAAGGTTCACTTCAATAAGACGTGCCCTAGTTTTTAAAATACTTTTATATAAGGAACACATACATATTACATATATAAGGTATAAAGGGTGTCTCTGTCATCGACGTACGAGTACCATGGATTTTTCGTTGGTTTTTTCCTGATTTAAAAAAAATAATAATATGCTGTTTGTTTTCACTTTAAACCGTTTATAATTGTTATACTTTTATCATTCAATAAGATTTCAAAGGAAAAATAATTAATTCGTTAATTACACAAAAAAGCGCAATGTGGACAAAACTCGAAAAACTATCCTATCCTTGTTATCCTACTTGGTTGTCCCAACAAAAATATGACCAACGCTCCGCTCGGGCGGGCAAGCGGTGCGTTGACATGTGGCGTCAGCTGTTGCGCGCCAAGTCCCTAGTATGATCCATCGTAAACTGAATTAAGCGCTCGATAACCACACTGCAACAGTTTTTGAATGTACTTGGGAAAAATGATTGGAATCGATTCAGTTGCTTATTCTGAACATACTATATTCAGGTTTCGTATAATGAAAAAATTATGTTGTATATATATGGAAAAGAATTTTTTTTGGGTAACTTACAAAATAGCCGAGGTGAACTGCAGAACAGCAAAAGATACAAGATTCGGTGCAAAACTCGACGTTACTGATATGATGGTAGACACAAACATAGCGACCAGCATGGCTGATCTTCTGCCTTTTGTGTCAGCTAACCATCCCCAGAAATATGACGTCAGTATTATGGCTGAAAAAAATATTGATATTGATAAATAATTTTTATAAACTTGGCAATGGCGCCAATATATGTTCATGAACTGAACTAAAATTATGTTCAAACCTCCTTTTCTTTATATTTTATTAAGAAAAGGACAAAAGACAAATATTAGTTTAGTTCTGTCAAATTAGTCGGCGCTTGAAGTACCTATAATGGTGTCGATTCCCTTGTTCACAAACTAAATTAAATGTAAGTTCAATGCATCTTTTTCTTTATATTGCATTAAGAAAAGGACAGAAGATAATATATTAGTTTAGATCTGTCAAATTAGTCAGCGGTTGACATAAATTGATGTGTTTTTGGTCGGCGAGTTTTTAATCGCGTCTAAACTGTCTATGGAATAAGGGAAAGTCAAGCTGAGTGTCATGCTCATTTTTCATTGGACTTTTAAAATTATTTATAGTTTTGTTTACTAAATAAAAGCGCGTGATTTATGTATTAAAAAGTGCTTTCAGTGAATAATTTATAAAGAACATTGAAATATTGTAGCATAGTGGCCACATCATGACTTTACCCCACACCCCTCATAGTCGGCCTCACGCGGGAAACGAAAGGAGTTAGGTTAGTTTATGTTAAGCTAGGGTAAATTAGGATACTTGCGGGGCCTCCTAGCCAGCTACTTGGAGGACCGTGCCGTCCTCCTCGTGGACGGGGCTGGCCAGGTCCGGCGGTATGGCGTGGAAACCGGCGTTCCACAGGGGTCCGTTCTAGGGCCTCTTCTGTGGAACGTCGGTTATGACTGGCTCCTGCGGGGAACCCTTCTACGAGGCACGAGTGTCATCTGCTACGCGGATGACACTCTCCTCACTTCCCGCGGGAGCACCTTCCGGGAGGCGGCCAGTTTGGCATCGGTGGGCGGATCCTTAGTGGCGGGGAGGATCCGCCGCCTGGGCTTGAGGGTGGCGCTGCACAAAACGGAGGCCGTGTTCTTTCACGGCCCCCGGCAGCGCCCCCCACCCGACGCCCACATATTTGTGGAGGGAGTGAGGGTCGGGGTTGAGGCCCAGATGAAGTATCTGGGCCTCATTGTGGACAGCAGGCTGCGCTTCGGCCCGCATTTCAGCGGGCTGTCGACGCGCCTGCTGAAGGCTGCGAACGCCCTCTCATGGCTCATGCCGAACATGGGAGGGCCGAGCAGTCGTTGCCGGCGGTTATACGCCGGCATACTGCGGAGCATGGCCCTATATGGGGCCCCCATTTGGGCGGACTCCCTCCATAGGAGGGAGAACGTCACCGCTCTTCGGGCGCCCCAAAGGGCCATCGCCCAGCGGGCAGCGCGGGCCTACCGATCGGTAGGCTTCGCTTCGGCATGCGCTCTGGCGAGCACCCCGCCTTGGGAGCTCGAGGCCTGGGTGCTCGCCAGAGTGTACGAGTGGACGGCGGGGCGCAGGGCGCTGGGCGAGCGTCCGGCCCTGGAGTTGAGGGAGGCCGTCCGCCGGGAGGCGAGGGACGCCATCGTCCAACATTGGACGCGCGACCTCGCCTCCGCGGTGTTCGGCCGTCGCACCCTCGACGCCATCGGGCCGGTCCTGAAGGACTGGCTCGACAGGCGTCACGGGTTCCTCTCCTTCCGTCTGGTGCAGGTACTCTCCGGTCACGGCTGCTTCGGCAGGTACCTGCACCGGATAGGACGAGAGGAAACGCCGTCGTGCCACGGTTGCGGCGCGGCGGAGGACACGGCGGACCACACCCTCGCGGTGTGCCCGTCGTGGGCCGTGCCGCGCCGCGATCTTGTCGCGGCGGTAGGAGGGGACCTCTCGCTGCCCGCCGTCGTCAGAGCGATGGTGGGGAGCGAGGGGGCCTGGGCGGCGATGGCCTCCTTCTGCGAGGTCGTGATGTCGCAGAAGGAGGCCGCGGAGCGGGAGCGAGAGGAGGATCCCCTCGCTCCGGCGCTCCGTAGGCGGCGTAGGGGCAGGAGAAGGCGGGATTTCGCCCGCTTTCTCCCGCCCTGAGGTGAGCGGCGGGCGTGAGGCACGGGGGTGCCCGCGCCCGCCCTGCACCGCTCACCACGCGGGAGCCAAGGCCCCTCTTTAAGAGGGTAAATGAGGGCCCGCCTTCTTAGGCGGGTTTCGCCGGCGGGGGAGAGGTAGCTGAGGCTGTGCTAGTTTCCCACTCCCCCGCCACTATGGCGATGCCGGAGTTGCGCTGGGGTTTTTAGTGGGTATACCGGGAGGCTCTCTCCCGGGGAGTCAACTCTTCGATGGACCCCGAGGCGGAGGCGCGCGCGAATGTCGGCACGCGCCTCTGAGGCGATGCACGGGGTAGTTTGACACCCCACTACCCCGTGCAGGAGATGAGGCCCGGACAGACCGGGCCAGAACGAGGGTGTGGGGCCGTGCAAGAATTTAGACTTCGGCGGCCCCACACGCGCTCGTGATAGAAGGAGACATCGGGGTGGTTTTAGTCAGTAAAAGTCTGACAGACCCCCAGGGCGGTGGACATCCTATGAGGATTTCCATGCCGAAAAAAAAAGGATAAGTTAGGATAAGTTAGGATTCCGTGTGCAGTTGCTGCCATCGGACGCGTCCTCAGGTGACGGATAGGGGAACGGCCCCCAGATATGGGGGTTACCGGTTTACCGGCGCGGAGCAAAACCAGATGTGGCGGTCACACATGCGGTGGGTCGGGTCGGTCCGGGTCACCGTCGGGCAACCCGATCTCCTCACTGAGAGGAGCTGGGGGCCCCGTTGCTTCCGGGCAAACGAGTGGGGCTAAAAGGAAGGACACCTCGCTAAAAAACCCTTGGCTGCTGCGTCTTTTCGCACAAGAAGACGTACTCAGCCCGGCCCCTTCGTGGGGGGGGGGGGGGGGAGGAACCACTGTGGGCCCGCCTTTTAGGTGGGAATCGCCGGCGGGGGATTGGTAGTGCAGGCATTGCTATTTCCCATGACCCCGCCACTCAGACGATGTCGATGTGCCGCTGTGGTTTTAGTGGGTATTCCCGGCTTCGGCTGGGCGCACACACGCCTGCACGTGCTTCCCGCATCCAGCGGTTTCCCGCACCTTCACTAGATCGTCGGTCCACCTTGTCGGGGGCCTACGCATGCTGCGTCTTGCGGTGTAAAGGGGTACCATATCACCCATAAATACGGTACGTATTTATGGGTGAATAAATACGCTACGTACATGTTATGAGTAATATGGTATTTATGGCTAATATAGTAAGACTGGTTGTTGTCTGATGGTAAGCAGTGATGCATTCGTAGATGGTAATGCTTAATAGTTTATTATCAGCCTATTCACACTAGCCGTAAAGACACTTATATTGTTCTGTACCTGTAAATGGTAAGGCAGAAAGCCATCCTTTTTGCTGCGTGGTGAGTTCCAGGTCACATTGAGCGGCAGGTATAACATAGCCCAGAACTAGGCATTGCATGATCATTCCCATCAGCATCAAACCAGACATCAGCATGTGGAAAATGTTATACAATCCAAATCCTGAAAATAATTGTTGTATTTCTTTAGAAAACTTACAGATAGCATACAGATAGTAAAATAAGGCGAAGAGTAGCCAGCCTGTCGATGTTCTATAGGATGCATTTTGGAGAGTGTGCGAGGGAATTGCTTGATTTAATTCCCCCATCTTCATTCTATCCACGGACGACCCGTCGTACGGCAAGTTTCCACCTTAACGTTGTTGACACTACCCTGGTCGGGAGACGACTTGACGGCTTGACCGCAATCAGGCAGGCCTGATTGCGGTCAAGCTTCATCATAATTTATAAAAGAAAATATCAAAAGTCAATATATTTAAATTAGGTTGAAAATCATTCCCTTCACCATAAATGCTGGGAGAGATCTACTAAGAGTAGCAGCGATCGGCGGCGATCTCTCACGTCCGGTCGTGTTCCAGGCCCTGGTCCGGAGCGTGAGTGCATGGCAGGCCGTCACCTCCTTCTGCGAAGCAGTGATGCTGGCAAAGTAGGAGGCGGAGCGCATGAGGCAACGGGAATCCCAGCGCGCTCACGCCACTAGCCGCGGTCTCCTGACGCCCTGGTCGGGGGACGACATCGAACTCCCAGCCACTGTAGGCGCGGGCCTGCGGGCGGCGAGCAGTGGGAAGCTCGCCGCCCGGTATGGACTAGGCCTGAGTCGACGGCGCGTTGTGTTTCACGCGCACCTCAAAGAAATGTCAGCACATCGTGACAGGGTCCAAGAAGACCGATGCCACCTGGGTCAGGGTTGCGGGTTGGTTAAACAAGAAACCGTGGCCCTGGCCGCTTGCTTTTACACAGGCAAGTGAAGAAACACGGGTTTGTTTTGTCAGTAAAAGTCTGTTACGATCATCATCAAATGATCTCTCCCGCTATAGGCTGAGCCGAAGGGCGTGTCAGACTTTTACTGACTAAAACATCCGTGTTCCTTGACATGCCTGTGCGCCAGAGCCACGGCATCTCACGACAACCCGCAGCCGTGGACGTGATATGGCATTAATTACTCATCCAATGAGAGTGTTATTGGAGGCCAAACTCTATAAGTAGTGCTTGATAAGTACAAAAGATTTATCATTATTATTTGTCCTAATTGCATCACATAAACACTTAGAAATATTGTTATCCTCTTGACCTTCAATGTTATTACTACTTTATTGTGTACAATTTACCTGATTCGTAATTCGAATAGTACAGGTTTTTGTTATTTACCTGATAACAGCAAGGCATCATCGAGAGTCGTGGTTATGTTCCCTTTGTTTTCGGTATTTTTATCCATTGCAGCAGTAGCACCCATTTTTTTATATCTAAAACAATAATAATAATATTACTCGAATGAGATGTATGAGTAGAGAAACAGTCTGAGTAATATTTAACTTTCTCGCTCGCTTTTGTGCTATCATCATCATTATCAACCTTTTATCGTCCCACTGCTGGGCACAGGTCTCCTCTCATATAGAGAAGAATTGAGCGTAATCACCACACTTGCTCAATGCGGGTTGGCGATTTCAGACTTAAAGTCCAGGTTCCTCAAGATGTTTTTCCTTCACCTTCAGTCATTAGTGTCCAAGATATACTTAGAAAGTACATATAACTTTAGAAAAGTTACATTGGTACTTGCCTGACCTGGAATCGAACCCGCGCACTCATACTTGAGAGGCTGGTGTTTTAACCACTAGGCCACAACGACTTGTGCTAGGCCACCACGATTTTGTGCTATACGTAGACTTATTTTAATAATTATAAATTAGAGCTTGACCGCAATCCTACCTCATCAGGCGGGATTGCTGTCAAGCTCTAAATTATTTAGCTTATCATCATAAGCAGTGATGCAATCGTTGATGGTAAAGCGCGCTAATTTATTAAGGGTCTATTAACTGAAAAAACTGAGTGAATACGATGGAAGACGGCAGCTGAGCGAGGTGATGCAATGTTAAATCCAATAACATGACCAACGATGCTGCGCCAGAGGGGGTTGATCTGGACACCCTCCACGACCAAACTCCCGACACAACAACATTTGGTGCATCGTATCCGGCACACATCGCAACACGATAGGGTAGTTGAGTAAAAAAAACTAATTAGTCCGTCAGTCCGATTTCCAAAAAATACTAGACACGTATTGTTTCTTTTTTCATATAAATAAAAAATGAAGACGACACAGTGTGTCGAAAACTCGTGTGACGTCACTGCACGCTACACTTTTTAGCGAGCAGTTACGTCACCAGCCACCATTCCTGATCTTTGATGCCTTTAAATTTGTCAATTTCTATTGATTTGATAAAACAAAATATACGTATCCAATATTTTTCTATGATCTGAATGACGGACTAAATAGAATAATTTTTTTTTACCCAGGAAACATGCCTATTGCTCATACCCGTCCTCGCAACACAATTGCTCAAACACGACAAATCGCTTGGCGGTAAGACTTTGTGTGGGGGGGGTGGTAACTTCTGCCGGCAGCCGATGTTATGGCCTACTACGTACCTACATATCGTAGTAGACGTAGTTTTTCAAAGCAAGAAAAATGACGTGTGACGTTCTTCTTGATGTAAAAAACAAAAACATTACCCTCTTTTCTTCGGCGGGCGAGTAAAATTCGGCTTATTTGGGCTGTATTGGCACGGTAGTTAAGATTGTATGGGAGGACTATGGAAGTCTGATTTTGTGATAACAACTTATTATATCACAATAATAACATATTATTAAATAGGTTTAGTAAAAATCCTCGTTTTAAAATACAAATCACAATGTGCAAACAGTGTTTTAAAATATCAACTGATTGTCAGTCTATGTCGTTTTATATGCGGGCAATATTTAAAACAATTTTGTAGGAATTTTAGGTAACAAATAAATGAGATCAGTATTACTATGCTGTGTGTAATTTCAAAAACTGAAATACTTTGAGTGAAGAGCGAGGAGATAACGAACCTTTAGTAACTATTTTCCAAAATACTATGTACTGGCTGCAACCTGCGATTACATTCGGATAAGTTCCGATCTCGTGGGAATATTGGGATAAAAAAGTATCATAAATGTATTAAACTACGTCCATACATGCTGTCATCAAAATTGTTCTAGCCGTTTGAGCTTGAAGAAGTAACAGACGCACACTCACATACTTACGCCTACATAATATTATTGTTGAAAATATAGTGTAGTAGCAAACAAATCGATCGCTTAGCCTTAAGCCAGCGCCAGACACAAACAAATATTTGTACAAATCTTTGTAGAAATGTTTGCGCGTGCGTAGCAGGCTACGCTAACATTTGAACACAGACACCTTTGAACGCTTTGATGTGCGCTCGAAACCGATTACGAATGGCAAAGTACAAAGCTCTGAACAAATACTCAAATACCTACCCGTGCTATGCATGTGTCCAAACAAGTGTTCAAATAAGTGTTCAAATATTTGAGCGATGTCTGGCGCCGGCTTTATACATAATTAGCCGGTGATGTTTCCTCTACTGGGACATAGTGGCTATCTCTCTTCTAGACGGTATGGCATCCATCACGCCGAAACAGTAGTGTGATTCTGTGACCATCTCACAGTAAAAACTTAGGTGAAGTGATCGTAGGTTGAGTTGTCATTCCAACTAATGCTAAAGGATTGACACTATTGACAGCTAAGATCACTAAACCCAACCTTTCAATTTCTTAAAGAATAGAAATGCTGTACGGGTTCGTTAAATTTTAGGTTCTAGCAGCTGCACCCTAATTGCGTAGCACACTACCTTTATCAATTTCATAAAATTTTGAAGCATTTTGCTAATTCATTGGTTCATATTTTCGAACAACGCTCAACAACTTCAATAACGCAATGAATTTTGTTGAACTGTCAAAATGAAACCCATTGCTACTATGTAACTAATCACCGTGTGTGTGTGTGTGTGGTGATGATATCATATACGTCTGCTCTAAAACACCTGGCTAGGTTTAAGCACATGACCTCAATGGCCAGTCTTGGTGGTAGGCCATAATATCGGCTGTCGGCAGAACTTACCACCCATCAGAAAAAGTCTTGCGGTCAAGCGATTCGTCGTGTTCCGGCATGATGTCTGGTGAAGCCGTACGAACGACGGATCTGTGCAGTTGTGTTACGATGTGTCCCGGGTACGATGCGCCAAATGTTTTTGAGTCGGGAGTTTGGAGCAGCATCGTTGGTCGTGTGGTTTAACATTGCATCACCTTGGTTAACTGCCGTCTTCCTTCCTATTCATTCGGTTTTTTGAATGAATAGGCTCTTAATAAATTAGTGCGTTTTATCGTCAACGATTGCATTACTGCTTAGCATCAGGCTGCATTGCGTTGAAGCACTAGTTTATAATTATAAAAAAAAAACCAAAACCTTTTCAACGCCGCCACTCATCGCTTTAAGAACATAGGAATTCTGTGGATGCCATTTGCTTCACTATGGCAATCGAAACCATCACAATCGCAACCAAACAACATTTAAAAAAAAGAAGCAATGTCTATTGCTTCTTTTTTTTAAATGTTATAAGCTAGTACTTGACCGAGATTCAGCCTGATGGTAAGTAGTGATGCAATCGTTGATGGTAAAGCGCACTAGTTTATTTAAGAGGCTTATACACTCTAGCATTTTCACATAGATTGCGTTTCAAACTTATGTAATATAGGACAGTGTACTTTAACCTTTATTTAGTGTGAATGTACTCAAGTATGATGTGGGAAGACCTAGTTAGACAACATTCCAGAGTGGGTAAGTAATGTGAATAACTCTGTGGGACCTGACCTTGAAGTAGTTTTAAAAGGCAGGATACGGTGACATATCAAGCTATACATGGCCAGTTTAAGCTGAATTCACATTGTACGTATGGCTCATTGGAGAGATAGTAACACCACGATAAAGATTAGAAACGTTTTGTTTCCATGTGAGTCTAGAATTTTCGATCGGAGTCTAGAATATTCCAGAAGGTTCTAGCAACTTCCCGACGAGTTTGGAACGTTCTAGCCATATACGAAAACCTATACAATGCGAGGTCAGCTAAAGAAAGAAAAAAAGAAAGTAAGAAAGGAAGAAAATACATTTATTCAACACAGATTTAAAGACACACAATACATCTAAAATACAGCTAAAACTAGGAGTATATATGTAGGTACTATTAGTTTCACGATGGCGCTGATTCGTTTGTCTATAAACTAAATTTACATTGAGTGCATCTTTCTTCTTGGCGCCGATAGTTTACAAACTAAACTAAATTGGGTTGCATCCTAAAAATAATTTAATTTCCATCAGATAGATTTATAAAAAATATTGAACACGTATATTTTATTTTTTCTTTCATTGAAATACGTCACGCTGTGGTACAAAATATACCACGGCGTGACGTAATTAGCCCCCACTCCGTAACTTTAATACGCTATATCTCAGTAGTTTTTGGTCATCATCATCATCATCATCATTTCAGCCGAAACTCGTACACAGCTGGACATAGGCCTCCCTCAAGGTTCTCTACGACGACCGGTCCTGCGCCTCCCGCATCCAGCGGTTTCCCGCGACCTTCACCAGGCGTCGGTCCACCTTGTCGGGGGCCTACCCACGCTACGTCTTTCGGTGCCACTCGAAAACCCGTCGGCCCCATCGGGCATCGGTCCTACGGGCAATTTGTCCAGCCCACTGCCACTTTAGTGTTGCAATTCTTCGGGATATGTCGGTTACTCTCGTTCTCCTGCGGATCTCCTCAATCCTGATTCGATCGCGCAGTGAAACCGCAAGCATAGCCCTCTGAGTGACTTTGAGCCTTCTTATAAGGCCCATTGTTAGCGACCACGTCTCAATTCCATAAGTCATCAAGTTCAGTCATCATAATCAGTCAAGTTTTTGGTCATTTCGACAAAATAAAAAATATGGGTCTTAATTTTTTTTATTATCTATAAGGCGGACTAATTATTTTTTTTATTATCTATAAGGCGGACTAATTATTTTTTTTTATTATCTGTAAGGCGGACTAATTATTTTTTTATCTATAAGGCGGTCTAATTAATTTTCTGATTTTCATATCTTGGATACATCCCTATTGGAGTTCGATGCATCTTTTTCTTTCTGTTTCATTTATAAAAACACGGAAGATAAAATAATATTAGTTAAGTCCTATCAAATTAAGATACTTCATGACATTTTAGACATGATTAAAACATGGCGAGTAAAATACGTCCGTTTATGTCGGGCGCTAATTAATTTGATAAGATAAAAAAAACCTAGTTTCTATGATAAATCCTTTACTGTACAAGCAGTGCGGCTATGGAATGACTTGCCCATGTCCGTAAGGCGTGCTCAAACACTATCCACTTTTAAAACTATGATAAAGAAACACTTCCTCTCTCTATAAACATATTATTATATTATATTTGCACTAGTTTGTTATTTATTATATTAAATGTATAAATTTATTTAAACTAGTATGATACACTTAGCGTATATATTCATTGTAGGCATAATCTATGTAAACAGTACGTAGTAGACTATCTAAATTATTTCTCTCTACTTCCCTTTAGTATTCTATCCAAAGGTTGTATGCTCATTGTGTCACTCTTTGTAAAATCTTTATATTTATGTTCTGTAATCTATCATTATCATCTCAGCGTTAATCCCAGTCGCATCCGTAGCTTTTCAGCTTTGGAGTCTGGGATCCGCTTTACCAGTCTAACTGCTGATTTTGGATAAACTTCGATATTTTCCGTGAAGCCACTGTCGTCTGACCTACACAACCCGAAGGCGATATCTAAGCATTGCAGTTAAACCAATTGTTAGACTTTTGAGGGCTCCAACAACCCGTAACGACTGCCACTAGATGTTCGTATGGCAACCCGGGACCAACGGCTTAACGTGCTTTCCGAGACACGACCAGACCAGTGCAAATATTCATATAACCGCGCCTCCTTGCACAACAGCCGCGATCGCTACCGCTACACCACGGAGGCATGTTCTGTAATCTATATGGTGTACATAATAAAGAGTATTCTATTCTATTCTATTATTCATCTTCTGTCCTTTTCTGAATGTAATCGAAAGAAAAAGATGCATTGAACATTTTAGTTCAGTCAGTGAACCGGAGTAGCGGCGAAATGTGTGACCATCCATATCATATTAGCCATCCATCCATATTTTTTACATATTTAGACTTGGCAGAATTTAGTAAAACAAGAATACAAGTTTACTTACTTAATGAATATGGATTTGAACGCGTTTACAATGCATATCTTCAAGGGTTACGTTCGATAGGAGAAGGAACAGAAGCTAAACCTGTGGAAACATTAGGTTTGCTGACAGTGAAAATAAGACCTTATTCTCGAGTCTCATAGAAGTCGCAAGGTAGACAAAAATGTTAACGGTGAAAAAGCATTGACCGTACTTATTGAATTGGATTTAACTAAAAAAACAATAATTGCACTAACGAACGAAAAAGTTTTGTGTTTCTACCATATTACAAAGTGCATGAAGTTAAAACTACTTGCTATCTACTATCTTCAGCTATAGAACCTTGTAAGCAGAGTTATCTTTCGTATAACAACTTCAAGTAAACATGTTCTATAAAAGACGGAATAATAAGATTGTAGAATAAAGTGTTTATTTAAGACGTGGATATCGAATAGAAATCGCGAGGTGCAGCTAGCCCCTAGCTTTCTTGAGTACATTTTGCGTGAGTTACAAATGTGAGTTATAATTTTAACAGGATACACCTCCGTTCGGGAAATAAAAACTAGACAATGGGATAATAAACATGCATTATGACAAAATTGTAAGCAATATTTAATCGCTTTTACATCATTCTTTGACGTTTAATTCTTTTTTATATAAAACGTTGCCTCACACTAGGAATTACTCCTGTATCGTAGGTGCGTTTACAAACATCATAAACTCACAAATAAAAACAGCCGGACCCGGAACAATTACTTGTAGGTCATACAAATATTTGTTTCGTGTGGGAATTGAATTATAAGATATTTCTACTATGTAAATATTATGATCGTCTGTCTTTTCCCAAATACGTTGGGATCAGTTTCTAGTCTAACCTGATGGAACTGAATTTCAGCATTTTATATTGAGCTACTGCCTAACTGACCTCCACAATAAAATTATTAGATAATATGGTACCAGCGCACTATGGAAAATATGGTACCAGCGCTCTGTGGAAAATCGTAGAACAACTGCTGATTAAAAGTGGTTTTGTCAATGCCGCATGCTTTTTTTTATTCTACTCAATAGTTTAAGGACTAAACTAGACTATAATATCAAAATAATATACATATTATATGAAATTATTTTTTATAACACCACAAACGATATGGTATCGACGGACCCCCATGTTGAGCCCGTTCACTTCATCACTTTCAAATTTATTTTATTATTATATGTTATAGGAAAAGGTATAATGTATTATGTATTTCAAGAAAACTAGTCTTTTGAAAAATATGAAACAAGTAATATGTATTGAATATTATGTTAACGTTAACCTTAAAGTAATTGCAAAGTAAAATATGGTGAAAACAAAGTTTTTTTTTTTTAAATTCATCGAGACTTTTGATAGTATCCCACGTTTACCCCTGCTTTGCATTTAATGTATCCTAGCTATCCATAGACCAAATCAAATAAAAAAAGCTGCGGATATTTGCGGTTTTCGGAGAAATTAGTAAAAATGTGATACCGCTCGCTATCTATTGCGGTTTGAAATGTTGCTGTTTACATCAATAGTTTGCGGTAAGTTCCGTAATATTATATTATTGTTATTAGGGAGTTTATCTTTATTGCACTCATGTTGCGTATGAAAATAACAGGATGCACACTTCCCTCATGTTTCATATAGTATACAAACAGTTGTTTCATTTTATTGTAAATAACAAAATAGTGTCCAATTAACAGAAGTGTAATTGTTACGAATACACATAACTACGTGTTTTGTTGACTTTCAAAATGTCTACTAGTGTTCTAAACGTGAAATAATACTTTAGTATATCGAAGGAAAATCATTGGCGGCATTATCAACAATTTAAAAGAAAATTATCATTTATCTCAATACAACTTATGTTTCATCCTCAGTGATTTCCAAAGACATTATTATTCCCGAATCGCTTTACCAAATTCTGAAGACGTTACCATCACAACGTTTACTTCTTCTGGAGACTTGGGAGACCGTGCGTTTCTTATCCTGACTTTTCAGAATCCAGTAAAAGAAAAAAAAGTATAATATGGATTTGAACACGTTTACAATGCATATCTTCAAGGGTTACGTTCGATAGAAGGAACAGAAGCTAAACTTGTGGAATCATTAAGGTTTTCTGACAGTGAAAATAAGACCTTTTTCTCGAATCTCATATAAGATGAAAGGCAGACAAAAATGTTAACGGATGAAGAAGCATTTAGTGTATTTACTGACTTGGATTTACCGAATGCACAATATTTATACTTAAGAAATTGAACGAACGAACGAAAATATTTTGTGTTTCCACCATATTACAAAGTGCATGAAGTTACAAGTGCAAAAATAGTAAGACTTCAAGATTTATTAGATCACACTGCTGCTAGAATATTGACAATAGATTCAGTGTATAGGAATGGATTGAATAATTTACTTCTATACAGTAAATGGGGCTGTGATAGCTCATCCGGTCAAAGCCAGTACAAACAGAAACTGCCAGAAGAGTCTGAACAAATTCTCGATGAAAATTTAATTATCACTTCTTTGGTGCCTATTAAGTTAATTAACGAGCTAACAGGTAATGTAGTCTGGCCAAATTCGGTACTTTTATATGTTCCTTTTTGCTGGCCTATATTAATAGAATTTTGCAAAGAAACTCCCAATAAAGGTGTTGAACACAGCTGAAGCTGTTGTGGATGAAATAAAAGGTCAAATAAATTCTTTGGCTCCATCAGAAGATGAGGGAGTGTGGTCAGCCACAAGCGAAGAAAATAAACGTCTAAAGCAAGAAAAGAAAACCTTGGTACAAAGGCGTATAGGCGAGTGGGTATAAATTTGATGAAACGACTTTCTATTATTCTACAAGCTCTTTCATTGGGTGTAATGATATAGGCTGAATATCTTGGCAGTTATGCTATGAATACTGCCAGGATCTATGTGAGCAATTTGGAATGGTACTATATGCTATCTTCAGTTCACAAAATTATGATTCACGGAGAAAGTGTCATAAAGCACTTTGCAGTACTTCCTATTTGTCAACTTTCGGAAGATGCACCAGAATATTGTAATAAGGATTATAAAAAATTTCTTCTACATCATGCTAGAAAATGCTCAAGATCCGCAACAAACGGACTTTTGTAGCGGATGTTGAGCATTTTCTAGCATGATGTAGACGTGTAGAGATACTTACACGTTCGATCAAATATTTTTTATATCACCTTGTCTAGCATGTTTTAAGCAAATAAAATATCTTATCTTATCTTATCTTACATAACTAGCATTAGAAAACCGTATCATAAAAACGCTAAGGAACTACGCGAAGACACATTTTAGATCTATTAAAAGTGAACGAATTAATTTTAGACCCCGAAGTTCATCAAGTTTGATCTGTGTTTTTTAATCACAACATTTTCTAGATGATTTTTTTTTTTCATTTAAAGTCATTTGTATTTTGATGTACTATATGATATTTAGTTTTTGCAAACATATAAAATAACAGTGTTCGTTGTTAAAAAAATACTGGCCATTTTTAATAATTTTAGAAATTGTATTTTTTTTAAGTATGGTTTTAAATTCAATTATAATAAATTCCATTTCAAGAGCTACACACTATTCTATATTTGTGCAAAATTTTATAAAATAATATGGGGAAATAAAAAAGTTATTGATTTTTAATCAGAAACATACCTTTATTTTCCCTAGTGCATCGGGTGATTCTGTAACTATTTAACCGTGAAAATTAAGGTGAACTAAGCATGGAGTGAGTTGTCATTCTACCTAATGCTAAGGGATTGACACTATTGACGACTCACTCTAAACTCAGGTCACCTAACTTTTACGGTGAGTTTTTGCAGACATCAGCAATGGGGTAGTTGACTAAAAAAACTAATTAGTCCGTCAGTCAGATTTCCAAAAAATACTAGACACGTATTTTTTTCTTTTTTCATATAAACAAAAAATGAAGACGACACAGTGCGTTGAAAACTCGTGTGACGTCACTGCACGCTACACTTTTTAGCGAGCAGTGACGTCACCAGCCACCACTCCTGATCTTTGATGCCTTTTATATTTGTCAATTTTTATTGATTTCATAAAACAAAATATACGTATCCAATATTTTTCTATAATCTGAATGACGGACTAAATAGAATCAATTTTTTTTTACCTAGGAAACATCCCTAATATGTAATAATATTTACTTTTAAACAAATATGATAACATAATAAAATAAATGATACAATTCATCATCATCAACCTTTTTATTCTCCCACTGCTGGGTACAGGTCTCCTCTCATACAGAGAAGGATTGAGCGAAATGACTACGCTTGCTCAATGCGGGTTGGCGATTTCAGACTTAAGTCCAGTTTTCCTGAAGATGTTTTCCTTCACCTTGTAATGAGTCATTGGTGTCCAAGATTTACTTAGAAAGTACATATAACTTAGAAAAGTTACTAAAGTAGTTACTATACAATTAAAACTTACTAAATAGTCTTCAAAGTCACATTTATCAATACTCTATTGATGACTAATTATTTTGTCATTGAGATTGTGTAGTATAATGTTCCAACTACTTAGACTTCATCATTCTATGAGGGAGTGGGCCGTAATCCACCACATAGGCATGTGACGGGACAATCCACTCGTCGGTTTCTTTTAACGTTTTGAGAGAACTGGTGGTGGTGGTTCAAACTTTTGATCTACCATTTGTAAATCGCGGTTCATACCACTTGGCCTACAGTGCTTCTCTAGCTTGAGACTATATGAAATATAAATAAGTACAGACGACAGAATATCAAGCTACTACAATCTGTCAGATTTCCTTATTAGATTTTCAACTTTATCTCTAAAGCTTTAAGGCTCAAGCTTGATTGGGAAAATCTGACAATTTGGGGTAGCTTGACTTGAACTGAGAACCTTCTTTGAAGTCGTTTATAATTACACAAGTTTACGTAAAGTCAAATAAAATAAATAACATTAATCAAGACTTTACAGTCTAACTTGATCTTAGTAAGCCACATTCTAAAAAACCATAATAAAATTTACCTCTGATTTTACATCACTGTCAAAATGACAAACACCTTTACTATCGTTAAAAATAAGTTTGCTATTGGGTTGCTGCCACTAACAAATCTGTCAAAATCACAGTGGTCTTTATTTCTCTTAAAATAAAGTTGATATTTGGTTGTTGTTGTTAGAGTTAATATAATTATGTGCAGTAGTATATTCTGTGGCTATGATTAAAATACTTGATTAGGGCCAATCGCGCGTGAATACTAAATTGTGTGGCCAGTGACCAGTCACAGAGGATTTTTCATAATAAGCGAAGATCATACTGTTCTTAAGTAAAGTAACTAAAATGCAAAATACTGAGTTGTTTATTTCTAAGTCTTTTTTTATCTTGAGGCTCAATTAATATAGAATTTAACACGTTAAGAGTTTTGTTAATTAAAATATTAAATAATTAAAGTTTTTACAAAATTGTATTCACTTCTACTGCTTAAGTTATATAGTTAATAAATAAGACTTAATTAATATTTAAAAAATCAGACCAAGGGTGGAAGAGGTAACTTCTATATCAGTTATGCAGTAAGTTTACGTATAATAAAAATACCATCTTTTGGTGACTATGTAGCATTGCACTTTCCATACTTTACTTCAACAGTCAGTGATTTTTTGTTTGATAATCGTTAATTATTTGGTTCATAACTCTTCCGAAATTAATCGAAGAACTGGAGATGTATTTTGAATGTCAAATTACAATATTTCGTTTTCATGTGTACCCAGACATTTGTGCATATTAGATACTACCTCCAAAAATATACAATCACCTCAATGACACTTGCTTGGGCTCAAATGTACACCTGGTACCATCTTCGTCTGATCCCGCACAAGCTCCAAGAGTAGTAATCGTAGAAATCGTAATTATCTGAGGAAAATAATACTAAAACCATGTTAATATAAAAGGCAGTTGAAAGTGTGCTTGCCGTAGGCAATAATGTTGCCTTGCGATTCAAAGAGAGACTATATTGTACTATTATTATACAAATTCTTGACACATTTTAGTTTATTAAAATATGTTATAGTACAAACCCCCAGTTATTATTCAGTATGAACATAACAAGGTTAGCTGAAGGTTGAAGTATGTAGATAAAAACTCAGCTATGTAAACACATAGATGAGTTTCTATTTGACTATTTATTTAAACTAAAAAGTCGATACGAAACAGAAAAAATCTCTTTGAACTCAAAACATTACCATTGCCAGTGGCATCAAAACAAATGCAATTAATAAAAAGTTATAGAAAAAGAAAAAAAAAAACAAGTTACTCACATAACACGCAACACCCGACGTCAACACGTAAAGCGTTATGCTTTGCTTCTGAGTCGAGATGGGCGGTTGACAGCATTTATATCGGCGAGATATCAATCTGCGCCTGCGTCACCAGAACAGTCAACTTTTGTAAAAAGGTTATCGGAGTAATATAGTGATTTACTGTTGCGTATGCTGCCATTGCACAGTTAACCGTTTAGAAGTTAGATAATGATGAAATTTATTTATTCTCATCAGACAAATTCTTGCCGCCGAGCGATTCGTCGTTTTTGGCCATGGAGTGCAATGTCCTTCTGGTGCAGCATCGTTGGTCGTGCTGTTGGGTTTAACATTGCATCACCTTGCTCAAGTGCCGTCTTCTTTCACTCAGTTTTTTTGAAGAAATAGGCTCCTAATAATCTAGCGCGCTTTACCATCACCGATTGCATCTCTGGTTACCATCAGGTGGCATTGCGGTCAAGCACTATTTTATAATTATAAAAGTAAGCTAATTATACAAATGCAATTAATTATATTGTCCAGTCACGGGTTTAAGAGGGATGCGCTACGTAACTGCCATTGAAATTTCTTACATTTTTCGGGTTCCGTTGATAAAAGGTTAAATCGTGACCCTATGATAAAGATTCCACTATCTGTCGGCCTGTTTATCTATGGTCATGCTGTATTTCAATGTTCAATAATTTATTGCATTCCATAATGTGTACATAATAGTTGGTATGTATATTAAAATATGGAATCAATTACGGACCCTGTCGGGAACAGCATTTCATAAATATGATAGCTCGACGGTTTAAATTTTCAAAGATAAAGTATTTCTCTTGCCGCCTTAAAAGCAAATACTATGTTACTACATACACAGTTTTTTGTTTGTGTATGTAGTGGTATGAAACTTTTCGTGAACACACACAGTCCGGCTCACGCTTGTGGTTTTTTTTTCAATTTGCAGGTCAGTGTCAGATTATTATTGTTGAAAAAAAAAAAAACGTGAGCGTCACAAGTGCTGGTGTAGTAACTATATATTCGGGGTTTTTGGCGGGAAAGTCAAGCTGAGTGTCACGCTTGTTTTTTATTGGACTTTTAAAATTATTTATAGTGTTGTTTACTAAATAAAAGTCCGCGATTTATGTAGTAAAAAGTGCATTTACGAGTAGTAAATAGTTCATAAGAATAGTAAAATATCGCAGCATAGTGGCCACATCATGAGTTTGCCCCCAAACCTCACTAGTAAGACGGGCCACGCCGCCGTCTTTTTCGACATGAAATGAATAATTCATAATTACGTGACATTGGCTAAATGCACAAACCGTGCCAAGCCAAAAAATAAATAAATAAATAAATTATATATTCCTAATCCTATGTCATGTAATACCAATCAATAGGAATATAAAGAAAAAGTTATTTTAGTTCACGCGAAATCAGAAGTGGTCAGTTAAATACTTACATACATCAGGCGCTGACTACATGACTTTTTTTTAAACAAAAACCGTTGCCCTACACTAGTTATTTTTCCTGTATCGTGGTTGCGTTTACAAACATTTAAACTCACACAGACAAACAGCTAGATCCGAAACAACTATTTGTAATTCATACAAATTTGTGTTCCGCAGCGCAGCAGACGATCGCACAGCCACTACACCAACCGTGTCGTCGTATATTTATATCTTCGGTCCTGAAATTAAATTTCGTTTAGTTTATGAACAAGGCAATTGGAAATTACATATATTCAACCTCTATTTTAGTTATATGGGAAATCATCAAATTACCTCTCCAGCGGAGAGGGAGGGGGAATCTCAGTGCCATCACCCTTCTAGCCGCCACAGAATACGCCCTGGTCGGGAGACAACTTCGAGCTCCCGGCCACCGTAGGCGCGGGCCTGCGGGCGGTGAGCAGTGGGCAGCTCGCCGCCCAGTGAGGACCAAGGACCAGGCCCGAGTCGACGGCGCGTCGTGTTTCACGCGCGTCTCAAAGAGATGTCAGCACATCGTGACGGGGTCCACGAAGACGGATGCTTCCTGAGTCAGCGTTGCGGGTTGTTTAAAAAAGAAACCGTGGTTCTGGCGCACAGGTAAGTAAAGAAATACGGGTCGGTTTTAGTCAGTAAAACTCTGACACGCCCTCCCGCTTCACCCTGAGCGGGAGAGGTCATTTGATGATTTCCCATGTACAATAAAAAGACCTACAGCTTATAAGTCGCGCTACAACTGGGCCACCTTAACTGCAATCCCGCTTGATGGTAAGCAGTAATGCAATCGTTGATGGTAAAGTGCGCTAGTTTATTAAGAGCCTATTCACTCAAAAAAAACTGAGTGAATACGAAGGAAGACGGCAGTTGAGCGAGGGGATGTAACGTTACACCCAACAGCACGACCAACGATGCTGAGCCAGAGAGAGATTGATCTGGAGACCCTCCACGACCAACCTCACGACACAACAACATATGGCGCTTCGTATCCGGCACACATCGCAACACAACTACTCAGACCCGTCTTCCATACGGCTTCACCAAACATCATACCGGAACGCGACAAATCGCTTGGCGGCAAGACTTTGTCTGGTGGGTGGTAACTTCTGTCGGCAGCCGATATTATGGCTTACCACCGAGTAATGTCAACAGTGCCAGTCAATCTGAAATCAGTTTAATTTTGTTTGAGATAAAGTTGATATTTATTTGAATTGAAATACGGTGGTAGTGTGCAACGCTGTGGACTTTTACTGTAGATATCATTCTTATCTTCACATTTGTTCATCTGTCAATAGATTCCATTTGCCAATGGATAACAAAGACAATTGAAATGGATTGATTTTACTTGATAATCGTCTTTGTTATGATAAGTATGACATAATCTATATTTGAAATCATAAATACAAGCAAGTCACTGGAGTTATGTAATCGACCTAGGTCGGTGACTATGATGCGTTAAAACCAACATTATTCCACTATCAGACAGAGATGAGACTATACAGAATGAATAGTGCTATCCCATTTTAACAACGGAACCATGATGGTTACGTTTACTATGATGGTACACATTATAGTAGAGCAACAGGACTTTACTGGTATCTAATAACTTTTTCTTTTTTAATTATAAACTAATGCTTGACCGCACACTCGCCTGGCAACAAGCAGTGATGCAATCGTTGATGGTAAACGCTAGTTTATTAAGAGCCTATTCACTCTAGTCTTGAAGACACCTGAATTATAGTGTGACGGAAACACCGCCGCTGGCAAATTGTTCCAGTCCCACGATGTACGCGGTATAAAAGAGGAGGCGAAATGCTTCGTCCGGATCGTAGTGGTGTTAGCAACTTAAGGGCCTTACTCTCATTTAGTAGCGTAAAATGGTCACTTTAAGAAGCTAATTTCTAATTAACGGCTTAGTTTTGAGATTTGAAAAAAATATATCTTGTCTATTGATTCATGTACAACATTTACTAAAGATAATTTTTTCGTAGGATTTTGCCTTTTGCCTTAAAAAAATATTTACCAAAACGCTATTTTTGGCTAATATTCGTTATTACTTCTAAACGGCATTGATGTGTGGAAATATTTTTACACTGAAAAATTCGTGGTTAGAAGTACTACACATATGTCAGAGCGTATTTAAATCCATCAACATTTGCCAAGAAAATATCCTTATTTTGAAACATAGGTTTAGAGGTGCTCTGCGCGGGCGCGGGCGGCAGTCGTGCGTTAGCATTCAGACGGGAGGGTTGTGTCGCTTGCTGCTCTGCTCCGGCTATCGCCGACTACGCGTGGTTGTCTGTGTGAGTGCAAATATTTACGAGCGAATCGTGTCAGTGTACGTATGAACGTACACTGACACGATTCGCACCAGACGCATCTTCAATTCTCATTTGCGAGCTAATCTATGAAGATTAGCTCGCAAATGAGAATTGAAGATGCGTCTGGTGGCGTAAGTATCTATCTACCTATACTCTTGTATTTATACCTACATATTACTGTATTTTTCTTTATAATTACTATTAGCTTTTGAACCATTTTTCTTTTACAATTGAAGTTAAACAATTACGAATTGTTCCAGGAAATCTAGAAAGAAATCTTTAGACTTGAAAGGCAATAATCCGACTAACTACATCCGCTGATAATATAGAAGACTCTATTCAGGTAAGTAAACACTCGCACTTAGATTATAATTTATAGGTTTGTAAGGAGATTTAAAAATAAAAATCTTATTAGAAATTTACGTAACTTGAAAATGTGATTTTTTGTTTATGGTGATATAAACCAAAAATTAGGACTCAATTAAAGGTTTTGGTGTAAAAACAGTTTTACAAAAAGTTTTGAGTTGATAGGACTTTTAGTTTTTGCGATATTAGCAAAAATGTGAAATAAAAACTCTTACTTGGATTATTTTAAATGATTCTTCCTGTAAATATTTTATTTCTATATGTAATTGTTTAAAGTAGCCGAAGCCGATGGACGCGGGCTGGCGGGCTTGGAATGTCACAGTTATCAGTAAATTTTTTTGACGTCCTCCGTGGCGCAGCGGTCAACACGCCTGCCTGCGACGTGGAGGCCGCGGGTTCGATTCCCGGCCAGGTCATGATGGAAAACGATCTTTTCCTGATTGGCCTGGGTCTTGGATGTTTATCTATATATGTATCTATTATAAATATAGTATCGTTGAGTTAGTATCCCATAACACAAGTCTCGAACTTACTTTGGGGCTAGCTCAATCTGTGTGATTTGTCCGTATATACAGTATGTTACGAAAACCCTGTCCGACCCGTGAAGGTGTTGTTAGGTATCGATAACTGATTCTACTAATGCATACAAAACCGGGCTTTACTTAAAAAAAAAATCCCCCTAAAAAAAATAAATATTATTTCGCAAAAGGAGGTAACTTATTAAATGTGCGTTGACCACCCTTCGCCTGCCGACCGCGGGGGGCGGGCGGCAGGACACGCGGCACGTGGCCGCATCGCTATTCGCTCATAATAATACCGGTGTTGTCACTTTTTAAAAATTACCAAATTTTGGGGAAATTGGAATTAATTCGTTGGAAAAAAAGATTATTTCAAAATTCATTTGTATTGGTACTATGATGAATACGTAAAATTTTATATTATATTTGGTCATGTGTTTACCTAACCTCTATTATCCTTATGGGTCGGACAGGGTTTTCGTAACATACTGTATACAGTATGTTAAGAAAACCCTGTCCGACCCGTAAGGATAATAAAGGTTAAGTAAACACATGACCAAATATGATATAAAATTTTACGTAATCATCATAGTACCAATACAAATGAATTTTGAAATAACTTCCCCGAAATTTGGTAATTTTTAAAAAAGTGACAACACCGGTATTATTATGAGCGAATAGCGACAGCGATGCGACCACGTGCCGCGTGCCCTGCCGCCCGCCGTCCGCGGAAGGGTGCTTAACGCATATTTATTAAGTTACCTCTTTTTGCAAAATAATATTTATTTTTTTAGGGGGATTTTTTTTTAAGTTAGCCTGGTTTTGTATGCATTAGTAGAATCAGTTATCGATACCTAACAACACCTTCACGGGTCGGACAGGGTTTTCTTAACATACTGTAGGATATATATATATATTTTCTGTTTTTCACAAATAATATTGTAATAACATTTTTCGACTTACAGAAAAGAAGAGAAAGAAACCAATCGACAGAACTTAAAAGTTTAATTTGCTTTTTAGGTCGAACAATAACGCAGTTGATTCTAGGTCAGACATCCATACAGAATGTCGTCAAGAAAATGATAATATTATATATCTCTATGTGCACAAAAAAAACGACGCAAGTTCCATCATCATCATTCAGGTAAAATTATGCCTGCATGTCCTACAACCTATATTTTTAGTTTACAAATATATCATATACCTGTAAAATTAATTTTTTGTTAATTCTTAATTAATTTTTCTTGATAAATTCTTCATTCCTTGACAAAAATCTCTAACAGTGTTGCCAGGGTTAATTAAAATGTATGTTATATCTTTTTTTAGCTCAAAATATCACCAAAACCTCAACAAATCTCAAGCTTGTTTCATCGAAGGGCGACGCATAATTAATATTGCTTACTTTTATTCAGAACTAAAGAAAATTTCCAAGCACGGAGAATTATAGACTGTGGTTTAGGATCTGTGGATATTGTTGGAGAACGACAAGTGGGACTACATTCCCTATTTATTTTTAAATGCCGTATGTGTATGGAAACATTTTGCACATCCTACAGAAATCAATATCAGCTGTGCAGTTGTAGGAACAATAGAAATAGACTGTGGCCATTCTCAACTGCAAGAAATTTCTGCAGCTTTAGATATGCCTATAATCTCGCATGTTATTTATTGGATCGAAGAATTAAAATTTACAGATTTTAAAATAACTCGTGTTTTATTTGAAACCTCATAACGACGAAGTACATTCAATCCGACGTCATTGACACAGTATAAATAGGGTACTATCTCTTTATGGAAAACGGCCGAAACTACGCGCTTTGTAATCTCAAGGCATCTATATAAAGCACGGTTAGCGCAGCGGTTAAGCTATTGACTGCTGCGCTGCGTGTCACGGGTTCGATTCCCGCGCGGAACAAATATTCAGAACATGTCCTACAAGTAGTTGTTCCGGGTCTGGCTGTTTGTGTCTGTGAATTTATATGTTTAAAAATGCACCCACGATAAAAGTAATTTCTAGTGTGGTTCAACGTTTTTTTTTAATAAAAATATCACAAAGTGCCTAGTGCGCGTTTGTTTTACGTTAACGCGATGAACTCGTTTATGTTATTCGCATTAGTAATTAATTCAAGGACACTGCAAAGACATGATACTCATATACTGAAAAGTAGTGAAAAAAAAAATTCAAATATGTTGAATCGATAGATATTACCATCTACCATTAATTTTTATGTTAATGTTATGATATATTATAATGTGTGGGTACTTGTTTTACAAATGTCTGTCAGTCTGCGATCGGCCATTAAACTGTGTAACGAGCACTCCTTGATTTTATTTAAACATTGATCAAGAATACTAAAAATATATTATAGTACGATATTACCATTTATCAATGCAAAATATACATTTATCGTCTTGCATCCATACCCCCGTCTGAAATCGTAGGCACAAATCGCGACCTACACGCGGCTTGTCTGCATCTCTGGATATTCTTTGATTGTCGTTTTAGTTTAGCGCGCCACCGCGCGCATTTTACGAATTCGGGAGTACGGCGTTTAGCTCCGCCCTCATGCACAAGGTCATTGAGGCTACTATAACCGTTAAGGGTGGAAATTCGCCGTACGACAGGTCGTCCGATGGTGGAACGGAGATGGGGGAATTAAATCATGCAATTCCCTCGCACACTCACCAAAATGCATTCTATAGAACACCGAAAGGCTGGCAACCGCCTGTTATTCGTCAAATGGGGAGATTATTGGTGAAATTAATGGTGAAGGCGAGTGCACTTTCTGTGAGAATGGGCTGCACCCGGCTGGATGGTAGCACCATACGATTAGGGTTCTGTGCCCAAAGAATAAACACGGAAGGTATTACTAAGACTCCCCTGTTCGCCAGTCTGTCACCAGACTGTATCGTATTATTGACTTTACCATTGCATCACCTCGCTCAACTGCCGTCTAACACGTCGTCGTGCACGTGTAACGATTGAATCACTGCTTACCATCAGGCGGGTTGGCAGTCAAGCACTAGTTTTTTATTACGTTTTTGAGTTTTTATTACGATTCTTTCCCTCTGACCGAGAGGATGCCTGTGCCTCAGGAGAAAAAAAAAAAAACATAGAAACTGTCATAATCTGCCCTCTATTCGGCGAACATATTTATGTCAAATGATTGCGACTAGTTGGGATCGTTTGGACCGAACAGACCAATGGGCGGTCCGAATGATCCCAACTGATGCCAACTAGTCGCAATCAATTGACAAAAATACGTTCGCCGATTAGGGGGCAGGCGTGAATCATGAATATATCATGCGTGATAGCTAGACAGTTGAAATTTTGACACTTGATATATATCAGTTGCCGCCATAACACCAATTACTAAAATCAGATTATGTTTTTTTTAAACATTGTGTAGATAACGGCGCGGAACCCTTCGACTTGCAATTGCCGGTTTTTTTTTGAATTATGCAATCAACACGTTTCTTGTATCCCCGAACCCCTTCATATATATTACTTTATTTTATTTTCTTTAGTGTCTATTTCAACGTCTATAGCATACTCTGTGAAAATTTCCAGCATTTATTTATTACGGATCAAAAGATACAACAGCCCTGTGACAGACAGACTATTAGCGGAGCCTTATTTATTTGGGGCCGGTTATTTGATCCGCTGTTAAATTCAACCAATTGTTAAAAATAGCAACTAATTTTGGCCCCGTTCAGGCACACTCTGTAGTGATCTCTCAGTTGGGGCTCACGCTCAGTGCGAGTGAAAACACGCAGCCGTGGATGAGACGGTCCCCGAAACCGCACCAGGGCTAGCCTCATCTCTGCCTGTGTCATCTCTGGGACGCTGATGGCGTTCTGCTCTGTATATAGACTAAAATTAGCTAAGAAAAAGCACTATTGTAATACTGCTTTTTTTTTAGCGTAAACATATCCAAAATGGCAAGTTAATGTCGTTTTATTTTATATATTTCTCTATTCATAAATAGTAGTAAGTATAAATATTGCATAGACAGAAACATACATATATTTTTGTGTAACCACTACACAGTAGCAGTACCACAAACGCGCATTGCCGCATACTGACGTCAGATCATGCATCTCGCAAACATAATTTACCGTGCAACTAGCATATTATCTGTATGCAATATGTAAAGAAAACCCTGTCCGATCCGTGAAGGTGTTGTTAGGTATCGATAACTGATTCTACCAATGCCCATAAAGCCGGGGTAAACTTAAAAAAAAATCCCCCTAAAAAAATAAATATTATTTCGCAAAAAGAGGTAACTTAATACATATGCGGTAGGCAATTCATGTGCGGGTGGGCGATTACGTCTACGATTTTTGAAAGTTCCCCTTGATTTCTCTGATCTTCCACCATCAAATCCTGATGTCCTTATCATGGGACCATCTTGGGAATGTCTTCTTTCCAACAGAAAAATAATTATCAAAATCGGTTCATAAACGACGAAGTTATCCGCGAACAAACATAAAAAAGCATATATACGGTCGAATTGAGTAACCTCCTCCTTTTTGAAGTCGGTTAAAATGGTGTTTTCATTTTTTTAAAAATTACCAAATTTTGGGGCAGTTGGAATTAATTCGCGGGAAAAAAAATATTATTTCAAAATTCATTAGTATTGTTACTATGATGATGATAATATAATACTCGTATTATATTTGGTCATTTGTTTATCTAACCTTTATTATCCTTATGGGTTGGACAGGGTTTTCTTTACATATTGCTATACTAGCTGCACTGTAAACTGTTTCCTCGGTGGTAGGCCATAAATAACATCGGCCGCCGACAGAAGTTACCACCCACCAGACAAAGCCTTGCCACCAAGCGATTTGTCGTGTTCCGGCATGATGTCTAGTGAAGCCGTATGGAGGACGGGTCTGAGCAGTTGTGTTGCAATGTGTGCCGGGTACGATGCGCCTAATGTTGTTGGGTCTTCAGATCAATCTCCCTTTGGCGCAGCATCGTTGGTCGTGTTGTTGGGTTTAACATTGCATCACCTCGCTCAATTGCCGTCTTCCTTCCTATTCGCTCAGTTTTTCTGAGTGAATAGGCTCTTAATAAACTAGCGCGCTTTACCATCAACGATCGCATCATTGCTTACCATCAGGCGGGATTGCGGTCAAGCGTTAGTTTATAATTATTAAAAAAAAAACTCTGCTTCCAAACAACAACCGTTGAGCAAGTGCCTGTCAGACTCGACACTCCTTTGATCGGAAGATCCTCCCTTTTCTACGAAAGTTGAGTGCATTTTACACCATGTTTCTCATACCTCCACAGCATAAAATTATTCTAGACATATAACTGTAGCAATATTGCATCTGTCATATTACAGCACAACTCACATTTTCCAATACACTTCGTATTGAAATTGTTCCTAACTCTCACGGAAAGGTAACATGTTCATGACAGATCAGATAAAAGCTAGCACACGTGACTGGAACGAAACAAAGCACTACAGTTACTTTATGCTTGGTATTCCGCAGGTGCACGCCTGCCGTGTATTGCTGGAATTTCGCGAAGTTTGTAATCGTGGGTAATCGATGCATAGGTCCTAAAAAGGTTTTATATATTGTGTAGTAGCATTTGGTATTACTGGCAATAAACGCTATTCTATATTTATTTAATAATTTTATTGTTTATAGAGTCGTCAGTATACATAAGATTTTTGGACATCTCCATGTCAAATTCGTTCGATCAATAGTAAAACTTACTACATAAATGGTACTTTTTTTTTTGTTTAATTATTCAAAGCCTGGAGCACAGGCGAAGAGTAGGCAGCCTGTCCGTGTTCTATAGGATGCATTTTGGAAAGAGTGCGAGGGCATGATTTAATTCCCCCATCTCCGTTCCATGATCGCACGACCCGTCGTACGGCGAGTTTCCACCCTTACGTTGTAGACACCACAACAATCCGAACGAAGCGTTTCGCTTCGTCTTTTATACCGCGTGCATCGAGGGACTGGAACAATTTTCCAGCAGCAGTGTTTCTATCGGACTACAATTTGAGTATCTTCAAGGCTAGAGTGAATAGGCTCTTAACAAACTAGCGCGCTTTACCATCGACTATTGCATCACTGCTTACCATCAGGCGGGATTGCGGTCAAGCACTAGTTTATAATTTATAAAAAAAACCCATCGTCTACGTTTTGGCGTCTTACGTTTACGTTTGCATTTTACGTTGGTGTCTACGTTTTGTTACAAACACAAAAAATCAATGAAAGGCAATGAAATTGTTTATCCTGAAAAAAGTGTTTCGGAAACCCCTTTAAACGTCACATAACAAAACAACTAGGTGGTCAATACAAACTCACGGGTCTCTTTTAAAGTTCAGACATAATCTTGGTTAGATAGAATATAACTATATTGATCAAATATAATTAGTTAAGATAGTCAGAAAATCAGCTGAAAACCGTATGCGAGAACAAGTTTCCATGACCCCAAAAAACAGACGAATACTCTGACAGAATCGGAGCCCCTTTGAAGACAGTAAACACGGGAGTTGATAATACGTGCGCTATCGCTTCTTCACAATAATCAAACCTAATTCGGAATTCATGGGCACATCCGACTGTTATATGTATTGCTCGGCTGTGTGTATTGCTCGGCTGTGTGTATTGCTCGACTGCTCGATATTTCGCGTCACGCCCGCAATATGTGTCGCGGGACTTAAGTTCTGTGCCCACTGGTGGTTGAGTTCGCTGTCAGTTTTTGGGGTGGGCTGAATTTGTAAGTTGTTTTTTTTTTGTAGTTTTTAGAGACCTTGATAAAAGAGCTGCAGTATGTAGTTTATGATATGTATTGCTACTATGCCTGTAAGTCAGTAGCATTTTTGTAAGAATTCTTTTGACTGGGGCACTATTGATGATCTATCTATGTTAGTTCTATAGTTCATTTATAGTGTTTTTTGGCTTTGACAGCAGCCATCAAATAGCAACCTTATTTCAATGATAATAGAGATCATTGTGATATTGACAGTTTTGACAATGATACCAACATTATTGCTATAAGAGTAAAAAAAATGTTTCCAATTAAAGATCATTGTGATTTGACAGTGATGAAAAATCTGTGTTAAGATGCGGTTGCTTTTCCTTTTGAATACTTATTATTATTTACTTCACAAAAATATTTATAAACATTATTCGTATCGAATATGTTCAGCTTCAATGCTTCAGTGCGTATGTAACTCAAGACAACCTTGATCGAAGATCGTTGTGTCGTTGGCGGCGTACGGGACATTGAATATCCGCCACGTGTTTGGGTACCTATTACGTGAAATGCGTACGGCGATAGTCTACCATCTCTAGATATACGAACTACGGAAAATAGTCGTAAATTGTAGGTACGTATTTTTGTATGAAAAAATTGTATACATCTCGCGACGGTGCTATTGAAAGCTTGAGGTTTCGAAGATAGGTGCCCCGGGAAATAGGGTGTCATGTGTTAGGAATATATGACGCGGTTTTTAAAGGGAAGATACGAAAATTGTTTCTAGGCACACGTTTTTACTTCGGCGCCCCCACTCACTTGGGTTTATTGTTGATTCTGATGAAAATTCGAGAGGTTTTTGCGGAGAGGTATTTTTATACAACGATAAGTGTCGGGAAATTCTGAATTTAAGTAAGAATTCGGTCTGATCGTGTGGGCTCCGTTTTCAGTCCGATATAACAGGTTACTAGATGGAAAATCAGAAAAATACCAACAACTAGACACTGTTGCCCATGTTTTCGCAAGGTTTTGGTGTAGAAGGAGTAATTTTGCATAAGTACACTTATTGTATCAAACAATGCTCAGTTTTATTGCTCATTATTATAAATAATATGAGTATTTCCATAATTTATTTTATACATATCTATTTCGAAGAACCCTAGAACATCCTTTTGTACACAAAAATGAAAGTGCCTACTATTTTAATTGTAATTTTTGGTACCTTCAAAGCCAGGAGGTTAATAATTTGTAGATCAATGCTGTATAAACATGTTCGGAATTTTATGTTCAATCAAGCAATTTTTATGTAAATATGATTTTTGACATATTCAATCCCAAGTAGCAGCAGCTGAGAGGTTGACTTTCAATGTAAATGTAAAAAATGCTTAAGTCAACAACTGCCATGGTAATCGGTGTCCGTCAACAATAAATTTTGTATTGTGTCTGTTCTGTTGTCTGGCAAGTCCATATGTTACGATGATATTTCTCTTAATAAAATAGTACTATATCTATTGGGTATAAAATATTCGACATATGAATGATATCCTTAATATAAAGGATATAAATGAAAAATGCATCTATCAGCCCACACTGGGCCAGCGTGGTAGATTACGGCCCACTCCCTCTCACTAAGAGGAGTCCTGTGTCCCAACAGTGGGAACATTATAGGCTGATTATGTAACCGATTTTCCATCTCATTCCTTCTAAATTCTATAGAAAACTAAACCATCATAGTGCAGAGGCAAATCTCGTAATTTGAAGAACTTTCACAGTCTCAATCTGTAAAAAATAACTCCAATTTCCGCGTATTTTGACAAGTTTGCGATTTTGAATTACAAAAATTGACTTTCCGATTTTCTCAGAGAAAAAAAAAAGAAAATTATAAACAAAACTTCAACACAAAACAACGCAAAGCAATTTAAGATATCAAGCTACCTTCGTGGCAAGTATCACCTTCACACGAGGTGAAGCAATAAGTCAATTGTTGCAACATTCGCGTCACGTAGCTAATATTGTTTAGGGGATAATACTTTTACCTGGCCGGAATTATGTTGTGTCCCCCATCGAATTAACGGACGTCCGTCTGTTACCAGCCTTGGACGCTAATTGGGGTAAGTTTGGGAGCCCTCCGGTACGATGTGTTAGGTATTGGTTATATGCATTTACGGTTTCTTCACTTTCTGACATGTAATGAATTTTTTTTTGTAACAACTTAAACGTGCATTTTTAAAATAATTATTAAAAAATAAATACAAAAGGTATAGTTATAATAAAACTAAGCAATTATTAAGTGATAACTGAAGTTTATTTTTTAAAAATAACATCATCTAAATGATGACCCTCTCTACGTTGGCACTCCTCTAACCGCAAACGGAAATTACCGAAAACTTTCTTAAGTAGTGCTGGTGTGATTGCTGCCATTTCACCACGAATATTCTCCTTGAGCTGACTGATGTTTCTCGGATTATTGGTTTAGACTTTGTGTTTGAGGTATCCCCACAAAAAAAAAGTCAGGAGGCGTCAAGTCTGGACTGCGCGGAGGCCATGGGATATAACCTCTTTTCGAAATCAGTTTGCCAGGGAACATCTGCTTCACAACCGCCATGGAGTCATTTGATGTGTGACTGGTAGCTCCGTCTTGTTGGAACCAAGTCCTAGAGTTCTTTATTTTTGAATTTTCAAGTTCTGGGGCCAAAAAACCTTCCAACATCGCAACATAGCGTTCGGTATTAACAGTGATGTTTTGCCCCCGTGCGTTTTCAAAAAAATAAGGACCAATTATTCCTTTGGCAGAGATTGCGGCCCAAACTGTCACTTTAGGGCTATGTAACGGTTTTTGATGTTTGAGTCTGGGATTCTCACTATTCCAATAACGACAATTTTGGCGGTTTACGAACCCATTCATATGAAAATGTGCCTCATCAGAGAAAAGGATGTTTTCAAAATTTGAAAACCGATTGAGCATTTCATTAGCAAATGTGAGCCGTGCTATGAAGTCAGAGTCTTTCAATTCTTGAGTTAATTGCAGCTTGTATGGATGCAATTTAAGATCCAAGTTTAAAATTCGTTGCAAACTTCGTCGCGATATGTTTAGGACAGACGATCTCTTGCGAGTAGACATTTGTGGATCTTCTCGTACCGACTGCTTAACACTCTCAATATTGTCTTCGGTCCTAGATGTGCGTGGACGTCCTTTTGCGTGTGGTTTAAACGTAAAGCCAGTCTCTTCAAACCGCTTTATCCAGATTTTAATTAAATTAGCACTCGGAGCCTCCCTAATTTGCCGTACACCATACTCAAAACAAAATAGTCGCCTGACAACTACGTACGAACGAGAGTTTTCGTAAAATGCGCGCACGCAAAATGCGCGACGCTTCCCGTCGAAGTGACTCATAGTGACTAAAACTTCATGAACCGCGCTACCCAACGATATCGGTCTCCCCTCGCCCATGCCCCTTCTACCCCGCCAAAAAAAATGATGCAATAAGCACGTTCTATTGCGCCACCCTGTATATATATATATGTAACTTACGTTACTTATTTTTAGTTTCAAGTTAAATTACTGTTTTTACACACAATTCCATTTTTACATCTTTTTATTAGCTTCACTTGTATGTTTGCTTGCTTATTTGTTTGTCCGTCTCTAACTCAAATTTTTTTCAACCTTACCTTACAATAATTTGTGCAGGCAAAGTTTTTTTAGTTTAGATCTAGATTTAGTTTTAGATTTAGTTACTTGGGTAATGCATCAATACGAATTTTAGCACTTGCTATTCTGTCTGTTGGAGATTAAGAAAAGTTTGGTAAAAACAAATGAGCGCACCACTTAAGCGTTCGTGTTATCCGTATATTCTTTAAAAAACCGACCAAATGCATGTCGGACTCACGCACAAAGGAATCGCTACCATTGATTTATGGAATTAAAGGATTTAGGTTATTTGTATGAAAGATTACGCGGTAATAAGCGGTTTACGATTTACGAGGTATTAAAAAAAACTACTTACTAGATCTCGTTTGAAACAATTTTCGTAGTTTTATGTACATCATATGTTTTTTTTAGATTTTTCATTTTCTTATTTTAGAAGTTAGATTGGGGGCCAACTTTTTTCCACTTTGGAAGCGTCTGTCACGCAAACTATTCGGTTTAGAAAAAAAATATTTTAGAAACCTCGATATCATTTTTGAAGACCTATCTATAGGTATCCCACACGTAAGTATTGGATGAAAAAATAAATTTCGAGTTTCAGTTCTAAGTATGGGGAGCCGCCAATATTTATTATTATTATTTTTTTTTGCATCAAAATCTTAATGCGGTTCACAGAACACATCTAACTACCAAGTTTCAACAGTATAACTCTTACAGTTTCGGAAAAAAATGACTGTGACATACGGACGGACAGACGGACAGAGAGACATGACGAATCTATAAGGGTTCAGTATTTTGCCATTTGGCTACGGAATCCTAAAAAGAATATCGAACTAAAAAGTTGAAAATAAAATAGTTTAAAAAACTAAAAAAATATGCTTTTAAAGAATATCAAACTAAAACGTTAAAAATAATTTAAAAAATTAATTTATGACAATAGTTTATAAACAATACCAGTATAAATGAGAAAAAAGTTATTTTTAACTTTTTAGTTTGATATTCTTTAAAAGCATGTTTTTTTATTTTTTATACTATATTTTTTTAGGCATGCGGACCTATAACTGATTGTTACACTTTTCTGTCACCTTTTCAACAAAAGTTTAAATAATTGGGTTGTGTCCTAAAAATAATTTAATGTCCATCATAATCATCATCATCACTAAATCTATCATTTATAAAAAATATTGAACACCTAATTTTTATTTTTTCTTTTATTCAAATACTTAGGAAGATATATTGATTTGAAAAGTCGCCTGACGTTAGACAAAATATACCACGGCGTGACGTAATTAGTCCCCAATCCGTGACTTTAATACGCTATATCTCAGTAGTTAAAAAACTCTTAATTTTTTTATTATCTATAAGACGGACTTATTATTTTTTTGATTTTCATACCTTGGATACATCCCTATTGATGGTGGACTAAAATAAATAAAATAAAACTAAAGGTCCATTGTCGTCTTCATTTTTACTATAAGTTTTGAAATTTCGAATGTCTCTATTCTGTAAAAAAACTTACGTGAACTATCAATATCTAGCATAAACAGTGCGAGTCTGTAACGAACACTTGGGTGAACTGTGTGGCTACGATGAGTTTTCATTACGAGACTCGATCATTCGCATCGACCGCGTTTGGCGCTCTCATTGGTTGAGAGTTCTATCTTGAAACGGGCCAATGGATGAGTCAAACGCGGTCGATATCGATGATCGAGTCTTCTAATGAAAACTCATGGTAGCCACACTGAGCGTGGATTGAGCTGTCATTCCAACAAATGCTAGTGATTGACACTATGGAGAGTTCTCTGCACGTTCGGAGTTTATCCGCGCGATCGAATCAGAAATGAGGAGATCCGCAGAAGAACCAAAGTCACCGAAATAGCTCTTTGAGTCGCTAAAATTAAGTGGCAGTTGACGGGGCACATTTCTTGTAGAACCGATGGCCGATGGGTCACTAAGGTTCTGGAGCGGCGGCCATGTACTGGAAGACGCAGCGTAGGGAGGCCCCCAACAAGATAGACCGATGACCTGGTGAAGATCGCGGGAAGCCGATGGATGCAGACAGCACTAGACCGGTCATCGTGGAAAGCCTTGGGGGAGGCCTTTCTCCAGCAGTGGACCTTTATAGGCTGAGAAAAAGAAAAAGAAGATGATTCTATGGATCGAAACTATTGACAGTTCACTTCAAAATCAATCTAAATGTTTACCGACACTTTTTAATGAGATTTTGACAGAATCGATCGGTGCATTTTAAAATATGTCATCGGACGACCCGTCGTACGGAGAGTGTCCACCCTTACGTTGTTGACACCACTACTATCCGGACGAAGCGTTTGACCTCGCCTTTAATACCGCGTACATCGAGAGACTGGAACAATTTCCCAGCGGCGGTATTTCCGTCGGACTACAATTTAAGTGTCTTCAAGGCTAGAGTGAAGAGGCTCTTAATAAACAAGTCCGCTTTACCATTAAAGATTGCATCACTGCTTACCGTTAGGCGGGATCAAGTACTAGTTTATAATATGTAAGAAAAAAATGTTACTCTTGTTACATTTTTTTATTTATTTGGTAGAGTTTTTTAGAAAAATAAGTGTTCAGGGTAGCACCAACTTTTTTTTGGTAAACTTTATATCAAGTTTCATGAATGTTGGTTTGAATTAATTACATGAAAGGTATATAAGTAAATAAAATAAATTAAAAATCAAAAAATTAAATTAAAAATCTTCTCAATATAACAACTGATTCGAGATGTTGTTGGGGCTGCAGCGCTCTTATACTCGTATTGCGTCCAATATGTTTGGATTTGCGCATACCGAAAATTTTTATGCGACTGTCTTAATCTCTGCTAGTAACCTAACCTAATCTTTTTTTGTTCTGTACGGGAAATCATCAAATGAGCTCTGTCGCTCTGGGCGGAGTGGAAGGGTCAGACTTTTACTGACTAAAACCCACCCGTGTTTCATCACTTACCAGGCCAGGGCTAACTTTCAATACATAATTACACTCAAATACACGTACATACCTGCATACTTATGTGTTATGTGTCCTCCCTTGCACCAAACTCTTGGGCCGTTTTTATACATGACTAGCCCTCTTCGGTGGCCCAACAGTGTCTCCTAAGAGTGAGGAAGATACAGGATTGCTTAGTTTAAGAGTCTAGGTGATATGATCTTTATAGGTTCGTGTAGTTATTTCATGTTATATTGTACATTTGCTCCTATGTAGCATGAATCATGTGTGTATGTCATAATAAATAGATGTGAATTTTACAGTAAGATTAAATCTTGTCATTAGATTTAATCTTACTGTAAAATTCACATTTCCACTCTCTAAAGATTCCTGTTTACTTCCAATCAGAAACGTCACAGAAAATCCTTATTTAGTTCACAAACAACAGATTTCCATCAGATCGACGAATTCAAAATCAAATTTCTCTCAGTCCGTACCAATTATAGCAAACACAAGATCTTCTGATTTAATTACGGAGCACCTTTAAATGGATCTCCCCGTTATTTGCCTAACCCGGGAACGTAGTACCCTTCGAATTAGTATTCTGTTCACTCTCTTCTGTTACGGCGGTAAACAATACGACACTCGCCTGTTCTGCTCAATAATGTTTAATTTATTGGCGCTGTTTTGGATTTTAAATTGGCTGGTTATGATTTGCTTGTGATCGTGACGTTTTGCTGAGAAAATGATGCAAGATGGGATTTATTTCAACATTTCACACAAAAAGGTATAAAGGCGGATTTAATGCCAACCAACCAAGGGTGTGTGGGATCAGTCGTGGTGGCCTAGTGGTTAAAACACAAGCCTCTCAAGTATGAATGCGCGGGTTCGATTCCAGGTCAGGCATCTACCAATGTGACTATTCTAAAGTTATATGTACTTTCTAAGTATATCTTGGACACCAATGACTGAAGGTGAAGGAAAACATCTTGAGGAAACCTGGACTTTATAAGTCTGAAATCGCCAAGCCGCATTGAGCAAGCGTGGTGATTACGCTCAATCCTTCTTTGTATGAGAGGAGACCTGTGCCCAGCAGTGGAACGATAATAAGGTTGTGGATAATGATGGTGAACCAAGGGTGTTGGAAGAGATTAGACGGCAGGTGCTTTGGTCGAAAGAGAAAATGTAAATATAAATGATAAATAAACTCGTAGATATGTATTACTAGCGACCCACTCCGGCTACGCACGGGTGCAATGCTGATATTAAATACACTACAGAAAAACTGTGAATGTTGTATAAAAAACATAGCGGCCCGCCTCTCTCGCCGTGTACCGCCGGCGCCGTAAACGCGATGCCCCGAAATTTTTAAATCTGTAATATCTTCGAAAATGTTCATTTAAATCATATGCTGTAAATAGCGATATAGATCTATATTAAATCAATAATGTATTTAAGGTATTAAATTGGATAAGGATTAATGCTGTATTGGTTAAAATCGCTTCGAAAATTAGCCGGTATTTGTTGTAAAAAATAAACGACAAAAAACTATTATTGTGGGATATCCATAACAGGCAGATGTATAACATCGCGGGCTTTTTTGTAGACCTTCTCAATGTGTACAATATTTAGTACATTATTTTGATAAGTCTCATAGGGTTCAGCCTGCGTTTCATTGCAAACGCGGAAAAAATGCAATTATTTACGACATCACATTAGAAACCTCAAAAATAATAGTATTTCTCCACAATTGAGTGGATGTTATTATACATATAAACCTTCCTCTTTAATCACTCTATCTATTTCAAAAAACCGCATCAAAATCTGTTGCGTAGTTTTAAAGAATTAATCATACAAAGGGACATAGGGAAAGAGAATATGACTTTGTTTTATAATAAGCAGTGATGTAGTGATTATTATAATCATTATCTGCATTGCTTGCTAGTTGATCATAGAGATAATATCAGAATCAAAAGTCATTTGTTCAGATTAGGCTGAGAATCAGCACTTCTTGAACGTCAATATTACATAAGTCCCCCGAAACGCCCACCAATCGACACTTCCTAGTGCTTTCGCTGGGAAGAAGAAGTGGCGAACAAACTCCCCAGCAGCACAGCTGTCTGTTCATTAAAAAATATATGACTTTATACAATACTATGTAGATACAGTAATGAACACAAGAGAAAACAAGAACAATGAATTTGTTTATCATACACCAGCTAGCCACGCCCAAAATACCAGTAACGCAAAATATCATTGCTAATGATCACGTACAATTATTAAAATTTTATGAATCCATCCCGAAAATTAGGTGTTCTAGATCTCGACATCTATGGCCCTTTTTATGTTTATAGCTAACGTGAACGGACTATAATTATTAGATGGGTATGTTTAACTTAAAAATAAAGATTGAAAAAATACACAAAAACCGACTAAGTTGCGACCCGCACGAAGGGTTCCGTACTTACCAATAAAAGCGTATATATATTTTATTCGTTTTTTGTCATTATTAATGTGGTGGCAACGTTAAAGTGACAACAGAAATACATTATGTCTGAAGATTTCTACTTTCTAGCTATGAGTTTTAGCTTGATGGCACAAATAGGTAATGAGGTCTTAGTAATTTTATCCTTTGGGGACGGAACGCCAAAACCGAATCGATGGCAGAATTTAAAAAAAAAAACAGAAATAAAATACAGTTAACACTAGTTCAAGGTTTAAAAACGGAACACCGAATCACAGCAGCAGTTATCTGTCAATCCACCATATTGATGCTGATGTTGCTATATTTATACTTTTTTTTGTAAGGCGAATACTGGCCGTATTTTCACAATGTAGATTGCCGATTTAATAAACAAAGAAAATAGCACGTTTTCGATTTCAGATATAATATTTCTCGGTACAAATATTAGTTGAGAGTGTTGGTACTTTAGTTTGATGTAAGGGGGCGAAGTATGGATTTAGTAAGTAAACATGTTTTGAAGTGTTTTAAATCCAGGGAGCTTCAGTAATTCTTTAAGTAAGCTTATGTTTGGGCTCACAACACATCTGTCACTGATTAATGATGATACACTGAAATGCATATCGTTTTTATAACATTTATTTAAATTTCTACATTTATTTAATTTGTAGCTTATCTAATAAATTTAAATTAGTCTAATGAATTGATTGTTTTTAGTAATTTTTAAAGATATAATTTGGAAAAGAAGCATATTTATTCATATATTTAAATGTGATATTGTTTGTTTTAGTTTAATCAGTTTTTTAATAATAATATCCATTTATTTCAGGCATCAAGGCCCATATAAACATACACAATACTATAACAGAAAAACATAACAACTACTGTATAATACTATAAATACATATAACATTTTTTTTTAAATTGTAAACTAGCGCTTGACCGTAATCGCGCCTGATGGTAAGCTGATACGATCGTTGATGGTAAAGCGCGCTAGTTTATTAAGAGCCTATTCACTCAGAAAAACTGAGCGAATAGGAAGGAAGACGGCAGTTGAGCGAGGTGATGCAATGTTAAACCCAACAACACGACCAACGATGCCGGGCCAAAGGAAGATTGATCAGAAGACCCTCCACGACCAAACTCCCAACACAACAACATTAGGCGCATCGTACCCGGCACACATCGCAACACAACTGCTCAGACCCGTCCTCCGTACGGCTTCACCAGAAATCATGCCGGGACACGACAAATCGCTTGGCGGCAAGGCTTTGTCTGGTGGGTGGTAATATCTGCCGGCGCGGCGGCGGCCGATCTTATGGCCTACCATCGAGAAAACATTATTAATAATACTATACGAATTGTCGGCGTCGTGTTTCGCTGACTGGTGTCATGTAGCTGGCCAGGAAGCCGTAGGTACACAAAACGTTTCGGCCAGAAATCATCTTTGAGGAACCTCTTAAGATGATTTGTCGGAAGACGCACCACGAATGACTTGAAATTCTTGTTGTGACGCGGCTTCAATTTCTCGACCCTCAAAGTCCAGTTGGTCTTGACGCGTAGATATACCACGATCTCCTCAAACTTCGTGGAGTGGTGCAGTCTGTAGGCCTAGTATGAGTTTTCAAAACGAGCGCGTTGGGCGCTCTCATTGGTTGAGAGTTCTTGCGACCTTGAAGCGGGCCAATCGCTGAGTCAAACGCGCTCGATATCGACGAACGAGTTTCGTAATGAAAACTCATACTAGGCCTACTGGACACATAGAGCAGCGTCGTCGTCGTCGTACTGCTGGACGCAGCAGAATGTTAGGTCCTGTTGGACTCATACCGATTTTTTATTTACTTTATTTGTATTGAATCATGCTATATTTTATTTATATGCTCGACAGGGTGGCTCATGACAACTTTGTAACTTATGCGATAAAGATTTTAATGCCTGAAAACCAATGCGCTTTACCATCAACGACTGCATTGGTCAAGCACTACTCTATAACATTAAAAAGGCCACTTTGGTTCACAATAGGATAACATTATGAGTAATATTCTAAATCGTAAAATGATTACAAACTGACAATTCAATATAATAATATTATGTTAATATTATATCATTTAATATGTATTTATAGTATTTTAGGTTTTTATGTTAATATGTATTGTATATGTGTGTATGGGCCTTGATGCCTGTAATAAATTGATAAATAAATAAACAAATAAATTATGTATTATCGACCCGCCCCAGCATCGCACGGTGCAATGCTGATACTAATTATACTACAGAAAAACTGTGAACGTTGTACATACATATATGTATAAAAAATAGCGCCCAGCCGCTCGCGTCGTCCCGGCCGGTCGGTAGCGCCGCAAACGCTACGTATCGAAATTTTTAAATCTGTAATAATTATCTTCGAAAATATTCATTTAAATCATGTGCTGCAAAGGCCAATACAGCATTAATCCTTATCCAATTTAATACCTTAAATACATAATTGATTTAATATAGTTCTATATTAAATGAACAATTGGACAAGGATTAATGATGTATTAGTTAATATCGCTTCGAAAATTAGCCATTATTTGTCGTAAAAAGTAAATAACAAAAAAGTATTGTGGGATATCCATAAGAGATAGATATATACCACCTTGGAGTTTTCTGTAAACCTTTTCATGTGTACAATACTTACTGCATTATTTTGATAAATCTCGTAGGGTTCAGCCTGCGTTTCAATGCAAACGCAGAAAAAAAAAATACGATATCACATTAGAAACGACAGTATTTCTCCACTATTTAATGGATTCCTCTTTACTCACTCTATCTACAAAAAAAAAACCACATCAAAATCCGTTGCGTAGTTTTAAAGATTTAAGCATTATATACGGATATAGGGACAGAGAAAGCGACCTTGTTTTATATATACTACATACATATGTATATGTATGTTGTGATTATCTGATTGCAATTTATATCA
Organism: Sesamia inferens; assembly: GCA_037179545.1. Lineage (NCBI taxonomy): Eukaryota > Metazoa > Arthropoda > Insecta > Lepidoptera > Noctuidae > Sesamia > Sesamia inferens. Next base: position 28,521,755 of record CM073925.1, read on the forward strand.
CGCTTTTTTGTCATCTGTTTGACAGTTTTGATTACCGATAAAAATACGATTTTTATTTTTCTCATGCGGCAATATACACCAAATATAATATGCATAATTGAATTGAAGCTACGAAGTGTGCCCCGCCGTTTCGCGCGCGAAAATTTCGATCCTGTAGGAATATCGGGATAAAGACTGGTTATAAACCATCTGTGTGCCAAACTCACTTTCATATTTATAATATTCGTCAGGATTATGTGTTATCATTTTAAGAATGTGGAACGACGACCTGGTGAAGGTCGCGGGAAACTGCTGGAGGCCGGATGCAGGAGGCACAGGACCGGTCGTCCAGGAGGAGACGGGAGACCAATATCGAGCAGTGGACGTCTTTCGGCTGAAATAATTGTGATGATGATGATTTCACGAAAATTAGAGGAATCGCTAATGATCTGCTGAGAAATAAAAATAATTAATCGCTTTTTAAAGGTATTCTTCTAAAAGAGATTAAGAAGCGATTAAAGGCCACCTGAATCTTAAGGTGACCTTTATAGGCTCCTTGATATTATCACTATTAACTAATTTCTGATAATATCGGGTTGCTTGATAGAGCAAGAATGGTCACACATTGTACCGGTACCTACAAACGCCACAAATAAAGAACGCGTCATAATGACGTCACATTAATTCTACCGGACTGCGGAGTTTACCGTGTAATTAGCATACATAAAAAACTTCCCAACTTCAATCGTTGGGCAAGTGCCCGCCAGACATAACACCCCTCTGGACGGATGGTCCTACCTTTTCTATGACTTTTCTATGGATGACTGAACTTTACACCCTATCCCTCATGCCTCCACACCAGTGTACCCGAAAATGAGCGTCAGCGCAGACTTCGTGCAACATCTTCAGCGTGACGTCATCATCACCACTCCACAAGCGTTATCGGCGAGACACCCAGCCAGCCAGCACCCACGACTTCAACGGGTATCCTAACCACAAGCATGCAGCGACCGCGCATACCTGGACATGACTCTCAGCCTCATCAACACTCTCGGCACAATACACTGCAGTTTCGGACGGTCAATAAAAGCAGCCTTCTCTCCTGGTTGACGCAGCAGCCAGTCTCAACCCAGCGCTGTACGATATCCGACGCACTGGAGTATAACGCAGCGCCACCACCCCGTCTCACTGGAGAATCCGTAGACAATTCCGACTCACCGTGAACTATATGGCTACCGGTTCCCACTCACTGGAATCTCAGCTGACCTGGCAAGCATTGCTAGAAAGAATACTCACGCCTCACCTACAAACGCCACAAATGAACAATGCGTCATAGTAATGTCACACGAATACTATACTTCGCAAGCAGAGGTTACCGCGCAATTAGCATACCTACATAAAAAATTTCCCAATTTCAACCGTTGGGTAAGTGCCCGCCAGACATAACACCCATCTGGTCGGAGGATCCTCCCTTTTCTATGGAGGATGAGTGAACTTTACTCCCTGTTCCTCATGCCTCCACACCCATCTATTGACTGAACGCAAAAAACATGTGATCACGCACATTGACCTCTATTCTTCATATCGCTGGGACAACCATTATTCAAATTTTGTTGGCCAAAAGTTTGCTTCTTCCAAGGCGTTATCTTTGACAGCGCAAAGGTCACTGTGGCTGTATATTTTGGGACACAAAAATAATGTTAGGTGTTCGTTTTACATACATACACAAACCCGCGCCTTCTTACAATGGGTAATTACAGATTCTAAAATCATTTTTATGCATTTCGCCTCGTTTTTTATACCCCGGACATCGAGTGAATGGAACGGTTTTCCCGCGGCGGTTTTGCCGTCTGATAACAATATCAAGTGCCTTCAAACTAGTGCGTTTTATCATCCACGATTGCATCATTGCTTATCATTAGGCGGGATCGAAGTCAAGAGAGATTAAAAAAAAGATCATGTAAATTTAAAGTCAAACATCCATCTATATTAGTTTGAGAAATGCATAAATAAACGTGAAATACTGTACATACCTACATATCTATCAGTGGGTTATCTTATCGCGTCCAAACCACTGAACCGATCACTATGAATTGATTAGAGGGAAAGTATAGGCTACATTTCACCCCGAAATTTCCAAAAATAAACGCAGCCGCCCTGTCCCGTAAAGTTTCATAGCATTATGCTTGGCGACAGCCGTTTGAAAAGAAGGAAAGGAAATACGTTTATTTGCAGTAAAATTGACGCAAAATAGAACAAAATACACAAAAAAAAAAAAATGGTGACTGGAGGTGTGGCTGGTAGGTTTTTGTGTGGATGTGGCGTATATGTATATTCCACCAAATATTACTTTTTAGTATTTGTATAATATTCTTCTTCTTCTTCAGCCTATCTCCACTGCTGGACAAAAGCCTCCCCCAAGGCTTTCATTACATTGGGTATTTGCCGTAATCCCTACGCTTGGCAGGCGGGTTGGGGATCGCAGTAATTTGATATTCCACACGAGAAACGCTGCTCCCCGCTTCTCTAGTGAGAGTTCCCTTAGTCGCCTCTTACGACACCCACGGGAGGATATGGGATGGTACTATTCTAAGCCCGGTACCACACGGGGTGTCATGTTCACCGCAAATAAACCTGTAGCGGTTCAGCCGCCACACCAAACTCGTGCATCTTCGGGCATCATCGCCGCGGCTCGGGTCCGTTCGGTTTCGCAGCGCGCCAACACACTGGTCCATTGTTCGCCGCTGCGCAAGGCACTCCCGCGCTCGCTTGTTTACTCGCTAATTTTAATTTGCTCTGCCGCGATCATAATAGTAAGTACTTGTAAATTCTCATTTCACGCTTTAAAATTCTTCCGCCTAATTCTATTCAGTGTGCTATTCTATTCTTCCGCTATCCTAACTGTCATCTGTGGTGTTACAGTACTTTCTACCCTTCTGTGTTGATTGTGAACTCATAATATAAAATTATAATTGTTACTGAGAACCTTTGATTTTTATTTGTGGACGATACCTACAAACCTATTTACTTTTTAAAGTAATTGATGAAATACACACAAACAAAGTCACGGGCAACAGCTGGATCGTGCATAAAATCTGTAACTCTACAAGACATATTAGAGTTACTTCTGCGAAACATGTTGAGGCCTTGAGAATACGCACACATCTCACATTTGTATCACGTATTCAATATTTAGCCGAGATGTATTTTAAGATCAAAGGCCCACGCACGACTGTCTGCACTTGTCGAAATGAACGCCTTTTTCATATCAATTCTTATTCATACGAACGTTTGCTTTCAAAAAGTTAATGTGTGGGGTGGGGGTTGATGTTCTAATGTTATGCTTCGGATATTATGTATTAAAATTACTTGTTATTTTTTTTTTAATTATAAACTAGCGCTTGACCGCAATCCCGCTTGATGGTAAGCAGTGATGGAATCGTTGTTGGTAAAGCGCGATAGTTTATTAGGCCAATTCACAAAAAAAAACTAAGTGAATAGGAAGGAAGACGGCAGTTGAGCGGGGTGATGCAATGTTAAACCCAACAACACGACCAACGATGCTGCGCCAGAGGGAGCTTGATCTGGAGACCCTCCACGACCAAACTCCCGACACAACAACATTTGGCGCATCGTACCCGGCACACATCGCAACACAACTGCTCAGACCCGTCCTCCGTACGGCTTCACCAGACGCCATTTCATCATGCCGGAACACGACGAATCGCTTGACGGCAAGACTTTGCCTGGTGGGTGGTAAGTTTAAGAAAATTATCAACTCTACATTATTTGTAAATTTGTGTCCACCATATCTCTCACACAATTTGCAAAAAAACCCAATTGCTAAAAAAAACGTGACCTTATTACCAAGGTTCCGCTGTTTATCTGTTTCTCTATCACCAGGCTGCATCTCAAAAATCCTGACAGCTTGACAGTTGAAATTTTCACAGATAATGTATTTAGAAGAACTATTATAAATTCAAAATTATTCCTTGGAAAAGAACATGTTTCGCTGTAAAAATCAGCCTTAAAACTAACAAATCCGACTAATTATTAGCAAGCGTGGTGATTATGCTCAATCCTTCTCTGGGGACCTGTGCCAAGCAGACGATAAAAAGGTTGATGATGATGATGATGACTCGTAAAATGCAAGTATCACTATACAATAGAATAGAAAACTTGAATTTACTATATTAGCATCCTACCATGCAACGGCCAGACAATCCCTCACTCAATCACAGCTCCTTACAGGCACAAGCCAACTATCTAGTCCAAAATTAGTTTCAATTGCCGTGCAAAATCTTAGCATCCCAAGCGTATTTAATATACATATCTACATATGTACAAGCACAACTGACACAAGTAATATATCATATCAAATAAACGGATTTCAGGAGGTTGCCGAGTTCACGCGAATTAATTTCAGAGTACATTCGAATGTGTAGCTACGTAATGTTAGTTGTTATGCAACAATGTTAGTATTACGCTTGGCTGGAACGTGTTGCGTTTGTGAAGCCTACTGTGAATGAAGTTATTTGTTCAGGGATAGAGTTGTGTTTGTGTTATGTTATAAAGCAATTTATAACACATTTGCTCATAAAGGGTCTCTTATTTCATTAATTTTAATATTGTATTGTATGTCATTACACACTTCTGCGTTATTGTCGACCTCCGTGGCGCAGCAGTCAACACGCCTGCCTGCGACGTGGAGGCCTCGAGTTCGATTCCCGGCCAGGTCATGATGGAAAACGATCTTTTCCTGATTGGCCTGGGTCTTGGATGTATTATATTATTATATTATATATATGTATCTATTATAAAATATAGTATCGTTGAACGCGCTTATCTCAGGAATTACTGGTCCGATTTGAATAAAATAAAATTTTTGCGTTAAAAATAGAAATAAATCCAACTAAAAAAAATACAATATACTTTGTTGGTAACATTGGCTGTTTTTGTGCCTTGTGAACAAGTAAATAATAATGGGTGCTAATTAAACAGGTTTCTTTTTAATATCATGTATGGTGCCTTATAAATTACTAAGTCAGCCACAATTAACGAGCATCTAAATAATACTATCTTAGCCACTACTTACTACTTACTTACTTATCTTCTATGTAAACCACTCTAAATACAACTCAGCATAATGATTATTTTTTAGCATCTAAATTTGTAGCATGCATTGTAACGGTTAACTTCTAAAATACTAATAAATGACATCAAAAAATATATTTATTTAGCTTCTAACTTGTTAACTCAGTACGTTTCAAATGTGACTCATCCCTTAGTAATTAATCGTCAAAATTTTGCTAAAAATGTCATCAAATAGTCGATATATTGGCCACTAAATATTATAATCAGAAGCTATTGAGGAGAGGCAAAATACGATTTTATTTCCGAAAAATCAGGGAAGAATAAAGTATTTTTCTTTATTTTTTCTTTCTCTCTTTTATGGCTTCGCCCTGTTTGTGCATTTAGCCAATGTCACGTAATGAATTGTTCATGTCGAAAAAGACGGCCGCGTGACCCGTCTTACGATGGAGGTAAAGAGATAAAGATAAATTTATTTGCATAAACATGTGTGTACATACAAGAATATATGGTTTGAGACAAAGTCATGATGTGGCCACTATGCTGCAATATTTCACTGTTTTTTATGAATTATTTACTAATTGTACTTTTTGCTACATAAATCACGCACTTTTATTTATTAACAACACTATAAATAATTTTAAAAGTCCGATAAAAAATGAGCGTGACACTCAGCTTGACGTAAAGTATTTTTAGCTTGAATCTAACCACCTGTCAAAGTCGTTCTAGCTAATCATAAAAAAGAAACTAACCTAACCTAACCACCTTTTTTTGACGTGACAACGTCTATTAAATTGGTACGGCGTGGAGTCATTCTCGAAAACACCGTAACGGCCGAATCTGACGCCACACGGAGTCCACGCCTACTTTACCCCCACCCCTAGAGCGTGTGTCACACTCGTGCGCGAGGTCTATTACCATGTAATAGATGTTGTCACGTTCAAATATCGGCAGTAGACGGAGTTCTACAGACAACCAATTTTTTTAATATATATAAACTAGCTCTTGACCGTAATCCCGCCTGATGGTAAGCAGTGATGCGATCGTTGATGGTAAAGCGCGCTAGTTTATTAAGAGCCTATTCACTCAAAACTGAGCGAATAGGAAGGAAGACGGCAGTTGAGCAAGGTGATGCAATGTTAAACCCAACAACACGACCAACGATGCTGCGCCAAAGGGAGATTGATCTGAAGACCCTCCACGACCAAACTCCCAACACAACAACATTAGGCGCATCGTACCCGGCACACATCGCAACACAACTGCTCAGACCCGTCCTCCGTACGGCTTCACCAGACATCATGCCGGAACACGACAAATCGCTTGGCGGCAAGGCTTTGTCTGGTGGGTGGTAACTTTTGCCGGCGGCCGATGTTATGGCCTACCACCGAGAAAATCAAATAATCTTGTCAAATTAAGATATTGTATAGACAGTTTAGACGAGCTAATTTGACAGGTCTAAACCGACATTTTATCTTCTGTCCTTTTCATAATGCAATAGAAAGAAAAAGATGCACTGTACTTAAATTTAATTTAGTTTGTGAACTTGGAAATCGAGGCCATTTTCCCGTTGCTTTGTTATAAAATTAGAAGTTTAATCACGTGTCCAATAAATAATTTTGTGGCTCTACTTATAATTTCCCGATAATAATTATTACGTGTTAATTGCTTTCGCGGTTTTGTTTTTATTTGTTCAGTGTTTGAGTCTTGTCAGGCGGCGAGTCAATATACCAGCACCATAATTACGTAATGTGCTATTATTATTAGTTGGAATCATTTCGAAGCAAATTGCCAACTCATTGTTTCATTTGTTCGAAAATGAATCTGCTCAAAAACGTAAATAACACAATGAATGTTGTTGAACTGTCAAAATGAAATACATTGCTACGGAAAGTGTGTTACGCAATTACCCTGCAGGTCACTCAGAAAGAATTGCGACAAAAAGTTTTTATGTATGAGAAATTGGCCAGTTATAATTTATTTAAAAAATATGATAATTTATAACTAATAATAGGTACATTGCACAAACCGTGCGAAGCCAAGAGAAGAAGAAAAAAAAAAAGTATGTTCCAAAATCAAAACTTTCAAAAATGGATTTGCGTCGAGACCATTTTCGCGCTATGATTTTTAATGATTTCAAATGTCGCCTGAAACCACACGAATCGTACGATAGACTTCAAATGGCATTCATGAATGATGGCCCTTCTTCGGCAATCGGTGGTATAATGAATTTAAGCGCGGTCGACAAACTTTGGGGGATGAAGATAGAAGTGGTCGCCTTAGAAGGCTGTTAAAGAAGAAAACGTGCTAGCAGTGAAAAGTTTGACCCAAGACAATAAGATAAGATAAGATATTTTATTTGCTTAAAACATGGTATACAAGGTGATATAAAAAATATTTGATCGAACATGTTTTGCTTAGTACTTAAAGCATGCAAAATTATTACATTTGTTAGCAGGTCGTTGAAATAATAATAATATGTCACATTGGACTTCCATTTAAAAAATCATTGATATTATAAAAGTTATTATTATTGAGCCATTTATATAATTTAATTTTAAACAATTTACAATTTAACTTTTTAAACATACTTGGTAATTTATTATACAATCGCACACACATAGCCAGTGCGTTTTTATTATATTTCGCTAATCTAGGCAGCTCATCCAGCACAAGTCTGTATTGGTCACGCCGACTTCGAGAGCTTATTTCCTGAGCAGTTTTAAATAATTCTTTATGTTTTTGAATAAATATGCATACTTCATAAATATATAATGAAGGTAGCTCCTTGAATACAGGTTGACATGAATCGTCAGATGGAATTTCGTATAGAGCACGTAAACATTTTTTTGGGCTACAAATGCTCTATTCTAGTCCGTACTATTTCCCCACATAAGCAATCCACACCGTAGGGTGGACTCAACGTATGCGCGGTATAACATTACAGCCGTTTTTATATTGGTGATTTTCTTTATTTGTCTCAAAGCATAGACAAATTTATGTATCTTACAGTAAATAGCATCAAACCTGAGCTTTCCAGTCTAAATGTTCGTCAATAACTATTCCTAAAAACTTAGTTTGTGTCATTTGCGTAATTTTCGGTATGTTCAGTTTAAAATTAAATAAGTTATTATAAGATTGATTAAATTGTATATATATATTATATACTGATTTATTAAGATTGATACACAAATTATTATCACTCAACCAGTTAATTAAATTATCTATTGTGTTATTAATGTCAGCTTCATGATCCTAAATTGATTTAAACTTTTTATTGGTTGTAAAGATAATAGAAATGTCATCGGCAAAGAGGAAGCATTTATGATTGGTTACATTAACTATGTCATTTATGTATAGCAGGAATAAGATAGGACCCATTATACTACCCTGGGGGACGCCGCTTTTTAAATGTATATATTCAGATGAATATTCTGTCATGTTCCGCTTTCGTCAAGTTTAGTAACAGCGACTCTCTGTAGTCTGTTAGCTAAATACGAGAATACATGAATTATATACCAAGAAATTCAGCACAAACTGCAAATTGGACCAGGAACCCTTCACGACATTCTACACGTGCATCTTCGGTTGCGGAGTATAGTTTCACGCTGAGTGCCGCTCAATCTCACCGATGCTCAGAATCAGGCACGGGGCAACAGTGCCATGATTTGTTACACCTACCAAAGTGAAGCAATCTAGAAGCGGGGGTAAGATTTTGATCACGAGCTTTTTCAGTTTGACAGGCTACTTGGTGTCAATCTTTTAAGCATTAACTTTGAATGGTATACTATTAAAAGCTTGACAGAAGTTTTCTCTGTTGTGGGCAACAAGCGACCAAACACAGGGCTCCGCGTACACCGCAATCAAAACGAGAGACTTCCTGGACAGTACACCGGTCAAACTCCTAGGTCACCCGCCTTACAGCCCTGACCTAGCACCGTCTAAATTCTTTTTATTCCCAAAAATAAAATATCACCTTAACGGGATACAATTTTTGTCCAAGGTTCAAGGTCAAGGTCCATGGTCAAAGTCCAAAGTCCAAGTCCAAGCTCCAACTCCAAGGTCGATGTCCTAGGTCCAAGTCAAAAGACCTTGGACTTGGGATACACTTCGGACGCCTTACTTCTAAAAATAATATAATAGGAATGTTGTCGGAATAAGCATGAAACCTAAAGGTCACGATATACAGAAAGTCGTATCCAAATCCAATAGTGCCAAAGATCAAAGATTAACATGAAAGATGAAATCAAAAGGAAAAAAAGGTCCTGTTACAGAATATGTAAGTACATACAAAGGTGTACATTTTCCTTTGTCTGTTTATTCGTTAAGTCTTTCTTTTTGTTTGACGGAGGATCAGATAATGGGTCTTTAAAAGACCAAAAAGCGGATTAGGCATTACCGCTCCCGGGCCGCGTTCCGTGCCTTACACACAAAGAAATCGTTCTGTCTGTTCGTCGATTTGACTTATATTTACGGTCATTTGGGTAAATGTGGCTTTTTTATTGGCACCGTATGTTATGTTAATCAAACTGCTGTTCACAAGCTCTGTTGCCGTTATTTAACCAAATCATATTTCGTGTTATGGACATAAAGAGCGGAAAAATAAGAAACGGATGCCATTTGATAACTAATATATAATATAATAATAATAAATGTTTATTTTTCCCACCACATACTGAAACATGAGTTCAACTAACAACTAACATTAAGTATACAAAATATATTGATGTAATGGAAACTGGAGCCTGTACTAGGACTACCTGTGTTACAGGTCTTCAGGCCTCCTGACTATAAAGTCGTGTCACAACTAATACTAACGTATACTAACAGATGACAAAGACTATGGGAGGAAAGAAAAATGCAAAAAGGGAAAACACAAAGAAAATAATTAATTTAAAAGATTAGACAGTTACGTTCGTGTGGATGTTTGTGTGTGGCTATGGTTTTGTAAGTCTAGATGTAAAATGCGTGTCTGTGTGAACCATAACTCTGATTCAACTTACAGGTATGTAAAATAAAAAATTGCGTTGAAATCTAGGTTATCTGATGATAACCTGCATTACAACGAGATTTTTTGAACTGATGTCTTAGTCACTTTTTAGTTTAGTAACAAACCTTTTTTAGCGTAGTACACATAACCAACGAGGCAATTTAATGACGTTTTATTTTTTACACGCCCAGGTCCAACCAAAGTATCCGAGACCAAGATGGCAGAAACCAGTAAGAATTGGAGTGAGCATCTAACTTATTACTTTAAAAATTGTTGCAAACTATGTATTATGTATAGTATTAAGACAAATAAAGTGTTTTGATTTGAAAAAGATGTGACACTAAATATTATAAAACAAAGTCACTTTCACTTTCCCCATGTCCTTTAATATGATTAAATCTTTAAAACGCCGCAACGGACTTTGATGCGGTTTTTGCAATAGATAGAGGGATTAAAGAGGAAGATTTATATGTTTAATAACATCCATTAAATTGTGGAGAAATACTGTTATTTTTGAGGTTTCTAATGTGATGTCGTAAATAATAATATTTTTTCCGCGTTTGCAGTGAAACACAGGCTGAACCCTACGAGATTTATCAAAATAATGTACTAAATATTGTACACATTGAAAAGGTCTACAAAAAAGTCCGGGATGGTAAATGTCTATCTCTTAAGGATATCCCACAATACTATTTTTTGTTATTTACTTTTTACGACAAATAACGGTTAATTTTCGAAGCGATTTTAATCAATACAGCATTTATCCTTATCCAATTAAATATGTTAAATAAATTGTTGATTTAATATAGATCTATATTGCCCTTTACAGTATATGATTTAAATGAATGTTTTCGAAGATATTACAGATTTAAAAATTGCGGGCAGGAGCGACCTGCCGGGCGGCAGGAGCGGCGGCGGGCCGCTGTTTTTTATACGTTCACAGTTTTACTGTAGTGTAGGTATTTATTATCAGCATTGCACCCGTGGGAAGCCTGGGCGGGTCGCTAGTATTTTATAAATCATACAAGAAGCAAAAAGTATCTTTGATATTGATGCGCCTGTAGCTGTTTACACTGGCATCTGACAACATCACAGCAATGAAAACAACTTCCATCATTGCGTTTCATCTTTCATTGCAAACTTCTACAGAATAATCATGTTACACATTTCTCTGGTTTCATAAACTCACAAGCGTCTCCGCCGCAAAAGATCATACCCTGACATTATGTTTTATAGCTTTTATTTGATATTATCCTTCTGAGCCGGAGGTCGGCTCACTAATGCTGCTTTTCATGTTGCTAACGAACCCCGCACGGCTTTATGGACGGCGATGTACGAGTAATAAGTAAAAGGAAACTATTCCGCCTCGGACGGGCTTGTTTGAGGATTTCAATCTTTTTGTTCAAAACTAATTTTCATGGGACTTTGTAAGTTTGATGTTGAATTTAAAACTGAAGCTTTTGTTGAAGCGATGAATAGGCTGCGTGGGAAAGTACTTTTGTGTTTGACTTATCGCGTGCTCTGTGGCTTGTTTTGTAATAATGGTTTTTAGAGTTTTATTTTTAATTCGGCTTAAGGAATATCGAATAAGTACTCATTCACATGGGCGTCACGCATTAACGATAGACGCACTTGCAACTGTGAACAACAGGCCACATGTATAACAACAACGGCAGCCGCGGACGCGTCGACAGCTGCCGCAGACGCGTCTATAACTGCACTTGCCACTGCCGTTGACTCGTGTTGCTCGTGTGTATTTGCGCTAAAGAAAAAGCTTTCATTAATTACGTGAAAACTATGACATTTAGGTGTCTCGTATATTGTAGCAGTTCTTTTGTGATTTTCTGCGTTTAATAAAGACTTGAATAATAGCCCTTGTACATGAGATGAAATACTTACCTAATCCTTTGATATATTAAAAGCCAAGATTAATGTAAAACCACTTAAGTTAGTTATGATTATTATAGTAGTGGTCTAGTGATATCAGTCCTAACTTTCGAGTTTTTCGTGAGTTCAAATACAGAGAGGCACTTCAAAACGATAAAGGAGAATATTGTGAGGAAACTGGCATTTCTTTGAGCCAAAAATATTAATGTGGCATCAACCAATGGACAATGGCCCACTGCCTCTCATAGAGATGAGATATATGCAGTTTCACCTGTATAAGATTCGATCTAGTGAGAGTATGGGGATAAAAAGTATCCTATATTAGTTATAAAGCATCTGTATGCGAAACATTCAAACCCGTTCAGTAGCATTTAAAAACAATTTCATTATTTTTTTAATTTTATAACTGCTACTTTTCGATATTATTATTGTAACTTATATAATTTTGGTAATAAATTATTGATTTTATTACTTGAATAATATGTGGTTGTTTTTTATCATTTTAATTACTTATTAAATGATAACTGATTTATTTTCTGTAAATAGGTGGTCAAACTTAGGTGTCACAGTCTATTTTAAAGTCCAGATATAAAGCTTGATCAGATAATATGAAGACCATGTAGAATAGATGTCTGAATTGGTGTTTTAAAAAAGAAGTAAATGCACGTCATCATCATCACTAACCTTTTTAACGTCCCACTGCTGGGACCAGGTCTCCTCTCATACAGAGAAGAATTGAGCGTAATCACCACGCTTGCTCAATTCGGGTTGGCGATTTCAGACTTAAAGTCCAGGTTTCCTCAAGATGTTTTCCTTCACTTTCAGTCATAGGTGTCCAAGATATACTTAGAAAGTACATATAACTTTAGAAAAGTTACATTGGTACTTGCCTGACCTGGAATCGAACCCGCGTACTCATACTTGAGAGGCTGGTGTTTTAACCATTAGGCCACCACGACTTGAAATGCACGTATTTGTCAGAAATCGTGTAGCTCAACTCAAAACTTAAGAGGGGACTCTAGTGTCGAAGAATTTGGAAAATAGGTATTTGACGAAACTATTGCCGTCGCGCTGCTTCCAACCTCTCCCGATAAAGTGCGAAAAGGACAGTTGCAGCTCAGGCTCATTTTACCTACAAAAACGTTGACTAAAAGACGTTTCGTATTCCGCTGTTTTCTTTTTCAAAGCACGACAGCTGTTGAACTGTTCGTGCAATTTATAAATTAACTAACCGAGACACTCTCTCAGTGAAAAATTTAAAGAGATTAATGTACTGACCGTGCCGTCTCAATATATTTATGAAAATCTTTTGCATGCTCATAAAAATATAAAATTGTTTAAAAAATACAGTGATGTCCATAATATAAATACTAGGAACAAGCACAAATTTATTGTACCTACAACAAGGCTCAAGAAAATAGGTGGCTCTCTTAGATGTCAATGTATACATTTTTACAATAGACTTCCAGAGGTGGTTCAAGATCTGAGCCTGAATAAATTCAAATCCTTCATTAAACTTAAGTTGTGTCAGAAAGCATTTTATAGTGTTAAAGATTATATTGACGACAAAAAAGCTTGGGCTTGAGCTGCGTCCGATTTCTATGCTTACACTGATTGTTCTTTGATTTTTCCTCTTGTAGTTTAAATTTGTGATTGTTTGTTTTCTTTTAACTCAAAGCCAGTACACACTATGTAGCCAGGCATATTGTACGTTACGGAATTGCATCGCTGACAGGGGTATTCGGCACTGGTGCAGCTACACAGGAGCTAAACTTAGCATTCGAGAACACCGTTGGAGCTGCTGAACCTTGGACAAAACTGTCTTTGCATTGTGTAGATTCAATTTCTTAGTATTGTATAAATGCATAGAACACGTGTAAGCACGATCTACTTGCTGTAAAGCATCTATTTGTTGGGTTAGTCTTTTATTGACTTGATTGTGCTATGGCTGTTGAGAGTATGTCATGCTCACTCAAATGTCTCGCTGGTGGTGGCGAGTGTGTTGGGCCATTAGGTTCCCATCAATATGGTTGAGCTGAATGATGCTGATCCATACGTCATGTTCGTGAACGGACGCCGTCAGAGGGGACTGGTCATCTCTTAGCTGCTACGGCGTATTTCAATTTCTGAATTGTTGTTTTTTTTCCATAATGGACGCTTTCAGCGTACAATATATTTCTGCATCGTTCTCACACGATTGATTTCAAAATGAATAATGTAATCAAATATTTGTATCAATAGGTTGATAATTTAAAAGAGTGTCCATGGAGTTTCTTGCCCGTTCTTCTCCATAGGTACCTACTCTTTGGAATGGGCGAAATGAAATGAAATGAAATGAAATGAAATCGTTTATTAAGCAAGTAGGATCACCGATCACTTTTACACGTCATATGTTTTTGTTTTTCTTCTTTTTTTTTTTTTTTTAAACTAGATGAAGCCGGCATTTCCTAACTGACTACCTCTGAGAAGAAATAGCCGAAACAAACTCAGGGATCATCGTCTTTTTTAAAGTCCAGACATTAAAAATGAAAATGTTTACAATAATTTACGTTATAATTACGCATATTGCTTAATAACAATGCTTAACAGAGCGAGCAGCTCAGTCCCAAGCCTCTCTATCCTCTAAATAATCTGAGATTTTATAATACCCCTTTTTGCAAAGTTTGGCCTTTATATAGGTTTTATATCGTTTAATGGGTAAGTTTCGAATGTCCATGGGAAGCTTGTTGTAAAAGTGTATACATTGACCCATGAACGAGTTGCCTACTCTGTGGAGACGAGTGTGATGTACAGCAAGATTGCGTTTGTTCCTGGTATTTATATTATGAATATCGCTTATTTTCTTAAAATTAGATATATTTTTATGTACATACATAAGATTTTCAAATATATATTGCGAAGCTACAGTCAGAATGTTCACCTCTCTGAATTTTTCTCTAAGAGAATCTCTAGGACCAAGGTTGTAAATGGCTCGAACAGCCCTTTTCTGTAAAACAAAGATGGTATTGATGTCCGCACAAGTTCCCCAGAGAAGAATCCCATAAGTCATAAGACTATGAAAATAACTAAAATAAACAATTCTGGCGACTAGCTTCACCTTACTGACTGACCGGCCTTCTGACAATTCAAAAGTGCCTGTAACTGGTTTATTTGAAATAAATGCTTTGATTTTGATTTTGACAGATCTCAATTATTTTTGTATCAAAATTCAGAGGAAACGTATACCTATGCTTCTATTATATTCTTTTTTTTTGTCAGAAACTTATCATGTTTGCCTTACAGTCGTCTGAACATCGCGGTAAAAATGAGATATTTCTCGATACTTTGAAGTATCATATTCTTTTATTGATTAAGTTTCGTACAAAATCAAATGATAGTAGCACGTATAATCACGGTGTAAAATAGTAGAAAAAACATAATTGCTCTAAAAGCATTATCCACGAAGAAAACAGCGGAATACTCGGTGGTAGGCCATAACATCGGCCGCCGGCAGAAGTTACCACCCACCAGACAAAGCCTTGCCGCCAAGCGATTTGTCGTGTTCCGGCATAATGTCTGGTGAAGCCGTACGGAGGACGGGTCTGAGCAGTTGTGTTGCAATGTGTGCCGGGTACGATGCGCCAAATGTTGTTGTGTTGGGAGTTTGGTCGTGGAGGGTCTTCAGATCAATCTCCCTTTGGCGCAGCACCGTTGGTCGTGTTGTTGGGTTTAACATTGCTTCACCTCGCTCAACTGCCATCTTCCTTCCTATTCGCTCAATCTGAGTGAATAGGTTTTTAATAAACTAGTGCGCTTTACCATCAACGATCGCATCACTGCTTACCATCAGGCGGGATTGCGGTAAGTGCTAGTTTATAATTATTAAAAATTAAATTAAAAAAAAACTTTTGTATAGAGAAAGTATTACTAGAGTCCCCTCTTAATAGCTCAACGATTCGATGAACAATACCTATGAAGGACATTTGAGTAGGCGGTGTAAATAACTTAATTCGCCAGATCATAATTGAAACTAAATAAGAAATAAAGTAAAAAAAGGACACAGTAATAACTTACATAGTTTTCCAATTAAAATAATAATAATATAATGTAATACGTCACAAAGTAAATATCAGCTGAAGAGTTTGTTTGTTTTTTGTTTGAACGCGCTAATCTCAGGAACTACTGGTCCGATTTGAAAAATTCTTTTTGTGTTGGATAGCCCATTAATCAAGAAAGGCTATATGGTATATAACATCACGCTGCGACCAATAGGAATGGAGCATAACTAACTCCAAGCGAACGAAGTCGCTGGCGGCAGCTAGTATAATATAAAAGTCTTTAAGCAAATAAATTAAAAAACATAATATTGTATTTAGGGAATATTCATGTCATTGATGGCATAAATCTTAGACATCGGTAAAAGTAAAATGTAAAAGTGCAAAAATTGCAAAATAAAATCAACATTAACTAATAAAATAAAGAATCTTAACAAATTGGAGCATCTCATTAATATAGTCTTACAGTATAATATGATGAGGCTAGGAAGTTTATTATAAAAAAAGTATACGAGCCACCTATTTTCTCGAGTCTGATTGACGACACAACAAAATTAGGCACTAATACATAAATTCATTGGAGTATTTTATAAAAAGAGATTTAAGGTCTCTATTCATGTTTATGTGTATTAATAGTTGGAATGCCATAATAATAATAAATAAAAAATCGTTTTTAAATGAAACGGTCTCCAAACCCTAGAGCACAGGCGTAGAGTAGCCAGCCTTTCGTTGTTCTAAAGGATGCATTTTGGTGAGCGTGCGTGAGAATAGCACGATTTAATTCCCCCATCGTTCCACTGTTCCGTTCGTTCGTTCCGTTCGTTACACCATCGGACGAGTTTCCACCCTTACGTTGTTAACACTACTACGATCCGGACGAAGAATTTGCCAGCGGCGGTGTTTCTGTCGGACTTCAATTTGAGTGTCTTCAAGGCTAGAGTGAATAGGTTCTTAATGAACTAGTGCACTTCACCACAACGATTCACTGCTTGCCATCAGGCGGGATGGCGGTCATGCACGTTTATAATTTATATAAAAAAATAGTAAATATCCATATACAGTATGTTAAGAAAACCCTATCCGACCCATAAGGATAATAAAGGTTAGGTAAACACATGACCAATTATAATATAAAATTTTACGTTATCATAGTACCAATACAAATGAATTTTGAAATAATCTTTTTTTCCCGCGAATTAATTCCAACTTCCCCGAAATTTGGTAATTTTTTAAAAAGTGACAACATCGGTATTATTATGAGCGAATAGCGATGCGATCACGTGCCGCGTGCCCTGCCGCCTGCCGCCCGCGGAAGGGTGAACGCACATTTATTAAGTTACTACTTTTTGGGAAATATATATATTTATTTTTTAGAGGGTGTTTTTTTTAAGTTTAGCCCGGTTTTGTATCCATTAGTAGAATCAGTTATCGATACCTAACAACACCTTCACGGGTCGGACAGGGTTTTCTTAACATACTGTATACTCGTACATACATCGTCAGAAACTTTCTCTTTACAGAAAAATATGACGAAAGGGTGCTGCAAACTGAATCTTGAGTAAAGTACTCGTTGGTGGGGGCTTGCTTAGTCCTTATTTTAGAGGCAAAATTTTTGTTTACCCTGTTACTCAGTTAAAAGAAAAAAATAAAATGAGAAACAGCGAACATCAGCAGCTATTTAAAATATCAGCATCGCATTTTAACTAAATTCGCTGCCAAAGAAAGGGTGTTGGAATATTCCAAGACCGCTTACTTAGACAAAAAGCGAGATTTTCTCACTTTTTCGCTGAAAATCGTAATAAGTTTTCGTATGCATAAATGGACCTCATTCGGGAGTGTTGTAACAATGGGAATTTCTCTTCCGACCGGGGATCCTTTATTTTTCTCGTCTCCCGGCTTTCATTTCACTTGCAAATGTTTCATTCTTTATGAATTTACCGCGACTTTTAGGAAGAAAAAGGTTTTCCGGAATCAAACTTGTACAAATATTTGAAGTTAAAACTTTTGCAACCGATTTTTTCCTTGTCATCTCAATGTCTTGTTGGGAGGTTGTAATAACGTTTTGGAAGATGGCTTGTCATTCGGGTTATATACTACTGGGTTAATAGACTGAATCTACTTATTCAGCTAAATTACGTTGCCTCGTTATTCCATGTCACAGTCAGCTTTCGGGTTGAACGAGCTCACAATGTGAAACAGTTAACATATTTCATCGTGATAAATCTGTTTAGTATTTATATGAAGCAAATGAATTTTGCGTATAAAGTGAAATACGAATGAATTGTTTAATGGTGTAATAAAATTGGGGATGATATTTCTTTTTGATCATATAATAACAGAGCAGAATTGAATGTATCGTAGCTAGAAACGTGCTTTCGTTCCGGACGGAATTTATTAAGCTATTGCATAGCTTCTATCGCGGGCCTTGAGCGCGGGGACCGAATCCAGAAATTCCGTAACGAAAAAACCTCACGCTCCCCACTCCGACGGGCACGGAGGTGTGGCTTGAAGGCCGTACATCGTCTAACGTCGTTTCAGTTCGGCAGTCTTCGGCACGGTATGTTTGTGTGCGTGCGACTACATCTTTTGAAAACAATTTATAGATTTTCAAAAAGAGCATGCATATTGCAGGGCGCGAACTCAGTTCTACACACTTGCCATGTTACTGATAGTCGCGATGTGCTAAACTTGCGATTAATTTTCTCTCTGAAATAGGTCTTCTATAGAGATATGTCATAGACGTCATCGACGTTGTCATGGCTACCTTAAAAACTTTTCATATAATTAATTATTAAGTACTTTTATTCAAATTAATTTAGTAGTGTTTTTATAAAATAGCTTTTTTTTTAACGGAAAAGCTAAGATGAATGTCACGCTAATTTTTCATTGGACTTTTAAATTATTTATAGTGTTGTTTACTAAATAAAAGCGTGTGATTTTATAGAGTAAAAAGTGCTCACGCGGCCGTTTTTTCAACTGTGATTGGCGATATCCGCCATTATTGTGAAATATTTTTTTAAAGAATTTCTATAATTTGTTACACGTGTTATTGGCAAAATTGTGGTATCTATCCACAGGGACCAGATCAAAAGTTGAAGTTTTTATTAAATAAAATATTACAGAAAGATGTTGGTGAACAATGTTAATACGAGTACATTTAAGTGTACGAGTTGTAATATTGTTATCTCCGAAACGAAACAACGAAAGTTTAATAAAAATATGCTCGTCGGCTTTTTCTGAGGAAGACATTGATGAGGCAAAAAAGTTATTGTTTGTTTCTACGAAGACAAGACAAAAACATGTATCGAGGCGTAAGAACAAAAAGCAGAAAGACCTAAAGTATACGATTACGGTGTTTAAAATCACGAATCCCGAACAATCCCAGTTTTTGTGGCATATGACCTTCACAAATTGCCACCAGTTTGCTTTGACTACGTAGAACGTACGTAAAGAAGTTGATGAAGGATTTATTAATTCTACGATCAGATGTTAACGCAATCAGAAGTGATTATGTTACTAAAGATCAGCTCGAAAATATTAAATTGATAACAAATGATTAGACACCGACGCCGTTCATCATCAACAACCTTTTTATCGTCCCACTGCTGGGCACAGATCTCCTCTCATACAGAGAAGGATTGAGCGTAATCACCACGCTTGCTCAATGCGGGTTGGCGATTTCAGACTTATAAAGCCCAGGTTTCCTCAAGATAAAAAATCAGAGCGGTTGACAACTTTTCTATCAAAAACATTGAATTTGAAAATGAATAATGATCCACAAGAGTCCACAACAAAATATGGGACCACCGTTGACGCGGTATTTTCTAGGTATTTAGAGGATATTAAGTCGCAAACTTATGTTTCTTATTTCAGTTATCATAAACCTATAGTTTCAATGATAAATATTCCTGAATAACCAACAGCTACTGTAAGGTAATAAAACCCACATGTATTGTAAAATAATAAAAATATTTTAAATAATATTAACTTTTAATTTATTTAATAAAAGAAAAATTTGTTTTCTTATCGGTCACCACGCTCAAAAAGTGTAACTTGAATTAATATCAAAGAAAAAGAAATACTGCATAAATAAAATAAATAAATAATAATAATTGCATAAATTGATACAAAATGCTATGCAATAGCTTTACCGCGGCAGTAACCGAGTGCCACACATCTTTTTTTTGTTATTATTTTTTTACAGTTTTAAGTCGTCAGGATTTTGATAGTTCATTTATAAAGATAAAAAATATCCTATCTGTTAATCACGACGTTTAATTTCATCAGTTATATTATCTTTCACCACATTCCATCCAATATTACTTTCTTACTCTTATGAAACATCTCAGAAGACTAACTTAGTCCCAGAGCACAATAAGGTATTTGACAAAAAAAAAAAACTAATTAGTCCGTCAGTCAGATTTCCAAAAAGTACTAGACACGTATTTTTTCTTTTTTCATATAAACAAAAAATGAAGACGACACAGTGCGTTGAAAACTTGTGTGACGTCACTGCACGCTACACTTTTTAGCGACCAGTGACGTTTTGATAAAACATGGAAATCTGACTTACGGACTAATTCGGTTTTTTAGTCAAATACCCTATTTCATAAAACCCATTGGGCAAAGATACTTTAACGCGCCTCCGTGTACAGAAAGGTCGATCGGCATGATAGTGTAGACAACGCTTTAGGAAATTAGATTCGGGTGGCAGTCAAGGCACGTGGCAACCGATCTTGCTGGAAGGCTAGTTATTGTGCCCCTACTGCTACTCAGGACTTGAAAGAATTTGGAGTAGGATTCGTAGGAGTAATTAGCCGGCGAAGTATGTCAAGTGTTGGACACATTCGGTAAAATTAAAAGAGCTCATCGAACAAGATTTGACGAAGACGTTTGGCCAACTCTTTTTTTGTGTTTCTGCCTTTCTATGTATCTATTTCTCTATTTGATACGCACGGAACAGCTTTTCCGTAGTCATACATGTCAGGTTTAAACACTTTTGCCTGTATTCGGTCGAAATCAAATAATTATGGAGACCAACCTTACTAACCTTTATCCTTACTTAATATTATAAATCGGAAAGTGAGTTTGTTTGTTTTTTTGTTCCGCTTTCACGCCGTAACTACTGAACTGATTGCTTTGAAATTTTGTTGACTTAAAGTTAGAAGTCCGGATTAAATTTACCCCGAGGGAAAACAAAAATATTGTTAGCTTCATACCAGTTCGGTGATAGATGGCGCTGTGTGTCGTTTCAAACAAAGTAATTATATTACAATGTCCAATATGCACATGTAAATTTAAGAAGCTAAATTATACGACAATTAATCCCCGAATATGAGGAATCTAAAAAACGTGATATAACCGAATTGCGAAGCTACGGGCGGAAAGCTAGTTTTCTATATTTTAATGAATTTCATTAAGATTGTGTGTAATTTCATTAAGAAGCTAGATGCGGGAAGCACTAAACTGGTCGATGTGCCGGTGCCTGGCGCTTGGCTCCAGCAGTTGGTGACTTTGATGAATGATGATAATGAAGACGTTTGCAATGAGGCTTCCTTGTATGTGTATACAACTTCGAGCAACACAGGTTGCTCGAAGGTATACAATGAAGCCTCATTACAAGCGTCGTCTTTACAGTCGTGAATGTGAATCCGAAATCTTTTGGTTAAGATTACCACATTAAACATGACTGCATTGATTATACCTTCCATAAACTATATCATAGTCAGTGGCATTTTCTCAACATAACAAAATAAGTCATCAACCCAATTTCACCAAGTCCAAAGTTTAACAGTGGCTAATGTTACAAGTTGGCTATTTGCACGAGTGAGGCGACCTGGGAACTTAAACAAGCTCTTTGTCTCGTCTTTGTCCAGTTCCAGCTGCTAACAGTTCACTTTACAAACAAATCACATATGTAATATGAGAACAAGAGAACTATATAACACTGTTTGCTCCCAATCAGTTCTAAAACGGAACTGTTCAGACATTATACGTTCCTGATTTATTGTTGGAACTAGTGTACTGTTTCTGGTGCCTAGGGAATGAGGTAACGAGTAGGTCAGATTTTATTGGCAAGTTGTGGAAGCAAAATCGTCCTTATATACAAGTGAACTACTCACTACGTAAGAAGATTTATGAGCTAAGTATCATTTTGGTTTTTCTGAATTGTATGATTTGTAATTCGATTCTTATTTTTTGATGTAACAACGACGACGCTAGCTAGGTCTAGAGTGAATAGGCTCTTAATAAAGTAGCGTGCTTTACCACCAGCAATTGAATCACTGCTTACCATCAGGTGGAATGGCGGTCAAGCACTAGTTTTTAATTATAAAAAAAATACCGTTAGTATCTGAAGCTAACTTAAAGTAGATTATGTATAAAATAATATTAGGTACAAAAAAGTATCCACATCTTCCCAATGCCCTTGACATATTTTTGCACTAACACTATAAGCCTAATCTGTGTACTGTGTATTAACGTTCAAAGGAAAGTCCCAGCTGTATTGTAAGTCAGTCTGTTACTAACTAACAAAGAGAGATGCTACTATATAAACGTATCTACTATATAAGCTAAGAATGCCTATGAATAGATCAGTACGGGCGGCAGAACGAACCCTTGGATTGTATTCGGAATTAGGATTAAGTTGTGTTACGTTGCGGTCACCTTGGCAGCTGTCTGTAACTTTAAGAATAGGTAAACATCTTGAGAAAATTTACACTTGAAAATGTTTCATTTGGAAAGACTAATTTATAATTTTCTCAAAATTACATTTTTAATAATAATAATAATAATAATAATTTATTTATTCATAGTAACAATGACACATGGTTATTTGCAGTACATGAAGGGCTAATACATTCTAGAAACAGAAAGAAAAAACAAAGAACATGTAGTACATACAAATACTTGGGCGAGGCACTGATCTCCTAGCTAGATCACCAAGTGATCTGTGTTAAGAAGAAACAGATTCCACTCCCTAGCAGAGTAACAATAACATTGCATATTTTTGAGCTTATAATATGGACCCATTGGGACTATCAATTAGCCACGTGGTACGGTTACACAAAAATAAGTAAAAGAAAAACAACATGAAGTGAAAAAACAAGGCATTAATATTCTAAAATGTGTAGATTATAAAATGTGTTGGAGTGTGTTGTATTGTTATGTGATGTGGTGTGCTGTGCTGTAGTGTAGTGTCTTGTATTGCGTAGTGCTGTGCTGAGGTATAATGTGGTGTATTGTGGTGTGGTGTGGTGTGGTGTGGTGTGGTGTGGTGTGGTGTGGTGTGGTGTGGTGTGGTGTGGTGTGGTGTGGTGTGGCGTGGCGTGGTGTGGTGTGGTGTGGTGTGGTGTGGTGTGGTGTGGTGTGGTGTGGTGTCGTTTATTGTATTGTAATGGGATGTGATGTAATGTGGTGTATTGCGATGAGGTGACTAAAGATTGTGTGCATGCCAATAAGTATGAGTAAGTACATTAACTAAAAAGTCGAAAGATATGTTTCAGTCTCGTCGTAGGTTTTACCGAGGAGGAATGAACGAAGCACAGTTTTGCTTTTGGTGTAAGGTAATTCATAAATAGGTAAACTTAAACTAATTTTGTTGTATAAATGTGGACCGAGATAGTAAAAAAATCTTTTAGTAAATGTGAACTTAGGAGGTGGAACACAGCAAATGATATCTTTGCGACGCTTGGTGATTTTAGTAAAAGGCGTTTGTGAGTGTTGGCGTAGAATGGTTTGTAGAATGAAATGTTGTCTTACATTGAGGACGTTACAGTTTTGGTATAGTTCTCTGGTTGGATACAGAAAGGGCCTAAATGTTGCGATTTTTAGTATAGCTCTGTGGGCCACTTCCAAAGGTTTGAGAGTAGTTTTGGGTGCACCACCCCAGCAGCTAATACAATATATAATAATTGACTGGCATAATGCATAGTATACACTGCGAATAACAGTTTGCTTAGCAACGTGACGAAGAGTTTTGAATATATACATCAGTTTTCTGACTCTACTTGTGAGTAAACTAATGTGTGTTTTGTAGTTAAGATGCTGATCCAAGTTTATGCCTAGGTATTTAATATTGTCAACTACGACAATACTGGGGCATTGACATGAAGTACCTGAATATGAGTTGTGACAGGAGTGGGCTTTCAGGTAGATCGGAATATTTGGTTGTGAGGTCGATGAGATAGAAAAAGTAATCAATTTCGTTTTGGCTGTGTTAAGTGTGAGTGTGTGGAAACGAAGCCAATTAAAGGCAGTATTAAAACCATCTTGTGCAATATTCTGAAGTTCGGACCAAGAATTAGCATAAAAAGTAAGGGCAGTATCATCTGCGAAAGACACAATTTTCGAATTATGAATATTAAGGTTGCATAGGTCATTTATGAAGACGAGAAAAAGTGTAGGACCTAGGATACTACCTTGCGGTACTCCGTAACAAATGGAAAGGTCATCGCTGGTGTGTTCACCAATTTTCACCATTTGTTGTCTATTTGAGAGATAGCTGGCGAACAGATTAAGCTGCAGCCCTCTGATGCCCGCTCCCTCTAGTTTTAATAGAAGAGTAGAAGTAGGAATGGTGTCAAAGGCCTTGGCGAGGTCAAGAAACACTGTTAGAACCTTTTTGCGATCGTTGATCTTCGCTACAATAAAATCAGTAACTTCATGTACAGCATCACAAGTAGATTTATTTTTTCTGAATCCGAATTGCTGGGAAGAAATTATTTTATTTTTCTCGAGAAAGCTAACCAATCTTTTGTTAATTAGGCGTTCAAGTACCTTCGACAGAGCAGGAAGTATAGCTATGGGACGGTAGTTGTTAAATGAGTTCCCTTCTCCACCTTTGAAGATAGGGTGAATAATAGCTTTTTTTAAGGCAGAGGGAAAGTTACCAGTATGAAAGCAGAGGTTAAAGATGTAGGTCAAGACAGGCGCCAGAGAGCTGCGGTATCTCTTCAATATGGTGGGAGAGATGCCATCGTAACCAGTGGCAGCGTTGGATCTGAGCGAATTAATTACAGTTTCTATCTCATCGTTATCCGTTTGTTCCAATACAAATGATAGTGTAGGAGTAGCAGTGTGTGTGGAATTCATGTTGAACGTATTGTGCTGGTTGAGAATATTTTCTGCAAGACTTTTACCTACGTCAACGAAAAACTTGTTAAGATTGTTACAAGACTGTAGTGGAGTATCCGAGTGCGAAAGTAGTTGTGTAGATGAATGCTGTTGTTTTTGTGTATTTGTAATTTTCTTTATTGTTTCCCATAAGATTTTTGAGTTATTTCCAGCTTTATCAAGCTCTTGTGTATCGAACTGTCTTTTTACTTTTTTTAAAATTTTGTTACAGAAGTTTCTATATCGCTTGTAGGTGGTTTCGAGTATGGCATTTTCTGGTGATAGTTTCGATTTCTTGTGTAATGCATCTCTGTGTCTTATACATCGTATCAAGCCTGGAGTGATCCATGGCTTAATTATCCTCTTTTTAGAAGGTAATGTCTTAATGACGGTGTTCTCTGATATAGCTTTTACCAAGAGATTAACCAGAGAATCTGTAGCCACATCAGCATCGGACATAGAATAAATGGGTGTAAAGTTTAGTTCCTCCATAGTTTTATCCAATGTGTCGAAATTAGTTTTAGTGATATGTGTTATCACATTGTTTGGAAGTTTTTTATTAGGAATGCAAAGCAGGGATGAACAATGGTCAGTAACAGTAGTATCGAAGATTAGTGAGATAGATGTTATGGTAGCGGATCTTAATAATAAATGATCGAGACAGTTATTTCCTCTGGTAGGAAAAGAATGTGTAGGAAGGAATCCGTAAAAAGCAACAGTATTGAGGTAGTCATGTGATCGTGTGTCGAGTGAGAGAGGTTTAATGTCTATATTAATATCACCAGTTATAGCTACAGTTTTTAATTTGGAAAAGGTGGGAAGAATATTGTTAAGAGCGGTAAGAAAATCATTAGTGTTATTATTGGACGGCGACCGGTAGACACATAGTATGGCAAAGTTCGTTCCTACTTCCACTGCTAGACCAGTGGCAGAACCGTCAAAACAAAGTTCTTTGCAGCTGACAAGGAGTGTGGATTTTATATAAACCACTACACCATCACTTTGGTTTTGGTTTTTGGTCGTGTTGAACCTAACATAGTTTTTTATAACAGGAAGGTTGTGGTTACTTGAACATAACAACCAGCATTCTGTCAGGACTATAATATCACAATCAATAGAGACACGTTGCAGTAGGGTTTGTAGATTATTAAAGTTGCAATTAATAGATCTAATATTTTGTGTTAGGATTTTTAGATAATTATCTGGTTGCTTAATAAATTTATTTGCATGTTCCGGGGTGCAAATGTGTGAATCGGATACAGCTATATTGTCTATGTTATTGGTTAGATCAATTATGTCACTGAATTCTTTTCAAAGGTATTATTGTATAAGAAATGTTTTCAGGGAGGGAGTTTGACTTATGGCAAGCATCTCTGTGTGTTGTGCGGTGTATACTGTGTACGTGAGTTATAATTGTGTTTCCAGTGTTTGTGAGAGGGTATCTGTGTAGAACGAGTGGGTGTGAATTAATCGCTTTATAGTTTAAATTTATGTTAAAGTTAACAGATATGTATTGAGTTTTTATGATATAGTAGGTGTATCGTGAGTATATTTTGTAAAACTTGTAACAAAGTGTATTCTTATATCTTATACTATTAAAATAGACAAAAACATGCATTATAGAAATCACAAGGTAATTATAACCTAAAGAAGAATATAGTCATATAGTGTTTCTCAGCTTATCTATGTCCGAGACATGGGTTACGCGAATATGAGGTGAGCCTTCGTTTTGTTTAAGATACACAAATCCATTAGCCGTCCAACAAAAATGAAAACCATGGCTTTTCTTGAATTGCCGTGCTAAGAAATATAGCTTCTGAGTTCTGTGTGTGAGCGTTTCCGCAATGTACAGAGGTTTATTCTGGTATTTGGCGTTCAAATGAGTCGTATTTAACTTATCCTCTTTGGCTTTAGATTTGTTGAAGTTCTTGACAGCCCTGATAACTTTGTCTTTTATGGGTACGGTAGTGAGGTCCACGACGACTGGGTTGGAGTCATCCTTAGACTAAAGCCGGTAGATGTCTCTTATGTTGGATTCATCGATATTGACTTTTAGAGTTTTTCCCAATTGCAAGAGTTCAGCGCATAAGATTTCTTTTGTTTCTCGATTTTGTTTTGGCATGTTTCTAATTTCGATGCTAGTTCCCCGGGATTTCCGTTCAAGCGTTTCCAGTTTCTCTTCAAGCTCTTTGATTATTAATTTGTCCGCCTGCCTTTCTTTTTCAAGAGTACTGATGTTTGTCAGAAATTCATCATATTTAATTGACATAACATCCATGCTGGATTTCAGCTCTTGAAATCGCTTTTCTTGTTCTTTCGTAAAGACTAAAAACATTTCCTTGATAAGTGCCTTAATATCGGTATTTTCTTCCTCTAGCTTCCTTTTTTTCCGTTCCGTAACATTAAGCGTTTGTGAGTGGAGGTCAGGCTCTGACTCACTATGTTTCAAGGGTGAGTCATTTAATGCCTTATAAAATTTTAAATTGGTGTTCTGGACAGTCTCAGGCACTACAACCGACATTGAGGGTGAGGCAGGGGGCGTTCGTTTTAGTGGCATCGTGATAGCAATGCAATGTTATGTGAGCAGCGTGCAGTACAAAAAATAATTAATATATAATGAAGTTATGGATTTTGGTTTCCTCACAGTCGCGGAGGTCAAGATAATTTTGCTACTATCGACGAAGGCGAACTTAATCTTTCCGTCCACTGTAGAAAGACCGTTTTGGGATAGGCAATGAGTAGCTGTTTGTTAACCAAATAAATATGACTCACCCGCAAGCGCTCGCGCAGCGAAGGATCTTGTTTCGCACAATCACATAAAATGTGGGTATCTGAAGACGCTTGGACATACACAGTACTGTAGGAGTGACAGCGATGACTAGCCGATCGGGCGCCGACCGTCGTCCTTGAGACCCCGATGTTTGCCGAAGGCCGGTCGGTGACACGAAGCGCTTCACAGGTGATTCAAATTACTTGCAAAAACTATTTAACGTCGAATTTGTATAGCTTCTGTTCTTCTTAAAGCTCTTTGTGGAATCAGGAATACTTTTGTAAATTGTGTAGCCTGTGCTAATGGCTATTTGCTGGTGAAAATATATGAATAAAAGGTGAATTATAACTAATGATAAAATATTTTGAGAAGGAGCACACGGATTTACTTGTGTACGCTCGCGTGGTGGCGGTGGGAGTGAATTTTTGTAATGGGTGTTTCACAATGGGCCTCATACGAAGGCTCAGAGTCACACAAAGGGCAATGGAAAGAGCTATGCTCGGAGTTTCTCTGCGTGATCGAATCAGAAATAAGGAGATCCGCAGAAGAACCAAAGTCACCGACATAGCTCTACGAGTCGCTAAACTTAAGAGGCAGTAGGCAGGGCACATTGCTCGTAGAACTGATGGCCGATGGGGCAGTAAGGTTCTGGAGTGGCGGCCACGTACTGGAAGACGCAGCGTAGGGAGGCCCCAACAAGGTGGACCGATGACCTAGTGAAGGTCGCGGGAAGCCGATGGATGCGGGCAGCACAGGACCGGTCAGCATGGAAAGCCTTGGGGGAGGCCTTTGTCCAGCAGTGGACATCCATAGGCTGAAGAAGAATGGTTGTTTAACAAAATTCATGTGATTGCTGCGCTGCGTGTAGACCCCACAAGGAATAAATATTTGTGTATAGCCTACAATTAGTTGTTCCGGGTCTGGCTGATTGTGTATGTGACTTTATATGTCATCGATACAGGAATAATCCTAGTGTGGGGCAACATACAAAAAAAAAAATAAAGCTAGTCTTAGCCTTTTAAATTTATTAGAGTACATATGTAACTAAATCAATATAATGTTTTATTTAATTTCAAATTGTAACCGTGTTCCCAAGAGTGACTACTTCAATATTTGTTAAAATGACTTTTGTCGGTTGACAGCAAGTAGGTAGGTAGGTAGTTGTCAACGTGGGTGGTCTCAAGAAGAAGTAAAACTAAAGTGCTAAATTAAATTAAAGACCAGGCTGTTTGGCTCTGTACCATTGCCTTTCCTTATGCGGAAAGAAGAATACTACTTTGAGAACAGGGCATTCGAGCTTGAGCAGTCGCAGGCTAAACAAGTGAACTTGTTAAATGTGTTAACTAAGTGAAAGTGATAGTTTTATTAAAATAACTTATAAAACCAAAGTTATGGAAGATTTTAATTTATTCTCTTCGCAACCTTGAGGTGGATTATACTAGAAAAACCTTATTAAGTATTTGAATCCGGTATAGGCTATCCATATACAAAGTGTATCTGACATCGTAACGCAAACTTCGCGAAAAGGCTAGAGCACATGCCACTAATAAAATTATGATAGTCATTTATGTCGTTAATGAACGGTTACAGAAATAACAATGTTTAAAAAAATGTGTCGGCTCGGCGTTTGAACGTTGCAAGCGTGCCGCAGTGCGGGTTTGTAGGTATGACGTTGATCCTTGATGTGAACTCTATTAAATCAGCTGATGAGATAGATTTTCGAGTATTGTTTTCATTGCGTTTTTTTAAGTAATTAGCGAATTAATTATTTTTTTTATATTGAACCGTCTCAAGTGAAAAATACTACATACGAGGATTAAACTGAACGTTCTTAGAAAATCAAAAACTGATAACATTAGCCAGTTATTAGTTTTATTGTATCTTTTCAAAATATTGTCCATTCACGTCAATACATCGTTGCATGCGATGGAACCACTGGGAAAAGCACTTTGCCCACTCGTCCTTAGGGGTCTCTTCAATGGCATCGCGATACGCAGCCACCGCTTCTTCAGCATTCATAAATAGCTTTCCTTTAAGTTCTTCTTTAATTTTTGGAAATAAATAAAATCACAAGGCGCGAGGTCGGGACTATACGGCGGGTGACCCAGTAATTCAACGTTTGATGTCGCCAAATAGTCGATCGTTCGCTTGGCGGTGTGCGACTAGGCGTTGTCGTGGTGAAGGAGGATCCTACTGCGAGGTCGTTTCTCACGAACTTTTTCCAAGACAAGTGGCAAACAATTGGTAGTGTACCATTCTGCAGAAACTGTTTTTTGATCCTCTAACACAATTGTTGCGAAATGACCTATCCTTCCAAAGAACGAGGTCACCATTTTTTTCCCGCACTTCGATCTCTCTTCACTTTAGTTGGCAACTCCTCGAAAGGAAACACCCACTGAGCAGATTGTCTTTTGATTTCAGGATCATAACAGTAAATCCAGCTTTCGTCACCTGTTAGTATGTCGAACACAGCATTTGAGTCACCTCCGTTAAATCTTTCAATCATTTTACGGCACCAATCCTCACGATGGAGTTTTTGAGCCTCAGTCAAATTATGAGGTATCCACCGGGCGCAAAGCTTCCTGACCGCTAAATGTTCGTGGAGGATTTTGTGCACTTGACTCATACCGATGTCTAAGCTTGTCCGAATCTATTGATAGGTCACTCTTTTGTCAGTCTCTATCATACGCCGCACAACACAGATGTTATCTTCAGTCGTCGCCGTAGAAGGCCGTCCCTCACGTAAATCATCAGTAAGATTAGTGCGACCACGTTTAAACTCATTAAACCAGTTGTAAACAGTCGCACGAGATGGGGCTTCATCGTGAAAGACCAATCGTAGTCTATCATAACTTTCTTGTTAACTTAAATGACATCGAAAGTCATAAAAAAATCATTGCACGAAAAGGACAATGCCAAGTTTCCATAGTAACTTTGGCTCAATATGAATTTGTTGTATGCAGTGAATATTCTTATATTTTTTTGTGTGGTTTAATGTCAAAAGTATGTTTGTGATTTCCATTTTTAAATTGAACTTGTAAGAAAGAAGTTATTCAGACATTTTAAATTGGAGGTTATGCATTTCTACGCAAAGAAAATTAAAGAACAAATAAACTGATGAATAGTTTTATTCTTTTTTACCATAATCATTCATTATCATCATCATCAATTTCATTATCAAATTCGATTAACAATTCATCAAGAAACTGTGCAGGGGGTTCAATATTGTTTTGGTGTCGAGCCCACCCTAAATACCATAAAATGGTCATAATGTGGGAACAGCATCCCACAGTTCGTTTGCCTACCTTATAATTGCAATAATATTGACTTATAATATTATAATAGTATTATTTTGGAACATTTTTTGTTGGATGATTTCTAATATCTGAGCAGCATCAAACCTGTCTGTGAGCGGTGGTCGAAATCTATTAATTAGGGCAACAGCTATAGAAAAGTCAATCATGACATGTGATGAAGCTCTGTTGTTGAACTCGTGTCGGAATATTTTAAACTGTTGCTTAAAAATCCCATTCACAACTTCAATCACCCATCTGCAGATATTAACAGCCCTAGTGTAGTGTGCTGGCATTGATACAACAGAGGCTGTAGAAGGTTGATAAATACTTGGTGATATGGGGTGTTTAAGTTCCGTTGAACAGAACGGTAACTTCTTTGCCAACATGGGTGACAGATCTTATCTGTTGAACTAAGCTGTAACAAAAATAAAAATATCTTATTGCAATCAGAATTAAACATCAACCAGCAGCAACACATAAAATCATTGAAGGATATTGCTTACCTGTAGTGATGCGATCTGTTGCTATATCACGCATCTGATAGCGTATTCTCTTTCTGAACGAGACCACACAATGAATATTGTCACAAAATGTGTGGTGGTATGAATATAACACAATAAATCTATAACTTAACGCAAACACAGAAAAACAAACAACCGAACAGATGTGTCAATGTCAGTTTAGACACGCGTACAGGGTTGCTATTACAAGACGATTATGTTATCGATCGCAGATGGAAAATCGATTTTTTTATAATAATCTATGAAACTATTAACTGATAAATAGGTCGAACGTATTAATTAAGAAAATATAAATAAGAAAAAAGAATATTGAGGCGGTAAATATAAGTAAAGAGTATATTTTTTATTTAAAATTATCTAAACAATAAAAAAATATTTTTACAATACAATTATCGATTACAGTAGCAGGATTTTATTTATTTAGAGATCGATTACAGTAACAAGATTGGCAACATTTTTGGTATTCAAATCTTGAATTCAAGAACTTAAATTAATTACTTAAAATTATTTTTTATTGGACACGTTTCCGTAAAGTACTAAATATGTTTTTTTAAGTTTGTAGTTTATATTTAAATTGTTGGGAGTAAGAACTTAGTGAAAACGTGAGTTTAATTTTAAAAGTTGTGTAGGCCGAAAGTTGACATTCTCCTTTTCTCGTGTTAAATTCATGTTGACGTGACACAGACAATTTTCAATTTGCCGCCAAATCGTATAACTAATGACAAATGAATGAAATATATACTCAGTAATATTGCCAAAGAGTTCTATTTTCAATTATTTTTAGAATTATTTTTTCATTATATTGTTTATAAGTGGCCAGTTCTAAGAACTTTCAGTTTGACCCTCGTATATATTTTTCTAAATCAATCAAAACATTTTTATAAACAATATTCTTTGTTTAAGTGATAAATGAAGAACCGCCGGACCGATTTTGTTCAAACTTCACATAAACCATCTACTAATTAGTCACAACAAAACCTAAACATTTGGTTTGGATAAGTGAATCCGTTCTTGAGTTATAAAATTACAAAGAAAGTGGCATTGATTTTTATATATATATAGATTAGAAATATTTATGATGTACGTAATAAGACTATTAATGTATTGCTGTACTTATTTCAGCATAAAATTGTAAGGATCCAGATAAGATAAGCATGACCACTGCGCAAGGACACATCAAAAATATCTTTTTCCATCTATAACCGTTCCACAATCTGAACAGTCTTCAACCACTTTAAACCGCTTTTATCATACTCAGAACAACCAAACACTTATCTCAATAAATTCAACGGATAACATTTTCATATTCATAAAGCGTAACGAAATCTTTTATGAGTAAAGTTTAAAAATCTCACTCCGGCTAACTTCGCCTCTTGAGCTTCTTAACTTTACACGGCGAGGGAGCCTAGACAGTTTTGCACACTATTAGTTTTACACTTTAAAACTCAATACTTATATCCTTGTGTGTTTTATGGTAGTATCGAGGATGAAACAGGTCCCGTGTAAAGAAAATTTTTGATGAAGTCTTCAGGGAGCTTAATTTTTTATTGCCTTTGTATCTTAAAACGTTATCATTCAATAGGGTATTTGACTAAAAAAACTAATTAGTCCGTCCGTCCGAAAAATATTAGGTAAGTATTTTTTCTTTTTTCATATAAACAAATAATGAAGACGACACAGTGCGTTGAAAACTCGTGTGACGTCACTGGACGCTACACTTTTTCGCGAGCAGTGACGTCATTAGCCACCACTCCTGATCTTTGATGCCTTTTATATTTGTCAATCTTTATTGATTTGATAAAACAAAATATACGTATCCAATATTTTTCTATAATCTGAATGACGGACTAATTAGTTTTTTTTAGTCAAATCCCCTTAACCATATTTTCGAAAATTGATCCAAA
This sequence comes from Sesamia inferens, assembly GCA_037179545.1. Lineage (NCBI taxonomy): Eukaryota > Metazoa > Arthropoda > Insecta > Lepidoptera > Noctuidae > Sesamia > Sesamia inferens. Next base: position 28,555,341 of record CM073925.1, read on the forward strand.
ATTTGAACCTGGCAAATAAAATCGGTTCTGTAGCGTTTTTTCGTTACTTTTCCCCTGATATGGTGGTCAGAGACTTTATTTAAGTTTTTTCTTTTCTTTCTTATTTGCTCTTTTTTATCATGTATATTGTATTACCATATCCTTATTTTCAATTACGTTTCAACTCTTAAATATACAATTTATTCTATTATAGGTATCTTTTACGGTTCTGTAGCGTTGAAAGACCTAACACAAGGAGGATCTTATGATAGTCGTGGCATTCGCTGGATGCTGGAAGCACAGACTCGGTTAAAGCTTGGGAAAAGCATATGTCCAACAGTGGACGTTTCTCGGCTGAAATGATGATAATAAAATGAGTTCTTGAAAAGTGATTTACCTTTTTTATTAAAACAGAATATCTTCGCTTATAATACAAGTCACGTCATCATCGTCGTCAACGACGATCCAATATTTTTAATGAATCATCATTTCTTACCATAACTGTGAGATTTAGTAAGAAAAAAAAAACACTTTAATTTAAAACTTAATGCAAAATTTAGGTAAAGTGATCGTGGAGTGAACTTCTCACTTCATTTAACGTCCACAGTCGATTCTATCGAAAGTCATCATCATCATCATTTCACCTGAAAGACGTCCACTGCTGGACATAGGCCTCCCCCAAGGATCTCCACGACGACCGGTCCTGCACCTCCCGCATCCAGCGATTTTCCGTGACTTTCACCAGGTCGTTGGTCCACCTTGTCGGAGGCCTACCCACGCTGCGTCTTCCAGTGCGTGGTCGCCACTCGAGTACCCATAGGCCCCATGTGGCATCGGTCCTACGGGCAATGTGCCCGGCCCACGGCCACTTAATTGTTGCAATTTTTCGGTCTATGCCGGTTAATCTCGTCCTTTTGCGGATCTTAAAAGTAGTAGCCGGTAAATGTACAAGTCAAATTGATTCCTTGTACTATATTTTCAACTTCGAGAAAGAGGTGTCTCGTCGAATCCAGCTCGGCTGCGCAGCGTTCGGGAAGCTACGATACATCTTCTCGTCGTCCAAGATACCACAGTGTCTCAAGACTAAAGTCTTTGACCAGTGTGTGTTGCCAGTGATGACTTACGGAACTGAAACGTGGTCGCTCACAATGGGCCTCATACGAAGGCTCAGAATCACGCAAAGGGCAATGGAAAGAGCTATGCTCGGAGTTTCTCTGCGTTATCGAATCTGAAATGAGGAGATCCGCAGAAGAACCAAAGTCACCGACATAGCACTGCAAGTCGCTAAACTTAAGTGGCAGTGGGTGGGCACATTGCTCGTAGAACTGATGGCCGATGGGGCAGTAAGGTTCTGGAGTGGCGACCACGTACTGGAAGGCGCAGCGTAGGGAGGCCCCCAACAAGGTGGACCGATGACCTGGTGAAGGTCGCGGGAAGCCGATGGATGCGGGCAGCACAAGACCGGTCAGCGTGGAAAGCCTTGGGGGAGGCCTTTGTCCAGCAGTGGACATCCATAGGCTGAAGAAGAAGAAGAAGATATTTTTAATATAAATTATATTTGTATGTATACTCAAGGCTGTATTAAATAAAGTATAGATTATTTTTGAATGGTTACCAACCAATCAGCTCTCCGGCAATAATACCGATCCTAGACCATTTCAAAGTGAACATTTGCTCAAATATTCAGGGATCCAGGTATATGTATTGGTATTAGTCATAGATATTATTAAAGCAGTAATATGGCATCGAGCCAAAGCAATTCGCGTCGCATTGGTACCATTTAGAGCTCCATTTATTCCGTAAGTAAGGCAATTGTGAGCTATACATTAAATATGGGTGCCTATTGCCAAGTGCTCCTAGTTTAGGCCACTTCAAACTATTCTTTTCTATTCTTTGAATAGAAAATATGTGCCAAACTTTATAGGACCTTTTTTAACAATAAAAAAAAACGAGTGTGCTTATGACCACACGACTGAAGTGAAACTTCTTTCGTACCATCTGTATGTATATATATATATATATATATATATATATATATATATATATATATATATATGTGTACAATATATACATGTATACACATATACATAATTATATGACGGAGGAAGAACCTCCGTGGTGTTTTTGAAAAGTGTGACGTCAGCATAGCTGACGTCACAGAGGTTATCTTCACGATGATCACTCATTGTGGATCTTCCAAAGGAAACTTCACAAATTCCGCAACAACTTCTTTTATTCAACAAACAACGTAGTGACGTCACAACTAGGTCCTTACTGTTCGGTGGCTCAGAACTGAATGCCCGAGTGCCGGTCGTGCGGTCGTATTTATAGTCGTCGCCCCCACTCTCGTGCAAATATTACAATAACAAAGATAGTGATTTGCTGTTTAACGTTAATTTGACATCGTAATAAACTGTAAAGTAATTAATCTACTGATTTTAGAACCATCAAATTATGAATGTTAATTATTTAAGTGATTAAATATTGTGATTGCGCCGACACGGCCATTCTGACAGGCGGTGCGCGCTCTGCACCAGCCTCGTTGATTCTCCCCGCGATATCTGTAAGAATAGAAAGAACTTCCTCTGAGTTGGATATCTGAGAACAACTTGCGTTGCTTTATATTAAGTAGTTATGTAATAACAGGCAGTCTAAGAATATCAATAAGGTAATGTAAGTTTTTGGAGGTTCTCGAAGAGGTCTCGGAGGGTTCTCGGAGGGTTCTCGGAGGGTTCTAGGAGGGTTCTAGGAGGGTCTCGGAGAATCTCGTAGGGTCTCGGAGAATCTCGTAGGGTCTCGGAGAATCTCGTAGGGTCTCGGAGAATCTCGTAGGGTCTCGGAGAATCTCGTAGGGTCTCGGAGAATCTCGTAGGGTCTCGGAGAATCTCGTAGGGTCTCGGAGGGTCTCGTAGGGTCTCGGAGGGACTCGGAGGGACTTGGAGGGACTCGGAGGGACTCGGGGGGTCTCGGAGAATTCCTATTGCATTTGTTAGGCTATTTTGAAATGATTGAATTTAGTTACTTACCCTTTATTCTGATGGGTGGTTGTTTGGTTGTATTCGCAAGTTTCCTCGTACGTCGATGGTGTAGGCTCTGCTGCAGGATCTCGATGAGTAGGCAGACTTTCATACGGACATCGAAATCCGTCCAGTTTGTACACTTCGATCGCTTGATCGATATGCTGGCACCATTTTCGTAAACCGATGAGAGTAACTGGATCAAATGATGGTAGATAGACGTCCTTAATCCTTATTTTTGCTTCGGCTGGTGGAGCACATAAGTGCTTCGACATTTTCTGCATCATTTCCTATATTTGCATCATAAATTGTGGTGGTATGCTGCCCATCTGCATTCCATGGTCGGTACATTTGCGATCTTGATTGGAACACAGGTTCTAACAGTGCATTGGTAACCAACACGGGCTCGCGCTGCTGGGTGATAGTTGGTTCTAATTGATCAGGTGGTGACGGTCTGATGAGGAAGCGGTTTGGGTAGGAGCTTCCTGCAATCCCACTTCTGATGACGGAGGAAGAACCTCCGTGGTGTTTTTGAAAAGTGTGACGTCAGCATAGCTGACGTCACAGAGGTTATCTTCACGATGATCACTCATTGTGGATCTTCCAAAGGAAACTTCACAAATTCCGCAACAACTTCTTTTATTCAACAAACAACGTAGTGACGTCACAACTAGGTCCTTACTGTTCGGTGGCTCAGAACTGAATGCCCGAGTGCTTCGCTTCGAGAACATCTCTGCGTCCCCGAGATGGGGGCGCGAGGAGACGGGTTTGGGGCTCCTTTTTGGCCCCATGCCCGTGGCGTCGGTCTCTTGGTCTCCAAAAATGGAGACCCGTCGTCGGAGTGCACCCATAGGGTGCAATCTTCGCACACCTAGTTGTCCGCCGCAGGGGTGTGCCTTCCCTCCGGCGGTCGTCGGTGTGCTTTGTGGTGTGTGACTGTAGGAGCGCCCGAAGTGCTTCTCGACGCCCGGGCGATCAGGCCCCTGCCGAGTGGGATCAGATGCCCGAGTGCCGGTCTTGCGGTCGTATTTATAGTCGTCGCCCCCACTCTCGTGCAAATATTACAATAACAAAGATAGTGATTTGCTGTTTAACGTTAATTTGACATCGTAATAAACTGTAAAGTAATTAATCTACTGATTTTAGAACCATCAAATTATGAATGTTAATTATTTAAGTGATTAAATATTGTGATTGCGCCGACATATATTAATTTTCTATAAATATTTAAATTTATTTCATGCTTTCATTTATAAAATAATATTTTTGCATAGACATCCAATTTAAAAAAAAAAAAAAGTGGATTCCCTCGGGGCCAAAAGGTCGGGATACAGGAGGGACTAAATAAATAAATAAGTGTACCCGTGTCCCAAAATTTAAAAAAAAAAAAAAAAAATTTGCATAGACCTTCTATTTTTATTGAAAAAAAAAAAAACTCGTAGACCTTGTAGTACCAAGCTCGCGCCACGGGCGCCTCTGTGCTTATATCCCCCACTTAACTTCCGTTCGCCTTGCCCGATCATTTTTCGTAACGCTTCCGCTAGCTTACTCCCCAAGTCAAGCGTGCCTAAAGAAGTTTCACTTCAAAAAAAGTTGCGTGAATTCATTTCAAGCTGCAAACTTATTTATTTATATACTTTAATTAAGACACTTAAAACCATTAACAATAACCATAGATACATTGTATGTGTCTTTAATTATTGTAATTGTTTTTTATCTACATCTATAAATTGAGACGGCCTGTTTAGTGTACTTTGGCTATTTCCATAGCGTAATGTCGTACGGCATTCTCTTGTGGGGAAATGTCGCTGATATTCAAACAATATTTGTTTTGCAGAAACGAGCTGTTCTTGCAATTAATAATTTAAGTCCGAGACACTCTCTCAGAGAAATATTTAAAGAGATTAACCCATTACTTCCCAAGCATTGAAAATATTGGATTTTTTTGATGAAATCTTGTATTAGGGCTCTTAATATGTTAAGAAAAAATAATATGGCAAAAAAAATAAATTAAAAAAAAACGGTTTCGCTGACTCAGCATGTCCTATAAATAGGACAGTGGGAACATATGGTCAGGAAAAAGTAAAGATAAGAATTATATGTAAATCAGCTTTATTTAAAAATAGGACCAGTAACAGTATCAGAAATAATGTAATAAAAGCTTATTTTGTATGATAAGGTATGAAACAATCACTGCAGAGTGTTTTTTCACATTTAGAACAAAATGTTAAAGGCTTTTTTTTACAGCCTTGTCCTTGGCAACGTCTTTGTTTGTCCCTCTTGGTCATATAGTGACCATAGTTGTCAAATCTTATAGGTTGTAAAAGAACTTCTGAAGTACCTGATGTAAGCTTATTTACTTTGCCTTCCGATTTTTTCATCCAAGAAAAACATACCCTTCTTCTGAAATCAAGCAGAGGTATGGTCTCATCTTTATTTACCTGGTTATAAATAATCCATGCATTGACTAGAGTCATGTCCAAAACACGGATTACTAGAGGCCAATACCATTTTTTACCTCTAAAGCGGATTGGATACTTAGAAATAAGCCAATCATGTTTATCCACTCCTCCCATGTTTTTATTATAATTATGAATAAGCTTTGGCTGATTCACAGCAACTTTGGCCTTTTCTACCTTTGAGTACCTATTAGTTTTTACAAAAGGTTCAACAGTATCAAAATTAGTTAAGAGACATACTACATTGTTATCATGCCATTTCACGCATAATATTTCATTATTTTTATCGAAACGATGATCGGAATAACCACGTTCTTGCTTCTTCATTTCTTGTTTGGTCATGATTGGACATTTCTTAGTCCTATTGTCTCTGACTGTCCCTGTAGCTCTGAACCCTTCAGATTTCAAGTCAATCAACAATTGCATACTTCTGAAGAAGTTATCGAAGTAGACTACATGTGCACTAGGATCAGTACATACTGTAAGCAACTTTTTTACCACTCTTGAACCCAAGCCATCACCAGTATTACAAGATATTTGAGGATCCTTTCCTGTATAAAGCGAAAAGTTATAACAATATCCGCTTACTCCACACAGTGCCCAAAGCTTGTATCCAAATCTTACTGGTTTACCTTTTATAAACTGTTTGATACCATGGTGACCAAAGTATTTGACGATTATTTCATCAACAGCTAAGTTGGATTCAAAAACACCAAACTTTTGGAATGATTTATTAGCTTTATCGATAAATGGGCGAATTTTGAAAGCTTTGTCACTATTATCAATTCTTGAATTGTCATTGAAATGTAAATATGATTTAATTTTATCAAAACGATTCCGAGACATCGCTCGTTCAACAAATGGAATGTGTACATCATCATCTCTGCACCAATATAGTTTGCTTTGAGGCAAGTGGAGATACGAAGAGAAAAACAAAATTCCTATGAATACTTTTAGCTCATTCACGGTAAGATTGAAGTTCAAATCATTTTTATAATTTTTGGCATAGGTTACTGTTTCATGCACTATATATTCTAGAATCTGGTCACATAACAAGTGTTCGAATATTTCTACCGTAGATTTTCCTTCCAATTCCGTAATCATATTTTCTAAACATTGTTTAGCAGTATTAGATTCCGGCTGAATTTCAGAATATACAGGTTCACACTTACGCCAAATGACTGTCTTGTTGGTCCGAGATGTGGTTTGAGTAGGAAGATCTTCCTCGACGTTATCAATTGTACATGAAAATTCCACTTGACCAGCCACATCTGACACTGGCAGAACTCCCATATCGTCGTCATTACCTTCTTCTATATCAGTCATTTCATCCACTTCATCCGGGGGCAATATCGCAACTTCCAAGTCATTGAACTCCTCGTCACTACAATCTTCAATATCTTGAAGATACTCGGTGATTTCAGACACCATCAATGCTTTTTTATATTTTCTTCTCACTGCATCCATGATCTATAAACAATAATTATACATATATAGTAAGTATAAAAATTATATTATATATATATAAATATATATATACATATACCATCCCAAACTAAACAAATATATCGTTAACCACTTGATAAGAAACAAAATCTAATATTTTTGCTTACCTCCTTTGCTTTCCTCAATCTTATAAAAAAATCACAATTTTTTATATTACGAGATGTGTTGTGCTTGACGAAGACTTATCGACTAAAGTAAAGTTTACGAAACACTTGCAAGAAACAAAACAATAGACACGTTTGAACTTATAGCGAGCGTAACAGGATCGAACACGCTTTCACGGCTACTTGTAAAGACATGTTCCCAGTGTCATATTTATAGTACGCCTTTTTTTGAATTAGTATCACAAGCTTCCAAATAATATTTTGTTTTAGTTTTTAATTATAATAGATTCAGTAGAGATCTAAAAATCTATTTGATGGACTTTGAAGCTGATAACTTTTTATTTTCGGTTTTTTATAATCAAATCATAATACTCTTTTTAAGCTGACGAATTTCCTCAATTTAAAAATATGTATATTATAAATACGATAACTTTTTTAAGAGCGAAAAAAATATATTTTATTGGGAAAATAGTGTGAAAATACGAATTTCATCAAAACCAATAAAAATAATAACCCTAACATAGAAAAAAAAAATGTTGAATATAGTGTCCTAAAAATAGGACAGTGGGGAGGAATGGGTTAATGTACTGACCGTGTCGTCCCAATATATTTATGAAAATCTTTTGTATGCTCATAAAAATATAAAATTGTTTAAAAAATACAGTGATGTCCATAATATATATACTAGGAACAAGCACAAATTTATTGTACCTACAACAAGGCTCAAGAAAATAGGTGGCTCTTATAGATGCTAATGTATACATTTCTTCAATAGACTTCCAGAGGGGGCTCAAGACCTGAGCCTGAATAAATTCAAATCCTTCATTGAACGTAAGTTGTGTCAGATAACATTTTATAGTCTTAAGGATTATATTGAGCACAAAAAGGCTTGGGCTTGAGCTGCGTCCGATTTCTATACACTGATTCTTCTTTGATTTTTCCTCTTGTAGTTTTAATTTGTAATTGTTTATGTTTTTTTTTACTCAAAGCAAGCATATTGTACGTTATGGTATTGCATCTCTGACGTGGGTGTTCGGCACTGGTACAGCTACAAAGGAGCTACACTTAGTATTCGGGAACACTGTTGGAGCTTCTGAACCTTGGAAAAACTATCTTTGCATTGTATAGATTCAATTTCTTAGTATTCTATAATTGCATGGCACACGTGTGAGCACAGTGTACTTGCTGTAAAGCATCTTTTTTTTGGGTTAGTTTTTTTATTGACTTTATTGTGATCTGACTGTTGAGAGTTTGTCATGCTCACTTACTCACTCACTCACATGTCTCGCTGGTGGTGGCGTGTGCATTCTGATTATGTTAAGTACGGAGGTACATTGGCACCGCAACACTTGTTCACAAACTAAACTAAATTTATAAATACTAAAAATGTTATAAAACAATTATTTAAGGAATATCGGTTTAAAAAGTTCCCCTATACGTCAATCCTGGTTATACACAATTTCTCTGCCTTACAAAATGTAATCCAAATCCCTTCACTAGTTTTTGCGTAAAAGAGACGTCCACCTATAATAATAATATAATAATAATAATATGGTTTATTTCTCTCACCAAGGAACATTGTTACAATAAATAGTGTGTAAATACAATTTTGCCGTATTCTCAAACCTTTGTGAGAGCTGGAGTCTGAACTAGGTTCGGAACCTGTGATACAGATCTCCAGGCTCACACCCCTTGAAACATTAATCATTTGAAACGGCATCAAGAATAATTTTTTACATGTATCACTATAAGTTTGTAAAACATTTTCAGCAGAGAGGTAAATCTAAAGATAAAGGGTGCACTCGAGAAGTGTAATGTAAGGTGATGTAATTATAAGAAAGTGTATAGTGTGTGAAGGTGTAAGGGTGTTATGTGTAAATGCATGTGGATTCAGTGTGAGAAATTGTGATTAATATTGAGTGGTTTGGATAATGCTTTCTGTACTTTCATATGTCCAGTAGCCAGTATACAGTACCTATAGATAGATACATTCCCACAAACTTTCGCATTTATAATATTAAAGTAGGATTAGTAATATTAGTAATTAGTAAGTATGTTAGTATAGTAGTAGTATATCAGTATTAGTTGGACTGGGTCCAGCTTAAATAAACAACGAAATGAACGAAATTTGTCAATCGATTTTAAACTCATGATTGTGCACTATACTCTGTACGATAATGCATCATTGAGATAGCGAACTAAAAGTGATTTATTACTCAGCATCGTTGGCCATTTTAAATTTTAAACAGGTAGTTCAGTTACGTTCTGCTGATTTGCTTGTCTTTCTAAAGTTATGCTAAGTTGCTGTTTCGACAACAAATAATACAGTTTGTTAAAAATAAAACGAATGAATGAATTAGAAGTTATTTTACTATAGTCAAATTTAAGTATTCGTTATGTCAAAATGGTTAACTTTCTTAGAAAAAAACTATACCACAAAAGCATCAACAGATAAAGCCATTAGACAAGATGGCGTTGTGAAACAACTGACCAAAAATATTTATCCGTGAATCATTGCAGCCGTTACTTGTTATATTTATCGGTGTATTCGGCAGGTGTGCTTCTCTTGGATCCATCCATATTTTACTACGTATCTTTTAATAAAAGATTTTATGTAAGCGTTAAATATTGAAATGGGGGTGTGGAGACCCTTTGGCTGAATGAATGAACGTAATGGTTGGCTAGAATTGTTAGAAGTAGCTGGTGGTTAGCAGACCAATAGCCAGGTGGGCTGACGACTAGGACGCACCAGGGAAGCATGGTACAAGTGGGAGGTGGCCTATCCTCAGCAGAGGGTGGAATAAGGCTGAGATTGATGATGGTGATTACTTATTTTATTGTTTTACTTATATTCTGAACACGTGCAAATCTTCAGGGTGGCTTGATAGATGAATGTTGATGTGTGTGTGTATACACTTTCTATTTGTTTTTTATTTAGTTGCTATTTGATTTATGTATCCGGTGTGTTGTGGGTCTTTTAGTCTGTGCTCGGTTTCTCATTTACAAGCCCTTTCCTATTAAAATAAGCCTTTAAATGCTCTAACAAGAATTAATACTATGGAAATTGGAAAACCACTTCGGGAGGTATTCATTTGCTTTTCCTAAGTAAGTCTTAAACTAGACCAACTTTGTTTTCTGAACAGAAAGGGATCTAAGCATAACTTAATTATGATACTTGAATCTCTGAAGGAATTTACTTATTGAGTTGGTTAGTAATTCGTGGGAAGAATTACTGAAATGGACAATTCTTTGTATGACCTATTTTTGTATGATTATGGTTTTGCTTGGATTTAGCACTATTTATAACATTATTTTTTGTTTATACGAAACCCGAAACACGTGTTCAGTATTTTTAAGTAAAGAAACTATGTACAAAATTTCAAAAAGATATCATGAAAAACCACAAAGTTATGAGCTTGCTATTCTAATTAGCTGTCCCAACAAAAATATGGTCAAAGCTCCGCTCTGGCGCGTGAGCGCGGTGCGTTGACCTCTGGCGTCAGCTGCGGCTCGCGCGTAAATATTGCAAGGCACACAAATAATATTTTAACTAAAAAAATCAGAAAATACAGAAAATAATGTGTCGTTCGTGCCCGTATTAATGAATTAAATCACTGTATCACAGCCACCAGCGTCTTCCAAGTTAAATTAGTCCGCGCCTGACATAAATTGTTGTATTTTTGGTCGCCATGTTTATAATCACGTCTAAACTGTCTATGGAATTTCTTAATTTGACAAGTTTAAACTGACATTTTATCTTCTATTCTTTTCTTAATGAGATAGAAAGAAGAAGATGAAATTAGATTGTGAACAAAAGAATCCGCATCATTGTTTCAACCAACAGAAAGGGCAAAACAAAACAAATATTCAGTACTGCCAGCCAACTGGTGAAATTCGGAATGAAGCCATCCATTTATATCTTTCAAACTTTTCCAAAACAAATGGTCCCACAAGGAACGCACCACTGGGACGGCTATATGCAATAATTCAGTGTAAATTGTTCGTCGGCGAATTGTGCATTACTGGACGACACACAATGACGGGCGTTATTCGTTCAACTATTGTCTGAATCCACACGGTTTGAATAACCAACGAATTGCAAATTTTCGGCTCCCCCTTTGTGACATTGATGATATATAAAACAATTTTCACTTAAGTTTGTTTTTGTTCGAAAGAGCTTCCAGTGTGTAGTGCTGATAAGATGCAAAAGGGGTCTGAATATAAATTAACAGAGGGATTATGTTTTGTGAATGGATATTATTAGTTTTATGAACACTATGTAGGTGTGTATAAGGATAACATAGTGTCCTTACGCACACGTACATAGTTAGATAACGGATGAAGAAGTCTTAGGACAAATATTATCTTAAACAATATGATATAATAAAACAAGAATTTAGTGTACTATATTAGCGATAATGTGGTTTTATTTTATAGACAAAAGAAGAGCATTTTTCACATCAGAACAATATTGGACTAGTGAAGACTATTTATTATAATTTATTTTATCAGCTTAAAAAATAAAGCAAGCACCATTTGACCATTGCTTTGTTCAGCTGTACTATTTTTAAAGTTAAGTTAAATAAATATCAACTTTATTTCAACGATTATCAAGTTAATTTCAGAGTGACGAAATACTATTGAAATAGTAATAGAAATTTTTGAAATTGAACTGTAAACTGAACTTTGAAGTTATTTTTCCCTTAAATCATATTTTTTATTTATTCATAATTGGTTACAGTAAAAAAAAAAAAAAACAAATAAGACGCATTTTTTTATTAGATATCATATATTCATATAATAAATGAATTTGTAATCATTTTCAGAATTTCAACTTCATCATATTTGATATAGGTACACTATAATTAAGTATATACAATTTGTAGCAAAATATGAATCAGTGTTTTTTGCTGATCTGGGCCTCTTTTGACGCAGTACTGAGACACTTCCCTACTTACTTGCTAATTTATGGCACCGAACTCAATACTTTTTATTTGTTTTTATCACATGCTTATATTTGGTGTACAGAGTGTGGTGTTTAGTTTGTGCTAAGAGATTTTTTTTTCTCATATTCAACTTGGATGTTATAGGCTTCACAGAAATCTAAATAATGCTCATATCGCCAATGCAACGCGCAGTATGGCTGGTACAGATTAAAACTTATTTTCTATGTGGCGCTAAAGAGCTTTATTAATATTATAGTTACACTCATTCCTTAGCACTTGATTTTAATTGCAATATTCCTTCGTTTCATTCTGCTGTATGAGTCTAATAATAGACAGATGCTTACACACTCGAAGTAGAATAGCCTAGGGTTTCTAGCAAGACGTACCTGTATGCAGGTAACGTTATAACACGTTTAAGCCGTTTGTGCATTCATGTTTGTATCTTCGCTAGTAGAGCTACTCCTCGTTCACTATTCGAATATTCTGGTTTGCAGATCCAATTAGATTTTCCTGCTGGTTTCAGAGTTCATGAGTAACGTTAACTGGATTAGGGCGTTATGTTCATGTATAGGTATAGTGAGTAAATGCCGTGAATGAAACAGTGTAGTGAATTAGTGAATTGGTTTCTCATTCCAGATAGTATTAAATGGTATGTTTTTAACAAATCACGGAAGAGTATTAAAATGTTCTTAAGAATGACAGGTTTCTAAAAACCATTATGCTGGAATGTATTCTTCTTCTACTTAAAAATATACCTACTGAGTGTAGCCAGAAGTCAATAATGTTTCTCCTTCTAGGAAACAGGGCTCCTCTTTCCGAGACCTGCTAATTACTACTAAAAACAGGTCCAGTGTTTGTTGGTAGATGTGACATGTCTTCTAATTGTTGACTCTGAGACATACTGGTGTTCAACGTCGTTTACACTGTTTTGATAACTATGGTGATGAAATTATATACACAAAGTTAAACACTAGCAAGCTGAAGTGGCAATGGGCTGGTCACATATACCTCAGGACCGACAAACGTTAGGGTTAACGAGTCCTCGAGTGGAGACCGAGTCTCGGCAAACGTAGCGCTTAGGGGAGATGGAGCGACGACATCAAAAAGGTGGCTGGTAGTGGCTGGCGGAGAACTGCTCAGGATCGAGCTTGTTGGCGTGCCATGAAGGAGGCCTATGTCCAGCAGTGGACGAGTAGAGGCTGATGATGATGATGATGATGATGGAACACTTGGGCTCGAAGTTGAACCCGTAAGCTAAAACGCTAACATTATTTAGATGAGTATTAACTATTCATAATAAATTCATATTCTTATATCGTTGAATACGAGATAACACTTTGTATGGAAGTCATTTCAGCTGATGGAAATCCTATCGGGTACGTGGTAGTTTTATTTGAAGTGAAACTAGAAACAAAAGTAAATCGTAAACTAAACAAAGCCGGCAACAGAAGATCATTGTTTACTATTGCGGTCGACTATTGTATTGAGACGTGAACTGTCCTTTGACTCCACGCCAAGGATTTTTCCTCGTAAACACTCCAAATGCTTCACCTGATTTACCTAAAGCGTTTACGACGTGTCCATGGAAACACCCCGAAACGGCGCATAAAAGACTGTAATAAATTCAATTGAACGAGTGTCACCCGCAGATATAACTCGCCGTCCAGCCCCGCCCGTTTTCGCCCGATTCCCTTGCAACAGATTTCTTTAAAGAAGATTGCTTAAGGAACTTTAAAACGGTGGTAGTCGTTTGTATAAAACTTTACTTTCGCGTTATTTCTTGTTTCCTTGCGGGCGGTAAATCTAGCTGCGTGTGTGTTGCTGACAGCCTATCTGTCCCTTGGGATTTATTTTTAATAACTAGTTGGTAGTTAGTTTTCCGTTTTCATTTAGGATGGTAACTACTTTAGGTGTTTGGTACAGTGAGTTTTTTCGTTTCCTACATGTGCCAAGCGGTAGGCAACTGCCTTTACGGATGGGTTATTACCACGCCCTTTTTTGTTGGGATGGGAAATCATCAAATGACTTCTCCCGCTCTGGGTGGAGCGGAAGGGCGTGTCAGACTTTTACTGACTAAAACCCACCCGTGTTTCTTCGCTTGCCTGTGCGACGGCCAGGGCCACGGTTTCTTGTTTAACCAACCCGCAACCCTGACCCAGGACCCGGTCTTCGTGGACCCCGTCACGATGTGCTGACAACTCTTTGAGGCGCGCGTGAAACACAACGCGGCGTCGACTCGGGCCTGGTCCTTACCGGGCGGCGAGCTGCCCACTGCTCACCGCCCGAAGGCCCGCGCCTACGGTGGCTGGGAGTACGGTGTCGTCTCCCGATCAAGGTGTCTCCTGCAGCGGCTAGTGGCTTGAGGGCGCTGAGATTCTCGCTGCCTCACGCGCTCCGCCTCCTCCTTTACCAGCATCACTGCTTTGCAGGAGGAGGTGACGGCCTGCCATGCACTCTCGCTCCGGACCATGGCCTGGACCAGGGATCGCTGCTACGAGGACACGGCGGTGCTCTACCCAAGCCGAGCAGACCTCCACCGTATGCTCCACCGTATCCTCAGGGAGATCCAAACAATGGTAACACCCTGGCGTTTCCTCCCGCCTAATACGGAACAGGAACCTCCTGAAACAACCATGTCCGGACCTGCGTCAGGCGGAAGGTGAGGGCGCCGTGGTGCCTCTCTAACCACTCCTCAAAGAGGGGACTTACCGCCGCTATTGTGGTGTGCCCAGTTATTAGCACCCCTTAAGTCTTCTCCATGCTGCTAAGGAACGTGCTGCTGCTTTGTTGTCTCACTGTCAACTTATATTTTTCAGAAAAAGCACTAAGTTGTGATGAAGGGCAATCGTTACAAATGGGAATATCTTATGTAATTTTGTATCCTACTTCTTTGTGTATTTGAATTCTCTATGTGTTTTTTTTTAATAATTATAAACTAGTGCTTGATCGCAACCCCGCCTCATGGTAAGCAGTGATGCAATCTTTGATGGTAAATCGCGCTAGTTTATTAAGAGCCCATTCATTCAAAAAAACTGAGTGAGTAGGAAGAAAGACGGCAGTTGAGAGAGGTGATGCAATGTTAAACACAACAATACTACCAGAGGGAGATTGGTCTGGAGACCCTCCACGACCAAACAACTGACAAAACAACATTTGGGGCATCATATCCGTACACACGTCGCAATATAACTGCTCAGACAGATATAACAATAGGAATAGTACATTGCGCACCTTCAAAAAACAAAACAGGTTACCACGAAACAAAAGGACTTACGAAGTCGACTAATAATCAGTAGGCCTAGTATGAGTTTTCATTACGAAACTCGATCGTCGATATCGAGCGCGTTTGACTCAGCGATTGGCCCACTTCAAGGTCGTAAGAATTGTCAACCAATGAGAGCGCCAAAAGCGCTCGATATCGACGATCGAGTTTCGTAATGAAAACTCATACTAGGCCTGTTCACGACTACCAAGGCGTGAACAGAATCCGCGCCAGGGGACGCGGAGAGGGCGGTGCGGCGCGGGACGACAGCGGCAAGCGGCGGATGGCGGCCGGCTCTTCACTCTGCTACGGACTTGGTCGTCGAAGCGCGCACTTGTCAATATCATAGTTTCCAACATTTTACTGTCTTGAACCATTATATTAAGTTTTACAGTTCACCTGACTATTATTAATAACCTTAGTTAGGTCCTTAACAAGGCCTACAGAAACTTGTACCTAATCAACGGTGTACACACAGCTGCCCTCATTCCAACAAAGCTAGCAACTAATTGTTAGGCACTTCGTTCATGAAAGCGCTGCAATTGGTCCTACAACTATTTTAGATTTGTACAAACCCTCAGAGACTAGCGTCGGCAACTAACATTCTACATTTTCTAAAGTGTATTTTTGCCATTGTGCTCCTTATAATATTATTATTACAGTCACTTTCTGTGACTTAGTTCATACTTGTGTAGCGTACTAATAGAGTAATCATTATCATTCATCAAGTTTGAACCTTAAAAATCGAAACAGTGAAAAAATTGTATTGTAATTTATTTCTAATTGTATCGTGGGTGCTTTTACAAACATAAATTCACTTACACAAACATCCAGACCCGGAACAACTACCTGTAGGTCATATTAATATTTGTCCCATGCGTTATATTAATATTAATTACGCACTCAAGACTAGAATAGTACCTACTGACTAGAAAAGTACCTACTGTTACAAAGTAAAGTTAGCCCGTTGTTAAAATTTTAGGGAATACTTAAATATTCTCTAGAATTAAAGGACAGTCAGAAAACATTTTTCTTTTAATTTAAGTTTTCCTTCGAAAACTTAAATGAAAAGAAAAATGTTTTGAACCTTTATTTATTCTAGTTTTCAGTGAGTTTAATTTTCGACAAAAATAACGTCTGGGCTCTTGTGTTTGGAATTTTTTCTCATACTACAGGAAATCGGTTGAGCACAAAATACCGAAAACCAAAACTACATATCTTCTGGATCAATGCCAAACACGGGACTCCATAAAATAACTAATTAGGGCGACTAATTACCGGTTATGGCCGGTTCAGGCGCACGTGACGCCAATCGATCACCAGCAAATGTTGACGCTGCCTCAACCTATCGTGTAGGTAGAGGAGGTAGCTAATGAGGTATGGGTGGTATTGTTTATGATTAGCTAATTATTTTTGCGAATTTTTACGAATAAAATAGCAATATTACGGGAATGTTTAAGGTGAAAAACGAGGTTTACTTTTAAATCCATACTACAAAATTATAAATGTAAATAACGTTAGTTTTTTACGGTTACATACTAAAATTGCTTAACTGATTTGGATTAAACTTGTCACATGAACAGACCAGGACATGGACATGGTTACAGGCTACTTTTCATCTTAGATTGCAGACGAAGTCCTCGATAACAACAAGAGAATTATAAATAAAAAAAAAAAACGATTTATAAGTTACTTATTCACGCTTAAACCAATAAATGGATTTCGACAAAATTTGTCAAGGAGATAGATGACATCTTGAGGAAGGCAAAAATATTTTGTCGCGATAGAACGATCCCTTGGGAAAATTTCTGACAACCTTTCAAGCGAAGCCTTAGCTTAGAAGAAATAAGCAAGTGTTTTTTTTTTTATTGGATAACAATTATAAGTAAATCGTTAAGTGGATTATATATGAAGAAGCGAAGTAAGTAACATTATGTGAGAGCAATCAACTTCCGATTGTGTTTCCCAGAAGTGGCTTTTACCATACCGAAAAACCTATTTAGTTCATTAAAGGTATATGCGGGCGAACGGTAATCTTGAGACAATAACTTAGTGTAAATATATAATCTCTGTACACATTACGATATAAATTATTTGAATAGAAAAACGTATAGACACTAATCACAGAACAATATGAACATTTCGGAATAAAATAATCACATGTAGGTATGTCTCAGCCAAAGAGGTTTAATATAGGTATAGAAGACTGCACATCAAGGTACTTACAATTTGTTAAATTTCTTTATTAGATTGTCTATTTTATGATTTAAGCAATATAGCTCAAGGTTGAGTGGGAACATTTGAATGTTTTGGGTAGCTTGACATGTTGTCGTTGGTACAATAATTTAATGATCTGAGTCATGACAGACGCTGCTACTCAGAGCTACTGGTGGCGTATTTATGTACTAAGCAATAAAAATGAAAACTAAATCAAGTAAAACCAACAAACAACAAACAAAAACACGTGTTTCAATAAAACAACGATAATAAACACAAACAAAAGATAAACCTAAACGATAAACTATGTAAGTTTGGACAAGAGAACAAGTTTGTTTGATTCGTGGTAAGGGTCTTCCGATGCGCCCACGGGTAATTTGAGGAAGTAGCGTTATCTACTAGTTTGGCGTCTGTATACAAGAGTTGATCCAATTTGGATGTTGCTGGAGTATTTTGTAATACTCCAGCAACATCCAAATTGGATCAACTCTTGTATACAGACGCCAACAACTTCCAGCATCCGCCAACATCCAGCCAACATTGTTGTTGGCTGGATGTTGGCGGATGCTGGAAGTTTGTGCGCTGCTGGTTGGACTCCCAACTTTCATCGAAACTTCGATAAATTAATATGTATAGATAATATTTACTGTCTAAATTAAACAATAAGCAGGTTCACTGGTTACCAAGCTAAACGACATGAGTAGCTTGAAATATTACTCACAGCCAGGTTAGAATATGCTACTATAGCTAGTAAGGCTCAAATTAGACAGACTGTATGTCATGGCTCAAGGAATAGGGATGTATCCAAGGTATGACAACCAAAAAAATAATTAATCCTTCTAATAGATAATAAAAAAAATTAAGTCACGTATTTTTTATTTTGTCGAAATTACCAAAAACTACTGAGATATAGCGTATTAAAGTTACGGAGTGGGGGTTAATTACGTCACGCCGTCGTGTATTTTGTACCACGGCGCGATTGGAAATGTCGCGTAACGCGACATTTCCAATCAATATATCTTCCTACTATTTGAATGAAAGAAAAAATAAAGAATACGTGTTCAATATTTTCTATAAATCTATCTGATGGACATTAAATTATTTTTTAGGATACAACCCAATTGCAGAGTGGAGACTGAAGAAGTAGTTTCAGGTATGATATGGTAAGTGTATAGATATGTGTTATATTTGTGTGAGTGATGAGTGTGTGTGATGTGTGTGTGTGTGTGCGAGTCTGTATAATTTTATTTGGTGTCAGGTTATTCTAGAATGTTTTGAATAATTTCTGTAGTGCTATTTATTTTTTAAGCGGACACAAGTGGTGCAATGGCTGAGCGATCGACTACTGCGCTGCGTGTCGCGGGTTCGATTCCCACACGGAACACGGAAGAAAATGTTTGTAAATGCAAAAAAAAAAATAGTGCTTGACCGTGATCAAAATCAAGTCTTTTGTTAAAATTAGGCTGAAAATCAGCACTTTCACTGCACAGAACCGATCGCGCCTGATGGTAAGCAGTGATGCAATTGTTTATGCCAAAGCGCACTAATTTATTATGAACCTATTCACTCTAGCCTTGAAGACACTATAAACAGACGGAAAGACCGCCGCAGGTAATTTGTTTTTTTTTGATGTACGTGGTACAAAAGACAAGGCAAAACGCTTCGTCTGGATCTTAGCGGTCACCAACAACGTATTGTAAGATCCCCTCTTAAATACTTGCCGTATCAAGGGTCGTCTGATGATGGAACGGTGATGGCGGAATTATAATATCATGGAATTCCAGTGAACACTCCCCAAATTGCATACTATACAACACCACACCAATCTGCGATATAAGCAATTTGGTTTCATTTAATCAAGTATGAAATTAATAATGTGACAATGTTGAAATCTGTAGGATAAATAATAAATGTGCCTAAAATGTTTGTGTTAGCAAGTATTTTGCCGCCGTACACACAAAATCAATTTATAGTCAGGCGCTTAAAATAATGAATTTATCCAATTATTTAATGTTCAATCATGATGAATCGCGTAACGAGGATTAGTAAATACTTAGTGATAATTGAAATCCGAATAGTGGAAATAAAGCTTTCGTTCTTAATTAAATGGTTATTACTATGATTGATTGATTGAGAAAAGGCCTCCATAAGGCTTTCCACAATGACCGGTCTTGTGCTGCCCGCATCCATCGGTTTCTCGTGATCTTCACCAGGTCATCAGTCCACCTTGTTGGGGCCTCCCTACGCGGCGGCTTCCGGTATGTGGCTGCCACTCCAGAATCTTACTGCCTCATCGAACATCTGTTATACGTGCCATGTGCCCCGACTCCTTAAGTTTAGCGACTCGAAGAGCTATGTCGGTGGCTTTGGTTCTTCTGCGAATCTCCTTATTTCTGATTCAAGTAAACAAAATAGGTAGGTAAAATAATAATAATAGGTAAAATAGATATACAAAGAAGAAACATATATGTGTTTCATTCGTGGTGAGTAAAGGAGCAAACATACGGAAATCGGATTTACAGGCCCGATTCTCGGTACAGATGTTATATGTGTTACCTGTTTCTTTATGTATGGGCGCATACGTTAATATGCAATTATTTTATCTGCACCGATCATTACCGATTTGTCTCCTTTTTGCTTTTAATGTCAACCTTTTGTCCACGGAATGGAACTCAAAATCGCCGGAAGGTACTATAAAAAAGATTTGATTAAAAGTCTACTCTTATTCCGATTGGAGTTTAGTTTATTTGTGCTTTTCTATCCGTAATTTAAAGTAACACCGTTATCCTATTATATCCCTTAATCAGCCAATGTCTTCGATCTTTTGTTGAAGCTTTTATTTTTTTTTGGAAAATACATCGCATGAAATTTCCCGCACTATCAGAGTTTTACTGAAAAAAGTCAACCCGTGTTCTTTTATTTGCTGTGCGCCAGAGTATCCCTTTGGAACGACCTGGACTTTGGCGTGAAGGCGTAGAGACTGCTGCTCCCTTAGGCGCTTCGCAAAGGAGATCCTCTGCGAGCATTACTACATCGTACAAGTTGGTGGCCTCCAGGCATTCTCGTTAACTGCATTTTATTCACTGATTTCACTGGAAATAATGACATATAGTGAGACTGTTTACGGCAGATAGAGATTTACTCAATCCAAATCAACGTTCGGTTCCTTCCATAACAAGCAATACTATGTCGTATCGTTGCAGGCACCGCTTGAGTAATTAACTGGCTGTCACTCATTTGTCGTAAAGCTGAAGTCATTAGTAATTGATAATGCACTATTAATTCAATACAATATTAATGACTCGTGATCAGCTTTGATCTATTACAGATTATTATGATGGCAGTCATTTGTGCGTATTACACGAAGAGATAGGACAAAAAACCCTTTCAAATATTGTTCGATATTATCCAAAAAGTTTTACACGTTGTATTATGAATAATCAAAATATTTTCTCAGCGCTCACTTTTGTTATAAATGGAAAATTCTTAAGCAAACACGCTTCTAGAGCCTGCAGTATATACCGTGCGTTATCTATCACTAAATTTGAATCATTTTTAGGGTTCCGTAGCCAAATGGTAAAAAACGGGACCCTTATAGATTCGTTATGTCTGTCTGTCTGTCTGTGCGTCTGTCCGTCCGTATGTCACAGCCATTTTTTCCCGAAACTATAAGAGCTATATTGTTAAAACTTGGTAGGTAGATGTATTCTATGAACCGCATTAAGATTTTGATGGAAACATAAAAAAATATATATTGGCGGCTCCCCATACTTAGAACTGAAACTCAAATTTTTTTTTTATAAATATGTCTTCAAAAATGATATTGAGGTTTCTAAAATATTTTTTTTCTAAACCGAATAGTTTGCGTGACAGACGCTTCCAAAGTGAAAAAAGGTGGTCCCCCCCCCCATCTAACTGCTAAAATAAGAAAACGAAAAATCTAAAAAAAAACATATGATGTGGTACATTACTATAAAAACTACCAACGAAAATTGTTTTAAACGAGATCTGTACGTAGTTTTTATAATACTTCGTAAATCGTAAACCGTTGATTACCGCGTAATCTTTCATACAAATAATTTAAATCCTTTAATTTCATAAATCAATGGTACAGAACTCTTTGTGCGTGAGTCCGACATGCACTTGGCCGGTTTTTTTTATTAATTTGAATTATAAAGATACGTAGGTCATCTGCATTACATAAATGTGATAAAAATATGCATTCCAGCTCTTCAACTGGGATATTGCACCAGATTTTTGGACGAAAGGGACCTCTAGGAAAGCAATGACAGATAATAAAAGACATCGGTGGTCAACCAGTTCACCGAAAACGCAAAAACACCCCGTACCGAAATATAACCCAATTCCTAACAACACCCGAATGTGGATACAGCGGGGATTATGTATATTCTCCACATGCCACGAGATCGCACAATTCCGCGGGATTAATATTCCCGGAGCGCTCAACTATCATAATTCCGAAACAGGAATATCAAGAGGCCGCACCACAAATCTTGAGGTTGCGGCTTGCTGCATTTACATACTTGCTCCGCTGCACTGCGATTGTTCTGCGTGATGCGGGCTTAATTAATTAACCATCTGATAACTGAATAACTGTTTTGTTATCTGACGCTATTTAGGAGGATACTTGGAATGACTTTGTGTTTATGATTATTTGTTTGCTATTGGAATGGTTTAACTATAAGCATACATAATGTATTCGTACTGCTGCGGTTGCGGCTTGCTGCGTTTCAGTGCAGTGTCTCAAAACAAAAGTCTTCGACCAGTGTGTGTTGCCAGTGATGACCTAGGGAATTGAGATGTGGCCGCTAACAATGGGCCTTATAAGAAGGCTCAAAGTCACTCAAAGGGCAATGGAGAGGGCTATGCTTGAGGTTTCACTGCGCGATCGAATCAGGAATGAGGAGATCCACAGAAGAACGAGAGTAACCGACATAGCCCGAAGAATTGCAACACTGAAGTGGCAGTGGGCCGGGCACATTGCCCGTAGGACCGATGCTCGATGGAGCCTATGGGTTCTCGAGTGGCGACCACGCACTGGAAGACGCAGCGTGGGTAGGCCCCCGACAAGGTGGACCAACGACTTGGTGAAGGTCACAGAAAATCGCTGGATGCGGGAGGCGCAGGACCGGTCGTCGTGGAGAACTTTGGGGGAGGCCTATGTCCAGCAGTGGACGTCTTTCGGCTGAATTGATGACTGTGAATTTTACTAAAGAAGAAAACTGTTTACAACAGTAGTTAGGGATGAGAAGAGATAAAGGTTTTGCTCCACAGCAGCACAGGACTAAGTATTGTTTTACAAACGATCCATACGCGCCAACGAGACTACTGCAACCGTTGAACAAACGTAGAGCACCATAATAAAATGTACGAGCAGCATGGAGTTGACGGCAGCCGTCGACGGCCTGCGGCGGTAATAATCTGAATAGAGTGTCGACAGCTGCCGTCGCCACGTGTCGACGACTGCTGTTGCCTATGTTGTTGACGCGTGGTGATCTTGTGTGTGTAGCGTAGCGATCACACACATGAATGGATGCTGGCAAACAAGTTAACTGTACAGTTTTCTGCCGGTATTTACGCGCACATCTTACAATATAAGTAGAATGCGCTCTTTTTCACAGATACATAAGGTAAATAATCCCACATACATATTCTCAGGGTCTTGATGATAAAATAATCCTCATTCTCTATTAACATAAATTCCATAAAACAAAAGGATTGATGATCCCTTTTTTACATATTATGTGTCTTGTTAATTTTAATCCAAAATTATCATACTGTGTGATTAGAGAACGGCAAAAAAGGGCCAAGGGTCATGATTCGGGTTTAATCAGAGGACAGCGGTGTCCCCGTGGGCCTATTGACCCCTGGCCCTTAATGAAGGATCGTTTCCGTGGCCTCAAGCGTCTTTGTCACTGTATTTTGGGCTTTGAAGGGATCAGATGCAAGTTAAAGATGGCGGCGTTTTCATTTTTGTTTTTGTGCTGTCTTTGATAACTCAGGTATATTTTTAATGTTGTTTAAAAGTAAAAAGTATGTACTTATCTACTTTCGAAGACTTTAGGAAGATTTTTAGTAAGATTTTGAAACGCCATGATGCTTAGCGCACTTTTTTAACCACAATGGGAATCTGAGACGTATTTCCACTCAAGAAAGCGCAGTTCGGCTTGTGCACAAAATATACGAAAATGATGTAGAAAGACTTTCATAAGGCGTGGTCCATTACAATCAGCAAGGTAATTGCGTAGCACTCTATCAGGAACAATGAAATATATTCTGACAGTTTCACAGCATTCATTGCGTTATTTACGTTATTGAGCAGAAACATTTTCGAACACTTTTAGCAATGGATTAGCAATATGATTTGAAATGATTCCAACTGATAGTAATAGTGTTTTACGCGATTAGGGTACTGGCTGAGTCTTGAAAGTAAAATAAACTGTCGTGCCTAGTGCCCTGATTGTGAAAAACTGGCGAAGGTCGTTCACATTCTATGAACTAACATGATAATAGTATGAAGTTTCTACATGGCCTAACCACTGGAGCATGCTTACTGTGTCACTAATGATACACTATAGAGGAACTCTCTAATAGTTGCAAGATATTCTAGGTTCCATACCTACTTACTTTATCGATGGCCTGCGTGTAATTTGGTTATTTCGCGCTTTGTAGATTTCCCTCGGGAATATCATTTTTTTTTTCAATAAAAGGTAGCCTATGTTCTTTCTCAGGGTCTAAAGATTGTCTGTGCCAAATTTCATCAAAATCTGTCGAGAGGTTTAAGCGGGAAAGCGTAAAAGACAGACAGACAGAGTTACTTTCGCATTTATAATATTAGTATGGATTGCAGCTCGATTTTTGTTCCTTGTTTAAGAAATACGCTAGAACCCGTTTGTCTTAAATTATTTTAACGCTTAACGCATTTAAAATACCGTTCCTTTTCTGAGAAGTGATTGCAATTGAGATGGATATAATGAGTGAGAAAAAGAAATCTTACCTATGTGTAGATACTAATACACAGGCAAGCAAAAAATTTACATATGTAAAGAAGTCAAATTTGCGAGGTTTATGCATAAAAACTTACATCACTCACAAGTTAAATGAACATTAAATTCATAACTCATTGATTGCAGTTAGAAAACTACAAGAGCATAATACTGGCATAATACTGCGGTTCTAGAAGAAATTCATCTTTCAAACAATAAGTTTTCATTACCTATACAAGTTCTTATAAGCGATCAATTTGCGGTTGAAGTTTCATAATTAGATTTTTATTTTAAGGAGGTACTGAAAAATACAAAACCGATCTTATATAGGGTGCATAATCTTTTTATATCACCTAGCAACTCGCGCTAGACTCAGCATGTGGATCACGGTCCACTCACCTGAGAGGTTTGGTTCCCGAAAAGGGAAATTATTCGATTTTTTATGATGCATAATACACAATCATCATCAACCTTTTATCGTCCCACTGCTGGGCGCAGGTCATCTCTCATACAGAGAAGGATTGAGCGTAATCACCACGCTTGCTCAATGACGATCTCAGACTTTCCTCAAGATATTTTCCTTCACCTTTTAATCAGTCATTGGTGTCCAAGATATACTTAGAAAGTACATATAACTTAGAAAAGTTACATTGGTACTTGCATGACCTTGAATCGATCCCGTACAAAGCACTTAAGAGGCTGGTTTTTTAACCACTAGGCCACCACGACTACTACACCATTAATACACATTATATCGCGTTAATTATAATATATACGCTTAAGTTTGCAAACTGTTAACTGTTATTCGTAAACTATAATAATTATATTACTTCGGGCGCGGAAATTATTCCTGAATACTTCAAACGCGAGAATTTCCAATATTATCTTTAAAGGAACTTCCCAATGACATTTTGACACTTGCGACTTTTCAATTAAAATTAAACTGTCATACAAATCATGTTTACATAGCGCTGTGCTAACAAAACTCTATATTTAAGAAACTTTGTTAACCACCAAAAGTTTGTTTAATTAAATCTTTAGCGATTTCAAAACATCTGGTCTCGGGACGCGGCGCGCACAAATTTTCCGTTCGCGGTCTTATTCGGCAGGACCAAAATTAGGGTTAATTTGGGAAATCTTAATGACAAATTCGTTTGCAATGTTGACTTTAGAATTGATACAGCTAAATTGAGTTCGGATTTTCTAAACTGAGATCTGTAATCAACTGTGGTTGGAGCTAAGCCAGTGATTGCCCCAATTAACAATTTTGCTGACAATTTTGGAGACCGCTACGAGAATGTTGTTGTGGAGCAGATTATTGGTGCTATATCAAGGAAGGTAGATTATTGAAGCAGAGGTCTTTGTTTATTCGTTATAGAAGTTTGCAAAAGTCTTCTTGACGACAATTTATTTTTAATCATCATCATCATCTTAGCGTTTATCCCGGTTGCATCTGCGGCTTTCGCGTTGGAGCCCGGAGTCCGCTTTCCTGCTCATCCTGTGGTGTGAGATTGTTGGCACGCATCATCTCTTAAGTCGTCAAGCCAGCATTTCTTTAGTGTCTATCCCAATCATTTGAGATCGGTGCAACATGTTTTTTTTTCTCTTTTCTTCTTCAGGCTATAGAGGTTCACTGCTTGACTGCATCCATCGGCTTCCCGCGACCTTCATCACCCCGGAACAAAAAAAAAAAGGCTGCCGCTCCAGAACCTTACTGCCCCTTCGGCCATCGGTTCTACGAGAAATGTTGGTATCGGCCACGACATACATTTCTTTTTTCTTCTTTTATAGTTTTTTTGTTTAGGGATATTTATAATCGCAATGCGCATGTCATACGTATGCCTATGCAATATGCATCGTACCCTAAATACACATTGATCATATTTGGGCCATGAACCTAAACAGACTCTTCGCATCATCGCCATTTGTTTGAGCCAGGATTTTATGAAACGTGCCTATTTCAAGTCTGTTCAGCCTCAAGACTCTGAAGAAATAATTTCTACCAAACTGGTACCGGACACTGTCTCTCAATAAGTGGTGCAAGTCTTCAACAACTCCACACTCCTCATAGTTACGCGATATCGTTTTTTTCATTAGGAACGCAAACTAAGTCGCCGTAACAACTAATTTTCTACTTAAATGATTTTTTATTAACCAGGGCACACGAAAAGGCTGACTCTGCACAGTTTTGTACCAAATCCCTTTGTCTAAAGAACGCTTGTCAAAATATTCTTTCCAATCATCACAACATTTCTTTTTTAAAATTTAGTTAAAACCTCAGAATAGTCCAAATTTATGTTAGTTTCCTTTCGTTTTTAGCTGCATATTTTGTCCGCATATCAGCCCTTTCATTCCCCTCTAATCCAATATATGATGGAACCCATTGCAATCTCAATGTAACACTTTTATGCATTAATTCATCTATCTTCGATAGAATAACATGAGCTGTCGATACCTCTGAGGCCAGAGACACATCGAGCTGAATTTTCCAAGGAACTTTTGCTGTCTGTGCATATAACAATATTCTTGTGTTGATTACTGCTACAGAACGTTATTGCTTCTGAGATTACTATAAGCCCCAACGTCATTATGGACGCTCTCTTATCTATTTTAAATCAATTACTTTGACAATTCGTTGATTCACTAGGCACACAAAAGGCTGCTCCACGATCTTCTATACTCTTTGACCCATCTGTAAATACTCGTATACTAAGCCATTCATGGTACTTCAAATACAATTCTCTAATAACTTCAAATGCTTTGTTTAGGTAACTTCACTACATCCAGATCCCATATAATTACTTCTTGAATATTAATGTTAGTGATCCATGTCTTCAGAGTAAACACCAGCAAAGGAAGGTGATGAAGCTACATGTTCTATTTTCACTTCATTGTATAAAGAAGTCAGTAGAGGGATCTTTTTATTTCTCCAATAACTATTCTGCCGAAAATCGTGGAGCTCACCTAACAAATTATTGGTAATATTATTTTCCATCGACTTAGATTTTAGGCAAAACTTATAACCCAAATATTTTCTCTGTAGATACAGTGGAACTACACAGAGCTCACTTTCCATAACGTGGAAAGGTGTAGTCTTGATAAAACCTCCTATTACTCTGAAAGCCTGATTTTGAATTTTATTTAGTTTGTCTAGGTGACACTTTGCACTCACATCATATAAGAAGCTGCTGTAGTCTATGCAACTATGTCTCAAATGTTTTGGGTGCAAGCCCCATGCAGTGCCAGCCAGGACTTTGAGTAAACTTAGGCTTCTTAATACTCTTTCAGCTATCATATTGATGTGTTTACTCCAACTTATCCTCTCTCACTCTCAGTACGGTGAAGGAAAATATCGTTAGGGAACCAGTATGAAAGAACTTCGAAGATATGTGACATCTACCAACCCTCACTGGGCCCGCGTGGGAGATTACGGCCCACCTGCTCACACCGAGAGAAGGTCAGTGGCCCAGAAGTGGTCGTTATAGGCTGATTAGATAATCTTGAATCTTTTTTTTTTTTTTTTTTTTTTTTTTTTTTTTAATAGTTATAACCTAGCACTTGACCGCATTCCCGCCTGATGGTAAGCAGTGATGCGATCGTTGATGGTAAAGCGCGCTAGTATATTAAGAGCCTACTCACTCAAAAAACTGAGCGAATAGGAAGGAAGACGGCAGTTGAGCGAGGTGATACAATGTTAAACCCAACAACACGACCAACGATGCTGCGCCAAAGGGAGATTGATCTGAAGACCCTCCACGACCAAACTCCCAACACAACAACATTAGGCGCATCGTACCCGGCACACATCGCAACACAACTGCTCAGACCCGTCCTCCGAACGGCTTCACCAGACATCATGCCGGGACACGACAAATCGCTTGGCGGCAAGGCTTTGTCTGGTGGGTGGTAACTTCTGCCGGCGGCCGATGTTATGGCCTACCACCGAGTAAAGACATCTTGACTGACTGTAAGTTTTTAAGGTAATTGTCATCATCATCATCATCAACCTTTTTATTGTCCCACTGCTGGGCATAGGTCTCCTCTCATACAGAGAAGGATTGAGCGTAATCACCACGCTTGCTCAATACGGGTTGGCGATTTCAGACTTATAAAGTCCAGGTTTCCTCAAGATGTTTTCCTTCACCTTCAGTCAATCGTGTCCAAGATATACTTAGAAAGTACATATAACTTTAGAAAAGTTACATTGGTACTTGCCTGGCCTGGAATCGAACCTGCGTACTCATACTTGAGAGGCTGGTGTTATAACCACTAGGCCACCACGTCAACCCAGTCCTAAAAACAGCAGTTTCTAATCGAAATGTACATAGAAGGGTAGATTATTAACAGGTACGTTATCTAAAATCATTCCGGTATATGAAGCGTGTTTAGAAAAGATGTTATCAATTCACAAAATGTCAAAGTACTCTAATACTGGGATTATGCGCCAGCATATGAGATTCTATTTGCATCCAAAAGGCACCCTTATGAATATTGAAATAAAGACTATTAGGAATGCAAATGGAAGTTAGTTGTAGATTCAAGTTTGCGAGCAAATATCGTGAGGCGTTACGGTCCTTTCCGAGTGTAATGGTTAGAAAGGCCAGGATAGTTTTAGAATACAGAAGCGCAGCTAGGGTGGAGAATAAATATGCCTTTGATAAAGGAGCCTCACAGAAGAAGATACTCTTCACATATTTGGACTCATTGTATGCTGCATCGGTTGATGTCATCACGCCACTGTCAGATGACACTTAGGCTGAGGCTACAGTAGGGAGCGATTTGCGATGTGACTGGAAGAGCGAAACGAGAAAAACATGGTATGGCTACATTACAAGCGAAATTCCGGCGTATATTCGGCGATGACATGGCTAAAGTACACATGCTCAAAAACGAATCAGTCGTTTTCTTAGAATGCGATCAAATCATCCATCGCGGTTTACTATACGCATAATGTAGCCACACGCATATTTAGCAGCACTATTGAACTAGTCATACAAGTGAGAAATTTTCTAATAAATTCACCTCAATTTCGCTCATATGTTGATGTAGCCGATGCCGTGATATCAATAATGTTGTTTCTATCGCATAAAGAAATCAAAGATATATTTCAAAAGTGACTAGGGATCAAGCATTTTTATGCGGATTTCTTGAGATTGAGATGTGGCTTTGTAATAAATTTATGATTTTATAAATTTATATGGATCCTTTTTGGTGCATTTCGTAATTTGAATCAGGAACTGTGAATCAAATTCGAGTAAAAGATGAAAATCAGCTGTCAATATTTTCCCTATAAAAACATACAACGCATTGAAGACATTATTAGTGCTACTGTTTCCCTACTACTGATTAAAACCAACGTTATAATGGAGCGGCGACGTCATTTAAGCAGGGAAGAAATGCTCAGAGCCGTGGGAATGATAGAAGCTGGTTCCCGGCAACGTACTGTGGCTTTAGCTCTGAATACAAGTCAGAGTGTTATCAGTCGACTTTGGACACGTTACCGAAGCACTGGTACCGTGGCTGAGCGCCATGGAGGACGGTATCGCTGCACCACACGGAAACAAGACCGATACATTCAAATCTTAACTCGAAGAGCTCCAACAATAACCGCCATGATGTTAGCCGTGAGGCTTCATCACTCTTCAGGGAACTTAATTAGCGACCAAACAGTCAGAAACCGCTTGCATGAAGTGAACCTTCATTCCCGAAGACCGCTACGGGTACCACCTATAGCAATGCACAATCGTAGGATTCGATATCAATGGGCTCTTGAACACAGAAATTGGGCAGAAGAACAATGGCGTTTCGTGTGCTTTTCTGATGAGTCTCGTTTTGGTATGAGACCGGATACAAGACGTATACGACACTGGAGAACCCCTAGACGCCAACAGCGATTAAAATCCTGCCAGGAAGTCCATCCTTATAGTGGTGGAACCATCATGGTATGGGCGGGTATTTGGATCGGCGGAAGAACTGAGTTGATTTGGATCAGAGGCAACCTCAACGCTCAAATTTATGTTGAGACGATTGTATCAGACGTCATCGTTCCTCTACAAGTGCAAATCGGTCCCTTATTTCAGTTAATGCATGATAATGCACGACCGCACACCGCAAAAGTTGTAAGACAGACTCTCACCGCAGCTAACATCAATGTCCTGCCCTGGCCTGCTCAGTCGCCAGACTTGAACCCGATTGAGCATGCATGGGATATGCTACAGAGAAGAGCTCTGCCGAATATGGAGGGTATCCAGTCGCAAGAAGACCTTTTTTTGTTGTTGCAACGAACATGGGCGGCCATTCCACAGCGTGATTTGGATGAACTCATTTTGAGTATGCCAAACCGATGTTCTTGTGTTGTTAGTGTTCGCGGTAGAAACACGGATTATTAATTGTTTAAGTTACCCAATAAAATTTTAGAGAAAACTGTTATTTCAGTCTTTTTTTCGAACTTTTGTGTTAGTGGTTCAAATGTCAAATATCCCTTTATTAGGAAAAGGGGCAAATTTCTTTATTAATGCAAAGTTGACTTGGTTTATCTTTACTGTGACAAACGAAAACACTTTATTTGATGAATCCTTAAAGAAAATTTTAATTAATATCAATCAGGAGAAAAGTTATTGCAAAAATATATGTTGATACCTAGACACATTTGATGTGTGTATTTGATGTACGGTGTAGCCATATACGTGAGCATTCATTTACTTGTTTTAATCGCTCATGTGTCGCAGGTCGCGTCGCGGCCTAATGTAGCCTCAGCCTGAAATCTAGCGCTGCTTCTCTGTCTTACATTGTGCTGAGAAATGATTATGTTGCATGCATGTAACGCATGTTACTCCAATCTGTCATTTTTTTTTTGTTTTTGTGTTCTTATTTATGCACCATGTTTGATGTACAAACATGGACCTATTTTCTTTTTTTAAACCTTGCAAAGTACGATTTGTATTTGTTATTTTTCACTTTGTAGTGGTTTTTGGACGTCGGTTGTTTTTTGTAAAAAAGTTTTTATTTTAAACTTTTTAGTTGTGAAAAGTACTATGTATTCATTTGCATCCGGTCAGACTGGAAGCTGACGCAAATATAGTTGGGAAACGACACGACAACCCATCTAGGTGTAAAGTTCCTATCAATATATATTAATCAAGCCCAAACACAAGGTAGCTGCTGTGAACTGTTGAGGAGTTCCTTCGACTGTCTCCCAGCTCCATCATTGGATCTACTCCAGACTATTATCCATACTAATATTATAAATGTGAAAGTGTGTTTGTTTGTTTGTTTGTCCTTCCTTCACGCCGTAGCTAAGCAATCAATCGACCTGATTTTTGGCATACAGTTAGTTGAAAAGAAGGAGAGTAACATAGGCTACTTTTGGTCCTAAAAAACATCAAGTTCCCAAGGGAGATTTCTGGAATATTTGTATGTGTACACCAAATATCCTAATATTATAAATCGGAAAGTGAGTTTGTTTGTTCCGCTTTCACTCCGTAAATGCTAAGCCCATTGTTTTGAAATTTTGCAGACGTAAAGTTAGAAGTCCAGATTAAATAATAGGGTACTTTTTTATCCCGGAAAAAAATTATATTCACGAGGGAAATCTAAAAGCGCGATATAACCGATCTCCACGCGAGCGAAGCCGCGGGCGGAAAGCTAGTATAGAATATTTATTAAATTATAGTGCTTTAAAATACTTCATGAAAATACTAAGAAATGCACTAGTCGCCCCTACGATTTTTGAAAGTTCCCCTTGATTTCTCTGGTTTTTCATCATCAGATCCTGATGTCCATATCATGGGACCATCTTAGAAATATCTTCTTTCCAACAAAAGAAGAAATATTAAAATCGGTTCATAAACGACGAAGTTATCAGCGAACAACATAAAAAAGGCATATATACGGTCGAATTGAGTAACCTCTCCCTTTTTGAAGTCGGTTAAAAAGACATTTAATCCATTTGGATTACAAAATGGAAAAAAGGGTTGAAGTTATTTAAACACCAAAATTTACCAGATTAACCTGTTTTAATACTATTGAAACGAGTTTTTGATTCAATTGATTCTTCATTTCATAATAATGTTTCAGCCAAAATAAAACATCAGGTAATTCAAAAAAATTAACTAAAACACATTACACTGTCTTCAGTCAAATTCTTCTCATTATTCAGCTGACCTCTCTATACTTACCTGATCTATACTAATGACTGAGTCAAAGAGTTGCAACGATTGTGAATGTACGGTAGTTGCACAAACATTTCGCTTATTGCGACTGTTAGCTAGCAGTACTGCTCTTTGATCGCTTATGTCGCGACCAACCGGTTTTGGAACTATATCGTTGGCGCCATCATTGTTTGGTACGAGTTAGGGTACCTATTATTAAATTAAGTGGGTGTTTTACCATGGATTCTTCGTATTCATAGTACGGAACAGAATCCTTTTTGTGTATTTCTGAAAATTACACGTATTGTATCAGATTAAAATTATTGTTATATAAGTTAATTTATTATGAATAAACAATGCACAGAAATAAATGCAATTCTTAGTTTGCAAAATAAAACATAGCAATAAGTTTTATCATAATTGGAATGAACCATATTAAATTCGCTTGGAGACTGGAAAGGTATTACCTGGGCGAACATAGATTTAAACTTAAAAACAATATTGTAATACTTTTAAAATGTTTAAAGAATTATTTCAGGAGAGTTGGCCACAGACGGAGATGGTGATTTTCTTTGAGGGCTTGCCAGACTGGGAGCCGAAGTCTTCAAACTGTTTGACCACATCCATGCCTTCGACAACAGTACCAAAGACAACATGTTTGCCGTCCAGCCAGGAGTTCTTCACGGTGGTGATTAAGCACTGGGATCCGTTGGTGTTGGGAACAGCATTGGCCATCGACAGGACACCAGGGCCAAGGTGCTTTAGGACAGATGGACTTGCCACCAGTGGTTTCTGAAATCACCTTCTTGCCACATAAAGTTGGGGATCACTCGGTTGAAGATGGAGCCCTTGTAACCGAAGCTCTTCTCGCCAGTGCACAGAGCGCGAAAGTTTTCATAGATCTTAGAGGTAACCTCTGTTCTCAGATCAACAACGATTCTTCCCAATGCAGAACCATCAGCGCTAACATCGAAATAAACTCGGGGCAAACCCATATTGCTTTATTGAGTAGTCTCAGACGAAATAGATTTAATACACCAGAATGACGATGCGTCTCCTGTCGATGCTGGTCGGAAACACATAGAATACTTTTATTGCAGTATTCACTAAAGGTTCGATATTTATGCTGGTTAAACGGCGGGTCGCTAATAGTACAATATAATAGGCAAGACGAAGCATGACTTGTGATCAGCTGCCTTCTACAGAGTAAAGCATCAGAATCCTCAAGTTAAGACCATCTAGAAAAGATGCATCAGACACAGACTGACAGGAATAAAACCGCCAAAAGGAGCCCGTTCACCTTGGCTCCTACTTTTCGGAATGTATCCTTGGAGTGTACCGACCGCCTTCAGCTTTTGGGTGTTGAGATTTCCTCGAATCTAAACTTTGGGCGGTTCATTGAGTGCAAGGCCAAGGTGGCTGCCAGGAAACTTGGCGTTATCGCAAAGGTCCGGTATTAAGTAAGTATTTCACACCAGGGCAGCTTCTAATGTTGTACAAAGCACAGGTCCGTTCGTATGTGGAGTACTGCAGCCACATTTGGGCTGGTGCTGCTAAGTGTCACCTGGCCACTTTGGATTCAGTGGACAGGCGAGCGAAGAGGCTGATTGGTGACCCTGATTTAATTCGATATGGTCTCCAAAGTCTAGAGCACAGGCGTAGAGTAGCCAGCCTTTCGGTGTTCTATAGGATACATTTTGGGGAGTGTGCGAGGGAATTGCATGATTTTATTCCCCCATCTCCGTTTCACCATCGGACGGCGAGTTTCCACCCTTATGTTGTTTGTTGATACCACTACGATCCGGACGAAGCGTTTCGCCTCCTCCTTTATACCGCGTACATCGAGGGACTGGAACAATTTGCCAGCGGCGGTGTTTTTGTCGGACTACAATTTGAGTGTCTTCAAGACTAGAGTGAATAGGCTCTTAATAAACCAGTGCGCCTTACCATCAACGATTGCGTCACTGCTTACCATCAGGCGGGATTGCGGTCAAGCGCTAGTTTATAATTTAATATAAAAAAAACTTTTACCTAGCAACTCGAGTTACAATCTGACTGGTAAATGCATTGCAGAATTCGTAGATTCGACGCAATCATGTTCTGCTTCTTTATTTATAAGTCCATAAGAACCATGAAATACTGATTATGTTCAAAAGTTAAGATAAAAGTCTCGTCAGTAATCATAATTTTGAAACAAACCCTCATTAAAATACTTTAAAGTTAAAAATTCGCAATAAATGTCTCCGCGGTGCGGACGATTTCATTTCAATTTTAATAAAACCCGTCATTAGCGGGATTGTTTGCCATATAATAATGAGTTTTCAGTTAACTATTAAAATTCTGTCCATTCCACTTTGAACTCTGCGTTCTACAACAGAGATCTGACAATTTAAGCCGTGTCATTAATTGTGAATTTTCACAATGAGAATTAAATTCGTAACGGGCATATTGCAAAATGGAAATTTTTGACGTTCACTCTTGCTGATGTGTTGGTGTGAATCTGCTACAATATTAATTAACGTATTAAATCGGATTCAAAATATTGGATGTTGATATGTAAATGATATTGCCTCTAAACATGAATTTCGATAATCTATCAATTTGTGCCACATGATCAATATCAATTTAATTGCTATTGACTTAATATACCGAATTAGGTTTATTCAGCAAATTAAATTATTGTGTTGTGGTACCGTAAATAAATATGCTAGCATTCTCTCATAACAGAGTATGTATGATGCACATTTTACACTCATCAACACTAACACTTAAGTCAAAAAAGGTCAAAGTTTTTTAGTTGTTAAACATAGGTGTACGAATATTTATCAATAGAAATAGGCATACGAAATTACAACTTAATTTTGTTAAAAATTAAATGACAAGCTATATGTATCTTTTTTGGGACAAAACCCGCCACACATTTTCCCACCCACTGCAACTCCTGAAAGCCAGAATCAACAGTGGAGACCGCCAGAAAAACGCCGAGCAATGAACCTCGACGAATCCCGGAGAAACGATTCAACTGTCTTGGGTTCCGCAACGAAATTAATTAATCAGAAAAGAATAGCGGAGGATTAAGAAAAAAGATATTTTTTCCACTTCCCTCCATAACAAGTAGGAGACAGAATAGAACTAGGCCAATCGGCACAAAAGGACATTATTGCAACTGGGAGAAGCTCAGATTGCCAAGCACCACGGAATAAAATTTGATTAAGTTAATGGGTCCTAAGTAGGTATGTGCTGTTACAATTGATTCCAATAATAGGTATGGCAAAAGCGCCTGAACGCACGGAAATTGATTCTAGTTTCTACAAGGTCCGTATAATAAATGACTCCGGATGTAACTTGTACACTATCCAACATAATATTGCGTTCATTCTGCCAAAGATGTGCTGATGTACTCCCTCAAGATGTGCTGTGCGGAATGTTCAAATTCACAGTTCGATGTAGAACATTGACACAAAGGCGAAGGAACAAGTTTTAAAGAATACACTGTATTCTGTATTTTTGTATTCTAAGCTATATGTACGCCTATTATAAAACAGAGTTAAAAATATTGCAAACAAAATGTGCAGATAGCATTTAAATTGTTGGAAATATACGCTCTACTTCACTCCCTTTTTACATCGCAAAGTTTTAGTGATTGGTTTATATATTCTTGAATTCCTAATTTATTCATAAAAAATAGGCATGTTATAGTATCTACACGAAGACAATGTACACTCGTTTATAGTGTACACTGCAATAAAGTGGTAAGCGATGTGCGATATTCCTTCCTACGTTAAATATATGCCTGTGTTAGCATACTCTTTGTGAAATAGTATTTTCATTTTCAGGTATCTTCGTGTCTTCAAGGAATAATTTAGGTATAACTTGGTGGTAGGCCATAACATCGGCCGCCGGCAGAAGTTACCACCCACCAGACAATGCCTTGCCGCCAAGCGATTTGTCGTGTCCCGGCATGATGTCTGGTGAAGCTGTACGGAGGACGGGTTTGAGCAGTTATGTTGCGATGTGTGCCGGGTACGATGCCCCTAACGTTGTTGTATTGGGAGTTTGGTCATAGAGGGTCTTCAGATCAATCTCCCTTTGGCGCAGCATCGTTGGTCGTGTTGTTGGGTTTAACATTGCATCACTTCGCTCAACTGCCGTCTTCCTTCCTATTCGCTCAGTTTTTCTGAGTGAATAGGCTCTTAATAAACTAGCGCGCATCACCATCAACGATCGCATCACTGCATACCATCAGGCGGGATGGCGGTCCAGCGCTACTTTATAATTATTAAAAAAAAAACCTAAATTGTTGAGTGAGTGTGTAAGTTTTAACGAATGCCACTAGTGCCGCAATCAAAGTGGCCATCTGCTGGGCTGTCGACTGCCCATTGTCGAAACAAAGGAGGTACCACCGATACGATTGTTCATAATAAACTTGCAAAATTTAATCCTTTACTATTTTCTATACATGTTTATGTTCTAAAAATACCAGGTAAAAGATATTCATAAAAAACACATTTCATATTCACTTGGGACCAAACGCAATGGCACCGTCGCTGTTACCATACATGATTCACGAAGGGTGAATACGTTCACACTCATCCCTACATTATAAACAACAAAACAGTTCTGGCCATACTCTCTCACCACTTTTTCAGGCTCACCTAGCACGAATAAAAAAGTACACTGCCATTTTATCAAGACCATTGGAACTCGATACATCACACCTCTTCACCCTAAAGTTATCGTAACAGGGAACGTTAGGGGAGGTCACGTTAAAATGGCCGCGAGTCTATAAGACGCGGAATTCGAAAAATTCAATTTCCTAACTGTGTATTTAGTAGAGAATGTAAGAAATAACCGGCTGTATGTCGGAACGCTCCCAAGAGACACGGGGGGAATGTAAAACATAGAGAAAGGAGAGAAATTACATGTGCTCCTACTGGTATGTGCCTATCTTTATCTCCGGAGAGATACTTATACCGTCCGATCGATTTTGATACTTTAATTCTATATTACATTATTCTTATACCGTCCGATCGATTTTGATACTTTAATTCTATATTACATTATTCTTATGCCGTCCGATCGATTTTGATACTTTAATTCTATATTACATTATGCTTATACCGTCCGATCGATTTTGATACTTTAATTCTATATTACATTATGCTTATACCGTCCGATCGATTTTGATACTTTAATTCTATATTACATTATGCTTATACCGTCCGATCGATTTTGATACTTTAATTCTATATTACATTATGCTTATACCGTCCGATCGATTTTGATACTTTAATTCTATATTACATTATGCTTATACCGTCCGATCGATTTTGATACTTTAATTCTATATTACATTATGCTTATACCGTCCGATCGATTTTGATACTTTAATTCTATATTACATTATGCTTATACCGTCCGATCGATTTTGATACTTTAATTCTATATTACATTATGCTTATACCGTCCGATCGATTTTGATACTTTAATTCTATATTACATTATTCTTCTTCAACCTACAGAGGTCCACTGCTAGACAAAGGCCCCCCCAAGGCTTTCCACAATGATCGGTCTTGTGCTGCCTAAATCCATCGGATTCCCGTGACCTTCACCAGGTCATCGGTTCACCTTGTTGGGGGCCTCCCTACGCTGCGTCTTCCGATACGTGGCCGCCGCTCCAGAACCTTACTGCCCCATCGGTCATCGGATCTACGAGCAATGTGCCCCGCCCACTGTCACTTAATTTTAGTGACTCGAAGAGCTATGTCGGTGACTTTGGTTCTTCTGCGGATCTCCTCATTTCTGATTCGATCGCGCAGAGAAACTCCTAGCATAGCTACTTTCATCGCCCTTTGTGTAACCTTGAGCCTTCGTATGAGGCCCATTATTATTGTTGTTAAACTCTGATAAAAAGAAAACGTATATTAATAAAATTTCATATCATTGTAAGCTTGTCTTGTGAAGGCCGCAGGAATTAGCTGGATGCGAGAAGCGCAAAATTGGTCATTGTGACGGAGCAGTGGACGTTCTTCAGCGGCAATGTTGATAAGCTTGTGAATTTAAAAAAAAGAAAATCTTCAATTGCTACATTTATGATGATACTTCTGTTACGATGTCTTCTTCTTCTTCTTTTTTCAAGGTGAGATTTAACCTTAACTCTTGATAAATTACCTCTGTGGAATAGATACCACAATTTTGCCAATAACTCGTGTAACGAATTATAGAAATGACAGTTGAAAAAGACTGCCGCGTGAACGGTCTATGTTGGAGGATTGAGGCAAAGCCATGATGTGGTGTTCTTTATGAATTATTTACTGAATGCACTTTTTACTACATAAATCACGCGCTTTTATTTAGTAAACGACACTCTAAATAATTTTAAAAGACCAATGAAAAATGTGCGTGACACTCAGCTTTCCCGTCAAAACTCCAGCGCAATAGTCCTACGATATCTTATCTGAGTCGTATCGTGAGCCCTAAATGAACCTTTAAAAGTACGAAGCATGGTGTCGCCTTCAATACAACGAAACCGATCAGACGTTCACAAAGATAAAAGGGGAGAAACGTTAAACCATTCTCATAGTCTTAAAAATAAAATGATATTCGATACAGAATTTATTGAATATTTATTAAATTACATTGGTTGAAAGGCAGAGCACCATCTGGTTATGAAGTTGAGTTGTTATTTGAATCTAAATAACATCTCGTAACACTTTTGCATGAGACCTGTACGCGGATGACGTTTCAGACCGAAAACAAATGAGAACAATAGAAAAATTGTCTGGATTCACCGTTATTGTGGGCATCCACAAGATAGACTTATGATTTTGTGAAAGTCTATCTGAGAAAACCCTTGTATATGGTTAGCGATAGGACGTGTCTTAACTAACTTGAGAGAGACCTATTTTTTTTCCGGTTTGGTAGATCCTCATGGATGTCCGCCGCCATGGGGTGACTAAAAACCGCCCCGGTCCAACACGTTGCGAGAACGAATACTGCTTTCGCAACCCCAGATTGATGCTGGCCCGCCATTGAGGGCCTCTTCGGGTCAGAGGGGAGTGAGGTGTAGGACCCCCGTGATGTCTATGAGTGGCGTGCGTGGAACACTTCGCGCCGCTACCTCGGGTCCTGATGTTTGGGGGCGACAGATGTGAGGGAGAACTATAAGCTAACTAAGGGTTACGCGCGTTTACCTTTGCCGTAAGTTAAGGTTTCTCCTGCGTAAGTTATGATCTCT
The DNA here is from genome assembly GCA_037179545.1 of Sesamia inferens. Classification (NCBI taxonomy): domain Eukaryota; kingdom Metazoa; phylum Arthropoda; class Insecta; order Lepidoptera; family Noctuidae; genus Sesamia; species Sesamia inferens. The sequence continues at coordinate 28,595,225 of CM073925.1, forward strand.
TGGGAATATCGCGACAAAAAGCATTCTATGTGTTATTCCTGGTTATGAGCTATCTGTTTACCAAATTTCATCCAAATCTGTTTAGTAGTTTAGGCGTGAAAGCGGAACAGACAAATTAAGTCACTTTCACATTTATTAGTAAGTATAGTAGACTTGTTAGGATTGTTATCATGATGAAGACTGCTTGTGCGGTGGGATAACATCGTGAGGAAACCGGCAACATCTGTCAACCCATACTGGGTTAGCGTGGTAGATTACGGCCCATTTGCTCTCATCGAAAGGCCTGTGTCCCAACAGTGACATATAGTAACACTAACATTATATAGTATAGTAACATTATATAGTATAGTAACGTTAGGTCGGTCGGTCTCCGTGGCGCAGCGGTCAACACGCCTGCCTGCGACGTGGAGGCCCTGGGTTCGATCCCCGGCCAGGTCGTGATGGAAAACGATCTTTTCCTGATTGGCCTGGGTCTTGGATGTTTATCTATATATGTATCTATTATAAAATATAGTATCGTTGAGTTAGTATCCCATAACAAAAGTCTCGAACTTACTTTGGGGCTAGCTCAATCTGTGTGATTTGTCCGTATTTATTTATTTATTTATTTTATTTATTTATTAGAGGCTGATTATGATGACGATGATCTTAAAAATGATTAGTAGTTAAATATATTGTTGTTATGACAGAGTCGACTTTCGATGTTACGTTATGACTTACCATGGTGGAATAGTTTTCTAATCCTATTTCTATATGTTTGGAAGTTACTAGTATTTTCCAATACATCGATATATTTTGTACACTTAATTATTTGTTGAATTTATGTTTCATTATGTGGTAGAAAAAATAAACGTTTGTTATTATATTATTAGTCATACCAGAAAACGAACTTATCAAAATTAAATAAACACATCATTTTATTTTTGCAATTATAAACGTGGAAAGTTATTGACCTACGTAGTGCGGTGACACGTTTATTATGATTTGAGAAACAATAGGGATGTATCCAAGGGTAGGGTAAGAAAATCAAAAAAATAATTAGTCCGTCTTATAGACAATAAAAAAAAAAAAAAAATAAGACCCGTATTTTTTATTTAGATGAAATTACCAAAAACTACTGAGATATAGCGTATTAAAGTCACGGAGTGGGGGATAATTACGTCACGCCGTGCTATATTTTATACCACGGCGTGACGTCATGCGACATTTCAAATCAATATACCTTCCTAAGTATTTCAATGAAAAAAAAAATAAAAAATACGTGTTCAATATTTTTTATAAATCTATCTGATGGACATTAAATTATTTTTAGGACACAAGCCAATTGAAACCGAAAATTTGCTTTCAATGGTTAGATTTTTTTTTTAAATTATGTTGAGTGATTAATGATTATATACCCGCTGTTAACTTTAGTGCTTGAGGATAGCAATAGTATTTCTGTTAAATATAAAATACATTTAAAAAAATAAAAAAAATTAACATTCGTGGGACTGACCGAGAGCTTCTGCCGGCGGCCGATGTTATGGCCTACCACCGAGAAAATGTAACACAAAAACAAAAAAAAAAATATTATGTTATGTTAAAATATTATGTTATAAATTATAACACAATATTCTAATTTAGGTGTTTGAGGGTATGCGTTAATTACTTTAAATGTTGTATATATGTATGTATTGACAGTTACTTTCAATTTTCTTTCCAGGCTTTTGAACAGTTTTTTTCTAAACAATTCTTCTGAATGGTTCCTTTAGTATCTACTGTAGCATTCTATGTATGTTGCATAATGTGCCATTATGTACAGATTGCTATGGAGCTCACAGATGTACGAACATTTGATAAATTTACACGAATGTGGCAACGGAGTTTTACGCAAAACCTGTTGTTTGGAAGACAAATTCTAATTGAATACGTGATATGCGTTCAAATGGCTAGGAACATAAAGTGTCTACTGGAGTACCTGAGGGTTTTAGGTTTAGGAGATCCATAATTGGAATGTATATAGAATTTGTAAATAATAATTTATCTGTACATTTCAAAAATAAACATAAGTACACAGGATCAAAAACTTCTGTACAGAGAGTCACTTTAAAAGGCGAACTGATGCCTCCTAAACTAGGACAAAAACCTGAGCCAGAGTTCTTCAAGATATGACACACGATTGGTATAAGGTGAAGTGCAAGTACTTACTTTCAGACTGGTGCTTGGACAATTCTTCTTTTCTTAAGCCAGGTGTGAGTTTAATTATAGCTTAGTGGTAGCGGTGCCGACTTAAAACAGTTATGGCTACTAAGCCATAAATTGGGACCATTACCACTAGGTAATGGTCCCAAGAAAGAACAGTGGTGACTTAGTAGTAGCGGTCCCAACAACGACCAGTGCTGATTTATTGGTAGCTGTCCCGGCAAAGAACAGTGGTCACTTAGTGGTAGTGCTCTAGATTTAGAACAAAGAAAAGAAAGAAAGAAAAATATTTATTGGAACTCATACAGGAAAATCTTAAAACTAAACTAAGTGGACACAAGTAAATATAAGAACAAGTTATACATAAAAAAGTAACAATAATTAGAAGCTCCCTTAAGAGGCCAAAAGGCTCCTATTTCAGCATTGTGCTTCGACATTTAAGAGTCAATGTCGCAACACTGGTATTCTGATAGCACAGAAGAACAGTGTTGAACTAGAAAGAAAGAAAGAAAGAAAAATGCGTTTATTGACATTACAGCAAAATACATACATTAAAAACTATAAAACAATAAAACCCAGCTTATAATGCCAAAGGGGCCTCAGCTCAGCATAATGTCAGATGACAACACAAGATGTGCCATCTGAAGCTGATTTTTAGCTGCAACCCACGAGTGCCATACGCCAGAATTTCAAAAACACAGTCCGCAATAATATAAATGATATATTAAGATAATAATAGTAATCCAAATGATAGAAAAACCTAAAATGTTGTGACATGCATAAATGTGTGTCTAGCGGTAGCGGTCCCGACTAAGGACAGTGGTGACTTTGTAGTAGCAGTTCCGACTATGAACAGTGGTAGAGGACACTTTATGTAAATTATTTCACCCCCACTGCCCTTAAAACGATGAAGGAAAAAATCGTGAGGAAACCGGCACGTCCTAAAGCCAAAATTCCATGACATGGGATATCTACTAAATGGCACGGGATCGCGTAGTACATTACGGCCCACTCCCTCTTACAGAGAGGTCTGTTCCCCCCGGCTGTGGGAGCATTTTTTTTATATGGACAAATTACACAGATTGAGCTAGCCCCAAAGTAAGTTCGAGACTTGTGTTATGGGATACTAACTCAACGACACTATATTTATAATAGATACATATATAGATAAACACAACAGTTTAAATACTTGGGGTCTGTACTCCACGCGTCCGGCGACATTGATTGCGACGTCAGGGCACGTATTTCCGCAGCTTGGACAAAATGGCGTGAGGTGTCAGGTGTCATTTGTGACACCAAAATGCCGGTTAAGCTTAAGGGGCAGGTCTATAAGACCATCATTAGACCTGTTCTCCTGTATGGCAGTGAGGCGTGGTCTGTGCTTGAGCGACACAAGCAGGAGCTGCGTGTCACGGAAATGAATATGCTGCGGTGGATGTGTGGAGTTACGCGGAAGGACCGCATCAGGAACTCCCGCATCCTTAGCAGTCTTCATGTCCGTGACATAGCGGAAAAACTGCAGGAAGGTCGCCTACGTTGGTACGGTCACGTCTTACGAAAACGCCGATGTTACCTGGGTCACAAATGTCTTGCCATGGCGCCTCCGCCGGGCCGGAACAAGCGGAGTAGACCAAAGAGGTGCTGGCTTGACGCTTGGCGAGATGACATGCGTGCCAACAATCTCACACCACAGGATGTTAAAGATCGCGCGAAATGGTGGAAATTAAGCAGGAAAGCGGACCCCGGGCTCCAACGCAAAAGCCACGGATGCAACCGGGATAAACGCTGAGATGATGATGATGACATATATAGATAAACATCCAAGACCCAAGCCATCAGGAAAAGATCGTTTTCCACCATGACCTGGCCGGGGATCGAACCCGGGGCCTTCACGTCGCAGGTAGGCGTGTTGACCGCTGCGAGACGGAGGACGACTTACTTATTTACTTACATTATGGGCTGAATTATTAGAATCATTAAGCGTATATTGTTTTAAATATGTTTTCAACAGTTAAGTAATTATGTTAATGTAGTAATCAGTATGTTAAGCTTGACTAGTCCAAGTTATTGATGTTAGGTAAGATATTAGACGCAGGTGTTACATCTATCAATGTATAACATTGATTGGTTTGTGTAACTAACCACACATTGTTGATGCCATCGTAAATTGTAGTAATATCAACGTGTGTGTTGTTTCTATTGTTTCGTGAGAGACGTGTAGGTAAATGGAAAATGGACAATAGCATTCTCTGTTGTCTAGAAATTGTTTGCTTTACAGAAAAAGTTTCTATGCTTGTTTTTACGGGTTTATACAGTATGTAAAGAGAACCGTGTCCGATCCGTGAAGGTATTGTTAGGTATCGATGACTGATTCTACTAATGCCTACAAAGGCGGGCTAAACTTAAAAAAAAAATACCCCTAAAAAAATAAGTATTATTCGCAAAACGAGCATCGCTATTCGCTCATAAAAATACCGTCAAAAATGGTGTTGTGTTTGTTTTATTGTTGAAATTAATTCGCAAAAAAAATATATCAAAATTAATTAGTATTGTTACTATGATGATTATGTAAAATTTCATTTTCTTTTTTTTTCATAAATTATAAACCAGCGCTTGACCGCAATCCCGCCTGATGGTAAGCAGTGATGCGATCGTTGATGGTAAAGCGCGCTAGTTTATTAAGAGCCTATTCACTCTAGTCTTGAAGACACTCAAATTGTAGTGTGACGGAAACACCGTCGCTGGCAAGTTGTTCTATTCCAAGTCCTTCTATTCCTCATATTTTATTTGGTCATGTGTTTACCTAACCTTTATTATCCTTATGGGTCGGATGGGGTTTACTTTACATATGGTACAAGACTAGCTTCTGCTTGTGGTCTTAACCGTGTTGATGTAGAAAATTATTCCACGGGAACGTTATACCCGGGTAAGGTGTATCCTTTCACCTTCCCCAAATGTCATATAATTAATGAATTTTATAGAAATCTGTTGAGTGGTTTAGGCGTGAAAAGGTAACTTATACGATAGAGAGAGAGTTACTTTCGCATTTACATTGTTATAGTCCATTGGTTTAGGTAATAACTAAAGGTAAATAAAAGAAGTCGTGGTGGCCTAGTTGTTAAAACACCACTCTCGCAAGTATGAGTGTGTGGGTTCGATTCCAGGTCAGCCAAGTATCAATGCAACTTTTTTAAGTATATTGTTACGGGCTAGGGGTACTAAAACGCCGGTTAAGGGTTACGAAGTTTATTGGCAACGAGGTACAGTCGATTGTAGGCAATGAAAAGTAGAATGTTGCTGACGTTGCACCGAAGTCTTCACTTACGTCCGCGAAGTCCGTATTGTAAACACACAATAACACTACAGATGTTACTTCACGTAGTACTCACAGTTCTCCTTACAGTTGTCGCAGTAGGTATTCTCAAAGATCGCTTCTTAAGTATCGCTTGTTTTCGTATCGCTAGTCTAATGCAGACTGACTTGCGCTGGCGTTACGGCGCTATATATAGGCCAGCTGATCGAACATTCCAGAATCGTCTAGACGTAATAATAATAGCGCATAACTTCGAGTACATTCAGTAGGTACCTACGGTAATTCCCGGAAACGGGTTTCTAGAAATTTCGATGTCGTCACTTAGTTGACAAAATTGATGAAACCTGTACCATTCGATAGGCCATCCTAAGTCTAGGAATGCGTTTTTATATTGCACCTATACAATGTCTAGTTCTCGAGTTATAGGGCTTAAAAGTTACGCACTGCATGTCACACGATATTGAACCTTATGCCCTCGACATTAGGTGTATTCGTAACAATATCATGGAAAGGAAAACATCTTGAGGTAAACTGGACTTCAAAAAAAAAAAAATCGCCAACCCACATTCAGCAAGCGTGGTGATTACGCTCAATCCTTCTCTGTATGAGAGGACACCTGTGCCCAGCACTGGGACGATAAAAGGTTGATGATGAAGTAAACTGCAACAAAAAATCAACTTTGTTAACTGACTAAATATAATATCGGTAACTTCAGTTGTCATGCTACGTTGCAGTTGTTCTCTTCAATTTAGCGACGTTAGAAATCAATTATAAAATTTAACTTACGTTTGCGTTTACCTTTAGTTAACAATCTAAACCGACGGGCCATAGTAACTTTTTATAAATAGGTACCTGCTTTTTACACTAGAAAATACTGTTGAAAAAGTATATTTTTATATTAATTTTTAGCACGTAGCATCATAAATACAAGACGTTACTTCTTAATCAACTACGCCCATTATATTTGTTACCAGTACGTATTTATATAATTGTACTCCAACATATTGCAATCCAATTCCACAGCTTGGGCAAAATAGCGTGAAGACAGGTGTCTTTTGTGACCATCATTAGACCTGGGGCCCTAGTCTGCTATTGCAATAGTGTCAAAGTTGTCGATTTTTAATGTCATAATGACCGATGTTGATAAAATCCGTAATCTACTAACAAAATGGCGTGCCAAGTCAATCACTGAACGTAATGGCATAAAACGGTAATCTTGTCCAAAATGACAAATCAATGTATGACTTATGCGGTAATCTGCTAAAATTTTGACAGTTCTTTTGATCATTGAACTGTTATGATGCCGTCTTTGTACAATCATTGCTTTTCGAAGCGAGGCAGCTCGATGGTGGTGGTGGTTTTGTACAAAAAGTGTGATATCTATTGTGTTTGTGGAATATTTGAGAATGTTTTCATTACTAGCAAATATTCTTGAACTAGCCAACGCAGTGGATCTCTCTCGTAAAGAAAATAATACGCTAGACGAGTTTGAATACGAATCCCTTTATTAATGATCCCGAGGCGGAATTTGTTAAAACGTTTCGCCTTGAATATGTCTCAGTAAGAGGGTTAATTGAAGGACTAATTCTCCTTATGGCCAGACTGAGTCGTTTTGATAGCATATGGGCAGAAATTAAGGTGAGCAAACGTAATTTGACAATTGATGTATTATTCTATAGTAATCTATAGCTACAAACACGAAATAGATTGATTAATGTTATATTTTTATTGCAGATTCTAATAGCACTTGCACTTTATGCATCAGAGTCCTACGATAAATTTATTAGACAAGGACATTGCCCTCCTTAAAGTTTCACAAATTACTGTGTCTACTGCAATCAATGAAGGAACAAAGACTTTGAAACTAAAAAATAAACCTCAAATATTGCAAACATGCCAAAAGCATTATTGCCGCCTGATGAGGATTATGCAGAAGCACTGCGGCAGGTATGAATTTCTTTTAAATATGTTGGTGAAGGTACATAATAGTTGGACTTCTATCAGTTATTTATTTATTGTTAACTAAAACGGTACAACACTAATTACATTAATTAACTTAAAAACTACTACTAAAACTAACATGGGACAGTGGACTCTCTCGCATACTTTCATTCACAGAAGACCAAAGATACACCCATAAGCTTATTTCATTCATCTGCAATCGTGTCACGTTTGACAGACCGGAGATCAGCTAGTTTTTGCTGCAACATAAATAAAACTACTATACCGATTAAAAATCAACATTTATTTATAACTATATATCTATTTTCTCATAAACTAAATATCTACTTTACATTAAGTAAAAAAAAAAAATATTTTACAAAACAAAAAGACATTTTGACATTTAAATAATTAAAAAAATCCTAGTTACAACACCTTATGTAATAATATTAACACATCAATAATCAGTCTTTTAATTTAGGAGGAAAGCAATAAGAAGCGCCTAATTATCAAGACCAGTGCAGTATGAACCGGGATCTTCTTGAAGGTTGAGCGTAAACCCTCCTCAATATTCTAGGAAATTATGAAAATGCTCTAATTGTTATTAAAATGATTCAACTCTTTGTTACAGATCCACCGCAGTCATGCACAAAACAAAGATTTAAAATAAATTATTAATCTTTTTATAAACACTGTTTCATTTACTTATTACATCCATTTGTAACCCATACTACTAGACATATCTTCTATAGACTATTATTATATGGACATACTTAGTAGGTTATAGTTTGTTTAATATTTTAGGAGACCTCTCCTAAAATATATTTCATTAAAGTAGCTTTTAATAAATTGTCAAATTTACCTCTTGCATTCTCCAGAAATCTGACTCAGAATCTGATGACATTATAGGTAATTCTGCAGAGTTTTTGTAAAAAAAAAATGCCTTTAATAAAAAGTTCTAATATGGTTTGTGTAACCTAGCGCTTAGTATGTAGTTGCAATAAAGATTTTAAATTCTGGCCAATGTACTACTATTGATGTAAACCTACATCTAACACAAGCTTAGCTGGGGGGGTTATATTTAATTTTATGGTATTGTTTTCAAAGCTTATTAATTCTTATTGTGGGATAATTAGGTTTATTCTACTAAGCTTTCAGAAAGATGAATTACGTATACGTATATAAACAGTACGTAATGACCTTTTTTGACACAGATGTCTCAGTGACCTATAAACTTGAACCATTTTTGCTTTAATGGAGCTCTGTCGATTAATGACCGCAGTTAATTTGTTGATGGTCTGAGCCTATTTTTGTGTTCCTGACTTCAATAGTATCCAGCCTTGAAGGATGATGAGCAGCGTCGAGAGTTTAAAAACAAATTACACTTCGCATTTTATTGACGCGGCTGTAGTGGCCTAGCGATATCTTGGCCGAAGTTTGCTGATTGTTTTATTATTGTTTTTCTTTACGTAGTAAATATAATTTTAATAATATAAACAAAAATAAATACATAACAAAACACCGGCTATTAAAAAAAAAACAAATAAACGTCAGTAAGACTGTATTAATGTCACATTGACTTTAACAGATAACAAAATATTTAGTTTTATAGTTTCACAATAATGTTTTTTGCTATTTAAGAACTACTTTCTATTCCAGACTGCTTATAAAACTTATAAATAATATATAAAAATATATATTAACAAAATCTTGCTTTAAGAAATGTTAAAATTGGTAGTAGTTTTTAGAAATTCATTTCTTCTAACGAGTTTTATAATAATGGCAATACAGCAATGACCATTCCGTTACGAGATCAATGACCGATCTTTATGATCTTAGAAGATTACGGGCTAATAGCAAAATGAAAATAGAAACGTGCTGGAATGACAAAATTATATAAAATAGCAGACTTGGCCCCCTGTTCTTCTATATGGCAGTGAGGCGCGGCCTGTGCTTGAGCGACCCAAGTAGGAGCTGCGTGTCACGGAGATGAATATGGATGTGTGGAGTTACAGGGAAAGACTGCAACAAGAATTCCCGCATCCGTGGCAGTCTTCATGTCCGTGACACAGCAGACAAACTGCAGAAGGGTCGCCTATGCTGGTACAGTTATATCTTACGAAAACCGGTATGTTACGTGGGTAACAAATGTCTTGCCATGGTGCCTCCGCTAGGCCGGAATAAGCGGGGTAGACCAAAAAAGCTTGCTTGACATTGTAAGAGATAATATCACACCACAGGATGCTAAAGATCGCGCGAAATGGAGGAGAACAAGTAAGAAAGCAGACCCCGGGCTCCTCCAGTGGATGCAACCGGGACTAACCGAGGAGATGATGATGTTGATATTGCAATCCAATTCCAAAAACCCTTAAACACTACAAAAACCATTTTTATTAACACCATTATTGTAACAATTTTTCGGCCGGTCACCATTAAGTTATATAATAGAACAATTTTTATTATGAACACCGGATTAATATGAAACACCGCCACCATGCTATTATCTTCATAAAGCCCCCATTTTTTTCAGGATGGGAATTCATCAAAAGTGACCTTTCCCGATCTGGGCGGAACACATTTTTACTGACTAAAACCCATCCCTGTTCCTTCATTTGTCTGTGCGCCAGGGCCACTTCATCTTTTTCGAACCGATCACATAATTGTTTTTTTTACAATGCATAAATATGTAAATTATCACGCCCTTTATTCCTGGGGCTTTTATACAGTATGTTAAGAAAACCCTGTCCGACCCATAAGGATAATAAAGGTTAGGTAAACACATGACCAAATATAATATAAAATTTTACGTATTCATCATACCAATACAAATGAATTTTGAAATAATCTTTTTTTCCCGCGAATTAATTCCAATTTCCCCGAAATTTGGTAATTTTTAGAAAGTGACAACACCGGTATTATTATGAGCGAATAGCGATGCGACCACGTGCCGCGTGTCCTGCCGCCCGCCCCCCGCTGGCGGCAGGCGAAGGGTGGTCAACGCACATTTATTAAGTTACCTCCTTTTGCGAAATAATATTTTTTTTTTTAGGGGGATTTTTTTTTTAAGTTTAGCCCGGTTTTGTATGCATTAGTAGAATCAGTTATCGATACCTAAGAACACATTCACGGGTCGGACAGGGTTTTCTTAACATACTGTATAGCCTGTATAGGTAATAAGTTTTTACTTATTTACATTTCCATTTTAATGATATTTTATTTTTTTGTTTTGTTTTGCTAGTATTTTGGCGTGGCTAGCTGGCATATGGTAAATAATTTCATTGTTGTTATGTTTTCTTGTATTCATTACTGTACATGGTATTATATTTATGGTGGTATTATATTTATGGTATTATTATTGGTCATGTGTTTTTTTTAATGAACAGACAGCTGTGCTGCTGGCGAGTTTGTTCCGCCAAATCTTCTTCCCAGCCAAAGTCGCGAAGGGCGGGCGTTTTGGGCGGACAGTCTATGTAATATTAACATTCGAAAAGTGCTGATTCTCAGCCCAATTTGAATAAATGACTTTTAAAAAAGCAATCATGGAACAGTTAACCACCATAAATACTATAACGTATACATAATCCTAAGGCACCTAATTCCCAAGGTAGTGTTTGAATTAAACATAAAATATAATAGCCCATTAAGACATGATGCGAGGGCACTATCGCTCGACGTTACTGTTATGCCCACATTAGCCGAGCACACTCCTAGGACGGGGTCACTGTGAGAGCGGTGAGGATTTGTGCAAAAAAATAAGGACTGAGAAACGCAATTCAGAAACGCTTTTTCCGCGATGGAATACTAGGACGTTGTACATACTTAGTAGTATTAATGAAAAAGGGCCATCAAACTTTCGAAAATTAAAATATAATTTTTATGCATTATAGGCGACACAGAACCAGAAAGGAATACTTTTTATATGGAAAATAATTGAATAATTTCTCTCCCTCTAGGCTTGTCTGCAGCATTCATCATTTGCCTGTACCCTGTCAGGCATTAATTAGTCCTAGTGGACCCCCGTCACCATGAGCTGAAATCTCTTTGAGACAGTATTTTTATTTAATATGATTAAATACGAAGTTCACGGGCATGTCATGTGTTACTTGTAAGTATTGATACATTTTTACTATGGATCGGCTATCTTAAAGAGAAAACTATGGAATACGTGGCAATTTTTTTTTTCCAAATTTTACCCCAGTGCTTCGTTGACCAAAATTACTATCTACTAGAGTTACTATCTGGCCAAGTAATTGGTAGTACAAGCATAAAAATAAAACTTTTCTACGGTATTCTTTCCGGCGAACTTCATTCGTTATACTGAAAATCATAATTTAAAAGAAGATTATATTTTAGCTGTACATATTTCTAAAAAAACACAGATAGTTTTTAAAACAATCTATGAAAAGTTCGTCGCTTCATTTAGCACCTCGTCCCTTAGTTAGAACGGGAGTTGAGAACTGCTTTATGCACTTAACAGGTATTATGATCGAAAATAAAAACACCTATGGATATTTTACCCAAAGCATTATATTTATTCGGTATGAAAGTGCAAATAGCGTCCTTTGGACTTTAAAATATCTATTAAGTTCCGATATAACTTGAACTATGAACTTTTGCAGTTTTAATATGTAATAATATTTTTTTTTTATTTCGGTTGACGTCAGTAACCACCTAGCAAATTATTATTTTTAATAATTATAAACTAGTTATTGACTGCAATCCCGCCTGATGGTAAGCAGTGATGAAATCGTTGATGGTAAAGCGCACTAGTTTATTAAGAGTCTATTCAGTCAAAAAACTGAGTGAATAGGAAGGAAGACGGCAGTTGAGCGAGGTGATGCAATTTTAAACCAAACAACATGACCAACGATGCTGCCCCAGAGTTAGATTGATCTAGGAACCCTCCACGACTATACTCCTATCACAACAACATTTGGCGCATCGTACCTACCCGGCACACATCGCAACACAACTAGTCCCATGCTCCGTACCGCTTCACCGGACATCATGTCGGAACACGACGAGTCGCTTGGCGGCAAGACTTTGTCTGGTGGGAGGTAATTCTGCCAGCAGCCGATGCCTAGCCCTAGTCGGCTTTCAGTCTAACCGGCTTCAGTTGAATAGCTAGTATTTAACATGCAGCAACAGCCTATATGACCTCCACAACCCACTTACTAGGTGGTAATATGATCCTCCTGGGTAAGATTGTCAGACCTTCTGACTACTGATGGCTCTTAACGACTGTCAAACATCCACACATGACAGCCGGGATTAACGGTTTAATGTGACCTCCGAGGCACGGAAGGGTCTTGGTATGTAAAGATGGTCACCTATCTTCAGATTAACCTCGACTATGGTAGCTTAACCTGACCCATCGACCTGTAACTTGTTATTACTCATTATTATAGTCACGAGCCCCTCGAGTCTGCTATAAGACTGGCTTATAAAATAAATTACTTAATCATCCTCATCGTTAACCTTTTCATTTTTACCGTCCCACTGCTGGGCACGGACCTACTCTCATACAGATAAGGATGCAATACTAATGAATTACTTGCAGTATATTTATTAGTATTGCATTTACTTTTTTACTTAGATTGTGGGTGTCTACAAGGCAGGCCTGGTATGGCACGCTGGCCTTTTGAGTAAGCTTTTAGCGTACGGCATTTCCCCCTGGCCTGACTGACTGGGTAAAAGACTTCCTGACTGAACGGTCCCTCCGAGTTGTTGTCGACGGATGCTCATTTGAGGCCATGTCGACTAATGCCGGTGTTCCTCAGGGGTCTGTTCTCTCTGCAACTCTGTTCCTGCTGCATATTAACGATCTCCTGATGCCCGGTACCTATGGGTATGCAGAATACAGCACAGTTGTGGAGTTACCTGCCGGATGCTCGGGTTAGTAGGGAATCAATCCGTTCCGAAAGAGAGGCTCTGATAGAGCGAATGAATGTTGCACTACAGGCAGTCTCCGAATGGGAGAATGCCAATTTTGTAGCATTCACGCCGCTAAAACGCAGGCGTATCTTTCCACCGCCAAAAGGAACCCTTTCACCTTGGCTCCTACTTTTCGGAATGTATCCTTGGAGTGTATTGACCGCCTTCAACTTTTGGGAGTTGAGATTTCCTCGAACCTAAAGTTTGGGCGGTTCATTGGGTCCAAGGCTAAGGTGGCTGCCAGGAAACTTGGCGTTATCGCAAAGGTCCGGCGGTACTTCACACCAGGGCAGCTTCTAATGTTATTCAAAGCACAGGTCCGTTCGTGTGTAGAGTACTGTAGCCATATTTGGGCTGGTACTGCAAAGTGTCTTCTGGCCACTTTGGATTCAGTGAAGAGGGGTGCGAAGAGGCTGATAGGCGACCCTGATTTATCTCAAAACGGTCTCTAAAGCACAAGCTATAGGATGCGTTTTGGTGAATGTGCGAGAGAACTGCTTGTTTAATTCCCCCATCTTCGTTCCACCATCGGACTCCACCCTTACGTTGTTAACACCACTGCGATCCGGACGAAACGTTTCGCCTCCTCTTTTATACCGCGTACATCGTGGGACTGGAATAATTTGACAGCGGCGGTGTTTCCGTCGGACTACAATTTGAGTGTTTTCAAGCCTAGAGTGAATAGGCTCTGAATAAACAAGTGTGCTTTACCATCAACGATTGCATCACTGCTTACCATCAGGGGGGATTGCGGCCAAGCGCTAGTTTATAAATTATAAGAAAATGCTTTGTTGCTGCTACCCAAGATAAATTAGTCGATGTGGGGTTCCCCAGATTAAGCATGGTTTGGTTCTAGGGTAATTCAAAGTAGACCCTCAGATTACCTAGAATAATAATAATAATGACTAGCTGCGCACTGGTTTCTCGTACGTAAGTTCTGATCCCGTGGGAATATTGAGATCAATAGTATCCTATTTGTTAATCCCGGTTATAAACCAAGTGGGTGCCGAATTTCATCTTAATCCGTTCAGTAGTTTTTGCGTGAAAGAGTAACAAACATCCATCCATACCTACAAACTATTGCATTTATAATCAAAATTAAAAACCAAAATGAGAATCAGAATCGGAATCAGAGTCAGAATCAAAATCAGAATCAGGATCAGGATCAGAATCAGAATTAGGATCAGGATCAGGATCAAGATCTAGAGACTAGTTGATGCGGCGGTCCGAACGATCCCGACTGATGCCAACTAGTCACAATCATGACATGACAAAAATGTGTTCGCCGATTAGGGGGCAGGATCAACATCAACATTAACATTAACATCAACATCAACATCAACCAACTTCAACATCAACATTAACATCGACATCGACATCGACATCGACATCGACATCGACATCGACATCGACATCGACATCGACATCGACATCGACATCGACATCGACATCGACATCGACATCGACATCGACATCGACATCGACATCGACATCGACATCAACATCAACATCAACATCAATATCAACATCGACATCGATATCGACATCGACATCGACATCGACATCGACATCGACATCAAAATCAACATCAACATCAACATTAACATTAACATTAACATCGGCATCAATATCAAAATCTTACACATTTCATACAGTTTTTAAATTCAAGTTTATAGTTACGCCAAAAAGCGTACAAATATACATACATAATGTTACTAAAATTGTTGATGTTACTATTCCAATTGTAACAGAACAAGTGTCTGTCGCCTTCTTAGATACTGTTCCCTTGTTGTCTGACTTCCAACAGTCCTATAATATCGTACTTTATTTTTCCAATGCGTACTTCAAAGAGACAATTCTTTTTGGCATCTTGGAGGGTTAGAGTCGAATTTTCCCGCGGTGACAAGCCGTGCTGGGTGATCGAGAGGGGGCGGTGGTGATTGCTATGCTATGGGCGTGCTTTGGTTTGAGCATTGTGTTGTTTTCTCTTGGGATGTTAATGTGGACTTTTTAATAAAAACATTATTCATATTATTAGTTTTGCTCATTTTAGTGCGTTGCTTTGTATTTTGTTGTCCTGTTTTATAGTTTGAGACAGACACTTGTTCTGTTACACAGGAGAAACAAAAAAGTCACTACGGTGTCGGATTCCTAATTAATATATATATATATATATGTGTGTGTATATATATGTATGTGCATGTGTACATGTATATATAAGACCGCAGAAAGAGATTGGCAACATATAGGAAAAAAAGGCACTTGGAGGAGGCCTATACCGAAAGGGGCCATGAATTGTAAGGAAATCTAACTCTATTTATTTACTATTATTTTTTTTATTGTTTTTTTTTTTTTTTTATTGTTTCCTTTTTTTCGATATACCTACTTAAATTATGTTATGAATAACTTAAGAAATTCATGGTTAAATAAAGGCTTATTATTATTATTATTATTATTACTATTCCAATTGAAGGGAATGTCGTGAAAGTTGCCAAAGGGAATCAAATTAAATATCTCGACTTGGCATATAAACTTCTTGACATGGGGAAGTTCGGCTGACATTGAGCCAATGGCCAGAGAGGAGAGAGCCTCGATCACAATCTATTGAGGCTCTTGTTAGGCGGTTAGATCAAGGGTCTGATTGAAAAGTCAGTTTATGTAGTTTTACTGTTTATATTTTTGTGATTGTGTTGAGTTTAGATGGTGATGTACGAGGTATATTTTCTTCCGTTAGATACTGTGATAAATAATACTTTAATTCCCTCAGGCGTCATCGGATATATTACATTTTCATTGACAAAGCTAACGTTTCGATTTTCCTCGATAAAGGAACGAATACTAGCTGTCATCCAATTTGCTCCAATGGGGTGATTGGAGGTCTAGGCTTTTGATTACTTCTCTGGCGTTTTGAAAGGATTGAATTGCTATCCAGTTGTGGTCTGCGGAAGCTAATTCGTTAAAAATTATAATGATTAAGTTGGTGGACTATATCGTAAAGATAACTTAATTTTAACTTTTAAAAATAACTTATTACATCATATTCTGTGCATTTTGTCAAAACATTCCATTCAATAAATTCTATTCAACTATTGAAACACCACCTTCTATTAAACAATCATTTTTATTACATACTAGCCGTAGTGGCCAAGTGGTTAAAACATCAGCCTCTCATATATGAGTGTGCGGGTTGGCTTCCAGGTCAGGCAAGTACCAATGCAACTTTTCTAAGTTATATGTACTTTTTGAGTATATCTTGGACACCAATGACTGATTACAAGGTGAAGGAAAACATTCTGAGAAAACCTGGAATTTAAGTCTGAAATCTACAACCCACCTTCTCACAGCAGGTGGTCGGCTCTGAGCAACACAACTGCTCAGACCCGTCCTCCGTACGGCTTCATCAGACATCATGCCAGAACACGACGAATCGCTTGGCTGCAAAACCTTGTCTGGTGGGTGGTAACTACTGCCGGCGGCCGATGTTATGGCCTACTACCGAGAAAATTGAGCATTGAGCAAGCGTGGCGATTACGCTCAATCCTTGTCTGTATGAGAGGGGACTTGTGTGCTAGTGGGACGATAAAAAGGTTGATGATGATGATGATGGCATACTAGCTGCGCTCAACGGTTACACCCCCCTTAAGAATATCGGAATAAAAGTATACTATATTGAAATTCTGGTTATAAACCATTTATGTACCAGATTTACATAATTGAAATTCGTTCAGTAGTTTTTGCGTGAAAGAGTATCCATATAAGAAAAGAGTATTCATACTGTCCGGCTTGAGCCGGCAGTGAGCAGTGGGCAGCTCGCCGCCCGGTAAGGACCAGGCCCGAGTCAACGGCGCGTCGTGTTTCACGCGCGCCTCAAAATTACTATAGTACATCGTGACGGGGTCCACGAAAACCAATACCTCCTGTGCCAGGGTTGCGGGTTGGTTAAACAAGAAACCGCGGCCCTAGCCGTTGCACAGGCAAGTGAAGAATCACGGGTGGGTTTTAGTCAGTAAAAGTCTGACACGCGCTTCCGCTCCGCCCAGAGCGGGAGAAGTCATTTGATGATTTCCCATCCCAAAAAAAAGCATCCATACTTTCACGTTTATAATATTATAATATAGGATAAAAATAATTACAGGAAAAATAGTATAATAACATGTGCATAGAATTCGGAAAGTTACGCTACATCTTCTCGTCGTACAAGATACCACAGTGTCACAAACCTTTGACCAGTGTGTATTGCCAGAGATGACATACGGAACTAAAATGTGGTTGCTCACAATGGGGCTCATACGAAGAGTGTAGGTCAGGGGTGTCCAACATAATTTTGTGGAGGGCCAGGATTAGCTTTGGGGTATCCGTAACGGGCCAAAAGAAATGTCCAAAGTTTAGGTTAGGTTTAGGTTAAATAAACGCTATTCAAGCTAAATAAATACCTATAATAAAAATAAAATGTAAAACAGCTATATATGATCCATCATAGGTGATTTATTAAAAAAAGAAGCTCAGTTTCTCTCGCTCTTTCCATCTCCCTTTGTATGACCTAGAGTCTAGGTCATACAACGGAAATGGAAAGAGCTATGCTTTAGATTTTCTCTGCACGATTGAACCAGAAATGAGGAGATCTGTAGAAGAATCAAAGTCACCGACGGCTCTTCGAATCGCTAAAATTAAGTGGCAGTTTGCGAGGCATATTGCTCGTAGAACCGATGGCCGATGGGGCAGTAAGGTTCTGGGGTGACGGCCACGTACCGGAAGACGCAGCGTACGGGGAACCTCAATAAGATGGACCGATGACCTGGTGAAGGTCGCGGGAAGCCGATGGATGCGGGCAGCACAAGACCGGTCACTGTGGAAAGCCTTGGGGAAGCCTTTTGGCCAGCAGTGAACCTATAGGCTGCAGAAGAAGAACATTGGAATACTTATGTGTCGTAAGGGGATCCAGTTCCGTTTGCTCAGCGTATAAAGGGTGTATCTGACATCGACGCACAAAAGAGTACTATGGATCCAGTACGTGATTCTGAACCCCCCAGTGGTGGAATTTTTCGTCGGAATTTTCCTGATTTAAAAAAATAATATGTAGTTTTTTTTCACTTTAAACCATTTTCATAATTGCTATACTTTTATAACCCAATAAGATTTTAAAGTAAAAAATAATTAATTAGCTAATTACACAAAAAAGCGCAATGTGAACATAACTCGAAAAACTATCCTATCAGCTGATTTTATAGAATTCACATCAGGGGTCAACGTCATATCCACAAACACGCGCGGCGGCACGTTTGCAACGTTCAAAGGCCGAGCCGACACATTTTTTTAAACACTGTTATTTCTGTAACCGCTCATTAACGATATAAATGACTATCATACATTTATTAGTGGCATGAGGTGTAGCCTTATCGCGAAGTTTACGTTGTCAGATACACTCTGTATACACACACTGATGTGTGTTTTTTCTCATCCCTGCCAATTCTTAATTACATAAGCTTTTGAACCACGCAAATTACCGTCTATGTCATCAACATTTCAACCCAAAAACACGTGCAAAAGAACACATCTTTACGAAAGGGTTTAAAAATGGTCGGCTTATTAGCATACATCAAGCTAGCACGAGCCCTTTGCAGTCCCACCCTTAGCGAACACCCCCTTTGAATACAAATTCGCCAAACTCTTATCTCATAATACCAATGCATTTGTTGTATTACCCTGTTGAATTTTAAAGCGCTGTATAATCTATAAAATACCGGCTTTTCTAGTCTGCGTGTATGTGCACTTAACTCTTCTTATTGCTGCAGTTTTCTCCACCATATAGAGAACCCGCATCTTTCTTTGCCTGCGTAGGTTTTCTTCTTTTAAAATATTAAATATGGATTCCCAGAAAGAATTTTTGGAATTTGAGCAACCATTGCGAAGAGTACCCAGAGAACCGGAAAAGTGTACCAGAAAACAAACTCACAAATTTTACCTATCTATAATATTTTATTAGTAGATTTACTAGTTGCGGCACACCTGTTAATTCTGGTTAATTCTGGTTATAAGTCATCTGTTTGCCACATTTCATCCAAAGCCGTTAAGTAGTTTTGGCTTAAACGAGCAACAAACGTCCATCGATACAAACTTTCACGCTTATAATATTACTAGCCGTTACCCACGAATTCGTTCACGTCATTATATCATATTTTTTACGCAGCGCACGCAATGGAAGCTCTAAAAGATGAATAATTTTTCCCGTTTTTTCCACATTTTCCACTGATGCTTCGCTCCTATTGATCGCAGCGTGATGTTATAAATAGCGTAAAGCCTTCCTCGATAAATGGACGTACCAAAACAAAAAAAAAAAATCCAACACATTCTTTTCAAAATTTTACAATTCCAAATTCGAACCAGTAGTTCCTGAGATTAGCACATTCAAACAAACTCTTCAGCTTTATAATTTTAGTAAGTATTGATTATATTATACGATAGGATAGGATATATGATATTTTTAGTAGGATTATTTTTAAGTAAGATTTCGGAAGATTTATGTGACTTCATATTATTATGTACAAATCTTTAATTTTTGAAAACTTCAATAACTTAATATGTAGTCCTACGTAAGAATCGTAGTAACATTTGCATGAATTATAAATATTTAATGTAATTCATTGTCAAACAATTAATTTTAATTTAATATAATTTTGTTTTATTGTAATTCCATTGTCTATTGTAATTTTATTTGATTGTTTTAATTTCTTCTCAATTTATCTACTGTTAACTTTATTTCATTATCATTATTTGACATAATTAAGAAAATGCTTGTTACTGAACAAATTTTATTATTGTGTCGTGATGGAATTTTTTGTTTAATATAATTTTGTTGTCATTGTCTTAAAATTTAGTTTAACATAACATTGTTTTAAAATCTAATTTCATATAACATTGTTTTAAAATTTAATTTGATACAACGTTAACAATTTGTATTCATGCTGTTATGTTATATTATTATTTGCATGCTGTGACTTTTTAAAAGTGGAGAAGCACAAGGTCACATCCTGTTATTTATATTTTCTAGCATTTTTTAAGGTGTTTTCTCTGGTAGAAGTCCAAATAAATAAATAAATGATTACTAACCAACATGGACCACTAAAATCTCGACATTTTAACATGCGCAAGAGTAGATTGCCCGCGTGCAAACCAGGGGTGGGTCGCTAGTACCAGATATATAATTATTATGCAAACTAGGTGCCCGAGGCTTCGCTTCATTTTATGGCGTGATGCCTGATTGAAGGTTATTCAATTGGCTCTTGTGATGAGTATCTAATTGGTATGTGATTTTGGTTCCCTCATCCTCGTAATATAGGTAATTATGTATATTTCTGGAAAGGGGGAGTTTGTTTTGATGCAGTCAAAGTATGTGTTTAGGTGTTTTTAGTATGTTTAGACAACAATAAAATATTGATGTACAAAATATCCTTTATTCGTAAACGTTACTTAAAGTTAACTTGTGAATAGCGACACATCGCTTAACTTTAATCATCGTTTATGAATAAACCCCTTAAACACTATGGCGTTTATTCCTAAACGATGATTACAGATACATTACATTAAGTGACGTTAAAACGTCGAAAAATGTATGGTTAAAATCACTAATCACAAGTTAACTGTAAGCAACGTGTATGAATAGAGGGGTAAAAGATTAGATTATTTGTACTTCTTGTCATTTTATGATAGAAGCTAAAAGCTAGTAGAGTAGAGAAATAATTAGAGTACTGTACCATAATTAAAATCCTAAATTAATGAACGTCACTACATTTTGCTAAATAATAACAAATATCTTAAGCCGTCTGGCATCTCTCCCGGCCCGGAAAACCAAAGAAGTGTTCGCTTGACATTGTAAAAGATACCATAACAATCTTACACCATAGGATCGCGTGAAATAAGAGTGAGCACTAAAGTGGACCCCGGGCTCCAATGCGAAAGACGCGGTTGCAACAGGGACTAAACACTGAGATGATGATGATGATTTTGCCATATTTTTCTTGCAACTGTATGCGTATACATCCCCACGCATACACTTGCAGAAGAATTGTTGTAGAAGAACACTTGAAGAAGATAACACTTTCATTATCATTTTTAGGGTTCCGTAGCCAAATGGCATAAAACGGAACCCTTATAGATTCGTCATGTCTGTCTGTCCGACTGTCCGTCCGTATTTCACAGCCATTTTTTTCCGAAACTATAAGAGCTATACTGTTGAAACTTGGTAGGTAGATGTATTTTGTAAACCGCATTAAGATTTTGATGCAAAAAATAAAATAAAATAATAAATATTGGGGGCTCCCCATACTTAGAACTGAAATTATTTTAAGCTATTGCATAGCTTCTATCGCGGGCCTTGAGCGCGGGGACCGAATCCAGAAATTCCGTAACGAAAAAACCTCACGCTCCCCATCGTCTAACGTCGTTTCAGTTCGGCAGTCTTCGGCACGGTATGTTTGTGTGCGTGCGACTACATCTTTTGAAAACAATTTATAGATTTTCAAAAAGAGCATGCATATTGCAGGGCGCGAACTCGGTTCTACACACTTGCCATGTTACTGATAGTCGCGATGTGCTAAACTTGCGATTAATTTTCTCTCTGAAATAGGTCTTCTATAGAGATATGTCATAGACGTCATCGACGTTGTCATGGCTACCTTAAAAACTTTTCGTATAATTAATTATTAAGTACTTTTATTCAAATTAATTTAGTAGTGTTTTTATAAAATAGCTTTTTTTTAACGGAAAAGCTAAGATGAATGTCACGCTAATTTTACATTGGACTTTTAAATTATTTATAGTGTTGTTTACTAAATAAAAGCGCGTGATTTTATAGAGTAAAAAGTGCTCACGCGGCCGTTTTTTCAATTGTTGCAAGAATTCAAAAGACTGTCTTTAAATAGTGTTCAGACGATTGCTCAAAGTGTATTAGATTTTATTATTAATAGAAATGGTATTTCAATAATGACTTTCAACTGCCAAAGTCTAAATAGTCATAAATACGATTTACAAGATTCAGTTACGAGACAAACAAATGTGTTACTTCTTACCGAAACTTGCATGACGCATGATAATCCAATTGAAACACCTAATTTTAATTGTCTTGTTCAGTTCAAACGAGATACTGTTTCAAAAGGTGGGGTAGCTATTTACCAAAATAAAAATGATATTACTAATATTATGACTCCGAATATTGAAATAAATATTGCACACGTTAGCGATGTTAATGTTAGGCGCTCAGTTGTTGGAGATATTTGTGCGTGCTTATGCAAACTTAGAAATGGCCTACAAATAGTTATGGTAGCAATTTACATTTCTCCGAATCCAAAATTGGACGAGGTAGAGCATTTTATTCATCGCACTTTACTGGAGTACACTGAAGAAGGCTCGAAAATACTTGGTACAAATGGTAATAAATTTCCACTTACATATCTTGGCTGGCGATTTCAACATTAACTTCGCTGATAAAAAATCAGAGCGGTTGACAACTTTTCTATCAAAAACATTGAATTTGAAAATGAATAATGATCCACAAGAGTCCACAACAAAATATGGGACCACCATTGACGCGATATTTTCTAGGTATTTAGAGGATATTAAGTCGCAAACTTATGTTTTTTATTTCAGTTATCATAAACCTATAGTTTCAATGATAAATATTCCTGAATAACCAACAGCTACTGTAAGGTAATAAAACCCACATGTATTGTAAAATAATAAAAATATTTTAAATAATATTAACTTTTTATTTATTTAATAAAAGAAAAATTTGTTTTCTTATCGGTCACCACGCTCAAAAAGTGTAACTTGAATTAATATCAAAGAAAAAGAAATACTGCATAAATAAAATAAATAAATAATTATAATTGCATAAATTGATACAAAATGCTATGCAATAGCTTTACCGCGGCAGTCCCCGAGTGCCACACGTCTTTTTTTTTTTTCATTAAACACATTCGTGTGGGGTATCTACGGATAGGCCTTCAAAAATGATATTGAGGTTCCTAAAATATTTTTTTTCTAAACCGAATAGTTTGCGTGACAGACGCTTCCAAAGTGGAAGAAATTTGCTCCTCCCCCCTCTAACTTCTAAAATGAAAAATAAAAAAGAAACATATAGATGTACATTACTATAAAAACTACCAACGAATATTGTTTTGAACGAGATCTAGTAAGTAGTTTTTTTTTAATACCTCGTAAATCTGCGTACTCTTTCATTCCTTTTTTTCCTTTTCTTGCACAGGTGCGACGCACAGTTAAACTATTATTTGTTTTGTAACACACTTAATTTACTCCTCTCTGCAATTATATTCTTGATTTTTTATGTTGTTGTTTGGTCTGTTGTCTCAGCCATCACGGATGACAGGCCGATCGAATTGCCAAATAATGTGTGCTGTCTAATGTCTATGACTCTGGCTTTGACATCACATCAACTCTGTTTATAGTTTGGCAGTTTTGCATGTTTGAGTACGAGACTTTTGGTGATATATTTTGTTTGTTATTATAATTTTATGGCATTTAGTTGTAAAGTGCGTTTTGTTGGTGCTGAATAAAAAATATTCTTTTCTTTCTTTTTTTCTTTAAAT
The DNA here is from genome assembly GCA_037179545.1 of Sesamia inferens. NCBI lineage: Eukaryota > Metazoa > Arthropoda > Insecta > Lepidoptera > Noctuidae > Sesamia > Sesamia inferens. The sequence continues at coordinate 28,619,195 of CM073925.1, forward strand.
TCTTTAATTTCATAAATCAATGGTACGGAACCCTTTATGCGTGAGTCCGACACTTACTTGGCCGGTTTTTTTACTTTAATGCAGTCATTATTCAATAATGTTACCACTGCTAAGACACAGGCCTCCTCTTTGTGAGAAGGTGTGGGCCGTAATCTACCACGCGGCTTTAGTGAGGATTCGTCATATGTCTTCGAATTTTTTCAGCGTTTCGGACGCAGTGGCGATTGAATTATTTATACAAAGTAAGGCCCCTCAGCTCACTGCCCGGTAAGGACCAGGCCCGAGTCGACGGCGCGTTGTGTTTCACGCGCGCCTCAAAGAGATGTCAGCACATCGTGACGGGGTCCACGAAGACCGATGCCTCCTGGGTCAGGGTTGCGGGTTGGTTAAAAAAAGAAAGTGTGGCCTTGGCCATCGTAGAGGCAAGTAAAGGAATACGGGTAGGTTTTAGTCAGTAAAAGTCTGACACGCCCTTCCGCTCCACCCAGATCGAGAGAGGTAAAAAAGGCCCCTGCCACAGCTAGTAGCTTGGGGTTACCACGGGGCCACAATTTTTTCGTAACCAATGAATTTAATCCCTTCATCATCATCATTTCAGTGTTAATCCCAGTCGCATCCGAAGCTTTTCAGTTTTGGAGTCTGGGGTCGGCTTTACCAGTCTAACTGCTAATTTTCAAAATATCGAAGTTTAGCACTTCGACATTTTCCGTGAAGTGACTGTCAGACGGCCGAAGCTTTTTCAGTTTTGGAGTCTGGGGTCCGCTTTACCAGTCTAATTGCTCATTTGGCTAAACTTCGATATTTTCCGTGAAGCGACTGCCGTCTGACCTCCACAACCTGAAGGCGATATCGAAGCATTGCAGTTAGACCAATTGTTGGACTTTTGAGGGCTCCAACAACCAGTAACGATTACCATTATGTTCGTATGGCAACAGGGACCAACGGCTTAACTTGCTTTCCGAGGCACGACCTGACCAAATATTCATATTCATGCATGTTATTTATTATGACAAAACTATCTTTGCGTTGTGTAGATTCAATTTCTTAGTATTGTATAATTGCACACGTGTGAGCACAATGTACTTGCTGTAAAGCATCTATTTGATGGGTTAGTCTTTTTTTGTTGTTGTTTTTTTTTGTGTGCTTTCCATAATGGACGCTCTTAGCGTACAATATATTTCTGCAACGTTCTCACACGGTTGATTTCAAACTGAATGATGTAATCAAATTAGCTTTATAATTTAAAAGAGTGTCCATGGAGTTTCTTGTCCGTTCTTCTCTATAGGTACCTACTCTTTGGAATGGGCGACTAGCTTCACCTTACTGACTGACCGACCTACTGACAATTCAAAAGTGCCTGTAACTGGTTTATTTGAAATAAATGCTTTGATTTTGATTTTGATGATGCATACAAATATTTGCACTGCGAAATTAATCCTAATCATTGCTATTTGGAAACATTACAGGGTCACCACCTACTTCTACTTGGTTTCTTTAAGATAATACAAGATGACCCCATCACGATACATATACATGTAGCTAGACATCTGACAGCTTGCCTCCAACCACCACTCATACATGTATACTTTATTCTAAGTAGACCACAGAAACGCAGACCATGCATGCCTACATACAATCCTTTCCCTTCGCCCAAGGCCGTAAGCACATGACATGTATGATCAACATTACGTTCATGTGCACATAAAAAGCAATATCGAACCTAGATTATAAGATACCTTTAGTTCGAGATTCAATAAGGGAGTGCCGCGTGAATGCAGTTTCTGTTGGCTATGATATTTACTAATAAATTGACACTTTTTGTTGTCTTTTGTCACTGATTGCCAAGCCTTACCCCATTTCATTTGAGATCGACTTCGGACGGTCGGTCTTTCTATGTTGCGTTTTGATTTTTTTATAGCCTATTCGGTGTCCACTGCTGGGCAACGGCCTTTTAGTATATAGTAGTTTTTTACCTAGCATACATGATTTACGGGAAGGCTCAATATATAATTAAATATAGCCAGAGACGACTGAAAAACAATTTAGTCAAATAGTTGTTTTTCGATTCATAAGAAATAAATAAAAATATTCTATTTGAAACACCCACAAGAAATATAAACAATAAAAAAAACTACATTCATAATTATCAAAATTGTAATATGCTGCAATACTTTTTTATATTACATATTATTACATATTATTTTTTTAAATGTAGCAGAGCTGCTATTTTAACAGGCCACGCTGTGATGCCACGGTCAAACCTACTAACATGTTAAAATCTCACTCACTAATAAAAAAATGCCATACGGAGGACGGGCTGGGCTGTTGTGTTGCGATGTGTGCCGGGTACGACGCGTCAAATGTTGTTGTGTTGGGAGTTTGGTCGGGGAGAGTCTCCAGATAAATCTTCCTCAGGGTTTTTCATTGCATCACCTCGCTCAACTGCGGTCTTCCTTCCAATTCACTCAGTTTTTTCGAGCGAATAGGCAGCTTATAAACAAGCGCGCGTTACCATCAACGATTGCACTGCTTACCATCAGGCGGGATGGCGGTGAAGCACTAGTTTATAATTAGAAGAAAAAACCTACCAGGAGAGCATAATTATCAAGAGAGGAGTTGCAAACAAGCCGCGGGTTGTTCGAAATCGGTACAGTGGCCCCTGACGCACAGGCAAATGAAGGAATGGGTGGGGTTTAGTCAGGAAATGTCTGATACGCTCTTCCACTCCGCCCAGAGCGGGGTGATTTTATGATTTTCCATGAAATAAAACGAGTTTACAACAATGCAATAACAGTCTTGTTATCTTTTAGAAAAGACATTAGTAAAAGTTACCTGGTCTTTTCCCAACTACCTTGGAGCCGGCTTCTAGTCTAGCCGCATGCAGCTAAATACCACTCTCTGTTGGTCTGACCTCTACAACATCAATCATTTTCAGCTTCAAGGGACACAGGTTGGGTCAGTAAATTATTAAATATCTAATATTTTAAGTTAATACCAACAATCTATCTAAAATAAATCATTTATCCGATATTAAAACCGGGCCTAAAAATAAATCAATATTACGGCAAATATTATTACGGTGATCTGAATTGGAAAATTATTGACATAACCTGAATTCCTTTTTATAAGCTCGGTCTTGAAAACGAAGATTAATACAACGGAGACCGATCGAGGTACACAATGCAGCGATCAATCACCACTAGACACGACACTGTTTAACAAAATCCGACATTACTTGACGGATTTTGTTTAAACGATGGGAGGGATTTTGAAAGTATCCCAGTCAGTGACGTCATATTACCTAATAGTGTAATTCTGTGTAGTTGGAGACAAATTCTGAACGCGTGTATTCATTACGTATTCCCCTAAGTAAACATTGCTTGTTCAATATTAGGCTGAGAACATATGGCTCCGTGTAAGACGAGTTTTATTAAACGGGGAGCATAAGTAAGCGTGGTTCACGCATTTTAAGCATTGGCACACACGGCCGGAACTCTTCAAGCGTTTACTTGCTCATTTTACTGAGTATATTGTGTGTGGATATAAATTAATGTTGTTTACGCTATTTCGCTTCTCTCTCTTTTAACTGTAACAAAATGTTTTAAATCAGTTATTGTTTTTTCAGCGGTTATTACAAGGTTGATTTCTGCTTTGCCTATTCTGCTGTGATTCAATTACGATCTTATGATTATCTTTATGGTACATCCAAGTAGAAATTTAAAACTATTTTTTAAATGTGGTAAGCAGTGATGCAGTCGTTAATGGCAAAGCGCGCTAAAGAGCCTATTCACTCAAAAACGGAGTGAATAGGTAGGAAGATGGCAGTTGAGTGAGGTAATGTTAAAGGAGGAAGAGAGGAGAAGGAGAATGCAATGTTAAACCCAACAACACGACCAACAAAGGTGCGTCAGAGGGAGATTGATCTGGAGACCCTCTACGACCAAACTCCCGACACAAACACATCAAGATGCATATCGCAACACAACTGCACAGACCCGTCCTCCGAATGGCTTCACCAGACATCATGCCGGAACACGACGAATCGCTTGGCTGCGAGACTTTGTCTGGTGGGTGGTAATTTCTGCCGGTATCGACAGCCGATGTTATGGCCTACCAATGAGAAAATCTAATATTAAATATCTACTAAATTACTGAAAATATAACGAAATATGAAGTAATGCATACTTTTTTTGGTTTCGATTTGGAAATCAGCGTAGACTTCCTCCATCATAGGGGTGACAAATCGGTATGCCGAAATCTTACCAGCTAAAACCGATGGATGCTAATGATATAAAAATGGTGGAGATGAACCAATTGGTGACGTATTTTTCTTTGTTTGTTTGTTAAATTACAAATGTCTCAGTAACAGGCTAGTGTATGAATTTGTGAAAACTATGTGGCTTAGTAGCTCAGAGTATTAAATCAATATATCATTTAGTGTATTAAAATTTTCATACTAATTAAAAACCAGTTGCCTCGTCTTGTATACGCGTACATACAGCTCCGCAGAAATCTTACACCTTACGATGTTTATGTGCGCGCCATCTATGTGATGTCAATGAAGTTATTGTTGTCTAGTGATTGACACCGATTCCCCAAGTTAGCGTGCAAGATACCCAATTATTAACAATAATTTACGTTAGTGATACAAAGTTGTGATGTGCTAACCAACATCAGCGTATTTAGATCCTGGTTTTAATTGTAGGGCGATATCGGGGTGTGGCGGGTTGAAGGAGGAAGTAGGCGGACTTTCGTAATAAAGCAAGATTCACTTATATACGTAGTATTTTTTAATATTCTTATGGTATTAATTAATATATTAATCTAATTTAGATTAATAAATATGTATTTACCGATAAAACTGATAACTTAGTTTTGATGATGTCTCAAGGGAAAAAAACATGTTACCCGCATTTGAAAGAAACAGAATAACAATTTACGTCTCTCGAGATATTTCAAAACTTTACAAAAAACAATTAAGTCGTATAATGTCACTTAGGTATCAAAAGATGTCGCTTTTAGGGGGTGAGATTTCTCTGGAGCCAAGTGTACATTGAGGGATTGAAACGATTTGCCTGCGGTGATCTTATCATCCGATTACAATTTAACTCCCTTATTCATAAACGTTGCTAAAAGTTAAGTAGTGATTAGCAATTGTTTAATCATACATTTTAGTGCTTGATCACGTAGACTCGCGGGCGCGGTGGCGGGCTCGGTCACGAAATATCAAACAAATGACGAAATATCAAAGTGTTCACGTATGAAACGCACGTGCGGTGTAAGTAGCGGGCTAGCAGGCGACCGGCGCGCGCGGCACGCTCGCTACAATTACAAACGCGAGAGATGTTTGTGCGTGTTCACGTTAAACTAGCGGCAGAGCGCGCGATTACCCCGCGACGTCAGGTAAGATCAACCAGTTTGAACTTATGAAATCGCGCAAACGCCTGGCGGCTAATGTGAACACGAACTCGCAACGTCTCCGCGCCCGAACCCGCGCCCGCGCCCGCGCCTTTCTACGTGAACAAGCACTTAGACGTTTGCACGTCACTTAACTTTGATCATTGTTAATGAACAAACCCCTTAAACACTGTGGTGTTTATTTATAAACGATGATTAAAGTTAAGTGATGTTAAAAGGTCAAAAATGTATGGTTAAAGAATCGCTAATAACTAGTTAACTTTAAACAACGTTTATGAATAAGGGGCTTGTGTCTTCAAGAATAGAGTGAATAGGCCCTTAATAAAATCTCGCGAAAAGCTGTTTATTTAAATTAGGTCGAAAATTAGCACTTTTTGAATGGCATTATTACATTAAAGTCCCTCAAAACGCTGGAAAGAAGTGGCTGTACAAACTTCACAGCAGCACAGCTGTCCGTTCAGTTAAAAAATAAACACTTGTCTGTATACATGTTATAAGTTAACAGTATATACGTAAGTGTTAGTTTAAAAGATTTTTTTAACGCATGAAAATAAAAGCTTGTTTTTAAAAAGTTTTATTTACCTAAATTTATTTTGCGTTACCTTTAGTTAACTATCTAAACAATGAAGTTTAGTCTTTCTCACGGTTACATGGAACTTTATCATTACTGGCAAAATATGTACTATCTCAGAGATATATACAGTATCGTACAGATTCACCACCATCATTTAGCACCGGAAGACGCAGCGTGAAACCGCTGGATGCGGGAGGCGCAGGACCGGTCGTCGTGGAGATTCTTGGGGGAGGCTAAGTCCAGCAGTGGACGTCTTCCCGCAAAATGATGATGACAGATTCATCTCTGCTTATATCTCTCTAGTACACGTAGTACTAGACTTTCTAGTACGTATAGCTCTTGCTATTAGAACAGATTCATCATTGCTTATATCTTGAGGGATTGCAAGCGAGTCGTTAAACAATTTTGAAAATTAGCTTATGGGTAAGATGAAATGAAATGAAAAGGTTTCTTAAGTAAGTAGGACCACTGATCACTTTTACACTTCATGTTTTTTTTTAACTAGATGAAGCCGGCATTTCCTAACTGACTACCTCTGAGAAGAAATAGCCGAAACAAACTCAGGGATCATCATCTTTTTTTAAGTCCAGACATTAAAAATGAAAATGTTTACAATAATTTACGTTATAATTACGCATATTGCTTAATAACAATGCTTAACAGAGCGAGCAGCTCAGTCCCAAGCTTTTTTGTCTTCTAAATAATCTGAGATTTTATAATACCCCTTTTTGCAAAGTTTGGCCTTTATATAGTTTTTATATCGTTTAATGGGTAAGTTTCGAATGTCCTGTGTCCTGTGTGTATGAGATTAGTTTTTAATAGACGCATGGAACAGAAAAACATGTAATGTAACGTTAAAATCTAGGACGCCATTATTCCATGGCTTATTACTTCCCCATAAGTTATAAACCTCCCTCCAACGGTTAGCAGTATGACGTAAATTATGATATAAACTAGGGTTTACCACAAGTTTGACTGACGTGACTTTGATTGACTTATGATAGTGTTTGACGACCTCTTCTCCGATAGTTCGGAACTTGGAAACTTTTCATGTCCATAGTCAGGTTCTACGGTTCAGACTTCAACTAGATTCGTAGATACTTCTGAATCAAAATGGATGAACAAAAAGAAAAAAGGGAGAGAGTTGAGAGGATATTTATTTTGTTACAATCTGAAAGGTAGGTATAATTTTCAAGTTTATTGCTTTTTTATTTTAGCTAACAGCCGCGATTCAGGTAATTAACACATTTACCTATATTTTCAAAAATAAATTAAATGTATCAAATTAAGTGAAATCATAAAAAAATATCTATAAATATATAATATAATCAAAATTAAAACCAGATCTATATCATTTGTATAATCTTACCTATATTTACAAATAAATTATTTTTTTATTAATTTAAAAATTATTTGAACTCACATCGCACACAAATATATTCTCATTATCTTGAGAATTTTTCGCAGTTACACTTAAATTACCCTTTGTTTCTGTTGTGTAACCACTATTAAATTGAAAAAAAATAATATCAAAAAACATAAATTGATTTTTCCGGATACTGACAATGAGAGATGGCAATACAATACTTTTAATCTAGGAGACAAGATACTTTCCAGACCCATTCAAATAGAAACGGCCGGGAAATACGTACACCATAAAACAGTCTGCAATTACGTAATACTGCAGTTGGCATTCATTCAGAATAGTCCATTTTGGAGCAAAAAGTATGGTGACGCTAGTTCTAACCATAAAAATGTCAAACGTTTTTAGAATCGAGATTAATGTTATGTGTGTTCCTAGTAGGTTGGTTTGTTTAACTTTTTGATATGTCTTACGAGAACATTTATCTCAGCACTGGTATGGACGACAGCAGGTCAAACTACTTAAAACTGTCATAAACCTTGAGCCTTAATGCTTTAGCGATAAAGTTAAAAATCAAAGAAATTTGACAGATGGTAGTTAGTAGTTGTGATTTCAGAGTGACTAGCATTTTGAAAATGTATAAAATCATCGTCATCAACCTTTTTTTTTATGGCCTCACTGCCAGGGGCGTGCACAGAGATTTTTTTGAGGGTATGCATAGATCATCATCATCATCACTATCAATCTTTTTACCGTCCCACTGCTGGGCACAGATCTCCTCTCATACAGAGAAGGATTGAGCGTAATCACCACGCTTGCTCAATGGGGGTTAGCGATTTCAGACTTAAAGTCCAGGTTTCCTCAAGATGTTTTCCTTCACCTTCAGTCATTGGTGTCCCAGATATACTTAAAAAGTACATATAACTTTAGAAAAGTGTATGCATACATACACAACCAAATCTCTGTGTTTATACAACGTTATTTTTTCTTTATACGAAACCTAATCGTTTCTAATCTTTTTACACTATGTATGTTATATTTTTTCACAAATACATTTAGCCATTGTTGCATCGTGGCAACAGCTGACGGAATTCAACGCCCCGCGTGCCCATCGTCTGAGCGTGGACCATATTTTTCGTTTATTAAGCGATTCGTCGAGACCACGTCATCTATTCTACCTTTTCCAAAAATTTGGTACTTTAAATAAGAATCTAAATGTTTTTCCGAAGAATCGTATTTAGAGGGGGCTTTGTGAAAATTATGTAAATCTGAATATCAAAAACCCCAAACATTTTTACTATCATGTTTTGAAAATAATATACACAGGAAACAAAATAATTTGTGTGTACACAGCCTGCTAACCAGTTATAATTATCATAATACTTTTTATTAAAACAACGTGTGATATTACCTTTTTTTGAGTTACATCCAAATTGGGAACACAACGCTCTTTAATTTATATTTTTGCTCAAAACTTTACGTTGAAAAACAACTAAACCAACAAATCTCACAGGTATAATTTTGCATATTTTAGAAAGAAATACGTATTAAAGTAAATAAACTTAATTCAATTCATTTGCACTTAAAACGAAAACAAACATCACAAATCACAACAACAAAAACATGGAGTAATTTAACATTGCAAAGCTGGTAAAATAAATAGGTATTTTAACGAAAAACAATTATGCTATTTGTCATAGCCTCTAAACTTGGTCGGTTTGCCAAATAGGCACTGCCTTTCCGGGCTTAAAAGCGAATGAAATTCTGCGGGCACACTAGAGAAAATTACTCACACCAACAAATAATTTTATATAAATACACGGCCATTCTCGCTAAAAAATAAGCAAATTTAGTTCGTGCCTACGTCGCTCTCCGCTCCGTAGCGGTAGTGACGCGTACGCGCGCATATGTAATGTGTGTTAGCTAGTTTCCGCTAGCCCCAAAAGATGGCGGTATTACTGTTTTAGTGTAGTGTTTTAACAAAATGTATTGTAGTACAAAAAATATATTATAATACGATTAGGGTGTTCCGAACTGGAAAATTATTAGGGTATGCAGTGCTTAAATGCCTCTATGGAGCGCACGCGCCTGCTCACTGCTGACCACAGGTCTACTCTCAAACAGAGAAGGTTTGAGCTTGCTCAATGCGAGTTGAAGAAAGAAAAAAAAAAACAGGTTTCCTCAAGATGTTTTCCTTCGCCTTGTAATTAGTCATTGGTGTCCAAGATAAAGCTAGAAAGTACATATAGCTTAGACAAATTACATTTGTACTTGCCTGATCTGGAATCGAACCCGTACACTCTTACTTGAGGAGCTGGTGTTTTAACCACTAGGCCAACACGACATTTATAAAATGCTTGAGAGTTATTGAACGTGAACTGAAACTGATTATAATTATAGAAGTTTAAGTTATTTTTCCATAAACTCATATTTGTTTACAATTTTGGCTAACATATCACACACACACACACAAAAAATATTTGTTTTTTCTTTATTTTGGACTTACTTTACTGACTGCCTACAGCTTTTGGGAGTTGAGATGAGAAGTCGACCGGGTATGTCACACTGGCCTTTTGAGTAAGCTTCCAGCATATGGCATTTCCACTGGCCTGACTGACTGGATAAAAGACCTGACCTTCCTGACTGAACGGTCCCTCCGAGTTATTGTCGACGAATGCTCGTCTGAGCCCATGTCAATGCCGGTGTTCTTCAGGGGTCTGTTTTTTCTGCAACTCTGTTACTGCTGCATATTAACGATCTGCTGATGCCCGGTATCTATGGGTATGCAGATGTCTGCACAGTTGTGGAGAGATATCTGCCTGATGCTCGGGCTAGTAGGAAATTAATCCGGTCCCAAAGAGGGGCTATGGCAGAGCGAACGAATGTTGCACTACAGGCAGTCTCCGAATGGGGCATAGCCAATCTTGTAGCATTCAATGCCGCTAAAACTATGGGGTGTCTTTTCACCGCCAAAAGGAGCCCGTTCACCTTGGCTCCTTCTTTTCGGAATGTATCCTTGGAGTTAACCGACTGCCTTCAGCTTTTGGGAGTTCAGATTTCCTCGAACCTAAACTTTGGGCGGTAAATTGGGTCGAAGGCCAAGGTAGCTGCCAGAAAACTTGGCGTTATCGCAAAGGTCAGGACTCATCGAGATAACAACACAAAGAAAATTGGAAAATTATGAATTAATACTATTGCCCAGCAGTAGGACAACAAAGCTTAATATACATGTTTATTTTTTTTTAAAACAATGGTCCATTGGATACTACAACAATAATTTATCGACTGAGTGTTATATTAATTATTTTATGTAACATTACATTATAAAATTAAACTAAATGAAATGAAATTATTCATTCAAAATCAAAATCAAGTCATTTATTCAAATTAGGCTGAGAATCAGCACTTTTTGAACATCAATATTACATAAGACAGTCCCCCAAAACGCCCACCAATCGACACTTCCTAGTGCTTTCGCTGGGAAGAAGAAGTGGCGGAAGACACTCCCCAGCAGCACAGCTGTCTGTTCATTTAAAAACACACATGACTTTATACAATACTATGTATAGTGATGAACACAAGAAAATATAACAACAATGAAATTATTGAAAATATGCCAGCTACCACGCCAGAATATCAGCAAAGCAAAACAATATATATACGAGTATATTTAAATGTAAATGTAAATAACTAAAAATTTATTACTTCAATAAAAGCCCCAGGCATAAAGGGCGCAACAGCTTACATATTTATGTATTGAAAAAAAAAAAGTGAATTATCTGAACTCATATAACGTGTCAGTAAGCTAATTCCGGAGAAAGAACACAAACATTGTCCTGAATTAATCAGAGCGACCAACTATTCTTATCATTTAAATAATCACTTACAGAATAATATGCCATTAATCATTCCTGCCGCACGAGCAATAAGACAGCGTGCCTAACTATTTTGCTGCGTGCTTCTCGGCTAGGAGAGACTAAAGAGGTACCAAATTACTGATCAGCTTAATCCTAAACAGTTCCTTGGTGTTCATGAATGAATAGCAGTATCGATATTTGTTAAAATTATGACATTGATTGAATGTAACTTATTACATCATCGTTAGTATCAATTAACGTAACTGGGGAACAGTTTTCACTAAAGAACGCGAAAGTCGTCGATATTGTTTAATTGAAAGTGAATCGTAATTACTGCCGCATGAATGCCAACCATTATGTGGTTTATGTAATTTGGTACTTTATATGGACAAGTGTGTATGAAAGCGAGTTGTTTAATACGTTATCGATTACCGTTTCAATTATGTTTATCCCCAGTGGTAGTTCTCGTAGACGGTTCGACTAGTTCTGAATTTGTAAACTTGTTTTTATAAGCCTGCTTTTTGTTACTTGAGTATGAATTGGTGCACTAAAGACCACTCAACTTCTCAGGATCATATATCAGCAAAAGATACAAAAACATCACGATGAACATAAATTTAAAAAATCACACGAACGAAGTATTAAAACGATGGATCTCGGAGAGATTTTTCAAGTGTCAGAGGTCAGAAAACTCCGTGATTCGACTGGAAACTTTGGAATTTTATTGCCCGTAGATACTCTGAAATATATTTTATCAAGGGCGGAGATAGAGAGGTCTCGACTCCTGACCGGTGGTCGATATTGTTAGCAACTATTAAACTGAGAGAAATAGCCTTCACGAACTTTCTCTAACTAGAACCCTTCTGCTGAGTTCCTGTATATAATGTCAGAGATATTGATGAACTGGATGGGATTAATGTTTTAGGGGAATTTGATAACTAAATATTAGGTTGTATTTGTTGCCTATAAATCCAGTTATTAAAGGAGAATTCATATTGTTATCTAAATATTTATGTTAGGTAAAATGCATGACAAGCAATAATTTTATGTTTCTTTTTTTTTGCACAACAGAGTCTTCTACGGCAATCATTTTTCGACATTTTTAGTCATAGATATACTTTATGTGAAATCCAGTAGGACTAGGGAATATTGTCTAACCAAGCTAGTAATTAAAACACGTCCGTTTTTAATCAATTTTATTCGAAAACATAAGACAGTCTTTTACTACTTACGAAAATCTAAATCTAAATCTACCCTTTTACTTTAGTCCTAAATAATGCTTAGATCAAAGTCCTAGACCTATCCGTTAAAAAGATGAATCGAATCTTGGAGGACTTCATGTCGGTAAACGTAATGTATGAGGGTCCTCCAGTGGAAGGCGAAGGACGCAGCCTGAGAGATGACTAACTTTAGCAGTGGGTCGCGATAGACTTAGTTGACTGCAAAAGATTATCTTGTGCTTTTAACGGTCTATCACACTTCATAGCCTAGGTAATTCTAGTTCACCTACGTAACCCAAAAAATCAAGGCTCTGTTCTAAGTTGACGTCTCCTCAATCCTTTTTACATCCCTGAACCTTTCTTCTCCGTAAAGCTACGTTGTTCCAGTAGTTAGTCGGTGCTCCGCTCTTTACGCGAGAGTTTGTTCCGAAGCTGCTCCTTCCGTGTGATCCGTCCAGCGACGTAACGCGTCCAATTGAGTTACACTTTCCTAAGTTAAATGCGCTGTTACTTTGACCCTTGAGAGTATGCCTGGCCTACAACCATGAAAACAATTAGTAGAATGCTTGTGCTTATCGCTGCTAACAGTCCAAGTTGGTTTCAAGAGGCTATTGTTAATGATACCTCTATTAGTAGAATGTTTAGCTGTAGATACGTACTGTCGCTAAAATCTATATCTAGCACCGTAAGTACTCATCCTGTTTGTAGCGCATATTATTTTGTCGTCCTAAAAAGAATTCTATTTTGTTTTACCAACGGACGCAGGTGTGGTCATCATGTAAGTACACGAGATTTTGTTATCAAAATGGTAAGGTATGGATTTTGGCGATAGTATAGTAACTATTTGTCTGAGGATATTGTATCTTTATAATGTTGCACTATTGGTGTGTTAGTACTACTTTGCTAATGTGGTAGCTCGGGCTAAAATAAGTACACTGGGATTTGGAATGTATAGAAAATGGGGAACTACTTACTTTTAGGCGAGTGCCCATACAAAACAGTGTTATGTCTTCAGTTCAAATGCAAGCTATGACGGATGGCAATTATGATAAGGATGTTCGCTTTGTGTTGCTTGATTTGATTATGGATGACTTAAGATCGGGTGTTTGAACTTACCTTTATAATTAATTAGAACCCAAAGTATGTCTGTCTAGACACCCGTCTGGGTGTTGCGATTGGCAGTTTTGATTGACTTGTTAATTAGTGACATAATTATATTATCTACATTATTATCTATGTAACACAAATTGTTGTACGTAATGTACAGGATGTATATGTCATCGTAACGCAAACTTCGGAAAATGCTATACCGCATGCCACTAATAAAATTATGATAATCATTTCTATCGTTAATGAGCGGTTACAGCAATAACAGTGTTTAAAAAAATGTGTCGGCTCGGCCTTTGAACGTTGCAAGCGCGCCGCCGCGCGTGTTTGTGTGTATGACGTTGACCCCTGATGTGAACTCTATTAAATCAGCAGATAGGATAGTTTTTCGAGTTTTATTCACATTGCGCTTTTTTAAGTTATTAGCTTGTTAAATAATTTTTCCTTTAAAATCTTATTGGGTTATAAAATTTAGTAATTATGAACGGTTTAAAGTGAAAAAAACTACATATATATTTTTTTAAATCAGGTAAAAACCGACGATAAATTTCACCACTGGGGGTTTCAGAATCATGTACTGGATCCATGGCACTCGTTTGTGCGTCGATGTCAGAGACACCCTTTAAATTACATAGCCACTCTTAAACCTAACGTTTTAGCCTTAACGTTGAAAATCTATCAAAGATTTGATAGAATACACATAATAGTACTTTGACGTACTGCCGTCTGTATCGACATTTATACTATAAGTTTGTTAGTAAAACATGTAAATCTGTGTCTGTACAATGCATTCAGAAATACCGATATTTGCCATCCCTTCCTTCTAACCTGAATTTCATAGATACTTTCATTTAAAATCATAATGGGAATACCAAACCGTGGTTATACAACCTCCTCTCGCCTGAAGCCGTTCAAAGTGGGACACATTAAGTGCACACGGTTGAAAGTAATTAATTTGCCTTTTGTGTTATTGTTTTAACGAGACAAAGCTTGATTCGGTGGTGATTTTTCCGGTAATTAATTATGGAAATTTGAACCTTGGAGTTTGAAAAGAGATCCACAGACGAACATGACTTAAAATACTTACAGTTTATTACATTTAGAGGTTAATTAATACTTGTTGCGATTTTAGTAATGTCGAATGATGTTGTACCTACGGAGAAATATTAGCAGATATTAACGGGTAATTCCTAATAAAAACTTCAGTAGTTTGAGTGATCTTTAACTAAATTCTTTATACAGATTCTTTTGTTCATAAACTATACTATTTTTAAGTTAAGTGCATTTTTTTCTTACCATTTCGTTAAGAAAAGGATAGAAGGTAACATTTTAGTTTAATCCTGTCAAATTAAGATATTCCATAGACAGTTTAGACGCGATTATAAACATGGCGACTAAAATACGCCAATTTACGTCAGGAGTGCACCAATTTGACAAGTCTAAACTGACATTTTATTTTCTGTCCTTTTCTTGATGAATGAAATATAAAGGAAAAGGTGCACTGAACTTAAATTTAATTTAGTTTGTGAAGGGAATCGGGGCCATTTTGCAGGTAAATATTTGTTAATGATCATTGTTGATCAAAGTCGTTCATAAAGTTTAATAGTTTACACAAAATGCAACTAGATGGCGTTGACGTCGAAATAGAAGTCGCAAGCGTTGTATGACAACGATTTGGTTGGGTTCGGGTTGGGTCCTTTGAAATTTTGAGAAATATAAGTGCATCTATAGAACAGTATGCAGTAGTTGTTTTATTTTGATCACGTCAACCCTACATGTACCTTTGCGGTGTTTGGTATTTAACAATATTATAGCTATTCATGAGATGCATCGGTCTTAAATTCATTTACGTTATCATAAAACGTCCACTGGTGGTAATAGGCTCGATAGGAAACGCCACTTCAAGGTCGGGTTCCTGCAGTCTTCACAAGGGACCTTCTACCTTTCCAGAATCTTCCTCTCCCATCGTTCACATTTGTTTTGCCTCACATCAAAACTAATTAAAACTAAACTTAACTAATAAATAGTAAACATAGAAGTGTGATTATTGTTTCGCCACTTGCAGTAGTTAGGATCAAGTTACCGAAAGCCCACGTTGCAAGTTATCTACACTTTCGCAACTGACCAGTAATTCTGGCCCACGGGGAACTATTCCGAACTACGAACTATCGTTCCTATGAGTAACAGAGATAACGATATACATAATATATAATTCTGTCCTCTTCTTTGAAGGGAATGGTGATAGTTTCAAAATTACTAAGTTGTTCTTGAGGTCTTTGACTTGAACTTATTATTGGAGATTTATTAGGAAACCGAGCGGGGTTTTCCGACATGGTAACAGTTACATATTTTTCAATTTAGTGACTGAGTTTACTTGAGAAAAAGGTGAAGATAATACCAAGCTACTACTGAGAACGGCTGAACATTAATCACTGCGTTTGCTTAATTCGGGGTTATCCTGTTTAGTCAACTACGCCTAGGGTTTGCGTGGTCCCCCTGGGGGACCGGTTCCGCGCGGTCATAAATACATGTATCGCGACGGGCCGCTTCCCCAGGAGGTGGAGGGTGGGCAGGCTCTGCCTCCTTCGCAAGGACGGACGTCCCCCCGACTCACCGTCGGGCCGGTCGTGCTCCTGGATGAGAGCGGAAAGTGCTTCGAGAGGATCATCGCCTCTCGCATCCAGGAGCACCTGGAAAGCCGTGGGCCGCAGTTGGCGGACTGCCAATACGGCTTTCGGACCGGCCGGTCCACGATGGACGCGGTGGCTCGCCTCAAGAGGTGGACTGAGGCGACCACAGCGAGGGGTGAGGGTGTCGTCGCGGTGTCGTTAGACATCGCGAACGCGTTCAACACCCTCCCCCACGAATGCATAGAGGCGGCACTGAAGTACCATGAGGTGCCCCTCTACCTCTGTTGGGTTGGGCGCCGGCATGGCAGCCTCACCTTCCACCTGGTGCAGGTACTGACCGGACATGGCTGCTTCGGTCACTACCTGCACCGGGTCGCCCGTCGGGAGGAGTCACCGCGGTGTCATCATTGCGACTCCCCCGACGACACGGCCGAGCACACCCTGGTGGAGTGCCCGGCCTGGCGAAACGAGCGCCGCGACCTCGTTGCGGCGCTCGGAGGCGGACGCCTCTCCCTGGCAACCATGGTGCGAGCCATGGTTGAAAGTGAGAGTGCATGCGAGGCTGCCGCCTCCTTCTGCGAGACCGTCCTCTTGCAAAAGGAGGCTGCGGAGAGGGAGCGGGAAGAGGACGTACTTGCTGCTCCCCTCCGGCCTAGACGGGTGGGGCGAAGAAGGCGGGGACGAACCCCCGTCTCCTTTAGCCCCAAGGTGTGACCAGCGCGTACGGGTAGCTCCCGCACGTGCATTGCACAACGGTCACCACGTCTGGGGATTACTCCGTTACCGGGTAATCCCCCTTTGGCGCGGAAACCGGCCCTAACAGGGCCGGTAAGCCCTGAAAGTGGCACGGCGCCTAGGCCTTCTGGCCGGCCCCGTGACACTCTCAACACCGGGCCCGACGGTAACCGGGTGGTTTTAGTGAGTGGGATTCTCGGCTTCGGCCGGGCGAGTCCCACACACGCTCGTCGCCTAGCTAGCGACGGGTATGGTGCGTAAAAGCATTTCCACTCGAAAAAAAAAAAAAAAGGGTTTGCGTGGTCTAAGAAATGCGGATACGCGGAAACGCATATCCGAGAATACATTCTAGAATACGTTTCCGTGTAATATTAGGTTGAATTTTTTAGAGCGAATAAAAGGAATAATCTCACATGTGTAGGCGTTTTCAGACTATGAAACGGTGAAATCGTATTAATTACACTACCTACATCCAACACAACATAATAATAATAATAAATCGTTTATTAACCAAATAATGTTTTTACATTTCCTTATAAATAAGTACAAGCTATTTCTAAAATTAATGTTTCGGTGGAAACGTAATTCTATATTTTAACTCGTGGACTCCACACTAGGTCGAGCCTGTCTCGTGGAGTCCTTGAGACTTGTTAACAATTAGAAATACATATCAAGTTCGGTACTGTATTATGAATCCTGTGGCTTTTTATTTTAATAAAGTAAGCATAAAGTAAAATTAATTAATCCTAAACAGTACAATGTGTTCAGGAGAATGATGAAAAAAAAAAAAGTTTTTGTGCATGAAGTGGTTGGGGTGTATGGTAGTGAGTGCAATCTAGTGGTTACGGTAAAATGTGTTATGCCGTTACTCTAACGAAAGCTTCGGTTTCTGCGTAGGATTGGGCTTGCAGACATTGTTTAGTCATCTTTTCAACTTGATTTAACCTACAATTTTTAATATCGTTGATCTTTGCAATTTTATTATAAATAAAACTGAGCATGAATTCTTGCATATGCTGAGCAAAAGCGGTTTTTACAACAGTAAGTGGACACTTATAAATGCGTTGTTTAAGTAGTTCTTGATATTCTGTGGATTGGACTGTCATTTTGTGTTGTTTTAGTACTAATTTAAGGATGTACAACTGACGGGCATTTAATAATGATGCTTCTTTATACAGATGATCTGTAGGATAGCGAAAGTGTTTTTTATACATCACTTTTAGCACTGATCTTTGGGCTCTTTCCAACTGGAGCTTTAAGGTTATGCCGACTCCGGCCCATACTGCAATGCAGTAGTTGAGGACTGACTGACTGACTCACATAATGCCACATATACCAGGTGTAAGGTATATTTGTCAGCGGAGTTACGTAATAGTTTCATTACATGAGTCAGCTTTCTAATTCGCTTAGCTACCAGGTCGATATGAGGTCTGAATGAGAGACGATGATCTATCAGGACTCCTAAATATTTTAGAGACTCGACCATTTTAATTTCCTCGCAAGTGCAAGAGGCAGTTATGCAAGTTGAAGAATGAATTTTAATTTGTATAGGAAGTTTTGATGCAGACAAAAAGGTTTTATGGAAACACATGTAGTTCGTTTTTTTAATGTTGAGTGACAGAAGGTTCAGATCGAGCCATTTTTTTTATATTAGTTAAGCCGTTTTGAGCTTTTTCGAGGACTTTTTCCCAGGAATTGCTATAAAAAATAATAGCCGTGTCATCTGCGTAGCTGATGACTTCAGCGTTTTCGATGATAGCGTGGTGAATATTATTAATATAGATGATAAATAATGTCGGACCCAGGACACTACCTTGAGGCACTCCAAATTCGATGCTGTTGTAACGACTGATTTTATCTCCAATTTTCACGTATTGCCTTCTGTTCAAAAGGTAAGACTCAAACCATTTGAGAGGTGGTCCTCTTATACCGATCGACTCTAGTTTTTTTTATATACGGTGTCCATTAAAAGTACTTGTTCTTTTATATAAATTATAAACTAGTGCTTGACCGCAATCCCGCCTAATGGTAAACAGTGATGCAATCATTGATGGTAAAGCGCGCTAGTTTATTAAGAGCCTATTCACTCTAGCCATGAAGACACTCAAATTGTAGTCCGATGGAAACACCGTTGCTGGCAAATTGTTCCAGTCCCTCGATGTACTACTTTGCTTTGATGTCATATGATGTACTCACGTCAACAGTGAATAATTGAGTAGACTGCTTTACGTGAAATTCAATAATCCCATTTCTATGTACATGTCGCAGCCAACTGGTTAAATTAGATATTTAGTCAACCGCCTGACTTTTGGAAGTAGTGCTCGCCTCGCTTCATGACCTCTCCCGGTCTTGGCGGAGCGAAAGGGCGTGTCAGACTTTTACTGACTAAAACCCACCCGTGTTCCTTCACTGGGATTTCCGAGCTGGGATTCCCGCTCCCTCACTCGCTCCACCTCCTCCTTTGCCAGCATCACTGCTTCGCAGAAGAAGATGACGGCCTGACATGCACTCTCCTGGACCAGGCTTGGACGCGAGAGGTCGCCGCCGATCGCCGCCACGAGGACACGGCGGTGCTATACTCAAGCCGGGTATACCTCCACTGTATGCTCCACCGTGTCCTCAGTGCGATCTCCACAGTGGTGACACCCTAGTGTTTCCTCTCGCCTTATCTAGAACAGAAACCTCTCGAAACAGTCAGTGTTGTTCGGAGTACTCTGGCTTAGTTATTGCGACGAACTGCTCGCACGTGATTGGTTACAGTTCCAACCTAAACTATAACTTACTGAATAACTTTCAGGTCGGTCAGGCCGTTTATTTAAAGGACTAGGAGGTTAACTAAACCACTAATTAAACTAGTTGGCTGCGTCACATATACTAACAAAATTAAGCTCAAAACTAGAAATGTAAATGCAATAAGTGCACATTCACAAAGTCCTTTTACTTACATGTTCACTCAGTTCAAATCATGCTAATTTGATATTTAGTAAATAGGATTTTAGAACTTTAGTACTTAACTAAACTCAATCATTCCTTAGCGATTTATTTAATATAAGTTTGTGTTTGAGTTTCAAATTAATTTTAAAAACTTATGTCCCTTGTGGTTGAATACTCTTTAATTAAGATTCAAAGACTTTGAACAGAAGTGCATGAAGTTAGTTTTAGAGTTTTAGGACGGTTAAATATTTGAATGCTTTCTAGTTACTGTAAAGTCTTCCAAAAGACCGACCTCAGCGGAGATCAAACGTACTCAGCGTGCGAGATGTTATAATGCACGAGTGATGCATCGACTGTCCCCTCAATCAATTTCCCAAAATCAAGAGAAGAGATTGTAGTGACCTACATACACATACAAGCGCATCACATTTCGGCCGCCGTCACAGTGCTCAGCGCACTAACCGGCCACCAGGTGGCGCAGGGCGCCCGTCGCTCTGATGCCCGCGGCGCTTTTTTTTTTTTGATATGGCATCTCGTAGTTAACCTTGAGAGGCCGTGACTACTTAACCGGACTTTCCTGTGGATGCCTTAAATGAATTTAAAGCCTCCAGCCAAGGCTACCCCGCGGCGCTTGCGCCTCCTGGCGTATTCAAGCCCAGCGCAAGCGCAGGGGCCAATCAATAGCTGAACGTATTTTTAAGAAATTATCAATTGAAAAAACTCAACAAAACACTCCAACTAGCTCCCTAATTACATAACAAACACATTAGCACCGATTCTATTGTTAATACTAAATTAAATTTAAGTCCAGTATATCTTTGTCTTTCTATTTCATTAAGAGAAGGACAGAATTAGAGTCAAAAAAGTCTGCGCCTGATATAAATTGACGTATTTGTGGTCGCCATGTTTAAAATCGCGCCTAAACTGTCTATGGAATATCTTAATTTCACAGGATAGACTAAATGTTCTTTCTTTTTCTTAATGAAATAGTAAAAAAAGATGGGCTGAACTTAAAATTTGTTTAGTTTGTGGGCAAGAGAGTCGGCGCCATTATCTATCTCAATAATTTTTAAAGATATTGCTATTCAATACGTACTTCATATTTTCGAAAAATGTGTTTGCTGAACAACGTAAATAACGCAATGAATGTTATTCAATTGTTAAGATAAAACCCCTTTCTATTAATACAGTATTAATAATATTGTGTTTCATAATAGGGATGTTTCCTGGGAAAAAAAATATATTCTATTTAGCCCGTCATTCAGATTATAGGAAAATATTGGATACGTATATTTTGTTTTATCAAATCAATAAAAATTGACAAATATAAAAGGCACCAAAGATCAGGAGTGGTGGCTGGTGACATCACTGCTCGTTAAAAAGTGTAGCGTGGAGTGACGTCACACGACTTTGAAACGCACTGTGTCGTCTTCATTTTTTGTTTATATGAAAAAAGAAAAATACGTGTCTAGTATTTTTTGGAAATCTGACTGACGGACTAATTACTTTCTTTTTAGTTAACTACCCTATTACCCTGCAGGGAATGGAACCCAGGACTTCCCCGTTGGTCTCCATGTTGGTCACATTGGTAGGCAAAGCAACTGTTCAGTTTCTGGTATTCATTACCAAAAGTGGCGGTGACCAGAACTGAGTTAACTAATATAAGGTACGGGTTCTTGCAAGAGCAGTTGCCCCACATAGCGTCCACAATTTGACGGCTGATGACGTCACAAAAATGTTATTTATGAAAATAAGATGTCCGACACGATGTTATTTACATAGGAGTTGTCTATTCGGGTGTTTTGTAGCGGCTACCGCTCTTTTAGGAAACTTTTATTAACATTGATCTGTCATAATAGCCCATTGAAGACTGGAGGGTGAAGTTTTTACTCGAATGTGTGCCCGTTCTTAGGACTATCAACTAACTATGTATCAAGATATTCAACTACCATGCTGGCAAATATAAACATTGCTCTCTGGAAACTAGACTTTATTATCAATTCTTTTTTATACAGATTTTTAACACGTAAAGTCATTCATATGTCAATTTTATTTATTCAACCTTTTTTGGCAAAAACTTTCTCATTAATTGCATAATTGTTGCCGACCAATTAAATATTTAAAATAAGTACCACATGTAATATTTTAACCAACCCGTCCTCAAGGGAACTGTGTAATCAAGCGAGATAAAAGTTATGTATGTTTTCAGAGTATCAGCTAACTTTCAGCGATTTTTTCCTCTGTCCGTTGAGGGTAATAAACATCCACATTTAATTTTGTGAAATTATTTTGGATTAGTTACACAGAAGAGTGAAGAACGGGTTTTGAAATGTTACATAAAATATGTCATCCAGCAAAAAGCAAATGTGTAAATTAGTTAGGCATTTAAACTGGGCTACGGAACAAAATATTCTGGGTATCAAACTAACTTAACTACCAAGTTAGTAGGAATACGACCATCCGTTCCATAATAAAAATTACTGACATCACTCGGAAACTGACTCATCTGCTGCATGCTAAATGATCAATAGGCCAAACTTACGACTTAGTCTTGCAAGCGACATCGCAGCGGGTTTTGATCAAAATGGCGGTTCAAACTGCACTCCTTCGACAAGAACAATTAAATAGAATGATAAAAAGCATTAAATAGAGAGAAGTGGACAGAGATTTGGGAGACCTTTGAAGGTCAATGCAGGACATCATAGGCGTTTCATAATTATATACTGAAGGGGCAGGGGCTTCGACGTATGAGGACACTGTGGAGGTCTGCCCAGCTTGGGTAGAGCACCGCCGTGTCCTCGTGGCGGCGATTTCTCATGGTCCGGAGCGAGAGAGCATGGCAGGCTATAACATCCTTCTGCGAAGCAGTGATGCTGGCAAAGAAGGAGGCGGAGCGCGTGAGAGAGTGGGAATCCCAGTGCCCTCACTTCTCTAGCCGCCGCAGGAGACGCCCTGGTCGGGAGACAACATTAAATTCCCACGCGTAGGCCACCGTAGGGTGGCCGGGAATTTAATGTTGTCTCCCGACCAGGGCGTCTAAGGTAAGGACCAGGCCAGGGTCGACGGCGCGTTCTGTTTCACGCGCGCCTCAAAGAGATGTCAGCACATCGAAACAGGGTCCACGAAGACCAATGCTTCCTGGGTCAGGGTCAGGGTTGGTTAAAAAAGAAACTGTGCCAAGTGAAGGAACACGGGTGGGTTTTAGGCAGTTGACAAACCCTCTGCTCCGCCCAGAGCGGGAGAGTTCATTTGATGGTTTCCCATCCACACCAAAAAAGCCAGCTTATTCTCAACTATGTTGGGCTTCCATGATTCAAGTACATGATCGTAGATACATGGGCATTAACAGTTTTTGACAGTTATTAAAAGGAATACTATCATATACATGTTGACTCCGTGGGTATCTGACACGCTCTTCCGGTCCGCCCCGAGCGGGAGCAGACATTTAATGATTTCCTACCCAAAAAATGTAGTATTCTACGGCACTGATCTATTTTTATTATCGAAAAAATAGTTTAAATACATTGGCATCGATTTTCTTGTTCACAAATTAAACCAAATATTACAATATGTAAAGAAAACCCTGTCCGACTCATAAAGATAATAAAGGTTAGGTAAACACATGACCAAATATAATATAAAATTTTACGTAATCATCATAGTAACAATACTAAAGGATTTTGAAAAACTTAATCTTTTTTCCCGCGAATTAGTTCCAACTTCCCCGAAATTTGGTAATTTTTAAAAAAGTGACAACATCATTTTGACGGTATTATTATAAGCGCCGCGACCACGTGCCGCGTGCCCCGCCTCCGTCGCCCGCGGAAGGGTTGCCTACCGCACATGTATTAAGTTACCTCTTTTTTTCGAAATAATATTTATTTTTTTAGGGGGATTTTTAAGTTAAGCCCGGTTTTGTATGCATTAGTAGAATCAGTTATCGCTACCTAACAACACCTTCACGGATCGGACAGGGTTTTCTTTACATATTGTATGTACATAAATTCATCCTTTTCTTTCTTCTTTATTAAGAAAAGGACAGAAGATAATTAGATTATCCTGTCTAGTCATCGTGTGACATAAATTGGCGTTTTTTTTAATTGCCATGTTTGAATCACGTTTATACTGTATATGGATTATGTTAATTTTAATTAAAACTCTAGGTAAAAAAGAGCAGAAGTATAAAAAAGAATAGTTTTTAGAATGCCATGAATTTTAGCCTCTGGTTTATGGGGTATTTAATTGATAAAAAAGGGACGTGAAAAACGTGTAATGCACTATCACGTTCTGGAAGAAATACGTTTTTTTTTTGATTGAGTGAGTGAGGCATTAGCATTATAGTCAAGGGCCCTGTTGCGCCTATTGTGTACGAGCCGCTTGACGGATAGAAGAGTATTTTTAAGATATAATTAGAAAATAATAAAAAAAAACGCTATATACCTTGTTCAATAATTGCCTAGTCACTCTGAAATCAAGTGTTAAAATGGTAATTATCATTAAAATAAAGTTGATGTATGCTTAACTTGCAATAATGTCAATTGTAAATAAATAAAATTTGCATTTATGTATGAAGTTAGAAATCACAATTAAAATAATAGGAACAATACAAAGTGGGAACAATTAAGTCGGAACGTCGGGAAACTCGCGGCCAGCGCACGCGCAGCGGCCCGTGAAAACTGAAAGCGTTCGTTATCAAATGATTTTCTAATGCGCAAACTAACGTAATATATTATGTAGCGCGTGCTTTGTTTTTATTCGTAGTAGAACAATTGGTTTTAATGACTGTAAGCTATTCAGTTAAGTAGTAAATAATGTTTTGGTTTTATATTCCATTTCCTGGGCGTAAATTATGTCATAAAAAGTAAGACATAGTTATATGGATTTTACGGTGTAGCAACGTGTGACGTTTTACGTGTGTCATGTGGCGTATTTCGTGTGGTGTATTGCGTGTGGTGATTGTCGTGTGGCGTGTTTCGTGTGGTGGGTGGCGTGTGACTCATATTTTTTTCCACCACTTGCAGAGGCAAGTGCAGCACATTATGGTTTCATAAGGAATACATCTGTGTCCCAAAAAAAAACCAACTTGAGCTCAGTGCCCCTGATGAGGATAATAAAGGTTAGGTAAACACATGACCAAATATAATATAAAATTTTACGTAATCATCATAGTACCAATACAAATGAATTTTGAAATAAACTTTTTTTCCCGCGAATTAATTCCAATTTTGTTAATTACAATTCCCGGTTTTGTATCTATTAATAGAATCAGTTATCGATACCTAACAACACCTTCACGGGTCGGACAGGGTTTTCTTAACATACTGTATAACTTAGAAAAGTTACATTGGTGCTTGCCTGACCTGGAATCGAACCCGCACACTCATACTTGAGAGACTGGAGTTTTAACCACTAGGCCACCACAACTATAACTATACTTAATAATACATATTATTATTAGATTATATATAGATTATAAATAAATATGATGTTCAACGATTCTTGCCATTTTGGTATCAGAATACCGGTGTCAAATCAGTCTCGATACCGAATTCAGTTACCGGGGCGCCTACCATAAATCTCAACTTTGTACACGAAACTGTCAAATATACCCAATCAATATTGAGCCTTAATGCTTTAGCGATACAGATGACAATCTAATAAAGAAACCTCTTATGAAAACCATACTGACCCTCTACTGTCCGTCTGTTTATCACCAAGCTGTAATCTCTCTGTGATAGCTAGAGAGTTTTTACAGATGATGAACAGATAAAAATAAAATAATTACTAGAAGCAAAATAATATTATAAATAAACAGAGCAACCTAAAGATCCTTCGTGCATGAGTCTGACTCGCACATAGCCGATTTTTACTTACTATGTCTGATCGGCGAGTACATTTATTTTCTTTTTTGTGAGGGTAACGTAATTTTTTTTCTTCTCACTAGTTTTATTTTCTTTTCGTTAAGTTAGATTTGTTTTCTTGTTAATTAATTGGTTATGTCAACTTACAATGATGACCCGCCTGATCGTGGTGGAGATATTTTCCGTAGAAATAATAAAACACTTAGGTCGCCGCCAACGCAGACCTCCGCTAAGCGTCTATTTTGTGAAATGTCTCCGACCGACAAATTAGTAGATGATAGGTCGAAACGCCTACAAATAGCACCCAATTCTCCAGAAAAGTCCTCGCCCACATTAAATATGTCCAATAGTAACAGTGATAATTATTACCATTTGGTTTCGGAGGCGTCTGTGTACCTGTCCAAAATCAACGAACTGGTTAACGATAACGGTTCTCGTATAAATGTCGCGAATAAATCATCTATTATGGATATGACTCAACGAGTTACAAGTATCGTGTCTTTGTTAGCTTTAAAATCTTCGTGTAACGAAACAAAGCTTGCTAATACCGAGCGCGAATTAGAAATAATCAAATTAAAATCCGGCGTTAAAACCGTTAATGAGGACAATAAAATGTCGTACGCAGATTCTTTGAAACTGCGGTTGCCTAAAGTACAAGTACAGGATCTGAATATTGAAAGTAACAGCTTACAACGAATACTTTAAAAGAAGCTGATGATACTTCGGCAACCGCACAGTGTGGCGTCATGAGGTCACGTAAAGACGTTACCGTAAAGTTAGAAGACCGCGCAACATAAATTCCGGCTCGTGCCTTGCAATCCAGTTGCACTACCCTGTGACGTAAACGTGAGTTTTGATATTGTTCTTGAATGAGTACAATGTCTAAGTTGTAGTCAATAATTAATTTATCTAACTCTGATGTCGCCACCTTATCGTTGTGAAGGTTTAATTGCCCTATGTTTAACCTATCCATCTTAATTAGTAATTAGTCTGCAGGATAAGTTGTTCGAGTTTTAATTTATAGGTACCGCACTGTTCAGATCCGCAACGATGCTCAAAGGGCTTTTTATAACGTTTACACGCCGCGCAAACCGGGGTAAAATTTGAATCGCCCTTATGCGGGCAAACATTGGTTTCGTGAGCCTCGGAACAGACAGCGCAGGTTGGTGATTTATTAGCGCAATGCTTTTTAACATGACCGAATTGTTGACAATACGCGCAACGAACTACCTCGATATCATCAACAAAACGGCAATTGGCCCAGTCAATAAATAATTTATCCTTGGTAGTCACAAGATGTTTACGTATCGCAGATTCAATTTCTATGCCTATCCATTTCCGACCGGTATCGGTAGAACGCCTACGGACTATTTTTGTGGATTTAATAAAATCGTCTTCTTTTATTGGCAACTCATTTTTAATGTTTTGGCGGTATATAGCTTGCAAAAAATTTTTGTCTTCCATTGAGGCGGGAATGTCCTTAACCAATAGACGGGGGCGGCGATCCTTTGGTTTTTCTAAGCGGAGACCGACAGACTTTATAGCATCTACCGATTCTAATCTTTTTAATTGGTTTTCATTAGCCACACGTAGTACAACACCCGATTTGGCGGTTTTTTAATACCGACTATTTGAAACCCATCGTCACTCGGTCTAATCGCCTTCATAAGAGCCTGTTTAGTGGCGGACGATGACGCATAGTCAGCTGATCGCTCTTGGGTCGGATAGGCGACGACACAAGGCAGAGGCACTCTAGATTCAATAGCCGGGGCTACTTTAGGCAACCGCAGTTTCAAAGAATCTGCGTACGACATTTTATTGTCCTCATTAACGGTTTTAACGCCGGATTTTAATTTGATTATTTCTAATTCGCGCTCGGTATTAGCAAGCTTCTTTCGTTACACGAAGATTTTAAAGCTAACAAAGACACGATACTTGTAACTCGTTGAGTCATATCCATAATAGATGATTTATTCGCGACATTTATACGAGAACCGTTATCGTTAACCAGTTCGTTGATTTTGGACAGGTACACAGACGCCTCCGAAACCAAATCGTAATAATTATCACTGTTACTATTGGACATATTTAATGTAGGCGAGGACTTTTCTGGAGAATTGGGTGCTATTTGTAGGCGTTTCGACCTATCATCTACTAATTTGTCGGTCGGAGACATTTCACAAAATAGACGCTTAGCGGAGGTCTGCGTTGGCGGCGACCTAAGTGTTTTATTATTTCTACGGAAAATATCTCCACCACGATCAGGCGGGTCATCATAGTAAGTTGACATAACCAATTAATTAACAAGAAAACAAATCTAACTTAACGAAAAGAAAATAAAACTAGTGAGAAGAAAAAAAAATTACGTTACCCTCACAAAAAAGAAAATAAATGTACTCGCCGATCAGACATAGTAAGTAAAAATCGGCTATGTGCGAGTCAGACTCATGCACGAAGGATCTTTAGGTTGCTCTGTTTATTTATAATATTATTTTGCTTGGCCCCAATCTAGTAATTATTTTATTTTTATCTGTTCATCATCTGTAAAAACTCTCTAGCTATCACAGAGAGATTACAGCTTGGTGATAAACAGACGGACAGTAGAGGGTCAGTATGGTTTTCATAAGAGGTTTCTTTATTAGATTGTCATCTGTATCGCTAAAGCATTAAGGCTCAATATTATTTGACACCGGTATCCTGATACCAAAATGGCAAGAATCGTTGAACATCATTATTTATTTATAATCTATATATAATCTAATAATAATATGTATTATTAAGTATAGTTATAGTTGTGGTGGCCTAGTGGTTAAAACTCCAGTCTCTCAAGTATGAGTGTGCGGGTTCGATTCCAGGTCAGGCAAGCACCAATGTAACTTTTCTAAGTTATACAGTATGTTAAGAAAACCCTGTCCGACCCGTGAAGGTGTTGTTAGGTATCGATAACTGATTCTATTAATAGATACAAAACCGGGAATTGTAATTAACAAAATTAGAATTAATTCGCGGGAAAAAAAGTTTATTTCAAAATTCATTTGTATTGGTACTATGATGATTACGTAAAATTTTATATTATATTTGGTCATGTGTTTACCTAACCTTTATTATCCTTATGGGTCGGACAGGGTTTTCTTAACATACTGTATATACTTTCTAAGTATATCCTGGACACCAATGACTGATTAAAAGGTGAGGGAATACATCTTGAGGAAACCTGGACTTTAAAGTCTGAAATCGCTAACCCGCATTGAGCAAGTGTGGTGATTTCGCTCAATCCTTCTCTGTATGAGAGGAGACCTGAGACCTGTACCCAGCAGTGATGATTATTAAGTACCTAAACAAAGGTCTATAAATATCTATTTCTTAGGATATTACGCAAATTGTCGATAATTATGTTCGATCGACGCTTGCGCAAAGGTTACCGATAACCTTTGATAAAGACCTACATATTTTCTCTTTGATAACGCAACTACCGGAGCGTGTGATTTATTGCCAAATTGTTTCATACGTTATAATCTAGCCTATTCCTACACTATTTTAAGTTCGGCTTCCTAACATAACTGAATGCTGCTGTATACCGGTATTTTATTTGGAGAGACCACCTACTTGACCTCCACGATATAATACGGGGTAATACGGGAATACTCTTTGGTAATTGACGTGCTTTCAGAAGCGCAGAGGAGTCTGTGTGTGTTACGCTGGTCACCCCTCCACAGACCAAATAGAACATACAAAATAATTGTTTATTATTTTTAAGATTCTTGCTTTAAATGGAGAAATGGAATGTTTATAATAGTAATTTTTTGTCTATTGTATTTTATTTCATAATAGTAAAATAATATATAAATTAATAATAGTAAAAACTTACCCCAACGGTTGTCGGTCCTACGGTATATGTGACCAGCATGGGGTGGTCACATATACCACAGGCAATGGTGCCACTTAAGCTTGCTAATCTTCTCAGCCATGTCTGTGACTTTGGTCCGTTGGGGTAAACGAGTCCTCGAGTGGAGACCGCGTCTCGGCAAACGTAGCGTAGGACGCCCTTGGGCGAGATGAAGCGACGACATCAAAAAGGTGGCTGGTAGTGGCTGGCGGAGAGCTGCTCAGGATCGAGCTTGTAGGTGTGTCATGGAAGAGGCCTATGTCCAGCAGTGGATGAGTAGAGGGTGATGATGATGATGATGATGATGAATAAAAAATTAGTTTATTTTAAAGCAATAAAACTCATACAAACAGAGACATAAAAACTTGAAAATTTAAAAGACTTTAGGGGTCATTGTATTTCTTCACAAGTGAAAATGTTTACCGCACTATGAATTAGCCCATTTCATTGCTAGGATAGGTAATCTTATATTTACAATATTCTCATTCTCATAAAAATAACCAAACCGCTCCAGAGTCACAGATTTATTATCTCATTGGTCCATTGGTTACCCTGACATCAAGCAATATTAGACAACGTTGCCAAACTTTTAACGTTTTGAATAAGAGGCTTTTGGTTACTTTGTATAAGTCTGTGTCTTTTGTTTATTTTTTGTTTTAGTGCTATCCCTTCTTTCACAGCGAAACAATGATGGTTTCAACAATTTATAGTAGGACCCCTGAATAAAATAAAAAAAATACTTTATACTTTTATTTAGAATGTTAGAATAATGTTATAGTGTAAATAATGTTCGAACGCGGCGGGTCCAAATTCGGTCTGAGTCGCGCTCGACTCGCGCGCCGGCCGCCAGCCAATCCTGGGTTGCCAGTCTCAGTTTTACTGTATCAATCTGTGAGACCGGCCATGTTATTCTGAACACTGGTAGATACTCCGTGAAATAAGCAAACAAGTGTTTTTTATTTAGCTTTGATTCGTTTAAACGACGCACTTTTTTATTGAAATAGATTGGTCACTTTACGATACAAATTATGAACTCCTGCAAAAGCATATATAACAGTGTAAAGCGTCTAACCATCGCCGTTTTGCTTTGCTTCTTTGGTTTGCCAGCACTCCGATCCCGCATCCATATTGACGGCTTTCATAGAGAGAATAAACAATTTATCTTAATCCAATGAAAGTTTTTTATTCCGTACACAAAAACCTCAATCACAAAGTGCTGTGGTTTACATACATAGAGTAATATCTATAGCTACACGTTTTTCAACGGGCTGTTTGAAAAAACGCCTTTATAGACAGTGTAATTCCGTTGATGTGTTCTGAATGTCGGTGTAGTACTGCCGATGTTATTTTCCGAACGTTATTTTATGGAAAATATTGAATAGCCCTTGTGTTGTAATTAGTGACTTGAGAGTTGAGATTTTGTTTTGTGATTACAAGGTAAACATTGCCCGTAGGACCGATGTCCGATGGGGCCGACGGGTTTTCGAGTGGCGACCACGCACCGGAAGACGCAGCGTGGGTAGGCCCCTGACAAGGTGGACCGACGACCTGGTAAGGGTCTCGGGAAACCGCTGGATGCGGGAGGCGCGGGACCGGTCGTCGTGGAGAAACTTGGAGGTGGCCTATGAAGGTACACATTAACTTATAAATATAAAAAAAAAACTATTGTACAAAAGAGTCATATTAAAAGGTGCACTGATACCTCCTAAACTAGGCCAAAAGTCTATATTTTAGGAGCTTAGGTTCCTCAAGGTATGACATAAGTACAGTTTTCTATTGGTATATATACACACAAACTAAATAAAATAAACAATGGGGGCCATTGTTTATTTTATTCAGTTTCTTCTTATTTAGGAAAGGACAGAACTTAATATGTCAGTTCAGACCTGTCAATTTTTTTTTTTAATAATTATTAACTAGCGCTTGACCGCAATCCCGCCTGATGGTAAGCAGTGATGCGATCGTTGAAGGTAAAGCGCGCTAGTTTATTAAGAGCCTATTCACTATTGCCTACCACCGAGTATTCATTCATTTTTAACAAACTCCTTCGTCTTGATTACGCTGAACCCAATTACTTATACACATTCCTATTGACAGTCCTCCGTTGTGGCGCAATTCAAAAACATCTGTTAATCAACTAGACGAGAGTTGCCGAAAATCGTGTGTAATGCTAGTATAATCTTATGTTTATTAGTGGGCTGGTTTGGGCTGAAGATGATCTTGATCAATAAATAACACATCCATTAACTTGGTCACACTAATAGTGAACACGGGTTTTAAACACAAGGCGTAATAGTTAGGAAATGTTAATTTTATAAAACTAAAGCCACTGTGCCGGTTCCGTGTGGTACCGGGCTTAGATTAGTACCAACCCATATCCTACCGTGGGGGTCGTAAGAGACGGCTAAGTGAACTCTCACCAGAGAAGCGGGCAGGAGCGTTTCTCATGTGAAATATCAAATCACTGCAATCCCCAGCCCGCCTGCCAAGCGTGGGGATTATGGTACCCCAAAAAGCAATGAAAGCCTTAGCCTTTATCCAGCAGTTGATCTCTATAGGCTGAAGAAGAAGGAAGCCACTGTCATTAGGAGTGTGTTACGCAATAAGGCCTCGATTCTCACGTTCAGAATAGGGATGTTTCCTGGGTAAAAAAAAAAACTGATTCTATTTAGTCCGTTTGAATGACGGACTAAATAGAATCAATTTTTTTTCTATTTAGTCCGTCATTCAGATTATAGAAAAATATTGGATACGTATATTTTGTTTTATCAAATCAATAAAAAATGACAAATATAAAAGGCATCAAAGATCAAGAGTGGTGGCTGGTGACGTCACTGCTCGCTACACTTTTTAGCGAGACTCTCTTTTTAGAAAACTCGTGTGACGTCAATACGTTAAGTCGAGTCGAGTCTCAAGTTTTCAACGCACTGTCTTCCTCATTTTTTGTTTATATGAAAAAAGAAAAAATACGTGTCTAGTATTTTTTGGAAATCTGACTGACGGACTAATTAGTTTTTTTACTCAACTACTCTATTGATATTTTTAAAGAAAATTATAAGTAAAAGGAATTCAAACGAGAATAGTGTTTAAATTAACAGGAGAGAATCTATACTTATTAAAACTGAAGAGTTTGTTTGTTTGAACGAGCAAATATTTTGGACTACCACTTGGTTTTTAAAAAATATTTCAGCATAGCATTATTTTATCAAGATTAACTAAAGGCTCATGGCTACCGTGGCTGAGCCACTGTAGGTGCGGGATTGCGGGCGGCGGGCCGTGGGCAGCTCGCGGCCCAGTAAGGACTAGACTCGGGTCGACGGCGATGAGATGGAAAGAGATGTTAGCACATTGTGATAGGGGAGTCTACCCTGCTAAATCGGGATTTACTCGAGCGTCATAGAGACTTATTGGGTGCGAGGCTTAGATGATAAGAAAAAGAAATGTCATAATATGATATATACCTTTTTATCGGTGGGGTGAGCAGCTATAGATTTTCAAAAATGTAAAAAAAAAAAACTGTTGCGTGAACATACGTTAGATTAAGGTAGAGTGAGTTAGTTACATTCAAAAAAAACCTGTATATTCCTCTAATATGACAATTTAAGGGTGACCTAAAGAAAGGGGAGGGCTACAAAGTTGAAAAAATAAAACGTCATCTAGACATTCTCGAGCGTGAATATTTTTTTATTATAATCTGACGATTTCCACAAGCCGAAGTAATAAAAATTAATCAATATAGATCTGATCCTTTACCTTGATGGGCGTCCTTATAAATGAAGCTATATCTGGTGGAAGTAAATAGCCGGGTACAAGGTATCTTACTGTATATTAATCTGCCGCCCTTTAGTAAATCCCGAAATCCCCTCTTCGGCTCCCCTATTATTGAGACAGGCTCCACGAAGACTGATGCCTGCCAGGGCCGGGGATTTTTCGAAAGAGATATCAAGAAAAAATAATTTAAAGATATAAAGAGCCCCTGGTGCACAGGCAAGTCAATAAAAACGGGTGGGTTTTAGTCAGTAAAAGTCTGACACCCCGCCCGGAGCGCCAGCGGTAACTTGATGATTTCCCAGCCTCAAAAAAACAGGCTGATGTCTTCCAAGCTAGTTCAACATTACGCTAGAACCCTTAGGAGATGAGTCACAATAAGAAAGTCTGCATGAATTGAATTGGATAGGCCATGTGCTTTTATGGGGAGGGTCAGAGGAACAAACAAAGAAAAAAAAACATGCGAAAAAGTCACGGCCGAAAAAGTCGCGGCCAAAAACTAGTACTTTATACATTTTGTTACATGTTTACAATAAAAAGTGGAAAGTAAACTTCGTGTATACTCAATGTTCAATAACGTGTGTTTCGGTGTTTTTTATTACAGCAAATAAAACAACTCAGAGTTAGAGTTGTTTTATTTGCTGTTTGAAAAATCATTAATTTGGAATGCATATACATTACATACGTATAGATTAACTTTAAGTTTTTTATGGTAGAATATTTTAGAGCTCGAAATATAACATTCGAGAACGAAATGATATAACCGGACAGAAACATATTTTTTTTTTATTATTGACATGTTAGTCTATTATCTTAATATCACAACAGAAGTAAAAAAAAATGTTTAATTTCTGGTAAGAAAACTCAACAAACTTAATAAAAAAAAATAAAAAAACTGAAATTGTGTTTACATCTTGATAAAACAAACAAATTACCAATTTTTTCATTAAATCTTTTTTACTACGTGTATCGCTTTGTATCGCTGACTCCATATGAGAATCCCTATTTCAATGACTCATTTTTATAACTCATACGTGAATTTAGTCAAATTCACGTCACTCATGTCTATTTCTGCACAAATATCTTAAACCAAACATGTAGATAGAGATGTAGTTTATTATTAGAGTTTATTTACTTTTCTCTACGGTATTGACACCGCTCAGACCAGGACGAAACGTTTCCCCTCGGCTTTTATACTGCGTACATAGAAGGACTGGACTGGACTGGAAAACATATCTCTTTCAAAAAATCCCCGGCCCTGACAGGCATCAGTCTTCGTGGAGCCTGTCTTAATAATAGGGGAGCCGAAGAGGGGATTTCGGGATTTATTTATTATTTATTTATTTGTCATAACAACACCCTGTTCACTCTAGCTTTGAAGACACTTAAATTAACTGAACAACTAAAAGAATACAGTTTAGTACTGTATTCTTTTAAACTTGTTCCTTCCCCTTTGTGTCAGTGTTCTACATCGAACTGTGAATTTGAACAGTCCGCACATCACATCTTGTGGGAGTGTGTTCTTTGGCAGAATGAACGCAATATTATGTTGGATAGTGTACAAGTTACATCCGGAGTCGTTTATTATACGGACCTTGTAGAAACTAGAACCAATTTCCGTGCGTTCAGGCGCTTTTGCCATACCTATTATTGGAATCAATTGTAACAGCTAATACCTACTTAGGACCCATTAACTTAATCAAATTTTATTCCGTGGTGTTTGGCAATCTGGGCTTCTCCCAGTTGCAATAATGTCCCTTTGTGCCGTTTGGCCTAGTTCTGTTCTGTCTCCTGCTTGTTATGGAGGGAAGTGGAAAAAATATCTTTTTTCTTACTCCTCCGCTATTCTTTTCTGATTAATTTCGTTGCGGGACCCAAGACAGTTGAATCGTTTCTCCGGGACTCGTCGAGCTTCATTGCTCGGCGTTTTTCTGGCGGTCGCCACTGTTGATTCTGGCTTTCAGGTTGCAGTGGTTGGGAAAAGTGTGGCGGGTTTGTCCCAAAAAAAAAAAAAAAAAAAACTGAACAACTATTATTACATATTAAGTAATTAAATTACTTTAATTTCAATAATCGTTTCTTTACAGTATCGTTTATGTTACGATACAACAATTAAAACTATTTATACATATTCGCCATTCAAACAAGTTAATTCGACAAGTCTTTGGCCGTTCAACTGTTTCACAAACTTCCACCCTACCACGGACAGTCATTGCTTCTTAGTGGGGCGACCACCTATGCACCTTACTTCATTTAGTTACACAGTTCTAGCAACACTTGTGTTCAGTCAGTCCATTTTGTTGTCAGTTTATTTTGTCAAAATGTGTGGGGAAATGGGTAAAGCTGTGTTGAGAGCGCTCACTGGGGCGCTTCTGTGTGGACTTGTGTCTGACGCCGCATACTTACAAGTAAGTACGCTGTGACATAACGTAAGCCTTATACTGTATTGTGCGATAATTGGATTACAGTAAACGCGTTTTATTGTTTTTTTTTTTTTTGTTTTGAGAACGAAGGTTATTTATTTTTCCTGCCAGGGCTGCAGTGGTTCGTAAGAGATACTGTGGCCCTGAAGAAAAAAAAAGGTTGTTTATTCTTTGAGTGCGGTATTGTAAGCACGTCTGATTCCCGCGTTCATAAAATGTCGTTAGAGGTGAATTAGGTTATTAAGAAATCAGTGTTGGACGAAGTAGTTATTTCGAAATTATATTCAAGTTTGTAAAAGGTTCCTGAATGGCTTTTGATTAGCTGAGGCTTTGAACTTTGCGGACTATATAAAACACTTGATTTTTTTTAACATTATACCCTAGTGCTTGACTGTGAGCTCGCCTGTGCAATGCAGCAATGATGCAATCGTTACACTGGTAAAGCGCAATTGTTTATTAAGAGTCCACTGTAGCCTTAAAGATACTTTAATTGTCGTCAGACGAAATACCGCCGCTGGCATATTGTTCCAGTCCTTCTATGTACGCAGTATAAAAGATGAGGGGAAACGCTTCGTCCTGGTCTGAGCGGTGTCAATACCGTAGAGAAAAGTAAAGAAACCTCTAATAATTTTTTTTATCAATTATAAACTAGGCGCAATCCCGCCTGACGGTAAGCAGTGATGCAATCGTTGACGGTAAAGCGCGCTAGTTTATTAAGAGCCTATTCACTCTAGCTTTGAAGACACTTAAATTAACTCAACAACTAATATTACATATTAACTAATTAACTTATTATAATTTCAATAATCGTTTCTTTACAGTATCGTTTATGTTACGGTGCAACAATTAAAACTATTAGCATCACGCTCTATATTTGGTTATAAATGTCTTGGGACGTTTAAGTCACCTAATATCAGACACAATGTCCTAAAACGACACGTGTGTTTCCCTGAAGACACACGGGGGTAATAAACATTCCGATTACAACAAAGTCGTTGTCCTACAAACAAATATTGTTAGTGTTTGTTAGCAAACATCTGCTCGAGTCAATAGTATTATTTGTCAAGGCCTACTGCTGAGATTCTGTTTGTTTTCATCCATCTCTTGTTTTTCGGGCGACGTTGTGATATTTTTAAAGAAGAGAGAAAGTGTTTGGGTTTTGATTGGTTGGTTTGGGTAGTGCAATTGTTTTATGAATGATGTTTGAGCTTCAAATACTACCGAGTAAGATGAAATTTTTCTGATACTTTTAAAAAGAAAACTACTCATTACTTTGGTACTGAAATTATTCTGAATATTGCTTACGAAAATATGTTATCTAAGTATTCTTTTAACAGTAATTTGAGTATATTGTCCTTTGTTCATCTAAGAAATGAGTCAATTGCGCCAAATGAGGAGTCAAGTGATCAAAGAAAGTGAGGAGGCATCAGCGTAACAAATTTAATTTCAACACCATCAATAATATTTCATGTTAAGATGCAAATGGGACCGTAATAAAGCTACAGACATCCAAACAGCTGTATAGTTAAAAGACGAACTTAGAAATGTTAAAGCACAGATATTACAATAAAAGGGTGGACCACTCGCGACCTTACAATATCTAGTTGCAATAACTTAGCCCCTCATAAGGGAGCGCTAACTTTTGCAATTTTCCTTTCAACCGAGCTCCCTGGAGGCCTTCAAAGGAGAATTACTGTTGGTTAAATTTACTCTCATTTTCGTCGGCAAGTCTGAGGAAGGCCTGTTTTTTAGTTTTATTTCTTTGATCAAGCCTTTCAAAGTGGAAATTGTTTGTAACTTGGTCCAAGAATTGGTATTCAGAAGTAATTTTGTAAATTCGCGCCTTCCAGTGCTGCTGTTTTTTTTTTCTTTTAAGCTTAAAAGTTTATAAAGTGTGATGATCTGGTAACGTTCTTAGGGCCAAAATGGCCAGAGTTAGCATAAGGCAGGGAGGTTTGGAAGAAAAAAATGGGAGGCAAATGGTTTTCTTTGTTTTTGTTAGGCAAATGCCCAGAAGTGAGACACCAAAAACGCTACAAAAAAGCTCAAGAGTTTGGAGACATAGGTGAAAGGTATTCAACCTGTTTCCTCTTATGCGCCATTGGAGTGGAAACGAAACTGCAAGTTGCTGTTAATAATATTATAATTGCTGCATGTATAAAAGTTAAAGAAAAATGCAGTATTTAACACATTTAACTAATTAAAACTACTAGGGACTTAATATACTAGGCGAGCAAGAGCTATGCTACTTCAGGAATGTTATACTTATAGTACATAGTTCTCTGGACCGTAACTTCGTGTTGCCACTTAATAGGGGTGCGTTCCTGACTAACTAATAAATACTTATCTAAAACATAATTCAGGCGACGTCATGTTTTCTAAGGTGCGTTCCCAAATGCGCAGTACGTGACGCCATAAGAGAATTATTATGTTCGAAGAAAGTATTGTAATTAAGCTTATTGTGCTGTTCAAAAGGCTGCCAAAGAAATGCAGCGGCGTCCTCTTGCTTATTAATAAGCGGCAATTTGCGATTAGCTCCCTAAAGAGGTGACTAGGTAAGGCGGGATAAAATAATTCACATTGAAGATGTCGAAAGTAGATCCGTTTCTGACTTTAAATAAAATTCGCAATCATCTTACATTAATAAATTAAAAACGATAATATTTCAATTATTTGAAACCTAATTTTGATGGCAATAAGGGCTATATTGTCCATGAAACTAACAACGCCAGATGTCAAGGGCTAAATATGCGAAGTCCTTGTGAAGCACTACATTAAAATAATGGTTCTGTTTAAAAGGATGTTATTAAACTAAACTTCTTTTGATATAGGAATTGATCAGTGATTTCATAGTGTACGGCTAGTAGGTATACATGCAACATTATTTTTGCTTATGCGAAACTTGAAACACATGTCCAGTACTTTTAAGTAAAGAAAGCAGTTAAAGCTACCTAAAACTGCTAAATATTCCCAATCAACCTTGAGCTCTAACGCTTTAGAGATAAAGTGGAAAATGTAATAAAGAAATCTCACAGGTAGTAGTATCTTGATGTTCTGTCGTCTGCACATAATTTCAAGTTTTGAGCTTTCAATTCTACTTGGGTGTCCCAACAAAAATATGGTCAAATCGACTCGGGCAGGCGAGCGCGGTGCGTTGCCCTCTGGCATCAGCTGTTGACCGCGCGCAAGTAGTATGCTCTATCGTAAACTGTGTGCGCGCGTTTAGGTCCCTAAATATCTATTTAAATAAATCATGATTCACACAAAGAAAAGGTAAGTATAAAATATATTTTTTATAAAATTAATTTTTTTGTTCTTAATTTAAAATATTTTACTTCTTCTTTGGTTTTTTCTCCTACATGTGATATCTATATCGCAGCCAAATTGCTAAACAGCCGTTTAGGCAACATCCTGGCCTCTGGAAATGGCCGTTGCCTCGCTCCACTATCTCTGCTTGCACGCGGTTAATAGTTCTAACCTAATTTGGTCGGCGTGCCCTGGCTTAGTTACTGTGACAAATTCGATTCACAGATGATTGGTTACAATTCTAATCTAAACTATACCATAATGAATATAATTCAGGCCGTTGAACAGCCGCGGTTTAGTTAAAAGGCTTATTGTAAGTTGGCTGCGAAATCTACATAAAGAGTAGTCTTTATTATGTACACCATATAGAATTACAGAAACATAAATATAAATATTTTACAAAGGGTGACACAATGAGCGGTCTTATCGCTAAGAACGATCTTTTACAGACAACCTTTGGATGGAATACTAAGGGGAAGGAGAGAGAAACAATGTAGATAGTCTACAGTGACGTCAGTGATGATGACATATACAATATGTAAAGAAAACCCTGTCCGATCCGTCAAGGTATTGTTAGGTATCGATAACTGATTCTACTATTGGATACAAAGCCGGACTAAACTTAAAAAAAAGATCCCCCTAAAAATATAAATATTATTTCGCAAAAAGAGATAACTTAATACATTTGAGGTAAACAACCCTTCCGCGGGCGGCGGGGGACAGGGCACGTGGCACGTGGTCGCATCGCTATTTGCTTATAATAATACCGGTGTTGTCACATTTTAAAAAATTACCAAATTTCGGGGAAGTTGGAATTAATTCGCGGGAAAAAAGATTATGTCAAAATTCATTAGTATTGTTACTATGATGATTATGTTAAATTTCATATTTTATTTGGTCTTGTGTTTACCTAACTTTTATTATCCTTACGGGTCGGACAGGGTTTTCTTAACATATTGTATAGCGGAATATAAAAGAAGTTAGTAGAACTAGAACAAAAACTAAATATCTAATTTTTCATTATTATTGTTGCTTATATCTAACAAAATTGATTGAACTTTAGATTTTATGAAGAACTCATGTGGATACATGAAAACTTCATAAAATCTAAAGTTAAAACAATTTTTTCGGAGTTTAATAACATGCGCTCATAAAATACATCTTTCACTACCAGCAGACCAAATGAATGGATTTTAATCTGTTATCAGAATTCATAGTAATAAAACCTTTAAGAAGAAAGTTCTAAGTCTCACAAGTTTGAAATTAAACGTTGGACGGAGAGCACGTTTTAAAATATCTGAACAAGTAATAAAAATAGCAAAGTCCTCGGTAAAGTCCTAGGGGACTCAGTAGCCGTCAGAAAATGAAATCACTTTTATAATTTGTTAAATTTTTTCTTTTCACTCATTTCATTTCTTTAATATACTTTTTAATAATTCTGTACTGAATCTATGTTTATTTCGTTTTTATGTGACTTTATGAAGTTTAATTGCGGAGTTGGGAAGTGAGAGCGTTGGGTCGGACCATCGTCTGAAATATTCGAGTTATTTGGTGGCCAAATGAATTAAAAAATAAGATATGGTAGCGCTGTGTTAGGGTGCCAAATTATTAATTAAGTAACTAATCATAATAAGTAATCAAAACAACTAAAATCATTGTTAGTAACTTAGTTATATTGAGAATATTATTTATTAAATTAGAATTTCTTCGGAAGGTAAGTTCACCTTCTTAAGTAATTCTCAATAACTCTTTAGGTGGTTTAAACATGTTCTAAACAATATACTTATTTTGTAACTAGCTCCGCCGCGCGGTTTCACCCCCGTAGCTTTCGATATGTTGTTTTTGCTCCTATTGGTCGCAGCGTAATGTTATATAGCCTAAAGCCTTCCTGGAGCAATGGGCTCCAACGCAAAAAGAATTTTTCAAATCAAACCAGTAGTTTTTGAGATTAGCGCGTTAAAACAAATCAATAAACAAACAAACAACCTATAGATATAGTGGGAATGTGTTTACTGACTACTTGCTCGTAGAATTGATGGCCGATGGGGCAGTAAGGTTCTGGAGTGACGGCTTCGTACCGGAAGACGCAACATAGGGAGGCCCCCAAAAAGGTGGACTGATGACTTGGTGAAGGTCCCGAGAAGCCGACGGATGCTGGCAGCACAAAACTGGTCATTGTGGAAAGCCTTTGTCCAGCAGTGGACTTCTAGAGGCTAAAGAAGAAGAAGAAGAAGTATTTACAGACTGGCAACAAGTTGATTAAAGTCGCAGGGAATTAATATCTCTACTCGTCAAACCAAAAATCTGTTCTCTAGCAAACTAATTAGGTCTAAAGGACTTTATGATACCAAATAAGGCTTTTAGGAAAGTCTATTTAGGTCTTATACTGAGACCTAATAACTTGTAGGAGAATAGCGCAATTGCTACGTATTTTCTGTCTAATACCAGAATTTGTTACCTAGGAAATACTGGGTTCAGAGGATTGCAAAATGATCTAGTTAGAGGCTGTTTGGCGGGTAATATCTATATTGTAGCCCTTCTCTCAAAGGAATATTAATGTAGATTTATCTTATTTGAGTTTTGGGTGTTTTTTGGCCTGTTTTGTTACTTGTAAGACCGGCCTACAACTCTCCTTCCATAACGGTCCTGTTAAAATTATGGTTTTAAAATTTT
This sequence comes from Sesamia inferens, assembly GCA_037179545.1. NCBI lineage: Eukaryota > Metazoa > Arthropoda > Insecta > Lepidoptera > Noctuidae > Sesamia > Sesamia inferens. The sequence goes on from CM073925.1 coordinate 28,660,950, forward strand.
GTAAAGGTACCTATATTAGCTTTAAAAGGGAACATATTTTCTTGACAAAGTTGGGGTAGGTCTGTGCCTCTTCTGGGAGGAGCAGCGCCGTATCCTCACAAATGAAGTAGAAGGCGACCTAACGTTGCCGGCAGTAGTGCGGTAGCGCAGAGTCGTGGGACGCAGTGGTGTCCTTTTGCGAGGACGTGTTGTCACAGAAGGAAGCTGCGGAACGGGAGAGGGAGATCTCAACTCCCTTCACGGGCCGCAGAAGATGCACCGGGCGCCGAAGAAGGACGGATATCGCCTTCTTCCGCCCCCCATGAATGGGTCCAGGGGCGAGGGACATTGGGAAGTCCCCGCTCCCTATTCTATGGACACCGAGGTGGAGGCGCGCGCGAGTGCCGGCGCGCGCCTCTGTGGCGATGCCTGGGGTAGTTTAACACCCCACTACCCCGTGCAGGACACGAGGCCCGGGCAGACCGGGCCAGCACGAGGGTGTGGCGATGTGGAAGAATTTATAGTGATAGAAGAGCCACCGGGGTGGTTTTAGTTAGTAAAAGTCTGACAGACCCCGTCACCCACCCCAGGGCGGCGGACATCCTATGAGGATTTCCACACCGGAAAAAAAAAGGTCTGTGCCCAGCAGTGGGACACAGTCTAGCCGGATCTTCTTGAGAGACGACTATTTGGAACCCCAGTTAGCTTTTGACGTTTCATAAATGCGTGTGTACGGGCGACAGCAGGTCAAGCTACCCGAAATTGTCAAATATATCGAATCAATTTTGAGCCTTAAATCCTTTAGCAATAAAGTTGAAAATCTAATAAAGAAATCTGACAGATTGTAGTAGCTTGAAGTAAATAAAATATTTTGATTGAGTTTCGAAACCGTGATGGTACTTGTATTTATACATATTGTTGGGCGTCTTATTAAGCGTGAAAGGTTCCAACTTCCCTTTGTTTTTCATCTTGGGCCTCAGGATGGTATACTATTATTATAAAGCTGAAGAGTTTGTTTGTATGAATGCGGTAATCTCAGGAACTGCTGGTTCAAAATATTTTTTTTTTGTTTGACAGTTCATTTATTAAGGAATCCTTTTTTTCTCGGTGGTAGGCCATAATATCGGCTGCCGGCAGAAATTACCACAAACCAGACAAATTATTGCCGCTAAGCGATTCGTCGAGTTCTGGCATTATGTCTGGTAAAGTCGTACGGAAAACGGGTCGGAGCAGATGTGTTGTGATGTGTGCCAAATGTTGTTGTGTCGGGAGTTTGGTCTTGGAGGGTCTCTAGATCAATCTCCCTCTGGCGCAGTATCGATGGTAGTGTTGGTTGGTTTAACATTACATTACCTCGCTTAACTGCCGTCTTCCTTCCTATTCACTCAGTTTTTTTCTTTGAGTGAATATGCTCCTAATAAACTAGCGCGCTTTTCCATCAACAATTACATCACTGCTTACCATCAGGTAGGATTGCGGTCAAACACTAGTTTGTAATTACTAAAAAAAAATTGTGAAGTAGAAAATGTGGAAAAAGCATGGAAATTATTTATCTTTGAGGGCTTTCGCTGCGTAAACGGTCCAAGTTACCAAAAAAAAATATGATATAAACCTTCTTAATTATTAACATACTAACAGAAATTGATGCGTATAAAGTTTCTCATATAAAGGGTGTATCTGATATCGACGCACAAACGAGTACCATGGATTCAATACATGATTTTGAACCCCCCAGTGGTGGAATTTTTAGTCGGCTTTAACCTAATCAAAAAAAAAGTTGTTTTTTTCACGTTAGACCGTTCATAATTGCTATACTTTTATAACCCAATAAGATTTTAAAGTAAAAAATAATAAATTCGCTAATTACACAAAAAAGCGTAATAAAACAAAACACGAAAAACTATCATATCAGCTGCTTTAATAGGGTTCACATCATGGATCAACGTCATACCCACAAACCCGCACGGCGGCACGCTTGCAACGTTCACAGACCGAGCCGACACTTTTTTTTTAAACACTATGAATTCTGTAACCGTTCATTAACGACATAAAAGACTATCATAATTTTATTAGTGGCATGCGGTCTAGCCTTTTCGCGGAGTTTGCGTTACGATGTCAGATACAACCTGTATAATCAGCGTGTAAGCGTTTCTTTCTTTCACCTCCAACTTGGCCTCACAACGACCTCTACCATGAAAGGTCAAAGAATTGCCGTCATCTTCACGTTTCGTTTGGATCATAGTTTATTGTTATTAGCAGTTAGGGGGTCGTTCTTGCCTCGTGTCCTGACGTTATCCTTTAGATACTACTCCGGTTGGGGTAGATATAAATTGTTATTTGTTCGGAACCACAATATAGAACCTTAGTTAAACAATGATAATTAAAAACATTGGCAAAAAGTACGATTATTATAAAAGCTGAGGTAAACGATCGTATTTGTTATAAACCACAATAGTAGTAAGAAACTATAAAGTTATGTCTGTAAACTTTGTTAAACTATAAAGTTATGTTATGTCTGTAAAGTGGTGCCGTTCAGGTTACTGTAAATACGCCTAAAAAAAGTTTAACGGTTGTAAGGTCATTTTAGTCACAATAAGTAGGTACACTAAATGATTTAGATACTGTTCTAATTCTAGAAAATAAGTATGTATGTATACATACACCATACATAAAGAGTGGTGCTGACAATACGACAATAAATTAAACATCGTGTACCTCAACACATTCTCAGTCAACCCTTATAAAACCATATAAATATGTCCATTAGTTTAGTCACAGGAAATTATTTTTCATTTTTCACATTTTCTACATGATGTACATGTTGATAAGGAAACGCTTACAGGTTAATGACCGCCGCATCCTGCGGTACCAAACTTTAATAATAATGGCGCGAAAAAAAGCAAATCGATACAGGATCTCGCTGTGGCCGATCGGAGGTCAGTGAACCGATATTTTTAAAGGATGTTCTATTTCGTTTACAATTTTATGCGATTTAGTTTGTCTGAATTTTTTTTTTGATGCCAAGTTTTTTTCTATGCTTAAGGATTATTACTATGAACCAGCATTGTTTGTGTTTTCATTTTTTCATTTCAAAACCTTGTCTGGTGGGTGGTTACTACTGCCGGCAGCTGATGTTATAGATTATCACCGAGGATTCTCCTGCCCTTATTTCAACTTTTTTAGGGTCGGCGCAAAATGTCTTTAGTCACTTCTTTCTTTATCATCTCATCATTCTCGCATTCTATCTATTGATTCTTTGATCCTCCCCTACGCTTGTAGACATGAATATGCACACTCAAAACTCTCCTCACAATATTTTCCTAATTTCTCCATAACAGATACCCATACGAAGACGACCGAATCTCAGCTGCTTTCAATAAAATTAAAAATTAGATAATCCAGGACCATATTTACTATCTGTATATAGGATCTGTAAAAACTTCAAAATGACAAGAAAATACATGAAAACACTGTTCTCAACAACCAAGAACTTCTAACCTTCTTCAAAATAACAATTTCTCCTTACAATAGCATAAATGGCATTTTTACTAACTTCATTACCGTTAATTAACATAGTACACATACTGTTAAGCTCCCCAATAAAAATAAAAACAATGTCCGCTTCACAAATGGGTCTATTTAGCCGGGCTATTTATTCTTTTAGTGCGCAAGGGCAATAATATGGCGATCAGATAACAGTATTACAGAACATTTTTCGTTATGGCCGTGTGAAAAATAGTTACGATGGGTTTTTATGTGGAGCGAGTAACAGAATCTTGTAGTTAAGTTGAGCTAGCTATGATCTTCTCGTCCTCTGGGTGTCTCTTAAAATATGTTTAGTAGTGCTTATAGACTGTGTAACCACACGTTTTTGACGTTTAAACGTCACTTGACTTTAATCTTTGTTTATAATATCCCCATCGTATGTAACTATCACCTCATTTCTGATGCGATCCTTCAGAGAGATGCCCAACATAGCTTTAAATTTATGGACTCTGACAGTTAGTGTCCACGTCTCAGCTCCGTAAGTCATGACGGGTAGGACGCACTGGTTGAAACATTGGTTGGTAGCGGCTGGCGGAGAACCGCTCAGGATTGAACTTGTTGGCGTGCCATGAAAGATGCCTATGCACAGCAGTACACGAGTAGAGGTTGATGATGATGATGTAACTATACTATTCAGGATATAGCGATGGTAGAACTAAGATAAGACGTGAATTATGTTAAGAATTTGAACAGACAAAAATTCTTTTTCCTCTTTTTCTTCTTCTGCAACCTCTAGATGTCCACTGCTGGACAAAGGCCTCTCCGAAGTTGGGGTTTGCCATAATCCCCTCGCTTGGCAGGTGCGTTGGGGATTGCAGTAATTTGATATAATAATAAATAATAATAATAATAATATTTATTTATTTGAAAGAGGATACAAACATCACTCACAGGAGAAGCGCTGGCGCCCGCTTCCCTGGTGAGAGTTCCCTTTAGTCGTCTCTTACGACACCGGGAGGATAAGGGTTGGTGTTATTCTAAGCCCGGTACCACACGGGCTCTCGGCACACGGGAGATGTGAAAATGACTGAAAAATAATATGTGAAGACAATGAAGATACTCAATTCTCTCTGGAATTGGGTTTGAACAAACTAGATTAATTCAACGTTTCCTATTCGACTATTCTGAGAAGAACGGTCGAAACAAACCCAGAGGTCACAATCTCTTTTAAAGTTCGGATGTAATTTTGGTCAGACCGTTTTAAGATCGTGTAGTTGTCTGAAATGGTCCATTGCGAAAAGAATCACACAGATTGAGTTGATCTGTCTAGCCTTTAAATTTCTTTCCTTCTTTCAATGTTACGTACGTCACTTAATTTTATTTAAACGTCACTTAATTTTATTCTTTTTTTATAACAATTCCCATTGTCTATAACTCTATTCAGGATATACAGGCTGTATCTGACATCGTAACGCAAACTTCGCGAAAAGGCATGCCACTAACAAAATGATGATAGTCATTTATGTCGTTAATGAGCGGTTACAGAAATAACACTGTTTAAAAAAAAAGTGTCGGCTCCGCCTTTGAACGTTGCAAGCGTGCCGCTGTGCGTGTTTGTAGGTATGACGTTATCCCCTGATGCAAACTCTATTAAATCGGCTGATAGGATAGTTTTTAAAGTATTGTTCACTTTGCGCTTTTTTGTGTAATTAACGAATTCATCAATTTTTACTATAAAATCTTATTGAGTTATAAAAGTATAGCAATTATCAACGGTCTAAAGTGAAAAAAACTGCATAATATTATTAAGCTATTGCATAGCTTCTATCGCGGGCCTTGAGCGCGGGGACCGAATCCAGAAATTCCGTAACGAAAAAACCTCACGCTCCCCACTCCGACGGGCACGGAGGTGTGGCTTGAAGGCCGTACATCGTCTAACGTCGTTTCAGTTCGGCAGTCTTCGGCACGGTATGTTTGTGTGCGTGCGACTACATCTTTTGAAAACAATTTATAGATTTTCAAAAAGAGCGTGCATATTGCAGGGCGCGAACTCAGTTCTACACACTTGCCATGTTACTGATAGTCGCGATGTGCTAAACTTGCGATTAATTTTCTCTCTGAAATAGGTCTTCTATAGAGATATGTCATAGACGTCATCGACGTTGTCATGGCTACCTTAAAAACTTTTCATATAATTAATTATTAAGTACTGTTATTCAAATTATTCAAATTAATTTTGTAGTGTTTTTATAAAATAGCTTTTTAACGGAAAACCTAAGATGAATGTCTCGCTAATTTTTATTGGACTTTTAAATTATTTATAGTGTTGTTTACTAAATAAAAGCGCGTGATTTTATAGAGTAAAAAGTGCTCACGCGGCCGTTTTTTCAACTGTGATTGGCGATATCCGCCATTAGGTATTGTGAAATATTTTTTTAAAGAATTTCTATAATTTGTTACACGTGTTATTGGCAAAATTGTGGTATCTATCCACAGGGACCAGATCAAGAGTTGAAGTTGAAGTTTTTATTAAATAAAATATTACAGAAAGATGTCGGTGAACAATGTTAATACGAGTACATTTAAGTGTACGAGTTGTAATATTGTTATCTCCGAAACGAAACAACGAAAGTTTAATAAAAATATGCTCGTCGGCTTTTTCTGAGGAAGACATTGATGAGGCAAAAAAGTTATTGTTTGTTTCTACGAAGACAAGACAAAAACATGTATCGAGGCGTAAGAACAAAAAGCAGAAAGACCTAAAATATACGATTACGGTGTTTAAAATCACGGATCCCGAACAATCCCAGTTTTTGTGGCATATGCCCTTCACAAATTGCCACCAGTTTGCTTTGACTACGTAGAACGTACGTAAAGAAGTTGATGAAGGATTTATTAATTCTACGGTCAGATGTTAACGCAATCAGAAGTGATTATGTTACTAAAGATCAGCTCGAAAATATTAAATTGATAACAAATAATTCGACACTGACGCCGTTCATCATCAACAACCTTTTTATCGTCCCACTGCTGGGCACAGATCTCCTCTCATACAGAGAAGGATTGAGCGTAATCACCACGCTTGCTCAATGCCGGTTGGCGATTTCAGACTTATAAAGCCCAGGTTTCTTCAAGATAATAAATCAGAGCGGTTGACAACTTTTCTATCAAAAACATTGAATTTGAAAATGAATAACGATCCACAAGAGTCCACAACAAAATATGGGACCACCATTGACGCGGTATTTTCTAGGTATTTAGAGGATATTAAGTCGCAAACTTATGTTTCTTATTTCAGTTATCATAAACCTATAGTTTCAATGATAAATATTCCTGAATAACCAACAGCTACTGTAAGGTAATAAAACCCACATGTATTGTAAAATAATAAAAATATTTTAAATAATATTAACTTTTTATTTATTTAATAAAAGAAAAAATTGTTTTCTTATCGGTCACCACGCTCAAAAAGTGTAACTTGAATTAATATCAAAGAAAAAGAAATACTGCATAAATAAAATAAATAAATAATTATAATTGCATAAATTGATACAAAATGCTATGCAATAGCTTTACCGCGGCAGTCCCCGAGTGCCACACGTCTTTTTATTTTTTTTTCTCGGGGAAAAAGCCGACGCAAAATTCCACCACTGGGGGGTTCAGAATCATGTACTGGATCCATGATACTCGCTTGTGCGTCGATGTCAGATACACCCTTTATGTATGGTAAGACTCCGATAAGAGGTTTAACAGACGTCGCACCCTGATATCAATGAAGATACAAAATTTTCTATAAGTAGGTTTGGACAAACTAGATACTAGAGAATATACAATATTAATTTTTGTTTTGCGAAATCTGAAACACGTGTCCAGTATTATTAATTAAAGAATCTATGTACAAAATTTCCAAAAAATACACAAAGTTATGAGCATGTTATCCTACTTGGCTGTCCCAGCAAAAATATACCGCGACCGGTGCTTTGAACCCTGGCGTCAGCTGTTGCACGGGCGTGAGCAGTACTACGATCACACTGCAACAATTTATAAATGTATTTGGTAAAAAAATATAACATGGTGTAAAAATTATTGGAATCGATTCAGTTGCTTATACTGAACAAACTATATGCAGGTTCCCCATTAACAAAAAATAACGTTTTATAAAGATACTAGAACCAGAGAGTCGAAACAAACTCAGAGGTCACAATCTCTTTTGAAGTTCAGACATAATTTTGGTCTGATCGTGTAGATTGGAGTCTGAAATGATTTTGAGATAAGAATCACACAGATTGAGTGAACCTGTCCAGTCTTTAAACTTCCTTCTTCCCTTTGACGTTACGAAATTGTCAAACTTACTTCAGTAATTACTGCTGAGTCCAGAAGCATGAAATTTTGTGCCAAATTTGCTTAGGTGACAGGGAAATTTAATGTATGCATTGAAAGGGAGTTTACTAGCAACAAATTAAGTCCAGTGAACTAGGGTTCAAAACTGAACGTTTAATATAAAATTTATGCTGTTATTGACCTTTTACTTCTGTGATTATTTTGAGATTGTGCAAGTATTGCAAGCATTTTTTTATAATATACATGTTCATCCACTATCAGAACAGTAACAATTAATTGTTCGGAGTTCAGTATTTTCTTTTCACAATTAATTGTTTTCATAACACTTAAGAAAATTTCAAATAAATCCGAAATCCGACACGGATTGTTAACATTTAGTCATCCGTAACCTTTAGAAGAGTTGATGTACTTTCATAACCTATATTTATAAAAGTTAATCATATTTGCTCATAATTCAGTCAGGCACAAGGCGTGTTTAAATAATAATATTTTAAGTGCCGTTTCCTGTTAGGTCTTACATTTGAGCAAAACGGCAATTCTAGCTAATACCTAGATTTGTTCGAGCAAGTCGGTTGCACTTTCGGCGCTACTGCGCAACTCCGGGCGTCCGTGACAAGACGGCGCATGTGTGCGATCCCCTCTCACCGACTACCGGCTGCGCGGGCGCGGAATGATGGCGAAATTACCGCAGTTCTGTTTTAGATTATGATTTATTTACGTCGGTGTTGATAATTACTAGACATTAGTCTGATTGTACGTAATTACGTATAATTATGCGCAAAAAAAAAAAAAAACAATATTAATCAAAATCATTCAATTGATTTATTTTTATTTGTTTTTTTTTTATTACAATTTAACCAGTGTTTATATGTTGATTTTTTTTCTCACACAAAATTAAAGTGACTTTCATACTTATGAATTGTTTCCATAAAAATGTACCCTAACGCCTTTTTGTCTCAACTAATCTACATATTTATTGATTAAACAATGCATTATTTCATCTACGTACGTCTTCATCTTCATCGTACGGAGGACGGGTATAAGCAGTTGTGTTGCGATGTGTGCCGGGTACGATGCGCCTAATGTTGTTGTGTTGGGAGTTTGGTCGTGGAGGGTCTTCAGATCAATCTTCCTTTGGCGCAGCATCGTTGGTCGTGTTGTTGGGTTTAACATTGCATCACCTCGCTCAACTGCCGTCTTCCTTCCTATTCGCTCAGTTTTTCTGAGTGAATAGGCTCTTAATAAACCAGCGCGCTTTACCATCAACGATCGCATCACTGCTTACCATCAGGCGGGATTGCGGTCAAGCGTTAGTTTATAATATTAAAAAAAAAAATGTATATCGTGTTTGTGTGTGTATCGAGTATTTTACGACATTTTACGACCTACGACCAAAATAATTTCCAACTTTTAACTGCAAATCACGAGCAAATATTATCCTCAGGTGTATTCACCAAACTTTCGCTTACGACCTCAATAACAGCAGTTAACTATCAAGTTAAAACTTAACAACTGTAGCAGTTAACCCGAACTCCTTATGTAACTACAACGGTACACTTACATCGTGTGTCGAAAGGTGGATAGGTATAAAAAACTGTAACGATGTCAGGGTCGGCCATTGATAAGGTCGTGACTTATGTAATGTGACTTACGTTTTGCTCTTGATATAATTATTAATCTTGATGACTTGTAGAAAGTAGTTGCGTAGGTAGATATGAATATTGGGAGCGGCAAAAACCTGTGCCAAATATATCTTTACCTTGTTATATATAAGTATGCCTTTGTTAAAGCCGCAGGTCGCTGTTTGATGGGAGAAGAACCCAGATTCGACTTCTTTCGAAGATCGTCTATACAATAAATATTTAAATACCTATATAATAGAAAAATATTACTTACTTTGGGGCTAGCTCTTTGTGATTTGTCCGTAAAAAAATAAAGTGTTAGCCTGTGAAAGTAAATAAATAGGTCAAACCAGTTTTAGTATCAAAAATAATTTTCAGTATGTCATGGATGGCTTCAGTAAATAAAAAAAAGTACATTGTCTTCTAGAAGTGTTTGTACAAATCTACCTATAGAAATAAATCGTTTAGTTGATATTATAAATATAAAAAAGTGGTCGTCTAGTGGTTAAAACACCAGCCTCTCAAGTATGAGTGCGCAGGTTCGATTCCACGTTGGAATCATGGACACCAATGACTGAATGTGAAGGCAAACATCTAGAGGAAACTTGGACTTTAAGTCTGAAATCGCCAACCCGTATTGATGGTGATTCCGCTCAATCCTTCTTTGTATGAGAAGAGACCTGTGCCCAGCAGTGGGACGATAAAAAGGTTGATAATGATGATGACGATGAGGAAAAAAAAATTATGTTACTTTTTATTTCTTACGAAAACTTACAGCTAGAATACAGGTAGACAGATGGCAGTTAGTAAAATGTTCCACTGACAACATTACTGTAGCACAAATAATAGAAAACAGTAACAAGATAGCAATCAAAAGAAATAAAATACATCTATATTGTTTCCCAAAATCAATGTGTCAGGGTCGGTCGTTGGATCGTGTCTAAGTATACCTACTTATGTACATTACATATAAAGTGTTATTTGGTGAGTGGATTTTAATTTAATTCCTATCAAACTCTTGACATCTGGACGGGATTATAACTTGGAAACTTGTTTAATTTCAATCTACATTTGAAATGTTACCAAATTGTTTTACACGATTCCTCCAAGTTTTTTCGACTTGAAATGTATGCACGTCTACTGATTGTAAGAAAAATCTACACAATGCGAGATTACCTAAAACTGTAATTTGATGGCTTGATGTGTATCAATGATAGTGATGTTTTTTTTTTATTAAAATATAAACTAGCGCTTGACCGCAATCCCGCCTGATGGTAAGCAGTAACGCAATCGTTGATGGTAAAGCGCACTAGTTTATTAAGAGCCTATTCACTCTAGCCTTGAAGACACTCAAATTGTAGTCCGACGGAAACACCACCGCCGGCAGATTGTTCCAGTCCCTCGATGTACGCGGTATAAAGGACGAGGCGAAACGCTTTGTCCGGATCGTAGAGGTGTTAACAACATAAGGGTGGAAACTCGCCGTACGACGGGTCGTCCGATGGTGGAACGGGGATGGGGGAATTAAATCGTGCAATTCCCTCGCACACTCCCCAGAATGTATCCTATAGAACACCGAAAGGCTGGCTACTCTACGCCTGTGCTCTAGGCTTTGGAGACCAACTCGAGTTAAATCAGGGTCACCAATCAGCCTCTTCGCACGCCTCTCCACTGAATCCAATGTGGCCAGGTGACACTTAGCAGCACCAGCCCAGATGTGGCTGCAGTACTCCACACACGAACGAACCTGTGCTTTGTACAACATTAGAAGCTGCCCTGGTGTGAAGTACTGCCGGACCTTTGCGATTACACCAAGTTTTCTGGCAGCCACCTTGGCCTTGGACTCAATGAACCGCCCAAAGTTTAGGTTCGAGGAAATCTCAACACCCAAAAGCTGAGGCGGTCGGTACACTCCAAGGATACATTCTGAAAAGTAGGAGCCAAGGTGAACGGGCTCCTTTTGGCGGTGAAAAGACACGCCTGCGTTTTGGCGGCATTGAATGCTACAAGATTGGCATTGCCCCATTCGGAGACTGCCTGCAGTGCAACACTCGTTCGCTCTACCATGGCCTCTCTTGATGTTGAGCTTGTTTGTGCTTTTATTGAACTGGGCAAAATGCGGAGGTGCAGAAAAAGATCATCAACATTATCATAATCTAAGCGTTAATCCCAGTCGCATCCGAAGATTTTTCAGCGTTGGAGTCTAGGGTTCGCTTTACCTTTTTAACGAGTGGAAATGCCTTTACGCACCATACCCGCCGCTACGGCGTGTGTGACTCGCCCGGCCGAAGCCGGGAATACCCACTAAAACCACTCGGTTACCTTCGGGCCCTGCGTTGAGAGTGACACGGGATCGGCCCGAAGGCCTAATCGCCGTGCCACTCTCAATGCTTACCGGCCTTGTTAAGGCCGGTGTCCGCGCCAAAGGGGGATTACCCGGTAACCGGAGTAATCCCCAGACGTGGTGACCGGTGCAATGCGCATGCGGGGGCTACCCACACGCGCTGGTCACACTCTGGGGCTAAAGGTGACGGGGGTTCGGCCCCCGCCTTCTTCGCCCCGCCCGCCTACGCCGGAGGGGAGCGGCAAGAGCATCCTCTTCCCGCTCCCTCTCCGCAGCCTCCCATGCACTCTCGCTTTCAACGTCGAGAGTCGTCCGCCTCCGAGCGCCGCAACGAGGTCGCGGCACTCGTTGCGCCAGGCCGGGCATTCCACCAGGGTGTGCTCGGCCGTGTCGTCGAGAGTCGCAGTGGTGACACCGCGGCGACTCCTCCCGACGGGCGACTCTGTGCAGGTAATGCCCGAAGCATCCATGCCCGGACAGTACCTGCACCATGCGGAAGGTGAGGCTGCTATGCCGGCGCCCAACCCATCCCTCCAACACAGAACGAATCGCTCCAATCGTCCGGTGGCCGGCAGCTGGTGTGCGGAGTGCCTCGCTCCAGCGACTCAGGGCCGCCATTCGGACCCGTCTTACCTCGTGTAAGGCGGGTCATGGGTTCGCTTTACCAGTCTAACTGCTCAATTGGCTAAACTTCGATATTTTCTGTGAAGCGACTGTCGTCTGACCTCCACAACCCGGACGTGACATCAAAGCATTGCATGCAAGAGCAAGAGGCTTCAAAATGATTCCAATTCATAATAATAGTGTGTTACGAAATTAGGGCGCTGGACCTAGTTTATATTGCTAACAGCAATAACATTATATCTATTAGTTACTGCAGTTATAAAAAATGTTACATTTTACACTCCTTCCAAGTAATGTGCCACTGTGCACTCTAATAAAATCCAAGCTGTTAAAGTGATTAACTGTGTAATAGTTCAGTGAGACGATGGCGATGGAGTCGCCTACTGTGTATTTTATGTTAACAATAAAAGAAACTGACGCAAAGAGTAGATTTATAGAATGACTGCCTTTTGCTCGCGAATTCATCTACTAAGAGGTCGGTAATTATTGCCTTTATCAAACCAGTACTATTATTTCGTCTATTAATCACAATCTGAGTTTTGAAGACTATTGCTAATTCCTCGCTTTATATGTTTGAGAAAGGTATCTATCTGCTCAAAGAAGTAAGTAACCAAAAGAATATTGTTGAACTGGAAAACGAAAATCATTGCTAACTATAGAGGCATGATAGGTGTAAATTTCACGTATAGGTACTTCGAAAAACGGTATACTTTTTCTTGTATGGATAATGGTACGGGATCCTCCATGAGCAGTCCGCAGGCTTTAATACTTAAATATTAGACTGTCTCGTAGCTAAACTAAAATAGAAGTCGATTAGTGGACAGGTTACCATCTATTATATCTATCGAGATTCTCGTTAAAATCGTTGAGCCATCTTCTCTTCTTCTTAGCATAGGCTGAAGAGCCTATAGATGCTGGACAAAGGCCTCCCCAAGGTTTTCCACGATGACCGGTCTTGTGCTGCCCGCATCCATCGGCTTCCCGCGAACTTCACCAGGTCATCGGTCCACCTTGTTGGGGGCCTCCCTACGCTGCGTCTGCCGGTACGTGGCCGCCACTCCAGAACCTTACTGCCCCATTGACCATCGGTTCTACGAGCAATGTGCCCTACCCACTGCCGCTTAATTTTAGCGATCGAAGAGCTATGTCGGTGACTTTGGTTCTTCTGCGGATCTCCTCATTTCTGAATCGATCGCGCAGAGAAACTCCGAGCATAGCTCTTTATTGCCCTTTGTGTGCCTCTGAGCCTTCGTATAAGGCCCATTGTGAGCGACCACGTTTCAGATCCGTAAGTCATCATTGGCAACACACACTGGTCAAAGACTTTAGTCTTGAGACACTGTGGTATCCTGGACGACGAGAAGGTGTAGCGTAGCTTTTCGAACGTTACCCAGCCGAGCTGGATTCGACGAGACACCTCTTTTTCAAAGTTGGACCTAGTTGGACTTGAACCACCGGTCCTGTGAAAATCTGGGAACCAATCTTCCACAACTTCTCATTTATCCATTATTCTCACCAAATACTCTTAATTTGTTTCAGCAATACGATCCATACGAAACCCATTATGGACAAGCCGTGATTCGTCCTAAGCCGCTCCGTGAGCATGAGAAGCCACAGGATCTGCGCAACGTCCCCGGCATACCTGGAGTTGACTTCCCAATATACCACAGTGTACCAGATACCAGCTTTTCGTGTCATCACGTGCCGGTTAGACCTGGCATGTACGCTAATGTGGAGACTGGGTGCCAGGTAACTACTTTTAGACATATCTTTATCTAGCAGAAGAAAAACGAAGTACTCTCAAAACGGTGAAGGAAAACATCGCGAGGAAACCGGCATATCCTACGAAGACATGTGACATCTACCAATCTGGGCCAGCGTGGTAGATTACGGCTCACTCTCTCTCTTCAAGAGGAGGTCTAAGTGTGTGGAATGGGATCGGACTGATTACACAGACAGACCTACGCTACCAATTTTATGGTGTACATAATTAAAAGTATTCCATTAAAAAGAAATGTTTTAGTTCATTCAAATGCATGGTCACCAATATAATTATGTACATCAGAATGGTTTTTAATGAAAAACTGTAGCTTTGAAGCATCCTGGTTCTCTGAGTGCATCAAGAGAAAAATCTCTTACAAAGAGTGCAACCAACGCCAGCACTTATCTATTCTTATTTGATAATTAAAAATAGATCCTACTAATATTAAAAAAGGCATTTTTTCCAACGATGGAAAAACTGAGCGTTAAAACAAAGTCCCGGGAATTACTAAAATAATTCACCACAATTTCAAAAAAAACATAGGAATTCCCTCGAATTCAAAATTAAATGAGAGAACCTGAATTTTCTGGGTGGCGATACCATCGGCTGCTGGCAGAAGTTACCACCCACCTGGCAAAGTCTTGCCCCTAAGGATTCGTCGTGCTCCGGCATGATGTCTTGTGAAGCCGTACGGAGGACGGGGCCGAGCAGTTATGTTGCGATGTGTGCCGGTTACGATGCGCCAATTGTTGTTGTGTCGGGAGTTTGGTCATGGTGGGTCTCCAGATTAATCTCCCTCTGGCGCAGCATCGTTGGTCGTGTTGTTGGGTTAAGCATTGCATCATGTAGGCGCCCCAGTAAAGCACGTACATCTACCGCGCATTTGTCACGGCTTATCCAACAAACAAGGTCGGCATACACCACAAGTAAAATCAGTCTCCGATCACACTCTAGTAAATCTACGGGACTTACCTGGGACTCAGTGTGCTTCGTCGAGAAGTGAAGTCCGGCGAGATCGACGCGCGCGCCGACCTTACAATGACGTCCGATGTCTTCAAATTCGCTGACTGTCCCATACCAGTCGGCACACCAAGTTCCCTTAACAGGCACCAAAGCTCACCAACGTAAGAAGTTATTTAACAGTGTCAAACACGCCCGACAAAGATCGCCAATGAAACCACGTTTCCGATTCAAATTCAACTCAATTTACAGACGCACTGTTACGTTTTATAGTTCAAATAAACACTTCAAAACCCGGGCAACAATCGCGACAAACTATACAAGACGCGCCGGTGGTATATCTAATTTCCCGAAAATCATTCGAACCGAACATGCCACGCACGCGATGATTATTCGTCAAGAGGTTCAAGCAACGGCCCCGTACCCGGCGGGGTCTAAACACGTTGTTATTTTCAAGCAACGACCGCTGCCGGCGCGGTTCCAAAAACGTTGTTATATTTCAAGTTCAAGCAACGGACCTTCTCCCGGCGAGGTCGCAAGACGTTGTGGTAACAATAGCGGCCGCGCGCCGCCATAGACAATACTAATCGCGCTGGCCCATGCCGATCGGGCATCTATCGACTCGACTAACTAGCAATCGGACCCGATCGATAAAACTAGCGCGAACACATCAACTCGCTCAATTGCCATCTTCCTTCCTATTCACTGATATTTATTTTTTAATTGAATTGTCTTTTAACAAACTAGCGCGTTTTGTCATCAACGATTGCATCACCGATTCTTACCATCAGAATGGATTGCGGTCAAGCACTAGTTTATAATAAAAAAAAAAACTGCTAAATTAGACTTAAATTATCCCTACCTAAAATCGTAACAATGATAAATAATATAGTTAGGGAATATCAGTCAATAAAGCTTAATTGGGCCTGCAGGGAATGTATCGAAACAATTGATGATAGTTTGATTATGATTGTCCAGCAGTAATCGTATTATTTCGACACTGTCACAAAGAGAATAAATACAGTAATTTACCATTTTCATTTCGTTCTTTGTGACGGTAAAAAAGAGTTTTTAATTCACTTCTTTTCATATTTTAATGGAAAAATACTCACGGAGCGGAGAATTAAAATGTGCTTCACACTTGCGACCCCATATTTCTTCAGTACATTAAAGCGATGTTGCAGTTCTGTGCTTGTGAGTGGCGATTCTAAAGCGTAATAGAGAGTGCCATTTAGCGAAAAACAAATTTTTCGCTAAATGGCACTGATATCGATTTTAGTTGACTACCCGACACAATGTGTTAAGTATAACAGTTTCCATGCCATCATCATCATCATCATTTCAGCCGAAAGACGTCCACTGCTGGACATAGGCCTCCCCCAAGTTTCTCCACGATGACCAGTCCTGCGCCTCCCGAATCCACCGGTTTCCCGCGACCTTCACCACGTTGTCGGTCCACCTTGTCGGGGGCCTACCCACGCTACGTCTTCCGGTGCGTGGTCGCCACCAAATATTTGTATGGCCTTCATATAGTTGTTCCGGGTCTAGCTCTTTGTGCATGTCACTTTAAACGTTTATAATGCACCCACGATACAGGAGTAATTCCTAGTGTGGGGCAATCGATAATTTCATTGTTCCAAGTTAAGCCATAATAGAGATTCACTGGCACCCGATTACATAGATTACAATCTATAATATTCCTAATGCTGGGTTCACACACAGGTTTTCGGTGACAGGGAGTGGGTCGCAGTCAGGCACAGGCCCAGTTCGGTTTGATAGACTTTTTGAATTGACTTCGATTTTTCAGTCTATGATAGTTTCAATCTGGCAATACGCAATCTATATTAGTGCTTGACTGCAATTTCGCCTGATGGTATGCAGTGATGCAATCGTTGATGGTACCTAAAGCGCGTTAGTTTATTAAGAGCCTATTCGCTCTTGCTTTTTTTCTTTGCGATGGGAAATCATCAAAGGGCGCTGGGATTCCCGCTCCCTCACGCGCTCCACCACCTACTTTGCCAGCATCACTGCTTCACAGAAGCAGGTGACGGCCTGCAATGCACCCTCGCTCCGAACGCGGGAGAACGCCGCCGATCGCCGCCACAAGGATACGGCTGTGCTCTACCCAAGCCGGGTAGTTCTTTATATGTATGCTCCACCGTCTCCTCAGAGCGATCCACACAATGGTGGCATTTTGGCGTTTCTTCCCGCCCTATCCGGAACAGGAACCTCCCGAAACAACCGTGTCCGGTGAGGACCTGCGTCAGGCGGAAGCTGAGGTTGTCGTGGCGCCTCTCTAGCCACTCCTCAAAGAGGGGACTTATCGCCACTATTGAGACGTGCCCAATTTGCTCTAACCTTAAAGACAGACGGAAACACCGCCGCTGGTAAATTGTCCGAGTTCCTCGATGTAAGTGGTATAAAAGATGAGGCAAAACTCGTTTTCCGTGTCGTAGTGGTGTTAACGTCGTAAGGGTGGATACACGGATACACGGCGTACGAAACAGTCGTCTGATGATGGAACGTAGATGGGGGAATTAAGTATAATATGTAAAGCCAGTTAGTTTAATGGTACCGAAGCTGATCAGGCTACGTTTCAACGTTTATGAGTTATGGCTACAAATACTTGAACGCTTTGTCATCATCCACGCGTTATTTTGTCAATGTTATTACGTCATAGACATAGCCTGAAAAATTGCAACACTTAAGTAGCAGTGGGTCGAGCATTTGGCCCGCAGGACCGATGCCTGATGGGGACGACGGGTTCTCGAGTGCAACCGCGTAACGGAAGACGTAGCGAGGGTAGACCCCCGACAGGGTGGACTGACGAACTCGTGAAGGTCGCGGGAAACCGCTGGTTGCGGGAGGCGCAGGACCGGTCGTCGTGGAGATCCTTGGGGAAGGCCTATGTCCAGCAGTGGACGTCTTTCGGCTGAAATGATGATGTTGATTGCGTTATTTTGTGAAAAATTTCCGTTCGGACACGGATTTTATTTTTGGTGTTAAAAATGCTGTTTACGTAACTGTGACGTACAAAGGTACTGGGGGTATTCAAAGTTACATATATTCAGTTTTAGGTAACAGGAATACAGGTTGGTGTCCACACTTCCATGACAATGCGTGTATTTAGCGTATGTATATTCGGTTTTTGAGCTGTTGTGGCCTGATGGTATCAAAATCAAAATCAAAGCATTTATCCATACTAATATTATAAATGCGAAAGTATCTCTGTCTGTCTGTCTGTCTGTCCGTCTGTCCGGCTTGCACGCCAAAACTACTGAACTGATTGTAATGAAATTTGGTACACAGATAGCCTAACGCCTGAGAAAGGACATAGGCTATATAACATCCCTCTATGACCAATAGGAGCAGAGCAGTACCAAAAAATGTTGCGAAAACGGGAGCAGACCTGGACATACAAATTGCTCCCATTATTTTAACAGGCGCTTATTTTATATAAAAAAAAAAAATAAAAAAGAAAAAAAAAAACTGAAGTCCACACGAAAGGAGTCGCGGACAACAGCTAGTTTCAAATAAACCAGTTACAGGCACTTTTGAATTGTCAGGTCGATTAGTCAGTAAGATGAAGCTAGTCGCCCATTCCAAAGAGTAGACCTATGGAGAAGAACGGGCAAGAAACTCCATGGAGGCTCTTTTAAATTATCAAGCTATTGATACAAATATTTGATTGCATCATTCATTTTGAAATCAACCGTGTGAAAACGATGTAGAAATATATTGTACACTCAGGGCGTCCATTATGGAAAACACAAAAAAGAACAATTCAGAAATTACAATACGCCGTGGCAGCTAAGAGAGGACCAGTTGACCAGTCCCCTCTGACGGCGCAACATCCAAGTTGTAGGTCAGAGGTTCGAATCCCGTCAGGCGCTTTAGTTTACGTAAATAGTTTCATCACCACTGCTCTCAAAACGATGAAAGAAAACATCGTGAAACAGGCATGTCTTAGAGGAAAAACTTTAAAGACACGTGACATCTAACAACCCGCACTGGGCCCTCGTGGTAGATTATGACCCACTCCCTCTCACCGAGAGGAGGCCTATATCCCAGAACTAGGAACATTATAGGCTGATTATGTATGTATGTAAGTATATGAGTTTTGGCGGAAAAGTCAAGCTGAGTGTCACACTCATTTTTCATTGGACTTTTAAAATTATTTATGGTTTTATTAAGTAAATAAAAGTGCGTGATTTATGTAGTAAAAAGTGCATTCAGTTAATCTATACTAATATAATATAATTTATACTAATATATAAAGCTGAAGAATTTGTTTGTTTGTTTGAACGCGCTAATCTAAGTAACTACGGGTCTGATTTGAGAAATTCTTTTTGCGTTGTATAGTCCATTACTCTAGGAAAGCGTTAGGCTATATACCATCACGCTGCGACCCATAGGAACGGAGTATAACTAACTCCACGTGAACGAAGTCGCTGGCGGCCGTTAGTAATTCATAAAGAAGAGTGAAATATCGCAGCATAATGGCCACCTCATGACTTTGCCTCAAACCTCCCTCGTAAGACGGTTCACGTGGCCATCTTTTTCAAAAACATGAATAATTCATTACGTGACATTGGCTAAATGCACAAACCGTGCGAAGCCAAAACAGAAAGAAAGGAGGAATGTATGTATATTCTGAAATACATTATCTGCGAAAATTTTAACTGTGCAGCTAGCTGGTTTATGAGATGCAGCCTGGTGACAAACAGACTGACATACAAACAGGCACACAGGAGAGTCTTAGTAATAGGTTAACTTCAATTTCTCTATAAATAAGCACAGTGACTCTCGCCTTAATTAAATGTTTTTTGTACCTGGTATACATAAATGAATCATTTCATCTTGAGTGTTTGGTACTCGTCCACTGCTGGGCATAGGCTTCTTCCATGGCGCGCCAACAAGCCCGATCCCGAACAGTTCTCCGCCAGCCACTACCAGCCACCTTTTTGATGTCGTCACTCCATGTCGCTCAAGGGCGTCCTACGCTACATTTACCGAGACGCGGTCTCCACTCGAGGACTCATTTGCCCCAACGGTTGTCGGCCCTGCGGCATTTGTGACCAGCCCATTGTCACTTTAGCTTACTAATCCTCTCAGCATTGTGCATTGTGGCATAAGGTCCCTTTAATGCATCATTTGTGACAATGTCATGCTGCTGTATCAGCTTTAGCTAGAATTTCGTGTTGAAGAGGCGCTAGAATACACGACAGTAACCCTCGTTTAGATGACACTAAGTCTAATGATGGATGGGATAACGTAGAGATTGAAGCTCTGAATCCTGCGGATAACAGTTTGACTGATTTATGGTATGTCCTGGGTTATAAGGACCTTTGTACACTAATGAGCTGAAGGTTTATTTTGGAGATACTTTTATAAAGTTATTGGACACTGTAGACGCGATGCGTAACAGCATCTAAACGCACTGTACTTTTCTTCTTTAGGCGCTGTATATATCATATACAGCGCCTAAAGAGGAAAAGTACACGCGTGTGAGGTTTAATTTGATGTTATTTTTTAGCAGGTTATAAAGAGACCACAGGTTACCTACGGTTGTGTCACGCATAGAGTCAAAAAGAAAGTAAACTTAAGAGGGAACTCTAGGGCTGAGGAATTTGAAAAATAGGTATTTGAAGAAACTATTGCCGTCGCGCCAATTCCAACCTCTCCCCGTGAAGTGTGAAAGGGACAGCTACAGCTAAGTCTGATTTTACCTACAAAAACGTTGACCAAAAGACCGTTTCGTATTCCGCTATTTTCTTTTTCAAAATACGAAAGATTTTAATAACTTTCATATCAATATTTAGGGAAAAAGTATAAATATCTGTTTCTATTATTTATTTATTTTCTTCTCAAAAATTTATCACATTTGTCTAATAATAGTCGTCTGATTATCGTGGTAAAATGAGTTATTTTTCGGGATTTCGAAATATCATGTTTATTTCATTAAGTTTTGGAAAAAATCAAATCACGGCACGTATGGAGGTGTTAATTTGTAGAAAAAAATAAAATAATTGCTCTAAAAGCGTTATCCGCGATGAAAACAGCGGAATACGTTTGCATAGAGAAAGCGCCATAGATTCCCCTCTTAACAGAAATCTATGGCAGAAATACACCAAGAAACATTAAAACTCAGTATCAATAAAGAGCAGATGGTTATACTATGGCTTGTTAAAATCATCATGGTTTCAGGGTCAGACAGAGATAAATAGCGCTATCTCTTTTTCACAACGGCTTAATGATTTTTTCAACACGTCATATTACCCCTGTGGTGGCACAGAGATATCGGCTCCGATTTACGAGTTGTAGATCGTGAGTTCAAATAGAGACAGATGCATTATATTTTTATTTAATTCACTCACCGTTGCTCTCAAGAAGTCGAAGTACAAATACATTGTGAGGAAACCTGGTGTAGCGGTATTTATAAACGCCTAAATAAAACAACCCGTGATACTGACTTCACACGAATTCTGCATCTTGCAAACAGAGTTTACTGTGCAATTAGCACATACACAACTTCCCAACCTCAAGCATTGGGCAAGTGCCCGCCAGATATGACACACGTCTGGTCGGAGGATTCTCCCTTTTCTATGGAGAATGAGTGAACACCTCGTTCCTCATAACACTTCACATGTTACTCGGTGGTAGGCCATAACATCAGCCGCCGGCAGAAGTTACCACCCACCAGACAAAGTCTTGCCGCCAAGCGATTTGTCGTGTTCCGGCATGACGTCTGGTGAAGCCGTACGGAGGACGGGTCTGAGCAGTTGTGTTGCGATGTGTGCCGAGTACGATGCGCCTAATGTTGTTGTGTTGGGAGTTTGGTCGTGGAGGGTCTTCACATCAATCTCCCTTTGGCGCAGCGTCGTTGGTCGTGTTGTTGGGTTTAACATTGCATCACCTCGCTCAACTGCCGTCTTCCTTCGTATTCGCTCGGTTTTTCAGAGTGAATAGGCTCTTAATAACTAGCACGCTTTACCATCAACGATCGCATCACTGCTTACCATCAGGCGGGATTGCGGTCAAGCGCTAGTTTATAATTATTAAAAAAAAAAAAAAAACATGGCGATCGAGCCTGTGAAAATCTCTGAAAAGTTGGATAAATTGAACTTACTTCAGTCTATTCACACACTGAAGCGCCCATATGGGTAGATGGCAGCCGTCCGTCAATATGTAAAAAACAGTGCCCCTCTCGCCCCGCGCCAAGATGTGCGTGCACTCCTGGCTAGAATCGTTCCAGTCTGAGCCGCGATCGACTCGCGCGCCGTCAGCCAGCGCCAACGCTGGGTTGCCAGTCAAACTGTGAGACCGGCCGTTATATTCTGAACAGGTGAGCTGTCAATAATGTCAATCCCCATTAGTTGGTATGACATCTCACTCCACGATAACATCACCTACGTTTACACGAAGATCTTTACAAAATCTCACTGCCGCATGTTCTAGAGCTATTTTATAATTTTTTTTTCGTTCTTTGCCCCATATTAGGAATATCTCCTGTATCGTGGGTGCATTTACAATTATATAAACTCATATACACAAACAGCCAGACCCGGAACAAGTACTTGTAGGTCATATAAATATTTGTTGCGTGCGAGAATCGAACTCGCGATACGTAGCGCAGCAGTCAATGGCCACTGCGCTTACCGTGCAGTCTAACTCATCATCAGGATAGATAATATTGTTATTTGCAATACTTACAATGGATTTTAAAATCTCACAATACAATGGCTATATCGGTTCTGATGTAATCATATTATAAATATACAATCTGCTACTCTATTCACGTTATCCGTTAAGCACATCATATGAACCAAAGCTATGACTAATCGAGTGTCAATCTAGCACAAGACAGCACAAAGCTATCAGCTGTGTCGCTTCCATCGCTGCATGTCTTGAATATCTTGAATAGCTGGAATCGCTTCAGAAGCTCATAAAACGTTTAGATTGTGTCGCTCAATAGTTTTGGGATTACGTGTTCTATAGCCTGGAAACTCTACGTACTGAATATAGATATTACTAGCTGAGGCTCGCGGTTTCACTCGCGTAGGTTTTGATATCGGGATAAAAAGTATCCTATGTGATATTCCTGATTATTAAACCATATGTACAGTATGTTAAGAAAATCCTGTCCGACCCATAAGGATAATAAAGGTTAGGTAAATACATGACCAAATATAATATAAAATTTTACGTAATCATCATAGTACCAACCAATACAAAAGAATTTTGAAATAATCTTTTTTTCCCGCGAATTAATTCCAACTTCCCCGAAATTTGGTAATTTTTAAAAAAGTGACAACACCGGTATTATTATGAGCGAATAGCGATGCGACCACGTGCCGCGTGCCCTGCCGCCCGCCGCCCGCGGAAGGGTGCTTAACGCACATTTATTAAGTTACGAAATAATATTTATTTTTTTAGGGGATTTTTTTTTTAAGTTTAGCCCGGTTTTGTATCCATTAGTAGAATCAGTTATCGATACCTAACAACACCTTCACGGGTCGGACAGGGTTTTCTTAACATACTGTATACAAAATTTCATCCACATCCGATCCATTTTACGTTAAAGAGTAATAAACATCCATCCATTCTCACAAACTTTCGCATTTATGATATTAGTAGGACTGTGGTGTGTATTGTTACTTTAGTTTTTAATTTTCTTTGTGACTTATTTTTTTGCACATTGCACAACCAACTAATGTACTTAGGGGCTTTTTTTTAATAATTATAAACTAGTGCGTAATCCCGCCTGATGGTGAGCAGTGATGCAATCGTTGATGGTAAAGTGCGCTAGTTTATTACGAGCCTATTCACTCAAAAAAACTGAGTGAATAGGAAAGAAGACGGCAGTTGAGCGAAGTGATGCAATGTTAAACCCAACAACACGATCAACGATGTTGCGCCAAAGGGAGATTGACCTGAAGACCCTCCACGACCAAACTCCCAACACAACAACATTTGGCGCATCGTACCCGGCACACATCGCAACACAACTGCTCAGACCCGTCCTCCGTACGACTTCACCAGACATCATGCCGGAACACGACAAATCGCTTGGCGGCAAGACTTTATCTGGTGGGTGGTACCTTCTGCCGGCGACCGATGTTATGGCCTGCCACCGAGTAACTTTTTCCACCTACCTTCTGCTGGGTCGTGCAATGCATCAATTTCATTTACTTTCTGGAAAATTATATATTATTTGAGCGAGTGTCAGGACTCAGGACAACCTGCCAACAAGCCAGCTTGCAAAATTCAAATATTCTAACATTTCTAACGCTTTTCCAATTTGCAGGTCAGTTCATATGTTGATCGAATTGTGATTCGCAAATGAATATGTGTTTACAAAACTATAATCATCTAAATATTTAGCTATGACGTAAATAATTATGAGAACTCCATTAGCCTTCTATGAATAAAATATTCCCACGAATGATTAAATATATTCAGTGGAAAACAAAGCGATGTTAAATATTTCAATGAAAATATTTGAACATGCTACTCAAACATACTCACTAATTAATAGGGATACGATTGAAAAACAAAAACGGGTCACGAAAGGGTACGAGCGACATGAACATAAGGGTAAAAGTTATTTACTTTAACATCTTTTGTTATGGCAGTTTCATAGATCGTTGAAACAGGGGTGATATGCGAAGACAGCATTCATGTTCCTCTTAAACCCATTTCAAAAAAAGAAATTCGGATGCTTATTTTTTTATGTATCTACAGTATGTTAAGAAAACCTGTCCGACCCGTGAAGGTGTTGTTAGGTATCGATAACTGATTCTACTAATGGATACAAAATATTTAAAGCATGGAATATCCGAATTTTAGTTATAATATTAACAATATCATACTTAATAATGATAACACATCTGTCTTGATTCTATACTCGTTGGTAGTTACCTTTACTTAAAGGTCTTACATCATACGTTTGTGTTTTTAATGTCAACGCATTGTTTCCTACGGGTTATTCTTCCGAGAATTTCAATAGTGGCCGAGATTTATATTCATGGTAAATAATTCTGAGAAAGAAAACATTGTCTGAAAAAGTAAAGTAACCTTACTTTTATTTTAAATGCACAAAAAACATCTACAATTTCTTGTGAAGGCTTTCATTTTAACCTACAAAGGTTTTTTTTAAACCGTGACATGTTTAAATTATTTTATTTTATTTATACAGTATGTTAAGAAAACCCTGTCCGACACATAAGGATAATAAAGGTTAGGTAAACACATGACCAAATATAATATAAAATTTTACGTAATCATCATAGTACCAATACAAATGAATTTTGAAATAATCTTTTTTTCCTGCGAATTAATTCCCACTTCCCCGAAATTTGGTAATTTAAAAAAAAGTGACAACACTGATATTATTATGAGCGAATAGCGATGCGACCACGTGCCGCGTGCCCTGCCGCCCGCCGCCCGCGGAAGGGTGAACGCACATTTATTAAGTTACCACTTTTTGCGAAATAATATTTATTTTTTTAGGGGGATTTTTTTTTAGGTTTAGCCCAGTTTTGTATCCATTAGTAGAATCAGTTATCGATACCTAACAACACCTTCACGGGTCGGACAGGGTTTTCTTAACATACTGTATATACTGAATAAACTGACACGCGACTTTGCTCGCGTAAAAGCTTGTTCCCCGACCCATACCATCTCATCGCAATGACCAAGCTTAGCGTTCTTTCGCTTAGCATAGTTTTGCTTGGCTTCCAAAGGTCATAATTAGTCTATAGCCTTCCCCAAGCATTAAGGTATCAAATTTAAAAAGTATATGTCAAATTTGACTGTAATTCCAGCAATTACCTCCTAAAATAATTTTGCCACATATTCTTCAAAACGTCAAGTTTATGTTAATTTATGAAAAACAAACTTCAATTCTAGTGGTGCAAGTCGTGGTGGCCTAGTGGTTAAAACACCAGCCTCTCAAGTATGAGTGCGCGAGTTCGATTCCAGGTCAGGCCAATGTAACTTTTCTAAAGTTATATGTACTTTCTAAGTATATCTTGGACACCAATGACTGAAGGTGAAGGAAAACATCTTGAGGAAACCTGGACTTTAAGTCTGAAATCGCCAACCCGCATTGAGCAAGCGTGGTGATTACGCTCAACCCGTCTCTATATGAGAGGAGACCTGTGCCCAGCAGTGGGACAGCAAAAAGATTGATAATGATGATGATGATGAACTTCAATTCCTACACAATAAAGTTACACAATAATAAAATTGTAAACATATTTTAGTCAAAAGTTGCTAGAAAATCGGAAATCAACTTAATTTGAAATAAGCTCAATTTGAATATACAGTTTAACCTTTAAAGAGAAAATAAAATCTTTATAATATTAAATAAATATATATACAACATTATTATTATTCATGCAAAACCCGAAACACGTGTCCAGTATTTTTAAGTAAACAATCTATGTACAAAATTTCAAAAAGATATCATGAAAACCCACAAAGTTATGAGCTTGTTATCCTGATTGACTGTCCCAACAAAAATATGGTCAACGCTACGCTCGGGTGCGCGAGCGGTGCGTTGACCTGTGGCGTCAGCTATTGTGCGGGCGTGCGCAGTACTGTGATATATCATGATATATCGTGGCGCGCTCGGTAGCCATACCTGCAACAATTTATATATGTATTCGGGAAAAAATATAACACGGTGTATAAATGATTGGAATCGATTGAGTTGCTTATTCTGAACAAATTATATTCAGGTTTCGAATTAAGAAAAAAAAAAAAATAACTGTATATAGTGATTGATTGTTTTGGTTGTTGGCATTATTTAGTTGTTAAATTATTCAAGAAATTACAGTAACGACGTAGTTAACAAGCGCTTGACAATTTGAAGCGTGTTAGTGACATGTAGTCAAGCGCTCGTTAATTGCGATATTTTTGTCTGAAAACTAAATTTACTATAAAGAAACATAATAATAGGATATATAATAAATATAAATATTAATTTTTGCAAAGCATGTATAAACCGTGGCACCGGGCTTAGATGCGTGAACGCGTAAGAGGCTATTAAGGTGATTCTCACCAGAGAAGCGGGCAGTAGCGCTTCCCCTTTGGATTACCAAATTACTGTGATTCTCAACCCGCTTGCCAAGCGTGGGGATTATGGCATACCCCAGTATGGACTGAAAGTCTTAGGGGAGGCCTTTGCCCAGCAGGTGGATCTGTATATACGGAGACCAAGAAGAAGAAAAGGATATATAAATAGTTAATTATGATGCACCCAGCGTTAGGTAACCGTAACACGTATCATAGTGAATAGGGCGTTATTGTATGTAATTCCTTAATAATTTAATCTCCGATCATTTTCAGTAAAGCTGTTATTTAAAAATAAGAGTATTGTCAAAGTTTCTTATTTTGGATGTTACATTATTTCACAAGTAGAGAGACTGAGAGCTCCGAGTTTGTTGAGATTGTTATGACCGATGTGCAAAAGAGTTTAAAATTATTAAAAAAAATACATAAATACATACATACACTGTACAAGGTGACATTTCATTATCTTTAAATATAAGTAGAGTTTAACGATTAGTTGACTTGAAAATTTGGATACCTACACAATATATTATCTTCGAAACTATGCAATTATAGTCCACATGAACTTTTCCTTATTATTTTTACTTATAAGTAGAATGAAATATAACCATAGAATCATTGGATATAAAAACAAAATTTTCTCGGTGGTAGGCCATAACATCGCCGCCGGCAGAAGTTACCACCAACCAGAAAAAGCCTTGCCGCCAAGCGATTTGTCGTGTTCCGGCATGATGTCTGGTGAAGCCGTACGGAGGACGGGTCTGAGCAGTTGTGTTGCGATGTGTGCCGAGTACGATGCGCCTAAAGTTGTTGTGTTGGGAGTTTGGTCGTGGAGGATCTTCAGATCAATCTTCCTTTGGCGCAGCATCGTTGGTCGTGTTATTGGGTTTAACATTGCATCACCTCGCTCAACTGCCGTCTTCCTTCCTATTCGCTCAGTTTTTCTGAGTGAATAGGCTCTTAATAAACTAGCGCGCTTTACCATCTACGCTCGCCTCACTGCTCATCATCAGGCGGGATTGCGGTCAAGCCTAGCGCTTGACCGCAATCCCGCCTTGTGGGTTTATAATTATTAAAAAACAAAAACACATTGTAAACATATTTGCAATAATTTTAAAATTGAACCTGAACAAGACTGTATAACTGTTGTAACAAAATGGAAACTACTCCAATAAACAAAAGTGCAACATGGTCAACATATAAAACTGAAACAGTATTATACAACACACTCCAACCAGATATGCGATCAAGAATGTATGTTCACTTTATTCGATCTCAATGTTCTGAACTTTTCTCATTGAGACCATGTGCTGTCGACCGATTTATGATGCAAGATACTGTAGCGGTCGGTTATGCAATCTATGCACCCTCAGTATCGTTCACTGTAGTTTCAATATCATACTATAGCATTCCAACGTGTTCTAGATTGTTTAATCTTCGTTGATGAAAATCTCTTCGTGTAATGCTATAAGTATTGGGTTTTATGAAGTTTGAATACGCATTAAAGGTTTGAATGCGTATGATTTTTATTTTTCGTTTATTTTCATATTAACATCCTTATCATTATATATTTTATTGAATTTGAATTTTATCTAAACTTTGATCAGTGAATTATTTTTATCAATCATTTAGAATGCTAATACATTTCAAAATTGGTCTTCTATAAAGAGCGTATCTGACATCGCTGCAGAAACGAGTACCATGGATCCAGTATATGATTCTGACCGCCCCAGGGGTGCAATTTTTCGTCGGCATTTTCATGATATAAAAAAAAAAATTAATGTATTTTTTTTTTACTTTAGGCCGTTCATAATTGCTACTTATAACGGTCTAAAGTTAAAAAAAACTACATACATATTTTTTAAATAATGAAAAAGCAGACGAAAAATTCCACCACTAGGGGGTTCAGAATCATGTACTGGATCCATGGTACTCGTTTGTGCGTCGATGTTAGATACACCCTTTATTATGTACACAACTTTATTATTGGGGTCCTTATATTAATATGAATTGCCAAAGAAACCCCTTGATTTTATTCGATTAATAATAAACTACAAACTTATAATCATATGGTTACTTCAGCCCAGTTTAATTGTAATGGCAGCCCAATTTCACCAAATTGAATAAGTTTCGAGATATTGTCGTATAGCCTCGAGTAACCCCAAAGGCTTCAAGGGCCGGTAAGTCCAAGTTATTATTAGAATCACGTTATAATTCTCCTAACTTTTCAACTAAAGCTTTCCGTGAAAAATTGCCGTCCGCTCCGGCAATGTTTGCCCGAATAATTGGTTCAGAATCTTGGTCAGTTTCGTGGAATTACTTAAGTAAAATTTGTTTTTTCTTATACATCACAAATCTTTGACCTTTCCTAAAAGCACAAAAATGGATTTTTTTTATGTTATGTTGTTTCTCTGTAAAGTGCCGCTTGTGAGATACAGGAAGCATAAGATGCAGTTATATTTAGGCCAATTAGGTATATCTTCAAGCTAGTCTTGGACGGTAACAAGTCTCTGTACCTACAACTAAAAACAAAACTTTACATAATGTTTTTACCATACATAAATATTTATATAATTATGTTTGTTCTACTGTATCGTATCTACCTTTTCGCCGGATGAAACGCCGTAGGTGTATTTATACGGTGAATAACTAGCTCCAGTAATAGCATACACATTTTAATATTTACTCTAATATATTGGTGCGACATACGCCAGAAAGAATAATATGCCAAATTGACATGGGCAACTAGGCAATGGCCTAAATTAGGTACCCTGTTCATAAACTAAACTAATTTTAAGCCCAATTCATCTTTTTCTTTCTATTTCATTAAGAAAACACAGACACAGGACAGAAGAGAAAATGTTAGTTTGGTCCTCTCAAATTAAGATATTCCATAGACAATAAAGACGTGATTAATAAAATGGCGCCTTGCATGTCAATTAATTTCAGGACTAAATTGAGATGTATCGTCTGTCCTTTTCTTAATGCAATAGAAATAATAAGATACACTGATCATAAATTTAGTTAGGTTTGTGGACTAGGGATTCAGAACCAATGAGAATTTAAACCAACGCCAATGTGATAATATAAGGTAGGAAGTGTCATAAAGTCACTGTTTTTTTTTCTTTTTCAGGCTTACCACGTATGCCACGATGGTCGTGAAGGTGAACAAGGGGCTTCGTTCCTCTGTACCAACGGTACCCTCTTCGACCAGGCCAAGTTCGCCTGTGATTGGTGGTACAACGTCGACTGCTCTAAGGCCATCACCCTTTATAAGTTTGTATATTTTTCTTTTTGCTTTTGAATCCTCTTCGACGGTTTGTGTAAATCCTCATATACCTAGCCCTAATGAATTACTGTTTGACTTGATTTTGAATGCAAAAAAACTGTGTAATAGAATTTATTTTAGTCGCTGTTTAGAAAAGGTAGTTTTGGTATGGAGAAAAATGGGAAATAATCACTGCTGTTACTCCTAATAAGGCTACTCTAACATCAGCATTGTTTGGGGTAGAATAACTATGAATACAGACTGTATGCAGAGAGTAGACTTTGTGGTGACAGCTGTCATTACACCGCTTAATGTTTGAAAAAAATAGATGTAAAGAAACTTATTTGCGTAAAACATTATCGGCCACAACTGGAATCCTTTTGCTAATCCATCACTTCATATGTTCGAACAGAAATCTGCGCAGCACTTAAAACAATGTAATGAATGTTGTCGAACTGTTAAAACTAAATTCAGTGCTAACAGAAGTGCGTATGAAATTGTCGATGATTAAAAGAAAGATGATGGTCTGCCCGAAAAGGGTACATTACAATATAGCGAAATCTTTGGTGGTAGAAATCAATGGTACCTAATTTCATATTGACCACGAGTGAGAAAAATGCATAAAAGACAAACATAAAAGTGAGAGATTCCTTACCAAAACTACTATTTCGCATGTAATAAAAGTCATATTAAACTATTTCCTACATTAATAACATCCACGTGAAACCCCGCTAGTCAGCAAATTGTGATCAGAGTCATTATCCCACAAGGATCATTCATTGGGCCTGCACAGCTCGCGTCAGTTGCCAGCCGATATACGCTGAAAATCAATTATGCACGCTTTCGGGATAGCTTTGGCCTAGCTTTAGGCTAAAAAACGTCATCGTGTCAATCGGGATACGTTTTCAATTTGTTAACATATTCCGTGGTCCTTTTTTGTCGTATTATTTGATATCGGATATGTGTTATTTTTGGGCAGATTACTTTTATAAATGTGTTTATATGATTTGAAAATTATATATTTAGTGGTTGTGCATTCGGCGTTTCGTACGCAAAGGGTAAAAACGGTATCCTATTCAATTTGAGTGTCTTCAAGGCTAGAGTGAATAGGCTCTTAATAAACTAGCGCGCTTTACCATCAACGATCGCGTCACTGCTTACCATCAGGCGGGATTGCGGTCAAGCGCTAGTTTATAATTTATAAAAAAAAAAAAAAACCTATTTCAAGACTCCGATGTCTATAAGTTTATCACAAAGGTTTAACATGATTTCATGAACCGTGATAGATAGACAGACGCTTAAAACGGAATTAAATAAACATTTAATAATGGGCTTCCTATATAGCCTATTCCTATAGTCGTGATTTTTATAGAAAAGTTTACGGAGCCATTCATACGCGAGACCGACTCACACATTTCTGTTTTTTTTTTAATGTGTCACCTCCGTCGATGCGCTCTATACTGTGCTACAAACAGAAAAATCATTATTTTCAAAGCAAAATACTCTGTGTGCACAGATTCTTACCGTCTTATGAATTTTCGATCACGTCACGTGTCCTGACGCAAGTTCGACATTTTTTATCCATCCCAAAAAAATGCATGACGCCGCAAAAGAACTATTCACTTGAAACAAACTGTAGACACATTGAGTGCCAAAAGATTTTTCCCAATTATATAGCGAGGCCCATGAGAACTAATAAAAAATTAATAAAAAATATATTTCAGGTTGAACGCAGATCCACACCACAATCCATTCGTGCCAAAACCCAAACCTGAGGAAGAAATTCACATACCAGCCCACGGCCCATCCCATGGAATCTTTTACAGAAAACTGTAGACATAACCAGAGAATAGAAATGAAAACTCGCCATTATTGTAGAAAATATCATAATTATAAGTAATTTGGTCAATTAATAAAACCCATTGAGAACATAAAACAAGTCAGATTTCCATGATTTGCAACAATGAAGTTTCTCATATATCTCATTTAATTATTATCAGCTTTATTATTATAGCAGGAGAGTTCTTTTTTAATGCAAAATCACACACATACATTCTCGCACTAACATTCGGTACTAGAAGTAATTTATTTAATTTAAATAATAAAATACTTTTCATAAACACCATCCATTCTCACATCATAACATTATCTGTAAGTATTTTGTAGTGAAAAATTTAATCTTATCACGCTATACTTAGATTGTTGATATGGAAATATGTTGTACTTGCGTGCGATAAAGTAGGTTTGGAATAGCCATATTTTCTTAGAAAATGTTCAAGTGTTTAAACGTCTAATAAAACCAGGTAATTGCGCTTTTATTTACTTTCAAAGTAATTTTCATGAACTTTTATTGTATTCAGAATAACTCCCTAATTGTCACTTTCTTCATTTATCAAAAAGAAATAAATATGAGTTTAATAAACTTTGATTATATCCACAAAATATGGCTATCATAACCTATCATATATTTTTTAGAAATAATTAAGAAAATATCATCATATACGTGTTGAACTGTAAGCCTTCACCACTGTTAGTTAAGTATCCTGCTCCATAAGATATGAAAAAGTGTCAAAATGTCATCATCAAAATCACTATTTCAAAACTATAACAAATCATCATATTTCCATCCTTAGTCAAAAGAACATCAAACCTTTGATAGTTAAGAACAATTTTGTAACATATTTTTCTAGAATTAAAGTATCCTTTTTCTTATTTAAATTAGTGTTTCCTTTTAATTAAGACGACTCCATTGAAGATCCGTCTCGTATTGATGATCCAGCTGGCAAAATGAAATGAAAATAATTTAAAATACGTTTAAGAGTTGATTCGAAAATTTAAAATAAACAGCATGAATCCTCGTCTTTGGTTGTGCATCTACATTATTAAGTTTTATTTTTAATAGACGGCTGAAATGTATCTATTCCTTGAAATCTATCTGTATCTTATCTTGCCCGCAATGTGCGATGAATTGTATAAACAAAATTGGCTAGATAAGTCACATGCGAGCACATCAACGGCAAAATGGTA
Organism: Sesamia inferens; assembly: GCA_037179545.1. NCBI lineage: Eukaryota > Metazoa > Arthropoda > Insecta > Lepidoptera > Noctuidae > Sesamia > Sesamia inferens. The sequence continues at coordinate 28,694,441 of CM073925.1, forward strand.
CTTGAAGATGGACTTCTTCTTATTTTTCTTCAGCCTATAGAGGTCCACAGCTGGGCAAAGTCCTCCTCCAAGGCTTTCATTGCTTTGGGGGGTTTGCCGTAATCCTTACGCTTGGCAGGCGGGTTGAGGATCGCAGTAATTTCATATTCCACAGGACAAGCGCTGCTGTCCGCTTCCCTGGTCAGAGTTCCCTTAGTCGTCTCTTATGACACCCACGGGAGGATATAGGCTGGTACTATTCTAAGCCCGGTACCACACGGGGTAGGTGGGGAATATGGTCGTCGCGGCCAAGATCGGTCGGGATTAAATCATTAGTTGGAAATTTGGAATTTCTATTTGCAACAACCTGTAACTAAGTGAAATCATTAACTTTTTCTAAAGTCTGATTTGGTTCAATAAAATGTCTGGCGTCAGATCCAGGAGGTGTTGGTGAGACGGGCTTGATGCATGCAGACAGAATCGAATCTGCAACGAGTTGGCAAATAACCTAAGTTGTCGACATAACTCATAGAATAACCAAACTGTAGCGTCAATGGTCCGGCCACTTTAGCCCAAGAGCCCATGATTGTTTTGGTAGACATTTTCTTGAGTGAATACCGCGAAGTGGTTAACGTAAGGGGGGTTTACCTCAGGTTAGATGGAGTGGTGATCTTCGTAGGATGGCTGGCATGCAATAGGAGAAGCCTATGTCCATTAGTGGACTGCTATAAGTTGATGATGATAATTACACAAACAGCCAGACCTGTTGCATGTGTGGCTTTGTATATATAGGAGTGTAAATGTTTGCACAATACACCCACGACACAGGAATGTTTTCTAGTGCATTACAAAGTTTTTTTTAAAAGAAAATGAGGTCAAGAGAGAGGAATGAAGGAAAAAGGGTGGACTTTACCCTGCTAACAGAATAAGAATTCTATAATATTAATAAATACTCTGAAAAAAGAGTCTTGCTTCGGGAAGAAGAGGTTTATGTCAATTGTACACTGTGGACTACATTATTTCTCTCTCCTTCCCCTGAGTATTCCATACAAAGTTTGTCTGTAAAAGATCACTCTAGCGATAAGGCCGCTCATTGTGTCACCCTTTGCAAAAATGTTATGTTCTGTTATTTATATGGTGTTCATAATAAACAGTATTCTATTATAAAGGGTGTATCTGACATCGACGCACAAACGAGTACCATGTATGCAGTACATAATTCTGAACCGTCCAGTGGTGGAATTTTTCGTCGGTTTTTTCCTGATACAAAAAAAAATAATATGCAGTTTTTTTTCACTTTAAACCGTTCATAATCGCTATAATTTCATAACCCAATAAGATTTTAAAGTAAAAATTAATTAATTCGCTAATTACACAAAAAAGCGCCATGTGAATATAACTCGAAAAACTATCCTTAATAGCTGATTTAATAGAGTTCACATCAGGGGTCAACGTCATATCCACAAACACGCGCAGCGGCACGCTTGCAACGTTCAAAGACCGAGCCGACACATTTTTTAAACACTGTTACTTCTGTAACCGCTCATTAACGATATAAATGAATATCATTACGCGTTACGATGTCAGATACACCCGTTATGTTATTATAATAGAAACGCATCACAATACCATTTCTAAAAAAAGTGCCCCTAAAGTTCTCTATGTATGTAAAAAATACTATATCTGATAGAGATAAAATGTAATATTGAAGTCACAACATATTTTTCTTTTCATTTTCTGTTTTCGGCAAGCATCTAAGGAATATTGGCAACGTCAAACGTACGTTCAGTAATTGACAGGGAAAGAATGGGCCTTAGAACGTCCGTGCCGGTAAATAAGAGTAACCTGTTATCCTCTCCTGTCCAGACGGAAGTGAATGATGTATGACGTTCATTGTCTTTTTCAGGCTACGATAAGCTGTATTTAAATACCAGTGAGGACTGCATGTCACGGAGATGAATATGCTGCGGTGGATGTGTGATGTTACGTGGAAAGACCGCATCAGAAACTCTCGCATATCTGTGGCAGTCATCGTATCCGTGACATAGCGGAGAAACTGCAAAAGGGTCGCCTATGCTAGTAAGGCCACGTCTTACGAAAACCGGCGTAAACATCTTTCCATGGCCAGACTGGAACAAGCGAGGGGATCAAAGAAATGCTGGCTTGACATTGTAAGAGATGACATTCGTGCCAACAATCTCATACCACAGGATGCTAAAGATCGCGCGAAATGGAGGAGAATGTGCAGGAAAGCGGATCCCGGGGTCCAACGCGAAGGCCGCTCATGCAACTGGGATTGAACGCGGGGATGATGATGATGACCCATTTAGCCCTAGACAAACTTCATCTATACAGTATGTTAAGAAAACCCTGTCCGACCTATAAGGATAATAAAGGTTAGGTAAACACATGACCAAATATAATATAAAATTTTACTTAATCATCATAATACCAATACAAATGAATTTTGAAATAATCTTTTTTCCCGCGAATTAATTCCAACTTCCCCGAAATTTGGTAATTTTTAAAAAAGTGACAACACCGGTATTATTATGAGCGAATAGCGATGCGGCCACGTGCCGCGTGCCCTGCCGCCCGCCGCCCGCGGAAGTGTGCTCAACGCACATTTATTATGTTACTTCTTTTTGCGAAATAATATTTATTTTTTTAGGCGGATTTTTTTTTTAAGTTTAGCCCGGTTTTGTATCTATTAGTAGAATCAGTTATCGATACCTAACAACACCTTCATGGGTCGGACAGGGTTTTCTTAACATACTGTATATACTGACACAACCGGTCTTAACAAAGGGTATCGTTTTACTCTGTAATTTGGTTGTGGAGGTCAGATAGAAAGTTGTTCTATTTAAAAAAAGTGGTCTTTGTTGTTCTATTTAAAAAGACTGGAAGCTAACATAATTGAGTAGATTTAAAGATCTTTTATTTTTAATAATTATAAACTAGCGCTTGACCGCAACCCCGCCTGATGGTAAGCAGTGATGCGATCGTTGATGGTCAAGCGCGCTAGTTTATTAAGAGCCTATTCACTCAGAAAAACTGAGCGAATAGGAAGGAAGACGGCAGTTGAGCGAGGTGAGGCAATGTTAAACCCAACAACACGACCAACGATGCTGCGCCAAAGGGAGATTGATCTGAAGTCCCTCCACTACCAAACTCCCAACACATCAACATTAGGCGCATCGTACCCGGCACACATCGCAACACAACTGCTCAGACCCGTCCTCCGTACGGCTTCACCAGACATCATGCCGGAACACGACAAATCGCTTGGCGGCAAGGTTTTGTCTGGTGGGTGGTACGTAATATCTTATTGATTTGTCTCAAATTAATCGATGCATGAAATAGACAATTCAGTATCTAAGAATAAAAACCGGCCATATCTTTAAAAACGGCAATAAAATCACGTTTGTTGTATGGGAGCCCCCTTTAAATATAGTATTTTTGGTATTTGTTGTTATAGCGACAACAGAAATACATAATCTCCGAAAATTTCAACTGTCTAGCTATTACAGATCATGAGATACAGCCTGGTGATTGACGCACGGACGGACAGACGGGCAGCGAAGTCTCATGAATAGGTTTCCGTTTTACCTTTTAGGTACGGAACCCAAAAAAAAAATAGCTCTAAAACAAGGAATGGGTAAACGTTCTAAAAGAACTCTCTTAATGGTAACTTATTGTTTAATTTTTTCGCAGCAGATAACTTGACTCATCTTCTACGCCAAGTTTTTAGGGATCCTCAAATTATATGCTATCAACTCCATAATTTTCAATTTTCCAAGACCGTTTGAAGTATAAATTATTCGTAATTTTAACAACTTCCTTGCAAAGAAAAGTCGGAGCTTCTAAGCAAAATGATATTAAGGGTTTTCCAGAAAGCATGAACACTTTTGGATGAAAGCATAAAAGCGGCTCGGGATCGGAAAGTGTGGGAAAATAAGGTCCTTTCCACACGGCATGGTTTCTTTACAGTCCGTCTCTTGATTCGGTCGGACTCGGTCTCGTGATTGCAAGGACAACTGTTGAGAGTGGGTTCCTGGCTACAATTCTCAGGTTGGGCAGTACTATTGGGCTTTTCCATTAAAAGTCTATTAGTAACAGCAGGAGTTTGGCAGTTAGTGGTATGATTAGTAAATGTTGGTACAGCATCTGGTCTCTCTCCGATCATGTCAGATTGAGTGATTAAGCTAATACCTCTCAAGCTCAAGGCAGATTGACATTAGGCTCCAAGGCTGGATTAGAGTCTGGATGACTATTAAACAGAGTCGTAGAAAAAACAACACAAACGACGAAGTCTGCCTACACACGTGCTATGAATAAACTTCTACAGTCATCCATAGAACATTGACGAAGGTGCCTACACACGGTGAATAAACCGTAGCGTTTCACGGCAAGAAAAACGTGTGTGTACAGAAGGCCTAAGGGTTTTTAGCGAAAAATACGGGAAATGGAAGCGTTAAAATGTATCCCCATTACATTAGGGTAATCTGTGCGGGATGCAATTTAAAATGGGGTAGGTACTTAGGAATGAAGAAGTATTTTTTGGTTGTAATTATCTTGTGTTGGTGCAAATCTAAAGCGTATATGCGATATTTTACAGGAAATTAACAAGCTTACATATTAAGTACCACCATGAATAATTGTCTTCTACGATGTCCTTCTCAACGCTCTGGTTTTCTTAAGTCTTCTTTTCTTGTCCAGGCGGTTTTCCTTTGGAAAGATCTTCCTCAGGAAGATTTCTTTGGAAGAATCTTCTTCAACGTTGACCAGTCGGTACACATTTAAAATTAAAGCTCGGGAATACTTACGCAAGAAACTGGCAGATTCATCAAGCATGTAATTTACTCTTTTTTTCTATCTAATTTTTTTTTATCTCTCTCTACTTTTTATATTTTGTATATTATATTTCCTCCTATCTTCCTCTATGGTGTGGAAACGTGGACGATCTTAGCCCGAGAACGCCAGAGAATCGATGCATTCGAGATGTGGTGCTGGAGGCGATTACTCCGAATACCTTGGACTGCAAAACGCACCAATGTGTCGATTCTGAACCAACTTCAAATAAAAACCCGTTTGCCATATGCCAGCAACGTATTTTGTCCTATTTCGGTCACACAATGCGCAGAGGCGATGATTGTCTGGAAAAATTGATTGTCGTTGGGAACACCGAAGGCAAACGATCGCGCGGTCGTTCACCAACCAGATGGACCGATCAAGTCAAAGACACATCGTCTTCTAAATTCTACGCAGTGGTGAGAGACGCGCTGGATCGAAACCGATGGAGGCAGATCATCCATTCGAAATGCTGCCCCAATGCTGATCACGATCCTCAGATATGAGGGACCGACTGCAGAGAGAGATATTATATTTATTTTGTTTCTCTTTTAACTTTAATATCTTTTATATCTTTGCACCTATCATGTTTTGTCTCGGTAGACTGGTAGAAAATGCCGAAGGCATTAAGTCCACCATTGTGCAATGATTTTCTTTGTGCATAAAGTTTTAATAAATAATAAATAAATAAATGAATGGAAAGAATATCAATATTTTATCTATTTTTCTTTCTTCGTGCTTTTTATGTCTATTAATTATTTATTTAACTTCAATTTATTGTTCTGCCCACATTTGCTATTATAATTATGTCCACAAACAAGAATAAAACATTATTTTTAACAGAGACCTCATTAGCAGCGTACACGTCCCCCGTAGGCGAAGCTTTTGTAGTTTTAATAAATTTAATTTGTTTGGTGCATTTGTACGGTACCACGCGAATTTTAATGGAATCCCTAGGGCGTAATGTTTTGTGGCGACGCTCAACAGATGAATGAATGTTACTGTTGCAACCTGTGAAGTTATGAGAAATGCGAAGACTTAATTTAATTATTTTTCTTTGCATTTAATACATTTCAAAAGAAGAAAATGACGTCCGCCGTCAAAATAACTAGTAAATAACTAGCTGTTTCCAATGGTTTTCTCGCGTAAGTTTAGATCACCTTAGAATCGGGATAAAAACTATACTATTTTAATCATGGTTATCAGCTCTCTGTGTGAAAAATATTATACAACACCGTTTAGTAGTTATTCCGTATAAAACTAAGAAAAACCCATCCATTATCCCTTCATAGAAAGTTATGCATTTATAATTTTCTTCTTCTTCTCAACCTGTAGAGGTAAACTGCTGGAAAAAGGCTTCCTCCGAGGATTAAAGGCTTTCCACAATGACCGGTCTTATGCTGCCCGCATCTGATCTTCATCGTCATTGATCTTCCCTACGCTGCATGCTCCGTCACGTGACCGCCACTCCAGAACTTTACTGCCCCACAGGCTCTTTATAATATTAGTAAAACATTTTTCAAGATATTTGTTACTCAATCACGCATCAACGAAAAAGCAGACAGACCATAGACCTACATCGCAAGAGCATGGCACTACGCATTTCTTTTCACAAAAAAAAAAAAAAAAATCATCAAAATTAAAGACAATACCTATTGACGGCGTTCTTACACGAACATGACGCATAGGTCAGCATTTTTTTTTGTAAGTTCTAAACTAGTGCTTGACCGCAATTCCGCCCGATGGTAAGCAGTGATGCAATCGTTGATGGTAAAGCGCGCTAGTTTATTAAGAGCCTTGAAGACACTCAAATTGTAGTCCGATAGAAACACCGACGCTGGGAAATTGTTCCAGTCCCTCGGTGTACGCGGTATAAAAGAGGAGGCAAAACGCTTTGTCCGGATCGTAGTGGTGTTAACAATGTAAGGGTGTAAACTTGCCGTACGACGGAGATAGGGGAATTAAATCATGCAATTCCCTTGCATACTCACCAAAATGCATCCTAAAGAACACCGAAAGGCTGGCTACTCTAGGCCTGTGCTCCAGGCTTTGGAGACCGGTTTGAGTTAAATCTGGGTCGCCAATCAGCCTCTTTCCGCGCCTTTTCACTAAATCTAAAGTAGCCAGGTGATATTTTGCAGCACCAGCCCAAACGTGGCTGCAGTACTCCACATACGAACGGACCTGTGCTTTGTACATCATAATTCAGCTGAACTATTTTGAAGGAAATTTAATGATGCGACACACACGCCACCATCAGCATAATTATTATACTTTCAACCGTCAGAGTACAATCAAGTCAATTGAAGATGTACCCAGTTCTATGTTCTATGTTACTGGTTTGGTTTCCGCACTCAGTCCCTTCAGTGGACCATTGTGCGTGGACCATGGCGGCCTTTGGCGGATTATTCCAGCCAGCCCACCTCCCTCCAAAAGCTCATCAGGTCTCCTAGCCTGTTGAGAACATCTGTGTAAGATCTTGGTGCTCCTGTGAATTTGTTTCTAATTTGGGAAACGCCTGTACACTCGAAGAGTACATGCGCAACTGTCTCGTCAGCCTCTATGCAGGCTCTGCACAGAGGGCTGTCCGTTATGCCTATTGTGTGAAGATGCTTATTCAGCAGGCAGTGGTCCGTAATGATCCCCGTCATCAATCGTAGAGTTTTCCTATCCAGGCGCAACAGCCTTTTGGTTAGTTTGCCATCTAGGGATGGCAAAGCCTCCTTGGACTGCCTGCAGCCCGGTGACGAGGACCACCAAATCTCCGCTTGTTCGTAGGTATACCTTTGTAGCCATCTGCGTATTTGAATGAAGGGGATAGGAACAATGGGCTCCGGCCAGCTGACCAAAGCGCTGGATGCCCTTCTAGCCAGCTCGTCAGCTGCGTCATTACCAAGTGAACCGCTGTGACCCTTTATCCATTGTAGTGTCACGGTATTGCGGTCTGGTGCGGTTATCCGTTCCAGTGCGTCGTGGCACTCAAGTATTAGACTTGATGTGATACATCCCTGCTTTAGGGATTGGAGGACGGAAGCACTGTCAGTAAGTATGTGGATGCGCGTGTCCGCAACTCTCCTGGCTTTTATGGCTAGGGCTGCAAGAGTTATGCCCACACATTCTGCTTGATAAACCGTGTTGAGCATCCCTAGCGATCTGGATATATTTATGTTGAGGTCCTGTGAGAACACCCCGACGCCCGTTCCTTGGTCGGTTTTTGATCCGTCGGTGTATACTCTCAACTCCTCCGGACCTGAGTAATCACACTGCTCTTCTTCAAGTACTATCAGATAGTGCTTTTGAAAGCAGTATTGCTTTGGTACTCTGCACAGAGATATTAAATTTAATGATATTAAATTTATTTCTGATATCTATGGTACTCTGTCATTGGGTGCTTGCATCATTGGTTGCCTTTTGATTGCATCTAGCATTAGGCGCGTATGTTTGACCCTGGAGTCTTTGCTCAGGGTTCCTGATAGGTGGAGTCTGAAGGCAGCCAGTGTCGCTTCCTCCCTCACAACAAGGTGAAGGGGGGGCAGTCCTAACATCGCCTGCAGGGCGGCTGTAGGCGTGGTACTCATGCAACTGGTGATTGCCACACACGCCAACCGTTGTAGTTTCTCGAGGTCCTTTTGGGCTGTGCTCAGACTAGTTCTTGGCCACCAGACTAGTGAGCCGTATGTAATAATTGGCCGGATGATTGTGGTATAAAGTCAGTGAGTGTCCTTGGGGCTAATCCCCCAGTTTTTGCCAAGCATCCGTTTGCATTGCCACATTGATATGCTGGCTTTTGTTGTGATGTAGTTGGTATGTTTCGCCCAATTCAGCTGTTTGTCCAGGTACATGCCTAGGTATTTTGTTTCAGCAGATAGGCTTAGGGTGGTGCCAAAGAATCTTGGCAGATTTAGCGGTGTGAGCTTTCTCTTTTTTGTGAAGAGGATCAGCTCAGTTGTAGTGGGGTTCACAGATAGTTGGTGTGTATCACACCAATTTTCTACGATTTTCAGGGCCTGGTGCATTAGATTGCACAGGGTGTTTTCATGCATACCGTTTATTATTATTGTTATGTCGTCGGCATAACCCACGGTATAGTAACCTTTGTCATTTAGTGTTTTTATTAGGCTGTCAACAACCAGATTCCATAGTAACGGCGAGAGAACGCCTCCTTGTGGACATCCCTTCGCCACGATGGCCCTTGTAGTGTCATTCACGGTAACTTGCACAGCTCTTTGGCCGAGCATGTTAGCGATCCAGTCTCTCAGTGACGGGTCTATGGTATGCCTGTTCAAGGCCGTGCTAATGCTTGTGAAGGTGGTCTTGTCAAAGGCGCCTTCGATGTCAATGAAGACGGCTAGTGCTGAGCATTTGTGATCCACGGCGCATTCAATCTTGGATATTACGCTGTGCAGCGCGGATTCTGTTGATTTGCCTGTGGAGTACGCATGCTGTTGTCTGTGGAGTGGCTTTGCCTGGAGAGGTCCGTCCCGAATGTACCGATCGCAGATTCTCTCTAGGGTTTTTAATAAGAAGGATGTGAGACTTATGGGTCGGTATGATTTGGGTTGTGTGTAGTCCGATTTGCCAGGCTTAGGTATGAAGATAACCTTCACTTCCCGCCATGCAAGGGGTATGTATCTGTACGCTATGCATGCCTGACAGACATTTACGAGGCATGGAGCGATGTGCAATAACCCCCATTGTAGTAAGGCTGGGAAGATGCCATCCAACCCCGCGGACTTGTATGGCTTGAAGGTGTTGATAGCCCACTTTAACCGGTCTTCTGTTATTAATTTGTAGGCATTGGACCAGTCCTGCTCTGTCGGAGTCCATTCTGGTGCAGCCTCCCAGGTCCTGTCCTCCAGGAGTTTGCAGTCCGGGAAGTGTGTTTCCAGGAGGACTCTGCTGGTTTCCTGATCCGTTGTTGTGTATGTGCCATCAGGTTTTTTCAGCGCTCCAAGGGTTCGGTCCTGATCGGTTGATAGGATTTTCCTTACCCTTGCAGCTTCTTTGTTTTCCTCTATAGACTCACAAAATTTCCGCCAAGCTGTTCTTCTGGCGGTTCTAATTTGTTTCTTGTAGATGTACTGGGTTTTTTGTAAGTTTCCCAGTCTTCTGTGAGCCTACTATTTTTTGCTCTGTTGAAGTGCTTCCGTAGTGTTTGACGTAGCTTACCGAGCTCGCGATTCCACCAAGGATTTCGCTTGCTGTTGGCTCGCGGTGTCCTTAATTTACAGCAGGCGTGGTAAGCTTCTATTATGTATTCTGAGAGCTTTGTTACGGTGTATTCCAGCTGTGCAATTGTTATTATATTTGTTTGTGACAAGTGCCTAGCTAGTAGGGCAGCTAGAAGGCGCTTGTAACCGGGCACATCGGTACGCCTCGGGTTACGCTTTGGTGCGGGCTTTCTCACGTTAGTGGTCAGTGTAAAGCGGATTCTTCTATGGTCTGAGCAAGAAGGTTCGCCCGACACATGCCAATTCGTGATAAGGCTCGCAGCGTTTTCTGAAGCGAGTGTTAAATCTACGAGTATGATAGTTTGTCCTCGGACTGTAACCCAAGTGGGTTCAGAGCCTCGGTTTATGATATTGAGGTTAGTTGAGAACAAATAAGTGGATAATACCTCTCCTCTAGGGTTTGTTGTCTCGCTGCCCCAAAGTGGGTGATGGGCATTGGAGTCAGTGCAGATGACCAGGTCTAGCCCAGCGTCCTCGCAGTGCTGCACTAGGTCGACCATCTCCTTCGGCGGGCAGTTTGTGTCCTCACCCGGCATGTACACCGAGGCCAGTATGACGTCTCCGGTGTCACCTACGGTCCCAAGCCTGACAGCCGTCAGGTCTCTGGAACAGAATTGGGTGAGTAGTGTGGTGGGGGTATCTTTGGGTGCGTAGACGCAGGTTCTGGGTTTATCCGTGTTATGTGTGTTAAGTATTAACTTATCTCCGATGTTGCTGAGGCCACATATTCTGTTATTCCTGATCCACGGCTCTTGGATCAGTGCGATGGTGTTGGGCTTAACCTCCAGCGCTCTGCGTAAGCTAGCCGTAGCAGTCTGGCTGTGCTGGAGATTAGCTTGTATGATGTTGAGTGGCGTTGGCGATGATGAGTGGGGTGGGGTGTTAGTTGGTGTCCGATCCATCGGAACATCCTTCTCCTACCTCATCCCTGTACGCTCTGTGTTGGTCTTCTGGTGATGCCAGGAGCTGTATGGCCCAGTCAGGAGATGTGAGCGTAGATGGCCCGGCTTCCTGTTCGTCGGCCATCGCTGCCCGGGCCATATCCTCCTCCAGTTGGGCAATGTGGATGTTGTCGTTCTGTGATTCTGTCGGTACTATCTGTGTCTCACTCGTAGGGTCTGTCTTGACGTCGGAGGGCTGGGTGCGGGGCCAGAAGCGCACGTATATCGACCCCAAGAGGTACGATACCCGCCGCCCCCGAGCCAGGACCTTTTCCACGTCCTCCAACAAACAACTATGGGTCTTACTTGAACCTGGGTGTGCCACCCACCCAGGGTCAAGTAAGACCCATAGTTGTTTCCACCGACGGTGGCTGCCCTATATAGTGACCACTGCGCCATGTTGTACCACTTGTTCTGACGGATCAGAGTTCTGTGGAGCCTCCGTATGTCTCCTGTGTAACGGGGGACAAAGAGGGAGGCCTTAACACGGGTGGGCACATCCGACTGCTTCAGTACTGTCAGTCTAGTGTCAGAGTCTGGGTGATTTAGTCGGGGCACGTTTTTGATCAACCAGGTCAAGGCGTCGTCGTCCTCGCACCACACCTGTACTGTGCCGTCCGCTACCCGTGGGTATCCGCGGAAGGCAGGGAGTTCTGTGGTGGAGTCGTCGTCGTCGAAGAGAAGCAGGTTTTCCAGTCCTGCCTTGACCTGTTCGGCTTCCTCTGGAGATAGGTCTTTCGAGGGGGGGGGGGGGGGGAGCAACAAATTGCTACGGCGAGACGCGCAGGAATGTCCTTAGTGGCCCGCGCGTAGCTCTTTGCTTCTCCCTGGTCGGAGTGGATCCTCGCACGTTTTGCATCCCCCTGAAACGTACCCGGTGAGGCCGAGTCGTTTGGGCGCTCTCTCTTCGACGAGCCCGTACCGCTTGGTCCAGGCTGCGTCGCAGAGGCGCCCGTTAGGGTGGCAGACTTTTTGCACGAGGATCCGCCCCGTTTCCCTCTGGTCTTTTTGTGTTTGGGTTGGTCCGTTGGCAAGGATCGGCTTGCGACCCCGGCTGGTTCCGCCTCATATGAGGGCTTTTCGCGCGGGGTTACCCCCTCGCGTACTTGCCCCTGGGCTAGTGGTTCCGCGTCCGGTCTCTTTTCGCGCTGGGTTGCCCCTTCGCGTACTTGCGGCCTTCCCACTTTTTCGGCGTCCGATTGTGCTCCGCGCTGGCTCATGCCTTCGCGGATTTTGCGCTTTCGGTCGCCTACTTTCCTCCCCCGGCTAGCAGGCTTTCCGCGCTTGGGTAGCAGGCGTAGGCCTTCCGCCGGGCGAGTGGTAGAGCCTTCAGGTTCGCTTACCTTTCCAGACGCCGTCTGTGTATTCGTCAGGTTCGGGTTGGTGACGCTGTTCCTCACGATACTCTGTTGCCAGAGGTTCGTGGAGGGCGCACATCCTGTGTCGTGTGTTGACGCGTGTGTGGCTGCCGGGATGGTGTTTGTGGGCGCGTTGGTCGCTGCCTGTGTCATGGGCGCTAAAGCAGCCGGCCGTGCTGAAGTGCACGGCAAACTAATGCAAAATGTAGCCCCCCCAGAGTACGTTGGGGGCTGACCGCCGTGGCGGTGTGGGATTCCCCGGCTTGGCCGGGACCCACCTGGGTACACTTTTCTTTATCCTGCATGTTCATAATTAGGGCTTTTTTGGAATCGAGGTTGCCCTTCCTCTGGGACCGATGGGATATGGGAATAGGAGAGGGAAGTAAGGAAGGAAAGATGTTTGGTGGAAAGGTGGGTTTTTTTTTTTTTTTTTTTTGAGGGTAGGTCACCCTAGGTCTGGGATTTGACCTAGGGATTTAGAAAGGAGTGACGGGAAGTAATGATAAGGAGTGGGATGGGTTTGTGTGGAACTTTAGGAACATGGGATGAGGTGTGTGGGTTACCCTAAACCTGGGGTTTGGTGTTCGGGCACTTCTCTTGTCCGGGATCTCTTACGAGATGCTCCGGATGCGGGACCAGCCACGGGTGGCCAGTCCCGCAGCCGGAGTTGGGCTATCCGCAACCTGCCCACCCGCTCGGTTGCATGAGAAGAAGTGCCGGCTGTCCGGGTCGCTCCACCACGGATGTACGTATACATACGCGTTGGCGCGGTCCGGCTGGCCCCGAGGATGTACCCAGTAAATAGTTGCTTAATAGCAAGCACATACCCAGTGCTCACACGTGTCCTATCTATTCATATCATCTCCTCGATGACGTTAATATCGAATAGGCAAAAAAAAAAAAACCGTGAACGTAACTTTCAAAATGAATCGCATTGTATTTTTTGTCTGGATGTATAAAGTATTTCAGTTTAGTGAAGATGCAGTCACCATTCAATAAAACAAAACCTCACAAGACACAGGCATCAAAAAAGTTGTTAAAGTAACATCTTGTACGAGTCACAAAAAATACTTTTTCCTTCTTCTAAAGTTTCCTTCAAATCAGCATCAGATTGATTTAAAATTTCAAGTGTTTTCCATGCAAAATTTCACTTTGTATCCAGTCAATACCTATCGTTTATGAAGACCCGTACGTGCAACATGCTTCTTCGAACTTCGTCGTATCGAAGTGTCCAATTTACTCTGACACCTTAAGTTTTCTTAGTAACTGAGCTATAAGCCAAGATCATAATATCTGCATACATAGATGTAGATATATTTATGTAGAGATGGAACTAAAACTATCTTTGGCGGCAGATGGTTTATTATTCAATGCCCCGGTTCATCCTTTCTAGGTATAATACACTTTCTTTTTCCTCGGACTTAACTCTGTTGTGGTTCTGAAACCTTATATTTCAATAAAAAGACCAATCCTTATAATTAGAAAACCGGCCAAGTGCGTGTCGGACTCATGCACTTGGTATTTTACTATTACTTATTTGTATGAAAGATTACGCGATAATAACCGGTTTACGATTTACGAAGTATTAAAAAAAAAGTACTTACTAGATCTCGTTCAAAACAATTTTCGTTGATAGTTTTTATAGTAATGTACATCATCCCCCTTATTCATAAACGCTGCTTAAAGTTAACTAGTAATTAGCTTTCCTTAACCAAACATTTTTGTTTGTTTTACATTTTTCATTTTCTTATTTTAGAAGTTAGAGCCAATTATTTTACACTTTGGAAGCGTCTTCAGAAAAAAAAAAAGTTTAGAAACCTCTATATCTTTTTTGAAGACCTATCCATAGATATCCCACACGTATGTGTTTGATGAAAATAAAATTTTTGAGTTTCAGTTGTAAGTATGGGGAGCCCCCAATATTTTTTTTTTATTTTTGCATCAAAACCTTAATGCGGCAGTATAGCTCTTATAGTTTCGAAAAAAAATGGCTGTGACATAGGTACGGACTGACAGACGGACAGACAGACATGACCAATTTATAAGGGTTCCATTTTTTCCATTTGGCTACGGAACCCTAAAACCCGTTCGAAATCAAGCCGCATTTACATCTCAGCGACAATCAACTTCAAAAACTTGTCAAAAACGTAAGGGATCTAAAAGTATTTTTGACAGAAAGAGAAGTATTTTTGATAGATCAGATTGCTAAAGGTGATAATATTATTTGATAAGGATACATATATATGTATATGCGATAATATCTCTGTTATTTTTAATGTTATGGCATATCTCACATCGAGTTAATTTGGCTGAGTATTACTATTTCGGTTAACCGAAATATCTGAGATAAAATTAATCAGTTAAAGTACAGTGACATGATCCGGCTTTCAAAAACTAAATTATTGTTTCGATAGAAAGTATAGTGACGTCAGGATCTGATGTGTTACGTTCATCTTTTACCAGTATCGTCATCATCCCAATGATTCTGTCTTCTAGATATATGGTTTGCTTGGAAGTTGTGCAATAGATTAGTATACGATTCGTAGCTTCACAGCGAATTTTAATATGAGTATTTTATAAATCAGTCTTGAAGATGTGGTAAAGGAAAGCGCCACTGGGAGCGGTTCTATCTAAACTGGTAACTTGAGCATACGTCATAGACATGTCTCTTACGCTCGGTTCGAAGCTTTATTGTGAAACTATAAGCGCACCGTTGCGCTGTAGCTTGGAATTGACAGGTCGTGTTTACCGTCGCCAGACATGTTGGCATAAAGAAATAATAAAAATTCTTGACGTGATGGTAAATATGGAGTGACATCATAAGCTATGTCGTATCTATTAGTGGTTGTTTTTTTTAATAATTACAAACTAGCGCTTGACCGCAATCCCGCCTGATGGTAAGCAGTGATGCGATCGTTGATGATAAAGCGCGCTAGTTTATTAAGAGCCTATTCACTCAGAAAAACTGAGCGAATAGGAAGAAACATGGCAGTTGAGCGAGGTGATGCAATGTTAAACCCAACAACACGACCAACGATGCTGCGCCAAAGGGAGACTGATCTGAAGACCCTCCACGACCAATCTCCCAACAAAACAACATTAGGCGCATCGTACCCGGCACACATCGCAACATAACTGCTCAGACCCGTCCTCCGTACGGCTTCACCAGACATCATGCCGGAACACGACAAATCGCTTGGCGGCAAGGCTTCGTCTGGTGGGTGGTAACTTCTGCCGGCGGCCGATGCTATGGCCTACCAATATTTTGAAAAAATAGACTGCTGAATTTGAAAACAATTAAATAGTATTAGGGTTTCTGGTGAAGATCGCGGGAAGCCGATAGATGCGGGCAGCACAAGACCGGTCATCGTGGAAAGCCTTGGGGGAGGTCTTTGTCCAGCAGAAGAAGAAGAAGAAAGTGTTCGCTGTTCGTTATTGCATCAACTATATTTGAAAGATTATGTTTTTTCTCCAGAATTAGCTTACTGGCAGCTTTTTTTTAGGATATTTTTTTTTTTTAACCCAGTAATGCCTAAATACGAGTATGTAAGTTATGTCGCTTGTGCCCGGAGGATTTAATTTAGGTAGTAAGTTTTTACTCGCATTTTTAATTTTAATGTTTTTTGTCCTTGGGAGTGGTTAGCGGAAATATGATAAATAGGTAATTAAATTTTATGTTTTATGTCTTGGAATGCTGTAGTTTTTTTGCACACCTAATATTGTATGCAGTCCAATGTTTTCTAACTGTACAAACGGCAAAGGGCGCACGTTTTGGGGCACTGTATTTTATAATTTAGACGATCAAAAACTGCTGATCCTCAGTTTAATTTGAGTAAATGACTTTTGCATTATATGTAAGGTTTCTCAACGATTCTTAATCTATACGAGTATACTAGGAGGTAATAAAAATATAGTATTGTATATAAAAACTAGCTGTGCCTCGTGGTTTCACCCGCGTAAGTAGCAGTAATATTAAAAAAAAACTTTTTTCCTAAAAAAAAAACAATCGATTAAAAAAAATCACTACATAGTGAAAAATAAATAATTTCGGAAAAACAAATACACACGTTCACGACCATGGTGTCGTTGGTTTTTCATCTAGTCAGACTCGACGCTGCCGCCAACATACTTGGGAATAGGTTAATTTTTATCCGTAATTTTGGTTTAAATACGAAACTATTGAACCGATTTTTATTATATTCCTCTGGGACCTGACTGAATGTATGAGCATTACTAGAGATGACACGATCACGAAACTTAAATTCAGTCTCTTGAATTTTTTTTTATTGTCACATCAGCATGACGAGTAGGTAGTGGCTGTCCTACGTTAAACTTCAATGTTGTAAATTGTTAAGGAATTCACTCGACTGTCTATGGTCTTTATTATCAGATCTGCTGACGACTATCATTATAACCCATATGGGTGCAAAGTTATTCCTCCTATTAATATAAATGAATTGAGTCCAAACACAAGGTAACTACTGCAAATTGTTGAGGAGTTCCCTGAACTGACCTTTGTCTTCATCATCAGCTCTTTAATGACAGTCACAAGTGACACAACCCATTTAGGTGTAAAGTTCTTATCAATATAAATAATCAAGCGCAAACACAGGGTAACTGCTGGTAATCGTTGAGAAGTTCCCTCGCCTGTCTTCCGGTTGCATCATCAGATCTACTTCAGACTTTTATTAAATTGTAGAGCTTTGAAATACCTAATGTCATCAAAAATGTGATAGCTGTCAATACATAATATCAAAAAATATAAAGTCTTTTCTAGTATTATAAAGGTGAAAGTGAGTTCGTTTGTTTGTTCCGTTTTAAGGCCTAAACTACTGAACGGATTTGGATAAAATTAGGCCCACAGATGGTTATAACCAAAGCCAAAGAGTACAGGCGTAGATTAGCTAGCCTTTCGGTCTTCTATAGGATGCATTCTGGTGAGTGTGCAAGGAAATTGCATGATTTAATTCCCCCATCTCCGTTCCACCATCGGACGACCCGTCGTACGGCGAGTTTCCACCCTTACATTGTTAACACCACTACGATCCGGACGAAGCGTTTCGCTTCTTCTTTTATACCGCGTACATCGGGGGACTGGAACAATTTGCCGGCGGCGGTGTTTCCGTCACACTACAATTTGAGTGTCTTCAAGGATAGAGTGAATAGGCTCTTAATAAAATGACATGCTTTACTACCAAGGATCGCATCACTGCTTACCATCAGGTGGGACTGCGGTCAAGCGCTAGTTCATAATTTATAAAAAAAATATAACACAATGAAACCGCGAGGCGCATTTAGTAAACATATAAAAAAAAAAAAACAAAAAATTCACAATAAACGTTAACGAAATGAAAATTTATAATGGAAAAATTGTTTCCTACCCGTCACTGGTGGTGAATAGGTACTCAACGGTAAAGCCTTTCAATTAATTAAATTAAATTTTTGCCACGCTTCCGTAGACATCTTTTCAATTGTAAATTTCGATAGAGGTTCGTTAAAAGTTTAAGGAATTAATTTAATTATTGAATCATGATAGGTTATATTTATATATATTTTATTTATGCTACGGTTATATTTGGAGTTTAATCAAATCTTGGGTATGTTTGTAAGTTGAACTTTGTAGGTAGTTTCAAATTATTGTACATGAGGTAAATTTATTTAAAATGTTGTAATTTATTCCAAATTCAAAAATTTTATTTCAGACAGATTATACCCTTATATTGTTAGTAAAAGCTTAACTTTGCCTAGTATGAGTATTAAATTAACTAAAATCGATCTGGACTTTTATCTACCTGAATTTGGATAAAAGTCCAGATTCAGTGAGGATAGTGAATGATAGAGGGGTGAATCTCATCAGTCTGAAAACACATTCGCGATGCTATTAAAGGAGGCAAGCGTGTCATCATGGAAATGCAACGCTTCCGCATGCACGGCTCCTTCGCGGCGAACCCAACGATCTTCGCATCTGCGAACATCCCTGATGTGCTACAGCGCCACGGCAACTACAAGAGAATATATCCATGCAGGCTAGATTAGCGATTCGTCGTGTTCCGGCGGCATGACGTCTGGTGAAGCCGTACGGAGAATGGGCCTGAGCAGTTGTGTTGAAATATGTGTCGGGTACGATGTGCCAAATTTTTTTCCAATCTATCTCCCTCTGGCGCAGCATCGTTGGTCGTGTTGTTGGGTTTAACATTGCATCACCTCGCTCAACTGCCGTCTTCCCTTCTACTCAAGAATACGCTCTTAATAAACTATCGCGCTTTACCATCAACGAATGCATCACTGCTTACCATCAGGCGGGATTGAGGTTAAGTAGTAGTTTAAAATTATCAAAAAAAAAAAAAACTAATTTTAGCACACTTAAAATTTTAACTGTTGCACTGTTTTTATCATAGCAAATTCTATACGTAACTGTTCTAGTCAGTTCATTCAATGCGAAATAGACTAGAATGTGTTCAAGATATCATCAAAGAGATTGAGAGTACATCCATCCATACATATAAAGGGTGTATCTGACATCGACGCACAAATGAGTACCATGGATTCAGTACATGATTCTGAACCCCTCAGTGGTGGAATTATTCGTCGGCTTTTTCATGATAAAAAAAAATGTGTAGTTTTTTTCACTTTAGACCGTTCATAATTGCTATACTTTTATAACCCAATAAGATTTTAAAGTAAAAATTAATTCATTCGCTAATTACACAAAAAAGCGCAATGAAAACAAAACTCGAAAACCTATCTTATCAGCTGATTTAATAGAGTTCACATCAAGGATCAACGTCATACCTACAAACCCGCACGGCGGCACGCTTGCAACGTTCAAAGGCCGAGCCGACACTTTTTTTAAACACTGTAATTTCTGTAACCGTTCATTAACGACATAAATGACTATCATAATTTTATTAGTGGCATGCGGTTTAAACTTTTCGCGAAGTTTGCGTTACGATGTCAGATACACCCTGTGTATGTACGTCCTAACAAGTTTTTGCATTTATAATATTATTAGCTAGTTCTTGGCCGCAATGCCGCCTGATGGTAAGCAGTGATGCAATCGTTGATGGTACAGCGCATTAGTTTATTAAGGGCCTACTCACTCTAGCCTTGAAAACACTTAAATTATAGTTAGACGGAAACACCGCCTCTGACAAATTGTTCCGATCCCTCGATGTACGCGTTATAAAAGACGAGGCTAAAACTAGTGGTGTCAACAACGTAAGGATCGATACTCGCCGTACGACGGGTTGTCCGATAATGGAACAGAAGATAGGGAGAATTAAGTCATGCAATTCCCTCGCACACTCTCCAAAATGCATCCTATAGAACACTGACAGGCTGACTACTCTTCGCCTGTGCTCCAGGCTTTAGAGACCTTTTTGTACTAAATCTAATCATATTCTATATCTATTGTATGTATGTAAACATTGTTCATTCTATCCACATTCTTAACGAATCCCACAAAATGAGATGAGATTTTGGGATCCGATTATAGTAAGCCGTTATTTGAACTTTCGTGTCTGAATTCTCCTTGTAGTTTACTTTCAAAATCTCCCTAACAACAAGAATTTATTCTTGACTCCGTTCTCTCATCCCCTAGAACAATAACTAAACAAAAGCACCCATATAACTCTGTTTTACGCCACGCTTCAATACAATTTTTAGTGCATCAATACTTAATGTCCACGCCAAATTAGACATAAACGAAACTCTGTATAACCCCAAGTCCCGACAGAACGACCCAACAGGGCGTAGTAAAACAACAGTTATGGGCCCTCAACAAATCCCGCCACGGATTCATAATGCTCTTGTAAATTAAATACGAAACCAGGTATTAGATTGTGTGACGGAGCAGCTGCTCATTATAAACAGATGGATTTACCTTTATTCGGATGTATTAGGTGTGACTTTGTAAAGGAAAATGAGAGAAATAAGTAAGGATTTTTCTGGCTTTATGATTTAAAATACGGGTTTGCGATGAGCTGTTATGTAATGATGAGAGTAGCGGTGGCCCAGTGGTATTCGTCTCAGCTCATAAGTCGTAGGTCTTAGTATCGAATCCCACCACGCGCTTCACTTTGTGTAAATTATATTTAAACGGTGAATGTTAAGTACGCCTTCGAGGTATTTAAATAAAAGTGTGGACTGTATAAAAAAATATATTATTATGACAACTAGGAGATACAATTACATTCTTCGACGATCCAAAAAAAAGCGCCTTCTATGCCCGGCTACGAATTTATATAAGGACCGCACATTGGCTGCGGCCCCCTTGCGTCTTACTCGCCCCTCCTTGGCCCGGGCTGGAACTTCATGCGCCCGCGACGAGCGCGGACAGTGAAGGAAATCTTCTTAAGGAAACCGGCATGTTTTAGAACCAAGGAAAAAAGCTTCGAAAATATGTGACCCGCACTGGACCAGCGCGGTAGATTACGGCTCACTCCCTCTCACCGAGAGAAGGCCTGCGTCCCAACAGTGGGAATATTATAGGCTGATTATGTGTGTGTGTGTTAGGTAATGGACGTCGAAAAACTTGTAGGATATCGGTATAGGGATGTTTCCTGGGAAAAAAAAACTGATTCTATTTAGTTCGTCATTCAGATTATAGGAAAATATTGGATACGTATATTTTGTTTTATAAAATCAATATGAATTGACAAATATAAAAGGCATCAAAGATCAGGAGTGGTGGCTGGTGAAGTCACTGCACGCTAAAAAGTGTGGCGTGCAGTGACGTCACACGAGTTTTCACCGCACTGTGTTGTCTTCATTTTTTGTTTATATGAAAAAAAGAAAATATACGTGTCTAATTAGTTTTTTTACCCTATTGTGATATTTTTATACTAAGTATTCTTGGTAAGAACTCCGATTTTTTCTTTCAATTGAAAAGGTGATGTAATACAAATCTTATGACTGTTAAAATGACTTTGTCTCATATAACGTTCCTTCTGCTGACAAGCGGGCCTCTTTCTGTGAGAAAGAATGGGCCGTAATTCACAACGCGTGTCAAATGCGCGTAGGTAAATGTCACATGTTTTTGAAATTTCAGTTCTATTACATGTAAGACTTAGAATGTATTTGTTCAACGTTTGTGAGAGTAGTGGCTATGAAATATATTTAACAGCGTAATGCCTGCTAGGGTTTACACGACGTATATCTTGTAAGCCGGAACCATTAGCATTGAGCCGCCAATGCTCTGGCTTTAAACAGTTTATACAAAGTGTAACGCAAAGGGTATATATCAAGGGTAACACCTCCTGTGGATGATATCAAATGATATTGGATAGGGTTTTGTAATCCTATCTCTACATGTTCGGAAGTTATACGAAGGAACATCATCATCATCATCATCTCTTCATCTCAGCGTTAATCCCAGTCGTATCCGAAGTTTTCAGCTTTGGAGTATAGGGTCCGCTTTACCAGTCTAACTGCTAATTTTTGGCTAAACTTCGATATTTTCCATGAAGCGACTGCCGTCTGACCTCCACAACCCGAAGGCGATATCGAAGCATTGCAGTTAGACCAATTGTAGGACTTTTGAGGGCTCCAACAACCCGTAATGACTGCCACTAGATGTTCGTATGGCAACCGAGACCAACGGCTTAACGTGCTTTCCGAGGCACGACCAGACCAGTGCAAATATTCATATTCATGCATACAAATATCGAAAGATGTCCATAGGCTTCCCCCAAGGATCTACACGACAACCGGTCCTGCGTCTCTCGCATCTAGCGGACCTTCACTAGGTCGTCAGTCCACCTTGTCGCGGGCCTAGCCACGCTGCGTCTTCCGGTGCGTGGTCGCCATTCGAGAACCCGTCGGCCTCATCGGGCATCGGGCCTACGGGCAATGTGCCCGGCCCACTGCCACTTCAGTGTAGCAATTCTTCGGGCTATGTCCTCTCGGAAAGAATATCACCTTCAATAAATAGACTACTACGGTACTAGGCGCGCAGAATTTCGGAAGAGATTTAACGTGATATTGCCAAGTAACGTGTCGTGTAATGTGTAGTTTTTGACCTACTTAGCGGGGAGTCACGTTTGTTACGATTTGAATTTAGGAAACATATGAAACTGAAAATTTGTTATCACTTTAAAGTTATTTTATTTTGGGTCGCCCTTGTAATATTAATTATAATTATCTATTCATACTATAAAATACGAAATATTTTAACAGGTGGTAAAGAAACCTCAGCTACGATTTTATGTGTTTTTTTAAGAAGTTATAAAAGTAAACATTAATTGTAAAATTCCTCGACATTTTTCATATAATCTTTAACTTCGCTTCAATGACAGTAAATATAAAGGAATAGAAAGATATGCGAAAGTTGTGAAAACATAAGAAGGCGCCATGTGTGTATCAAGAATGTGTTTTTTACCCATTAAAAGATGTATCATTTAATATATTAAATAGATATACTACCATATGTACCATCAAAACGAGCCAGAAACTCAGAGCAGGGGTTAATTTTAGGAAACAATATAAAGATTTCAACACCAAAGGTCAGGTTGAAATGAATGGGTTTTTTTATGTTCCGTGACATCCCCACACGCCTCCAACACTACAAATGGTCCCCCAAAATAGAAACATACGTTAACCAATATCTTTTGGTCAATTGATTATTTCCTGCTCTCCCAAACCTCATGGGACTTCGGCTATTGTAGGAAAACTACGCTACCGCACAGTTTATCTTGCAAGGCCCATAAAAATAGGGGATGAACCAAACAACTCTATAACGTCTTACCAAATGAATAGTCTGCGGAGACTCATAAATAAGGCCGACGGTACACTAGCACCAGATAAACGGGGATCTATTGAGCTTATATAGCACTTAGTGCGCGTTGAGGTATAGTCCTGCCCTTATAGCCAGGATTTATGATACACCTGTGGGTATGTTGCTTAGTTTGCAGTTTGATTGTGTTTAGTTTAAGGCGTTAAATCAAGAAAGAATACGGCGAAGTTCTTGTTTTCTAGCAGCTTGAATCGCTTGAGATTGCCCTGAATAGCTGTTGCTTGTAAAAGTGCACGGTTTTCTCTATGCGGGAAGTTTCCTCAATGTTGTGAAGAATATTATGAAATATCGCATTGAAGAATTGACGAATTATATAGGAAGTAATTATACATTATAAGATAGTACCATTTCTACAACGATTTCACACCAAGATAGCTTTTAATGTAATACAAAGTACAGGTCCGTTCGTGTGTGGAGCACTGCAGCCACATTAGGGCTGGTGCTGGAAATTGTCACCTGGCAACTTTGGATTTGGTGGAGAGGCGTGTGAAAAGACTAATTGATGAACCAGGTTTAGCTCAAAACGGTCTTCAAAGCCTGGAGCATAGGCGAAGAGTAGCTAGCCTGTCGGTGTCCTATATGATGCATTTTGGAGAGTGTGCGAGGGAATTGCATGACTTAATTCCCCCATCACCATTCCATCACTGCTCTAAAAACTGCAAAGGAAAAAATCGTGAGGAAAACAGTAAAATGTGAAAAGTTAAAGCCAAAACTTCAAAGACATGTGGAATCTTCAAACCTGCACTGGGCCCGCGTGGTAGAATATGGCTCACTCCCTCTCACTGATAGGACGCCCGTGTCCCAGGAGTGGGAACAGGACCTACAGGTTGATTATGTCTCCAACAACCCGCCTTCGTCAGGCAGCTTTTTCAATTTAAAATTGTGCATATTATCAACAACTGCTGGTGATGCAGTATTAAGAAAAACAAATAATTCATTATTACGCCGCACGACAGTGGCGCCACGTCTGAGAGATTTTTGTATCTAAAGTAGACTTTATTGACTAATAACTGCGTCCCTAGGTTTCACTCACGTAAGTTTAGATGCCGTGTGAATACCGGGGATAAAAATAAATACCTATAAATTTATATAAATATATACGGACAAATCACACAGATTGAGCTAGCCCCAAAGTAAATTCGAGACTTGTGTTATGGGATATCAACTCAACGATATTATATTTATAGTAGACACTTATACAGTTAATAATAAATAAATAAATATACACGGACAAATCACACAGATTAAGCTAGCCCCAAAGTAAGTTCGAGACTTGTGTTATGGGATATCAACTCAACGATATTATATTTATAATAGACACTTATACAGTTAATAATAAATAAATAAACATATACGGACAAATCACACAGATTGAGCTAGCCCCAAAGTAAGTTCCAGACTTGTGTTATGGGATACCAACTCAACGATACTATATTTATAATAGACACTTATACAGTTAATAATAAATAAATAAATATATACGGACAAATCACACAGATTGAGCTAGCCCCAAAGTAAGTTCGAGACTTGTGTTATGGGATATCAACTCAACGATACTATATTTATAATAGACACATTTATAGTTAATAATAAATAAATAAATACGGACAAATCACACAGATTGAGCTAGCCCCAAAGTAAGTTCGAGACTTGTGTTATGGGATACTAACTCAACGATACTATATTTATAATAGATACGTATATAGATAAAAATCCAAGACCCGGGCCAATCTGGATAATATCGTTTTCCATCATGACCTGGCCGGGGATCGAACCCGGGGCCTCCACTTCGCAGACAGGCGTGTTGACCGCTGCGCCACGGAGGACGACAAAAAAGTTTATCCAATGTGTTATTTCTGGTTCAGCAGTTTATGTGTAATAGAGTAACAAACATCCAGACAAACTTTTATATTTATAATACTAACAGCGCCCCGTGATACCACCCGCGTAAGTTTTGATCCTTTGGTAATATCGGGATAAAAATATCCTACATGCTGTTCCTAGTTATAAATTATCGAAGTGCCAAATTTCAAACAAATCTGTTCAGGAGTTTTTGTTTAAAAGAGTAGCAAATATCCATCATACATCCTCAAAAACATTCGCAGTCCTAATGTTAGTAGGATTAGTAAAAAGAAGCAGTGGTTCAATATGTAGAAAATTACAGCGAATCATGTAATATCTAACATCGAACTTGTTGTCAGAATGGCAAGACTAGGCGTGTTGCTATTCTGACAACAAGCTCGACCTAAGAAGCATTAAATCGTATGTATGACTCGACTTTAGAAGCAATAGGTCGTATAGCTCCGACGACCTATACATACGACCTCATCATCGTCAAACTTTTTTATCGTCCCACTGCTGGGAACAGGTCTCCTCTCATACAGAAAAGGATTGAGCGTAATCACCACGCTTGTTCAATGCGGGTTGGCGATTTCAGACTAAAGTCCAGGTTTCCTAAAGATGTTTTCCTTCACCCTCAGTCATTGGTGTCCAAGATATACTTAGAAAGTACATACAATTTTAGAAAAGTTAAAAGTTACATTGGTACTTGCCTGACCTGGAATCGAACCCGCGCACTCATACTTGAGAGGTTGGTGTTTTAACCACTAGGCCGCCACTACTACTAGGCCGACCTAATGCTTCTAAAATCGAACAATAGATACGACCTTCTAAGATCGAACTATGAAAAGAAAAAAAGAAGAAAAGAAAAGAAACCGTTTATTTGGCGCACACCCTTATAAATACATACAGTATATGTAGTGACAGTAGTGGTAGACTAATATTATTTTTAAACAAAGAAAACAGAACAAAAAAAGAGAAACAGATAAAAAAAATACCGAGTGTGCTTATGACCACACGACTGAAGTGAAACTTCTTTCGCTCCATCTGTATGTATATATATATATATGTGTGTACAATATATACATGTATACACATATACATATATTAATTTTCTATAAATATTAGATTTATTTCATGGTTTCATAGGTAAATTAATATTTTCGCATAGATCTTCTATTTTTATTGAAAAAAAAAAAAAAACTCGTAGACCTTGTAGTACCAAGCTCGCGCCACGGGCGCCTCTGTGCTTATATCCCCCACTTAACTTCCGTTCGCCTTGCCCGATCACTTTTCGTAACGCTTACGTCACGCGTTCGCCAGCTTACTCCCCAAATCAAGCGTGCCTAAAGAAATTTCACTTCAAAAAGACAATCAACAAATGTGAGTCCAACGGTTGCGCCAAAAAGGTCCAGTTCAACATAAATGTCAGACAACTACATAGCAGTTGCCTGAAGCTGGTTTTCAACTGAACTATGCATACGACCCACCGCTTCTAAGGTCGAGAACGATTCCCGAGCTATACTATAGCGTTTGAATATTATAGCCTAAAGAGATCTCGAGTCGTGTAATGTAACAGCCACTGTGTCTATTTACACTTTACTGATTCAAACTGTAATTTAATCTATATCTCACACGAGTTTTCACCGCACTGTGTCGTCTTCATTTTTTGTTTATATGAAAAAAAGAAAATATACGTGTCTAATTAGTTTTTTTACCCTATTGTGATATTTTTATACTAAGTATTCTTGGTAAGAACTCCGATTTTTTCTTTCAATTGAAAAGGTGATGTAATACAAATCTTATGACTGTTAAAATGACTTTGTCTCATATAACGTTCCTTCTGCTGACACACAGGCCTCTTTCTGTGAAAGAATGGGCCGTAATTCACAACGCGTGTCAAATGCGCGTAGGTAAATGTCACATGTTTTTGAAATTTCAGTTCTATTACATGTAAGATTTAGAATGTATTTGTTCAACGTTTGTGAGAGTAGTGGCTATGACAGCTATTTAACAGCGTAATGCCTGCTAGGGTTCACACGACGTATATCTTGTAAGCCGGACCCATTAGCATTGAGCCGCCAATGCTCTGGCTTTAAACAGTTCATACAAAGTGTAACGATAGGGTATATATCAAGGGTAACACTCCTGTGGATGATATCAAATGATATTGGATAGGGTTTTGTGATCCTATCTCTACATGTTCGGAAGTTATACGAAAGAATATCATCATCATCATCATCTCTTCATCTCAGCGCTAATCCCAGTCGTATCCGAAGTTTTCAGCTTTAGAGTATAGGGTCCGCTTTACCAGTCTAACTGCTAATTTTTGGCTAAACTTCGATATTTTCCATGAAGCGACTGCCGTCTGACCTTCACAACCCGAAGGCGATATCGAAGCATTGCAGTTAGACCAATTGTAGGAATTTTGAGGGCTCCAACAATCCGTAACGACTGCCACTAGATGTTCGTATGGCAATCGGGACCAACGGCTTAACGTGCTTTCCGACGTACGACCAGACCAGTGCAAATATTCATATTCATGCATACAAATATTGGCACTGCGCGGGGATCGAAACTGCGCCTCCTTGCGCAGCGGCCGTGTTCGCTACCGCTACGCCACGGAGGCTGTCAAATCATCATCTTCATCATTTCAGCCGAAAGATGTCCACTGCTGGACATAGGCTTGCCCCAAGGATCTCCACGACGACCGGTCCTGCGTCTCTCGCCTCTAGCGGACCTTCACTAGGTGGTCAGTCCACCATGTCGCGGGCCTAGCCACGTTGCGTCTTCCGGTGCGTGGTCGCCACTCGAGAACCCGTCGGCCTCATCGGGCATCGGTCCTACGGGCAATGTGCCCGGCCCACTGGCACTTCAGTGTAGCAATTCTTCGGGCTATGTCCTCTTGGAAAGAATATCACCTGCAATAGACTACTACGGTACTAGGCACGCAGAATTTCGAAAGAGATTTAACGTGATATTGCCAAATAACGTGTCGTGTAATGTGTAGTTTTTGACCTATTTAGCGGGGAGTCACGTTTGTTATGATTTTAAATTAGGAAACATTTGAAACTGAAAATCTGTTATCACTTTAAACTTATTTTATTTTGGGTCGCCCTTATAATATTTTGAATTATCTATTCAGACTATAAAATACGAAATATTTTAACAGGTGGTAAAGAAACCACAGCGACGATTTTATGTTGTTTTTTTAAGAGGTCATAAAAGTAAACATTAATTGTAAAATTCCTCGACATTTTTCATATAATCTTTAACTTCGCTTCAATGACAGTAAATATAAAGGAATAGAAAGATATGCGAAAGTTGTGAAAACACAAGAAGGCGCCATGTGTGTATCAAGAATGTATTTTTTTAAAATAATAAACTTATTTTTATTTTCGTTTTTAAGGCTTTTACCCATTAAAAGATGTATCATTTAATATATTGAGTAGATATACTACCATATGTACCACCAAAACGAGCCAGAAACACAGAGCTGGGGTTAATTTTAGGAAACAATATAAAGATTTCAGCACCAAAGGTAAGGTTGAAATGAATGGGTTTTTTATGTTCCGTGACATTCCCACACGCCTCCAACACTACAAATGGTCCCCCAAAATAGAAACATACGTTAAGCAATATCTTTTGGTCAATTGATTATTTCCTGCTCTCCCAAACCTCATGGGACTTCGGCTATTGTAGGAAAACTACGCTACCACACAGTTTATCTTGCAAGGCCCATAAAAATAGGGGATGAACCAAACAACTCTATAACGTCTTACCAAATGAATAGTCTGCGGAGACTCATAAATAAGGCCGACGGTACACTAGCACCAGATAAACGGGGATCTATTGAGCTTATATAGCACTTAGTGCGCGTTGAGGTATAGTCCTGCCCTTATAGCCAGGATTTATGATACACCTGTGGGTATGTTGCTTAGTTTGCAGTTTGATTGTGTTTAGTTTAAGGCGTTAAATCAAGAAAGAATACGGCGAAGTTCTTGTTTTCTAGCAGCTTGAATCGCTTGAGATTGCCCTGAATAGCTGTTGCTTGTAAAAGTGCACGGTTTTCTCTATGCGGGAAGTTTCCTCAATGTTGTGAAGAATATTATGAAATATCGCATTGAGGAATTGAAGAATTATATGGGAAGTAATTATACATTATAAGATAGTACCATTTCTACAACGACTTCACACCAAGATAGCTTTTAATGTAATACAAAGCACGGATCCGTTCGTGTGTGAAAATGCCACCTGGCAACTTTGGATTTGGTGGAGAGGCGTGTGAAAAGACTAATTGATGACCCAGATTTAGTTCAAAACGGTCTTCAAAGCCTGGAGCACAGGCGAAGAGTAGCCAGCCTGTCGGTGTTCTATAGAACATCTTTCTATCTGTTCATTTTAAAGAGTGTGCGAGGGAATTGCATGACTTAAGTAATTCCCCCATCACCGTTCCATCACTGCTCTTGAAACTGCAAAGGAAAACATCGTGAGGAAAACAGTAAAATGTTTTTTTTTTATTAATTTATAAACCAGCGCTTGACCGCAATCCCGCCTGATGGTAAGCAGTGACGCAATCGTTGATGGTAAAGCGCACTAGTTTATTAAGAGCCTATTCACTCTAGCCTTGAAGAAACTCAAATTGTAGTCCGACGGAAACACCGCCGCCGGCAGATTGTTCCAGTCCCTCGATGTACGCAGTATAAAGGAGGAGGCGAAACGCTTCGTCCGGATCGTAGAGGTGTTAACAACATAATGGTGGAAACTCGCCGTACGACGGGTCGTCCGATGGTGGAACGGAGATGGGGAATTAAATCGTGCAATTCCCTCGCACACTCCCCAAAATGTATGTGCAAAGTTAGAGCCAAAACTTCAAAGACATGTGGAATCTTCAAACCCGTACTGGGCCCGCGTGGTAGATTTTGGCTCACTCCCTCTCGCTGAGAGGACGCCCGTGTCCCAGGAGTGGGAACAGGATCTACAGGTTGATTATGTCTCCAACAACCCGTCTTCGTCAGGCAGCTTTTTCAATTTAAAATTGTGCATTTTATCAACAAGTGCTGGTGATGCAGTATTAAGAAAAACAAATAATTCATTATTACGCCGCACGACAGTGGCGCCACGTCTGAGAGATATTTGTATCTAAAGTAGACTTTATTGACTAATAACTGCGTCAATAGGTTTCACTCACGTAAGTTTAGATGCCGTGTGAATACCGGGGATAAAAATAAATATAAATTTATATAAATATATACGGACAAATCACACAGATTGAGCTAGCCCCAAAGTAAGTTCGAGACTTGTGTTATGGGATACCAACTCAACAATATTATATTTATAATAGACACATATATAGTTAATAATAAATAAATATATACGGACAAATCACACAGATTGAGCTAGCCCCAAAGTAAGTTCGAGACTTGTGTTATGGGATACTAACTCAACGATACTATATTTATAATAGATACGTATATAGATAAAGATCCAAGACTCGGGCCAATCAGGAAAATATCGTTTTCCATCATGACCTGGCCGGGGATCGAACCCGGGGCCTCCACTTCGCAGACAGGCGTGTTGACCGCTGCGCCACGGAGGATGACAAAAAAATGTATCCAATGTGTTATTTCTGGTTCAGCAGTTTATGTGTAATAGAGTAACAAACATCCAGACAAACTTTTATATTTATAATTCTAACAGCGCCCCGTGATACCACCCGCGTAAGTTTTGATCCTTTGGTAATATCGGGATAAAAATATCCTACATGTTATTCCTGGTTATAAATTATCGGAGTGCCAAATTTTATCCAAATCTCTTCAGGAGTTTTTGTTTAAAAGAGTAGCAAATATCCATCATACATCCTCAAAACCATTCGCAGTCCTAATGTTAGTAGGATTAGTATGAAGAAGTGTTGGTTCGATATTTAGACAATTACACCGAATCATGTAATATCTAACATCGAACTTGTTGTCAGAATGGCAAGACTAGGCGTGTTGCTATTCTGACAACAAGCTCGACCTAAGAAGCATTAAATCGTATGTATGACTCGACTTTAGAAGCAGTAGATCGTATAGCTCCGACGACCTCTACATACGACCTCATCACCACGCTTGCTCAATGCGGGTTGGCGATTTCAGACTAAAGTTCAGGTTTCCTCAAGATGTTTTCCTTCACCCTCAGTCATTGGTGTCCAAGATATACTTAGAAAGTACATACAATTTTAGAAAAGTTACATTGGTACTTGCCTGACCTGGAATCGAACCGGCGCACTCATACTTGAGAGGCTGGTGTTTTAACCACTAGGCCGCCACGACTACTAGGCCGACCTAATGCTTCTAAAACCAAACAATAGATACGACCTTCTACGATCGAACTATGAAAAGAAAAAAAAAGAAAAGAAAAGACACCGTTTATTTGGCGCACACCCTTATAAATACATACAGTATATGTAGTGACAATAGTGGTAGACTAATATTATTTTTAAACAAAGGAAACAGAACAAAAAAAGAGAAACAGATAAAAAAACGAGTGTGCTTATGACCACACGACTGAAGTGAAACTTCTTTCGCACCTTCTGTATGTATATCTATATATGTATATGTGTGTACAATATATACATGTATACACATATACATATATTAATTTTCTATAAATATTTAAATTTATTTCATGCTTTCATTAATAAATTAATATTTTTGCATAGACCTCCAATTTAAAAAAAAAAAAAGTGGATTCCCTCGGGGCCAAAAGGTCGGGCTCTTCCTTCTGAATCAGGGGACCCCAAACTCGGGTAGTCCACGACCTCTGGTTCCCGAGATAATCCACGGGGGGGTGAGGTTTCGTGGGGTTGCGGGGGGAGGGGGGGAGTGGATTCCCTCAGGCCCAAAAGGTCGGGCTCCTCCTGATTCAGGGGACCCCAAACGCGGGTAGTCCACGACCTCTGGTTCCCGAGATAATCCACGGGGGGGTGAGGTAACTAAAGGGGGGGGGGGGGTAGTGGATTCCACGGGGCCAAAAGGTCGGGCTCTTCCTCGTGAATCAGGGGACCTCAAACTCGGGTAGTCCACGACCTCTGGTTCCCGAGATAATCCACGGGGGGTGAGGTAATCAATGAGGGGGGTCGGGGGGTGTTCGCAGCGTCATGTTCTCGATGAAATTCATAGTTCTTAATCAATCAAGGTACTTAGCTAAATAATTGAGCTTATGAGGCTCGAAAGCAATTTGTACCTACTTTGTGTCCAATTATCGTATTGTGACGATATCTTCAAGCTTCTATACTTTCAATTATATAAAAATGTTCAGCAAAAATATATAAAACAATATAAAAGCCAGAACAGAACGAAATTTATAAATTATTTGTGCTCTTAGGTAATCAATTGTTAACAAATCTTAAAAAGATCCAAAAAATATATATTGCCTACGGCGAGATGCGAACTCACAACTTCATACTCGACTCAATTGTTAACAAATCTTAAAAAGATCCAAAAAATATACATTATCTTCGGCGAGATGCGAACCCACAACTTTATACACGGCATGTCATGCAATATTTACATGTGCCAACTGCTTCGTTGTATTACAGACGAAATAGGACTATACTTTGCTTTCCGTTCGCCTTGCCCGATCATTTTTGTAATATTTTTCGTAACGCTTTCGCGAGTTTACTCCCCAAGTCAAGCGTGCCTAAAGAAGTTTCACTTCAAAAAAGACAATCATCAAATGTGAGTCCAACGGTTGCGCCAAATAGGTCCAGTTCAGCATAAATGTCAGACAACTACGTAGCAGTTGCCTGACGTTGGTTTTCAACTGAACTATGCATACGACCCACCGCTTCTAAGGTCGAGAACGATTCCCGAGCTATACTATAGCGTTTGAATATTATAGCCTAAAGAGATCTCGAGTCGTGTAATGTAACAGCCACTGTGTCTATTTACACTTTACTGATTCAAACTGTAATTTAATCTATATGGCAACTTTAATTGTTTGTGTAACTCGATAATTATGGTTAATGTAGTTGTGGTTGCAGGTAAATGAGTGTGCATTTTGCTGACTTAATTATTGGCCATATATACATGTACTTATCATGTAACATGGTATCGATTTTTAGCAATTGCGTAACTTGCTATCAATAGCAATCTGAATGGTTTTGAATGACAATACACAGTTATTGTGTAACATAGTATCAGTAGCAATGGTTTTCATTTCAACAGTAAAACAACATCGATTGCATTATCTACATTGTTGGGCAGACACATTTTTCGAACATATAGAGCAATGGATTACAATTATGCTTCGAAACGAATCAAATTGAAAAACGTGGACAAGGTTGTTGGCCTAATTCGGTGTGGGCGCGGTCCCTAAAGAAGCGACCAGTATGATGCCTGACCGCGTTCCGGAAGGTCATGGCTGTTTGGCTGGTCCGGAGATACCGAACGGTCTCCGCTGAGGTGGCGAGTCTCCTTGCTGGATTGCCGGGATCTGGCGGTCAAAACCCTCGCCCACATGTAGGAGTAGCGAGAGAAGGCAAAACGTCGCCCGGGGCATAACTCCGCTGCCGCGAGAAATCGCGGTTCGGCGGACTAAACATCAGGCGCTTTATTTGTACCTGTATATAAATTATTTCATCAGCACAGCTCTTCATCTTTTTTTAATATTGTAAAAATAGTGAGAGGCAACTTCATGAGGAAATCTGGCATGTTCTAGAGGCAAAATTTCAAAAAATGTGACATCTAGCAACCGGTACGATACGACGTAGATTACGGCCCACTCCCATTCACCGAGAGAAGGCCTAAGACATAGGAGTCGGATTTTTATAAGCTGATTATGTTATGAGATCGCAGGAGGTAGCTAGTTCAACCTAAAATTGGGTTGTATCCTAAAAAATAATTGAATGTCCATCAGATAGACTTTTAAAAAATATTGAACACGTATTTTTTATTTTTTCTTTCATTCAAATACTTAGGAAGATATATTGATTTGAAATGCCGCATGACGTCACGCCGTGGTACAAAATATAACGGCGTGACGTAATTAGCCCCCACTCCGTAACTTTAATACGCTATATCTCAGTAGTTTTTGGTAATTTCGATAAAATAAAAAATACGGGTCTTATTTTTTTTTTTTTTTTTTATAAGACGGACTAATTATTTTTTTGATTTTCATACCTTGGATACATCTCTATTGCAAAATAGAGAAAACTACCTTTAGTAATAGGCAAAACCAACCCCTGTCATTTCTAAAGTAGTCTACAAGATCTAGGTATATCCATTATGTGGAATTAAGTGATTATTTCAAATGAAGCACAATATACGGTTGTGAATTGAAGAGGCTTCATTCCCTACAATACGTATATTAATAGAGGCGCTTAATCCCGCCGCATTACAGTGTGGCTCAATTATGGAGTTAGCAGCGTTGGTGAGAAATATATGGGGGGTTCGTGGCTAAATACCAGATTAGAAATCTGACTGTGATATGTTTGAGGATGAATCAAATATGATCATGCAGCATGTCTGGTCAGTTTTATTTATTTTTTTATCTATGTAAGTTATGCATTTACACACGATATTAAATAATTTGAGTACAAAGGTAGATACTGCATTTTCTAAAGAAATTTGTTTCAGCAAACCTGAAAAAACGGAACTAAAAGGAAATGTATGATGGAAATATAATAGTGTCAACAAGAAGAGAAAAATATGTCCTACAAAACTAAAAAATAATAAATACACACATAATGCATATGATGCAATGTGTATCAGAGGAGACCTGTGCCCAGCAGTGGGACGATAAAAAGGTTGATGATGATGATGAATAGGTACTTAAATAAATACGTTACACTTAGATATAAAAACATAATATATAATGTATATACAAAAACACAACCAGAAAACATAAGAGGGGTTATGTAGGATGTTGCAGCGGTTATTTTTAAGATAAGGTAAGATATTTTATTTGCTTAAAACATGGTATATAAGGTGATATAAAAAATATTTGATCGAACATGTTTTGCTTAGTACTTAAAGCATGCAAAATTATTACATATATTAACAGGTTATTGAATTATTGATTTAATTGAGAACGTCCTTTTTTGAATTCAATATAAAATATTAATTGATAATAAAATATAAGCATGTACAAAATGGAAGCTCAAATTTTGTCTTGGCTAGAGGAAACATCTGATCAAGGTCACTTCAACATTGATAATTCAGCAAACGCTATAGTACAAAGATTATCCTAAAATATCCTCAATACTGGCCGCAACATAAATATGGATAACATTTTTACTTCGATACCTAGATCTGCAGTATATGTCCCTCTAGGAAAAAACAGGCGCACGAAAAAAGGGTGTTATATGTAGGTGCCCAAAGTTACTGTGCAATGTACATTGCACATACCTTTGTGAAGACTGTTTTAATAAAACATATCCTTTTAATTTAGAAAATATATAATAATGTTATTTTTTTCCAAATTTGAAGGCTTTATAGAATATTATGTAAGTAGAATAAGGGAAAAAAGTCAGTTAAAATGTTAAGTTTCCTATAGTCTTTTGTACACCAAAATTTATAAAACGAATTTTAATAAATGTGATGATTGACTTATGTGTGTTATTTAAATCCTGAAAAAAAAATTATTAAATTGCTGTATTACTAGTTAAAATGGTCAAAGAAAATGGGCGGCAAAATTCTCCACACGCGCCCACTAACGTTTTGCAAAAACACGCGCCCACTCTAAGGTTTATCCCTTACGTAAAGTGAGCTATCAGTAGAATAACTCTGTTGACAACTAGAAAATGGAGTAAAATTTTCATATAATATTATAAGTAATTTTCTCAGCAATAAAGCTAAAAACCATAAGGTTAGTGTTGAGAAAGAAGTCGCCGTAAGTCACTACAAAGACCCAGTGTGGGCGCGAATAGTTGGACCATTTATTGTGAAAACTGTATAAGGTACCGGAGGAATCATTAAGTCCCTTCAAGAGCTCAATCGCTACATCGTATAAAGTGTACTCCATAGGTACAGGAGTAAAGCGTATTAATTTAGCAGAATGCCGCTAAGAGGATGATCTGCGGTAATTAGTGGTGCACATTGAGAACAGACTGGGTGTCAGGAACTGGTGCCGTAAGATGTGGTTACATTATATTCAAGATGTAGGGGCCTTTAGTGATATTCATTGTTCTAAGATTATTTAAGTAATCTATCACAATACTAAGTATTATTTAAATAGCTTTTTTTTCTATTTTTATATTAATCTGGTTCTTCTTCTTTTGTAAAAGCACATGTCGTGATTTTAGAAATTTAACATAATATTTTAATATAATGCTAATATATAAAGCTGAAGAGTTTGTTTGTTTAAAAACGCTAATCTCAGGAACTACTGGTCCGAATAGAAAAATTATTTTTGCGTTGGATAGCCCTTTAATCCTATATAATATCACTCTGCGACCAATAGGGGCGGAGCATATAAAAAAAAAAAAAACAAATATTAATCCTTATCGAAATAAATTAAGTACTTAATTGTGAACAAATTTGTTCTTGAAATTACTTAATTTTGATTAACATGTTATAAAATACTAGAATTTTAAAATCTATAATAATCTCTACTCGTACACTGCTGGACATAGGCCTCTTCAATGGCACGCCAACAAGCTCGATCTTGAGCAGTTCTCCGCCAGCCACTACCAGCCACCTTTTTGATGTCGTCGCTCCATCTCGCCCAAGGGCGTTCTACGCTACGTTTTCCGAGACACGGTCTCCACTCGAGGACTCGTTTACCCCAACGGTTGTCGGCCCTGCGGCATATGTGACCAGCCCAGGGGGGTAATTGCGCTAAATAAAACAGTAGAAGACAACAGACAGAGTTGTTCGTATATAATCCAGTTAAAGTTATGGTTTAGTTTCGATCACATTTCGTATTTCGTTAAACTTTTAACTTCGGTTGAAGTAAAATCAATGTAGGTATGAGTGATATATTTTATCAGATATAATAATTAAAGCTAAAACAATTATAAGTAAATCTAATCGTTTAGACGTAAGTTTGACATGGCATAGAAAAAGTTAGCTTTGTTTCAACTTTTTCATTTGACAGCGGTTACGTTCCAATTGTGATCCAGTTATGGTTAAACCGTTAGCGGGATACGAAATATAATAATAGTTTTTTTTTTTATATAAAATTATAAACTAGCGCTTGACCGCAATCCCGCCTGATGGTAAGCAGTGACGCAGTCGTTGATGGTAAAGCGCACTAGTTTATTAAGAGCCTATTCACTCTAGCCTTGAAGACACTCAAATTGTAGTCCGACGGAAACACCGCCGCTGGCAAACTGTTCCAGTCCCTCGATGTACGCGGTATAAAGGAGGAGGCGAAACGCTTCGTCCGGATCGTAATGGTGTTAATAACGTAAGGGTGGAAACTCGCGGTACGACGGGTCGTCCGATGGTGGAACGGAGATGGGGGAATTACACACTCCACAAAATGTATCCGATAGAAGACCGAAAGGCTGGCTAATCTACGCCTGTTCTAGGCTTTGGAGACCGTCTCGAGTTATGGTTTGTTTTCTTATTCTTCTTTCTAATTCTGTTTTGCTTGAATTATTTTAGCGCGATTGCCCCCCAGTGCCACTTCAGCTTGCTAATCCTCTCAGCTAATAGTAATATATAAAGCAGAATAATTTATTTTTTCGTTTGTACGCGCTAATCTCTGAAACTACTGATCCGATTTGAAAAAATCTTTTTGCTTTGGATAGCCCATTGATCCAGGAAGGTAATAAAATTATAATATATATACGGCGCTATTTTTACTTTATACGAAACCTGAATACAGTGTTCAAAATAAGCAACTGATTCGATCCCAATATTTTTACACCATGTTATATTTTTTCCTAAATACATTTAGAAATTGTTGCAGTGTGATTACCGAGCGCAAAACAAACAAACCGAAACTATTATCAATAAACGCAAGATGAGGCCGCACCGCTGCAGGAGCGGACGGTGAGCGGCGCGTTGACCATATTTTTGTTGGGACAATCAGGTAAGATAACAAGTTCATAACTTTGTGATTTTTCATGATATCTTTTTGAAATTTTGTACATAGATTCTTTACATAAAAATACTGGACACGTGTTTCGGGTTTTGCATAAACCAATAATGACGTTGTATATAAAATAAAATTTATTCTATTTTTAGAAAATCATTCCTTAAGAGGGTAAAAGGGGATTTGGAAGTTTGTATGAAAGTTTTAGATTTTTTGTAGTAAGAGAATTGAAATTTAAGTATAATATAAGAAGTGTAATAGCGCATCTATAGAAATCGTCTTTTTTGGGGTTAATATAAAATGTTCAAATAAATAACTCCACGCCAACGAAGTCGCGGGCGGCTGCTAGGTTAAAATAAAACTACAGGACACTTATGGAACTATGGAAAAGAACCTTTTTTTTTATTAATTATAAACTGGCGCTTGACCGCAATCCCGCCTGATGGTAAGCAGTGATGCGATCGTTGATGGTAAAGCGCGCTAGTTTATTAAGAGCCTATTCACTCAGAAAAACTGAGCGAATAGGAAGGAAGACGGCAGTTGAGCGCGGTGATGCAATGTTAAACCTAACAACACGACCAACGATGCTGCGCCAAAGGGAGATTGATCTGAAGACCCTCCACGACCAAACTCCCAACTCAACAACATTAGGCGCATCGTACCCGGCTTACATCGCAACACAACTGCTCAGACCCGTCCTCTGTACGGCTTCACCAGACTGATGTCTGGTGAAGCCGTACAGAGGACGGTGTCGGTGTCGTGTTCCGACATGATTGCCGGAACACGACAAATCGCTTGGCGACAAGGCTTTGTCTGGTTGGTGGTAACTTCTGCCGGAGGCCGATGTTATGGCCTACCACCGAGAAGACCTGAAGAACCTGTTAGAAGCTTTTTTTTTTTTAAACATAATTAAGTTTAATATTATAAAGTTTAGAGGTATGAGTAACAGGGTATAAAGTTCACACATCCTGCACAAAATAGGGAGGATCCTCCGATCAGACGGGTGTTGAGTCTGGCGAGTACTTGCCCAACGGTTGAAGTAGGGAAATTTTACATATGCTATTTGCATAGTAAACTCTTCTTGCGAGATTCAGGATCTGTGTGACGTCAATATGACGCATTGTTCATGTGGCGTTTGTAAATACGACTGCAATGGTTTCAAATGACAGTTTTAATAGTTATAAATCTATGGATCTATGGATCTACCAGTAAACAAAGCCTACGACGGTCTCACATTCACAATATATAAAATAAACCTGTAAAAATATAAATTAAATCTGATAAAAACTAAACAGAACGATAAAGATATTTGAATCCTGGCTACAATTTTTTTTTTGAAAATATCATCTTATAGTTATCACCGTGTGGTATTCAACCTAACCACATGCAACTCATCATCATCTTAGCGTTTTTCGCGTTGGAGCCCGGGGTCCTTTCCTGCACATTCTCCTCCATTTCGCGTGATCTTTAGTATCCTGTGATAAGAGATTGTTGGCACGCATGTCGTCCCTTACAACGTCATTTCATAGCTCGGTCGGTCACGCCAGTATTTCTTTAGTCTACCCCGTTTGTTCCAGCCCGGCGGAGGCGCCATGGCAACACATTTGATACCCTCGTAACATGCAGTTTGTGTAAGACGTGGCCGTACCAGCGTAGGCGACCCTCCTGTAGTTTGTCTGTTATGTCAAGGACATGAAGACCGCCACGGAAGCGGGAGTTCCTGATGAAGTCTTTCCGCGTAACTCCACACATCCACGGCAGTATATTTATCTCCGTGACATGCAGTTTCTGTTTGTGTTGCTCAGGCATAGGCCACGCCTCACTGCTATACAGAAGAACAGGTTTAATGATGGTCTTATAGACCTGTCCCTTGTGCTTAACCGGCATTTTGGGGTCACGAATGACACCTGTCAGTTCACGCCATTGTGCCCAAGCTCCGGAAAAGCCTAACCTAACATGCATCTGTTTAAGGTATATTATATGGATTGAACGCGTATTTCATCTGCATAATTTATAGATATTAATGTGATACTCTCTCTCTTACATTCCCTGGTAAGATTGAATCATTGCCACTAATAAGTATAAAACTAATGGAGCTTGACAAAAGAATGGTCAATCACTATGATTGGCAGGCCAATTGTTCATTCATAATTATTAAAGAATAATCCAGTGGAACTAGACATATATCCCTTTAAAAGTTATCAAGTCACTTCACACACTTAAAGAACTCAACAAACTAGTTAAATACTAGCTAAAATCGACTTTCTAGAACCAGAACCTCTAAGTTTCGGTTCGGTTACTAGCCCAAAGTTACAGTTATCAGGTTACAGTCTCAAAGGCTTATTCATAATTGAAATGCCTTTGTATAACCGTGTTACAGAAGTAACAAGCAAAGTTATTGTCAGAGAATTCTAGAAATACTATATTAAACTAAATTTAAATAAAATCCACCCAACCGAAATTACAGGCGTAAGATAACACAATTACAAGTACAAGCTTCCATGATTACAATTGACACAGAAATCACGATTTTCTAGCGATTACTTCATTATTCCGTCCGGTTCGTTTCGACGCTTCAATTTATTCAATTATAGCAATTTTAATTAAGAAAATTAAGGCGTAGATCGTAGTAAAATTGTATTTTAATTACTTGAATCCCAAACGCGAATCTCTATAATGACTGCTCTCATTCAAGTGTATGAAATATCAAGTATTTTCTGTTAATTGAATTGTAATTTTGTACATTTCAAGTCGTCGTTTGCATGAGATCGTTGGAAGCATAAATTTTCTTGTCGATTTTTACATTAATTAAAAATTAATTTTCCTTAGAAGAGCTGGAGTAAAGTGTCGAGATAATTGATTAGATACAACAGTAACTGATTGGAGGTAGCCTTTGCTTTGATCCTTTTTATTTATGGTTTTCGTCTGTTACCTACAAGTATACTAAAAAGTTACTTGGAATGCTTTTTAGCAGTTTCTGCTTATTCAGACAACCCTAACGTTCAGCACCTACCCAAACATACATGACAGAAATACAAGACACTTACCTACACCAAATTCACACTTGCGAGAGGAAAGGGCATACATTTATTTATTTATTTTATGTATTCTGCTTTATAAACTGTTTGTACCCAATGATAGCCACTTACGGGATGTTAGTCCGTACTAGTTTGTATACATATATTGGAAAATGAGTCAGTAGAGAGAATATTAGCGCCCATAATACAAGTTTAATCTTAGCTAGGGTGCCAGTGAAAACAATCAGTGACGCAAATAAGAATAATATTGTACTAACCCATCGCCTTTATGTCAATTTTATAATTGGAAATAAAGATGATATAATGTTTTTTTTTTTATATTAATAAACATAATCTGTCAACTTAAAATTAATTTCAACTGTAAGTTTAGCAGTCTGGCTTCGCGAAACTGAATGGCTCAAAATGGTGGACAGAAATTAAACTAGTAATAATGGAGACGCTGTTGCTATAGGGGAACCAAAGGGCAGAAGCTTCATTCTATTCTTACTTTAAAACATGTAACTATTGACAATCTTATCTATGTATATATAAAAAGCAATACCACTTTGTTTGTAATTTTATAACTCAAGAACGGACTCACCTATCCAAACCAAATATTTAGGCTTTATTTTGACTAATTAGTAGATGGTTTATGTGAAGTCTGAACAGAAT
Organism: Sesamia inferens; assembly: GCA_037179545.1. Lineage (NCBI taxonomy): Eukaryota > Metazoa > Arthropoda > Insecta > Lepidoptera > Noctuidae > Sesamia > Sesamia inferens. The sequence continues at coordinate 28,736,147 of CM073925.1, forward strand.
CGGTCAAGCTGTTCTTCATTTATCAAATTTTTTGTAACCAATGAATTCAATGAACGGTGGATCGTCATCTCATCTATATATATAAAAATCAATGCCACTTTCTTTGTAATTTTATAATCCACTTAAACTGTAATGGCACCAGAGTGGCAGCGAAAAACTTATTTGCTCTATATATCTTAAACAAATTTAATTAAAGCTTCGATTTTAACTGGTAAATAAAGAGAACCTGTTTCACCAAGAAGCATCGTATTATCTAGTAACGTGGTTGTGGACGTCAGGCAAGCAGTCGCTTCGTGTAAAATACTGGTATTGAGCTGAATCCGGTTAGACTGAAAACTGACCCCAACATAGTTGTGTAAGGTGCCCTGTTGATGGTAAACGTGGCACCTTACAATCCTGGCAGGGTCGCCATGGAAAAGCAGATGATGAACGCTTAGGTGGTTTTTTAACCGGTAAGAGTGGCACACTCCTCCGCGTCTCCGAGCGGAGGATAGTTCATAATGATTTTTCCACCTTCGGAAAAAAGGTTGCCATGTAAGGCACCCTGTTGATGGTAAATGACACTAGTGAAGGCTCGAATAAGACTGCGTACAGTAGTGCATATAAATGGTTACAAAGGTGCATAGATTATAATTATATAGATCATAAAGTAGGTACTTAAGAGGGAACTCTAGTGGTGCTTAACTTAGCGGGCAGCTCACTCCCAAGCTTTATTATCTTCTAAATAATCTGTGATTTTATAATACCCCTTTTTCTTTTTTCATATAGCTTTTAAATCGTTTAATGGGTTATTTCGAATGTCCGTGGGAAGCTTCTTGTAAAAGTGTATGCATTGACCCATGAACGAGTTGCCTACTCTGTGGAGACGAGTGTGATGTACAGCAAGATTGTGGAAGGATACAGCAATCCTTTTATATGAAAAAAGAAGAAAGTAACGAAAGAAATTACATTTACCAGCGATAAACATGACCTAAAAGATACAAAAACACAATAAAAATAAAAATCGGATAATCTCGACAATTCTAGACAGAGGCGTACTTTGTACAGATTGGTAACCAATTTGAACTTTTATAGACACGCTACGTCCAAAATAACAGCCAGATAAAAATGCTAAAAGAGCCCAAAATTAACTTTCTGTTCGCGTCGTACCATAGCGACACAGAAAAAGGAGAAGGCTCATAATTATCCCGACAGAAGCCGCGTACATAGACGAACCACAGAGTGCATGAGATAAATTTGGATTAATATGGATTCTGTGACTTCTATGCTCATAACTTACTTTTCTTTCGCCGTTTCCAACGTTACTGTATTTTTTGGCTTACTTAATTAAAAGCCCTCAAAGTTGGGAAAAGATTAGTCTTTTCCCAGCTGTGAGGGCTTTTTAGTTGTATTAAGAGGGGAGTCTAGTGCCGAGGAATTTGGAAAGTAGGTATTTGAAGAAACTTTTGCCGTCGCGCTGCTTTCAACATCTCCTGGTAAAGTGCGAAAAGGACAGTTGTAACTTAGGCTGATTTTACCTACAAAAACGTTGTACGTATTCTGCTGTTTTCTTTTTCAAAACACGACTGGTCTCAATTATTTTTACATAAAAATTTACCTATGGTTCTATTATTTTGTCAAAAACTTATCACGTTTGTCTTTATTTTTTTTTAATATTAATAAATAACTAGTGCTTGACCGCAATCCCGTCTGATGGCGAGCAGTGATGCAATCGTTGATAGTCAAGCGCGCTAGCTTATTAAGAGCCTATTCACTTTAGCCTTGAAGAAACTTAAGTTGTAGTTAGACTGAAAGACTGCCGCTGACAGACGACAGCCTCCGTGGCATAGCGGGCGTTGCGCAAGGAGGTGCGAGTTCCATCGTCGTACAGTGAAGATATTTGTATGCACTGATTTTCAATATTTGCACCGGTCTGGTCGTGGCTCGGAAAGCACGTTAAGCCGTTGGTCCCGGTTGCCGTACGAACATCTAATGGCAGTTGTTACGGATTGTTGGAGCCCTCAAAAAGTCCAACAATTGGTCTAACTGCAATGCTTCGTTATCGCCTTCGGGTTGTGAAGGCCAGACGGAGTCGCTTCACGGAAAATATCGAAGTTTAGCCAAAACCAGCAGTTGGACTGGTAAAGCGGACCCCAGACTCCAAAGCTGAAAAAGCTTCGGATGCGACTGGGATTAACGCTGAGATGATGATGATGGGTCATCATCATCATCTTGGCGTTAGTCGTTAAATGTGTGTCGTCTATGTACGCGGCTTCTTTCGGGATAATTATGAGCCTTCTCCTTTTTCTGTGTCGCTATGGTACGACGCGAACAGAAAGTTAACTTTGGACTCTTTTAGCATTTTTATCTGGCTGTTATTTTGGACGTAGCGTGTCTATGAAAGTTCAAATTGGTTGTCAGTCTGTACAAAGTACGCCTCTGTCTAGAATTGGGTTGTGTCCTAAAAATAATTTAATGTCCATCAGATAGATTTATTAAAAATATTGAACACGTATTTTTTATTTTTTTTTCTATCATACAAATACTTAGGAAGATAAATTGATTTGAAATGTCGCATGACGTTATGCCGTGGTACAAAATATACCACGGCGTGACGTAATTAAATTAGCCCCCATTCCGTAACTTTAATACGCTATATCTCACTAGTTTTTGATAGCTTCAATAAAAAAAAAAAAAAATACGGTTCTTAATTTTTTTTTATTATCTATAAGACGGACTAATTATTTTTTTGATTTTCATACCATGGATATATCCCTATTGTCCCTAATAAAACTCCCAGCATATCACTCAAAGTAGTCATTAGAGAGAGGCGTTTCCCTTCCTACCGACACATCTTCAATTTTCTTTTACCAAACCTATTGAAAAATACATTAGATAACATGAAAAAGTTCCACAAACAAACAAAGAAACGATCCAATCAACGATATATATTCCAAGCGACTCGCAATCAGACATTTACTTGGCGTACAACGGGAAATGGAACTTTTGAAAGAAATCAAGTAGTCTGCCAACTTTCCACTTTAGCGCTAACAAGAAAACTATTAGCAATTATCAGCTGCCGAGCGTTTCAATCAATTTACAAGTCGAAAACAAGGCGCTTCAGTAAATACCAGAGCAACATTACCTTTGCAATCAACAAAACCTTATCTCACAATACTCAAGGTTTAATTTTAAACGCCTGTGTGTGTGCACTAAGTTGGTCACAACAACGATATGGTTAAAGACGTGACAGGCTTGCAATTTCATCCTTTTGTGTGTTCAGTTTGATTTTAAAATTGGAATTATGAGGTTGGCTTTACACGCTTCTAAATCGCTGTTCCATGGTAGGCATTATTAAATTTATCGTTGTCTAGAATTGGAGGAAAGCAATTGTGAATGGTAAATTAAATTTTGCTGTTGTTCATAAACTAAACATAATTTAATTTCAGTGCATGTTTTTCTTTTTATTCCATTAAGAAGAGGATAGAAGATAACATTTCAGTTTAGTCCTGTCAAATTAAGATACTCCATAGACTGTTTAGACGCGAATAAAAACATGGCGACTAAAAATACGTCTATTTACGTCAGGTGCGGACTAATTTGATCGGAATAAACAAATATTTATCTCCTGTCCTTTTTTTAATGAAATAGGAAAAAAGAGATGTACTGAACTTAAATTAAGTTTAGTTTTTGAACAAGGCAGTAGGGGCCAATGTCTAGTCTCTCTCTCTCTCTCTTCAAAATTCTTTATTTTTTTATTCTTTAAAAATGAATAAAAAATTAAAGATAAAGATTCATTTATTGCGTAACTGTGTACATATTGATGTTATTTAATTATGTAAATACAATGTTTTGGCTCAACAGTCTATCCAAGTCGGACATGCAATATCCAAGGAATAAAATATTTATAAACAATACGACTAGTCTTAATTACAATTATAAATTACTTTTTACCAAAATATTCATTTAAATTATAGAACACATTATCAATTAAAATTTTCTTTAACATTGTTTTACTTATATATATTTCCATTTATTTGCTTAATTGCTATTGGCAGTTGGTTGTATACACAAATGGCAGGAATATACAGTATGTTAAGAAAACCCTGTCCGTCTCATAAGGATAATAAAGGTTAGGTAAACACATGACCAAATATAATATAAAATTTTACGTAATCATCATAGTACCAATACAAATGAATTTTGAAATATTTTTTTTTCCCGCGAATTAATTCTAACTTCCCCGAAATTTGGTAATTTTTAAAAAAGTGACAACACCGGTATTATTATGAGCGAATAGCGATGCGACCACGTGCCGCGTGCCCTGCCGCCCGCCGCCCGCGGAAGGGTGGTTAACGTATTTTATTAAGTTACCTCTTTTTGCGAAACAATATTTATTTTTTTAGGGGTTTTTTTTAAGTTTAGTCTGGTTTTGTATGCATTAGTAGAATCAGTTATCGATAGCTAACAACACCTTCACGGGTCGGACAGGGTTTTCTTGACATACTGTATGTACTTTTATAATAAATCATATTATTTATAGAAGGCAAATTAATATTATATTTATATTGTCTACGAACATTTCTGTTTGAGTCACATTAAAATTAAAAAAATGCATATTGCTTTTGACAAACAAACTAACTCCAGTATATAAATTCCAAACAAGCGAGTCAAGCTACCCAAAACTTTCAGATATTTCCAATCAACCTTGAGCTTTAATACTGTGACTATAAGGTTGAAGATATGGCAAAGAAAAGTTACAGATTGTAGTAGCTTGGTGTGCTGTCGTCTGTACCTATATTGGTTTTTGCCACCGACTTCTGAAATTAGTTATTTTTCACTTTGTAGTGTTTTTTTGGAAGCCGGTTGTTTTTTGTAAAAAAGGTTTAATTATTACAGTAATTAGTGGTTCGAGCTGGATGTCTGATAGGAGCTGGATGTCTGGTAGAAGCTGGATGAGGGGTGCCAAAAATCGAGTTGAATGGCATAGCTACACAAACATGGGGCCTATATCCAGCAGTGGACTAATACTAAAACTAAATACGCGGATGAAGACTTAAACACAAGATAAATGATAAACGACTACCAAACAAATTTCCCAAAGAAATGTGTTTTTGTTTTTAATTTGCCAAGTGCATGGCCCCAATCACTCCGATCGAACCTCGCTCGCGGTCTGTGTGTTTGTTAAATGAATTAAAAAAAAAAAAAATGCATGGTAAAAGTGGATTAGTTTCATTTGTAAAGGGTAACTAAATTAAATTACAGCTGGCCATTCCTATTATATGCTCAATAGTGTATTGGGGTCATGCTCATGGTAAATTGAAAAAAAAAAAAAACTTTAGGAAAGTTGAAATGAAATCGTTTATTAAGCAAGCAGGATCACTGAACCCTTTTACACGTCATGTTTCTTTTTTTTTAAACTTGATGAAGCCGGCATTTCCTAACTGACTACCTCTGAGAAGAAATAGCCGAAACAAACTCAGGGATCATCGTCTTTTTTGAAGTCCAGACATTAAAAATGAAAATGTTTACAATAATTTACGTTATAATTACGCATATTGCTTAATAACAATGCTTAACAGAGTGAGCAGCTCAGTCCCAAGCTTTTTTGTCTTCTAAATATTCTGTGATTTTATAATACAACTTTTTGCAAACTTTACATAGTTTTTATATCGTTTAATGGGTAAGTTTCGAATGTCGTTGTGTAGGTAATATGTATGAATACAATCACGTGTCTAAGTGTTGTTCAGTATAGGCCGACCGCTTAATTGAGACGTTTCCTGAGGTAACTGCGCGGTGCAGGAGGGGGGGTGATATTGTCATTGGTTGACGATTCACTGAACCCTCTCATCACGTTACCACATCCCTCCATCTCCTGTTAGTTAAGAGCCTTTAATTAGCAGTTACCCTATATGTTAGGTAAACACATGACCAAATATAATATAAAATTATACGTAATCATCATAGTACCAATACAAATGAATTTTGAAATAATCTTTTTTTCCCGCGAATTAATTCCAACTTCCCCGAAATTTGGTAATTTAAAAAAAAATTAAAACACCGATATTATTATGAGCGAATAGCGATGCGACCACGTGCCGTGTGCCCTGGCGCCCGCCGCCCGCGGAATGGTGCTTATCGCACATTTATTAAGTTACTTCTTTTTGCGAAATAATATTTATTTTTTTAGGGCGATTTTTTTTTTAAGTTTAGCCCTGTTTTGTATCCATTAGTAGAATCAGTTATCGATACCTAACAACACCTTCACGGGTCGGACAGGGTTTTCTTAACATACTGTATTATTATCATCATCGTACTTGTAATATTGCCATGACTACCATGTCTAGTGTTAATAGTATTAGGGATCCTAGGTTTCCTATTCCTAAGAAAATCCTTTTTGAATAAATTTGCAAATTGGTTCAAAACGGTCTCCAAAGCCTGGAGCACAAGTGAAGAGTAGCCAGCCTGTCGGTGTTCTATAGGATGCATTTTGGAGAGTGTGAGCGGGAATTGCTTGACTTAATAGGGTAGTTGACTAAAAAAACTAATTAGTCCGTCAGTCCGATTTCCAAAAAAATACTAGCCACGTGTTTTTTCTTTTTTCATATAAACAAAAAATTAAGACGACACAGCAGAGCAGCAGCGAGCAGTGACGTCACCAGCCACCACTCCTGATCTTTGATGCCTTTTATATTTGTCAATTTTTATTGATTTGATAAATAAAATATACGTACCCAATATTTTTCTATAATCTGAATGACGGACTAAACAGAATCATTTTTTTTTTTACCCAGGAAACATCCCTATTCCCCCACCTCTGTTCCATCATCGGACGACCCGCCATACGGCGAGTATCCACCCTTAAGTTGTTAACACCTCTACGATCCAGACGCGTTTCGCCTCGACTTTTGTACCACGTAAAATAGGAACTGGAATATTTTGCTAACGAAAACCTGTTCAACAATTCAAGTGTTTTCAAGGCTCTTAATGAACTAGCGCACTTTAACATCAATAATTGCATCACTGTTTACAATCAAGCGGGATTGCGGTCAAGCGCTTATTAATAAAAAAAAAAATAGAGAACTCTCCTGACATTTATTAAAAGTTTGCTCTTCTGCGCTGAGATCTACAACATCTCAGAAGAACAGAGTTAAAGAAGTCAACGTCAAGCCAGAATCGGATAATAGGACAAGACATCAGCTCGCCGCTCGGTATGGATCAGGCCCGGATCGACGGCATGTTTTGTGCCACGTGCGCCTCAAAGAAATGTCAGCAATCCGTGATGGTGTCTACAAAAACCAGTGCCTGTCAGGGGGGCAGGGTTATTTGAAAGAGATACATGGGCCTCTGGTGCATAGGTAAGTGAAGAAACACGGGGGGTTTTAGTCAGTAAAAGTCTGACATGCCCGCTCTACCACTCCGACCACAGCGGGGCTGGTCATGTAATGCCTTACAATTCTCAAAAAAAAATTACATTAGTTATCAGTATTTAAAAAAATATTGAAATAAGAAAAATGGCGTAAATCTGCATTCCGTGACAGTGTTTTCACTCCTTATGCAACCTTGTATTTCTAAATTACTTTTTGTTATAGGTTCCTGAATAATGCTTCTGTAAGCCCTTGCCAGAAATAGAAAACACTCTTTACTCAACTAAATATTTTCAAAATATACTTTGCCTAACTTTGAATTATTTTGAATTGGCTTATTACTCGATTCTGGATTGACGTCAACTTTTGGGACAGCCAAAAGTATATATTCATAGGGAGTGAATTATAACGAATTCTAGCTTATATAATATTTTTCGAAAATTTCAACAAAAAGAGCCAATTCAGGTTGGTAGGGTGGTACGCGTTCTAATATTCCACTACAAAGCCCTTTTACACAAAGGCTATTAAATTGTATTAGAACCCTTAGAGGATCCAATAGAAGTTTGTAAAGGAGATCGTTTTATTAGAAAATAATCCTGTTCAGTAAGCAGCGAATAATGAAAACATCAATAAAATCGGCTATCATGAAAGCCACAAATGGCTATAAATCCTATTCATACGAGGTATAATTTCTTTAGTGAATTTTAGGCGGATTCGTTTTTCTTTGTTTGGTAGTTTTTTCGATTCATGATTATTGACAAACGTGAATTAATTGGAGAATTCCTTACAACCTGTGTTTTTTATTAAAAGATCTTGACCACTCAGACACCGGTCCACCTGGTCTTCTCAGCTTCACCTTAGCCTACCATGATCTTGCCATCGAGATTTAAAAAAAAGACTGTATCTTTTAGTTTGTTTTAGGTATATTTTCTTCTCAGAGATAGGATACGCAAACCTCATTTCGTTTGAATTTGGTTTACGTGTAGAGAGCCCGTATAAACCTACTTTTAGATATAAAATAATTTATGCTAGAACAGCTTCTGTGTCTATCAACTGACTGCCAGCTGCCTTCACTGAGATGACTCTCTATTATACGGTCACAAAACAAACAAGGAACGTATCTTAATAGGATCCTGTTGGCACCCTCAGTCTAAACCCTAAAAAAAAGGAAAATAAACATAGTAGGGTTCGAGACTAGAGGCAGTTACTCCGTTCCGTCAAATTAGGGTTCCGTCAACCACATTAACTCCGATATTGGCTGTAGCCACTCCCCTAAATTTACCTTGCTTGTACATCTCTAGCTGATGGTACCCTAGTATTAGATTAGGTAGCATGTCGGGAACCCTCGTGTTTTTCCCGTCGGTTAGGCTTCTGATTGGGCTGTCATGAACGATCGATGTTGGCGTGACTTCGTGACGAATGAATGACGGAATGCTACGGGTGCTAACAGACGTGCGATTGGTGGGTTGTCGGGAAGTTTTTTTGTTTCTGTACGAAGTGTGTTTGGAGAGGTCGAGAGTTTGGCAGTTGAAAATTGTAGTCGAGCAGGCAAATTTATAACTTTTTTATTCAGCCAGCATGAAATTATTGTTTTTGAAATGTTCTATAAAACTATTCGTTTCTATCTATGTATAAATATCCTCCTCTTCAAGTCTTTCTCCCCATTACTAAGTGTCGTGATGTCCCTGTGGTATTATCTTCTCCTTAACGATGGTTCGCCATCTGTTACGATCCCTGGCCGCGAGTATAGCAGCATGCAGGCCGGTATCCAGAGATGAACGAATTTAGTCAGTCTACCTTATTAGACTACGGCGTCTAGAACGTCGTCCATCTACCTTCCCAGTAACTATCAGATGTTTGGGGTTGTCAATATGCTTAAAATATTATAAAATTTTGCGAAGTTAGACAGAGCAGAGTCTTATTGTAACACCCAGGTCTTGAAGGATTGACTGATTTGTGCGGAATGTTTTCCAAGGAATTTGAAGCATATTCAGCACCACATCTCGAAAGCGGCAATGCGGTATTTATTATGATGTATGTGTGTATGCCTCCTAATTTATTCTAAACGGCTGAATCGATTTGGATGAAATTAGAAAACACAATTTGATCCGGTTCGGGGTTGCTTATTATGTCGGTTATGCCAGCTCATTTAGGCAGGAAAACTGACGTCTGCTGGGTGCACTATTTTATTATATATGTCGGGGACAGCGACGGCAGAGCGGTAGGGTCGACAACATCTAGGTGTGGTGGTACAGGTTCCATTTCGTAGGTGAGTTTTGAATTGAAGCACGACGTGTAGATATACCCTCCAATCTTCATAATAACAATTTGAATAGGCAAACCGACAGTTTCGGTTCGGAGGAGTGCCTTGGTCCGCGTCTCGATGAAAAGTGACCGTTCGACGAACCCCACTTTCCAAAGCGTCTCTGTCCATGTGCCGCCATCACAAAATAACGTCACAAGCGTTCGCCCCTCTACTACGTAAATCAAATCAGCAACTTCTTATTAAAATTATATCGACGATCTCCGACATATACTTTACATCACTTAAAATAGTATTGTGCCTCATCTTTAATTTATTACAGATAATACGTAATTCAGCCCATAGCCCGAAGAATTTCAACACTAATGTGGCAGTGAGACCGATGCCCGATGGGACCAACGGGTTCTCGAGTGGCGAACACGCACCGGAAGACGCAGCGTGGGTAGGCCCCCGACAAGGTAGATCGACGACCTGGTGAAGGTCGCGGGATACCCCTGGACGCTGGAGGCGAAGGACCGGTCGTCGTGGAGATCCTTGGGGGAGGCCTGTGTCCAGCAGTGAACGTCTTTCGGATGAAATGATGATGAAGTAATACCATTGTTATGTGTGTAGATAATGATGATAATATCACTATTTATTATCATTAATATCTACACACGTAGCACAACATGTAATCTGCTTATGAAATACGCAATCAACGTATTCAGGTCATATGTTACCTGTAACCTAATCACATTTGACCTGATATTAATCAAGCTACAACGAACCGCAGTTTGTTCGAAATACGACTTCAACGAATTTGTACTTGAAAAATGGAATTTACTCATGAATATGTGATGTTGGAACTTTCTTTTGGATTAAATGGAAATTAGATTATGCAGTACTGGTGTCGTAGGTGAGGGCTTATTCTTGTCAAGTGTCTACGTATATATTTTTTTAATTCAGTTACTGGTAGCAATTGCCTCGGTCATGTTTTGTTGATATTATGTGACGTTGCGTTTCGATGTTATTTTCATTCAATCTAAAACTTCTTCAACTTAGAACATTCAGCATTAGCTGATATGAACATATTTGCTGTTACAGTTTACTTTTTAACTGAGAAAATTTGGTGTACACTATAATCACTAATGGCGTTTTTATCACATGTCGTTTTTCGTTATAATTATAAAGTAGTGCTTGACCGCAATCCCGCTTGATGGTAAAGCGCGCTAGTTTATTATAAGCCTATTCATTAAAAAAACTGAGTGAGTGGGACGGAAGACGGCAGTTGAGCGAGGTGATGCAATGTTAAACCTAACAACACGACCAACGACGCTGCGCCAAGGGGAGATTAATCTGGAGACCCTCCACGTTCAAACTCCCAAAACCATAATGGATATAACATTAATTGAGGAAGGCTTTAGGCTATTAAAATTACGCTGCGACCAATAGGAGTGTAGCACATATAAAAACATCGAAACCTACACGGGCGAAACTGTGAGGCGCAGCTAGTGTTAAAATAACCCAAAATTTTTTTGCAAAATATTGGCCATTGTAGCGGCACCTACAAATTCTATAAAGAAACAACGCGTCATACTGACGTCACACGAATTCTACATCTCGCAAGCAGAGTTTACCGTGCAACTAGCATACATACAACTTGCCAAAATCAACCCTTGGACAAATACCCGCCAGATATAACACCCGTCTGGTCGGAGGATCCTCGCTTTTCTATGGAGGATGAGTGAACTTTACTCCCTGTTTCTCATGCCTCCACACTGGTGACGCCAAACATGAACGTCAGCGCAGCCTTCGTGCAACTACTTCAGAGTGACGTCAACATCATCAGTACTCTTGCAAGCTTCATCGGCGGATCACCTAGCCAGCCAGCACCCACGGCTACAACGGGTATCCTGACCACAAGCATGCAGCGGCCGCGCATACCTGGTCATCACCCTCAGCCTCATCAGCAACCTCGGCACAGTACACTGCACTTTCGGCCGGTAAACAAGCAGAACCCTCTCTCCTGGTCAACGAAACAGCCAGCCTCTACCCGGCGCTGTACGACATCCGACGCACTGGAATATAACGCAGTGCCACCACTCCGACTCACTGCGGAATCTCCGAAGACAGTTCCGACTCACCGTGAACTACGCGGCAACCGGTTCCGACTCACTGGAACCTGAGCTAGCCTGGCAAGCATCGCAAGATACAAGACTCGGCCTACTATAGACTTAGAGTCTCCGGAGGGGAGTAATGTAGCGGTACCTACAAACGCCATAAAGAAACAACGCGCCATAATGACGTCACACAAATTCTAGATCTCGCAAGCAGAGTTTACCGTGCAACTAGTATATATACAACTTCCCAATTTCAACCATTGGTCAAGTGTCTACCAGAAATAACACCCGTCTGGTCGGAGGATCCTCCCTTTTCTATGGAGGATGAGTTAACTTTACTCCCCGTTCCTCATGCCTCCACACCATTATTTGAGTTCAATTAGGAATCACAAATCCGGCTCCAAGGAAGTTGGGTTTCAGAGTAAATCTTCCGACTTATCACTTAGTAATATCTCGAAGGGAACATCTAGTCGTGATAGTGTTCCCTGAACATGTAGATTTTTTTTTTTTAATTAAAATATAAACCAGCGCTTGACCGCAATCCCGCCTGATGGTAAGCAGTGACGCAATCGTTGATGGTAAAGCGCACTAGTTTATTAAGAGCCTATTCACTCTAGCCTTGAAGACACTCAAATTGTAGTCCGACGGAAACACCGCCGCCGGCAGATTGTTCCAGTCCCTCGATGTACGCGGTATAAAGGACGAGGCGAAACGCTTCGTCCGGATCGTAGAGGTGTTAACAACATAAGGGTGGAAACTCGCCGTACGACGGGTCGTCCGATGGTGGAACGGAGATGGGGGAATTAAATCGTGCAATTCCCTCGCACACTCCCCAGAATGTATCCTATAGAACACCGAAAGGCTGGCTACTCTATGCCTGTGCTCTAGGCTTTGGAGACCAACTCGAGTTAAATCAGGGTCACCAATCAGCCTCTTCGCACGCCTCTCCACTGAATCCAAAGTGGCCAGGTGACACTTAGCAGCACCAGCCCAAATGTGGCTGCAATACTCCACACACGAACGGACCTGTGCTTTGTACAACATTAGAAGCTGCCCTGCTGTGAAGTACTGCCGGACCTTTGCGATTACACCATGTTTTCTGGCAGCCACCTTGGCCTTGGACTCAATGAACCGCCCAAAGTTTAGGTTCGAGGAAATCTCAACACCCAAAAGCTGAAGGCGGTCGGTACACTCCAAGGATACATTCCGAAAAGTAGGAGCCAAGGTGAACGGGCCCCTTTTGGCGGTGAAAAGACACGCCTGCGTTTTGGCGGCATTGAATGCTACAAGATTGGCATTGCCCCATTCGGAGACTGCCTGAAGTGCAACACTTGTTCGTTCTACCATGGCAAGACTTTCTAACTTAAACCAATGTAAATAATATGCTACATGGTGGTTCAACAAAAACGCCCGTCTATACAGTTCGGTTATGCCTCATATTCGACAGAGGATTCGATTCATTCCCGGATATTGAGGAGTGACAGAATTTTGAGGGAATGGAAATCAAATTTTGAAGTTTAAGGATGTTGATACATGTAATAGTGATGAAAGTGGGAAATGGCAAGAGTAATGTGTTTGGGGACCGACCGGATGTCATTCTGTGCGTTTCAAGATAAAATTGAACGCAAGACCTCCCTTTTCAACGATGTGTTAGGTGATGTCGAAAGATGGGTTGTGATGTGGTGGAATGGTGTTTGTACTATGTATTTACTTCCAATCAGTTTTAATTAGATAACTTATACAGAACATGAATTAAATTGACTAGTCATCTAACTGAGCAAGATGACTATGCAATATTTTCTGAAAAAAATATTAATGTATTGGAAATTTCTTTTCTATCGACAGTCAAACGCAGGTATGGCGTGTTTCCTTCTGACTGACCAACCCTTTGAGTATTCAAAAGTGCCTGTAATTACTTTATTTGAAATAACCTACACTGGAGACCTTTTTATGTGGATAATATATTTTTTTTTAAATTTTGATTTGATTTTTTTTACCATCAAGTTTGCCAATAATTCAAACGACGAGACACTGTTTCATAAAATCTGTTCTATTTTCTTTTCTCATGCCTTTCACCTTACGATGGACCTACAATGAATCCTATAATACAGTTACTGAAGTGGGTTTTGAAGATCACCAGTGACCTTTTTATATAGATAATATATGTTTTCTCATTTTGATTTGATTTTTTTACCATCAAGTTTCCCAATAATTAAAACGACGAGACACTGTTTCATAAAATCTGTTCTATTTTCTTTTCTCATGCCTTTCACCTTACGATGGACCTACAATGAATCCTATAAGACAGTTACTGAAGTGGGTTTTGAAGATCGGCACTGCAGCGGTTATCATTCACTGATGAGTAAAGTTATCGAAACTACTATAAATAGTGGCGTTCGATTGTATCGCGTCCCGCACGTACATATTAATTTGAGATTCATATCAATATTAACAAGCGATGTTGAACCATTGAATGAGCTCGCGCAGGTCGCGGGTGAGTTCTTGACTTTATAATTTACATAGTTCAAGTTAGGAGCTTTGAATAGCCTGCATTCAAAGCTCCTAACTGGAACTACATTCAGTACAGTCTATACAGTAGCAGCAGTAAGCACACGTTTTGAATCAGCGCCGATGAAGACGTGAAATTAAAAAATTGTGTTATTACCAAAAGCCATTGGCGAAGACCATTTACCAGGCGGCGAGAGTGGGCAGCCACGCGCGCCTCTAGAAGGTTTCAGCATATAGTGACGGGCTCCATGAAGATCGATGCTTCCTGAGTTCGGGTTGTCCGTTGGTTAAAAAAGAAAGCGTGGCCCTAGCGCACAAGCAAGTGCAGAAACATGGCTAGGTTTTGGTGAGTAAAAGTTTGACACGGCATTCCACTCCGCCCAAAGCGGGAGAGGTCATTTGATGATCTTCCATCCAGAACAAAAAAACGGTCATCTACCAGAACAGTGGGTTATTCAAAAGCGATACCGTAGCTCCTGGCACACAGATAAGAGAAGAAACACGAGAAAATTTAAGTCAGTAAAAGTCTGACACGCTCTTCTGCTTCATTTTACGACTTCCCAAGCGCAAAAAGAGCCATTTTCCTAATAGTGTGCATATCAGGCCCTTGATTACGCCGCTCTGATCATCAAAATCAAAATAAAAAAGTCTTATATAAATACTTTTCTGTAAAGCAGTAACTGCCATCGGTCATCGGTGACCGCCAATAATACATATTCTATTGTGTACGCTGTCTGGCAGTCAACGTGATAAGCAAGCTGAATGAGGGGAGTTTAGGGATGAATCACACGTGGTAAGCTCATGCATGCGGATGCCGCACGCACGTGGCATCCAACTCAGCACAAATGCACACTTGACAGTATAAAGCCCTTAATATTGTCGTGATATATGCAAACTGTCTAGAAATCGCTCTATTAAAGAGCGATTTCTGGAAGACATGTCATAAAAAACGTTTTATTTTTTATTATATGATATTCAAAATCGTGATGTGAAATTTTGATTTCTACGAATGAATGAATGTTACTGCCGTATAATCATCAGTATTTTAGAATTTATGAACACTACAATGTTTGAAGTTGCTGTGCTGTAAAGATATGGTTTAAAAATACCACGTTCTTCTGGTAGAGAGACGAAATACTTTAGAGTGATGAAGAGTTAACTATATTAACAATGTTAGAAAACTTCATGGCTTTGACGTGAATTGAAAGTTAAGGAAAGATACTAGATCTTCCTTTAACTTTTAATGAATAAGAAAGACTTTATTGGATGATTTCTTAATTTTATAGTTGTTTAACAGTTTACGTAGTAATGGAATTGCTTATGGCTAATAGGCTAGATTAATGATAAAAAAGTATATAAGTATATACATATATTTAAAGACTGAGAGAATCTGCTGGTTGTGGAGTACGAAGGGGCGGTTCTGTGGCCATGTTTTAGGGAGGCCTTTGTAGTGCAGTATCTTAGTCCTTCGCTATAGATATTACCACCTGGGCCTGTAGCCAATGTAACTTCGCTTCGTAGCGAAACAAAATTCAATACCAAACCCACCAATAAAGAAAAATATTGACCACGTGACGCGATAAATCACGTGGTCAATCGTTCCTGCCATTGGTTGGTTTGGTATTCGATTTCGCTTCGCTACGAAGCGATGTTACATTGGCTACAGGCCCTGTTGTCCCACCGCTAGAGAAGGTACCTACCTCCTGTAGATTTCACATATATCCATGATTATCCAGGTGCAAATCCTATTATGATGGTTCATCTACCCATCCTACAATTTTTTACATTTATAATGTTAGATAAATGTAAAAAATTGTGAGAATGTTTGAATGTTTGCACGGATGCATTTGTTACTATTTCTCGCTGAAACTGCTGGCACACAGGTAGTTTATAACCTGGAATAACACAGGAATTTTGTTATCCCGATGATTTCTCGGGACCGAAACCTGCGGGGTTCAAATAGTGGGGCACAACTACTTCTTATAAACTTATAAGAAAAGATGGATGTGTGCTTTGTTACGCTTTCAAGAAAAAAAACTCCTGCACAGATTTGGACTAAATTACGCAAACCATTTAGTTTATAAGCAGCATTAACCAGCATTAGCTACTGTGAAATGAAATGAAATAGTTTATTAAGCAAGTAGGATCACTGATCACTTTTACAAGTCATATTTTTTTAAAGTATGATTAAAAATAAAAAAAAACTGTGATTAAAATGTCATAATTGTAGCATAATTATACATATTAGTTAATAATAATGCTTAGCAGAGCGAGTAGCTCAGTCCCAAGCTTTATTGTCTTCTAAATAATCTTGTGATTTTATAATACCCCTTTTTGCAAAGTTTGGCCTTTATATAGCTGTCAAATCGTTTAATGGGTAAGTTTCGAATGTCCATGGGAAGCTTGTTGCAAAAGTGAAAAATACATTGACCCATGAACGAGTTGCCTACTCTGTGGAGACGAGTGTGATGCACAGCAAGATTGTGTTTGTTCCTGGTATTTATATTATGAATGTCGCATATTTTCTTAAAATTCGATATATTTTTATTTACATACATAAGATTTTTAAATATATATTGTGAAGCTACAGTCAGAATGTTGACCTCTTTGAATTTTTCTCTAAGAGAATCTCTTGGACCAAGGTTGTAAATGGCTCAAACAGCCCTTTCCTGTAAAACAATACGTAAAAGTACATAGTATTGTTTAAAGTCATGTGTTTTTCAAATGAACAGACAGCTGTGCTGCTGGGGAGTTTGTTCCGTCACTTTTCTTCCCAGTAAAAGCACTAGGAAGTGCCGAAGGGGGGACTATCTTATGTAATATTGACGTTAAACAAGTGCTGATTCTCAGCCTAATTTGAATAAGCCTTTTTATCCCGATTGCGCTGTTAATAATGTCATATTTTCTCCTACGAATTTTCATTAAAAAGTCGCGTTCTCTTGTAGGTTAAAGTTGCCCAAGTTCGACAACTAGTGTGGCGGAGGCAGCCTCAATAATTTTATGCATGAAATTTGCCTCACGCGGGCATATATTTAGTTTAAACAGACAGGCGACGTGTGTGGGCTTTACTTCATCGTCACCTCGCCTTTGATATTTGCAGTTACATTCTGAGTTTTGCTTGCAACATAAAATTAATATGTTTGTTGTTTGTTAGCTGAGATGGGCGAAAGATGGGGTAAGAGTTGTAATGAAGCTTTATTATCATGTGTTCACGACTCTGTGTCGTCTCATATGTGTTAGGTTATGTAGTTACGACCGTACCGTCGTATATGGTTAATTAAGGCTTTGAATACATTAACGTAAGGTGGCACCATCTGTTTTGTTTTGTTTATTTTAATGAATAGAATGACAAGGTCTGAATGTCTGATTTTGCCTGAAATGAAGGCGATCGTGAATTTATGGCGAACTCTACGAATTTAGTAGTTTATGGTAAACATGCACCACCAATGACTGAAAACGAAAAAAACGAATGAAGGAAAACTTTTTTTTTTAATAATTATAAATTAGCGCTTGACCGCAATCCCGCCTGATGGTAAGCAGTGATGCGATAGTTGATGGTAAAGCGCGCTAGTTTATTAAGAACCTATTCACTCAGATTGAGCGAATAGGAAGGAAGACGGTAGTTGAGCGAGGTGATGCAATGTTAAACCCAACAATACGACCAAAGATGCTGCGCCAAAGGGAGATTGATCTGAAGACTCTCCACGACCAAACTCCCAACACAACAACATTTGGCGCATCGTACCCGGCACAGATCGCAACACAATTGCTTAGTCCCGTCCTCCGTACGGCTTCACCAGGCATCGTGCCGGAACACGACAAATCGCTTGACGGCAAGGCTTTGTCTGGTGAGTGGTAACTTCTGCCGGCGGCCGGTGTTATGGCCTACCACCGAGAAAAGACCGACTTCTTGAGGAAACCTGGACTTTAAGTCTGAAATCGCCAACCCGCATTGAGCAAGCGTGGTGATTACGCTCAATCCTTCTCTGTATGAGAGGAGACCAGTGCCCAGCAGTGAGAAGATAAAAGGTTGATAATGATGATGCACTATGAAATCTCACGGGATGATTTTTCTTTTTACTAAGGGATCTGCTCCCTGAATGAAAATTCGTATTTACGCGTACTAACTAGGAGATTTATTGCAATCAGATTTTGCTATTGAATTACGTTTTAATGTTCATTACGTAATATGTAATACCTTTATTAATGCTGTAATATAATTATTCATATTATCAGTTTCCTGCTACTTAAATACCGAATATTCAGCTGAAACCAGTTACAATAATAATAATTCTTTATTTCAGATTCATCATCCATATAATTTGTTATAACATA
This sequence comes from Sesamia inferens, assembly GCA_037179545.1. Taxonomy (NCBI): domain Eukaryota; kingdom Metazoa; phylum Arthropoda; class Insecta; order Lepidoptera; family Noctuidae; genus Sesamia; species Sesamia inferens. Next base: position 28,754,698 of record CM073925.1, read on the forward strand.
AAAATTAGTCATCATCATCATCATTTCAGCCGAAAGACGTCCACTGCTGGACATAGGCCTCCCCCAAGGTTCTCCACGACGACCGGTCCTGCGCCTCCCGCATCCAGCGGTTTCCCGCGACCTTCACCAGGTCGTCGGTCCACCTTGTCGGGGGCCTACCCACGCTACGTCTTCCGGTGCGTGGTCGCCACTCGAGAACCCGTCGGCCCCATCGGGCATCGGTCCTACGGGCAATGTGCCCAGCCCATTGCCACTTCAGTGTTGCAATTCTTCGGGCTATGTCGGTTACTCTCGTTCTTCTGCGGATCTCCTCATTCCTGATTCGATCGCGCAGTGAAATCCCAAGCATAGCCCTCTCCATTGCCCTTTGAGCGACTTTGAGCCTTCTTATAAGGCCCATTGTTAGCGACCACGTCTCAACTCCATAAGTCATCACTGGCAACACACACTGGTCAAAGACTTTTGTCTTGAGACACTGCGGTATTTCGGACGAGAAGATTCTACGTAGCTTCCCGAAAGCAGCCCAGCCGAGTTGGATTCGACGATTGACCTCTTTCTCGAAGTTGGACCTTCCTAACTGGATAGTTTGTCCCAGGTACACGTAGCTGTCAACAACTTCCAGAACAGAGTCTCCAATCTTTATAGGAGTCGGTACAACATGGGCATTAGGCATGACTTTCGTCTTGCCCATGTTCATTTTAAGACCGACTCGCTTGGAGGCCCTACTGAGGTCTTCGAGCATTGTACTCAGGTCCTCCGCGGTCTCAGCCATGACTACGATATCATCAGCAAACCGAAGGTGTGTCATGTACTCGCCATTGATGTTGATGCCCAGTCCTTTCCAGTCCAGAACCTTGAAGACATCCTCCAGTGCAGCGGTGAACAGTTTCGGAGAGATAACATCTCCCTGTCTGACACCACGCTGCAGAGGTATTGGTTTCGAGGTCTGGTCCTGTATTCTTACTGACATGGTGGCGTTTCCGTACAAACCCTTCAGCGCTTCAATATATCGATAGTCTACTTGGCACCGCTGGAGAGACTGCAGTACAGCCCAGGTCTCGATCGAATCAAAGGCTTTTTCGTAGTCCACAAACGCCAAGCAAAGGGGTAGGTTATACTCCTCGGCCTTCTGTATAACCTGCCGCAGCGTATGTATGTGGTCTACTGTGCTGAAGCCTTTTCGGAAACCGGCTTGTTCGGGCGGCTGGAAGTCGTCAAACCTGCAGGCGAGACGATTTGTGAGGACTCTTGAAAACAACTTATAGACATGACTCAGAAGTGAGATGGGTCTATAGTTTTTCAAAAGGGTGTTGTCACCCTTTTTGAAAAAGAGTACCACCACACTTCTGTTCCATGCCTGTGGCGTTTTTCCCTTATCTATGACGGAATTAAATAACTTCTGAAGGGCCCTAAGGATCGGTTCACCACCCGCCTTCAGTAGCTCTGCCGTTATTCCGTCATCGCCTGGCGCCTTGTTGTTTTTAAGCTGTTTCAGAGCCAATCGAATCTCCTGCAGGCTGACGTCCGGGATATCTTCAGTGTAGTGTCGGGTTAATCTTGCTCTAGGGTCTTCAGCAAGATTTAATGCGGGTCTTGTCGTTGAAGTGTAGATCTGTCCATAGAAATTCTCGACTTCCCTCAAAAGCTCGGGCCCGGACGTTAAGATCTTGCCGTCGTCAGTCTTCAGCTTGCTTAGCCGGCTATGCCCAATAGTCAGATCTCTAGCGAAAACTTTAGAGCCTCTGTTTCGCTCTATAGCCTCCGTTATACGCTCGGTATTATACTGACGTAGGTCGCGCTTCAGAGACTTTGAGATCTGCTTATTGAGCTGCCGGTATCTGCAAGCATCACTTGACGAACGCAAAATCATCTCACGTCTGTCCTCCATGAGCTCGAGAGTGTAGTCCGAGAGCTTTTTAGTTCTATTTGTACGGCGGGTCCTAAAATACTTAGTCCCGACCGTACGGACAGCTTCTACAAACCCGTCATTATATTCGTCCACATCGCCATTTAGGCATTCGAAGCGATTTTGGAGCTCAAGCTGGAAACCCTCGGAGTCGTGGATCTGAATGGGTGCTGGCCGGAGCGTGGACTTCATCAGGCGAGATCTTTCGGACAGTATGTTCAGATTCAATGTGCCTCTGACCATACGGTGATCGCTGCCGCATTTGAGCGAGTTGATCACTGAGACATCATTGAATATGTGCCTTTTTGTCGTCAAAATGAAGTCTATCTCATTCTTAGTGACCCCGTCGGGACTGATCCAAGTCCACTTTCGCTGTTCACGCTTTTTGAAGAAGGAGTTCATCATAAAGAGTCCCTCCTTCTCCATGAAGCCAGCTAACATGTGGCCTCGGTGGTTCCGACGCCCAAATCCAAAATTTCCCAGTCCGAGCTCTTCACCACTCCGTTTACCAAGTTTAGCGTTGAAGTCCCCCCATGATAACGCTGTAATGAGTTTTAGAGCTATGTATGGCTTTAGAGATGTCCTCATACATAGTCTCTACTTCATCGTCGGAGTGTGTCGAGGTCGGGGCGTATACCTGAATGACCTTCAGCGAATACCGTTTGGTTATTCTGAGTATCAGGAACGCCACCCTGGTCGACACACTCTCGATCTTCACTATATTGTCGACAAGGGACCTGTGGACGAGGAACCCGACACCACCTTGGGACTGATGGTCGCCCTCCCGGAAATAGAGCAAGTTACCGGATTTAAGGATTATCGAGTCCTCACCCTCTCTTCGGACTTCAGATAATCCCAGGACACCCCATCGCAACTTGCTCAATTCTTCCTCCAGTTCAATAACCCTCTCGTCGGTCCGCAGTGTGCGCATGTTTAGTGTTGCTAGGTCGATCCGTCGTTGCTTGTGGTAGCCGGATCTCTTCCGGAGATTCTTCGCACCCCTTGCCCCGCCGTTACCTTGGCCGCTACCACAATGACCAGGAATAGCGGAGCTGCCGGGGACTAGGGGCCTTGGCTTAGTCGTGTGCAACATTTAGGGGGGGGGGGGTTTGCCATAATCCCCACGCTTGGCAGGCGGGTTGGGGATCGCAGGATTTCATATTCCACAGAAGAAGCGCTGCTGCCCGCTTCCCTGGTGAGAGTTCCCTTAGTCGCCTCTTACGACACCCACGGGAGGATATGGGTTGGTACTATTCTAAGCCCGGTACCACATGGGGCTAAAAAAAAAAAAAAAAATTAGTATTAAGTAGTAAATTTAATTAAACGTAATTAAGGTTTAATTATTTAGACTAGAAGGACTCCCCGATGATGCTATCAATCGCTATTTAACAGCGTGCAGCCGTATTCACTGTGCCAACATCGGAGAATCGCACCGGCCTACCAGTGCAGCCAGGATGGTGTTGGGACTACCGCGCGTACGGCGCAGGATTGAAGCGCAACAACGTTTGCGCATGATTGCCGCAAAGCTATCGGTCTCAGCCGCCGCGAACATCGTGGAGGCGCTGCAGTAGCGCGGCAGTCCCATCAGCACCCGGAACGCGTTGCTATAGTGGATGCGTAGATCGCTGTATGTCCGCTGCGTATAGTTAACCCACAGACTGTACGCGTAGAAGGACTGACAATACGCTTTAAACAGCAACGATTGGTATAACAACAGTACGCATTAGCTTTTCAGGTAAATGTGAGTGGCCCAAACACAAGGTAAAAACATTGAAAGCACTCTGGGCAGGTGCACTCCTGCGTACTACAGGTGCTCGATACTAAGACTATCGTGACCTGGGAATTTACCCCTAACCATGCCTTTAATAATTGCACACACTTGGTTCGTAGTGAAGCTGACACTACGAATACCCACTTCCTCAGCATCGTGTTCCTGCCGCACTGACCCAATTGGCGAATTCACCTTAAAATGTTGAGAGAACAAAGTGACAATTTCACTGCGTTCATGCACTCCAGCAACGCTAACAGGAAGGCCCGGCTTATGATTCATTTTATTAGTGATTTTCCAGAACTGACCGACCTTCTTACTAGAGTGAATTTCAGTTAAAATATTCATTTTAATCTGGTGTTGATTGTTCTGACACCACCTTAATTTTGATTTAAAAGCTCGTCTAGTGTCATACATATCTTTGTAAAGTCGGCCAGCCCTGGGCTTGCCTCCATACAGCCAAGTCTGAAAACACGGCCGCGCCCTCCTGTGAGCGTCGCGGACGTGTCTGTTCTACCCGGTTATGTATTTATCTCTACGCTTCTCATGAACATAATAACAAGCCACAGCGGCATCTGACAATATACAAATAATTTCGTCATACATTTTATCTAACAGAGCATTATGATTTTTATTACAACACATACTATCCGAGCAACTTTTTCTAGCTTAGTCTAGCGTGACATGCACTTTTGCATTCGTCTATTTGAGTCGAGTCACGTTCACTTCATACTATTTTATTTAAACATATAGTGGGCATACTAATCTTAGCCTTAATTAAATTAATATGACATATTAAAGACACAGGATAATGATCAAATCAATAAATATCATAGAGGACGTTAACCCCCAGTGGGTAGCGCAGAACTAGTGACAAGACAGTGGTCCAGCCACCTCCGACAGCCGTGCGAGTCACTCACAAAAGTATGACTGTCCGGCGGCATAAGTTCTAAATGTATACACGTCCAAGATTGTTCCGAGGAAAAAGTCATAAGTTCTAAGGCAAACGTCTCTCCAGGTGCAGATGGAGAAGTTGAAGGGAAATGGGCATTATAGTCACCCACCATAAACACTGTTTCCACATTTTGACTTTCGACTAACTGGCAAACATTTCACTTAGACACTCTGTGAATCCACTAAGTTTTCATTGGACTGAGTAGCCATGTACACCGAAAATACCAAAAGGGAACAATCTCTTAACTCGATTATAATCGCTGCAAGACGCACACTACTACACTTTACCGTCGGGAACGTACTCTTCCTCCACAGAATGGCAACTCCGCCGAAGGGCCTACCGCGAATGACCCCTTCCGCGGTTTCCACTGCAGAGGTACCCGTGCAGGCAGCAGCATGCGGCAGTAACAACGTCTCCTGTAGCTAACGAACGCACTCCATCGATCTTATCACACTTTTGCAGTTAAAATTTATTAGATATGTTTATATTATTCATAAATTACTTTTAGTTTTAACAGTGTTCTCGTCACTCACACGGACATTCTTTTTATAACACTTGTTAAAGTTTATAAATCGACGAAAAGTCACTCCCTTTGGCCAAAAATCATCGTTCAAGAACATTTTTAACGATTTTTTAAGTACGAATATTTTATATGATTCATAATCCTTCGCTAGCTTCATGTCCAATGGAAGCCATTATATAACTAACTAGTACTTAAACGTAATCCCGCCTGATGGTAAACAGTGATGTAATCGTTGTTGGTAAAGCGCGCTAGTTTATTAAGAGCCTATTCACTCTAACCTTGAAGACACTTAAATTGTAGTCCGACGGAATTACCGCCGCTGGCAAATGGTTCCAGTCCCTCGATGTATTCGGTAAAAAGTCTTAGCGAAATGCTTCGTCCGGATCGTAGTGGTGTCAACAACGTAAGGGTGGAAACTCGCCATACGACGGGTCGTCCGATGATAGAACGGAGATGAGGGAATTAAATCATGCAAATCCCGCGCACACTATCCAAAATGCATCATATAGAACACCGACAAGCTCGCTACTCTTCGTCTGTGCTCCAGGCTTTGGAGACCGTTTTGAGCTAAATAACATAGCAAAAGCCAGGCAGATATTGATGTATATTTTTTCTACTCTCCCTTTTATTTCGGCAAAATCCTCTTTTTTATGATATTTGAAAAAGTACAAAAGGAAATAAAGACTTTATTATTTCATTGACAAAGGAACAAAAGCTGACATTACGCATACAAATTAATGTAAACGGCGTAATTGTATTATCAATTATATTAAAAAACTGGCCAAGTGCGTGTCGAACTCACGCGCAAACGGTTACGTACCATTGATTTATGAGATGAAAGGATTTAAGTTATTTGTATGAAAGATTACGCGGTAAAAAGCGGTTTACGATTTACGAGGTATTAAAAAAAACTACTGACTAGATCATATTCAAAACAATTTTCGTTGGTAGTTTTTATAGTAATGTACATCATATGGTTTTTTAGACTTTTCATTTTCTTATTTTAGAAGTTAGAGGGGGGAGGGGGACCAGCTTTTTCCACTTTGGAAGCGTCTGTCACGCAAACTATTCGGTTTAGAAAAAAAAAAAATTTAGAAACATCATTTTTGAAGACCTATCCGTAGATACCGCACACGTATGTGTTTGATAAAAAAAAAATGAGTTTTAGTTCTAAATATGGGGAGACCCCAATATTTTTTTTTTATTTTTGCATCAAAATCTTAATGCGGTTCACAGAATACATCTACCTACCAAGTTTTAACAGTATAGCTCTTATAGTTTCGGAAAAAAATGGCTGTGACATACGGACGGACAGACGGACAGACAGACATGATGAATCTGTAAGGGTTCCGTTTTTTGCCATTTGGTTACGGAACCCTAAAAACTAGCGAAGTCCGCGGTTTCACACGTCTCGTAAGAATATTCGAAAAAACTATTCTATATGCCAATCTTGGTTATAAGCCATCTGTCTGCTAAATTTCATCTGAATCTGTTCAGTAACTATTGCTTGTGTGGTACCGGGCCTAGAATAGTACCGGGTCTAAGCAGTTGTGTTGCGATGTGTGCCGGGTACGATGCGCCTAATGTTGTTGTGTTGTGAGTTTGGTCGTGGAGGGTCTTCAGATCAATCTCCCTTTGGGGCAGCATCGTTGGTCGTGTTGATGGGTTTAACATTGCATCACCTCGCTCAACTGCCGTCTTCCTTCCTATTCGCTCAGTTTTTCTGAGTGAATAGGCTCGTAATAAACTAGCGCGCTTTATCATCAACGATTGCATCACTGCTTACCACCAGGCGGGATTGCGGTCAAGCGCTAGTTTATAATTATAAAAAACCATATCCTCCCGTGGGTTAGAGGCGACTAAAGGAACTCTCACCAGGGAAGCGGGCAGTAGCGCTTTTTCTGTGGAATATAAAATTACTGCGATTCCAAAGCCTTGGTGGAGACTTTTTTCCAGCAGTGGACCTCATTAGGCTGAAGAAGAAGATGACGAATTAGTGCGTAACAGATCTTCTTCTTCAAGGTATTGGCACATGTGCATTGCTGATACTAAATAAATTACAAAAAAAAACTGTTAACGTTGTATAAAAAACATAGCGACCCGCCGCCTAACCGGCTGGTACCGCCAGAAATGCGACGCCCCACAATTTTTAAATTTGTAATATCTCCGAAACTATTTATTTAAATCATGCGCTGTAAAGGGCGATATAAATCTATTAAAAAAAAATAGGGGTGGATTACCCTTAATATTTAAGGGGATAAAAAATAAATGTTGTCCAATTCTCAGATCTACCCAATATGCACACAAAATTTCATGAGAATCGGGAAAGCCGTTTCGGAGGAGTTTAACCACAAACACCGCGACACAAGAATTTTATATAGATTAGTAGGATACGCACACCTCTCGTTCACCATCGGTATCGTAATCCATTTGAAAGCTTAACTCGATAACATACTTTTCGTTTCGCTGATAGATCGGAAAATCGAGTGGCGAGTTCAAGAACTTCACGTCGGTGGAATTTTTCTATAATATAAGCGGAAATTGAAAATCTCGTGCGAAATGACTTTATGTTCAAACGGATTGAGAACACAAACTAGGATTTCTTGTAAAGTAGTCGTAGACTGAAAAAAGAGTGGTTTTATGATTGATATTTTAGGATTTTTAATATACTCTGCAATTTATATATTTTTGTGTATCTTTGTTACATCTTTACGCAGAAAAACTACCAAATTGAATTGGACTAAATTTGGCGCATATGTAGTTTACACCCAGGATTAATATAATTGAACATTAGAGTACAGCTACTTGAATATCATGAATTCGAAATAACTCTGTCCGTATGTGTTAAGTATTCACGCCTAAATTGCTGAACGGATTTCGATAAGATTTGGCAAAGGAATAGACGGCATTTTTAGGGTAGGACATAGGCTTTTGTTCAATTTAGCTCGTACCCGTATTTTAACTTTCACGTGGGCGCTAATATATAGAAAATTTATGTCATTTAACTATGAACCTAGCTAATCATACCCATCCCTACCAGGGTCACGGGTTGTCCGAAAGATACCACTTTCGAAAATGAGGTATCATCAAATGGCTTCTACCGCTCTGGGTGGAGCGGAAGGGCGTGTCAGACTTTTACTGAGTAAAACCCACCCGTGTTTGTTCACTTGCCCGTACGACGGCCAGGGCCACGGTTTTTTTTTTACCGTAACCCTGAGCCAGGAAGCATCGGTCTTCGTGGACCCCGTCACAAAGTGCTGACATCTCTTTGAGGCGCGCGTGAAACACAACGTGCCGTCGTCTCGGGCCTGGTCCTTACCGGGCAGCGAGCTGTCCACTGCTTACCGCTGTTCGATGTCGTCTCCCGACCAGGGCGTCTCCTGCGGCGGCTAGTGGCATCAGGGCATTGGGATTCCTGCTGCCTCACGCGCTCCGCCTCCTCCTTAGCCAGCATCACTGCTTCGCAGATGGAGGTGACGGCCTGCCATGCACTCTTGCTCCAGACCATGGCCTGGACCAGGGTCGGATGCGAGAGATCGGTGGTGTTTCCTCGCGCCTTATACGGAACAGGATCCTCCCGAAACTATCATGTCCGGAGAGGACCTGCGCCAGGCGGAAGGTGTGTTCGCCTTGGTGCCTCTCTAGGGACTTCTCAAAGAGGGGACTTACCGCCGCTACTGTGGCGTGCCCAGAAACGAGGTACCTTACACAAAAAAATTTGTACCTATGCTTTCTAAACAATAAAACGCCCTCCTGTTCCAGCCATAGTGAGAGAAGTCATTTTATTTTAAGAAAGGCCTTTGTCTTGTCGATAATATTCTGACATTTAGCCTTAAAGACATTCAAATTGTAGTCCGACGGAAACACCGCCGCTTGCAAATTGTTCCAGTCCCTGAATGTACGCGGTATAAAAAAGAATTCTACATGAGATATATTACAAATTGAGCTTAATTATAATAGTTTTCCTATTTGTGAGATTAAAACGTAGATACGTACATGAATTCCTCTTTGTGAAAATTGAGATTTTTCTAACATCTCTCGGGAACTATTTGCGCGTTACATTTTAAAAGAATCTACATTTAAAATTCCAGTGAAACCCATTAATTCGTTTTCAAACGTAACTGTTTTCTGATGTTCTATTCTTTTGTGTTCGCTATTTGAACGTTTAAATATCGAAAGTATTTTATTCTTTATTCTTTTTAAGTTTAAATTAAATGTAGATAGAACTATTGATTCATTTCGATGCCCATTATATTGACTCTTTGGTGTGACTTTTTTGATGTTAATAGATAAAGATTGACGACTTCAAGATTTCTTAATTTTTTTATGCATACCTAATGCCTGGTACGTTATAAGCACGTACAGCATACTGCAATCTGTCTTTTATTTTAATGATTTGTTTACTTCATGCTTGAAAAAACAAAAGACACGGCTTTTGAAGTTCTGAACTTGAACTGCTTCGTAGCCCGTTCAATTCAAATTTTGAGTACTACTAGTAAATCTAAAGTAGAAAATTAAAAAAGTTCTTCATTTCAATTTCTCGATTCAGAAACCAGATATATTTAGTTCCTACGTGCTGGATAATTAAATTTATTATAACCAGTGGTATGACATGCACACAATCATAGGTTATTCCCATGTGCTGAAGCCTGCACTTCAAAGTAATGGCATCGTGGGGCTGAGCATGTACATATGTACATACATGCAAATACGTCATTAGCATCCATATCTTACTTTGTGAACTTTTCACATGACACACAGGGTACGTTGTGAGAATACGGGTAACTAATTTGCGTAACTATAAGTTTCTTGATGAGGAATACTGATTAACAGGGTAGGAATAACATTTTAGGTAACCTAATAATAGGTAGACTATTCGCGTTAAAATGAAACATTTAAAGAAACCTTTATAACTGTCTGTTCAACAATTTTGACTTCTAATCTGTAGGCATAACGATAGCATTAAAAGCAATCAGTCTGAAAAGAGTAGTGCTCGGCACTACGGTGGCCTAGCACACTCTTCTACTAGTAATAGGATATGGTAAAAGTTAAAGTCTTGGACTATAAATGAAATAGCTATATTAAATCACTATATCACTTAGTAGCAAGAAATGGTTCTATGTAAACTTAGACACAATTATTGGTATAATATGGTAAAATGGTATTGGTAATGAGAACGCGGTGTCTCTGGCGACATCTTAACGCGAACTGCTACCTTTTGGTGAAACGAGCGAATGTGCATATTTGCCTTCTATGCAATTTTGCATTTTCGCTGAGTGATCGATTAAAACTCGAACACAGTCGTTAAAAATAACAACTAGGTATTTACTGCAGCCAAAATTTTGTTATTCCACCAAAGTCAAACTGAAAATTGATTGAACAGACTGTAAAAAAAGTTTGCTTGAATGTTTAATCTATACTAATATTACATATTAGTACTAACATATATGTACATTGCGTCATTTACAATATGTTGCCAGGAAAACAAATGGTTACAATATATTTGACATTTTTTGTGGATTCCCATCAAAATCCTTTGTAAGTTTTATGAAATTGAGGTTCTGGTCTTATTAAATTTGTAATGTAATTAACGCACACCCTCGAACACCCCAATCAGAATAAAATGTTATAATCATATTTTTAATTAATGATTTTTAATTTAACATTTATCTGTATTGCTATTTATTAAATTAGTTATACCAATTCTTGGAGAACGAAGACATTAACGTTCTTGGAATAAGGTTTGTTCCTTTATTTTGTATTGAATGATTAAATGATTAAATTAGTATGAATACAATTAAAACTGCGATTATACAGTATGTTAAGAAAACCCTGTCCGACCCGTGAAGGTGTTGTTAAGTATCGATAACCGATCTGTACAAACAACAGGGTTAATATGATAATAATTTCGGTAGTTTAAATTATTTTTGAAATAAAAAAATATGTATATTAAAACCGGCCATGTGCGTCGGCCTCACACACAAAAGGTCCCGTACCATTGATTTATGAAATCACAAGATTTATTTGTATGAAAAATTACGCGGTAATAAGCGGTTTACGATTTACGAGGTATTAAAAAAAAAACTATTGACTAGATCTCGTTCAAAACAATTTTCGTTGATAGTTTTTATAGTAATGTACATAACATACACATAACGTACAAAATATACATATTTTTTAGATTTATCATTTTCTTATTTTAGAAATTAGAGGGCAACTTTTTTCCTCTTTGGAAGCGTCTGTCACGCAAACTATTCGGTTTACAAAAAAAAATATTTTAGAACCCTCCATATAATTTTTGAAGACCTATCCATAGATACCCCAAGCGTAAGTGTTTGATGAAAAAAAAAATGAGTTTCAGTTCTCAGTATGGGGAGCCCCCAATATTTATTATTATTATTTTATTTTTGCATCAAAATCTTAATGTGGTTCACAGAATACATTTACCTACCAAGTTTCAACAGTTTATAACTCTTATAGTTTCGGAAAAAAATGGCTGTGACATACGAATGGACAGACGGACAGATAGACATGACGAATCTATAAGGGTTCCATTTTTTGCCATTAGGCTACGGAACCCTAAAAATGATATAAACCGAAGAAAGAAATTGAAATACCGAATTCGCAGTCAGTGCATCAGAAAACATTGCTCTGTCGGCCTAGTATGAGTTTTCATTACGAAACTCGTTCGTCGATATCGAGCGCGTTTGACTCAGCGATTGGCCCGCTTCAAGGTCGTAAGAACTTTCAACCAATGAGAGCGCCAAACGCACTCGATATCGACGATCGAGTCTCTTAATGAAAACTCATACTAGGCCTACAGATCATTGCTCAGTGTTCGTTGATTATTGGTTTCTCTATAAGAAGCACTACTCTGTAGTGACACAGAAATTACTCTTTGATAAGCCTGTTACAAAGATATTGCTTTTTAGTGATGCCTCTTATTGATAAAAGGGCTGGGCAACTTTCATACAATGACCATTCTTTTTTCATTTGGTCCTTTGTTCAGTGATAGTGAAAATATCACGTTTATCCAACTTTTTGTGGATTAGAAAAAATAAACAGAAATATTTAAATAAGACTCTGAAATGACTGTGAAGATTATGCAGTCAACGACTTCTCGCATTTGCTTCAGAATTATAGCTAAGTGCAATGTTTGAACTGACGCTGGGTAAACGGGTTAACATTTATTAAAATCTTTCACTCCTTATCGTACAGTCGAGGTGGCCTAGTGGTTAGAACACCAGCCTCTCATGTATGAGTATGCGGTATCTAAAGTTATGCGTACTTTCTAAGTATGTCTTAGACACCAATGGCTTATTATAAAAAGGTGAAGGAAAACATTTTTAGGAAACCTGGATTTTAATTCCGAAATTGCCAACCCGCATTGAGCAAGCGTGGTGATTACGCTCAATCCTTCTCTGTGAGAGAGAAGACCTGTGCCCAGCAGTGGGACGATTAAAATGTTGATGATGACTCCTTTTTGTGTTTTTGTTTAATACATTATAGAATTAATGTGGTAACTTATTGAAGGAGATCGTTATGGACTTGGCGGGTCTTAAATCTTTGATGTTAAATGTCGTCAAAAGCCAGGAACTGTTGTCACACTTTCTGGCTTTTGACTGGTTAAGGCTTGACGACTGGTTGTCATCAGTCTTACCCAATAACAGAGTTTTGAAGGTCAGATAGGCGGTCGAAAAAAATAAAATACTGGTCCTTATTCAGTAGCGTTTGGTTAGACTAGAAGGCGATCATAAAATAGCTGGATGTTGATATTGAAGCCTATCAGAAACGGATGTTAGATTAGTTTGGCTTAGTATCCCATCATCTATGTACATAGTTATTACAAGTAATCCTTTACACATAGAACATCAATCTATCAACATATCTACCTATGTGCATAATTGTTATTACATAATGTATGATCATTGAGCTATCATCTCGATATAGATATACCTACTTACTAATAATAAATTATTGTGGACTATAATTTAAGGCTTGTTAAACTCATCTCAGGACCTATTTATGGCAATTAATCCTTGTTCGTGGTCGTTTTATAACTAAACGTTCTTGACCACCAAAGAATTATGGTTTAAAAATTAAGGTAAGAATAATCTAAATCATTTGACAGTAACAATCACCAGTGAAGACAACTTCGGATTCACAGCCACCGTAGGCGCAGGCTCGCGGGCGGCGACCAGTGGGCTGTTCGCCGCCCGGACCAGGCACGTGTCGACGGCGCCTTGTGTTTCACGCGCGCCTAAAAGAGATATCAGCACATTGTGACGGGTTCCACGAAGATCGATGTCTGGGTGTGTCTGTCGATAGCTAGATGTCTGGGCCTAGCCCACAGGCAAGTGAAGGAACATGAGTGAGTTTTAATCTTTTTTTTTTCTCACAGGTCATGGCAACTTTAAAAGTAAACTGTATTCTATTAAACTTGTTCCTTCGCCTTTGTGTCAATGTTCTACATCGAACTGTGAATTTGAACAGTCCGCACATCACATCTTGTGGGAGTGTATTCTTTGGCAGAATGAATAAGAAACTAGAACCAATTTCCGTGCGTTCAGGCTCTTTTGTTGCCTATTATTGGAATCAATGGTAACAGCATATATCTACTTAGGACCCATTAACTTAATCAAATTTTATTCCGTGGTGCTTGGCAATCTGGGCTTCTCCCAGTTGCAATAATGTCCCTTTATGCCAATTGGCCTAGTTCTTGATAAGGAGGTAAGTGGAAAAAAAATCTTTTTTCTTACTCTTCCGCTATTATTTTCTGATTAATTTCGTAGCGGGACCCAAGACGTTGAATCATTTCTCCGGGACTCGTCGAGCTTCATTGCTCGGCGTTTTTCTGGCGGTCTCCACTGTTAATTCTGGCTTTCAGGAGTTGCAGTGGGTGGGAAAATGTGTAGCGGGTTTTGAGTTTTAGTTAGTAAAAGTCTGACATTCCGCTCCGCCCAGAGCGGGAGAAGTCATTTGATGATTTTCCATCTACATCAAAAAAAGGGCGTATCCCGTATTTTTATAAGCGAAAACGCGATTGCAGCGTTCATCTGTAATTTATTTATTGAGTAAACTGCGGAATGCAGCCTCTGACCTCGATGACTTCGAATTCTCTCCATTGATACCCAAGCTTTCGAATGTGCAACTAGCTTCCTGTTTTAGACTGACCTACTCTATCACAATTCAGCATTGAGCTACTCACTTTGCAATCTGTGCTTAACATTTCTATAAGAATATACTCTGTTCTAGATAAGCTGAAAACACTCATACATGACCACAGTTATAATTAACAAAAAAAAATTAGTGATTTGAGTTTTAAAATCAAAACGAAGTTAGGTTACGACACGACAGCAGGGGTCTCTGATTTATATATATTAATAAAAACAAAAACCCTTAATTTTTTAGGAAGTGACGTAATTTTGACTTCAAAAAGTGCTGATTCTCAGCCTAATTTGAATAAATAACTTTTGATTTTGACATTTTCAATTAGAAAAAACAAAAGGTTGATGATATTTTTAGTAGAAAAAGAGTTCAAAAGACTTGTAGCAGCTTGCGCCTACTCTATGCCCGTCTATTATAAATTGACGGCTGTCTGATTGATAGATCCCTTTCCTCCTGAGCTCTTGGTGAGGTGGTTGAATTGGTGTCAGTGCGATTTGCAGTAAGTCGGTCATTTTGTTGGTATTTCTCTGTAAATGGTGTTAAACTCATGGCTGTTTGTGTTACCGTAATTTTTAAGTTTATAAAATTGAGTTTTTTTTTTTTAATAATTTTAAACTGAGCGAATAGGAAGGAAGACGGCAGTTGAGCGAGGTGATTCAATGTTAAATCCAACAACACGACCAACGGTGCTGCGCCAAAGGGAGATTGATCTGAAGACCCTCCACGACCAAACTCCCAACACAACAACATTAGGCGCATCGTACCCGGCAGACAGACCCGTCCTCTGTCATCCGGCAAGGCTTTGTCTGGTGGGTGGTAACTTCTGTCGGCGGCTTACCACCGAGAGTTATTCATTATAAGTCATTGTTTATGTTTTGTTTTATACTTTTCTTTAAGTAAATCTGTCTCCTGATCCTAAAAATATTAATTCCCTAATATCAGAAGATAACAGCCAGAAGCATTATAAAAATCTAACCATATGTATGTAGCATCATACAATAGAAATATGTTATTGGTTTTCAAAACATATTATCACGTATTCTGTAACTCATATTTCTTAGAGTGAGTTTCCTGTATCCCCCCTATTCCCAAGAAAAATATCAAATCTCATGTTACCGTATTCGCGAGCTATAGATTAGACGCTCGATATGTAACTGACGTGAGCAGATCTGCGACTGGTATTAATATGGATCGGGAACCAGAATATTATATTCTGCTATGATTCGACAGAAGATGCCCCTGTCTTAATCATGAATATTGAAATCGGATTGGTATAATTACGTACCCACCCAAAAAAAAAAAAAAAAAACCGAAGAAAATTTATTATTTTGCTGTATTACATACAACATTTGTATTTTTTTTAACGTTGTAAACTAGTGTTTGACCGCGAGCCTGCCTGATGGTAACCAGTGATGCAATCATTGATGATAAGGCGCACTAGTTTATTAAGAGCTTAAATTCAATTGTAATCAGATGGGAAGACCGCCGTAGGCAAATTGTTCCAGTCCCTCGATGTACACAGTATAAAAGACGAGGCGAAACGCTTCGTCCAGATAGTAGTGGTGCCATCAACATAAGGGTGGATACTCGCCGTACGACGGGTCGTCCGATGATGAAACGGTGATGGTGAAATTATGTCATGTAATTTCCGCGCACAATCTCTAATATGCATCCCATAGAACACCGAAAGGCTGGCTCCTGCGCATATGTACAAATAGTTATAAATACATAGTTTTATTTGTATTCCGAAGTGAGAACAGGCGACATAACTGGCCATGTGAAAAACACGGTAAACATTATCCTATCCTATTATTATCCTTTTATGAAAAAAAATGGACACATTGTGTTCTCTTGTCTAACCCTCAAAGCAGGTGGATATATTCAGTTGATTGGCGTTTGCCTATAGATTCTATTTAATTTGAGGTCGATGCTCTGTTTTATACAATAAGTAGTAGTGTATCCACACGGGCTACTTATTGCAACTTAGAAGACATTTGTGCGTAATATGTATAAGTATTTGTAGATGTTTTTAATTTGTGGTTGCAGAATATTATAAGTCTTACCAGAAGCGTTCTCACAAAAAAAAAAAAAAAAAAATGCATAAAGTTAATAGAAATATTTATTCATCATAATTATCTGTCTGTCACTTTTTCCAAAATTTGAGAACTTCCCTCGGAACCATTCGGAAATTCAGAGCTCTCATTGCATATCGCTCGTCGCCCGTCGCTTGTTGCGCGCAGTGTGTAGAGGCCTTTACGCGGGATTTAAGAGAGAATGCTTTTTTGACTTTTGTCATTTTGTGAATTTGATTTTGATTTATTAATTTTTGCTTACGCGATTTGGGGCCCCCGTATCCCGGGGGCCCCGTATAATTTATACGGCAGATACGGCGGTAGCTGCCCCCCTGAGTCTTACACTATTGTATGTATTAGGTTCACCTGTGAGAATAGTTGTACATTGTTAAATAAAATAAATAAATTTTTTGCTGTTTTTTTGTCCAATAATTGGACTAATTTCGGATCCAAACTGTGCCTAATTAATTTAACTTTTAACCTTGGGGCAGGTTTTCTAGCCGCAGACTGACTCGATATATGGCTTACGTTTCGACCTTGTCTTGCCAGTTTAGAAGTATAACCGACCATACAGGAAAATATCTCATCTTCAGCCTATCTATATATCCTTTTGGTTTACTTCCAAACTAACCGGATGCAGCCGAAGACCAGTCATCATCATCTCCGCGTCAATTCCAGTCGCATCCGAAACTTTTTCTTCAGCTTTGGAGTCTGGGGTCCGCTTTACCAGTCTAACTACTGATTTTGGCGAAACTTCGACATTTTCCATTAAGCGACTGCCGTCTGACCTCTACAACCCGAAGGCGATATCGAAGCATTGCAGTTAGACCAATTGTTGGACTTTTGAGGGTTCAACAACCCGTAACAACTGCCACTAGATGTTCGTATGGCAACCGGGACTAACGGCTTAACGTGCTTTCTGCGGCACGACCAGACCAGTGCAAATATTTGCACTGCGCGGGGATCGAACCCGCGCCTCCTTGCGCAGCGGCCGCGTTCGCTACCGCTATGCGACGGAGGCTGTTAGTATTTTAAATAATTTAATTATAACGAAATACGATACATGACAAAAACCTTCTTTTTCTTATTATTAGAGAGACAGCCTATAAAGGTCTACTGCTCATCGGTCTGTGAGAATCCACTCGATGATAAAAACCTGGCCGCCACTCCAGAACCTTACTGCCCCATCGGCCATCGGTTCTATAAGATACCACTGTTCAAAAACCTAAGGTTTTGAAAATGCTATGTTTGTAGCAAACATCAAAAAATTCATTTAGGAGCTCTTAAATAAAGGCAGGTGTACACAGTTATGCTCGTGACTGTAGTAATACAAAATACGAGTACCTTCGCCCTGAAATCAAGATCAAACATTGAACCAGCACCCTAATTATGTACCACATTATTGCTATCAATTTGAAGCTTAATGCTGATCCATTGCATGGTATGTTCCAAAAATTAATCTGTCCAACAAAATAAAAACTGCAATGAATCTTGTTGAACTGTCGAAATGAAACCCATCTCTACTCATAGTGTGTGACGCAATTACCCTGCAGGTTTTGTTATTATGTAGGCCCTTAGTGCATACCAATAAAATCTAAGCAAGATAACGTATCACGCTTAATATTCCTAGTTTGGGATAATTCATAAACGTTATCGTAGTTGTTGTTAGGAAGATGAATTGTGCTGGTGTATGATGGATGGTTGAGTTTTGTTGCTATTACTAAGGGGAGGTTATGTAATGTACGTGTATGTACAGTAAGGGTCAAAAGTGCTTTACCACTTTTGAACTTTATTGCACTAAGAATAAGTGTCGAAAGTGGTACTCCAGTTTTGATCCTTACTGTAAATACACCGCAACTATTATCCCACGAATATATCCATGATTTACTAATACAAATGAGAAAGTCTGTGAGTCTGCTTGTTTTTCCGTCTTTCACGGCAAAACGGAGTGACGTATTTAATGGAAAATGCTTAGGTAGTGCAGAGTCCACACCCAGTGTCTGATGCCGATATCTAAATTAGTTGTATAATATCACAAAAACACATCGGTTCGTCTCAAGACATTTATTCCGCACTGCATCATATTTTAAATATGTCAATAAAGTCACTATCTGACATTAAGGCCAGTAACGTTCCACGGGAATCAACCTTCAACAGTATTAATCATGTATTAACGTGATTTTTTTAGTGGCATTTTTAGTGACATAGGCTACTTTTTATCGTTATAACTCCCCAGTCCCCTAAATTGGGGTGGATGTTTAGAAGTATGAAGCATTCCGAAAATTTCAAGTTAGAAAACTATAAGTTGATATGCGGACTAGCTGTGACGAAAAAAAAATTTTTTTTTGGAAATCTGCTCCAAGTCCTTAATAATATTCCGCCTTATTAGTAAACGCTGCTTAAAGTTAACTAGTGATTAGCGATTCTTTCACCATACATTTTTGACCTTTTAACATCACTTAACTTAAATCATCCTTTATGAATGAACACCACAGTGTTTAAGGGATTTATCCATAAGCGATGATTAAAGTTAAATAACGTTAAAAGGTCAAAAATTTAGGTTTAAAGAATCGCTAATCACTAGTTAACTTTAAACAGTTTTTATGAATAAGGGGGATTGTCTACAGTAGCGTTTTAAAATAATATTCTATTCCATCTTCTTTCTTTTGTGTTCTAAATCAAGACAGGGTAACCGTGTTACCCCGAATTTAAGAAAGAAAGAAGAAAGAAATTTTTTTATTCCGCACAAACAAAATGCACTTTACAACTAAATACCATAAAATTATAATAACAAACAAAATACAGAAAAAAATATTATAATATCAGCAAAAGTCTCGTACTCTAACATGCAAAACTGCCAAACTATAAACAAAGTTGATTTGATGTCAAAGCCTGGGTCATATACCATAGACGATTTAACGCCCTGTTTTCTCGTGGTCCCATGTTTTTGTCCCATTAATGAGACCACGAGGAACAATAGTTTCTCGTAGGCCCATTTCTTTTTCAGTAACGTGTTTATCCTCCTGTATATATTCTTCCTGCATAGATAAATTTCACAGTGGAACGAATATGGCAAAAGACATCGCACCAATAAGGTTGGGGAATGTTGGCATTCGCTATTAAATAAAGACATGAAGAAACGAATCCCAAATCTATATTACTCCTCTTAAATATTCTGGTTGATAGAGAACAAGAAATCTCTAAATCATCACAATGGAGACGAGAATTTGCTAAGCGGGATGAGAACATTATGCTTTACCAACTACAGCTGATGCACGGTGATATTCCGATGGGGTATTT
This sequence comes from Sesamia inferens, assembly GCA_037179545.1. Classification (NCBI taxonomy): domain Eukaryota; kingdom Metazoa; phylum Arthropoda; class Insecta; order Lepidoptera; family Noctuidae; genus Sesamia; species Sesamia inferens. Next base: position 28,774,390 of record CM073925.1, read on the forward strand.
TTTAGAAAAAAAAAAATATGATATAATAAAAAATAAAATAATATAAAATGGTGGTAAAAGGTTTATCTGATACCTAGGGTACTAAAAGGAAGGTTATTTAAACATCTTTCCTACCTTCACAAATTAGACTGGTACAAAATGAGTACCCTGGAAGCTCGAATGGAAGTCTTGGATTTGAGCTGCGCATATAAACTGCTTAATAATGCCATTGACTGCGCACAATTGGTACGTACGTTCAACTTCAGAGTACAACTACGCCATGCAGTGTCTGATGCTAATTCACCTGTACTTCGCATGTACAGACTTAATTATACAAAAAAAAAAAACATCTACATAATTATACAATATGTTAAGAAAACCCTGTCCGACCCATAAGGATAATAAAGGTTAGGTAAACACATGACCAAATATAATATAAAATTTTACGTAATCATCATAGTACCAATACAAATGAATTTTGAAATTATCTTTTTTTCCCGCGAATTAATTCCAACTTCCCCGAAAATTGGTAATTTTAAAAAAAGTGACAACACCGATATTATTATGAGCGAATAGCGATGCGACCACGTGCTGCGTGTCCTGTCGCCCGCCACCCGCGGAATGGTGCTTAACGCACATTTATTATGTTACCTCTTTTTGCGAAATAATATTTATTTTTTTAGGGGGATTTTTTTTTAAGTTTTGTATCCATTAGTAGAATCAGTTATCGATACCTAACAACACCTTTACGGGTCGAACAGGGTTTTCTTAACATACTGTATGTGTAGTTGATATTTAAATTGTCGTTATTTTTTTGCAACTACATAATTTTATATACAGGATGTACATACACAACTATGGGACTACGAGAAACTATTGTCCCTCGTGGACCATTAATGGGACAAAATCCTGGGAACACGAGAAAACAGTGATTTAACGCAAGCGAAGCCACGGGAAAAATCTAGTAATATTATAAAAGTGAAAATATGTCTAGATGGATGGATGTTTGTTACTCTTGTAGCGCGTAGGTCGTGTCGCGTAATTGAAACTCAGATAAATTGAACTTTATGTATTGCACGAATGTAACAGAGTACAATGTATTTGACGTGTGAAAAGACGCGATACAAGAGTGTGATTCAGGAATGGATATAATAATGACGTTGTATAATGATGTTGTACAATGATGTAGAATATGACAATAATAATGTTATAATAATGTTCTTACAAGCTATGCACTCACTTAAATACTAACTATCTCTATACTAACTATCTCTAAATGATAGTGGGGTAACCACTAACGAATCAGCTTCGTTCTTGATGCTGATTCGTTGATCGAGGCAGGCCGCGGCGTATGATTGGTTGATGTAGAAAAGCGCGCCAGTTCCGTCTTCACGTGCTAGACGACTCGTATGGTTCCCACGGACGCTGACCGCCGGCCACGCACATGTGTTCCGGGGTGAATATTCATGGAAACAGGGTCGGCACCCTCGCTGCGGGAGTCAGGGTCACAGGGACGCGCGCCGTGACGTCCGCATTCCTCTGTGTGGTTAATAGTCGACTTGATTTACAATCGACGCGTAAGAGGAAATGTGTAGCCTTTGTACAACGCCACAATAGCGAACACGTGTGGCATTTGTACAATGCTACAGTACTCCCCGCTTTTAGACAAAGCGTACGCCTGCACGCTAGTGCAGGCGTCTTGACGATCCTGCCTGATCTGGTACGTTGTTCCCTCGTATGCGGGTCTGGATGTAGGCTGGTTTGCTCATCTGTGGTAGCTGCAGGTGCTTGATTGGTCTCGCTGTTCGTATGCCTGGGATCATCTTCTGTGTTGATTGTGTACGCAGGTTTGAGGCGATCTATCGATATATTGCTAATTCGTCCTGGTAGCTGGATTGTAAAATACTTTTCCTTACGTTCGATGGCTGGTTTGCTCATCTGTGGTAGCTGCAGGTGCTTGATTGGTCTCGATGTTCGTATGCCTGGGATCATCTTCTGTGTTGATTGTGTACGCAGGTTTGAGGCGATCTATCGATATATTGCTAATTCGTCCTGGTAGCTGGATTGTAAAATACTTTTCCTTACGTTCGATGATCTTGTATGGACCTAGGTATGGATGCTGCAGAGGTTTGCGGACGGTGTCATCGCGTACAAACACGTGGCTACATGTTTGTAGGTCGTTGTGCACGAACATACATCGCTTATTTGCATGCGATTTGTATGTAGGTGTGAGCTTGGTGATAACTTCTTGCAGGTGATTGACGTAGTCGTGGTCCATTTTCGGTGTAGCTGGTGTTGGTGATATGAAATCGCCAGGCAGGCGTATTGCTTGACCGTAGGTGAGTTGCGCTGCGCTTGTGTTAGAGTCGGAGCGGATAGCGGCTCTGAGACCCATTAGAACAGCAGGCAATTCGTCGATCCATTTGTTGCTGTTTTCTAGTCTAGCCATGAGTGCGGCTTTTAATGTCCTGTGCCAGCGTTCAACGATTCCGTTACTCTGCGGGTGGTATGCAGTAGTACGGGTTTTTTCTACACCGAGTAATTGAGCGAGGTCTCGGAATAGTCGGCTTTCGAACTGTCGTCCTTGATCGGTAGTGATTCTTATTGGACAACCGAAACGAGATATCCACACTTCGTAAAGTTTTCTTGCGACGATTTCAGCGGTTGTCTCTTGAAGTGGTACAGCTTCAGGCCATCGCGTGCACCGGTCGATCATCGTGAGCAAGTATTTGTTTCCACATGCTGACGTCGGTAGCGGTCCAACGATATCAACGTGAATATGTTGAAATCGTTCGCTCGGTGGGAATGTTGCGATGTCACTATGATTGTGTCGCTGTACTTTGGAGAGCTGACACGAATTGCATGTCTTAGTCCACTGGCCGATGTCGGTATTCATTGAAGGCCAAAAGAATCGCTCTTGCATCAGCTTCCGTGTGGATCGTACTCCTGGGTGGCTTGGGCTGTGCATGGCGTTGAAAGCTATGCGACGAAAGTCAGCTGTTAAATATGGACGAACGTGTGACGTCGATGTTTCGCAGAATATTGGCTTGTTAGTACCCGGTAAAATGATTTTCTTGAGTTGTATGTTGGTCTGTTGAGACAATGTAGGGATACAACTGTCGTTTTCTTGAGCTTGAGATAACTCGTCGTAGTTGATGGGTGAGGGCACGTCGATAGTTTCGACGCGTGATAATGCATCTGCTACAACGTTTTGAGCTCCGCTCACGTGTCGAATGTCAGTAGTGAACTCGCTGATAAACAGTAGCTGCCTGATTCGCTGTGGTGTGTCGTTATCGGAAGGCGGCTTACGAATTGCGTAGGTCAGCGGTTTATGGTCAGTAAAAATTACGAGTTCTTTGCCTTCAAACATCTTTCTGAAATGTTTTATTGCCATGTGTATTGACTGCTACTCCCTGTCGAAAGTCGAGTACTTTTTTTGTCTTTCTGAAAATTTCTTTGAAAAATATCCGAGTGGCAGCCATTGTCCGTTGCTTCGCCTTTGTTGTAGGGATGCCCCGGCGCAGGTAGCTGAGGCGTCCGAAAAAATAGCGATTTGGTCCTCTGGCGCACTGGATGGGTAAGACAATAAAGCAGCGTTTATTATGCTTTGTTTGCACAACTCAAAAGCTTTTGTCGATTGATTGTCCCACTTTACTTCCGTCTTGTCTCGTTTTTTTGAATTATGAAGGAATGCATTCAGCGGTGCCTGAATGCTTGCCGCATTTGGGACACTGTCTCGGTAAAAATTTATCATGCCAATAAATCTTCGTAAGTCTTGAATGGTTTTGGGTTTTGGGTACTCTGCGATTGCTTTGACTTTGTCTTGAAGTGGTTTGATTCCTTTGCTTGATACTTCATAACCTAGGAACTTGACGGTTTCTCTGCCAAAAACACACTTAGAGGGATTTATAGTGACGCCATACGTGTCTAATCGGCGTAAAACTTCCTGCAGATCTCCGATGTGGCTTGCTTCACTTTCAGATGCAACGATAACATCGTCGATGAATGGGAACGCGTAGTCTATTCCGTTGAGTACTTCGTTTATGAATCGTTGGAATGTCTGTCCGGCGTTCTTGAGACCTGGGCACATTCGTGGAAATTCGAATAAACCAAATGGTGTAGTGATCGCTGTCTTCTCGATATCAGGTTCGAAGATTTTTAATTGAGAATAAGCTCGGTTTAAATCGAGAGTACTGAAGATTTTCTTGCCGTGAAGTAGGTAGGTAAAATCTTTGAGGCGTGGGACTGGATAGCGGTCGGGTTTGGTGACGTCATTGAGTCTTCTGTAGTCACCACAGATGCGTAAGTCGCCGTTTTTCTTAGGAACGACATGTAGCGGACTGGACCAAGGGCTTTTGCTTGGTCGGCAAATTCCTTGCTGCATCATGAGCTCGAATTCTTTCTTCACGGGCAGGTAGCGATGTGGAGGAAGAGGTCTGCACTTGTTGAACACTGGTGGGCCAGTAGTTTCGATGTGGTGTTCTACCTTGTGTTTGGGAGTATCCTTCATGCTTGATGGTCGCAGGATATCAGGAAACTTACTGAGGAGCTGGTGATACGGCTGTTCCATGTCGATACTTCGAACTGTGGGTTCGGCGGAACGAATGACTGATGCTCTGACGGTCATGTTGGTAACTTTGTCGACGAGGCGTCGGCCGGCTATGTCGACAAGAAGTTGATGACGCTTCAGAAAGTCTGCACCGATGATGGGTTTGCTGACTGCAGCGACGATGAATTTCCAGGTATACGGCCGTCGTAGGTTGAGATCCAGTTGTAGGGTTTTCTCTCCGTACGTTGGGATGATCGTGTTATTTGCTGCGTACAAACAGAAATCGGTTTGTTTTGCTTTCCCGCCTTTTGTCCTCGGTATCACGGAAACGTTTGCGCCCGTATCAATTAGAAATGACAGACGCGAATTTCTATCAGTTATGAATAGGCGGTGGGAAGTGTTGTTCGCGTCAGTTGCCGCCTCAACCGACGCAAGCTCGAATTCTTTCTTCACGGGCAGGTAGCGATGTGGAGGAAGAGGTCTGCACTTGTTGAACACTGGTGGGCCAGTAGTTTCGATGTGGTGTTCTACCTTGTGTTTGGGAGTATCCTTCATGCTTGATGGTCGCAGGATATCAGGAAACTTACTGAGGAGCTGGTGATACGGCTGTTCCATGTCGATACTTCGAACTGTGGGTTCGGCGGAACGAATGACTGATGCTCTGACGGTCATGTTGGTAACTTTGTCGACGAGGCGTCGGCCGGCTATGTCGACAAGAAGTTGATGACGCTTCAGAAAGTCTGCACCGATGATGGGTTTGCTGACTGCAGCGACGATGAATTTCCAGGTATACGGCCGTCGTAGGTTGAGATCCAGTTGTAGGGTTTTCTCTCCGTACGTTGGGATGATCGTGTTATTTGCTGCGTACAAACAGAAATCGGTTTGTTTTGCTTTCCCGCCTTTTGTCCTCGGTATCACGGAAACGTTTGCGCCCGTATCAATTAGAAATGACAGACGCGAATTTCTATCAGTTATGAATAGGCGGTGGGAAGTGTTGTTCGCGTCAGTTGCCGCCTCAACCGACGCAGGCATTAGTTTTCCGACTGGCCGCTGTTGTTGTTGTTGTTGAAATTGCACGGACGTGTACATTTCCGCGCCTCGTTGCCGTACTTGCGATGATAATAACAGATAAGTGATTGTTCTGAATACTTGCGGTTGCTATTATCGTTGCTTGTTGAACGCGATCTCGAACGCCGTCTGTCGAATGTTCTGTGTGATCGTGGTCTGGATTCCTGCCTGTTTTTGAGTTCTGCCAGCTCCAGAGATAACTGCCTTATTTGATCGTGTAGGGCAGCCACATCGCTCGTGCGTGAAATCTGCGCGACCTGGTTAGGTTGCGCGATACTGTCCATTACACTGTCTGCTACTTGCGATAACTTTTCCAAGTCCGTAGTGTTGCTCACGGTGAGGACAGCGCGTACTGAGGGTGGAAGTAGCCGGGTCCACATGATGCGCAGTGTACCGTCTGATATTTTCTGTCCGGCTAGTTCCCGCATTTTTCGCAACAGCTGTGAGGGTTTCTGATCTCCGAGTTCCATCTCATCCATCAGCTTCTGCAGCTTCCGGCTCTCGGATTCCTCGTAGACGCTGATGAGTCGGGACTTTCGGGCGATAGCTGCTTGATAGCGCGCGTCATCACCTTGCCTCTGTGGCGCCATTACTGCTTCGAAGTGTGTAAACCATAGTCTGGGATACGCCGGCCAAAAGTCAGACAGCCGTGCTTGTAGTGTGAGCGTGTCGACTTGCCCTCCTACCTGTGTTGCGTTGCTTACCTGTGTTGCGTTGTTGGTCGCCATCCTGATTACTCTTCTGGTGTATCACGCAGCAATACCGTGAATATAGCCTCTTGAAATCCTAGTGGTGAGACCCGCTTGTGGGAAGCCACTAGAATGTGCTAATCACGAGTACCGTCACGTTTGTCTTGATTCACGTCGCTTAGGTCACCACTGTAGCGCGTAGGTCGTGTCGCGTAATTGAAACTCAGATAAATTGAACTTTATGTATTGCACGAATGTAACAGAGTACAATGTATTTGACGTGTGAAAAGACGCGATACAAGAGTGTGATTCAGGAATGGATATAATAATGACGTTGTATAATGATGTTGTACAATGATGTAGAATATGACAATAATAATGTTATAATAATGTTCTTACAAGCTATGCACTCACTTAAATACTAACTATCTCTATACTAACTATCTCTAAATGATAGTGGGGTAACCACTAACGAATCAGCTTCGTTCTTGATGCTGATTCGTTGATCGAGGCAGGCCGCGGCGTATGATTGGTTGATGTAGAAAAGCGCGCCAGTTCCGTCTTCACGTGCTAGACGACTCGTATGGTTCCCACGGACGCTGACCGCCGGCCACGCACATGTGTTCCGGGGTGAATATTCATGGAAACAGGGTCGGCACCCTCGCTGCGGGAGTCAGGGTCACAGGGACGCGCGCCGTGACGTCCGCATTCCTCTGTGTGGTTAATAGTCGACTTGATTTACAATCGACGCGTAAGAGGAAATGTGTAGCCTTTGTACAACGCCACAATAGCGAACACGTGTGGCATTTGTACAATGCTACACTCTTTTATCTAAAAACTACATAACGATGTTGGATGAAATTTGGCAAATAATTTGTTTACAAGGTCTAATTTCGGCAAACTGTGTTTGTTAAATCTTAATTAGTAATTCACTAATGAGTTGTTTATAATTAACGGGCTGTTATATCATTAAATGTCCTAGGAAAAAAAAAATAACAAGCCGTTATTAAACTGAACATTTAACTGAATGACTTGTAAGTTACTTACTCTTATTTTAAGCAACCAAATTGAAATGCTTATTTGTGACATGTCATTTAGGCGGAGCTCGGTAATATTTTATGTAGTGGTATAATACGTCATTTGTTGTGCTACGCGACCAATTTCAAACATCGTTAGCTCCGAGTGATTACAATGAAATGGTAACTACTTGTGATTTAAACCGATTGAAACGTCAAATAATTATAACATGGTATTATTTTGAGTTGAGGTTATGTAGCATTTGTGCTTTTTGATTGCGTTTGTGGTTTGGTTTATTGTGCTTCTTATTGAATATAAATAATTATGTCAAAGAAAACACGCGGACCGAATTTTTTCGTCAAATGAAAAGGAAATCCTTGTTCATTTAGTTATAAAATACAAGGATCTAGTTGAAAGAACGAAAATGTACGCAGTAACCACTGCGATCAAAAATGAAAGATGGAAGAAACTAGCGGAAGAATTTAACTGTTTGAGTTTATTCTATATCCGAACCGTAGAGCAAATAAAAACCTGTTGGGATAATTTTTTTTTTCTTTAATAATTATTATAAACTAGCGCTTGACTGCAATCCCGCTTGATGGTAAGCAGTGATGCAATCGGTGATGGTAAAGCGCGCTAGTTTATTAAACCCATTCACTTATAAAACATAGTGAATAGGAAGAAAGACGCCAGTTTAGCGAGGTGGTGCAATGTTAAACCCAACAAGACGACCAGCGATGCAGCGCCAGAGGGAGATTGACCTGGAGACCCTCAACGACCAAACTCCCGACACAACAACACTTGGCGCATCGTACCCGGCACACATCGCAACACAACATTTTTACAATAGACTTCCAGAGGTGGTTCAAGATCTGAGCCTGAATAAATTCAAATCTTTCATTAAACGTAAGTAGTGTCAGAAAGAATTTTATAGTGTTAAAGATTATATTGACGACAAAAAGGCTTGGGCTTGAGCTGCGTCCGATTTCTATGCTTACACTGATTGTTCTTTGATTTTTCCTCTTGTAGTTAAATTTGCAATTGTTTGTTTTTTTTTAACTCAAAGCCAGTACACACTATGTAGCCAGGCATATTATACGTTACGGAATTGCATCGCTGACAGGGGTATTCGGCACTGGTGCAGCTACACAGGAGCTAAACTTAGCATTCGGGAACACCGTTGGAGCTGCTGAACCTTGGACAAAACTGTCTTTGCATTGTGTAGATTCAATTTCTTAGTATTGCATAATTGCATGGAACACGTGTGAACACGATCTATTTGCTGTAAAGCATCTATTTGTTGGGTTAGTCTTTTATTGACTTGATAGTGCTATGGCTGTTGAGAGTATGTCATGCTCACTCAAATGTCTCGCTGGTGGTGGCGTGTGTGTTGGATCATTAGGTTCCCTTCAATATGGTTGAGCTGAATGATGCTGATCCATACGTCATGTTCGTGAACGGACGCCGTCAGAGGGGACTGGTCATCTCTTAGCTGCTACGGCGTATTTTAATTTCTGAATTGTTGTTTTTTTTCCATAATGGACGCTCTCAGCGTACAATATATTTCTGCATCATTCTCACACGATTGATTTCAAAATGAATGATGTAATCAAATATTTGTATCAATAGCTTGATAATTGAAAAGAGTGTCCATGGAGTTTCTGGCCCGTTCTTCTCCATAGGTACCTACTCTTTGGAATGGGCGACTAGCTTCACCTTACTGGCTGACCGACCTTCTGACAATTCAAAAGTGCCTGTAACTGGTTTATTTAAAATAAATGCTTTGATTTTGATTTTGTTTTTTTTTTTGATTTTGAAATGCTCAGACCCGCCCTCCGTACGGCTTCACCAGACATCATGCCGGAACACGACGAATCGCTTGGCGGCAAGACTTTGTCTGGTGGGTGGTAACTTCTGCCGGCAACCGATGTTATGGCCTACCACCGTTTTATATTATTATCTCTCTTTGTACCCCAAACTTGGACCCGCATAAAAAGTATTTTATATGTTAATCCTGGGGGCTAATTGCGAAACTCACTATTACTATCAGTTGGAATCCTTTTGAAGCTTATTGCTAATCCGTTGCTTATTATGTTCGAAAAATATGTCTGCTCAACTTCGTAAATAACGCAATGAATGTTGTTGAACTGTCAAAACAAAACCCGTTGCTACTGATAGTGTGTTACACAATTTGGTCCAGTTTCACCATACCCCGTTAAATATTTAACGTATTGTTAAGTCAGTTAACCGGCTGCTTTTTTATAAATTATAAACTAGCGCTTGACCGCAATCCCGCCTGATGGTAAGCAGTGATGCAATCGTTGATGGTAAAGCGCACTAGTTTATTAAGTTGTCTGGTGAAGCCCTACGGAGGACGGGTCTGAGCAGTTGTGTTGCGATGTGTGCCGGTTATGATGCGGCAAATGTTGTTGTGTCGGGAGTTTGGTCGTGGAGGATCTCCAGATCAATCTCCCTCTGGCGCAGTATCGTTGGTCGTGTTGTTGAGTTTAACATTGCATCACCTCGCTCGAATAGGCTAAATAAACTAGCGCACTTTATCATCAACGATTGCATCACTGCTTACCATCAGGCGGGATTGCGGTCAAGCACTAGTTTATAATTTAAAAAAAAAAAAAATTGTATAAATGCGAAAGTAATTTTGTTTGTTATGTTTTCACACGCAAACGGGTTATTGGATTTAGATGAAAACAGCGACCATGAAAACAGGCTACTTTTCATCTTGTACCTTCGACAAAGTCCGGGGAACAGCTAGTACGTAATACTATACAGTAAATATGGTTTTCGTTCCCCCTAAACATGCCGTAAATGATGATGCGGCTTACAGAGGTAGTTTCAAGGATCAAGTAACCCGTTTTTGTATCTACCTAATCTGCTGCGTAATTGCACAACATACGATCAGTAGCAATGGATTTCAATGTGACAGTTCAACAACATTCATTGCGTTATTTACGTTGTTAAGAAGACAGTTTTCTCGAACATATGAAGCAATGGATTAGCAATATACTTCGAAATTATTAAAATTGATCGTAACAGTGTGTATTTAGGCAGTTAGGCTGCAGGTGTCAATTAATTGCTAAAGCGTCAAAATGTTAAAGAATAATAATAATAAAAAATATATATACAGTATGTTAAGAAAACCCTGTCCGACCCGTGAAGGTGTTGTTAAGTATCGATAACTGATTCTACTAATGCATACAAAACCGGGTTAAACTTAAAAAAAAAATACCCCTAAAAAAAATAAATATTATTTCGCAAAAGGAGGTAACTTAATAAATGTGCGTTGACCACCCTTCGCCTTCGCCCACGCGGCACGTGGTCGCATCGCTATTCGCTCATAATAATACCGGTGTTGTCACTTTTTAAAAATTAGCAAATTTCGGCGAAATTGGATTTAATTCGCGGGAAAAAAAGATTATTTCAAAATTCATTTGTATTGGTACTATGATGAATACGTAAAATTTTATATTATATTTGGTCATGTGTTTACCTAACCTTTATTATCCTTATGGGTCGGACAGGGTTTTCTTAACATACTGTATATATATACGGAAAAATCACACAGATTGAGCTAGCCCCAAAGTAAGTTCGAGACTTGTGTTATGGAATACTAACTCAACGATACTATATTTTATAATAGATACTTATATAGATAAACATCCAAGACCCAGGACAATCAGGAAAAGATCGTTTTGCGTCATGACCTGGCCAGGGATCGAACCCGGGGCTTCCATGTCGCAGGCAGGCGTGTTGACCGCTGCGCCATGGAGGACGACAGATGAAACGAAAACAAAAACTTCGACATAATTTGGTGTTTATAACATGTACACAATTCAACAAATATAGCTACATTTTACGTCAAAAAACTACTATGTCAATGAGGACTAATATAAAACCAGAATATAAAGAAAGACACATGTGTTAAGTTGAATAAAGTCTATTGGAGTCAATAGAAAAGTTCCAAAGGTATCAGGAGGCATCACTTACCCGAATTTTCCCTTTCTCCAAACTCCATTTTTCCTAAGGTAAGGATCACAGGAGCCGATAAGAGGGATCGACTGACGGTAACACTTCTAATTCTATGGAATACATTCTTCTTTCAATATTTCTTCGGCCATACGTTACGGACTATCTGATTGGGACTTTATATTGAGTCTGAGGGCTTTTCGCGAAGGTGTTTTGTGGCATATCTAATCGGTTGAGTAGTGTTTATTAATATAAAATAATATTCCTACCTTTGTAAATACGAGGTAATCATTAATCGATATGCAATACAATTAAGGGTCATTTTTGCGAGTATTTCCACGTTAATGAATCTGGGACAGGTCTATTTATAGCTTTCTCACGTTCTTTTCTTTCTTTCACGCCCAGAACTTGGCTTATTTTTGGTGCCATCATCTGCGTTCATCAGTTCCTATAACGTGCAACTGACAGATGATTTGTGGAACACCACCATATTTACATTCTAAGGCGCAGTCGCCTATGAATTATTACTTGAACAGGTTTTCCTTGCTTCAGCCAATCTGAGTCCGGAATCTGATTAGAACACTCCGAGACTGAAGATTTCCAGATTCTTTTGATTAGAATAAAATAGTTGGCACTTTTAATATTAAATGGGGTTCAATCGAATAGCCAATTGGCTGTCGGCCATCTTTGCAATAACCATTTCATGCCTGGTAATGAAAATTAAATTTAACAGAGCCATCCTAAATCGAAGGGTCATGTCCGAAACAGTATCAGTCGTCAATTGCCCGAACAAAGTTCCCCAATTAACAGTTTCCACAATAACCATGAATATTGGCAAAAAATTCTGTTGCGGCACGATTAAATTCGAGGCGGTTACACGGAACGTCCATTATCGCCAAAGGTATAATATACCCGCATTATAACGACTCTCTAACCGTTAAATAATTTTATTTTTAACTCCGGACTCGCAGATAAAAACCCTGGTAACTTTAAATGGGAAAACTTCCATTTTGTGAGCAATGAAAAGACGTCATTACCGAGTCATGGATTGATACAAAGGGGACAGGTGAAGTGGGGTTTGGGGGGGGGGGGGGAGGGGGTAGGATATCGTATACATGGCTGTTTATGATCAGGTGCAAATTGTAAGAATGTATTTGAATAGGGTTGAGGAAAACTCGAAGGCCCATTGAATTTGTTTGAAATCAATTTGAAATTGAGATTTTGATAAAAAGATGATGTTTGAATGTTCGAGTACTTCTGTCGTTAGGCATTTTTTATACAGAAACAGTTATTTCAATATCTTTTATAAATTTATAAAACTTTCTGGTACTACAGCTTACTTAAAAAAAATCCTTTGATTGCAGAGTAATCTAAAGAAAAACCCAGTACCTAACAATGTTTATTGTTACTTACAAAAAGTAGATTTAGCAATAAACTTGTGTACTAACAGCGCTATTGGACTAAAGCCAGATTTTTTGCAAAAATTTCAACAACGGCCGCGATTGCGTTATTGACAAACTAAATTTAATTTAAATTCAGTGCATATTTTTGTTTCTATTTTATTAAGACGAGGATAGAAGATAATTATAAGTTTAGTTCCGTCAAATTAGTCCGCATCTGACGTAAATTGACATTTAAAAACATGGCGACTAAACCATATTTTAATAGTAATTGACAGGACTACACTAATACGACACCTTTTCTTAAGAAAAAGATGTACTGACTTTAAAAATTACTTTAGAGTGTGAACAAAAAAATCTGCGCCTATGTATGTCTATTTTGTTCCGGGCTTTGTAATATATTAGCCATTTTATGCTCTAGCTAATTTTGAAAGTAGGGATATTTCCTGGGTAAAAAAAATTGATTCTATTTTGTCCGTCATTCAGATTATAGAAAAATATTGGATACGTGTATTTTGTTTTATCAAATCAATAAAAATTGACAAATATAAAAGGTATCAAAGTCAGGAGGAGGTAGCTGGTGGCGTCACTGCTCGCTATAAAGTGTAACGTGCAGTGACGTCACACGAGTTTTCAATGCACTGTGTCGTCTTCATATTTTGTTTATATGAAATAAGAAAAAATAGGTGTCTAGATAGATAGATAGATAGAAGAAGATAGAAGATAGATATATACTCTTTATTATGTACACCGTATAGATTACAGAACATAAATAAAAATATTTTACAAAGGGTGACACATTGGGCGGTCTTATCGCTTATCTGGCTGATGGACTAATTAGTTTTTTTTAGTCAACTACCCTAATATCCAATACCAGTTGTGCCCCGCGGTTTCACCCGCATAAGCTTCGATCCCATGGGAATATCGGGATAAAAGTAGTCTGTGTTACTAACAAACTTTTGCATTTATAATATTGCATATAGGAAATCCTAAGTTTCTGAATAGAGCATCCATACAAACTGGGAGCACATTGTTTGACCGATTTCTTTTTTTTGCTCCATATGAGGGCAATTTAACGAGAGTATAAACCATAACGAGGTATCTTGCCTTTCAGAAAAAAAAGTGCTTTTCTAAGCCATTCATTTTTTTTCCTCAGCAATTTAGTTGAAAACGGTTAAGTAGGCTTGCATTTAACAAAACTTTAGTAACACATACGTTCTAAAAGTGAAACTCTTACTACATCATCTCAAACTTTTTTTTCTGTATGATGCATGTCGCGTGACGGTCGGCCGCGGAGTAGGAATAAAGTGAAAGACGCTCGTCAGAGCAGCCAAGGCCAAAAAAGTTTTGCTTTTACCGTGGTTTCACAATACCATACAATTCTTTTTTTTTGTTTACGCCTCGTGACGACATACGAGTTTTCATAAAATGTTTTAAGAAAATATTATAAATTAATATTTCTACAGGATATCACATACAGCTTACAGATTTTCTATCATAAAGAAAATAAACATTGGCTTGAAAATTACAGTCGATCGGTTCTGAGTAAATCTCACCTCGAACAGTTAGGAGAAGTGGGCTTAGACTGAGGTGTCAATAGTGTCCCTAGCTTTACTAGAATGACAGCTCAAGCTTACTCCTCGAGCGAGATAGTTACGGAATTGCACTGCTGATTTTAGAATCGGAATTTACAAAATTAATCCCTATCCGTTCACCTGTAACTGCAACACGTCAGCAATCAAAGCTTTAATAATTACCGTGGCTTAGCAAACTGTGCCTTGGTCAGGTGGGCTGAACTCCTGTGGTGAATTAATCACGAAAGCCGCTGAGTCAACTGCTACCTAATTGGTGTTCCTCCCTTGACAATCGAGTCATCAAAGTGGTCAAACACGACGTGTTTGCTCAGTTTGTGCAGTTTCGGCGTAATGACGTCATATTTAATTTAGGTGCGCAAAAGTAGGTGCTGAATATTGTAAGGTGTTCTCGAAAGTTTTGAGTAGCTGCACAAGGAGACTTGCAAGTGGAAAATTGGATTGTTCTCATTCTTTCATTCGGTTCAAAGTAGGTCTGTTGATACATATCTACTGACGATTCTGGTATTCTGTCCGTTAGGTACAAACGCAAGTACATCAAGGTAATTTGTCGAATATCTTAACAGATTTTCAACTTTACATTTTTAGCAATAAGTTCAAAGTTGATTGAGAAAATTTTACGGTTTTAGTAAGCTGGAGGTCCTGTAAACATGAACGGCGTTTATTGAATTTATATTCAGACGTTTCACGTCGATTGAAAGATACCAAATGGAAGATAAAAACCTGTCAAACACCAGTTACACTAATATATGAAACACACTGTAAAAAGGATGGAAAAAATATACGTTTCTTGACAATAGAAAACAATAGGGATGTATCCAAGGTATGAAAATCAAAAAAATAATTAGTCCGTCTTACAGATAATAAAAAAAATTAAGACCCGTATTTTTTATTTTGTCCTAATTACCAAAAATTACTGAGATATAGCGTATTAAAGTTACAGAGTGGGGGCTAATTATGTCACGCCGTTCTATATTTTGTACCATGGCGTGACGTCATGCGACATTTCAAATCAATATATCTTCCTAAGTATTTGAATAAAATAAAAAATACGTGTTCAATATTTTTTATAAAGCTATCTGACGGACATTAAATTATTTTTTAGGATACAAGCCAATTGCCTATTCATTACGACACATGAAATACAATCCGTTCACAGACAAAAACAGACGAGCAGCAGAGGCTTAATAATAGACAGAAAGAAATTGCACTTCTTTAACTCAATAAATAGCTTGTTAGCTATACTAGTATGAGCATGCTAGAATTTGAGTGATCATTATACATCATCATCATTATCAACCTTTTTATCGTCCCACTGCTGGGCACAAATCTCCTCTCATTCGGAGAAGGATTGAGCGTAATCACCACACTTGCTCAATGCGGGTTGGCGATTTCTGACTTAAAGTTCAGGTTTCCTCAAGATGTTTTCCTTCACCTTCAGTCATTGGTGTCCAAGATATACCTAGAAAGATAGTACTTAGTGACCGTTTCATTCAAATTAGGATGATGAAAACCGACAGTGATTGAAACTTGATTATAGTTTGATCAGAATGAGTAACTGAATCGATCCCAATAATTTTAACACAATGTTATATTGTTTCCCAAATACATTTATAAATTAGTACAGTGTGTTTACAGAGCGCACAACACAGCTCACGGCAGATTATAGTGGTACTAGCCACAGTGTGCATATAAAGTTAACATGTTTTAAGAAAATTATTTTACATATTTTTATTTTATCACTTACGGCTAAATTTACATGTGAAGTACATAATAATATCAACTTACACTTGAACGTTACGCCAGTCCAAAGTCTGCAAGTGTTGATTAAACAGACAAACAGAAATTATTTATTATCAATAAATACGAGACGCAAAGGAACAGAGCTGGCCGTTGACCGTATTTTTGTTGGGACAAGCAGGTAACAAGACATAGATAACAAGCTCATAACTTTGTAATTATTCATGACACTTTTCTGAAATTTCGTTAATAGATTCTTTATTTCAAAATGCTGAAGACGTATTTTGGGTTTCGTGTGTCGGGGGTACCGGCATGATATCTGGTGAAGCCGTACGGAGGACGGGTCTGAGCAGTTGTGTTGCGATGTGTTTTGGGTACGATGCGCCAAATGTTGTTGTGTCGGGAGTTTGGTCGTGGAGGGTCTCCACATCCATCTCCCTCTGGCGCAGCATCGTTGGTCGTGTTGTTGAGTTTAATATTGCACCACCTCGCTCAACTGCCGTGTTCCTTCCTATTCATTAAGTTTTTTAAGTGAATGGGTTTGGATGGGGCCGACGGGTTCTCGAGTGGCGACCACGCACCGGAAGACGTAGCGTGGGTAGGCCCCCGACAAGGTGGACCGACGACCTGGTGAAGGTCGCGGGAAGCCGCTGGATGCGGGAGGTGCAGGACCGGTCGTCGTGGAGAACCTTGGGGGAGGCCTATGTCCAGCAGTGGACGTCTTTCGGCTGAAATGATGATGATGATGATGGGTTTAATAAACTAGTGCGCTTTACCATCAACGATTGCATCACTGCTTACCATCAGGCACTGCAGTCAAGCTCTCTTCAATCAACTCATTGCAGTCAAGTGCTAGTCTATGATTATTAAAAAAAAACATGTACAAAAATAATGTTGTATAATATGACATAATGAATGAATAATAAAATCCATACTAATATTATAAATGCGAAAGTGTCTCTGTCTGTCTGTCTGGCTTTCACGCCAAAACTAATGAACCGATTGTAATGTAATTTGTTACACATATAGTCTAGAGCATGAGAAAGGACATAGGCTATATAACATCCCGCTATGACCAATAGGAGCAGAGCAATAATAAAAAAAAATGTTGCAAAAACGGGAGCTTACGCGGACGTACTACATATATACAGGAACCATCGCGCGCTGTAAACGGAAGTCTACGCGGGCGGAGTCGCGGACAACAGCTAGTATTTATTATAAATATCTGATACTTTCGAACCTTGATACTAATATACAGTATGTTAAGAAAACCCTGTCCGACCCATAAGGATAATAAGGGTTAGGTAAACACATGACCAAATATAATATAAAATTTTACGTAATCATAATAGTACCAATACAAATGAATTTTGAAATAATCTTTTTTTCCCGCGAATTAGTTCCAATTTCCCCGAAATTTGGTAATTTTTAAAAAGTGACAACACCGGTATTATTATGAGCGAATAGCGAAGCGACCACGTGCCGCGTGCCCTGCCGCCCGCCCCCCGCGGGCGGCTGGCGACGGGTGGTTAACGCGTATTTATTAAGTTACCTCTTTTTGCGAAATAATATTTATTTTTTTAGGGGGATTTTTTTTTAAGTTGAGCCCGGTTTTGTATGCATTAGTAGAATCAGTTATCGATACCTAACAACACCTTCACGGGTCGGACAGGGTTTTCTTAACATACTGTTACGGGCTAGGGGTACTAAAACGCCGGTTAAGGGTTTCGAAGTTTATTGGCAACGAAGGTACAGTCGATTGTAGGCAATGACAAGTAGAATGTTGCTGACGTTGCACCGAAGTCTTCACTTACGTCCACGAAGTCCGTATTGTAAACACACAATAACACTACAGATGTTACTTCACGTAGTACTCACAGTTCTCGTTACAGTTGTCGCAGTAGGTATTCTCAAAGATCGCTTCTTAAGTATCGCTGTTTCGTCTCGGTAGTCAAGTGCAGACTGACTCGGCGTTGGCGTCACGGCGCTATATATAGGCCAGCTGATCGAACATTCCAGAATCGTCTAGACGTAATAATAATAGCGCATAACTTCGAGTACATTCAGTAGGTACCTACGGTAATTCCCGGAAACGGGTTTCTAGAAATTTCGATGTCGTCACTTTGTTGACAAAATTGATAAAACCTGTACCATTCAATAGGCCACCTTAAGTCTAGGAATGCGTTTTTATATTACACCTAGGTAATGTCTAGATCTCGAGTTATAGAGCTTAAAAGTTATGCACTGCATGTCACGCGGTATTGAACCTTATGCCCTCGACATAAGGTGCATTCGTCACAATACTGTATACAGCTGAAGTGTTTGTTTATTTGAACTGGGTCTGTCATTTTAATTGGAAATGGTAATTGTGCATGATTTCTGAAAGTATATTTTTGTACGCCCACTGGCATAACACAGCGCGTTATTTCTATGTAAGATCTTTAAATATTTACCTGTGTTAACAAATAAAATGATTTGATTTGAACGCGCTAATCTCAGGAACTACTGCTCCGATATGAAAAATTCTTTTTGCGTTGAATAACCCATTAATCCAGGAAGACTTGAAGGTATATAACATCAAGCTGCGGCCAATAGGAGCAAAGCATATAAAAAACATCGGGACGCAGCTAGTAAAGACGAAGAAAGACCTTTAATGAAATCGGAACGCTATAGAATACAAATCTCAAAGGGTCCATCCGAAACACACTCACAAACACTCAGCACCATCTCTCATGTTTTTGTACACGATACTCCGAGGAAAGTAAGCGTTTGATTCCCGAAAATCAATGGGTCCATTAACCGACATCACCCACTATTTCCTTTGAGCTCGGTCAGGAGGCTAATGCAGGACCGCCCTTTAAAGATTGACCCCTAGTAACAAGATATTCGGTGGCTAATGCTCACTGTGGGATGTGAGGGAGGAATTCAGTCGAATCATTTCGTGGGACAGCGCAAATAGTGTTTTTGTCGATTCGACCCTTGCTTTGGAATATAGGTACTGGTGTACAAAACTGTTTGGGACTTGAGTATTTCACGGTAGTAGTTGTATTTTTGATAGTTTTTCTGCTGTTTTTCGACCTTTAGTTTAATTGGGGAGTTCTTTTAATTTGTATCAGGTACCTTATGTTATTTTAAAACCTTTTTGCTAGAAAATTTGCGCTATTTAAAAGTGGCTTTTGCGGGTAGTATTCGATTGAAGGAATAAGGTATTGCGTAATGTGTTTAGAGTGATGAGAAATAGGGTGTAAAGTTCACTCATCCTCCATCGAAAAGGATGAATCCTACGACCAGACAGGTGTTGAGTCTGGTGGGCACTTGCCCGATAGTCAGTCAAGCAAACTCTACTTGCAAGATGCAGGATCTGTATGACGTCACTATGATGTGTTGTTCGCATACCTACTGTTTGTAGATTTTAATATTGTTTTAATTTTGCTTTTTTATTCCAGCTAATTCCCAGAAGCATTAAAGATTCTTCCAAAAACAGTACACACAATGCCTCCAACATTTCACTCCAGAACTTTTCATACCAACTTTCGTTTTTCCTGTACAAACCACTTTGCCACACAAAGTATATCATAATGCCCAAAATGTGAGAGCACTCCCTGGCATCCGAATCCGCTGAGTGGTTTTGCAGCTTTGCTTGGTAGTATTTTTTCTCTTTGGTATGTTAATAACAGATGCTAATTCTGTTCATCTAGAATAGGAGACTGGGATTAAAGCTGTTCTACCTTTGTCAAGGTCGTTTTTACGTAAAGGGTAAAAATTCGACCTTATCACTAAGATATCAGTCTGTCTGTTACAAGTCTTCTTCTTCTTCTTCAGGCTATAGATGTACACTTCTGGACAAAGGCCTTCCCGAAGGCTTTCATTGCATTGAGAGGCCATAATCCCCATGCTTGGCAGGCGGGTTGGTGCCCGCTGCCCTGGTGAGTCTTCCCTTAATCGCCTCTTACTACACGGAACCAAGCTGGGTATCATATGGAGCACTTACGCACGTTACGAGTCTGTGTCTCTCTAATAGGGTATTTGACAAAAAAAACTAAATAGTTCGTCAGTCAGATTTCCAAAAAATACTAGACACGTATTTTTTCTTTTTTCATATAAACAAAAAATTAAGACGACAGAGTGCGTTGAAAACTCGTGTGACGTCACTGCGCGCTACACTTTTTAGCGGGCAGTGACGTCACCAGCCACCACTCCTGATCTTTGATGCCTTTTATATTTGTCAATTTTTATTGATTTGATAAAACAAAAAAAACACGTGTCTAGTATTTTTTGGAAATCTGACTGACGGACTAATTAGTTTTTTTAGTCAAATACACTACTGTGATAGACAATGGAAATTTTCACAGATGATGGATATTGAGGTTTTATTTACCGATTTTTGTTCGATATTCATAACGGTAATAGTTGAGTTGTTTGAATGAAATACCATGACCCCTGAACCACAGGAAAGTTTAGGTTCACACGTCGTTCTGGTCATTTGATGATTTCTCAATCTGAAAAGAAGGAGGCTACCGTGCAACAGATGCGATTTTTATACATAATGGTAATAAAACCTTCGTAGAACCTCCGTAGGAGCGGGCTTACGAGCGGTGAGCAGTGAGCAGCTCGCCGCCCGGTAAGGACCAGGCCAGTCAGTTGTGTTTCACGCGGACCTCGAAGAGATGTCAGCACATCGTGATGGGGTTCACGAAGACTGATGCCTCCTAGGCCAGGGTTGCAGCATGGTTAAAAAAGAAATCGTGGCCTTGGTGCACAGGAAGTGAAGGAACACGGGTGGGTTTTTGTCAGTAAAAGTCTGACCAGCCCTTCTGCTCCACACAGGGCGGGAGAGGTCATTTGATGATTTCAAAATAAATAATAAATAATAAAACTTTAATTTGTTAACATATGTAATAGAGATACAGTTCTTGATTTTGATGTGCAGAGCGCTATGTTATGCCAGTAGGCGTACAAATATACATGCAAATCTAGATTATTTATTATTGTTATGTCATAACTAAATGAGGAATTAATAAAATGTAAAAAAAATCTTAGCCAAAAAAAAAATCTAAAACAAAATAATTAAGTATGTGACATCATAATTATTTTCACTTAGATTTTTTTTTGACTACTTTTAAAGTTTACTTTTAAAGTTTGACTTTTAAAGTTTTTTAAGACTTTTTATTTAAAAAATAAAATTAAATTAAATATCAAAATTAATGAAAAAAAATCAATAAAAATAAATTGCAATTCTACATTAATTCGTCATTTAGGTATACATCAAATGTATAGCATTTATTAATTAAGAACAATTTCATTTTTTTCTTAAATTGTGTAAAATTTAATTCTTTAATGGCGTCTGGAATTTTGTTATAAATACGTGGAGCCATACCTAGGATACTTTTTTTGACTAGTGCAGTGTTGCATTTATATCCAATAAAAAAAAACCTTCATTATCGAGTCCGACGTTGGCCTGATGAAATGAAGTTGTACCGAAGGTTTCTATACCTATCAGAACCCTAATTCCGTAACAAACTAATACTATCAATTTTAATCAATGTGAAGCATATTAAGTTGTGGTGTCCTAATGGTTTAAACACCAGCCTCTCAAGTATGAGTGCGCGGGTTCAATTCCAGGTCAGGCAAGTACCAATGTAACTTTTCTAAAGTTATATGTACTTTCTAAGTATATCTTGGACACCAATGACTGAAGGTGAAGGAAATCATCTTGAGAAAACCTGGACTTTAAGTCTGAAATCGCCAACCCGCATTGAGCAAGCGTGGTGCTACTTTTAATTGTTTGTTGCATCGGGTGACGTCTTTGCGTCGACGCCGGCTATCGCTGAAAACCAGCGCTGGGCTCTGTTTTTGCATAGAGTCGCAGCATAATACTGAGCGACAGCCATTTTGCGTGGATGTGACGCATGTTTCCCTCTGTTCTTATTTTTTATGTTTTTGTAAACTCTTGCGTCATGTTTATTGCAAATAAACGTTTCTCTTTCTTTCTTTCAATCCTTCTCTGTATGAGAGGAGACCTGTGTCCAGTAGTGGGACGATAAAAAGGTTGATGATGATTAAGCATATTGCAAACCGTTGCTCCATGTGATCGAAAAGTGTTTCTGCTCAACAACATAAATAACGCAATGATTGTTGTTGAGCTTTCAAAATGGAACCCATTGCTGCTGATAGGGAAATTGGGTACAATTACCCTGCTGGGTGACGTCTGTGTATTCAAGAGCGTAT
Organism: Sesamia inferens; assembly: GCA_037179545.1. Taxonomy (NCBI): domain Eukaryota; kingdom Metazoa; phylum Arthropoda; class Insecta; order Lepidoptera; family Noctuidae; genus Sesamia; species Sesamia inferens. The sequence continues at coordinate 28,796,636 of CM073925.1, forward strand.
GCGCAATATAATGTTTAGATGTGGTTATATGTTTTATTTCGAGATTTTATAATTTTCTTATTCCAGTCAATTTTAAATAAAATTCTGTCAATATTATGGCTGAAACAATCAAATGTTTTTTTATTTTATTTTATTTTTTTATTAATTTATAAACCAGCGCTTGACCGCAATCCCGCCTGATGGTAAGCAGTGACGCAATCGTTGATGGTAAAGCGCACTAGTTTATTAAGAGCCTATTCACTCTAGCCTTGACGAGACTCAAATTGTAGTCCGACGGAAACACCGCCGCTGGCAAATTGTTCCAGTCCCTCGATGTACGCGGTATAAAGGAGGAGGCGAAACGCTTCGTCCGGATCGCAGTGGTGTTAACAACATAAGGGTGGAAAATCGTCGTACGACGGGTCGTCGGATGGTGGAACGGAGATGGGTTAATTAAATCATGCAATTCCCTCCCCAAAATGTATCCTATAGAACACTGAAAGGCTGGCTACTCTGTATTACAGAAAAACTTTGAAATAGAATGTTCAAATACGAAAAACCTCTCAACAGATATTAAAAAAGGACAGATTACTTGTGTTCCTCTATTTCTTATTGACGAGGCCAAATTGCTTATCACTGTTCTCTGCACCACAATAAATATATGAAATCAATCTTCCTTGACAATCTGGTGTCGTAAATTTATCATAATCATAATAAAGTATCCATTTTTGTGCGTCTCAATAAATAATTCTTGATATCATCGATTGTTTAGAGGAAACTGAACTTTAAGGTTGTAGATATAAGAGGTATGATGACAGTAGGGCTGGGTTAGCGGTTCGTGTCATGGTGTAATTGAATCATCCATCATGACCACGTGAGGATTCACCTGCCGTGAGAAGGATTGATTATTGACAGATATTCTACTCAAGGTTTATGAAACCAGAGTAAACAAGATTTTGTGAAGCAATTAGTATGTAATTTTTATATACGAGTGATTTTGCTGTGCTTTTGCTTTTTCATACCGACGCCCTTTTTTTTTTAATAATTGTAAACTAGTACTTGACCGCAATCCCGCCTGATAGTAAGCAGTGATGCAATCGTTGATGGTAAAGCGCGCTAGTTTATTAAGCACCTTTTCAATAAAAAAAAAACCGAATGAATAGGAAGGAAGACAGCAGCTGAGCGAGGTCATGTAATGTTAAACCCAACAACACGACCAACGATGTTGCGCTGAAGGAGATTGATCTGGGAACCCTCCACGACCGAACTCCCGACACAACAACATTTGGCGCATCGTACCCGGCAGACATCGCAACACAACTGCTCAGACCCGTCCTCCGTACAGCTTCACCAGACATCATGCTGGAACACGACGAATCGCTCAGTCAGTTCTAGACCTTTGACTGTCGTTACGCGTAGTTAGAAGTCCGAAAGTCTAACCACCAGTGGTAGCAAGAGGTATCGTGCTACCCAGTAACTAGTCGTACGTACGTCATAGTTTCCACCCTTATGTTGTTGTACGATGAGTTTCGCCTCGTCTTTTATACCAAGTACATCGAGGGACAGGAACAAGTCGACAGCGGCGGTGTTTCCGTCGGACTACAATTTAAGTGTCTTCAAGGCTAGAGTGAACAGGCTCTTAATATACTAGCGCGCTTTAACGTCAACGATTGCATCACTGCTTACCATCAGGCGAGATAGCGGTCAAGCAGTAGTTTATAATTTATAAAAAAAAAAAATGGTTGTGGAGGTCAGATAGGCAGTCACTCCATGTAAAATACTGGTATTCAGGCAGACACCAACGTAGGTGGGAAAAAGCTTGACAGATGATGGTATAAATGTGCTTTTAAAATGTAACTATTGAGAACTCGCAACAAGGCTTGCAAATATAACAGCGCTGTTATCCACTACCATTGCTTTGTCTGTGTGCACGGGGCACATTGATCGCAGAATACGATGGTCAATGGTTGAAAAATTCTGGAGGGGCGACCGAGTACCGTAAGACGTAAAGTTGAAAGACCTCTTAAATGGTGGACTGGCGGAGTTCGAAAGAGATACAGTGGCCTCTAGCGTATAAGAAAGTGAAGGTACACGGGTGGGATTTAGTCAGTAAAAGTCTGACACTTCCTTCCGCTCCGCCCAGAGAGAGAATATTGGATGATACCAATCATCAAAAATTTGGATTCGAGAAGCACGGAACCGGTCGAATTTGAAGTAGTGTGATGGTGTAGGTCTAGGGGCGAGGGACATAGGGAAGTCCCCGCCCCCTATTCGCTGGGCCCCGAGGCGGAGACGCGCACGAGTTTCGGCATTCGCTCCTGAGGCGATGTACAGGGTAGTTTAACACCTCACTACCCCGTGCAAGAGGCGAGGCCCGGAGAGACCGAGCCAGCACGAGAGTGTGGGGCTGTGAAAAAATTTAAACTCTCGCGGCCCCGTGCGCACGTGACAGAAGAGACACCGGGATGGTTTTTAGACAGTATGAGTCTGACAGACCCCGTCGCCCACCCCAGGGCGGCGGACATGCATGAGCATTTTCCACCCCGGAACCAAAAATGAAAATGTGTGGTGATGTCGATGTCTTTCGGCTGAAATCTGAAGGTCTTGCCTTGAATGGTTCTGCTTTGTCCTTGGTCTATATCATGTAGTCACAATTAATTTTATTTTCACATTTAGTGTTTTATGTAATACAGAAATGTTTTGTATCTTATAATGATATCAATAAATAATTTTCACATTAACATAATTATATTTTAACCATGGAAGGTTTTATGCATTGGAGTTTGTTTTTTACTCGCACAAAAATTACTAAACGGATTTGGATGGAATTTGCCACACAGGTGTTTTATAACTAGTATGAACACGTGGGATATTTTCATCCCGGTATTAGTACAGGATAGAAACTCATGCGAGCTGCAAGTTATTTTTCCATATAATAGAGATGTATCCAAGGTATGAAAATAAAAAATAATAATTAGTCCTTATAGATAATAAAAAAATAAGACCCGTATTTTTTATTTTGTCGAAATTACCAAAAACTATTGAGATATGTATAGCGTATTAAACTTACGGAGTGGTGGCTAATTACGTTACGCCGTGGTAGATTTTATACCACAGCGTGACGTCATGCGACATTTCAAATCAATATATTTTCCTAAGTATTTGAATGAAAGAGAAAATAAAAAATACGTGTTCAATATTTTTTATAAATCTATCTGGTGGATATTAAATTATTTTTTAGGATACAACCCAATTATGACTACCACAGGATGTTGCTGAACTCGTATGTCATAACTAAAGTTTTCTTATAGTAATCAAGATAACAAAACATACAACTAAAAATCATATCATCTGATAATAAGAACAGTCAACATTCAGTGTTGGCAGGATAAAAATAATCACAATAACACACACTGTAACGGAAGACTAGCGATCATAAATAGACACCAACAAGATCGGTGAAACAATGTACACAGTGGCGCATTAGCAGGGTAAAATGTTTGTTCAGTGAGCTTAGGAATAAAACCCGGGTACACTGCGGGTTCTGTTCTATTGAAAATCCATCGAATGCTTTTTGTGTATGAGTAAATTCCACTGCTGTTGAGAATGCTTTTAGACGCAAATCCCTATTCGAATAACGCCCAGTGGAGTCTACGCATGGATCGGAAACGCATCAGAATTTTACCAGGTTTTTACAAAAACACGCTACCGTGATTAATCTGGGGAAGTTCGGTATACGAGTATACTGCGAGACTGCTTAAAGGTTTTATAATAGATGCGTTAGAATGTTCTTTGTTTAGACTGGATTTTTTTTTGTGGAGTATATACAATATGTAAAGAAAACCCTGTCCGACCCGTAAGGATAATAAAGGTTAGGTAAACGTATGACCGAATATAATATAAAATTTTACGTAATCATCATAGAAACAATACTAATGAATTTTGAAATAATCTTTTTTTCCCACGAATTAATTCCAACTTCCCCGAAATTTGGTAATTTTTAAAAAAGTGTCAACACCGGTATTATTATGAGCGAAGAGCGATGCGACCACGTACCGCGTGCCCTGCCGCCCGCCGCCCGCGGAAGGGTGCTTACCGCAGATGTATTAAGTTACCTCTTTTTGCGAAACAATATTTATTTTACTAGGGGGATTTTTTTTTAAGCTTAGCCCGGTTTTGTATCCATTAGTACAATCAGTTATTGATACCTAACAATACCTTTACGAATCGGACAGGGTTTTCTTTACATATTGTATAATGTTGATGACTTATCTGCCTACAATGTTTTCACTACTGCATACAGGCCTTCTCAAATCCAGAGGGAATAGTTATGCGGGCCCAGTTCGGGTAATTGCGTAACGTATCAGCAGCAATGGGTTTCATTTTAAAGTTCAACAACATTCATTGCATTATTTACGTTGTTGATCAGACGAATGGTCTAACATATGGACCAATGGATTAGTAATATGCTTCAGAATGGCTAATAGTAATAGTGTATGACGCAATTAAGGTCGGTAGATTACACATGGCTGCAAATTATTGGTTCTAACCTACATGATTGTTTCCTCGCGTTTTCTTTCGCAGTTAGTGATATTGAATTGTTTTACACAAAGAAAAGCGCCTGCTTGACTTACCTATCTTATGCAGTGTCAATAATCAACTATGGCAAAAAAGCACCCGTTAGATTTCATTCTCTGAAAATGCTCTGGAGTTGGAAGAGTTGTTTACTGTGCTCGCTCGCTTGAACAAAGAGCACTATCTATGTGTATGTACAATGTACATATATGCAGTGCCCCTGTTTTCAAAATAGAGCAAAATGGCACTACGTAAGTTGCAAGGGATCAAAGCAAGCAAGAGGGTTGTTTTTGTCTAGGGAGAACCATGTTTTTTATAACATAAAAACCGCAAACAAAGAAACTGCCCACATCTATCCCAAATAAAAATAAAAAATATATTTGCAGTCGTTTTTAGTAAGGACATTACCAAAATTGGGATTTTGAAGTACTAAATTAAAGAGAGCCCTGTGCCCGAACGAAGATAAAATAAGTTGAAATGGGAAAAGTTCCATTAGGTTATGAAATGAAAAGATCACGCTTATCTCACAGGAGCATACTACTTTTGAATTATGTTCAACTTCCCACGATTGTCTTAGATGGCTTATTCGGAAATTAAAGAAACTGTTTGGTTAAGACGCGGAACTTGGAGTTCTATCAGGTATTTGTTACGGTTAGAAAAGTCATGCTGTCGTATATCTACACTGCTTCTAGGTCCTAGAATCCAGAATATTTTAGCGTACGTACCAAGTTGACCCGGGGCATTACTCACAAATATTTCAACGCTACAGATATGTGCATTTGTTTGGTGAAATGTATTGCAAAATTGGGGGTTTTGGTTCTAATTATGGCCACGTGCCAATACAGTAGTGTAGGACTTGAACATGATTTGTTCATACTGTTTCTTATTGCAGTAAAGTTTTCTTGCAGTTAATCATATCGGAATACTTCAGTCATAAAGGTTTTATATAATACGGTTTTGGAGGCTTTTTAAGCGACTTCAAAACGAAGGAGGTTACTCAATTCGATCGTGTACGTATGCTATTTATGTTTGATCGCGGATAATTTCGTCGTTTATGAACGAATTTTGATGATTATTTTTTTGCTGGAAAGAAAATATTTTAAAAGTGGTTCTGTGATAAGGAAACCAGATAAATGGACGAATATACAAAAACCAATGACACCAAATCTGTTACATGTATCTTCGTTTTTGCCTCCGACTTTTTTAATTAGTTATTTACATATCACTCTGAAGTGTGTTTTTTTGTTTTTAATTTACAAAGAGGCTGAACATATTATTGATTGAAGCTCATAAATAATGTTCTTCGTCATATGCTAAGGTTCTTTGACCTAATCGGAATACTCTGTGTGGTCTGACTTCTCAACACTCAGCCACATCGAGACGATATCGCCGCTCAGCTAAATCACAGAATTCGGCGACACTTAAAATTATAACTGGAATATTCTGCATTACGAAATTAAAATTCGCTGAGCAAACCTCCGCCGGAGTTGCGTATAAATAAAAGATTTCACTTGCAATTTGCGAACTCTGGAATCCTTTGCTTAATTACATTATCTTCCGAGTACTTTCTGGTGGCGTTAAGTGGGGACGTTGTTTTTAATTAGCCATTTTGAAATGTGTTTTTGTAGTATTTCCAAGTTGCGTAATGTTCACTTTACAATGTGATCTTAAATGTTAGTTGAGTTAAATTTGTGCTTGTCGCAGTTTTCCAGAAAAGTTTTGGATTAAAACGCCTTTGTAATATTTCATGTTAGCTACATAACATACTCAGAACATATGTAGGTAGGTATCTAAGATTATTTTTAATTCTATACCCGTTCTTCTCCATAGCGAACTACGGTTTGGATTGGGCAACTAGAATCAATTCTTGACTAACAGACGGCTACTAGCAGACTAACAGCGATATAATTTTGAAAATCGTTCTTCTTTTCTTTTTTTGTATAAAAATACGTTGTCCCACCTGTATCGTGAGTGCGTTTACAAATATATAACCTCACATATGAAAACATCCAGACCCGGAACAACTACTTGTAGGTCATACAAATATTTGTTCCGTACGGGAATCGAACCCGCGACACGCAGCGCAGCGGTCAACAGCTTGCCCACTGGGCTAACCGTGCCGTCAAAATTTGAAAGAAAAAAGATAAAATTTAAAATAAATGCTTTGAATTTGAGTTTGTGTTTATGTATCCAGTAGAGACTGGCCTCATATTCTAATGAAAGTTCGTATTCTGCTAGGCCAGCTCACGGTTACATTGTTACTGACTTAAGGGGCCCTAGTATTTTATTTTTATTAATTTGTCATTCCAACATGATTCCATCCTGATTTCATTGTCGTTTTGGGCGGGGCAGATAGCACGTAGAGCCGATGCGGCAAAAGCAAGCGCAGCGTCGGACACTCACCGACTAGGTGGTCGGATGACCTGACCAAAATGCAGGGAAGCACTGGATGCAAGCAGAGTCCAACCGTTCCTTTTGGGAATTCTTGGGGGAGGCCTGTGTCCAGCAGTGGACTTCATTTGGCTGAGATGATGATGATGATATGATTTTGCGTAAAAGTACGTAATCTGCTAAATTCATATTGATAGATCAATTATCTCAGTCGTCTCGTAATGGAATGACATTGTATTATTAGAAATGATTTTCTGAAATAGCCCAGTCATATTAGGTAAAAAAAGGGGTCAACCTCGGAATGAAAGATAATAAGCTGCAAATTGGTATGAACCTTTGTTTTGTCATTCTAAATGTTGTCTCAAAAGTCACAATCGTTATCGTGTCCGCGTCTCAAGATATTCAAGGTCAAAGGTCACAAAAATCGGTTTTTCGCGAATATCTGGCTTCCTATCGGTTAAATGAGATTTGCATTTATTATAAAAGTTGTAGGCTATAAAATTCCCTACAACTTTTGTTTAAACTTTTTTTTCATACCACCAACCGTTTTGAAGGTAGAGCGCGAAGAGTGCACATCGTACAGTCATATACGGCCTAATGCAAGGTCAAGCGTGAGTTATGGTTATCAGTACGTTATAAAGTCAATTATTTACTTGGAAATTATAATTATATTAAACAATGCCCATTATTTATGTACTTTCAAACGTGGTTAGGGAAGGACTTAGAACCTCAAGAATGGGGCTGGATGCTTGAAAATGAAATCCTGGAGCCCATACGAACGTTATTACCTCCAGCACCAGCCGAACTACTAAACGTAATATTTTGCAATTGCAAAAATGGTTGTGGTTCCCGCTGTGGATGCAGAAAATCAGGGCTACAATGTTCTATAGCTTGCGGCCAGTGCAACGGACAAGCTTGCCTCAACGCTTCACTGTATCCAAGTAATCCCGATGAAGAAAATACATATGATCCCGATATTCTGGAAGGTTTGGAGATGAACATGACAGATAATGAGGATGATGACAATGAATCGAACATTTTTGAGCGACAAGAAGAAGAAGACGACGAAGAAGAAGAAGATAATTAGCTTCCATTTCCAATTTCATTACAATTAAAATCAACAAAGATACTTTTGATATTTGAACTCACATTTTGATAAATGTATATTATGCCGTATTTAATAATAAATAAAAATATGTGTAAAATATATACTCTTACTATCATTTTAACTTAAAATAAAACTATAATATATAATACAGAATTAATAATATTTTATACTTAAATAGTTAAATATGAATAATTATATATAAATAATCAAGTTACTTACTTTAATTAAATATAAATAATTAATTGTTAGTACATAAATAATGGGCATTGTTTAATAATTATAATTTCCAAGTAAATAATTGACTTTATAACGTACTGATAACCATAACTCACGCTTGACTTTGCATTAGGCCGTATATGACTGTACGATGTGCACTCTTCGCGTTCTACCTTCAACACGGTTGGTCGTATGAAAAAAAAGTTTAGACAAAAGTTGTAGGGAATTTTATAGCCTACAACTTTTATAATAAATGCAAATCTCATTTAACCGATAGGAAGCCAGATATTCGCGAAAAACCGATTTTTGTGACCTTTGACCTTGAATATCTCGAGACGCGGACACGATAACGATTGTGACTTTTGAGACAACATTTAGAATGACAAAACAAAGGTTCATACCAATTTGCAGCTTATTATCTTTCATTCCGAGGTGAAAGCCCTAATATGACTGGGCTAAAAAAATACTTCTCAATTTGAACAATTACTAACAGCTTTTTGTTTTTTTTTTATTTATTTGGGCCAAGAAAAAGTTACATGTTACAATATTAACAGTCTAGCTAAGGTATAATACACAATAAACAAACATATAACCCACACCAATGTCCACGGAATAATATTGATTGTACAAGACATAAGGAAACGGACGTATACAGAAGGAGACAGTGAGAAAGTAACGAATGATAAAATTAAAACTAAACCCTAAAAATCGTCCATGGGCACAATCACGTCATACCAAACATCAGCAAGAAACAGTAATAATAGTACTAATATGGAGTAGAGTGCCAGTGATTGACCACTTAAAAGTCATAATGACCCAATTTTGTAAGTAGGTTACAAAACTTGTCAAAACGATCATTATGAGGTCACTGACCGACCATTCTGACACTATTGTAAAAGGGGCATAGATCGACTGTAGAAAAACACAATAAATTCTAGAATTATTATTTATAATGCTCTTAATCTTTGAAACTGTCTGGACTGGTAGTTTTGATAGCCTAATACTTGAAGAAGGCTATAGATATCATGTTTGTTTGTTAGGAAACGAGAAAAAGCAAATTAAGTCAGCAAAAATGATGAGCGACAACGAAGTAGTAACGTGAGTAGCTGATGCGATTCGACTAATCGCAGGTAAAAGTTAGTTTATTGCATTTTCAGACAATATCAATGACCTTGATAAGATTTTACTCTTGAATCCCACATTCACTACACGTTCATTTATTGACTGCATTTTTGTTCATTTCAGTATAAATGAATTCTGATATCCGACCATCTTTTTCAATGGAAGGTCGACTCATACAATCAGTAATCAGAGACGAAAAGGTAAAATTACTGGTGTCTTTAAAATGAAAGCAAAAAAAGGGTTTCCTTTGTCCTCTAACAAGATTCAAGGGTCAAGTATTAAGGAGAGACTTACAGAGGGTACAAATCGCGGTTCTTTTTTTTTCGACAATCTTCCTAACAAACGGTTGGATTGCGATCGATTTTAGGGTTTCACTACAGACTTTTTTAAAATTTTATTTATTACTAGTTATTACCCGCGTCTTAAGAATATACATATGGTTTAGAATTATTTCGTGTTCCGGCATGATGACTGGTGAAGCTGTACGGAGGACGGATCTGAACAGTTGTGTTGGGATGTGTACTATGTAGGATGCGCCAAATGTTATTGTGTCGTGTTGTTGGGTTTAAATTTGCAATACCTCGCTCAATTGCAGTCTTCCTTCCTACTCACTAAGTTTTTTTTAAGTAAATAGCCACTTAAGAAACTAGCGCGCTTTACCATCAACGATTGCATCACTGCTTACCTTCAGGCGAGACTGCGGTCAAGCACCAGCTTATATTTATAATTATAAAAAACCGGCCAAGTGCATGTCGGACGCAAGTACAAAGGGTTTCGTATCATTGATTTATGAAATTAAAGGATTTAAGATTACGCGGTAATAAGCGGTTTAAGATTTACGAGGTATTAAAAAAAAAAACTACTTACTAGATCTCGTTCAAAATAATTTTCGTTGATAGTTTTTATAGTAATTTAACATAATATGTCTTTTCTAGATTTTTTATCAATCTCCACGGAATCATATTGAGTTTACACGAAATAAGGAAACGGACGTATACAGAAGGGGACAGTGAGAAAATAACGAATGATAAAAGTAAACTTTAAAAATCACACAAACCAGCTCAAGATAGCGTGCCACGTCCAGTTATGGTAAGTGGGCACAATCACGTCCCACCATAGGGTCCACCCTTTATAGCAGAACTTTTAAAGTCATCATTTTATTTTGCATAGCAACGGATAGCATAAACCTCTTTTCACAGAAAATCGTTTGGCATACACTCATTTACCATACACCCATAATTTTGTAAGTCAGAATCATCGTTAGGCATAAATTTCAAATACATAATATTGAATAAGTATAACCATCATACCGTAGAACGTTCACAACCAGAATCATCTTTTGGTATATATTTTATATACATAATAATCAAAAGTAGAACACATTATGATGGAAATGTTAATTGCTATATTTTTCTTTTATTGCGTTTTTATCCGACATTGTACAATTTCCTTGTGCATAAAGTTTTAATAAATAAATAAATAAATAATGCAGTAAGCATGCATCATGCAGCAAGCATGCAACATGCAGCAGGCATGCAGCATGAAAGCAGGTAACATGCAGTAGGCATGCAGCATGCAAGCATACAACATGCAGCAGGCATGCAGCATGCAAGCAGGTAACATGCAGCAGGCATACAGTATGCAAGCATGCAACATGCAGCAGGCATACAGTATGCAAGCATGCAACATGCAGCAGGCATGTAGTATGCAATATACATGCAGCAGGCATGCAGCAAGCAAGCATGCAGCATACAAGCATGCAGAAAGCATGCAACATGCACGTCATATATGCACTCCCTCTCACAACTACACACACGTACACACCAGAACACATATATGTCTTACATATGTCTTACCTTGTTTGGGTGCTTAAACAGGACTGTCACGGAACGAAATCATTTTTAACCTACACAATACAATAATAACCACTCTTTAAGTGTTATCTACCTTTTTTTGGCATAAGTACTAAATACTGACATGTATGTACACATACACTCACTCCACCATTATTCACTACATCACAAACATTTCCTAAACATAATCACCAAACACTCACTCTTACTCCATATTTTTAAAGTTTATAATTTTAAAGTAAATAGCTCAAAATTCATTGCATTATATAGCATACCCTATAACTGGACACTGCCCCCTAAGATACAGGCCAAGCCTAGTTTAGGGGACAGGGATAAACCTATTGTACCTACCTATCTGTAATGCAGTATTACTGTACATGAAAGGTGCAAAATGTATTTTATCTACTCTCATATCAAAAAATTAAAAATATAAAACTAAAAAGGAGTTTATTTTAGGAGTTTACTTTACCCATAGTATATCGAAAGGAAATTAAAAAATTAAATTATAACATTATTTCTCTAACAAAATAATGTTATAATAATTTTTTTTTCATTACCGTACAGATTACAAACCATAGATAGCACTATTTCATTTTTTTTATCTGTGGCTGCGCGCGCTTTGGCGCGTGCGCTTTGATGCAGGGTGCAGAATTTTGGCGCCAAATACGTTTCTTTGCATTGCGAGTCGTTGTTGTGTTTCGCTGGACACATAATTGATTATTATTGTTTCTTAAAATGTATGAGATTAGATAAAGTAGTGTATGAAACTGTACATAATTAGGTATTACACACTCGTGTGATACTATTAAAAAACTCGCTTCGCTCGTTTTTTAAACTAACACTCGTGCATAATAGGTATCCCTCATTATGAATCAGTTTCATAAACTACTATTTTGTCCCAATAAATATTATTATTATTATTTTATGCAGTAGGCATAGCTTCTGTCACGGCTCCGGCGCTGCGGGGCTCCGCCGGTCCCCCGCGAGCTAATCGTCGCAGATGGTTATAAGCCCACCGCCGCGGCTGAGGCGAAGGTGTGCGTTATAATCACCTGCTCCTCAGCTCGCGGGCCGCCTCGCCGCTCTGCGCCTTCGTGGGTTTAGATTACACTCTAGGGGTAGGGCAGACAAGACTACGTGAAGTCGGTTTTGCAGCGATTCATTTCTGTCATTTTTTTCAATATGACTAATAAAATTATTTCTATTGAAATTCTGTAATCTTCATAGTATGCTAAGTGAAATTATGCCAAATAATCGGCGCTCTAAATAAACGTTATGCTAAACGAAATTATGCAAAATTGTAACTTTGACAAAGGTAATTATGCCCAATACAATTCTGCCATCTTAAAAGTATCCCATTTTAAATTCGGACATAAAACATTAGGCCAAAAAACAATTATAATAAATATTTTTCATATCTTGACAATGTTCGTTTAAAAAAGTTTATGCCAAGTGAGTTATGCCAAAAAGGTTTCGGAGCAACAAGTTTCTGCCAGATACCCCCCACCATAATACCAACAAGAAATATACTTTCTGGCAATCCCATAATCATTGCAGAAATAGTTAAGGGTTACCAGAAAGCAAATTAATAGCCATTTTTCTAAATTTGTTCTGGTTAAGAGCGAAAATATCTAGACTTGCAAAATAACAATTGTAAGTTTCTAATAATCGGCGTAGAGGAGCCCTCTCCCCAGCATTTGTTCTACATTGCTCTGTGTAGAACAAGCGAGTTGCTCGTACTTCGCGCCAACTAGCAATTCTAGGTACCACATAACATATTCCATTTGCAGTATAAAAATATAATAATTTTATAAAAAGAACTAGCAAGCCCCATAAGAGATATTTCATTCTAAAGAACGATGACGTCACGTCTCTACCATGCACACGCAGCAGTCCAAGAATATTTTACGACATATCTGATACTAAAAATGTTTATGCTGTTATTACAATCGGAATGACGAGGGAGCGTGGACGTTCACAGCTAAAACATTGAATTTTTAACTTTAGAGCGTGGTATCTTCGCGAATAGAACATTTTTAACCACGTCTGCACAGTTTGCTACGTGACTCCATCATGGTAAGGGTGCTTTCAAACAGCTCGTATTTTATGTAAAAAGTTAGATATTAGCTTCTAGAGGTTCAAAAAAATATTTTTATGTGATCGATACTTGGGGCTTGATTTTCTAAAATTTTCCAAAAAAAATTTTAAGTAATGATGTCTGCGTTCCTACAATTTGGAATATGAAAGCTAATATCACTTACTCTTACTGCTGTAGTAACTGACTTTGTTATTACGAGATACTCCTTGACAAGCGATATTTCGCTTCATCATCATCATCATTAACCTTTTCATCATCCCACTGCTGGGCGCTTGTCTCATACAGAGAAGGATTGTGCGGAATCACCACGCTTGTTCAATGCGGGTTGGCGATTTCAGGCTTAAAGTCCAGGTTTCCTCAAGACGTTATCCTTCACCTTAGAATCAGTCATATATTTCGCTTATTAAGGAGTAATTACAAAAGTAACAGACACATTTTAAGCTCACCGTCACGTCTATCATCTGCAGCATATTCCAGCTTTATCATTCTACACACGACCTTACACGTTCTTGCATCTGAACGTCAAAATTACAGACCATCTGTACATGCGAGCTGAGGTTGAATCGCGCAAATTCGCACGCTTACAAAAATCCAACTCACAATCAGTCCCTATTCACCAGAGGTGACACATTGAGAGAAACATGCAAAGTTTCAACGTGTTCTCTCTCTATTTTAATTTGTTTATTCGGAGTTTTTCGAACAACTATTGTCTTGTTTTCGTTCACCCGGCTCGTAGGGTCTATATAGGATGTTGCAGTTTTTTTCCAATCGCTTTTCGTCGAACAACGATTTCTATTGTGAGCATGAAGCGAGGACTACGTAAGGAGAAATACAGACTGAGTTATCATAGAAATTTCTATGTTATTTGATGGAGCAGTTGGTTTTGAATTGAAAAGGAAAATAATATTGTATATCACTCTAACAGTCAAAGTCGAATAATTTGAAATAAGAATGTGAATATTGAATAGATGGAAGGTCGTACGTTACTTCTAACAAAATAGAATTGATTCTAGTTGCAATTTCCAACAGGTATTTTCGTATAGAGAAAACAAGCAATTCCACAGATACTCTTTTAAAACGTTTAAAAGTACTTTGTTATACATTAGTTGTATAATTATGTGCGAAAACGATGTACGAGCACTTTGAATAAATTGACTGTACCACAATAGGTAAAAATAATTTATCATGAACAGAGCAGTTAATTATGTGATGTTAATGTACACACAAGTCGTGGTGGCCTAGTGGTTTAAACACCAGCCTCTCAAGTATGAGTGTGCGGTACGATTCCAGGTCAGGCAAGTACCAATGTAACTTTTCTAAGTTATATGTACTTTCTAAGTATATTTTGGACTCCAATGACTGATTATAAGGTGAAGGAAAACATCTTGAGGAAAACTGGACTTTAAGTCTGGAATCGCCAACCCGCATTGAGCAAGCGTGGTGATTAGGCGCAAACCTTCTCTCTATGAGAGGAGACCTGTGCCCAACAGTGGGACTATAAAAAGGTTCTCTAATCAGACGGGAATTGTGTCAGGCTGGCAACTGCCCGACCGTTGACGTCGGAAAGTTGAATGTATGCTGGTTGCGCGGTAAATTCTGTTTGCGAGGTGCAGGATTTGGGTGACGTCATTATGAGGCATTGTTCGCATAAGGCGTTGTTGATACCACTACATACAACTAATAAACAGCTCCATGGTTATCAGAAGTGATTTGCTTTTCAAAGCTCATGCGGGTAATCCGCATGAATATTTCACAATTAAAAAAAAAACACAATTCACTTCCGTTGCCCTATTTCAGGAACTGTTTATTTGTTTACTGCAGCGATTCATATCAAAAGAAGAAATGTTTACAAGATAACATGAAAAACAAATGAAATTTCATTATCAAAAGTCTGTAATACACTTGTTTACGGCAAAAATGTTTTAGTGAAAACAAAAGTCTATCGTGAACGAGAAATGCTTGAAATCAATAAACGGATTATTCTGGCTTTTGCGGTTCAAAGCCCGATTTTATCGGAAAAACAAGAGCTACCATTTTCCGTATGCACGCAGCTGTTACCAGTAATATTCCTTCTTTAAAGCTTATTGGAATTTTGTAATAGTTATTTTCAATTCAAAACATAATTAAACGGGGCTATAGTAAAATCCTAATGATACTATATTGCAGGCGTATGTGTATTTATTTATAGTACCGGGCGACCGAGCTTTGCTCGGCATCTTTTTTTTTTTTAGGTACATCGCGCATCCATCTCTATATTTTCAAAACAAAAAAATCATAACGAGCGAATTTTTTAATAATAATATGTTTTGACTAATGTTTTTCGATCATACCGACATAATAATAAAAAAATACTATTAACTGTTAATTAAATATACAGTATGTTACAAAAACCCTGTCCGACCCGTGAAGGTGTTGTTAGGTATCGTTAGCTGATTCTACTAATGCGTACATAACCTGGCTAAACTAAAAAAAAAATACCCCCTTAAAAATAAATAACTTAAATAAAATAAATAGGTAAATTCATGGCAACACAGGCACAGGTCATGACCTCAGTTGACCTCATGCATGTAGGTATTGGTAGTCTAACCACGTTTATCGACTCTAGAAAGAAACAATGATACCTACTTAGGCAGCTCGTGAAAAGAACTTTTTTTTAAGTAGGAAGGTCGTCTGACCCTCCGAATGTATCTTCGAATTTTATTCGATGAGCACAATGGCTGTGGCGGAGATGTTGTTCCATATTTCGTTCACTAAGAACGATACCGGCCTGGCACCGTCCCACGAGATTAGCACGGTGTTTCACAACGTTAGTCCACTCCTACCAATCCACTGCTCGCCGAACTGATAGTGGAGGTACTCACGTACAGGTCGGCAAAAATATGGTGGGGCACCGTCATGCTGGAACCACATTGACCAAGAAGTAGTCACATCCGAATCGTTAAACACCTGATCACAACACAACACAATTGCAGTTTTACTAGGTAGGTACCTTCCATCAGCAGGTTACATTACGTTAGAAAACTATATGATCACACAATAAACGATACGTCTACACGGACGCGATGTCTACGCGAAACTAATAAATTTAAAATAAAAATTATTTTATTTCATAAAAATAGGTATTCTAACTGCACGGCGGTGCCCTTTGACTAGAGGTGTGAAAGTATTCAAAATATTTCTCGTATCGATTTTTGGTATCAATTTTGTATTTCAGAATTTCACGCATCGATTCAACATCGCATGGCATTCTTTAGATTTTAGAACTTTCACATAACTTAAATCAGGTGAACTTAAATGCTTTACATTGTTTATAATATTCTCCTAAAATCGTATTTCATAAGACCTTTCTAGTTCCTATTTACTAATAATAGGTACTTGTGTTACAATATTGTTATGAATAATTAATCGATTATCAAAAAAAGTACTTTTACCATTAGGTAATCTGCGTTTTTACAACAAATCATTCGAGCAGGTAAGTTTCGAATAGTAGCGACAAAAACAAAACGTTATTACGCAAAAACTAGTACAGCTCTAATTATTCCTTTGCGCGTCGGCGGCTAGACACACTGACGCCGCCGACAGTTATAAGGTCTAAAATGGTGTTTACACTTTTTTAAATTTCCCGAATTTTGGGGAAGTTACAGTAAATTCGCTTGTAAAAAAGATTATTTCAAAATTCATTAGTACTGTTACTATGATGATTATGCAAAATTTTATATTTTATTTGGTCATTTGTTTACCTAACCCTTATTATCCTTGTGGGTCGGACAGGGTTTTCGTAACATACTGTATAAAATTACGAGTGCAATTTAGTTTAACATTTTATTAGAAATAAGTATTTATAGTTTAACAATCAGTTACATCAGTTATATATAATCATCAATACATAGTTTAAGGTCTTAACCTAATACTTCCTTCCATACTATATTGCGGGTATGCTGAGGATTTTCATTAATAATAATCATTTCACGTTCTGACGCACGCTGCCGCATATCTTGCAGACGTCGCTCCCGTTGCTCATCATTTTCGGCGGCCACACATTGTGCTGCACGCTCTCGTGAAACATCTAAATCATAAGACCTTTGTGTTCTTAAAATGTTAGTCAAGTTTTGCAAGCATCTTACTTTAGCAGCACGTGTGGGATGAGCGAAAACCTGATGATTTTCATCAAGTTCTTCTTCAAATGGGTCCTCACTGTGCGAAGTCTGACAAACACGTGTGGGACGAGCGAAAATCAGATTGTTTTCATGGAGGTTTTCTTCTGCTTCTTGAGATGAGTCACGGCTTCGTGGAGTTAAATTGTTCGTAAGCATTTTTTTTAATGTTCTTTTTGGCATTTTCGTGTAAAAAAGACACATGATATTTTAAGAGCAATTTTCTGGGTCTAACCTCAAACCAAACATTGGCTTCGTGTACCATGAATGTAAACGTCATCTATATCAAATCAAAGTACTATATTAATTTATCAGTTTAATTTAATTTAATTTAATTTTAGAATGCTATATGTATTATGTATATTTATAATAGTTTATAAATAATTTAAATGTATTTTGTGTACTTATGTGTTTTTATGAAGACTATGAACAATTGTCTGATGTAAATAAATCAATAATAATAATTATAACAAAAAAAAAAGATGCCGAGCAAAGCTCGGTCGCCCAGGTACTTCATCATTATTGTTAAATCATATTATATGGATGAATTTTATTTTGCCTACTTTGAGGAGGTGCAAGGTATCATAAGGTTAGCAATAATAATAATACTAATATTTCTGTTCGTGTTGTGGCAAGTCTGAAATGTTAACACTGTTGAGAAATTCTGTTGTAAATTCGACTGCTCCTTCAGGCTGATCTTTAAAATGAATGAGCTTCATTGTTTCGACTTCTCCTACACTTTTGTGATAGATACCCTGGTACTTTGCACCTCCACAAAGTAGGCAAAATAAAAGTCCTTCCAGGTATTATATATTTACAACAAAAAATATTGTTGTTTATATACAACATCATTTCTTTCACAATTGTTTCGACTTCTACACTTTTGTGCGACCCTGGTACCTTCCATCTCCACAAATTAGGCAAAACGAAATTTCTTCCATTGATTTAATAAACGAAAAAGAAAATTCGTTGACGCCGTTTCCAATTATCTCCGTGGCGCAGCGGTCAACACGCCTGCCTGCGACGTGGAGGTCCCGGGTTCGATCCCCGGCTAGGTCATGATGGAAAACGATCTTTTCCTGATTGGCCTGGGTCTTGGATGTTTATCTATAATATGTATCTATTATAAATATAGTATCGTTGAGTTAGTATCCCATAACACAAGTCTCGAACTTAATTTGGGGCTAGCTCAATCTGTGTGATTTGTCGGTAAAAAAATATATATATATATATAAAATGTAATAAAAGGCATTAGACAAAGCCATCATAATTTTTTTTAAAACTCCAAAAAAAAAAAATAGGAAAAAACACTATATCGTCAGGGATTTGAACCCGAAGTCTACGAGCTCCGAATCAGAAAAAGCATTAGACAAAGCCATCATATTTTTTTTTAAAACTCTAAAAAAAAATAAATAGGAAAAAACACTATATCGTCCGGGATTTGAACCCGAAGTCTACGAGCTCCGAATCAGAGGACGTAGCCCCTCAGCTATTCGTATCATTAAGGACAGCGGCGAAATTTTGCTTCTTATGAGAAGTTTAGGAATTGTTCAGTGCC
This sequence comes from Sesamia inferens, assembly GCA_037179545.1. Taxonomy (NCBI): domain Eukaryota; kingdom Metazoa; phylum Arthropoda; class Insecta; order Lepidoptera; family Noctuidae; genus Sesamia; species Sesamia inferens. The sequence continues at coordinate 28,815,690 of CM073925.1, forward strand.
TCAAAACATTGAAAAAAGACATTTTCTGAAAATTAAACCTAGCTAGATCGACTTATCGTCCCCGAAGCCCCCTGCACACAAAATTTCATGAAAATCGTAGGAGCCGTTTCCGAGATTCCAATTATATATATATATATATATATATATATATATATATATATATATATATATACAAGAATTGCTCGTTTAAAGGTATAAGATATTTGTTATTTCTTCACGCTCAAAAAACGTCTTGAACAATTTTGATGAAATTTTATGATAATAATTATAGTTAATGACCAGGTTTATGCATATAGGATACTCCTACCCGGATATTCCCTCCAGATATTTTTTTTTTAATAATTATAAATTAGTGCTTGACCGCAATCCCGCCTGATAGTAAGCAGTGATGCGATCGTTGATGGTAAAGCGCGCTAGTTTATTTAGTCTATTCACAAAAAAAAAAAAACATAGTGAATAGGACCCTTCCTATTCACTAAGTTTTGTTTTAGTGAATATGCTTGAACGGCAGGTGAGCGAGGTGATGCAATGTTAAACTCAACAACACGACCTAAGATGCTGCGCCACAGGGAGATTGATCTGGAGATCCTCCACGACCAAACTCTCGAAACAACAACATTTGGCGCATCCTAACCGGCACACATATCCTACCCTTCGTAGATAGGTACTACTAACCATTACCATTGGACCATTGTTTTTTTTTAAATAAATGAATAATTATTAATATAAACTATCGCTTCTTATGGAGGGAAGTGAAAAAAATATCTTTTTTTTTTTTAATAATTATAAACTAGCGCTGGACCGCAATCCCGCCTGATGGTAAGCAGTGATGCGATCGTTGATGGTAAAGTGCGCAAGTTTATTAAGAGCCTATTCACTCAGAAAAACTAAGCGAATAGGAAGGAAGACGGCAGTTCAGCGAGGTGATGCAATGTTAAACCCAACAACACGACCAACTATGCTGCGCCACAGGGAGATTGATCTGAAGACCCTCCATGACCAAACTCCCAACACAACAACGTTAGGCGCATTGTACCCGGCACACATCGCAAGACAACTGCTCAGACCCGTCCCCCGTACGGCTTCACCAGACATCATGCCGGAACACGACAAATCGCTTGGTAGCAAGGCTTTGTCTGGTGGGTGGTAACTTCTGCCGGCGGCCGGTGTTTGGCCTACCACCGAGAACTTTTCTTACTCCTCTGCTTTTCTTTTCCGATTAATTTCGTTGCAGGACCCAAGACAGTTGAATTGTTTCTCCGGGACTCGTCGAGTTTCATTGCTCGGCGTTTTTCTGGCGGTCTCCACTGTAGATTCTGGTTTTCAGGAGTTGCAGTGGGTGGGAAATAGTGTGGCGGGTTATGTCCCTAAAAAAAAAAAAATATAAACTATCGGTATAGTAAGTTTCATCTAAATCCGTTGTGGTTTTTTTATGTGAAAGGATCAAACTTCCAACCATACATACTCACAAAACGTTCGCAAACTGCTGTCCTTGGGGTTTCAATAGTATTAGTTTCAATCCCGGGCGGATATCGGAATTAAAAGTGTCCTGTGTTAATCCTCGATATAAACTGTACCTATATGTACCAAAATTTCATAGAAATCCATTTAGAAGTTTTGGCGTAAGCGCTTAACAAATATCTATATAAAATTTTTGTGTCTATAAGGAATGTTAATAATATTAGCAGGAAGTAGAATAGGATAAGAATAAATTATTAGTTTCGATATTTTTATCTTATACAATATTATTTCCTTCTTCGAATATTATTATCCAACCTTTGTAATCATATAAATAGCTACTAGGGAAACAGTTATTGTTAAGAGGTAAAATATCACCGATATGATTATTATTGTTTTTTGCCAAAAATGTAGTAGTAGGCAAAAAAAATGTCTCATAATCCTAATAGGAAAACATGCACGTAAACCTAATTGAAACAGTTCTTTTTTATTAGAGTACCAGGAGACTATAAACATATAGGAGATATTTTATTAGAACCCCAGTGGAAGTTGCACCGAGCGAGAGTTATATACTCGTCGAGCCACGTCACCATTCGTAACGTCACCGCGATGGATATATAGCTTTAATATGGAGTTACAATCCTTTCAGAACATTACACGAAAGATAATAAATCCTTGTTTGAAATGTTTGGTTGGATTCTTGTTTTTCATTCTAAATAATCGCGCGCAGTGGTTGCAGGAATTTAAGAGACTTGTGAAAGAACACTACTTGTCGTTATGATCTTTTTCATCAAACACTTTTTGGCTAATTTATTTGCTTACCTGTTATATTTAGTATCTATGTATTTATTTATGTATATGTATGTATTTGTGTATCTACTTTAGCATATTATATTAATAATATTTGCACCAATGACAGTCCTATTTGTGGTTCGAGAGATTCTGTTCATTCATTGGTTGCCTGGAACAGATCGCATTAGCGATGAGGCCGCCCATTCAATGTTTTCTTTTTTTTGTGTTGAATGTATTTTGTTCGATGTTTGATTGGTGTACAATAAAGAATATATAAATAAATAAACTTATCCTATTGTAGTCGAACGGTTCTGTAGTGACAACAAAGCTTTGATCATAACACCACTTATGAATTATGACGCAAATACAACGCGGAAGGAAAAACAGTAACATATCCAAAGTCAGGAAGCGACAAGCGTAGGAAACATTTACTCATTCCACGAAGCAGTTACCTTCTCATTAGTTTCTTGGCAATCGAACCGGCCCATATAAGAAAAGCTTTCGACTGTAACGAGCCTCATAAAACCTGTTGTTCTCATAGACAAACAAAGGATTTAGCTAAAAGGTACTCTTTGGATTTATTGCCTTATGAAACATCAACTTTGCCGTAAACTTTGTGAACAATGATTAATGTTGTAACTTTTGTGTGTAGGTACATGTTTTACTTTTAGACGGAGAGATTGTTCGGGAATGAAGGGAAGTGATTATCAGCTCTTAACTTTTATTGATACTTGTTGGTTTTTATTTTTGTTCCTTCCTCGTGTATTTTGGGTAGACATAGGTGCTTTTAAAACTTTCGTTTACAGGCTTTTGGTTAATCAGTCTTAAATCCTCATAATTTTCTGATACGATAACGTAAAGTCTAAATCAATGCGTTTAGAATTAAGTAATTTTTGTGAATAGCGCCTATATAACAATATGTCTTCGAAATTTTAGTTTTAGGATCTTTCAGCGATGTTTTCTTCACTGTTTTCAGAACAGTGGTTATGATGATGAAAATTTACGTAAAAAAGCCTGTTTGAGTTTGAACCTACGACCTACAACTCGTAAGTAGCGGTAGTTCCCACTATGCTAGCTCGAGTATTGAAAGTCATTCCCAAAATGGGTTAAATAGGAAACGTAATTTTGTATGTAAGTGCGTCAGTTTTAGCCGATGAAGAATCACATCGAACTTAGGGCTTGATCTAGTTTGCATTTCTATCCGATTCGATTTGAAATCGTCTCAAAAAGCTATATTACACCGTCATTAGGTTATCATTGTCAGGATCTGTTCTCTCTGCAACTCTGTTCCTGCTGCATATTAACGATCTGCCGATGCCCGGTATCTATGGTTATGCAGATGACAGCACAGTTGTGGTAAGGTACCTGCCGGATTCTCGGGCAAGTAGGGAATCAATTTGGTCCGAAAGATAGGCTATGGTAGAGCGAACGAATGTTGGACTACAGGCAGTATCCGAATCGGGCAAAGCCAATCTTGTAGCAATCAAAGCTGCCAAAACAAAGAAATGTATCCTTGGAAACGACCGCCTTCAGCTTTTGGGAGTTGAGATTTCCTAGAACCTAAACTTTGAGCGGTTCTTTAGGTCTAAGGTCAAGATGGCTGCCAGGAAACTTGGCGTCATCGCAAAGGTCCGGCGGTACTTCACAATAAGGCAGCTTCTAATGTTGTACAAAGCACAAGTCCGATCGTGTGATAAGTACTGCAGTCAAATTTGGGCTGGTGCTGCGAAATGTCACCTTGCCACTATGGATTCAGTGGAGAGGCGTGCGAAGAGGCTGATGGGCGACCCAGATTTAGCTCAAAACGGTCTCCAAAGACTGGAGCATAGGCGTAGAGTAGCCAGCCTTTCGGTGTTGTATAGGATGCATTTTGGTGAGTGTGCGAGGGAATGGCATGATTTAATTCCCCTATCTCCATTCCACCATCGGAGAATCCGTCGTAAGGCGAGTTTCCATCCTTACGTTGTTAACACCACTACGATCCGGACGAAGTGTTTCGCCTCGTCTTTTATACCGAGTACCTACATCGAGGGATTGGAAAAATTTGCCAGCGGCGGTGTTTCCGTCGGACCACAAATTGATTGTCTTCAAGGCTGGAGTGAATAGGCCCTTAATAAACTAGCGCGCTTTACCATCAACGATTGTGTCACTGCTTACCATCAGGCGGGATTGCGGTCAAGAACTAGTATATAATTTAAAAAAAAAGAGAACATAAAGGTCGGCTGCTAATTAGCACCTGTTTAATGAACTTGGAGCTTGTATGATAATAATTATCTCTTTCCCTCGTGAAATAAATCTTTTAAATTGATAACAGCATGCAACCGTGGATATTCTATAAATATCACATCTTAAAACTTCAGTGAAGTGACCTTGATAAAAGCTATTAACAGTAATGTAATAATGCCAATCCCTATCATATTTAGTAGAATATTTAGTTCATAGTCTAAGATCCGGCTGCTAAATTAGTACATTATTAAACAAAAAAATAACTTTATTGATATAGAAAACCTCAGTAGCGAATAAGTATATTTCATTTAGGCATATTTTTGTAAAATGAAGGTTGTACAAATAGTGACAAACCCTGCCTCCTAAACTAGCTGGACCCTGTGACTTAGGAGTCAGTGTTCTATTGTAGCTTAGTGAACAATAAATATCCTAATATAATGTGTGTGTGCTAACAAAACCGTAGCTAATTTTTATCTGATTGAAACCTATAAATAAACTTAGCGTAAAAATGTATTGTTTGTAATATGTGACTATGTGCGTGTAAACTATTAAGGAATAGTGTGTAACTATTTTGATGTGGAATAGTATGATGTGGTGCGGTGTGGTATGGTGTGGTGTGATGTGATGTGGTGTGGTGTGGTGTGGTGTGATGTGGTGTGGTGTGATGTGGTGTGGTGTGGCTTGGTGTGATATGATGTGGTGTGGTGTGGTATATTATAGTGTGATGTGTGCAGTGCATGAGGGCGCAGGTGATTGTACGTGATGTCGTATTACGTCCCTAGATTAATTTAGAAATAAGTTCTTCTGTACCGAAATAATCTATCATAAGCAACCAGTTTAGCACTTTAGTTTTAACTTCGTGTTTGTTTAATTTACTAAATGGGACATGTTTATTGATTCTTCTGTACATAAGTGAACTTATGACATAGAGCTGGCGACTAGCTAAAGCTGTTCTGTGTGATACAGAGGGGTATGCACATTTGGATTTACGTGTTGTTGGTTTCGATGGAGGATTCTGAATATGCCCCTAGTGTGGCTCTGAGCAAAGAGAGCTGCTGGACGGTAAGTACCCTGTAGGCTCTTTGGCTTCGCACGGTTTGTGCATTCAGCCAATGTCAGTGTGTGTGTGGTGTACTTAAATTTAATTTAGTATGTGAACAAGGCAAAGGCCAATATAAACAAATTTTTTCTACAGTCCGTTAAACCAGTTATGATTTCTCAATAGAAGTCAAAATTGGTTGCACGGAGTGTAAAAAAGGTTTGTTTCAAAGTCACAGTCAAAGTCAAAGTAGTTTATTTGTTAAACATAGGTAATATGATACATGGTTTAAGCTTTGTGTTGTTTCACTATGTTTTGCCTTGCAAGGCGTACAAATTAATCACGAACAAAATTAGAGATTAAAATTATAACCATTGAACATTTTCTTATTTGTCAATGTCTAATATTATTTCGAACGTAACATTTTTTTAAGTCTATTTCCCAATGTTCGTTAAAGAAAAAAGAAAATGTCAAAGGATGTTATCCTTTTTTTTTCAAAACACACGTCTTCAGAGCTCTTTGTTTTCGACCAATATTAATTACTATTTCACCCGCGTAAGTTTCGATATGCTTTTTTATATGCTCCGCTTATATTGGTTATACGCATTTAAAATAACACTAGCGGCCGCCAGCGCCTTCGTTCGCGTTAGTTATGCTCCGCTCCTATTGGTCGCAGCGTGATGTGATATAACCTAAAGCCTTCCTGAATTAATGGCCTATCTAACACAAAAAGATTTTTTTTAAATCAGACCAGTAGTTCTTGAGATTAGCGCGTTCAAACAAACAAACTGTTCAGCTTTATATATTAGTATAGATTTTTTAGACTAAATGATTCTTTAGTTAGAAATTACGAAAAAATAATAATAGTGCCCTTAAAAATGGCTTCAAATATTGCAAAAACACGCGTTTTTAGTACTTTAAGATTGGTATATCACCAAAGTCCTACGTGCTAGAACAACTCTGTGTTCTGGACTTCGATTCACTGTCACATAACCTACATGAAATTATATGTTTCACCTATTCAGCTAAAACAATTCTTTATTTGCAGACCTGTGTTATCTTTTGATGATCTTTTTATAATTATTTTAATAATAGTAACACCAACAAACAGTCTTTCACAAGAACATTTCAACAGTTGACTTCCAATTACCTAATTCTGCACTTTAAGATTGTTTTTTCCCGCCGATTAGGAGAACATGAAGTCATCAGGACGGGCGACCATTTTGTACGTGACTACCATACATGATGCAGGAAAACTAACCAAGTGGCGAATATTGCCTTGCGGAAACGATGTTGGTATAAAAAGGACAATTTTGAGTATACTGTTATTGTCATGGTGGTGGTAAAAATTGATACCATTTGGTTTGTTATTTTTTTAAGGTTGGGATTAATGTTATACAACATTATTTTGGTTTTAAATGCGAAACCCGAAACACGTGTCCAGTATTTTTAAGTAAAGAAACTATGTACAAAATTTCAAAAAGATATCATGAAAAACCACGAAGTTATGAGTTTGTTATCCCAACAAAAATATGGTTCACGCTCCGTTTGGACGGGCGAGCTGGGTGCATTGATCTGTGGCGTCAGCTGAACGTGGGCATGCGCATGCGTAATCTGCGTAGCGCGCTCAGTAACTCACCAACTCAGAGTTAATCCCAGTCGCATCCGAAGCTTTTTGCAGTTTTGGAGTCTGGGGTCCGCTTTACCGGTCCAACTGCTTATTTTGGTTAAACTCGATATTTTCCGTGAAGCGATTGCCGTCTGACCTCGAAGCATTGCAGATAGACCAATTGTTGAACTTTTGAGGGCTCCAACAACCCGTAACGACTGCCATTAGATGTTCGTATGGCAACCGGGACCAACGGCTTAAGGTGCTTTCCGAGGCACGACCAGACTAGTGCAAATATTCATATTCATGCATACAAATATTTGTACTGCTCGGGGACCGAACCCGCGCCTCTTTGCGCAGCAGCCGCGTTCGCTACCGCTACGCCACGGAGGCTGACCAAAGCGCGCTCAGTGAATATTGTATAGTAATATTGTAATAATTTATACATTTATTTATGAAAAAAATTAACATAGTGTAAAAATGATTGGAATCGATTCACTTGCTTAACAAACTATAATCAGGTTTCGCATAAACAAAAAATTATGTTGTATACAGGCTGTATCTGACATCGTATCGCAAACTTAGGCGAGAAGGCTAGACCGCATGCCACGAATAAAATTATGATAGTCATTTATGTCGTTAATGAACGGTTATAGAATTCACAGTGTTTAAAAAAAAGTGTCTTTGAACGTTGCAAGCGTGCCGCCGTGCGGACTATTAAATCAACTGATAAGATAGTTTTTCGAGTTTTGTTTTCATTGCGCTTTTTTGTGTAATTAGCGAATTAATAAATTTTTGCTTTAAAAACTTATTGGGTTATAACCCAATAAGTACACACACAACACTACATTTTTTTTTTAATCATGAAAAATCCGACGAAAAATTCCGCCACTGGGGCTTCAGAATCATGTACTGGATCCATGTTACTCATTTGTGCGTCGATGTCAGAGACACCTTTTAAATGTTAATCGCTTAGCCCTTGAACTAACCGGCCTTAGTGGTATTCAATAAGTTGTAGTTTAGGTTGAAGCTGCAACCAATCACTAACAGTAGCAGTGCGTTTCATTTTGACAGTTCAACAACATCTATTGCGTTATTTACGTTGTTGATCTGGCACGTTTTCGAATGTGTGGAGTAATGGATTAGGAATATGCTTGAAAATGATTTCAACTGATGGTAATAGTGTGTTATATAATTAGAGTGCTAAGTCGAAGTTACTAAGCTAGGGCACCCCGACCAAATGGGTTAGGTTAGAAATTAGAGTGCTAAGTCGGAGTAACTAAGCTAGGGCACCCCGACCAAATGGGTTAGAATTTAGAACAACCAGTTGGATGCGACCTACATGTAATGAATGTTGCACTAGTACAAATTATCACTACAAGAGCTCGTGTACACGATGCTGTCGCCACGCCGTCATCGCTCTGATACCTCTATGTTTTGCATACCAGCGTTTCCAACAGGTGTCGCCAAAAAAAAAATACCAAGTTGCAGATTTACGGAGGGCAATGCTGCGACTTTAAATAAGTACTAGGAGGTGGTCGATTTTATTTCTTGACTAATGAGACAATGACGTGTAAAAGTGATCAGTGATCCTACTTGCTTAATAAACGATTTCATTTCATTTCATTTCAATGATAATCGCTCTAAGGGCGGATTGTAGGTATTGTAATCGCAGGTATTCTATGGCACGTGCGGAGGTCAGGAAGGGTGCACTTTGCAGCCTTTGCTACAGCCGTTCGTGTATTATTGTATTGTAATACACACAAGCAATATTTATGTTTTGTTTTTACCTACTATCGATTTATTTGTGTCCAAAAACTTAAGTGTAAGAACAAAGTTTGGGAAACGCTGGTGTATATAATTATACATACTATACGCAAAGTAGAGGTGGCACAGAGACATCGGCATATATTATGTTCGCCACAGTATCGTCACCGCACCTCAATCTGCCAGTGTTTTACACGGTCCTTAAAAACACAAATCTTTGTTTTATTTAAAAAAAAAAATTAATTAAATCATTTAAGCAAAAATAAAAAAAATATTAAAATCTTTTATTTTACTTACTTGGCTTATGTATTCCAATCAGGTATGCAGAAGGTTAATAATTTGATTAGAACCTTTATAAAACATAAACCAAAATCGATTTGAATGATTTATTGCTTTTCTGGACCCAAATTTAGTTCCGGTAACCTAACGCATGACTGAAATATTATTTTAGAACTAGTTATAACCAAACAAAATTATATTTTGTTTGGTTTTAGTTTTATATACAATGGCGCTGTTTCCCTTGTTGTCAAACTAAACATAATTTTTTATCAGTTCAAATTAAGATGACCCAAATTAAGTTCCGGTAACCTAACGCATGACTGAAATATTATTTTAGAACTAGTTCTAACCATACAAAATATATATTTTGTTTGGTTTGAGTTTTATGTACAATGGCGCTGTTTCCCTTGTTGTCAAACTAAACATGACGTTATCGCAAAGGTCCAGCGGTACTTCACACCAGGGCAGCTTCTATTGTTGTACAAAGCGCAGGTCGGTTCGTGTGTGGAGTACTGTAGCCACATTTGGGCTGGTGCTGCTAAGTGTCACCTGACCACTTTGGATTCAATGGAGAGGCGAGGAAAGAGGCTGATTGGTGACCCTGACTTAACTCGAGACGGTCTCCAAAGCCTAGAGCATAGACGTAGAGTAGCCAGCCTTTGCCTTTGTGCGAGGGAATTGCATGATTTAATTCCCCTATCTCCGTTCCACCATCGGACGAACCGTCGTACGGCAAGTTTCCACCTTTATGTTGTTAACACCACTACGATCTGGACGAAGCGTTTCGCCTCCTCCTTTATACCGTGTACATCGAGGGACTGGAACAGTTTGCCAGCGGCGGTATTTCCATCGGACTACAATTTGAGTGTCTTCAAGGCTAGAGCGAATAGGCTCTTAATAAACTAGTGCGCTTTACCATCAACGACTGCGTCACTGCTTACCATCAGGCGGGATTGCGGTCAAGCGGTCAAGGTTAAGAAAACCCTGACCGACCCGTGAAGGTGTTGTTAGGTATCGATAACTGATTCTACTAATGGATACAAAACCAGGCTAAACTTAAAAAAAAATCCCCCTAAAAAAATAAATATTATTTCGCAAAAAGAGGTAACTTAATAAATGTGCGATAAGCTCCGTTCCGCGGGCGGCGGGCGACAGGGCACGCGGCACGTGGTCGCATCGCTATTCGCTCATAATAATACCGGTGTTGTCACTTTTTTAAAAATTACCAAATTTCGGGGAAGTTGGAATTAATTCGCGGGAAAAAAACATTATTTCAAAATTCATTTGTATTGGTACTATGATGATTACGTAAAATTTTATATTATATTTGGTCATGTGTTTACCTAACCTTTATTATCCTTATGGGTCGGACAGGGTTTTCTTAACACACTGTATATGTATATAATTTTTGTTCAGTTCAATTTAAGATACTCCATAGACAGTTTATAGAGCAGTGATAGCCTAGTGGTATCGGCCGCGACTTACAAGTTGTAGGTCATAGGTTCAAACGCCATCTGGGGTCACTGCTTTCAAAAAGGTGAAGGAAAACATCATGAGGATACCGGCATGTCTTAGAGCTAAAAACTTCGAAGATATGTCACATCTACCAACCTACACTGAGTCAGTGTGATAGATTACAGTCCACTCACTCCTTCTCATAGAGAGGGGCTTGTGTCCCAACAGTGGACACTATCCCCCTTATTCATAAAAGACGTTTAAAGTTAACAGTGATTAGCGATTCTTTAGCCATACATTTTAGACGTTTGCACGTCACTTAACTTTAATCTTCGTTTATGAATAAACCCCATAAACACTGTGGTGTATATTCATAAAGGATGATTTATGTTAAGTGACGTTAAAAAGTCAAAATTTAAGGTTAAAAAATCGCTAATCACTAGTTAACTTTAAGCAGCGTTTATGAATAAGGGGGAATATAGGCTGATTAGTCTAGGTACTAATAAAAAAACCAATAGGAATATTTAGCCGCTGTCCTTTTCTTAATGACAACTAAAGAAAGAGATGCACTGAGCTTAAATTCACTTTAATTTGTGGATTAGCGAATTGGCGTTAATGTAGCTTTTACTTCGATTTCGTGAGATGTCCCTATTTCCTCACATATTTACATCCCTACGAAACAGTAGAAGGTTATTTTCCTTATATTAAAAGAGTATTATATTAAATGAGTACAATTTTATCGTACGCTTTACCGCGACAAGCAAATGTCAAAAAAAAAAAAATACAAAATGTAGAGAAATTATTGTTTTTTTTTTTTAATATTTTGTTCCCCACTAGGATTTTTTTCTGTATCGTGGGTGCGTTTACGAATATATAATAGACTCACATAAACAAATAACCCGACACGGAACAACTACGTCTTGTAGGTCATATAAATAATTCATCCGTGCGGGAATAGAACCTGCGACGCGCAGCACAGCAGTCAAACATTTAACCACTATTTAAAATTCATCAATTTCTAATATCTAATTGGAAATTACATGTAGATAATATTAGCACTAGAATTAATAAATTCGTATATGCACTGAAGCAAGTTAAAAATGTTACCAATATAAAAACTACTTTTTATATCATCACACGCCTACGTTGAATCGATATTACGATACGGTGATATAATGTGTGGCAATAGAACTGACATAACTAGAGCATTCATTGCTCAAAAAAGTGCATAAGATCAATTTGTGTACTTAAAACCCGACGCTTCATGTCGACCAATGTTTAAAAGACTTGACTTGTTACCGCTCCCATGCAGTTACATTTATGAAATATGCGTATTCCTAGTTAAGCATGCATACAGCTGTTTAAAATTGCAAATGAAATATGTCCACGGATCAGACGAGATCCTTTTAGATTAGTAGATCAGAGTTTTCTACCAAGACTGACAAAATATAATAAAAATTGTCTTGCAACATGTGTTCGGATATACCTACAGTATGTTAAGAAAACCCTGTCCGACCCATAAGGATAATAAAGGTTAGGTAAACACATGACCAAATATAATAAAAATTTTTACGTAATCATCATAGTACCAATACAAATGAATTTTGAAATAATCTTTTTTTCCCGCGAATTAATTCCAACTTTCCCGAAATTTGGTAATTTTTAAAAAAGTGACAACACCGGCATTATTATGAGCGAATAGCGATGCGACCACGTGCCGCGTGCTCTGCCGCCCGCTGCCCGCGGAAGGGTGCTTATCGCACATTTATTAAGTTACCTCTTTTTGCGAAATAATATTTATTTTTTTAGGGGTTTTGTTTTAAGTTTAGCCCGGTTTTGTATCCATTAGTAGAATCAGTTATCTTAACATACTGTATAACAAGATGCCAAGTCATTTTAAAGTACTATATATAAGATTATTGAAGATTGCATTATATAAATGGTTAAATGAATGTCATTTTTATAGTTTAAAAGAATTTATGGATCATAAATGTTAATGCGTTAAATAGTTTAGTTTACCTTAAAATTTTTGATTGCTATACTCCTCTCAGCTAAACATATTTGTACCTACTGTATTCATATTTAACACTTTGTATACCATGTCTAATGCAAATAAACGATTTATTATTAATATGCCAACCATGAGAATACATCACCACACAATGAGAATTAAATCAGATCGTGAATGTTCTTAAAATTATGAGAACAATCCATCAGATCGGTCTCAGTATGTCAAAAAATATCTCTCACCTTTTATTTTTGACAAACTTTCAAAAGCTCATGGTTGCCAGTCTATTTTGAACATTAATTCAATCATTTTTAGCTACAGGAATTGGCTTTCTAATTTAAATATCCATCATTTTGTAACCATAGTATACTATTGAAACTCATTCCTTAAATAACAACCAAATGTTGTTGTGTCGGGAGTTTGATCGTGGAGGGTCTTCATATCAATCTCCCTCTGGCGCAGCATCGTTAGTCGTGTTGCTGGGTTTAACATTTCATCACCTTACTCAAATACCGTCTTCCTTTATATTTGCTTTATAGTTTTTTTTTGAGTGAATTGTCTTAATAAACTAACGTGTTTAAATATCAACGATTGTATCACTGCTTACCACTAGGCAGGATTGCGGTCAAACACTGGTTCATAATTATATATAAAAAAACAACGATTTATAAGCACGGCCTTCACAATACTAACAAACAAAATCACACAAGCCATCCTTGAAAACAATCTCGGTAATTTAATATTAACTCCTGTAAGAATGTTCCGTTTATCGAAACGATAAAGTTTTATGTTATTTTTATCATGTTCTTAACAAAGTGGTTCGTAGTGAAAGTTTTTCAGGCTCGAGCAGATAAAGGTTCATTTATGCCGCTCTGTGAAGGCATAAAACCTTTAACAATTCACCTGATTATTTACGCTTAAGATTAGAGTAAGCGCACACTGCCGATTGGTTCTCAGAAAGAAAAAATAATGCTAAAAGTGGTCAGCGATAAAACATTATCACGGTGATTATTGCGTATAGTAATAAAAATATGGTCCAGTTTTCATGAAATCGATATTTATTTCTTATGAAACTAAGATATACGCAAGCGAAACTACACACACACACTTTTGTAGAAAACCTATTTATGTGATTCTATTATTAGATCTCTTAGAAAACCTTTAATATTAACCTGAATAAACCATGAAAATATCATAAAAGCAAGTAACAATAGCATCAATTACGAACTCATAATCGTAGTAGGGTTCCCTGCTAAACATATTGCTTCAATATCTTTATCATTTTAGATTTAAGTAATTTTTGCCATTTTTAGCTAAAGTACCTGAGGCTTAAATAACAATGAACTCGCATACAAGAACTTTATGATTTTTTATATTTTTTTTTTCTTTTTTGGTTAGTTTAGTTTAGTTTCACGATCTTTCTGTACGAGCCAGAATAAACACTTTTTCTTTCTTTTCTTTCTTTGTACACAAAAGTCGACACATCTTACAGTGCGCGCGTACCCTTATAAGTCCGAGTCACGCGTTCAATTTACTACCTCGCCACTCTCTCAAGATTTATTTACGATTACTACATAGTGAACGCAACCCGGTTCGAATAGCAATCGTCTGATAGAATTCTCAACGAAATTTTGTTCTTAATTTTACTTAATTCCATAAAATATTTATACTAACAAGGATTTTTATGGTTTGTAATTTTCTTGATGTAGTATATTAAAAATAAAAAATAAGTGGGCAAAACTTTTAAAAAGCCAGGATTGATGAGAACCATGAGAACGTGTAATACAAAATTACCACAATCGTCCCCACAACTGTGGTGGTCTAGTGGTTAAAGCACCAGCCTCTGAAGTATGAGTGTGCGGGTTCGATTCCAGGTCAGGCAAGTACCAATGTAACTTTTCTAAGTTATATGTACTTTCTAAGTATATCTTCGACACCAATGACTGATTACAAGGTGAAGGAAAACATCTTGAGGAAACCTGGACTTTAAGTCTGACATCGTCAACCCGCATTGAGCAAGCGTGGTGATTACGCTCAATCCTACTCCAGACCTGTGCCCAGATGGTGATGATAATGACACGTGCCCTCATGTTTTTATATTTAATTTAAATTAATTATTCACTTAATCACACACACGCACACGAAGTGCTACAAGCGTAGCTGCTCGCTACGAGAGCTACAGTTGCTACGGATTTGCGTAGCCTAATGCCAACTTTTTGATGGGTACTTAAAAAATCTACTCTTAGACAGGAATATTTAAAATAAGTGTTAACTGATGTTGTACCTATTACATGCATGATGCAACAATTAACGTTATCTGGATTTAAATAACTTATGCTCTTTGTTGGTTAAACTCCACCAACACACACGAAAATGGTTCCAAATACAGCTCAAACAGCGATAAATTTTGCGGTAATTCATCGCAGTTTGAGCTGTATTTGAAGCCATTTTCGTGAATCTCTAAAAAGTAAAGTGGACGTAAATGAGGTTTACCTCAAAAACCATGTCTCAAATAGAGAGGGCCACACGTTATCAAGAGTTCGCTCCAGACACCTGCTCCGCGCCTTAAACTTGATATTTAATTAACAGTGAACGTCATGTCTAAACGCTGGATGGGGCATGGATATTTTGTTACTACTTACAAAAAAAGAAAAAAATATTTATTACTAGCTTTTCGCCCGCGTGGAATTTGGTTATATCGCGCTGTTTAGATTCCTCATTTTCGGGATTAATTATCGTATCATTTAGCTTCTAAGTTTACATGTGCTTATTCATTTGCAATATATTACCTTGTTTTAAACGACACACAGCGCCATCTATTACGGAACTGGTATGAAGCTAACAATATTTTTGTTTTTCCTGGGGAATATTACTGCTTACGCGATAAAAATTACCTTATTATTTAATCCGGACTTTTAATTATAGGTCTGCAAAATTTCAAAACAATCGGTTCAGTAGTAACGGCGTGAAAGCGGAACAAACAAACAAACAAACTCACTTTCCGATTTATTATAATAGTAAGGAATAGGATCTATAATAATATTAGTATAGATCTAGCTATACAATATGTAAAGAAAACCCTGTCCGATCCGTAAAGGTATTGTTAGGTATCAATAACTGATTCTACTAATGGATACAAAGCCGGGCTAAACTTTAAAAAAATCCCCTAAAAAAATAAATGTTATTTCGCAATAAGAGGTAACTTAATACTTGTGCGGTAAGCAACACTTTCGCGGGCGGGGAGCGGCAGGGCACGCGGCACGTGGTCGCATCGCTATTCGCTCATAATAATACCGGTGTTGTCACTTTTTTAAAAATTACCAAATTTCGGGGAAGTTGGAATTAATTCGTGGGAAAAAAAAGATTATTTCAAAATTCGTTAGTATTGTGTCTATGATGATTACGTAAAATTTTATATTATATTTGGTCAAATGTTTACCTAACCTTTATTATCGATATGGGTCGGACAGGGTTTTCTTTACATATTGTATAACTGAAGCTGGATATAGCTGAAGAGTTTTTTTGAACGCGCTAATTGCAGGAACTACTGAACCGCTTTAAATATTTTTTTTTGCGTTGGATAGCACATTAATCCAGAAAGGCTTTCGGTTATATAACACCACGCTGCCGCCAATAGGAGCGGAGCATATCAAAAAATTAAAAGCATGCTGTTTATTATGATCTAGAAGTGTAATAATGAATCTTTAGAAATCGACTCTTTCGGGGTTAAAATAAAATGTTCAAATAACTAGCTGCACGTGAATGAACTCGCGCGCGGACGCTGGTGATTCGTACAGGAATTTGTACGCTGAACTCCAGTAACCAACCAACTTCTTTTCAAGGACCAAAAATCCCAAAAAAACAAGTCACACTGTGTCCGCATGATGGGTTACGACCTAGACCTCCTACCAAGAGAAAGCCTGTTTATCAGAACTGTTGGTAGATTATGCCTTTTGTTATGGTCCATACGAATTCTAGGCTGGTATAAACTCCCAACGTACGGTCTGGTGAAGTCGTACGGAGGACGGGTCTGAGCAGCTGTGTTGCGATGTGTGCCGGGTACGATGCGCCTAATGTTGTTGTGTTGGGAGTTTGGTCGTGGAAATCTAAACTATTGAGTATACATACATGTATATTCAGATAAATTGAAGAGAAAAGGGCGCAGCTTAGTTAAAAAAGCTGTACAGATCCATCACAAACGCTACTCTTGCCGCGGTTGTTCTGCGGATGGGTCACCTTTATACAGAGTGGTGCTGACAATACGACAATAAATGAAAACACGAACAATGCTGATTCATAGGAATAAACCTAAACAATAGAAAAAACCTAGTATCAAAAATTAAAAAAAATAAAATTTCAAACAAACTAAATCGCATAAAATTGCAAACGTAATAGAACATCCTATAATCCTAATAGAACATCATAATTGTTCACTAACCTCTGATCGGCGACAGCGCGATCCTGTATCGACTTGATTTTTTCGCGACATTATTATTAAAGTTTGGTACCGCAGGATGCGGCGGTCATTAACCTGTAAGCACTTCCTTATCAACATGTACATCATGTAGAAAATGTAAAAAATTAAAAATAATTTCCTGTGACTAAAGTAATGAACATATTTATATGATTTGTTATGGGTAGACCGAGAATGAAATATCTAATATTATATAAAAAAAATCCAGTAGCTAGGTTGTGGAGGTGAGATGGGCAGCCGCTTCATATACACTGGTATTCTGTATAATATTTAATAAAATATGTTGAAACCGAAGTGATATTTATTTAAAGAACAGCGCTCTGATTTTTTTCACTATCTTCCTTTACTCTTAGCTTCTAATATAAAACCGTACATTGAATTATTTAAACAACGTATTTTTTTAACCAAGGCAGTTAATAATGATAATGGGGTACCGAGTAGCCTGTGGCATTTTCCTCTGCCGTAGAATCCAATTTGATGATGGTAAACAACGGGGATGGCCGAAAAGTTATCCCCATCCGCCACCTGCTCCACGCCTTAAACTTGATATTTAGTTATAATTATCCATAAACTCATTGTTTAGGTAATGGATGTGACATTGATCGGATTACTTATTTTATGTTTGTGCCGGCATCTAAGCTTCCGTCAATAAAGAATATGTTCACACCAAGCTACTACAATCTCTCAGATTTATTTATTAGATATACAACTTTAGCTGTAAAGCATTAAGGCTTAAGTTGATTGGAAATATTTGTCAATTTTGGATAGACTTGCTATCGTCCGTACCTATAGTTGCGAAGAACCTGAAGAATATTCATTGTGTACTAACTTGGTTTGAAGTCCGCGTTCGAGGTTTTCCAAAGGTCTTTGGAACGTATCAAACTATCAGACTAGGTTAGGTATACGAACATCCATTCCATCACAAAGGTAACAAAGGTCACTCGGAAAGCTGGCACACTTATATGGACATGGACAGACATGGGTTAGACATGTCTGTAAGACGATCAAAGAGCCAAACTTACAACCTAATGCGACCGTCGACATCACGGCAGGTCCAGAGGTAGATGACGTGGTGAGCTGGACTCCTTCAACAACAACTGGTTCAGAGGCTTTAAACAGAGAGAATTGGAAGGAGAGTAGAGAGGCCTTTGAACTACAGTAGGATATCATGCGCTTTTACTAAATAAGGAAAAGCCCGAGATAGATGATCTGAGGGGGTAGAACAGTGGTAATCCAGTGCAACATCTTACGAGAGACTGACAGAAATGCACTTTCTTCTTTACAGCCTATTGGCTCTAAAGGCCTCCCCCAAGGAATTCATTGCTTTGAGGGGGTTTGTCATAATCCTCACACAAAGATCGCACTAAGTAAAAAATTACTTTGCTTTGTACAAATCACTTCATCAATGCTCTTATCAAAACGACTAAGGGAAACATAGTGAGGAAATCTGCATGTCGTCGAATCAATAATTACATTTTATATACATATACCAATCCATTCTCTGCCCTTATGGTGGATTACATCTCACTTTCACGAGGAAGAAGCTTCAGATTCATGCCACATCCAGTACACTTCACAATTAAGTACATCATTGCTACCCGCCGAGGTACTGGCAGTCTTAGGTTCGTTCCCATAATTGTATTTAGTCAATTAGCATACGAAATTTCATTTAGGAGCGTTCATAATTACTTACGTAGCGCAGTAGCGTTATTAAAGGGTCTATTACGTCATGTTTTGCTAAGATTTAATCGTTCTCTTGCTCTTTTTGACGAGTTTCTTATGACACGTTTTGAGGATTATCTTAGGAGAAGTGGATCCTGTGTGTGTCTTGTGTTAATTGGTTTTGTGCTTTAAAACGTAGGCATAAATGATACGCAAATGTTTACGTAGTAATATGCTACTGATCAAACCGCTGGATGCGGGAGGCGCAGGAGCGGTCGTCGTGGAGATTCTTGGGGGAGACCTATGTCCAGCAGTAGACGTCTTTCGGCTGAAATGATGATGATGATACAAATAGTATAACAACAGTTATTTGACAGGAGCTCGTGGTTAAATAATAACAGCGACACACTGACCATCTTTATGTGGATGGAGCAACTGTCTATCTGACTTCCACAAACCAGGTACTGGGTTATATGATACTTGGTAAGACTAGTTGTCAGACTTTCTGATTTCTGACCACTCGTAACGACTGTCAAATTTCCACGAGTGACAGTCGGGATTAAAAGCTTAACGTGCTTTCAAGCATGGAGGAGTCTCGGCATATGAAGATGGTCATCCATCCACAGACCAACAGCTGCAAGGGTAGCTTAACCTGATCGATCGAACCGTACAGCTATTATTGCGTAACCATAATAAACCGCTTTTACGATGTTTTTGGTTCGAAATTATATAAGCTACTTCTTTGTTTTTAGACGGATCCAACATTTCGCCGAAGCCCGTATCTTCGTAGATGGACTAAGAGACTTATTGCTTCGTAGATTAAGATATTGCTGACTTAGTTTGCTGCTTTGACTTTGTCTAAAGCACAATATATGATTATAAACTAGTAACATAGTTATAAACAACTTGTACATAATTATAAACTAGTGCTTGTGCTTGACCGCAATCCCGCCAGATGATACGCAGTGTTGCAATCGTTGATGGTAAAGCGAGCTATTTTATTAAGTGCCTATTTACTCCTATTCACTCAAAAAAACCTGGCTCCGACCCGTCCTCCGTACGGCTTCACCAGACATCATGCCAGAACACGATGAATCGCTTAAGCAAATACATAGATCATAGACTAACCCAATGTTTGCTAAAACACGTTTTCTATACACAAATAAACACATATCACATCCACGAAAATCCATCCGAAAATCACAGCCAAATAAATTCAAGTTAGTACGAAGTATAATCACAGTTGCCGCAGATAACGGCAGGTAAAAACCAGGGGTCGATCCATCATTCAACCTCCAGGGGACCGCACCAATCATGTCCAATTGCTGCTAAATAACACACGAAGGGTCTTCCCCAGTTATCGGATCAATCACAAATGCATAGAATAGTTTAGCCGTTTTGCCGCCGGCGGATCGTGAGGTCTTTCGGTTCGAAGTTTGTAGAGCGAGAAATGAACGGAGTGGAGTGTGCGTGGGGAAGGTCGTTTGTTTTGGTTATTAAACATTTTGACCTTCAATTGGTGCGTGCAATATTGGATTGTTATTGGACGGAATGTGTAGAGAATTATAAATGCTTTCAACTTAGCCGACAGTCTATCGTTTATTTACAAAGTTTCTTGCAAATAAGTTTTATAGATATACATTTAATAGAATGGTCAATAAATATAATAAAATATAATTCTATTTCTTTTAAGACTTTTTATTTTCTAATAACTTTGCTCCAAGTGCAGTACGTGCACATACGAGATAAAAAAGTTAATTTCAACATTGAAGTTAAGGAAGAAAAATAAAATCATACTGCCTAATACAAAGAACCAAATTCATTGCGTAGCTTCTTTTTATTTTGTAACGATATAAAGTGTTGCGTACGTTCTGCAATCCCTCCTGATGCTAAGCAGTGGTGCAATTGCTGATGTTAAAGATCACTACTTTATTATGACCCCATTCACTCTAAGCCTTGAAAACACACTGACTAACATGAAAAGACCGCTACAGGCAAATTGTGTACAGGTGTAATATTTTTTATACTATAAAAAGCAAATTGCATAAAATACCACACAGTTTATTTAAGTTCATTATTAGGTGGTAAGGCAATAAAGCGATTTCACGATACTATGACTATGCAAATGCCATGACCCTCCAATATTTAAATTATGGGCACATCCATAAAAGTTTCTTACGACTCAATCACCACTGTTATTAGGGGATAAAATGTGATTTCGGAAGGGTGTTGACGGTTATTTTATTGTTAGTTTTTATGAGAAATTGATTAGATTATTGTAAGGTGTTTGCACAGCCGATACTGTTTCTATTGCTGGGAGACAGTTATCTTTAACTAGCGGCCGCCCATGAATACGTCCGCGCGCACTTTTTTTTGATAATTTTATTTTAACCCCAAAAGAGTCGATTTCAAAAGAGTTGATTTCCATAATATACAGTATACATTTAAAATTTTTGATATCCTGCGTTCCTATTGGTCGTAGAGTGATTTTATATAGCCTAAATCCCTTCCTGGATTAATGGGCTATCCAAGGCAAAAATATTTTTCAAATTGGACCAATAGTGCCTGAGATTAGCGCGTTCAAACCAACAAACAAACATACTCTTCAGCTTTATACAGTATGTTACGAAAACCCTGTCCGACCCATAAGGATAATAGAGGTTAGGTAAACACATGACCAAATATAATATAAAATTTTACGTATTCATCATAGTACCAATACAAATGAATTTTGAAATAATCTTTTTTTCCAACGAATTAATTCCAATTTCCCCGAAATTTGGTAATTTTTAAAAAGTGACAACACCGGTATTATTATGAGCGAATAGCGATGCGACCACGTGTCACGTGTCCTGCCGCCCGCCCCCCGCGGTCGGCAGGCGAAGGGTGGTCAACGCACATTTAATAAGTTACCTCCTTTTGCGAAATAATATTTATTTTTTTTAGGGGGATTTTTTTTTTAAGTAAAGCCCGGTTTTGTATGCATTAGTAGAATCAGTTATCGATACCTAACAACACCTTCACGGGTTGGACAGGGTTTTCGTAACATACTGTATATTAGTATAGATAAGTAATACACCACAACTCTACGACATGTGTGTATTTTGCGTACGGATGGGAAAATTGGTGATTCAATCCCCCCAGCTCGTCAAAGAAGGCCATCAACGCTTTGATGTTACTCACTGTCTCAAGTAGCGTACCGGGGATATCCAAATATTTTACGCTTTATGCAACGACCACCAGGCAATTTAGTAGTACATGCAACGTTGTCTCATCATCCTCCATGCTAGCCTAGCACAGTGGACTGCCTGTAACTCCTACGCTGACCTTGTTAAGGCCGTAGGAAATCGCTGTTGCGGAGCAATAGACCAATCAATCAAGATCAATGAAGATCGCTAATCGAATCATGTATAACTAGGTAAGAATATGATTCGTTGAACATATCATCTTAACATACATATACAGAGCGGTGCTGATAATACGACATTAAATGAAAACGCGAACAATGCTGGGTCATGGGAATACTCCTAAACTAAATCGCATAAAATTGCAAATGGAATAGAACCTACTTTAAAATATTGGTTCACAGACCTCTGATCGGCGACAGCGCGATCCTGCACCGACTTGCTTTTTTCGCGCCATTATTATTAGATTTTAGTATGCGGTGGTCATCAACCTGCAAGCGCTTCCTTATCAACATGTAGAAAATCTGAAAAATGAAAAATATTTTCCTGTGTTTGTGATTTTTTATGAGTAGACTGAGTATGTGTTGAGGTACACGATGTTTAATTTACTATCGTATTATAATCACCACTTTGTATAATTCATGTGTAAGTGTGTTTATAAAACGAAGAAGAATTACAATGGGTTTCTGGATGGTTTGGAAACACAATTGATGTAGATGGCGCTGCTTCCTCTGCTAGGATGACGTCTACTAGGTTCAGTTACTGACTGCTTACTGTACATTTCACACCTGCTTTTTTGCAATAACCCATCGCATAGACACGGTTAGCGCAGTGGTTAAGCTATTGACTGCTGCGCTGCGTGTCAGGGGTCGATTCCCGCACTTAACAAATATTTGTATGACCTACAAGTAGTTGTTCCGTTTCTGGATGTTCGTGTATGTATGTTTATATGTTTGTAAAGGTAACCACGATACACGAGAAATGTCTCAGGAAAAATCCAAGTGTGGGCAAAGTTGCTTAAAAAAATAAATAAACCATTGCACAATAACTTGCAGTATTGCACACAATTTTCGCATTCCCACCAACACCTGGCTACCGCCCGCCATCTCACTGACTTAACTGGGATACAATTAGTTCTACACTGACAGTTTGTAGTACACGCTTTCTAGAATGCTCAACGGGTGTAAGGTGTCTAGAAGTGGTGCTTTGCACTGAAATTAAAGGAGTGTGAAGCATTCTAATGTCTTTTAACTTTAGAACTGTAAAGTTATTTACTTATTGTTCAAAGGACAAAGCAAGTAGAGAAAATTAAACGAGCTTGAAACTTGGAGAAATTGAACGGGGAAACAAATAAACAACACAATATAACATTGCGCTTGTTTTCCTCAAAGATTCATAATATGCCCACGTTTCTCCAGTTATATAAGTCTCATAGGGGCGAAGTTTTTGATAATGAATACCAAAGTAGCGTCGTGTAAGAATTTCCTAAAACATTATTGAGATGCATGCACAATGGTCCACAGGAGGGACTGAGTACGGAAACCAAACCCGTAACATAGAGCTTAGAACATTATTGGGGTGTAATATGAAACAGAATAATTTCATAGTTTTTTTTTTTTAATAATTATAAACTAGCGCTTGACCGCAACCCGCCTGATGGTAAGCAGTGATGCGATCGTTGATGGTAAAGCGCGCTAGTTTATTAAGAACCTATTCACTCAGAAAAACTGAGCGAATAGGAAGGAAGAGGGCAGTTGAGCGAGGTGATGCAATGTTAAACTCAACAACACTACCAACGATGCTGCGCTAATGGGAGATTGATCTGAAGACCCTCCACGACCAAACTCCCAACACAACAACATTAGGCGCATCGTACCCGGCACACATCGCAAGACAACTGTTCAGACCCGTCCTCCGTACAGCTTCACCAGACATTATCCGGAACACGACAAATCGCTTGGCGGCAAGGCTTTTTTGGCTTCGCTTTCTAGGCCAGTGAGAAATGATCGAGAGTGATATAGACGGTTTTATTCCTGATATTTGTTTCCTATTTTACCGACTTACAATAAAATGCCTCACTGGCGACATACAGAAATCCTGAGCTAGGAAATCGGGAAATTGAGTCTTGAATGCGAGAGACGGAGGCAATAAAAATAGAGCCTTATTTATTTACAAAATAACCAATAAACTGTTTGCTAAAAGGGTGATATCATTTCAGGATAACTTTCAACCATATATGTAATTTAGAAGTTTAATATTATTATTATTTTAGTCTTATAGATAATCGCTCCATGTTATAGGAAGTCAGAAGCCCGAAAGTATATCAATCAGTCTTATCGGAGATATCGTCATCATCATCATCATTTCAGCGTTAATTTTAGTCACATCAAAAGCTTTTTCAGCTTTTGGTGTCTGGGGTCCGCTGTACTAGTCTAATTACTACTGATTTTGGCTAAACTTCGATATTTTCCGTAAAGCGACTGCTGTCTGACCTCCACAACCTGAAGGCGATATCGAAGCATTGCAGTTAGACCAATTGTTGGACGCATCACTTCTGAGTCATGTTTATAAGTTACTTTCGAGAGCCCTCACGAATCGCCTCGCTTGCAGGTTTCACGACTTCCAGCCTTCCGAAGAAACCGGTTTCCGAAAGGGCTTTAGTACCTACTTTAGACCACAAACATACACTGCGGTAGATTATACAGAAGACCGACGAGTATAACCTACCCATGAGCTTGGCGGTGTGGAGTACGAAAAAGCCTTTGATTCGACCGAGACCTGGGCTCTACTGCAGTCTCTCCAGCTGTGCCAAGTAGACTATTTGTATATAGAAGCGCTGAAGGGTTTGTATGAAAATGCCACCATGTCAATCCGAATACACGATCAGACCTTGAAACCAATACTTCTGCAGCGTGGTGTCAGGCAGGGAGATGTTATCTCCCAGAATCTGTTCACCGGTGCATTAGAGGATGTCGTCAAGGTTCTGGACTGGAAAGGACTAGGCATCAACATCAATGGCGAGTACATTACACATCTTCGGTTTGCTGATGATATCGTAGTCATGGCTCAAACCACGGAGGACCTGAGTATAATGATCGAAGAACTCAGTAGAGCCTCCACGCGAGTCGGCCTTATGTATACCTGCTCTAAACTATCCAGTTAGGTAGGCGAGAAAGAGATCAATCGTCGAATCCAATTTGGCTGGGCTGCTTTCGGGAAGCTACGTACAATTTTTTCATCCAAAATACCGTAGTGTCTCAAGACACCAGTATGTATTGCCAGTGATGACATATGGAACTGAGACGTAGTCTCTAACAATGGACTTTACAAGAAAGCTCAAGGTCAAAAGGCAATGAAGGGCTATGCTTGGGGTTTCACTGCCTGAACAAATCAGAAATGAACAGATCCGCAAAAGAACGAGAGTAACCGAAATAGCCCGAGTAATCGCAATACTTAAGTGGCAGTGGGCAGGGCACATTGCCCGGAGGACCCATGCCCAATGGGACTGACGGGTTCTCTAGTGGCGACCACACACCGGAAGGCGCAGCGTAGGTAGTCCCCCGACAAGGTGGACCGACGACCAGGTGAGGGTCGCGGGAAACCGCTGGATGCGGGAGGCGTAGGACTGGTCGTCATGGAGATCCTTGGGAAGCCCTATGTCCAGCAGTGGACGTCTTTTGGCAGAAATGATGATGATAATAAACACCAGGAAAACATTGCTTTTAATTTCTTCATGTTTGAGTGCGACACTTTTGAGTGTTTTATAGTTTTTTTGTCTTTTTATTATTATTATATGTTTATTATTATTTTACTATGATTATTGTAAAGTCGTGGTGGCCTAGTGGTTAACACACCAGCCTCTCAAGTATGAGTGCGGGGGTTCGATTCCAGGTCAGGCGAGTACCAATGTAACTTATCTAAAGTTATATGTATTTTCTAAGTATATCTTGGACACCACTGACTGAAGGTGAAGGAAAACATCTTGAGGAAACCTGGACTTTATAAGTCTGAAATCGCCAACCCGCATTGAGCAAGCGTGGTGATTACGCTCAATCCTTCTCTGTATGAGAGGAGACCTGTGCCCAGCAGTGGGACGATAAAAAGGTTGATGATGATGATGATTATTGTAATGTGCGTTTTGTTTGTGTGGAATAAACCTATTTTTTCTTTTATTTTAAATTTTATTATTATTTGTTGCCGCATTAGGTTAAGCAACCTATAATGGTAGTAAAGGAGTGAGTAAATAAATAAATAATAGTTTTTGTAGTAAAAACTTGAACTTACAAGAATAGGCGTTCCGGATGTGTACTGCGAGGGCTGGTCCTCACGGTTCTCGCGGTTGGCCTTGCCCTTCAGGGCACACGTGCGTGATGTTATATTAAAACGACACTATTATTCGTATTAACATTACGCACGACTCACTCAACTAATCTATTTCGTCGGAAAGTAATTAGTTACCACGTACCAATTCGGTGAAATATCTCAGTTTTGTCTTTAATGGTTATTTGAAATACTATTGCTATACAGTTATCTCGCTTTTGACGCAGTTCCAAGAGTTCTAGGAACTTATGAAAATGTAGATATATCTACGCTTCCATCCGTCTATATTTATACAACTTCAATATTTGTTAAGGAGAATGTGCCTAAATTTGAAACATTTCATGTCTAGACTAACGTCTCACTAGACGTCACCAAAGCACAAAGTCAAAAAAAAAAAACAGCACTATACTTTTCAAAGAGTTGTCTCGGGATGGGTCCAAAATTTTTTAATAAACTATCAAAAACTTTAAAAAGTTTGACTAACATAAATCATTTTAAATAACAACTTAAGAAATTCTTGATTGATAAGGCTTACTATTCCATCATTGAGTTTTTAGACGAGAGTATAAAATAAGTAAAAGTTCAATAGTTAATTTTAAATTGTAATATTGTTCTTAATTAATTTGTACGCTTTGCAAGGCATACAAAATAGTGATACAGAACAAATTTTATAGCATGTACTATATTACCTGTATTTAAAAAATAAAATATTTTGACTTTGACTTTAACACTCGATCCATATTAATATTTTTGACGACATAGTTGCTGGATTGGCTGAGCGATCGACTACTCTGCCGCGTGTCGCGGGTTAGATTCTGCACGGACGTGATGCACGGAACAAATACATATTTGTATGACCTACAGGTATTAGGTATTAGGTAGGTAGGTATTAGGTTGTTCTTGGTCTGGCTGTTGTGTATATTAGTTTAAGTGTTTGTAAACGCACTCACGATACAGGAGTAATTCCTAGAGTGGGGCAACAGACTAATTTTAGATAGGAGTAAATACGAGTTCATTATAATTGTTTAGTTTTTTGAAGTCGGCATTGCATTAATATGTAAGCTGTCACGCCCTTAACGCCTGGAGGCTTTTATTTAGGTAATAAGTTCTAACTTCTTAAATTTCTATTTTTAATGACTTTTTTATTTTGGTTTTGTTAGTATATTCTTATATTCTGTCTCTTGTAATATTATAGTTACTTAACACGCCTAGTATTGTATATATTGACGACAAAAAGGCTTGGGCTTGAGCTGCGTCCGATTTCTATGCTTACACTGATTGTTCTTTGATTTTTCCTCTCGTAGTTTAAATTTGCAATTGTTTGTTTTTTCTTAACTCAAAGCCAGTACACACTATGTAGCCAGGCATATTGTACGTTACGGAATTGCATCGCTGACAGGGGTATTCGGCACTGGTGAAGCTACACAGGAGCTAAACTTAGCATTCGGGAACACCGTTGGAGCTGCTGAACCTTGGACAAAACTGTCTTTGCATTGTGTAGATTCAATTTCCTAGTATTGTATAATTGCATGGTACACGTGTGAGCACGATCTACTTGCTGTAAAGCATCTATTTGTTGGGCTAGTCGTTTATTGACTTGATAGTGCTATGGCTGTTGAGAGTATGTCATGCTCACTCAAATGTCTCGCTGGTGGTGGCGTGTGTGTTGGGTCATTAGGTTCCCTTCAATATGGTTGAGCTGAATGATGCTGATCCATACGTCATGTTCGTGAACGGACGCCGTCAGAGGGGACTGGTCATCTCTTAGCTGCTACGGCGTATTTTAATTTCTAAATTGTTGTTTTTTTTTTCCATAATGGACGCTCTCAGCGTACAATATGTTTCTGCATCGTTCTCACACGATTGATTTCAAAATGAATGATGTAATCAAATATTTGTATCAATAGCTTGATATTTTAAAAGAGTGTCCATGGAGTTTCTTGCCCGTTCTTCTCCATAGGTACCTACTTTTTGGAATGGGCGACTAGCTTCACCTTACTGACTGACCGAACTTCTGACAATTCAAAAGTGCCTGTAACTGGTTTATTTGAAATAAATGCTTTGATTTGATTTGATTTGATTTGATATAGTTAGATGTTTTCTTTCTGAACAGACGGCTGTGCTGCTGGAGAGTTTGTTTCGCCACTTCTTCTTCCCAGCAAAAGCACTGAAGTGACCAACGGCGGACGTTTTGGAGGACGATTTTACTTAATATTCACGTGCAAAAACTGCTGACTCTTAGCCTTAATTGAATAAATGACTTTTGATTAGATTTGAAAACTATTAATGTTATTACCCAATGAAGTTCTCTCATTATTTTTCGCTTCTCATTATTTTTGTTCACTAAATTTGTGAAAATAACGTTAAACATCTTATATTGTTATTTTGTGAATGGTAGACATGTTTTGCATGGCATGGCATACATTGTAAATTATTTTATGAATTGTTATTCAATTATTCTGCAGAATTGAATCGTAATTGTATCAATGTTCCTAGTTTAACATTTGTTTGAGTCATCATAACCCAACATTGTACAAATATGTAAGCTTACACGCTTCTTATGCCTGGGTGCTTTTATTTAAATGTTGAATTTGCTGTCTTAACAGTTTTAAATGAATTTATTTTAAATAAGCTTGAAAAAAATCTTTCTCTGTATGAGAGGAGACCTGTGCGATGTGGGACGATAAAAAATGTTAATGATGAAGCTTGAAAAAAAAATTGTATGCTAGAAAATTGATACAGCTTTATTAGCATTCTATTTATTGGTATATGGACATGGCGAAAGTAATTCTTTCAGAATGAAGTATATAAAAACTCTAAAACATTTTTGTTCCATCGTTTAAACACTAATTTTGCAGGAGAAAATTATGTATCAAGATAACTGTGAATAAATTTCCAATGAATTCTTTTCATTTTCCATTAAACGTTAATTATGTTTACATTATTTTAAAGTATTAAAATAACGCTAACAGTAATATGTATAAGTATATAAAATAAGGGGAAGTAATCAAAGGACATCAACAAGTTCGTCCGCATCGCTCTCAATAATAAACTACCCAATGCGTTGCAAAACTTTTACACAAATACTCGAATCATTATATTAACTCGAAAGACTTCTATATAAATAATCGAATCACAATAAAAGCAAAATTGCCAGGACTTTCAGTGAAATGTACCTCCTTTATCAAGCATCTATTAAGCCTTAAAATACAGTGCAAATAAAATAGATTCAAAGTTCACCTCTCATAAGCAAACATCATAAATCAGAGACCTGATTTGGTTCTGACTGCGAAAATTCTCAAATTCAGTCACGGAGAGCCAGTTACGTAAAATAATTTATTAATAACTTAATATTGCTACCAACAATTCGCTTAAATCTTTTACGTTAATGAATGAAATCTATATTTATTGCCGAAAAGTACTTAATTCTTCGAGTTTATTTAGACAACGGGATTGTGAATGTGATTTAGGAATATTTTGGTGTCTCACCATAATTTTAACGGGATATTTGTTTTCTTATTAATTTCGCGTACCGGAAGACGTAACGGAAGGCCTCTCACAGGATGGCACGATGACCATGCGAAGGCCACAGGAACCCATTGGATGCGAGAAGCACAAAACCGGTCGTAATAGTGGTGCTTGGGGGAGGCCTGTGCCCTTTTTTATTTGGGAAGGGAAATCATCAAATGACCTCCCCCGTTCTGGGTGGAGCGGAAGGGCGTGTCAGACCTTACTGACTAAAACCCACCCGTGTTCCTTCCTTCACTTGCCTATAGGCCAGAGCCACGGTTTCTTTTTTAACCAACCCGCATCCCTGACCCAGGAAGCATCGGTCTTCGTGAACCCCGTCACGATGTGCTGACATCTCTTTGAGGTACGCGTGAAACGCCGTCGACTCAGGCCCAGTCCGGGCGGCGAGCTGCCCAGGCCTGTGCCCCTCAGTGTCGTTCGGCTGAAATGATGAGGTTACTTACAACTTATTACTTTCATTATTCATAACCCTGCCTGTGGGTAGTCTCCACATGTTCTATATTGTATGGGTAATATCGACTAATGAAAAAGTGTCATTATATGTTACATTATCATTGACTTTCTTGATTCACCGCTGGACATAAGCTCTTTTATACCATAATTAGCTTATTATGTCCCCGCTACATACAAACCTTCTGTGAGTGGGTGTGGTTATAATGCCACACGAGCCCAGATCATATTGATGGACATGGCTTCGAATTGATATGAACTAATAATAATACAGGTTACATAATTATGTTGGTGGATGCGATATGGCTTCGAATTGATATAATGAAAGACATAAGTCCTTAACGCAGTCGGTATATAGGGAATCCCCGTAGCTGGTGTAGAGATTAATAATATTCACCGTTTGGTTACGGTTACGAGACATCAATTGACAATGCACTGAAGTTTTTTTTTGTATAAAACGTATAACGGAAGGGGTATATACATGATGGTGAGCAGTGGGCTGCTCGAGGCCCGGCAAGGACCAGGCCCGGGTCAACGCCACGTTGTGTTCTACGCGCGCCTCAAAGAGATGTCAGCTCATCGTGACGGGGTCCACGAAGACCGATGTTCGGAACACGCGCAATACGGGTGGGCTTTAGTCAGTAAAAATCTGACACGCCCTTTCGCTCCGCCAAAAGCGGGAGAGGTCATTTAATGTTTTCCCAGCCACATCAAACGTGGTACATACATACCAAAGTCATGACTGCTTTGTATTATATTATATATATTTGTAAGCCAATCTCTACATGTTCTGACGTTATGAGAAAGAACAGCGTCTGCAGTAGGCTACTAAGATATGAGGCACAGAATTACGGAAGAGATTTATCGTAGTAGATATTGGTAAGTAACGTGACGCATACCATGTAGATATTGACCTGTGTAGTACCTACGATGACACGCTTTGACCAGACAAAGTCTTGCCGCCAAGCGATTCGTTGTGTTCCGGCATGATGTCTGGTGAAGCCGTACGGGGGACGGGTCTAAGCAGTTGTGTTGCGATGTGTGCCGGGTACAATGCGCCAAAAGTTGTTGTGTCGGAAGTTTGATCGTGGAGGGTCTCCAGATCATTCTCCCTCTGGCGCAGCATCGTTGGTCGTGTTGTTGGGTTTAACATTGCCTCACCTCGCTCAACTGTCTTTTACCTTCCTATTCACTCAGTTTTTCTGAGTGAATAGGCTCTTAATAAACTAGCGCGCTTTACCATCAACGATCGCATCACTGCTTACCATCAGGCAGGATTGCGGTCAAGCGCTAGTTTATAATTATAAAAAAAAAATATATAAAAAAACGTTGCCCCACACTAGGAATTACTCTTATATCGTGTGTGCGTTTACAAATATAAAACTCATCAAACACAAACAGTCAGACCCGGAACAACTACCTATATATAGGTCGTACAAATATTTGTTCCGTGTGGGAATCGAAATCGCGACACGCAGTACAGCAGTCGATTGTTCAACCACTATACCAACCGTGTAGTTAAAATCGAACCTGTTTCAAATCTAAACTATTGAGTATACATATATACATATTCAGATGAATTGAAAAAGGTGCAGCTTAGTACAAAAAGCCGTACAGATCCATCGCAAACGCTGCTCTTGCCGCGGTTGTTCTGCGGATGGGTCACCTTTATACAGAGTTTTGCTGACAATACGACAATAAATGAAAATCCGAACAATGCTGATTCATAGGAATAATCCTAAACATAGAAAAAATCCTAGCATCAAAAATAATAAAATCTTCAATAAAATCAGTCTTGCCGCCAAGCGATTCGTTGTGTTCCGGCATGATGTATGGTATAGCCGTACGAAAGACGGGTCTGAGCAGTTGTGTTGCGATGTGTGCCGGGTACGATGCGCCAAAAGTTGTTATGTCGGAAGTTTGGTCCTGGAGGGTCTCCAGATCATTCTCCCTCTGGCGCAGCATCGTTGGTCGTGTTGTTGGGTTTAACATTGCACCACCTCGCTCAACTGTCGTTTACCTTCCTATTCACTCTGTTTTTTTTTTGAGTGAATAGGCTCTTAACTAACTAACTTTACCATCAAAGATTCCATCACTGCTTACCATAATTTTGGTCAAGTACTATTTTATAATTATCTAAACAAAAACCTATTTGGCCATAACATATCATACGAGGGGCATGCCAAAAAAAAAACTAGATACTCAAAAATAATAATATTTATTATTTATTACTTATGTCTATCCTTTCAAAGTATTCATCCTCGGCATTTATACACTTATACATACGTTAAAACCATCTGGAAAATACTTTAGTCCACTCCTTTTCAGATACCTCTGAAATTTTCAAAGTATAGGCAGCTAGTGCATCTTCCTTGTTCTCGAATCTCCTGCCTTTTAACTTTTCTTTAATTGTAGGGAATAGGTAAAAAGTGCACTAAGTCAGGGGAATATGGTGGGTGAGGCAGGATATGCACATTGTTTTAATTAAAAAAGTCAAGTGTTCTGGCGAACGTGTGAGCCGAGGTGCTGTCGTGATGCCAAAGATGGTGCCGGTTTCCTGACTTCGATCGCTTGTGCAGTCAGGATGCTGCTGAGGTTCGCGCCACTGCTGCGTAGAGTGCGTGTCAGTAGCAAGGGTATCAGACATGATAGCTGACAGGTTTGACTGTCAGTTATCATGTCAGATACCCTGCTTTTTGATCTTCGAGTACCACAGTTGCGATATGACTGGTCTTACAAAAAAAACGAAGCGATCATTTGTTTCAGTAAGCTGTGTGCATGGCGACATTTTGTCGGCGTTCGTTCATCTTCAAAGCACCATACAGTCGATTGTCGTTTTGTGTCGGGATAATAATTATACAACTATTTTTCGTCATCGGTAAATATATCGTATACATTTTTTTTCTTGTCTCCGTCAAATTTTTCAATCGTAAATCTGCACCAAAAAACCCGGCGGTCTTTCTGGTCGTCGGTCAGTTTGTGCGGTACCCATCTTGAACAACGCTTCCGAAGGGAAAGGTGATCATGGATAATGATTTTTAGCGCTGCTGATCCAATACCCAGTTCTCGCTCAATGGAGGTAAGGTGACGATTTCTCAAGCTGGTCGTCACGATGAATCGATCCTGCCTTTCAATTGTGACCCAATATCGTGGCCTTTCATGGCGACAAACAAAGCCGCCAGTCTCTAGGTACTTCCGATAAACATTTCGGACCGCAGATCGACTTAAATTAAGCTGAGCACTTCTTTGGTTGTTTCCGGCCTGAATAAGTGCTACAGCCTGGGCGGCGACTTCAGGTGAAGTATCCATGATTATTGATAGAACCTCATCTTAATGTTAAGAATAAGTAGTGTTTGTTGCAAAACCAAAGATATCAATGACTTTTCAAGTATTAAATCCAAGTAAACCAATAAAATCAAGTTTTCTTAGTATTCGATTGCTTGATATCAACAAACAGGCTCCAAATTGTCTTTTGTTTCTTTAAATTCTGTGTTCGAAATTCAAAAAAAGACTATTGAATGAAATTGTGAATATGCCAGTTTTAAAACAGCATAAAAACTTTTTGCTCGACCTAATATAAAATTTTAGCTAGGACCAAACGAAACTGAAAATGCAAGGTGGGCCAATAGATGTGTCCAGAAGAGTATATGAGTCAGACGATACATGCTCTTCAGATATGATCTTTCAAGATTTTATCTGGTTTTTAAAAGAGACTGCGACCTTTGTTTTTGTTTCAGCTTTTTTCTCAGAGTAGTGCAGAAATATTATTTTTGATTTCATTTTTGAAAAATCCATTGCAAAATCAGCGGTTGGGCGCGTAAATTGTAAGTGAATCAGTGAATAGTGTGATCATATCTCACGCAGTATATAGACTTTTTGTAAGTTTTTATTAAATTGGAATTAATGGGACTAAACATATTTTTTTTTTCGTATTCTTTATTTTTTTCATTTTGTTGAAAGTAGATCATAGAAAACGGAATGTTGCACATTGCATAACAATCTAGACCATAGCATGCCACTGAACTTTTGAGCGTTTACTGTTATTTTCCTTGTGAGTACAACCAGCTGATATACTCATCGCCCTCGCTTCAATTCTCGCATCCAAAATCTAAGTTTCAGACTTTCCTAATTTGCAACGGGGCGTTGTTTGCGAGGTAATTTAAAGGGAGTTTCAAAGAAAATCATTGCGAAATGCGTGAGGGAGGCCCGTAATGAGTATATGCGGGTTATTTGCACTGTCAGAGTTCGTGCTACTGTTTGTTCAGCAAGATACTGATTTAAATAAAATTTTGTCTGTGAGTGTTTGCTTACCAATTTATAGGGATCGGCACATTTTCAGACTATGTACCGTTGTATATACAGTTTTTTTTTTTTACCTCCAAGTATACCCTTATCCATGTAATAAGAAGAAGGAGAAAGTAAAAGAAGAAAGAAAATACATTTATTTAGCACATAATACACCTGACATATGTATCAGATAAAAGCAAAAATAATACGATTTAAATCCGACGTAAGAAACTAGCAAGTAAGTGTGCCTTACTTAATGCAAAAATAAGTACGCAAATATGCCAAAAGTGAATGGTTAAAGCGTATTTAACAGAATATGGTACTGTAGCGTTAGAGATGACATGCGTGCCAACAATCTCACACCACGGGATGCCAGAGATCGTGCGAAATGGAAGCGTATATGTAGGAAAGTGGATCCCGGGTTCTAACGCGAAAACCACGGATGCCACCGAGATTATACGCTGAAATGATGATGATGATGATGGCACTGTAGCAGTATCTACAACTGGCATATTCGAACAACGCGTCATACTGACGTCACACGAATTCTACATCTCGCAAGCAGAGTTTACTGTGCATTTTACATACAACTTCCCAATTTCAACCGTTGGCCAAGTGCCTGCATGTTACAATACCTATCTGGTCGGAGAATCCTCCCTTTTCTATCGAGGATGACTGACTTTAGCCTCTGTTCCTCATGCCTCCACAGTACATTATAAATGCAGGCGTAAGGATTCGGACTCATTCCTAGCCGATGGGATAGGGAAGGCACAGCATGAGATTAGGTTTATAGGCTGTGCCTTAAAAAAACTACAAAACCAAAAATATTCAGAAGAATATGGGTGAGGTTTTTGCACAGAAGTGGGACAATATAAACAAAGAGAAAAAGAAAATAGATTAGTCAATGATATCATCACATTATGCAAATATTTGGTACATACTATGTACATTTATTACATGACAGTGATTATTAGCTCTGTATTGTATGGTGCGAACCCCAGACTCACTCGTCTAAGTTAGATCCCTTGGAAATATCGAGATAAAAACTACGAGTATGTTAATCCATGTTATAAACCAACTGTATGCCAGTTTATAGCCAAATCTGTTTAGCATTTTTTGCATGAAAGAGTCACAAATACAAAGTGGTGATGACAATACGACAATAAATTAAACATCAAAAATCATAAGTTTAGTCACAGGAAATTATTTTTATTTTTCACATTTTCTACATGATGTACATGTTGGTAAGGAAGCGCTTATAGGTTGATGACCACCGCATCCAGCGGTCATCATCATCATCATCATTTCAGCCGAAAGACGTCCACTGCTGGACATAGGCCTCCCCCAAGGCTCTCCACGACGACCGGTCCTGCGCCTCCCGCATCCAGCGGTTTCCCGCGACCTTCACCAGGTCGTCGGTCCACCTTGTCGGGGGCCTACCCACGCTACGTCTTCCGGTGCGTGGTCGCCACTCGAGAACCCGTCGGCCTCATCGGGCATCGGTCCTACGGGCAATGTGTCCAGCCCATTGCCACTTCAGTGTTGCAATTCTTCGGGCTATGTCGGTTACTCTCGTTCTTCTGCGGATCTCCATCCAGCGGTACTAAACATTAATAATAATGGCGCGAAAAAAGCAAGTCGATACAGGTTCGCGCTGTTAGGTCAGTGAACCAATATTTTAAAGGATGTTCTATTCCGTTTACAATTTTATGCGATTTAGTTTGTTTGATTTTTTTTATTTTTGATGCTAGGTTTTTTTCTATGGTTTAGGATTATTCCTATGAATCTGCATTGTCCGTGTTTTCATTTATTGTCGTATTATCATGACCACTCTGTATACATCAAAACTCTCAGGTTTAAATAATATTAAAAAGGATTTATGTGCGAAACATACAAACATTGACTATAAATAATGTATTGTTTTTCTCCAGGCATGGTTATGTATCCTTACCTACAAGAACCTTTTTTTGACTAAAAACCATCCGTGTTCCTTCATTTGCCTATGCCAGGGGCCACGGTATCCCTTGTCCCGGTGACCCTTACCGCGTAATTGGTCGAACGAGAATGTAATAAGTAATACAAATGAAAGATATCATTGTATTCCTTTCAGATCATTTTCCACGTGGAATAAAATTTATGTCTAAAGAATCGTTCTAATAGAACGCGAATGCGCGACCAAAGTAGTTACGCGCGTTTTTTACCCGTAAAAACGCGCGATCAAACACATAGAACTCGAATAAGTGTCTTAACTAACAGATGCACGACGCGGTCGCGCGTTTCAAATGTTTTAAGTGTCATCATCAACATCATCTCAGCGTTAATGACGGTCACATCCGAAGTTTTCAGCTTTGGAGTCCTCTTCGATATTTTCAATGAAGCGACTATTGTCTGACCCCCACAACCCAAAGGCGATATCGAAGCATTGCAGTTAGACCAATTGGCTCTTAATAAACTAGTGCGCTTTACCATCAACGATTGCGTCACTGCTTACCATCAGGCTGGATTGCGGTCAAGCGCTGGTCTATAAATAAATAAAAAAAAAATAAAAAAAATTGTTGGACTTTTCAGGGCTCCAACGACTCCGCAACCGGAACCAATGGCTTAACGTGCTTTCCGTGGCACTACCAGACCAGTGCAAGTATTCATTTTCATGCATATAAATATTGGCCTTCTGCGGGGATCAAACCCGCGCCTCCTTGTGTAGTGGTCGTGTTCGTCGCCACGGAGGCTGTAAAATGTTTTAAGTCTATTCTCGCTAATTTAGTCCGACGAACGTGCAATCAAACATATTGAATTCGAATAGGTGTCCTAATTGAAATTCCCGCGATTATGATGATATATATATTCGCATGTCAAGTCATAGGACACCCAGTTTTTGCGAACGCAGGAACACCCGATTGTCGCATCGCGTTCTATTAGGAATATGCCTGACAGTTTTTACACGGAAGAAAACAGAAATTCAAAATTATTTCTTCGATATAATTAAAATTAGGCTTAATTTATATAGTTAAAAATTAAATTTAAGGTAGTGAGAAAATATTATGTAATGTAAAATGCACAAACTCGTAATTGGCACGGCATTATAAATACGTAAGTCGTAGCAATCACGTAACAAATGTTCTTTCTTTCTTTTATGGCTTCGCACGGTTTGTGCATTTAGCCAATGTCACGTAATGAATTGTTCATGTCGAAAAAGACGGCCGCGTGACCCGTCTTACGATAGAGGTTTGAGACAAAGTCATGATGTGGCCACTATGCTGCGATATTTCACTGTTCTTTATGAATTATTTACCGAATGCACTTTTTACTACATAAATCACGCACTTTTATTTAGTAAACAACACTATAAATAATTTTAAAAGTCCAATGAAAAATGAGCGTGACACTCAGCTTGACTTTCCCGCCAAAAACTCCATAACAAATGTTATTATTGTCCTAACTGCAGAGTAATCGCGTTACACACTATCAGTAAGGTTTGAATTTGACATAAACTGTCAAACTCAAACCTTACTGATAGTGTGTAACATTCATTGTGTTATTTACGTTGTTGAGCAGACACATTTTTCTAACATACTATGTAATGGATTGCTAACATTCATCAAAATGATTCAATTTGTCAATAATATGTTTCGTATTTAGAGTGCTGTTTTCCAGTGTAAAATTACTTTATTTTTACTTTAACATTAATAAACGCATCATCATCACCATTATTTCAGCCGAAAGACACCTACTGCTGAACTTAGGCCTCCTCCAAGGTTCTCCACGACGACCGGTCCTGCTAATTGCGCATCCAGCGGTTTCCCGCAACCTTTACCAGGTCGTCGGTCCAACTTGTCGGGGGCCTGCCCACGCTGCGTCTTCCAGTGCGTGGTCGCCTTTAATTAAACGCATAGACGATAACAATTATTAACGTTAGGTCACATTTTACGCGATTTAACTTGTACTCTATCTAAAAACAAACATGACAACAAAAGAGGAGAATAAACAAAATATTTAATAAACACAGCTTCTACTTCCTACAGGATACTGAACACACAGGCTACACAGTTATCAAACACAAAGGTAAAACTGGTGCAACTGTAGGTAATATCGCCCATGTTTAAACCCGCTGACAGGAAGCGGATAAAGGCTAGTGCTCACTATGTACTAAAGTTGGGGTATTATGCATTAAGAGAAAATTATTCGAAGCTTTTTTTCAGTCCATCCACCATTAGAAATATGAGTAATATGAGTTTCCTGTAATTGATTACATCACCATTTATGTAGATGATCTTTTTGCAATTAAATTCTGGTTAGCTTCCAGTGTAACTGGATGTAGCAGAATACACATGAAATTGAATTACATGTGACGGTAGTGCATATTTATGCAGTCGCCCCCATGTAATTCAGCTGGACGTTGTAGGCCAGTTTCCATAACCCAGTTATTGGATAGGACATTACCTCTTAATAAAACACTGTGCGAGCAGCCTCACGTAGCCCACACAAGATAATGTCAGGATGTCAGGGGAGAGTAACTAAGGATAGGGTTTGTCAATAATATACGGCGGTACGAGCTGAATGTCTAGTTAATGCACTATCACGACAGGTGCATACATATAACATGCGTACATATAACAATTAGGTCAGTTTTGCAATCCGACTTGACAATGAAACAAAAATGCTTATATATTACATTATTTGTACAATGGCTTGCACATACACTCTTGTCAGGTTTTCTTTGACGTTAAGATTCCTTAAAGACTGCCAAAGATCTTGTTGTTATTTTTAATTACGGAATTAATTCTGCTGGTTTTTTTACCTTAAAAACTAGGGCTTGACCGCGATTCCGCCTGATGGTAGGCAGTGCTGCTATCGTTGATGGAAAGGCGCATTAGTTTATTACGAGCCCATTCACTGTAGCCTTGGTTTTGCTCTGAAAAGTTTATGTGTAACGAACTAAGAGCTTTTTTCAATCTTCTAATAACTTTGTTTGAGGAACAATTAAAAAAATTACAGTTAATTCATAGAAAAACTGTCATAAATTTTATTCCTAGAATAAAATCGACTTAAATGAAATTAATTGCTTTGTAAAATGGGGATATTTAAGCACTATCCCTTTCTCCCTTTATTGTAATAAATAATTTCAGTTGAAAACTAAGGACAAAAAAAATAATATTGAGATAATGCTGAACTTCAGTGGTAGATTTCATAGAATATTATCAATGTGGACAATAACCTAAATCAAATAAATGTCACAGAAAATCTAGCACGGCTCTTCCTTTTTTAAGACAACTTATGTTTGAATAAAGATCCCAAAGAAATAAGAGCATAAAATGTAAAATTACACATTATTAACTCCTCGAGCAAAACCACCGGTTGCTTTAACCCCTCCAATACTGCAGTGTCAACCGACCTTAGCTTTTTACGCGTCGCCAATTTCTAGCCGGGAGCGGTCACTACGCCCCCTATAGGATGTTTGCAACTCAAAGTGTGCCCCAAAAGGGTGCATCAGCGACTGCTCGATGGATATATTGGAATAAAAGCAAATAAAGCTGTAGCCTCCTCTATATGCATGTAAATCGGCCCGGGGCTTCGATACGGAATACAGATTGAAACGAACGTCGGCTTAACATTTTTATTGGATACAACACGCGCTTGGCGGCTTTGCGCGGTATTTTTGTGATGGGCTGTCGTGGATCATGTGATAGGTATAAAAGATGGGTGCGTGTGAGCAGGATTTATAGTTTTTGGACGTTAGAAGCCAAGGAAATACGGACGCGGTTCAACATCGTTTAAAAATGTCTCTGTGCTTGTTTTGTTAACGTTTTAACAAAATTTCAATTTTTGTGAGCACTAAAATAACATCGTAGTCTGAGAAAATACTTATGGTAGGAAAGGCTTATTTTTTTGCATCATTATGGTACTTTTTTGTGGTACCTTCCAAAGGCGCCTGACCTTCGGTGAGTGCGAGGTTTCAACCTCACGAAAATCACTCCGGCGATCACCATCAGCCCACAGGAGTGGTCTAGGTACATCGCCTGTAAGGCACATCGCAGAGCAGAATGTAAGTCAAGCTTCCCTGAGCCTCACTAAGCACAGTAGCATGTGAGCACTGTGACACTATCTTCCCTGGGATAACTTTGGGCACGGACAGAACACTTAATATCCGCTAAATGACTTCCACTACTGGAAACAGGCATATCATATGCAAGCTGCACTTTGCCACATCAAAATCTTCTGCTCCTTCTCAGTCTATAGAGGTCAACTGCGGGACAGAGGCCAAGGCCAAGGCTTTCATTTCATTAGGGCATTGCTCTAATCCCCACGCTTGTCAGGCGAGTTGGGGATTGCAGTAATTTGTTATTCCACAAGAGAAGCGCAGCTGCCCGCTTCCTTGTTGAGTTCCCTTAGTAGCCTCTTACGACTCCCACTAGGAGGATATGAGTTGGTATTTTTCTATGCCCGGTACCACAAGAGACAAAATCTTCTAATAAGTAGTAATTCATGCATTCTGTTTCCCCGCCTCATCACCACAAAAACTTTCATTACTGACATACATTTGAATATATCAAAATACAGCACGCTCGGACGGTAAGCACGGTCGATTGCATTGTATTTTGCATACAAGAACGGGAGATTTGTTAACTCTCTCGGAATGATCCAATATGCAAATTGTAGATATAAATTCGCAAGTTGCCCGTATGTCCAAATGTATCTGTGTGAATAGTGAAACAGTTTGTATAAGAAATACTGATTCCTACATACTGATGGAATGACAAGAGGCAGTGAAGAGATAGAATTGACGTTTGGTATGCGAATTTTTATATGCAGCGAATACGAAGTTTTGATAAAAATACAAAATATAGTTTGATAGAGTGGGGAAAGAAAAACAGCTAAAAATACTAACAGTATAATTGCATTCTGCGATTAAATGCAAACATGTGCACATCGAGGCATCACTTTGCCAGCGGCGGTCTTTCCGTCTGATTTCAATTTAAGTGTCTTCAAAACCAGAAAGAATAGGCTTTTAATTAACTAGTGGGATTTACCACCAACGATTGCATCACTGCTTACGATCAGGCGGAAACGCCGTCAAGCACTAGTTTATAATTTATAAAAAGGGTACCCAGCTTATGCAACCTAAACTATAATTTATTGATTATCATTCAGATCTTTTGAACAGCCGCAGTTTAGTTAGAAAGGTAGTTGGTTAACTAAGGGGCTGATTTAACCGATAGGCTGGGTCACATTGTATAAGTGTTTGGGCTACTGGGTCACCGATGACCTGAAGGACACTTTAGATATTGAAAAGGAGCGCAGGGCGCTGTCTGTCCGATGCAATATGTTGGCTCGCAGGTTTGCATGGTGTGGAGGGAAAGTCAAGGTTGTGCTGTTTAAAGCGTATTGTCAGTCCTTCTACGCGTGCAGTCTGTGGGTTAACTATACGCAGCGGACATACAGCTATCTACGCACCCAGTATAACAACGCGTTCCGGGTGCTGATGGGACTGCCACGCTACTGCAGCGCCTCCACGATGTTCGCGACGGCTGAGACCGATAGCTTTGCGGCAATCACGCGCAAACGTTGCGCTTCAAACCTGCGCCGCACGCACGGTAGTCCCAACACCATCCTGGCTGTACTGGTAGGCCGGTGCGATTCTCCGATGTTGGCACAGTGGATACGGCTGCACGCTGTTAAATAGCGATTGATAGCATCATCGGGGAGTCCTTCTAGTCTAAATAATAAGACCTTAATTTTATTTTATTTAATTTACTACTTCATACTAATTTTTTTATGTTATAACAAATTATATGGATGAACAATCTGAAATAAATAGTAATAATAATTATTATTATTATAACAT
This sequence comes from Sesamia inferens, assembly GCA_037179545.1. Lineage (NCBI taxonomy): Eukaryota > Metazoa > Arthropoda > Insecta > Lepidoptera > Noctuidae > Sesamia > Sesamia inferens. The sequence continues at coordinate 28,858,075 of CM073925.1, forward strand.
CTCTATTCCGCCTACGTTTATTTCCTCTAACCGTAATCGATCTTAAATTACTTTTTCAGAGTTCAGTGTGTGAGTAACTGTAGACTTTTCCTCTGAACTCTGGTACAAAACCTTTTGTAACTTAAGCCACACGGCTTAAGTATGGCTCTTATGTATGTGCGAAGTGGACGGAACACACACGTTTTCCGTCCACTTCGCACATACATAAGAGCCACACGACCCTGATTGCGATATTTGTCACCATTCATAGTGAGAGCAATACGTGTGTGACTACAAAGGTAGTGAACTTTGAAAGAATTAGGTACAATAGAGCTTGAAGCCTGTAACAGTGTTTTAGCATTTCCTTTATCTATAAAAGCAAAGATGCTATATAAAATGATTGAGGCTGGCTTGCGCCAACGGGTAAAGGCTCAGTAACCAATGTATTTGATGTTTTTGTATTTAGTATATAGTTATGGCCTTACAGAGCGATATTCTTATGTCTGACAAAGCACTCTAAACAATGATGAAAAAAAAGATAGTGAACTTAAATCGGGTCCTGGAAATCGACTCTTATTGTGATTTATTTAAATTTTTGACAACTCTAATGATAATGTGAAAATATGTAAACTATAACATAGAAAATGAAAATTGATGGGAATTTTTTTTCTAGGATGTTTTTAAATAGAACATATCATAGAAAAAGTTTTGATTGGAAATTAGCAGACTAATTTTCCGTCAAGCTTTTAGCTATTTCTTGTAGCTTACTAGCTTTCATGTTTACAGAATAACATCGGTTGAATATAATTCAGGCCATGTCGTTCAACTCTGTTCACTTAAAAGCTACTTAAAACTTTGATAAATATGTCGGAGATCGTCGATATAATTTTAATAGAAGTTGCTGATTTGATTTACGTAGTAGAGGGGCGAACGCTTGTGACGTTATTTTGTGATGGCGTCACATGGACAGAGTCGCTTTGGAAAGTGGGGTTCGTCGAACGGACACTTTGCATCGAGACGCGGACCAAGGCACTTCTCCGAACTGAAACTGTCGGTTTGCCTATTCAAATTGTTATTATGAAGATTATGATGCACGAGGACGTGCAAATCGTCAGGCTGGCCGTGTCGGAGATCGTCGATATAATTTTAATAGAAGTTGCTGATTTGATTTACGTAGTAGAGGGGCGAACGCTTGTGACGTTATTTTGTGATGTCGTCACATGGACAGAGTCGCTTTGGAAAGTGGGGTTCGTCGAACGGGCACTTTGCATCGAGACGCGGACCAAGGCACTTCTCCGAACTGAAACTGTCGGTTTGCCTATTCAAATTGTTATTATGAAGATTGGAGGGTATATCTACACGTCGTGCGTTAATTCAAAACTCACCTACGAAACGGAACCTGTACCACCACACCAAGATGATGTCGACCCTACCGCTCTGCCGTCGCTGTCTCCGACAAATATATTAAATTTCCATATCATACAGAAGTCTCAATACATTGACAATTGAAACAAATCTCTAGAAGCAGTGGCGAATCACTCAACATAACATATCCATTAAAAAAACTGTAGGTATACTGGTATTCAGCTGGATGTGGTTAGACTGTAAGCTGACCCCAACGTGGGAAAAGATTGGGCAGATGATAATTTGATAATTTCCATGAAAACGGTCTAACTGCAATATAAAACATGTAATTTAATTAACGCACACCCTCAAACAACCCAATTAGAATATCATGTTATAATCATAATCATCATCATCAACCTTTTTGTATCATCCCCCTGCTGAGCTCAGGTCTCCTCTCGTACAGAGAAGGATTGAGCGTAATCACCACTCTTGCTTAATGCGGGTTGGCGATTTCAGACTTAAAGTCCAGGTTTCCTCAGGAAGTTTTCCTTCACCTTGTAATCAATCATTGGTTTCCAAGATATACTTAGAAAGTACGTATAACTTTAGGTTAGGTTAGTTACAAGGTGGACCGGCGACCTGGTGAAGGTCGCGGGAAACCGCTGGATGCGGGAGGCGCAGGACCGGTCGTCGTGGAGAACCTTGGGGGAGGCCTATGTCCAGCAGTGGACGTCTTTCGGCTGAAATGATGATGATGAATCTTAAGTAATGCTTGAGTCTTGAGTATCGTTCTGTAATAAGGTCCTTAGAGCTAACTTATAACTCTATTCGAAATTAGAACAACAATGGTGCCGACTTTCTTGTTCAAAAATTAAACTAATTTTAAATTGTATCTTTATCTTTCTATTTCATTAAGAAAAGGATAGAGGATAACATTTTAGTTTCATCATCATCATCATCAACCTTTCTATCGTCCCACTGCTGGGCACAGCTCTTCTCTCATACAGAGAAGGATTGAGCGTAATCACCACGCTTGCTCAATGCGGGTTGGCGAATTCAGACTTAAAATCTAGGTTTCCTCAAGATGTTTTCCTTCACCTTCAGTCATCGGTGTCCAAGATATACTTAGAAAGTACATATAACTTTAGAAAAGTTACAATGGTACTTGCCTGATCTGAAATTAAACCCGTATACTCAAACTTGAGAGGCTGGTGTTTTAACCACTAGGCCACCACGACTTTTAATCATAATCATAATACTTACACTGAGTTTTTAATTTAACATGTATACCGGTCGTCGTGGAGAACCTTGGGGGAGGCCTATGTCCAGCAGTGGACGTCTTTCGGCTGAAATGATGATGATGATGATGATGCATTATTGTTTATTAAATTATTTACATGTACCAATTCCAAACCTATGAATGCAAATAAAACTGCAGTTTAGTTAAATTCTGTACAAACAACATGGTTAATATGACAATAATTTCCGTAGTTTTTATAATTTTTGGATTCAAAAATACCTATATTAAAAATGATATTAACCGATTAAATTTTAAACAAACTATTTTCAGTAATTAAATAAATAAATAAAGTAAGTAGATATACAATATGTAAAGAAAATCCCATCCGACCCATAAGGATAATAAAGGTTAGGTAAACACATGACCAAATATAACATGTAATTTTACGTAATCATCATAGTAACAATACTAATGAATATTGAAATAATCTTTTTTTCCCAAGAATTAATTCCAACTTCCCCGAAATTTGGTTGTTTTTAAAAAATGACAACACTATTTTGACGGTATTATTATAAGCGATGCGACCACATGCCGCGTGCCCTGCCCCCCGTCGCCTGCGGATTGGTTGCCTACCGCACATGTATAAAGTTACCTCTTTTTGCGAAATAATACTTATTTTTTTAGGTTGATTGTTTTTTTAGGTTTAGCCCTTCTTGGTATCCATTAGTAGAATCATTTATCGATACCTAACAATACCTTCACGGATCGGACAGGGGTTTCTTTACATTTTGTATGTACATATATTACAGCGCCTAGTACAGATTAATATTCAGTAAATAATGCTGTAAAGCCATTACAAGTCCCCGCCGCTATAATTAATTTAAGTTTGCACAAATTATACAAAAGGTAACTAGTTGCAAACTATTCTTGTTATGCTCTTTAGTTTGTTGGGTATACTGATTAATGTTACGATAATGCGTGGCTTTATACCTGATGAAACGTGTTTTGAACTTATAACGTCATGGCTGTAACCTCCGGAAGGGTTCGGCTGAGGTGTAAGTACCTAATGGTACACACAGCCTTATAATCGAGAAAATCATAGAGGAAGAAATTTCACATCAAAATCAAATGTCATCTAATCAAATTAGTTTAAGATTCGGTACGTTTTGAATATTACACTTACCTTAAACCGTATTATGAAATTATGCGATGGAAATAGCTATACTCAGAGTTTCTCTGCACGATCGAATCAGAAATTAGGAGAACCGCAGAAGAACCGAAATTAAAAATTAATAATAATATCTCGACTTGGCGCACGATTGTAGGCATGTAGAATGTGAACTCAGCCGTCATTGTACGTGTTGATTAAAAAAAAAATGCAGTTTTTTTCACTTTTAACCGTTCATAATTGTTATACTTTTATAACCCAATAAGATTTTAAAGTAAAAAATAATTAATTCGCTAATTACACAAAAAAGCGCAATGTGGACAAAACTCGAAAAACTATCCTATGAGCTGATTTAATGGAGTTCACATCAGGGGTCAACATCATACCCACAAAAACGCGCGGCGGCACGCTTGCAACGTTCAAAGGCCGAGCCGACAGAATTTTTTAAACACTGTTATTTGTGTAACCCCTCATTAACGATATTAATGACTATCATAATTTTATTAGTGGCATGCGGTGTAGCCTTTTCGCGAAGTTTGCGTTACAATGTCAGATACTCCCTATATAATAATAATAGTTTAGTGATCACTCCAAGAATTACAAACTTTTCTTATTCTATATACAAAATCATGGTAATTAATACATTCCTTATTTATAAGAGATAACGTTAACGATTATACTAGTATAAACTGTGTCACAGTCGTCAGCAATAGTGTTATGTAATTAGGGTGTTGGTGAAAGTCGCGAGAAGCCGATGAATACGGGCAGCACAAGACCGGTCATCATGGAAAGCCTTGGGGAGGCCTTTGTCCTCTATAAACCTCTATAAGCTGAAGAAGAAGAAGAAGATGTAATTGTGTTCGCTAAAAAATTACAACAAGATTAGTAAGTTTCTTCTCAAAAGAAGACCATTAATTGACCATATTGGTTCCATTTTGTGCCATAGATGGTTCTAAGTTTTCTATTACCAAACTAAACCCGATTTGTTTCACTTTGTTGCATTACAAATTCACGCTGCTTGATGGGCTATTTTTTACATTAACTATGAAGTTTTATCGCACTAGTTAAACCATTAAGGCAAAGTTACAAATTGAGTTTTTAAAAAAGTTATTTTAAATTTCACTCTGAATTTTAATTACCACATTATGAATGTGCAACGTTTCAACTCGATCTATTTAAAAGTTAAATTTATTTTGAGAAATAATAAAAAATAAATATTGATAGCCATTTTACGGTTGATAGAATTAAAAAAAAAAATAGTTATTCTACAAAGTGTGAATACGTATAATGAATAAGTTTTATATATATATTTTTAATTGAAGTGATTTATTATATTAAATTTTCGAGTACCGTGAATTCATAGTTAGATGCTATATAAATCACAGGTAAATAATATAAATAATATATTTAAATTGCTTACTCCAGTATTATTCATCGTTCCAGGCAACGGTTCTTCTTTTTTTTCTTTCTTTTATGGCTTCGCACGGCTTGTGCATTTAGCCAATTTCACGTAATGAATTGTTCAATGTAGAAAAAGACGGCCGCGTGACTCGTCTTACGATAGAGGTTTGAGACAAAGTCATGATGTGGCCACTATGGTGCGATATTTCACTGTTCTTTATGAATTATTTACTGAATGCACTTTTTACTACATAAATCACGCACTTTTATTTAGTAAACAACACTATAAATAATTTTAAAAGTCCAATGAAAAATGAGCGTGACACGATCAGATTGACTTTCCCGCCAAAACCCATCAAGGCAACGGTTTCTATGGTATGATATTTCTCTACAACGTTTTAAAGGTAAAAGAATTCACTCATAATCACCATCTCAGCGTTTTCAACTTTAGAATCTAAGGTCCGCTTTACCAGTCTAACTGCTGATTTTGTTAAACTTCGATATTTTCCGCGACTGTGGTTTGACCTCCACAACCCGAAGGAGATATCGAAGCATAGTAAAACAACTCACTACTGTATGAAATTTTACAGCCTTGCATAAAACATATACCTCAAGATTACCCATTGAAAAATTAAAGAGATGAGATTGATGAAGAGTATGACATTTTTTTCTATTATCAGTAAAAACATAAAGCGTATATTTATGAACATGAATCTATATCTACTAATATATGAAGCTGAAGAGTTTGTTTGTATGTTTGAACGTGCTAAACTCAGGAACTACTGGCCCGATTTAAAAAAAACTCTTTTTGCGTTGGATAGCCCATTAATCCAGGAAGGCATTAGGCTATATAACATCATGCTGCGACCAATAGGAGCGGAGCATAACCAACTCCGCGCGAACGAAGTCGCTGGCGGTCTGCAGTATAGGTATACTAATTCCATTATCGGACTACCCGTCATACGGCGAGTATCCACCTTTACGTTGTTGACACTATTAAGGTCGAAACATGCTATCAAAACGCAACACGATGTATTGTGTCGACACCCGACGCTCGCCTTGCACATAGGCGACACGCCACACGATGCTACAACACGTATCGTGTAGTGTAATCTCTCACGAACCGCTGAAGTGTACTGACGTGTCACGTGGCCATGGATTCGATTCTGCTTGAAAACGAGCTAGATGAAGATTTTGAAGAAGATTTATTGCAGATTTTGGGGATATATTTACGACAGAAACAGTTAATAAAAAAGACGTACTCATATCATATATCAATGAGTACCGTTTTTCCCTAATTCTATTAATTCTTCATCCGACATTATAAACAAAAACTAACAAGAAATATCTTTTCTTTTATCATACCCTTAAAAATTTTCACGAAAGACTGACGCATGGCGTCGGGTGTTAACTAGAAACACACTGCGCTGATTCGTCGGGTGGCGTGTCCCCCCCTTCTCCCGGCAACACGCTGATCCAAATCGGTTGGATGTTGCGGCGCGTGGTCACGTAGCGTGTTGCCTATGCGCTTCTGACCATATTAAATATATGGAATTGATACGTACTCACATGCGTCGGGTGGCGTGGCGTCGTGTCACGTTTTGATAGTATGTATCAACCTTTACAATACTGACGAAGCATTTCGCTTCATTTTTTATACTGCGGACATCGAAGGACTGGAACAATTTACCTGCAGCGGTCTTTCCGTCTGACTATAATTTAAGTGTCCTCAAGGCTAGGGTGAATATGCTCTTACTAAACTAGCGCGCTTTACCATCAACGATTGCATCACTGTAAGCACTAGTTTATAAAGGCAAAAGAAAAAATATATTGTCGCAGCACCATGACGAGTAGGTCCTATATTAAACTTCAATGCAAAGTTCTCATCAATATAAACAAATTAAGTCCAAACACAAGGTAACTGTAAACTGTTTAGGGGTTCCCTGAACTGGCCTTTGTCTTCATCATTATACCCCTAATGACCGTCACAACCCATCTAGGTGTAAAGTTCTTATTATCAGGTGGGATCGTATTCAAGCACAAGTTTGTATAGTTAAAAAAATACTTTACTTATGTTTTTTTTTTGAGATAAGCCGTCTAGCAAAAACTTAAATTAACTTTGCACTTTATAGTCAGAAAATATTATTCTATTTTCTACAGATTAAGTTGGAGTGCAAACTAAGATTAAAATAAAATATTTTTATATTCAAGACGCACGTACGAAGCCTTCAGACTCGGCTTGACAAGACTTATATGAAACTGAGTGGAAAGCTAAGGTCATTCAACTTGTAAGTTCTATTCCAGTAGGTATTATTGCCAGCTTTATTCAAGTGACATTTTTATTATAAAGGATCATTGAATATTGAGTTATTGCGTTGTGAAAGATCTGAAATATCATTTTGCAAGATCGGGGAATATTTATTAAATACTTCAAATATTGAAATAAAGTGAAGCGATAACGTCAAAAGCATTTTACTTAATATTGATTATACATTTGATTGTCTTTTCTGTATTTGTGTGTACTCTACATACAAAAACAGAAAAAAAAACAATAATTGACTTCCTAAATAATTAAAAATCAAATTTAATTGAAGGACATAGATGCTTATTAGTTTTTATGAATATAGCTACTTCAAGGATGTAAATACTAGGAAAAGTGTTTTGTGTTTTTGGAAAAAAGAATCTTTCACGAAGAAGAAATGGGGTAGTCTTTGTTTAGTTTAGTGTGTTCTACGATATTTTTTTCGGTAAAGTTATGATATTCCATCTTACGTTTAGATATAGAGCTGTGTTTATATGTAGGTATGTATATAACGTTGTTTTTACTTTGTACCAAACCTGAATATAGTTTGTTCAGAATTGATTCCAATCATTTAATACACTATGTTACATTTTTTCCCAAACACATTTAGAAATTGTTGCAGAGTGGTTACCAAGCGCACACAGATGACAGTAGGTCATAGTCATCATCATCATCTCGGCGTTTGTCCCGATTGCTTCCGTGGCTTTCGCGTGCGAATCCGGGGTCCGCTTTCCTGCACATTCTCCTCCATTTCACGCGATCTTTAGTATCCTGTGGTGAGAGATTGTTGGCACGCATGTCATCTCTTACAACGTCAAGCCAGCACTTCTTTGGTCTACCCCGCTTGTTCCGGCCCGGCGGAGGCGCCATGGTAAGACATTTGTTACCAGCGTAGGCGACCCTCCTGCAGTTTGTCTGCTATGTCACGGACACGAAGACTGCCCCGGATGCGGGAGTTCCTGATGCGGTCGTTCCGCGTAACTCCGCACATCCACCGTAGCATATTCATCTCCGTGACACGCAGCTCTTGCTTGTGTCGCCCAAGCACAGGTCACGCCTCACTCCCATACATAAGGACAGGTCTAATGATGGTCTTATAGACCTGTCCCTTAAGCTTAACCGGCATTTTGGGGTCAAAAATGACACCCGTCACCTCACGCCATTTTGCCCAAGCTGCGGAAATGCGTGCCCTGACGTCGCAATCAATGTCACTGGACGCGTGAAGCACAGACCCCAAGTATATAACCTGGTCTGTGCACTCGACCATGTTTCCACCTATGCGCACAGACATGAGGTCTGTAGTGTTGCTGGTCATGTACACGGTCTTCGCCACATTGACACACTACTCGGTGGTAGGCCATAACATCAGCCGCCGGCAGAAGTTACCACCCACCAGACAAAGTCTTGCCGCCAAGCGATTTGTCGTGTTCCGGCATGATGTCTGGTGAAGCCGTACGGAGGACGGGTCTGAGCAGTTGTGTTGCGATGTGTGCCGAGTACGATGCGCCTAATGTTGTTGTGTTGGGAGTTTGGTCGTGGAGGGTCTTCACATCAATCTCCCTTTGGCGCAGCATCGTTGGTCGTGTTGTTGGGTTTAACATTGCATCACCTCGCTCAACTGCCGTCTTCCTTCGTATTCGCTCGGTTTTTCTGAGTGAATAGGCTCTTAATAAACTAGCACGCTTTACCATCAACGATCGCATCACTGCTTACCATCAGGCAGGATTGCGGTCAAGCGCTAGTTTATAATGATTAAAAAAAAAAAAAAAAAATTTGTTTCAGACCTCAGTTCCCAAGCGAGTTCTTCCACGCATTCACCGCCGCATCTGCCAGCGCGATATTGTCAGCATATATGTATAAGCATCATAGTACTAGATAGAGCAAAGAGCAAGACTAGGAGCAAAGTGAGACAGGGCCCCCCAGCAAAGTGGGGTGCATTGACCATATTTTTATTGGGACAACCAGTAAGTAACGTAAGTAAACAGGTAAGATAAAAAGCTCATAATTTTGTGGTTTTTAATGATATCTTATTGAAATTTTGTACACAGATTATTTACTTAAAAATACAGGACACTTGTTTCGGGTTTTGCATAAACAAAAAAGTATAACTTGTAATTACTGAATAATTGACTGTTCGATTTATTATTTACTTTGGTTCTCACCATTCGCGTTTATGACTACCATTGTCATCTTTTTTATAAAGATCATCAAAGATCAACAAAATACTAATAGCTTAATTTACTTTCTCTAATTGGATACAGCGTTAAATAATTTCAATTCATTTTGATAAATTGTGTTGTATCCTAAAAAATAATTTAATGTCCATCAGATAGATTTATAATAAATATTGAACACGTATTTTTTATTTTTTATTTCATTCAAATATTTAGGAAGATATATTGACTTGAAATGTCGCATGACCTCACGCCGTGGTACAAAATATACCACGCCGTGACGTAATTAACCCCACTCCGTAACTTTAATACGCTATATCTCAGTAGTTTTTGGTAATTTCGACAAAATAAAAAATACGTGTCTTAATTTTTTTTATTATCTATAAAACGAACTAATTATTTTTTTGATTTTCATACCTTGGATACATCCCTATTACTCGTACACACACAGCGACTAAACAGTTAGCAAAATCAAGATACATTTCTATTATTTGCACAATAACAATACCGAAACGTGTGTTATGTACGAGTGAATACATTAGCCTAACAAATATGTACCTGTTCTCGGTACGTTCCCAAATGAATCGGGCTCGCGATCATAGCTGCAAATTATATTAACTATTGTTTGATTGCCTGAACACAGTGAGAGCACCTCGACTGGGAATTACCGTTAGTACGATTAGTACTGTTCGAGGAACTGAAGATCTGTGTCAACTATGGGATGTCGTGTGAGGACTTGTTGTACTGGACTAGTGTTGAGTGTGTTCGTATATGAAGCTACGTAGTTGCATTCTAAGTTTCTTATGGTATTAAACACTTGGTACTGATTGACGAGTAATTAGTTATACATTTATACTAGCGACCCACCCCGGTTTCGCATGGATGCAATACTGATACTAATTACAGGACAGAAAAACTGTGAATGTTGTATATAAAAACATAACGGCTCGTCACCGCAAACGCTACGTCCCGTAATTTTTAAATCTGTAATATCTTCGAAAATATTCATTTAAATTATGGGCTGCAAAGGGCCATATATATCTATTTAATCAATAATTTATTTAACGTATTTGAAAAGTAAATGACACATGTCATTGCAGAGTTTTCTGTAAACCTTTTCAATGTGCAATACTTAGTACATTATTTTGATAAATCTCGCAGGGTTCAGCCTGCTTTTGCAATGTAAGCGAAAAAAAATTAATTATTTAAAACATTACATTATAAATCTCAAAAATAACAATATTTCTACACTATTTAATGAATATTATGAAACATATAAACCTTCCTCTTTTAACACTCTATGCGAATTAAAATCCGTTGCGTAGTTTTAAAGATTTAAGGCGGGAGTTTTGGCGTCAAAGATTACCGAAAATTAATTTTGGATCTGTGCGACTTTTTATGAACCCAACTTTCTCATAAGGTTCCGACAGAAGAATCTTGCGTAAACTTGGCATACGGCTGACAAGCCGTATGCCAAATTTATGCAAGGTGTTTGTTTACGCTGTTATTTTAAGGACGTAGAAGATACTGCATTGGTATGCAGGTATCAAGAAATTCCTGTTGGTCAGACCTGACCACGCAGATCTATAATGCCTTGTTCACACTACTGGGCTGGCTAGCACGTATTCAATATTTCTGCAGTTCTCTTGATCCCCATGAAATCAATAACTGTGAAACTGTTTTTATTTTCCAAACCTAATAATGTCGTGGTGGCCTAGTGGTTAAAACACCAGCCTCTCAAGCCGCGGGTTCGATTCCAGGTCAGGCAAGTACCAATGTAACTTTTCTAAAGTTATATGTACTTTCTAAGTATATCTTGGACACCAATGACTGAAGGTGAAGGAAAACATCTTGAGGAAATCTGGACTTTTGAGTCTGAAATCGCCAACCCGCATTGAGCAAGCGTGGTGATTACGCTCATTCTTTCTCTGTATGAGAGGAGACCTGTGCCCTGCAGTGGGACGATAAAAAGGTTGATGAGGATACCTAATAAATATTATAATCCACTGCAGGGCAAAGGCCGCGATACTCTTCCAATTTCTCTCTATTTAAGGCAGCTACGAACCAGTGCTTTATGAAGCTTTATGAAGAAGGAAAACTCGTTAATAACTTTAAAGGCAATCACTATCGTTTCTATAAGATATTTCAGTTTAATCTTTTTTCTTTACAACCCATTAACCTGCACCCTAATTGCGGAACACGCTATTACGAACAGTTGGAATCATTTCGAAGCATTTTGCTAATCCATTGCTTCATGTGATCGATAATGTCTCTGCTCAACAACGTAAGTAACGCAATGAATGTTGTTGAACTGTCAAGATGAAACCCATTGCTACTGATAGTGTGGTACTCAATTACCCTATTGGAGTGATATTAGCAAGATGAGTTCCTTACCGATTCTTTTTAATTTACACTCGTGGACAGATAAAGGGACCGGGCGTCGAGAAACAGCCTGTTACTTACCAAAACACGACCATTAACAAGTAGAAACACGTTTTCTTAAGTGTACATTAGCACTTGCCAAAATATCTTTCTACATTACTCTTTTCCTTTGTCCGTTCTGTGCATTATCCGTTAATGTACGTTTTGGGACACTTTCTGGAATGAAGTGGCTGTTGTAACTTTTATTACTGGAGTTAAATCTGAAGTTTTTTTTTTATAGTTTCTAATCTTTAATTTTGTTACTGTCCAAGGGGGCGATGACAAGGATGAAAAAGTGCACCTGTTTGTGAACACACAACAGTGCATTATGATATCTCTCTCGTCGAAGGTTTTTTTTTTTTTAAATTGGCTGCCATGACTCAAATCAAAGAAGTTTTTTTTTTTTGTCATTATGCATGTACAAAGATACTGATATATTGTTAATATTAATAATATAGAAACACTACTTGAGACAGTGAGTAATTTCAAAGCGTTGTAACCCTTCATTGAGGAGCTGGAGGGATTGAATCACCAATTTTCCCATCCGTACTCAAAGTACGCAAAATGTCGTAGAGTTGCGGTGTATTACTTATCTATATACTAATATATAAAGCTGAAGAGTATATTTGATTGTTTGTTTGAACGTGCTTTTCTCAGGAACTACAGGTCCGATGTGAAAAAACATTTTTGCGTTGGATAGCCCATTAATCCAGAAAGGACCAATAGGAGCAGAGCATATCAAACATTTAAAATGTATGCTGTATGTTATGACCTAGAAGTGTAATAATGTATCTATAGAAATCGGCTCTTTTGAGGTTGAAATAAAATGTTCAAATAACTGACTCCACGCGGACGAAGCCGCGGGCGGCCGCTAGTCCATACTAATATTATAAATGCGAAAGTATCTCTGTCTGTCTGTCTGTCCGTCCGGCTTTCACGCCAAAACTACTAAACCGATTGTAATGAAATTTGGTACACAGATAGTCTAGAGCACGAGGAAGGATATAGGCCATATAACATCCCGCTATGACCAATAGGAGCAGAGCAGTAACAAAAAATGTTGCGAAAACGGGGGCAAACGCGGACGTACATATTGCTCCCATTATTTTAACAGGCGCTTATTTTATATCTACACTGTTCGCGCTCGTTTTATCGATCGGGTCCGATTGTTAGTTAGTCGAGTGATAGATGCCCGATCGGAACGGGCTGGCGCAATTAGTATTGTCTATGGCGACGCGCGGCCGCTATTCTTAATGAATCACAACGTGTTTAGACCCCGCCGCGTACGGGGCCGTTGCTTGAACCTCTTGACGAATAATCTCTCGCACGCGTGGCGTGTTTCGGACGAGTGAATTTCGGGAATACATTACACCGGCCGCGTTTTGTATAGTTTGTCGCGATTGTTGCCCGTGTTTTGAAGTATTTACTTGAACTATAAAATGTACCAGGGCCGTCTGTAAATTGAGTTGAATTTGAATCGGAAACGTGGTTTCATTGGCGATCTTTGTCGGGCGTGATTGACACTGCTAAATAACTTCTTACGTTGGTGAGCTTTGGTGCCCTAATAAGGGAACTTTGGAGTGTCGACTTATGGGACGGTCAGTGAACTGAAGACTTCGGACGTCATTGTAAGGTCGGCGCGCGCGTCGACCTCGCCGGGACTTCACTTCGCGACGGAGCACACTGAGTCCCAGGTAAGTCCCGTAGATTTACTAGAGTGTGATCGGAGATTAATTTACTTGTGGTGTAGGCCGACCTTGTTTGTTGAATAAGCCGTGACAAATGCGCGGTAGATGTACGCGCTGTACTGGGGCGCCTACATCTTTTTGGTAGCAGAGCGTGGTTTCTAATTACTAATTTGATTAATTAGAGTATCATTCCAGTATTTTGGTAGCCTTCAGAGGCTAATTTGCAAAAATTTGATTTTTTATTTGTTGTTGTCGGTACTCGTAAAATTATATCTCTGACTACCTTCATACATTGTGTGGATCCGATAATTTGCAAAGTAAAAAATGTGAAAACAATTGTAGGTAGATTGTTTTTATTTTTGGTTCATTTCTTTCCGTTCAGAGGAACGGAGTTGGCAAAGGCATGATACGCCATACAGCCAGTTATGTTTACGAGTAATGTTTTGTTATTGTTGACTCGATTATCTTAAGCTACGGATAAATAATTACGAGTTATTTTTATGACTAATGTTTTGTTATTGTTTTAGTCAACTCGTGTATTGTACGAACCAGATAGTTCGTGTTTGAATGTTTTGATTTAGCTCGTAATTCATAGTCGTAATTTGTTGATTTAGCTCGTAATTCATAGTCGTAATTTTGTTGATTTATTACATAATTCACAGTAATAATTTTGTTCTGTTTGTTGTTGATTTATTACATAATTCACAGTAATAATTTTATTCTGTTTTGTTTGTTGATTTATTGTGTAATTGGTAGTAATAATTTTGTTTTGTTAATAAGTTTGGATCTGTGTCGCACTTAAGTTAGGCCGTTTGCACACTGATATTTTGTATGTATACTTTGTAATATTTTTTATTTGTACATGTTAGTGTTTTGTTTATAACGGTTGCCCTTAGCTTTGGTCCCCACACGGTCTCGCGGAATTTATAGAGTTATTTACGCTTGTTTTTGTTGCTTTCCGCGCGTTCTTTAATTGAATTTAATTGGTTAATTTGAATTAAAGGCTTTTATTTGAAATGGCTCCCAATCCGCTTGCTACGGCAAAGGCCGAAGTCCAAGCCGCATTGCGTTGGCTCGCGGGCGCGGCCACCTTGATTGTTCGGCCGGATCGGGTGCAGGCTTTGTTGACCCGCTATGAAGGGTTGCCTGCGCGCATGGAAGGCTTGGAGCGACACGTTGTCGACTTCCATGCGTACGTTTTGGAACACCCTCCAGCGGATGAAGCCATAGTGGAGACCTTTAGAAGGGATGTCGACCAGGCGTACGAATTGGCTGACCAAATTACGGAGTCAGCAGAAGGGCTCCTGGCTGCCCGTAGGGGAAAGCCGACTTGGAGCGGGGAGGTTAAACCGACCCCGACGGCTTTGTTAGGGAGATTGCCTACATTGGAGATTCCCCACTTTGACGGGGACCTCACGGCTTGGATGGGCTTCATCAACCTGTTCGACAGCTTGGTGGACTCCAGGGAAGATTTGTCCCCCAGCCAGAAACTGGCTTATTTGCGCTCCGCCCTCCGCGGAGAAGCCAGTGCAGTGGTCCAGCACCTGATAGTCAGCGATGCTAACTACCAGGTTGCGCGGCAGTTGTTGCTGGACCGCTACCAAAACGTCCGCTTGCTAGCGGACACCCATGTGGCAGCCATTTTGGCCTTACCGAAGGCAACGCGGGTTTCCTCACTAAGGAAGGATTTGGTCAACCCGCTCTTGACCGCCGTCCACTCGTTGCGCCGGCTGGATTTGCCGGTCAACCAGTGGTCTTTTCTGCTTCTGCACATCGTCCTAACGAAGTTGCCCGCAAACGTAAAGGGGCGATTTGAGCAAAGGTACGGGGGCAAAAGCGCCTCGTACCTCCCCCCCTTCTCGGATTTGCTTCGTTTTTTGGAGGACGAGTGCAGAGTACTGGACCAGCTGACCGACCCCACGCCGGGGACGAGCACGGGTCGTCCGGTGGCGGCGAGGGGACAACCCCGCCGTCCGACCAAACAATACTCAGCTGTCCGAAGGGACTCCCCCCCCCGCACCAGGTAAACGGTGCCGGTATTGCCGGGGGGACGGACATGACGTGCGTGCTTGCGCGAAGTTCGAGCGCACTGCGGGACGAAGAGCCCTCGCCAAGCAACGCGCCTGGTGTTACCTGTGCCTGGGGGACCACCTCCAGTCAGCTTGCCGCCAGGCTAAGGTTTGTCCACATTGCGGCGGGAGACATCACGCTCTCCTGTGTTTGAACCGCAATGGTGGCGGGTCCCACACGCCGCCGTTGAATTGTCGGCTGGATTGGCTCTGGCTGACCCTCACTTCCACCGACCTGGCCCGATCCATTTGTTGATCGGTGTGAGTGTGCTAGGTCGTTTGCTGCGTGGGAGCGAGCGAGTTTTGCTGGCAGCCGGTTTTGTAGCCATATCCACCTCTTTGTTGTTGGGTCATGTAGTAATGGGATCGTTTAGGGACGTCCCAGACCCCCCTTCGGCAGACAGCGACCTCGCTGTTGGTTCTGCTTTGTCGGACATCCTCCAACGCTTTGGGAGGTTGATTTGGCACCACGTGCCTGGCGAATTGAACCCCGCAGACTGCGCTTCCCGCGGCTGCGAGGCGCCCGAACTTGTGAATCACCAGCTGTGGTGGGGTCCACCATGGTTGTTACAGCTGGAGGGTTCTTGGCCCCTTACCCCCGCAGTGGTCGGGGCATCTACGCCAGGGGTGCATGTTCACGCCACCGAGACTGTAGCGGCTCCAGATCCGGAGTTTTTGCTTGAGCGCTACAGCTCTTTGGATAAATCGCTCGGCGTCACCGCCTGGATACGGCGTTTCATCCACAACTGTCGTAACCCTCGTGGCAAATTTGAGTCTCCGGTCCTCTCGCCGCAAGAGCGCAATGACGCTCTGCTATATTGGGTGCGGATAGTTCAAGAGAGTGAATTTGCATCGGAGTTGAAAACCCTCCGCCAACGCACATCCAACCTGAAGGGACCCTTAGGGCGCCTGAATCCCTTCTTGGATGATCAGGGTTTGATGCGTGTCGGAGGTCGGCTTAGAAATGCTAAGCTCCCCTATGGGGCTCGTCATCGATTGTTGCTCCCCAAGAACGGCCCCTTGGTGAAGTTGTTGATCGTGAAAAATGCACATGCCGGATGCAACGCTCTTACTGCGATCCTCCAACGGGAATTTTGGATTTTGTCTGCGCGGAGAGTGATCCGATATGTTATCTTTCGTTGTCTCCCGTGCTACCGCTTGAAAGCGGACATCGTGCAGCCCCAAATGGGGGATTTGCCTGCCGATCGAGTCACCGAATCGATGCCCTTTGCCGGAGTTGGTACGGATTTTGCGGGACCATTTGTAGTAAAAGCTTCGCGTCTCCGTAACGCTAAGACCGAGAAGGCTTACTTGTGCGTTTTTGTGTGTTTAGCTACTAAAGCGGTCCACCTCGTGGTGGTTAGTGCTCTCACGACAGAGGCGTTCGTCGCTGCTCTTGGCAGATTTGTTTCGCGTCGCGGACTGCCGTCCTTAATTCGATCCGACTGTGGGACCAACTTTAAGGGTACCGATTGTTATTTGAAGGAAGTTTGTGAATTTTTAGATAAACATAATGTTGTGATCGGATCCACACTCTCCCGCAGAGGGGTACGATGGCAGTACTCACCGCCGTCCTGCCCCCACTGGGGAGGTATATTTGAAACAATTGTAAAGGCCGCGAAAACTCACCTTCGTCGCGTTATTGGAGATAGTATCCTAACTTTTGAGGAGCTCGCGACCGTTTTTTGTAAGGTTGAGGCAGTCCTCAACTCGCGTCCGTTATGCCCTTTGTCATCCGACGCGAATGATTTGGAGGCCCTCACGCCGGGCCATTTCTTGATAGGTAGACCACTTAACGCCCTGCCTGAATATCCTTATTTGGACATTAACTCCGGACGGCTCTCGCGATTTGAATTGCTTCAACAGCTTACGCAGAGTTTTTGGCGCCGCTGGCATCTGGAGTATTTGCACATTTTACAACAGCGCGTTAAGTGGTCAGACAAGACGAACCCACCAAGGGTCGGAGACCTTGTTTTGTTAAAGGACCCAAACCTGCCACCCCTTCGATGGCGTCGTGGACGCATTGTTAAATTGTATCCGGGGTCGGATGGTGTTCCCAGGTTTGCCGAGGTCCTGGTGGGGGACTCTGTCTTGAAGCGCGCGATCGCCACACTCTCTCGCCTGCCCTTAGATTGAATTGTCGGACCGTTTATTATTGTCCGGGGCGGGGGGATGTTCGCACTCGTTTTATCGATCGGGTCCGATTGTTAGTTAGTCGAGTGATAGATGCCCGATCGGAACGGGCTGGCGCAATTAGTATTGTCTATGGCGACGCGCGGCCGCCATTCTTAATGAATCACAACGTGTTTAGACCCCGCCGCGTACGGGGCCGTTGCTTGAACCTCTTGACGAATAATCTCTCGCACGCGTGGCGTGTTTCGGACGAGTGAATTTCGGGAATACATTACACCGGCCGCGTTTTGTATAGTTTGTCGCGATTGTTGCCCGTGTTTTGAAGTATTTACTTGAACTATAAAATGTACCAGTGCCGTCTGTAAATTGAGTTGAATTTGAATCGGAAACGTGGTTTCATTGGCGATCTTTGTCGGGCGTGATTGACACTGCTAAATAACTTCTTACGTTGGTGAGCTTTGGTGCCCTAATAAGGGAACTTTGGAGTGTCGACTTATGGGACGGTCAGTGAACTGAAGACTTCGGACGTCATTGTAAGGTCGGCGCGCGCGTCGACCTCGCCGGGACTTCACTTCGCGACGGAGCACACTGAGTCCCAGGTAAGTCCCGTAGATTTACTAGAGTGTGATCGGAGATTAATTTACTTGTGGTGTAAGCCGACCTTGTTTGTTGAATAAGCCGTGACAAATGCGCGGTAGATGTACGCGCTGTACTGGGGCGCCTACATACACGCTGACGGATTCGCGGGAAACAGCTAGTTATTAATTAAATGGTAAAAACAAAAGCGTGATCCTATGGCCTGGCAAAGGTTGGGAGACGCCAAGAATCGGTCGATGTGGCGGCGCTCGGGGAAAACTTGTGTGCGCCTCTGTTTGTCGTATCAGTTATTTTGTATCATTTATATTTAACTTGTTATTTTTACCTGACCACGGCAAAGTAAAAGTTAAGTAATATTTAACTCCTGTAACATTGCTGACAGTGAAATGTTATTACTCTTTTATAGATTTTATTTATGAAGTTTTGTAATATTTGCTTCATTTTAAATTATCACTTATTATGTAAATCATTTTAGACTTAACTGATTCATGATCTCATTTTGAATTTAAGTATCTGAATTCTAAGTTATCTATGGGCAAGTTAACTAGAACAGTAAGTACAGGGAATATATCTGAAACTAACACCAATATTACAACACTTGCTTTGTAAACAAATAATTTAAAAAATAATATTAAAGATAAAACAGAGTGTAGAAGGTTATTTTAGCTGTCTATTGTACTTGTTTTGTTAAACGGAAAACTTTTTTCAAAGAAATGGAGATTATATGTAGGCAAAAATATAGTTCTATTACACTTGTTACGTTCTGATGTGCATATAGCTTATTTAGCAAGTACGGTGAGTCAGTGTAATGGCGTGGCCACCATGGCTTACCACTCGACTTACCTACTAACCCAATCTGTACATGGCTTTAGGCTAGTCGGCAAGCCGTTCTAAGTTAGTTCCATGTGACAGGATCATATATCTCAATTTATTTTGATTTAGAGCCTACCGCAGGCTGGATATATTGAAATACATACGTACAATAGTAATTTCTATTAATGTTATGTAGATTTGCTAGAGGGCGTTTGTTGTTTCAGCAGTCTCCCAACCAGTATCTAGAGTGTTATGGATCATAATGATATATGACCAGCCTATAATATTCTCACAGCTAAGGGACCAAGCGTACTGTCTTCGAGATGTAGTGAAGTGAATCCACCTCCAAGCCTAGTGCCGGTTGGTAAATGTCACTTGTAATCGAATTTTTCGCTTTAGGATATGTAGGTATACGAGATTTTCCTTTTTTGAGAGCAGTTGTTATGGAATTACATTATAGAACATATCGCGCCCATTGGACGGAGAATTCGTTGAGTAAAAACTCAAAAGTCTCTCTCAAGTCAAATAGTTAGTTATTAAAAAAAAAAAAATAAGAAAAACACGGAGGTCGGGTCTGAGTAGTAGTGTTGCGATATGTGCCGGGTACGATGCGCCAAATGTTATTGTGTCGAGAGTTTGGTCGTAGAGGGTCTCCAGATCAATCTCCGCCTGGCGCAGTTTCGTTGGTCGTGTTGTTGAGTTTAACATTGCATCACTTCGCTCAACTACCGTCTTCCTTCCACTTAGTTTTTTTGAGTGAATACGCTCTTAACAAACTAGCGCACTTGACCATCAACGATTGCATCACTGCTAACCATCAGGCGGGATTGCGTCAAGCACTAGTTTATAATTATTAAATAAAAAAGCAAAACACGAAAAATTCACAAAAAGGTAACTAAAATGAAAGTTAGGTATGTGCCTACCTAAGGTACCTTCATACATCTATTTGTTATTTAAAGGAAGGCCCTTTTGTGAATAGTCGGTAACTTATAAGAGAAATGATATGTTTACCTATAATAGATAATAGTATGTTTTTTTTAAATCCTTCTTTGTATGAGAGGAGACCTGTGCCCAGCAGTGGGATGATAAAAGATTGATAATAATGATGATTATTTTGGTCACGCCACTATAGTGGCAGGAGTGACAAGTGAGATCACGATGCCCTCACCTTCCTTCTGACGCAGGTTGACTTCAGACCGATGCCTGCCGGAGCTGCGGGTTGTTTGAAAGAGTTATCGTAGAAGGAATACGAGTGAGTTTTAGTCAGTAAAAGTCTGACACGCTTCCGCTCCGCGCAGAGCGGGAGATATTATTTGCTGATTTCCCACCAAAGAAAGGATATTATTATTTTAAATTTTACAGTCAAACTTAAAAAGCATTTACTTCGAGTCAACAACATTATACTTTTCGATTGTAAATGACCAAAACAAACAAATTGAATAACAATAGTTACTAAACTCTAAGCAACACGAACGTTAAATTGCCATTTAAAACACGCTTATTACAAGACCACGATTAATTTCGTTTGTTCATTCCAAAACAAAGGCTTATTTATAAGATAACTTTGAAGAAAGCAAAGCATTTCGACCTCCCTTGCCCTTCTCGAACTGGATTAATTAAACTAATTAATTGGAGAGCCACCATTACAAAAATATTAACTTTTGTTTTTATTCTGTTTATATTGAAATTAAATGCGAAGCCAGGGCGGCTGGTGCAGGGTTTTTGAATCAAGGCAGGTACCCTCTTCTGATCCTTTGCCACATAAATCATTTTGTTATGTTGTTGGTTTGATTGTTAAGTTCTGCTAATGCCAAAGGGAATGCTTATTTCTTAAGAAATCTTTTCTAGCATACCTGTAAAAGTACAATAAATACAGAGATTTAAACAGCGTGTGAGAAAGTAAATGACAGTAAAGATAATACAAAAAATACGATTCATAATTATAAGAATATATATTTTATACATATTTCTAAATTAAAAAAAAAATTGTATTATTATTTTTTTCTTGAGTTTTGTGGACCAATGTTGTCAGCAACAATAAGAGTTATAATTAAAACACTCGCATGCTTATCATTCGAATCCATCAATCTATGTATAGATAGTTCAATCCACGAAGACGCGCCCCACTATTTCTCCTAACCGTTTATAGTATATGTGTGCAAGCTTCCGTCAATGTTTGAGTGTTATCCGTACACAATAATTATCTATGAGTGCACACCCACACTACAATAAATTGACTAATCAGGAGAGAGCGTCATGGTCAAAGTGAAAGATGCTCTACTTCAATTTTATACTCTTTACCCGACTGCAAGGAAAATTGAGGTGTGGATATTTTATGTGATTATTAGTTAATATACAATTATAATACCATTTTTATATAATAATAGGAGGTAATTAGAGACATAAATGAAATACGTGAAAAAGTTTTATGGAACTTTTTTTATTGAAATAAAAATCGTCAATCACTCGTTTCAGAAATGTCTGATTCAGATTCTGAAGTATCACTGACATTTATAATAAAATTGAAATCAAGATCACAGTGTCTCATGTATTCGTCTTCTATTTTTTCCACGTGCTGACAAGTATTGAACCAGACATCTTTATTTACTCGATCAAATGCTTCATTTAAAATGGGCATAATCGAAGTGTAGTTTTGATTGATATTGCGGCTAGCAACGTCGTTTTTTACAATACCCCAAATGTTTTCGATTGGATTTAACTCTGGGTGATAAGGAGGCAGCCGAAGCACTGTGAATCCATATTCCTTTAATAATTCGTCAACTCTGTACTTGCGGAAGTTTTCTTTGTTTTTTAATATAAGGTCATAAAGTTCAGGCTTTTTGTAGGTTGGTACAAAATGGATATTTTTTGCATTCAGCCAAGTCTGCATGTCTAATTTGTTGGAGTTGGATGTGGGTATTTTTTCCGAACTAGTATTGTGATAGGCTGCATTATCCAAGACTACCACGGCTTCATTTGGGAGATTTGGTATTAGTTTCTCCTTAAGCCACTTTAAGTAATTATCCGAGTTCATATTATCGTGGTAGTCTCCGGATTTGATCTCTGCTCTGTACGTTAACAACGCATTTGGTACGAAACCCTCAGCACTTCCGGCATGTACTATAATTATGCGCACACCCTTTGTTAAATTTTGTTTCATTGCTGTTTTAGAGCCTTTGTCGGCCCAAGATTTTTTTTGCACGTGGTTAGTATGAATATATGATTCATCTGTGTACACTATAGGTCTACCTGCATTACGAAAAGATTTTACCTGTTTTAAATATTTCAATCTTAACATCTGAATATCATGTTTTTCGGTTAGGACCTTCCTATTATTCTCAGTTTTTCTCCATTTATAACCAAGCTTAAGTAACATTGTTCTTAGGGTGGTTCTACATCCATTAAATTGTATACGGTCTTTCAAAATAGTATTAAGTCGTGATAATGTTGGAAATTGATGATGTTCTTTATGGCAGTTTTGGATAGTTCTTCGGACTACACCAATATCAAATTTATCTAAATTAATTTTTCGTGGTCTTACCCTTCTCTTCTTCATAGGTGATGTAAAAATAGAAGCACTTCTGCCTGCTAAATTCGAATGCGACGTACTCGCTTCATTTTTAGAATCAATATCCATTTCCGTAGTCGGCTCTGTTGTACGCTCTTCACTTTGGACTACAGAAACTATCGCATCCGTCTCCATAGTTATATTAGACTCAATAGTAGATACTGTAGTTTGCTTTATTGTCTCAGTATAAGCCTTTCTTCCGCGTAGAATTCTAGTCACTGTGCTTTCAGATATTCCAACAGCCTGTGCGGTTTTCCATCGAGCATCAGTGAGTTTTTCTGCAAAATTTTTACTTGCTTCTTTTTTCATGAAATCGTAAACTTTAGAAATAATTTCTCTTGCCTACAATAAAAAAAAAAAAAGAAATAACATTAGTCTTACTTTTAAATATAAAATGAAGTCTAGTTAGTAAAATTTAATTTTGAATTAAACTACTTTTCTTTTATTATTTTACTAGCTGACCCGGCGAACTTTGTTCCGCCTTAAAGGCAATAAATATCACATGATCACATTTTTTACTTTTTAAATTAGGAACACTATAAATAAAAAAAAATATTCCATGATTTTTTTATTTGTCATTTATTTAGTGTAGCACCTTGTGAAAGAAATGAATTTCTACTTGTGCTTCGTAAATTATCTAGCTATTGATCTCTGAGATGTCGTGGTGGCCTAGTGGTTAAAACACCAGCCTCTCTTGTATGATTGCGCGGGTTCGATTCCAGGTCAGGCAAGTATCGATGTAACTTTTCTAAAGTGATATGTACTCTCTAAGTATAATATCTAGGACACCAATGACTGAACGTAAAGGAAAAAATCTTGAGGAAACCTGGACTTTATAAGTCTGAAATCGCCACCCCGCATTGAGCAAGCGTGGTGATTACACTCAATCCTTCTCTGCATGAGAGAGAGGAGACCTGTCTCCAGCAGTGGGACGATAAAAAGATTGATGATGATGATGATGATCTCTGAGGTTTGTTCGCCGATTTCGCATTGTCAACGGAACAGTTTCACGGACTGCCGCCTCCCTTTGCTCTTGTGAATGAGAAGCACGAAGTCGAGTCATAGTAAGGCGGCGCTCTGCACGTGCAATTTCTTGCTCTTCTTCAGTGCTTTCATTCAGAATGTTTCGATTTACTCTTGCATTACCGCTTTGTCGAGAAAGATTTGATGGTCTTGGTCACGGCATGATATTTTTATTGATGATAAATGGCACAGCAATACAATATTAGAAATTTTGAAGTTGAAGTTGGCTTTGTGGTTTTTTATTAGAAACTTTAAACCAGCAGAGAGTATTTATATTCTTTGCTTTAAACGATTGCTTCAACCGGTTAGACTTTTTTTTAAATATGCTCAGCTGTCATTTGCTTTTTGTTATACCATTTTTGGTATATGAATTGCTGACTTACATTTTGAATGAGTTGGACCATGTCTTATGTCACGTCACACGGGAACGACGGGGACGGGTTCTTAACTACCTCCCACCAATATTCAGCTAAATCGGTTCAGCCGTTCTTGAGTTATATGTAAATAGTGAATAAGCAACTGAATCGATTCCAATAATTTTTACACCATGTTATATTTTGTCCCAAATACATTTAGAAATTGTTACAGTGTAGTTACCGAGTGCGTCACGCAGCTTACGATACATCATCATAGTATTGTGCGCGCGCAACAGCTGACGCTAGAGGTCAATGCACCGCGCTTGCTTTGACCATATTTATGTTGGGACAACGAAGTATAGAATACACGTAGCAAGCTTATTATAACTTTGTGGTTTTTCATTATATCTTTTTGAAATTTTGTACATAATATTATTAACTTAAAAATACTGGACACGTGTTTCTTACTTTGTGGAGGTGCAAGGTACCAGGGTAACACAAAACTGTAGGAGAAGTCGAAACAATAAACCTCATTCATTCATCATTATCACAAATCATCATAATACATGAAAGAAGTTTTATTGTGCATAGTTTGTGGACGTGCAAGGTACCAGGGTAGCACAAAAGTGTAGGAGAAGTCGAAACAATGAAGCTAATTCATTCTCATGGGATCGACGGGAACGGGATAAAAGGTATCCTATGTCCTTTTCCTAGTCTTTAGCTACCTCCCTACCAATTTTCAGCCAAATCGATGGAGCCGTTCTTGAGTTATAAGTGGAGTAACTAACACAACTTTCTTTTATATATATAGATAGTGAATAAGCAACTGAATCGATTCTAATAATTTTGACACCATGTTATATTTTGTCCCAAATACATTTAGAAATTGTTACAGTGTAGTTACCGAGTGCGTCACGCAGCTTACGATACATCATCATAGTATTGTGCGCGCGCAACAGCTGACGCTAGAGGTCAACGCACCGCGCTCGCTCGCGCGCGGATCTTTGACCATATTTATGTTGGGACAACCAAGTAGAATACTCGTAGCAAGCTTATTTATTATAACTTTGTGGTTTTTCATTATAGCTTTTTGAAATTTTGTACATAATATTATTAACTTAAAAATACTGGACACGTGTTTCCTACTTTGTGGAGGTGCAGGGTACCAGGGTAGCACAAAAGTTTAGGAGAAGTCGAAACAATAAACCTCATTCATTCATCATTATCAAATAATCGTAATACATGAAAGAAGGTTTATTGTGCATATTTTTTGACGTGCAAGGTACCAGGGTAGCATAAAAGTGTAGGAGAAATCGAAACAATAAAAAAGCTCATTCATCATTATCAAATCACGAAAGAGGTTTTATACCTCTCCTTTAAAGACCATATTCCCCTTCTTACTTCGAGGACAAGAAAACTAATTTATGTTTTCAAAAACCTTAGGCATGCGGCGCCTCCGAAATTGTTAAAGCAAATATATTTAGCGCTTGTGCAGTCTGTTTTACAATATTGCATCACCATTTGGGGAGGTGCACATAAAACTATCTTAAAGCCCTTGGAAATAGCACAGAGGGCGGTACTAAAAGTTAGCACCTTTCGCCCTTATTTCTATCCAACTCATCTTCTATATCAGTCGTGTGAGGTCCTCACCGTTCGCCAGTTGTTTATTTTTCTTGTGATCTTGAAGCAACACTCATTACTAAATTTCACAAAGGGTGACCTTACAAGAAGAAGAAATATTATTAGTAATAATGACCGACCATCTTTCAGACATGCTTATGTAAATAAATACTTTTGTTTCTTGGGACCGTACTTATACAATAAGATAAATGACGCTTTGCTTATATACCAGTTAAATAGACTGGAATGTAAGGATAAAATATTTAAATATATTAGTAAACATACATATGAAGAGACAGAGGAGCTTCTGAAAATATTAAAGTAAAGTGTCTTTTTAATACTCACCCTCTCACACTCTCTCACGCACTCTCACAAACTACTCACCGAGAGGCTAACACTCCACACAGCTTGTTGTTTTGTTTTGTTTTAAGTTTTGTTTTCTATCTCTGTATGATGATGTATCTTTTGTTGTTAACATGTCTATTAAGCTAGTATTTGGATAGTCACCTTAGGGAAGAACCCTGATGTCTGAGACACAGATATTTTTTATCTAGTTCAGACACGGATGCCTTCAGTGAGAATTGAGAAAATTTTGAATTGTGGACTATATAAACAACAAAATGCAAATGTAACATATGTTTTGTGTCAAATAAATTATTATTATTATTATTATTATTTATTGTGCATAGTTTGTGGACGTGCAAAGTACCAGGGTATCACAAAACTGTAGGAGAAGTCGAAACAATAAACCTCATTCGTTCATCATTATCAAATAAACATAATACGTGAAAGAAGGTTTATTGTGCATATTTTTTTGACGTGGAAGGTACCAGGGTATCACAAAACTGTAGGAGAAGTCGAAACAATAAACCTCATTCATTCATCATTATCAAATAATCATAATACATGAAAGAAGGTTTATTGTGCATATTTTTTGACGTTCAAGGTACCAGGGTAGCATAAAAGTGTGGGAGAAGTCGAAACAAAGAAGCTCATTTATTCCCACAGGAACGACGGGGAGCGGCATAGAAAGTATCCTATGTCCTTCTCCCAGTTCTTAGCTACCTCCTTACCAATTTTCAACCAAATTGGTATAGCCGTTCTTCAGTTATAAATGATGTAACTAACACGACTTTCTTTTATATATATAGATGTGTTTCGTAACAATAATTTACATACCTGGCTTTTAAGTACAACACGCTGAGATTTTTTCGACATTTTAAAAAAATATAAAGTAGAGCAACTTTCGTGTCGAGTCTGGATTTTTGGAATACAGGTTGTACTACTTGTGTGCATCGAACCACTGACGGTCCGTGACTGACGCTCGGAGAAAACTCCCCGCCCCCCGCGATCCCCTCAACCTAAAATTGGTGGGGCGCGTCTTCGTGGATTGAACTATCTATAGATAGGTTGATTGATTCAAAAAAAAAAACTATTGTGATTGACAGCGTGCATCATTTTACAGCTGGGGCCTCTACCAGTAATTTCTAGCTTTTTCGACGCAGGTTTAAAGTAGATCACTAGTTGTTGGTGTTGCCCAATCACGCCATCTTCCGAGGGATCAACTGTGACGCCTTTTAGCCGCGTCAGGGTTCATACTGATGTTCCAGGGGCGAGGGACATGGGGAAGTCCCCGCCCCCTATTCGATGGACCCCGAGGCGGAGGCGCCCGCGAGTGTCAGCGCGCGCCTCTGAGGCGATGCACGGGGTAGTTTAACACCCCACTACCCCGTGCAGGAGACGAGGTCCGCACAGACCTGGCCAGCAAGAGAGTGTGGGGCCGTGGAAGAATTTAGACTCCCGCGGCCCCACGCGCGCTCGTATTAGAAGAGACACCGGGGTGGTTTTAGTCAAGTAGTTTTGGCCTAAGGAA
Source organism: Sesamia inferens (assembly GCA_037179545.1). NCBI lineage: Eukaryota > Metazoa > Arthropoda > Insecta > Lepidoptera > Noctuidae > Sesamia > Sesamia inferens. Next base: position 28,885,847 of record CM073925.1, read on the forward strand.
CGTGGCCAGTCCACTTCAAAGTGTCAGACCACTGTAATCAGTAGCCAACGCTTAGATCTCTTCCACCCCTATCAAAGATCTTGGTTTGCATCATGACTCGACGCTTAGCTGGCAACCTCAAATCTCTAGAGTCAGTCAAAAGGACAATGGCACCCTGCGATCCATGTATCGTTTGACTAATTTATTGTCCGCTAAAACGAAAACCATATCTGTGCAGACTTTGATTTTCCCTATAATCGAATGTGATATTTTGAAATGACTTTCGCTGATTGCTGAATAATGCTATCCGGTTCATGTTTAACCTCAGGAAATATGACATATGTTGAGCTATAGATCTGAACTGAAATGGATGTCCATTCCCCAAAGTTTGCGTGGTTTCATCACGCTTTTAACCCTTCTCAATTAGCCTGTTCCTCTTTCTTACCACCTGAATCACTTTCAATATCTGTGTTCTTCACACGATAATAATCTCAGAATCTATTCTGTATCTCATATGTCTGATTGTGTTCATTCTTCCTTTCAAATTCATTCTAATCGTCTTTGAAATGCACTTGCTCTTAATATCAGGACGGCTATCAGTCGGTTTGAATTAAAAAGTGGAAATTGCGGAACAGAATTAATAAATGAATCGAACACCTCTCTTCCTTGATTTAGTATAATACACGTTATAGTGATAGTATGTATATATTTGTGTAAATAGATTTAAGTTTTTTTTTTTATTATCAGTGGATCTCTCAAAAGCATCTGCCATCTTATCTCTTCACAGTCCCCTGGTTGACTGGTAGAGAATGTCTAAGGCATTAAGTTTGTCTTTATACCTTTTTATAAGAACAGTTTAAATAAACAAATAAATATCTTTCCTATTTCAATTCCCCACAAAACTAATAACTATTGCGTCTCCAGGCGTCTTTTTTAAAATATTTCGGATCATCTTACGTCTCGGTTGTCGCGAACGATGTAAAATACGCGTCTCGTGGGAAATTTATTTGCGGGGATCCTAAGCCGGTATAACTTGTACTGGTGTCCCTCACCGAGGCATTAGCTAGCTGATGTTGCTTTATGCTTTTATCATGAGTTGCTCGATAGTCCAGCGTAGCTTCTGATTTCCCAAGACATTTTTAGCTTTGTTAACTTCGGTTTTTAGATATAAAGTATAGTATGACCTTGAGAAAAACTTAATGTACTGTCAGTAAAATTTATAGGATAGGATGTCATAGCAGCAGCGTTTTTTTTTTAATAATTATAAACTAGCGCTTGACCGCAATCCCGCCTGATGGTAAGCAGTGATGCGATCGTTGATGGTAAAGCGCGCTAGTTTATTAAGAACCTATTCACTCAGAAAAACTGAGCGAATAGGAAGGAAGACGGCAGGTGAGCGAGGTGATGCAATGTTAAACCCAACAATAGGACCAACGATGCTGCGCCAAAGGGAGATTGATCTGAAGACCCTCCACGACCAAACTCCCAACACAACAATATTAGGCGCATCGTACCCGGCACACATCGCAACACAACTGCTCAGACCCGTCCTCCGTACGGCTTCACCAGACATCATGCCGGAACACGACAAATCGCTTGGCTGCAAGGCTTTGTCTGGTGGGTGGTAACTTCCGCCGGCGGCCGATGTTATGGCCTACCACCGAGAAAACCACCGCGTGGTTCGAGAGATCAGTTTTATATTCTGTGTCGCATATAGTCTGTGGAAGGGTATGTTTAGAAAACAAGTCCCAGCTCTTATTCGAGGAGGACAGTCGTTACAGATCTTCAGTAGTCCGAAAGTCTGACCATCAGTCTCACCAAGGGGTATAAGGGGTATCGTAGTACCCCGTAAATGGGTTGTGGAGATCAGAAATGCAGTCTCTTTATTCTCAGTCACACATCCTTACTAATATTATAAATCGGGAAGTGAGTTTGTTTGTTTGTTCCGTTTTCGCGCCGTAACTACTGAAGCGATTGCTTTGAAATTTTTCAAACGTAAAGTAAAAGTCTGGATGAAATAATGGGGTACTTTTTATCCCGGAAAAAATTGATATTCCCGAGGGAAATCTAAAAAGCACGATATAACCGATCTCCACGCGAGCGGACGCGGGCGGAAAGCTAGTTAGTAAATAAATATAATAAAGGAAAAAGGCATTTTGTGTCTACCACAAATAAATTGGTGCATTGGGGTCCCACCAAGTCCTTCCAACCTTCTCCTTCTCCTCCTTTTCTATCTCTATTTTTATCTCTCGTCTCTGCCCCTGTCTCAGTCTCTGTCTCCCCCCCCCCTCTCTCTCCCTCTCTCTCTCGTCTTTTGCACTGAAGTGGCACCGTGGCACCGAAGTAACACCGATGTAGTACCAAAGTGGCACCAATGTGTCACCAAAGTGGCACCGAAGTGACACCAAAATGTGTTTTCTGTAACAATCTATAGAATTCAATGTCTGAAATACTAAAATTTTATTTTATTTAATTTTATTAATGTTATTAAAAGTACAAAAACTGCACCACCACCATCAAACACAACGATTCGCTTGCATTAATCAGCGTCTAATGTTGTCACTCCTGTGACAAAGGCCTCCTGTCGGTGAGAGGAAGTGTTCCGTGATGTACCACGCCGGCACGGTGTAGGTTGGTAGATGTGATATATCTTCGAAATTTAGCCTCTAGGACATGTCGGTTTCCTCATGATGTTTTCCTTCACAGTTTTGAAAGCAGTAGTGGTGAAATAATTTACTCAAAGTAAAGCGCCTGACGGGTTCCGAATCTACGACTTACAACTTGTAAGAATTTGTTTCATTTTGAAGGATATTTGTTATCTATGGCTCTATATGTTCGAAAAATGTATCTCGTCAACAACCTAAATAACGCAATGGATGTTGTTATACTGTAAAAACTGGGTGGTATGACGCTGTCACACTTTTGGACAGACTACTGGAGAAAAAAAAAATGTAACATTTATTATATTAAATACCCAATGGTGTAGTAAATTTAAGAGTTTAAATTTAGTCAAGGAAAGTTTTTAAAACATAGACATGATAATAGAAGACGTGTCTTACAAACTTTCCAGTTACTCCGCAGGGAAAACACACTTATTAAACAATTATTTCTTGACATCTTGACATTTGCCAATAATAATTCTAATCCAAGGGGTGGTGTTGCTGTTCTGGTCGGGACACAACATCGAACTCCCGGCTACCATAGGCGCGGGCCTGCGGGCGGTGAGCAGTGGGCAGCTCGCCACCCGGTAAGGACCAGGCCCGAGTCGACAGCGCGTCGTGTTTCACGCGCGCCTCAAAGAGATGTCAGCACATCGTGCCGGGGTTCACAAAGACCGATGCCTCCTGAGTCAGGGTTGCGGGTTGGTTGAGCGCTCTATACAGCAAAGCCGCCAGCGGCTCGACATCAGAAACTTATTTGGCAGTTATAATATACTAGCACGTCACTACAGCTGAAATGTCGCCGGGGAACTGAGCGCTTGCGTACGCTAGCCGCCGGCAAGCCGCCGACGTTTCGGCGGGCAACACGCGCGGCTGAAGATTGTCGACATGCTTCTTTCAACATAAGCGCGCCGGGTTGTATCGGCGGGCTGTGGTGGCGGGTCGGCGCCTTTGATGTGTAGTGCGCTTTAAAAAAGAAACAGTGGCCTTGGCGCAGAGGCAAATAATACGGGTGGGTTTTAGTCAGTAAAAGTCTCGACACTGAGCGGAGGAGTCATTTGACGATTTCCCATCCCAAAAAAAAGCGAGTGCTGTTGCTGATACAAATGCTTTTAATACTGTAAGGTCATAATTTAGCAAGCGACCCTAACGCTTTTGACTTTATTATAAAGCTTGTAAAAAAGGTAAATTAAAGAATATAATTCTTTTGATGTTATATAATTACTAATTTGTATTATATAAAAAGGTGTAGTGTTCTTATATTTGGTTCTTTCAAATTTCCGTTCTATTGATGAAAGCGGTTGGGGTGATTCCATCTTGAATCAGGATTGTATGGCCTGGCTTTCCGAGGCCTATGATATTGCGCAAAGCGGGGTTCTGAAAATATAAAAGTCGTCATTTTTATTATGAAAGCCATTTCGAAATGCCCTTTACTTGTCAAGTCTAGTCTTAATAAGTCTGTGATGCAATCGTTGATCGTAAAGCGCACTAGTTTATTAAACCCATTCACTTAAAAAACTTAGTGAATAGGAAGGAAGACGAAGGTAACATATGTTTTGTGTCAAATAAATTATTATTATTATTATTATTATTTATTGTGCATAGTTTGTGGACGTGCAAAGTACCAGGGTATCACAAAACTGTAGGAGAAGTCGAAACAATAAACCTCATTCGTTCATCATTATCAAATAAACATAATACGTGAAAGAAGGTTTATTGTGCATATTTTTTTGACGTGGAAGGTACCAGGGTATCACAAAACTGTAGGAGAAGTCGAAACAATAAACCTCATTCATTCATCATTATCAAATAATCATAATACATGAAAGAAGGTTTATTGTGCATATTTTTTGACGTTCAAGGTACCAGGGTAGCATAAAAGTGTGGGAGAAGTCGAAACAAAGAAGCTCATTTATTCCCACAGGAACGACGGGGAGCGGCATAGAAAGTATCCTATGTCCTTCTCCCAGTTCTTAGCTACCTCCTTACCAATTTTCAACCAAATTGGTATAGCCGTTCTTCAGTTATAAATGATGTAACTAACACGACTTTCTTTTATATATATAGATGTGTTTCGTAACAATAATTTACATACCTGGCTTTTAAGTACAACACGCTGAGATTTTTTCGACATTTTAAAAAAATATAAAGTAGAGCAACTTTCGTGTCGAGTCTGGATTTTTGGAATACAGGTTGTACTACTTGTGTGCATCGAACCACTGACGGTCCGTGACTGACGCTCGGAGAAAACTCCCCGCCCCCCGCGATCCCCTCAACCTAAAATTGGTGGGGCGCGTCTTCGTGGATTGAACTATCTATAGATAGGTTGATTGATTCAAAAAAAAAAACTATTGTGATTGACAGCGTGCATCATTTTACAGCTGGGGCCTCTACCAGTAATTTCTAGCTTTTTCGACGCAGGTTTAAAGTAGATCACTAGTTGTTGGTGTTGCCCAATCACGCCATCTTCCGAGGGATCAACTGTGACGCCTTTTAGCCGCGTCAGGGTTCATACTGATGTTCCAGGGGCGAGGGACATGGGGAAGTCCCCGCCCCCTATTCGATGGACCCCGAGGCGGAGGCGCCCGCGAGTGTCAGCGCGCGCCTCTGAGGCGATGCACGGGGTAGTTTAACACCCCACTACCCCGTGCAGGAGACGAGGTCCGCACAGACCTGGCCAGCAAGAGAGTGTGGGGCCGTGGAAGAATTTAGACTCCCGCGGCCCCACGCGCGCTCGTATTAGAAGAGACACCGGGGTGGTTTTAGTCAAGTAGTTTTGGCCTAAGGAACGTGGCCAGTCCACTTCAAAGTGTCAGACCACTGTAATCAGTAGCCAACGCTTAGATCTCTTCCACCCCTATCAAAGATCTTGGTTTGCATCATGACTCGACGCTTAGCTGGCAACCTCAAATCTCTAGAGTCAGTCAAAAGGACAATGGCACCCTGCGATCCATGTATCGTTTGACTAATTTATTGTCCGCTAAAACGAAAACCATATCTGTGCAGACTTTGATTTTCCCTATAATCGAATGTGATATTTTGAAATGACTTTCGCTGATTGCTGAATAATGCTATCCGGTTCATGTTTAACCTCAGGAAATATGACATATGTTGAGCTATAGATCTGAACTGAAATGGATGTCCATTCCCCAAAGTTTGCGTGGTTTCATCACGCTTTTAACCCTTCTCAATTAGCCTGTTCCTCTTTCTTACCACCTGAATCACTTTCAATATCTGTGTTCTTCACACGATAATAATCTCAGAATCTATTCTGTATCTCATATGTCTGATTGTGTTCATTCTTCCTTTCAAATTCATTCTAATCGTCTTTGAAATGCACTTGCTCTTAATATCAGGACGGCTATCAGTCGGTTTGAATTAAAAAGTGGAAATTGCGGAACAGAATTAATAAATGAATCGAACACCTCTCTTCCTTGATTTAGTATAATACACGTTATAGTGATAGTATGTATATATTTGTGTAAATAGATTTAAGTTTTTTTTTTTATTATCAGTGGATCTCTCAAAAGCATCTGCCATCTTATCTCTTCACAGTCCCCTGGTTGACTGGTAGAGAATGTCTAAGGCATTAAGTTTGTCTTTATACCTTTTTATAAGAACAGTTTAAATAAACAAATAAATATCTTTCCTATTTCAATTCCCCACAAAACTAATAACTATTGCGTCTCCAGGCGTCTTTTTTAAAATATTTCGGATCATCTTACGTCTCGGTTGTCGCGAACGATGTAAAATACGCGTCTCGTGGGAAATTTATTTGCGGGGATCCTAAGCCGGTATAACTTGTACTGGTGTCCCTCACCGAGGCATTAGCTAGCTGATGTTGCTTTATGCTTTTATCATGAGTTGCTCGATAGTCCAGCGTAGCTTCTGATTTCCCAAGACATTTTTAGCTTTGTTAACTTCGGTTTTTAGATATAAAGTATAGTATGACCTTGAGAAAAACTTAATGTACTGTCAGTAAAATTTATAGGATAGGATGTCATAGCAGCAGCGTTTTTTTTTTAATAATTATAAACTAGCGCTTGACCGCAATCCCGCCTGATGGTAAGCAGTGATGCGATCGTTGATGGTAAAGCGCGCTAGTTTATTAAGAACCTATTCACTCAGAAAAACTGAGCGAATAGGAAGGAAGACGGCAGGTGAGCGAGGTGATGCAATGTTAAACCCAACAATAGGACCAACGATGCTGCGCCAAAGGGAGATTGATCTGAAGACCCTCCACGACCAAACTCCCAACACAACAATATTAGGCGCATCGTACCCGGCACACATCGCAACACAACTGCTCAGACCCGTCCTCCGTACGGCTTCACCAGACATCATGCCGGAACACGACAAATCGCTTGGCTGCAAGGCTTTGTCTGGTGGGTGGTAACTTCCGCCGGCGGCCGATGTTATGGCCTACCACCGAGAAAACCACCGCGTGGTTCGAGAGATCAGTTTTATATTCTGTGTCGCATATAGTCTGTGGAAGGGTATGTTTAGAAAACAAGTCCCAGCTCTTATTCGAGGAGGACAGTCGTTACAGATCTTCAGTAGTCCGAAAGTCTGACCATCAGTCTCACCAAGGGGTATAAGGGGTATCGTAGTACCCCGTAAATGGGTTGTGGAGATCAGAAATGCAGTCTCTTTATTCTCAGTCACACATCCTTACTAATATTATAAATCGGGAAGTGAGTTTGTTTGTTTGTTCCGTTTTCGCGCCGTAACTACTGAAGCGATTGCTTTGAAATTTTTCAAACGTAAAGTAAAAGTCTGGATGAAATAATGGGGTACTTTTTATCCCGGAAAAAATTGATATTCCCGAGGGAAATCTAAAAAGCACGATATAACCGATCTCCACGCGAGCGGACGCGGGCGGAAAGCTAGTTAGTAAATAAATATAATAAAGGAAAAAGGCATTTTGTGTCTACCACAAATAAATTGGTGCATTGGGGTCCCACCAAGTCCTTCCAACCTTCTCCTTCTCCTCCTTTTCTATCTCTATTTTTATCTCTCGTCTCTGCCCCTGTCTCAGTCTCTGTCTCCCCCCCCCCTCTCTCTCCCTCTCTCTCTCGTCTTTTGCACTGAAGTGGCACCGTGGCACCGAAGTAACACCGATGTAGTACCAAAGTGGCACCAATGTGTCACCAAAGTGGCACCGAAGTGACACCAAAATGTGTTTTCTGTAACAATCTATAGAATTCAATGTCTGAAATACTAAAATTTTATTTTATTTAATTTTATTAATGTTATTAAAAGTACAAAAACTGCACCACCACCATCAAACACAACGATTCGCTTGCATTAATCAGCGTCTAATGTTGTCACTCCTGTGACAAAGGCCTCCTGTCGGTGAGAGGAAGTGTTCCGTGATGTACCACGCCGGCACGGTGTAGGTTGGTAGATGTGATATATCTTCGAAATTTAGCCTCTAGGACATGTCGGTTTCCTCATGATGTTTTCCTTCACAGTTTTGAAAGCAGTAGTGGTGAAATAATTTACTCAAAGTAAAGCGCCTGACGGGTTCCGAATCTACGACTTACAACTTGTAAGAATTTGTTTCATTTTGAAGGATATTTGTTATCTATGGCTCTATATGTTCGAAAAATGTATCTCGTCAACAACCTAAATAACGCAATGGATGTTGTTATACTGTAAAAACTGGGTGGTATGACGCTGTCACACTTTTGGACAGACTACTGGAGAAAAAAAAAATGTAACATTTATTATATTAAATACCCAATGGTGTAGTAAATTTAAGAGTTTAAATTTAGTCAAGGAAAGTTTTTAAAACATAGACATGATAATAGAAGACGTGTCTTACAAACTTTCCAGTTACTCCGCAGGGAAAACACACTTATTAAACAATTATTTCTTGACATCTTGACATTTGCCAATAATAATTCTAATCCAAGGGGTGGTGTTGCTGTTCTGGTCGGGACACAACATCGAACTCCCGGCTACCATAGGCGCGGGCCTGCGGGCGGTGAGCAGTGGGCAGCTCGCCACCCGGTAAGGACCAGGCCCGAGTCGACAGCGCGTCGTGTTTCACGCGCGCCTCAAAGAGATGTCAGCACATCGTGCCGGGGTTCACAAAGACCGATGCCTCCTGAGTCAGGGTTGCGGGTTGGTTGAGCGCTCTATACAGCAAAGCCGCCAGCGGCTCGACATCAGAAACTTATTTGGCAGTTATAATATACTAGCACGTCACTACAGCTGAAATGTCGCCGGGGAACTGAGCGCTTGCGTACGCTAGCCGCCGGCAAGCCGCCGACGTTTCGGCGGGCAACACGCGCGGCTGAAGATTGTCGACATGCTTCTTTCAACATAAGCGCGCCGGGTTGTATCGGCGGGCTGTGGTGGCGGGTCGGCGCCTTTGATGTGTAGTGCGCTTTAAAAAAGAAACAGTGGCCTTGGCGCAGAGGCAAATAATACGGGTGGGTTTTAGTCAGTAAAAGTCTCGACACTGAGCGGAGGAGTCATTTGACGATTTCCCATCCCAAAAAAAAGCGAGTGCTGTTGCTGATACAAATGCTTTTAATACTGTAAGGTCATAATTTAGCAAGCGACCCTAACGCTTTTGACTTTATTATAAAGCTTGTAAAAAAGGTAAATTAAAGAATATAATTCTTTTGATGTTATATAATTACTAATTTGTATTATATAAAAAGGTGTAGTGTTCTTATATTTGGTTCTTTCAAATTTCCGTTCTATTGATGAAAGCGGTTGGGGTGATTCCATCTTGAATCAGGATTGTATGGCCTGGCTTTCCGAGGCCTATGATATTGCGCAAAGCGGGGTTCTGAAAATATAAAAGTCGTCATTTTTATTATGAAAGCCATTTCGAAATGCCCTTTACTTGTCAAGTCTAGTCTTAATAAGTCTGTGATGCAATCGTTGATCGTAAAGCGCACTAGTTTATTAAACCCATTCACTTAAAAACTTAGTGAATAGGAAGGAAGACGGCAGTTGAGCGAGGTGGTGCAATGTTAAACCCAACAACACGACCAACGATGCTGCGCCAGAGGGAGATTGATGTGGAGACTCTCCACGACCAAACTCCCGACACAACAACACTTTGCGCATCGTACCCGGCACACATCGCAACACAACTGCTCAGACTCGCCCTCCGTACGGCTTCACCAGACATCATGCCGGAACACGACGAATCGCTTGGCGGCAAGACTGTCTGGTGGGTGGTAACTTCTGCCGGCAGCCGATGTGGCCTACCACCGAGAAAGAAAGTGCATGCCGGTATCCTCACGATATTTTCTTTCACCGTCTTGAGAGTCGTGGTGATGAAATAATTTACACGTCTGCAACTTAGTCGCAGCCGATACAAAAATTCATATATAGGTTTTTTTTTACTTACGCTGATCATACCGGGGAAAGGCAGGAGGAGGCTCGTTCCACTGCCACTGCAAATGATAGGGAGTATTGTTGTACGAATCTCTTGTGGTTCCGGGCCCATGCGTCACGGAATGAGTTCTACTGCGTACAAAATATCTGAACATTATTGAAGATTTTTTGGTCTTAAGTAGGATTGTATTCATAGTCAGAAGTAGTGAAATCCTATTGTGCCGATTATGCACTAAAGGTATTGATGGATATATATTATTTGTATAGACTGCATTTTTTTTTCTTTTTAGCCCCTTTTCACACGCAAACGAACATTTTTATTGAATGACTGTTTCCATCAAGAATGACACTTATATTTTGTTTTTCAAAAACCAAAATGGAAATAGTTTTACTGCTTATTTAAAGATGTGTTTTTTTTTAAGTGAAAACTTTTTAGCGTCCTAGAGTACTTTTGTTGGGTGGGAAAAATGGAAAAATGAAATGAATTAGCGTGAGCATGACCGATCTGTGTCGGGTCATTCCGGATACATATTTGTATTTGTTCAGGTATTTTTATTTTTATTACTTTTTTCATATTTTGAACTAGCAGCCGCCTGCGCTTTCATACACGTGGGGTAATAAGGTTAAAAATATACAGCACACATTTTTAAGCTATTGCATAGCTTCTATCGCGGGCCTTGAGCGCGGGGACCGAATCCAGAAATTCCGTAACGAAAAAACCTCACGCTCCCCACTCCGACGGGCACGGAGGTGTGGCTTGAAGGCCGTACATCGTCTAACGTCGTTTCAGTTCGTCACTCTTCGGCACGGTATGTTTGTGTGCGTGCGACTACATCTTTTGAAAACAATTTATAGATTTTCAAAAAGAGCATGCATATTGCAGGGCGCGAACTCAGTTCTACACACTTGCCATGTTACTGATAGACGCGATGTGCTAAACTTGTGATTAATTTTCTCTCTGAAATAGGTCTTCTATAGAGATATGTCATAGACGTCATCGACGTTGTCATGGCTACCTTAAAAACTTTTCATATAATTAATTATTAAGTACTTTTATTCAAATTAATTTAGTAGTGTTTTTATAAAATAGCTTTTTTTTTTAACGGAAAAGCTAAGATGAATGTCACGCTAATTTTTCATTGGACTTTTAAATTATTTATAGTGTTGTTTACTAAATAAAAGCGCGTGATTTTATAGAGTAAAAAGTGCCCACGCGGCCGTTTTTTCAACTGTTATTGGCGATATCCGCCATTATTGTGAAATATTTTTTTAAAGAATTTCTATAATTTGTTACACGTGTTATTGGCAAAATTGTGGTATCTATCCACAGGGACCAGATCAAGAGTTGAAGTTGAAGTTTTTATTAAATAAAATATTACAGAAAGATGTCGGTGAACAATGTTAATACGAGTACATTTAAGTGTACGAGTTGTAATATTGTTATCTCCGAAACGAAACAACGAAAGTTTAATAAAAATATGCTCGTCGGCTTTTTCTGAGGAAGACATTGATGAGGCAAAACAGTTATTGCTTGTTTCTACGAAGACAAGACAAAAACATGTATCGAGGCGTAAGAACAAAAAGCAGAAAGACCTAAAATATACGATTACGGTGTTTAAAATCACGGATCCCGAACAATCCCAGTTTTTGTGGCATATGACCTTCACAAATTGCCACCAGTTTGCTTTGACTACATAGAACGTACGTAAAGAAGTTGATGAAGGATTTATTAATTCTACGGTCAGATGTTAACGCAATCAGAAGTGATTATGTTACTAAAGATCAGCTCGATAATATTAAATTGATAACAAATAATTCGACACCGACGCCGTTCTTCATCAACAACCTTTTTATCGTCCCACTGCTGGGCACAGATCTCCTCTCATACAGAGAAGGATTGAGCGTAATGACCACGCTTGCTCAATGCGGGTTGGCGATTTCAGACTTATAAAGCCCAGGTTTCCTCAAGCTGTTTTCCTTCGCCTTCAGTCATTGGTGTCCAAGATATACTTAGAAAGTACATATAACTTTAGAAAAGTTACATTGGTACTTGTCTGACCTGGAATCGAACCCGCGCACTCATACTTGAGAGGCTGGTGTTTTAACCAATAGGCCACCACGACAAAACAGTGGGGTATATTAAAAAAGAACCTCGGAGTCTTTGAGTATGTTTCGTGGTGCTCCCTATGCGTCGTTTCCGAGTCAAAGAAATACCAGTTGGTGGAGTCATAAGGATACTATAGCTGTCTTGCCTGCCCCTCAGTGCCCGGCCGGTCTTGCGATTGCACCGAAACAGCACACAATGACAGAGATTATAAGCAATAGACCAGACAGACCTTACGGAGGAATTGCCCTATTGTAGAGGAAGTCCGCTTTCTCAAAGGTATCAGTGTTGTTGTGTAATAGTGATCGTTTAGTTTTCACACGGATCGTTCTATGTTAGTTTTCTCATTTTACATGCTTACTGACTCGAGTGATAATATAATAGATTTCATGGGTTTTTTCTTTATTTCTTTATTTTTTGGCTTCGCACGGTTTGTGCATTTAACCAATGTCACGTAATTATGAATTATTCATGTCGAAAAAGACGGCCGCGTGACCCGTCTTACGAGTGAGGTTTGGGACAAAGTCATGATGTGGCCACTATGCAGCGATATTTCACTGTTCTTTATGAACTATTTACTAAATGCACTTTTTACTACATAAATCACGCACTTTTATTTAGTAAACAACACTATAAATAATTTTAAAAGTCCAATGAAAAACGAGCGTGACACTCAGCTTGACTTTCCCGCCAAAACTCAGGGTGCTGAACACGAAAATGATTTCATTTTTGAAATCCAAGATGGCCGACATCATATTTCATGACATTCTGACATGGGTGTGATAACGAACATGACGTCATTTTTAAGCTATTGCTTAGCTTCTTTCTATCTCTTTATCAAAGTCGAACAGAAAACATTGAATATAGTTTAGTCGCTTAATCGTCACCATTTTTCGCACTCTTTTGATGACGTTGCTGGTAAAAAATAAATAAATTAGAAAAAAGAAAGAAAACTTGAATTGATATCAAAGAAAAAAAAAAACAAAGGAAAAATTACTGTATAAATAAAATAAACAAATAATTATAATTGCAAGTTATAGTTGATAAAAAAAGGCTATGCAATAGCTTTACCGCGGCAGTCTCCGAGTGCCACACGTCTTTTTTTTTTTTTTTGTTATAGTCATCTCCTGTTCAGCGTGATGTTATTTAGCCAAAAGCCTTCCTGTATTAATTGGCTATCCAACGTATAAAGAATTTTTCAAATCGGACTAGTAGTTCTTGAGATTAGCGCGTTCAAACAAACAAACTCTTCAGTTTTATATATTAGTATAGATAAAGATATATATTGATAGTTATTTTAAATACATTTTCTAAATTTTACTCCAATATTAAGCTGAAGAATGCCAATGACAGCCTCCGTGGCGTAGCGTAGCGAACGCGGCCGCTGCTCAAGAAGGCGCGGGTTCGTTCCTCGCGCAGTGCAAATAATTTTGTATACATGAATATGAATATTTGCACTGGTCTGGTAGTGCTTCAGAAAAGCACGTTAAGCCGATGGTCCCTCCAAAGTCCAACATGATGATGATGATGATTAAGCTTAAGAATTAAGAACCTCCTCCATTTTCGCTTGTCATCAGAAACTTCAAGCTATGAAGTTGCGCCCCGCGGTTTCACCCGCGTACCTAAGTTTCTATCATCTCAGCGTTAATCCTAGACGCATCTGAAGCGTTTTTCAGCTTTGGGGTCTGGGGTCCAGCAGTCTAACTAGACTGCTAAAGCGAAGATTAGCCAAAATCAGTAGCAATACTGATTTTGGCTAATCTATACTAATATATAAAGCTGAAGAGTTTGCTTGTTTGTTTAAAGGCGCTAATCTCTGGAACTACTGGTTCGAGTTGAAAAATTCTTTTTACGTTGGATAGCCATTAATCCAGGAAGGTCTAAGCCTATATAACATCACGCTACGACCAATAGGAGTGGAGCATAACTAACTCCACGCAAACGAAGTCGCTGGCGGCCGCTAGTCTTCGATAATCTAACCCGACGGCGAAGTTCTACCTTAGAACGAAGAATTTTATTTTTGAATATTAATAAAACGTATACATAACGAAATACAGTAAATGTTCGTCATCGTAGAAACTACAATAAGTAAGTAAATGCAGATGACGCTGACTAATTTCATCAAGCCTGTCAATATTTTCACACCGAACCCGTTTAAAGTATCGGTGTCATGTTAGCATCCAATTTCAAATATTCGGTACATGTGGCCATCAGAATTGATGCGGACCCATCAGCAGTAGCAGGTGGCCGGGCGCGTCCAATTCACACGGAAGTGTATTGCGTCCAAAAGGATTGGATTGGTTGAAAAAAAAAACATCATTGTCCTACAATATGTGGTGTGGGAAATAACGTTCTCGGCTTTCCCATGTTTCTGCAAATTACTGTTGTGGAAAGAGTAAGTTTGTTAAGATAAATGTATCAGGGTGAAGTGGACACAATTTTTTTATTCAATTGACTGTTTGATTTTATGGCATTGATATATTTTAATACAGTGTTTTTCAAACTTTTTCATAGCACGCCCCTCTTAGTTATCAAACCATATTTCGCAAGTCCCTTTCCTTCGAACAAACAGTAAGTCACTGTAAGTTTGTTTTGGTTAAACAAAATTCCCACAATCAAACACTGAAACTTTGAAATGTTGGATACCTTTTTTTATAACATTATAAACTAGCGCTTGACCACAATCCCGCCTGATGGTAAGCAGTGACGCAGTCGTTGATGGTAAAGCGCACTAGTTTATTAAGAGCCTATTCACTCTAGCCTTGAAGACACTCAAATTGTAGTCCGACGGAAACACCGCCGCTGGCAAACTGTTCCAGTCCCTCGATGTACGCGGTATAAAGGAGGAGGCGAAACGCTTCGTCCGGATCGCAATGGTGTCAACAACGTAAGGGTGGAAACTCGCCGTACGACGGGTCGTCCGATGGTGGAACGGAGATGGGGGAATTAAATCATGCAATTCCTTCGCACACTCCCCAAAATGCATCCTATAGAAGACCATTTCCTATAAATTTAAAGAAACCGTGACCCCTAGGGGGCACGATTACTAAGCCTCCATTGTCCATTTGTCCATCCAACTGTCAGCGTATCTCATGTATTGTGATAGCTGACGAGTTAAATTTTTTACAGATTATATATTTCTGTTGCCGCAGTAACAGCGAATACTAAAAACAGACTAAAATAAATATATTATTTTATATTTTTGTTTTGTATTGATATTGGCAACCCGTGTGCAAGTCCAACTCGTAACTTGGTTGGTTTTTATACCATATATGGCTCTGGGTACATCTCCCATACAAACTGGATCTAAATAATTTATGTCTGTACTAGTTTTTTAACTTTTAACGAGGCTCACAATATGTCAAGCGGGATTGTAGTCGTCCATCGAGAATACAATTTTTGTGGATTAAAATTGGATACTCCTGCTACAGAATAAAGTTTTTCCATCATGGTTGTTGTTGTATAATTTAGATAAGCTTTGACAGGTGAATTTCCTGACGACGTGGTTAGCTAGTGGATGAGCGATCGACTGTTCCGCTGCGTCTCGCGAGTTCGATTGTCGCATTTGTTCCATATGTGTTCTAGTCTAATTGTTTGTGTGGGTTTAAAGATTTGTAAACGCAGCTACGATATAGAAGTAATTCCTACTGTGAAATGTATATTATAAAAAAATCTTACACAGTTTCTTAAAAGTATAGCCGATTTGTTAAAAGCTTCTGCCCGCAATTTTACTCGCTTGACACGGCCTCCTGCACACTGCATCGATAAGCATTGTATGAACGATTTTCCGACTTTATAAACAAAAAAGGAAAGAAAGAAAATGCGTTTATTTGCGGTAAACATGACATAAAAGTATACAAAAACAATTGAGTGATAATAGTTGATATGCGTCACATCCACGCAAAACGGCTTTTTTGTTTGACTCCTTAGTATCATAGCATGATATTAAAGTCTATTTAGCCTTCCTCAAGAATTGGATTATTATATTCAAATTCAATAACAAATGTTTTAGTATTTTTGACGTTATAAACTAGTGCTGGACCGCGATTCAGCCTGATGGTAAGCAGAGATGCAATCAATTTAATCTAGCCTCGAAGACACCTAAATTGCAATCAGACGGGAAGATCGCCGTAGGCAAAATGCCAGTCCTTTGATGTACAAAAAACGAAAATGTAGTAGTTTCTTATGAATCTATTCACTCTAGCCTTGTAGATACTTATTTTGCTGTTATACATGGGACATGTTCCAAATACTCCAGCAGTGTAGTATTTGTTAGTTTAGCGAAAAGTAACAGCCACATCACAGCTGGTTGGTTCGTACATAGAACTGCGAACGCTCCGGTTTCAACCTATATTTAATGGATGGAAGGAAATCGAATTTGATGGCGGTTTTAAAAGTGGGATTTGATCCTGTATACATAATGTTGGCCAAATCGTAAGCTCTAAGGCTTTATGTGAATGTATGATGTTTCGCTATCGATTGCTGAACTGCAGAGATATTTTCATACTTTTGATTGATAATAATACCAGCCTGAACAGACAATTGATTCAAAAATAAAAATTCCAATGTGAAAAGTGAGGAAAAGTGAAAATTATAAACTAGTGCTTGATCGCAATCCCGCCCGATGGTAAGCAGTGATGCAATCTTTCACTGTGATTCACTCAAAAAAACTGAGTGAATAGGAAGGAAGACGGCAGTTGAGCGAGGTGATCCAATGTTAATCCCAACAACACGATCAACGATGCTGCGCCAGACGCAGATTGTCGTGGAGACCCTCCACGACCAAACTCCCGACACAACAACACTTGGCGCATCGTACCCGGCACACATCGCAACAGAACTGCTCAGACCCGTCCTCCGTACGGCTTCACCAGACATCATGCCGGAACACACCACCACGATCAAACTACGATGACTTCTTTTTGAGGCGAGCGTGGAACACAACGCGCCGTCGACCCAGGCCTGGTATTTACCGGGCCAATACCCACTTCTTTAAGTGTGGTTGTCCCGAATAAATAAAGTACCAAATATAGATATTTCAATCATTCTAAATTACTCAACCAACTCATCCATTGCGTTGCCCAATTTCTCACAGATCATGGCAACTTTAAAAGTAAACTGTATTCTTTTAAAGTTGTTCCTTCGCCTTTGTGTCAATGTTCTACATCGAACTGTGAATTTGAATAGTCCGTACATCACATCTTGTGGGAGTGTATTCTTTGGCAGAATGAACGCAATATTATGTTGGATAGTGTACAAGTTACATCCGGAGTCGTTTATTATACGGACCTTGTAGAAACTAGAACCTATTTCTGTGCATTCAGGCGCTTTTGCCATACCTATTATTAGAATCAACTGTAACGGCACATACCTACTTAGGACCCATTAACATAATCAAATTTTATTCCGTGGTGTTAGGCAATCTGGGCTTCTCCCAGTTGTAATAATGTCCCTTTGTGTCGATTGGCCTAGTTCTGTTTTGTCTCCTGCTAGTTATGGAGGAAAGTGGAATAAATATCTTTTGACGTGATAACGTCTATTAAATCGGTATGCTGGGAGTCATTCGCGAAAACTGCGTAACGGCCGAATCTGACGCTACACGGAGTCCACGCCTACTAAAACTAACCTTAGCCTTCTAGCTTTAGAGTGCAATATTATTTACCTAAAAGCACGGTTGTAAACAATTAGTAGCAGTTTTTCGCATACGTGATTAAAGCATTGATAGCCGAGTGGTGAAACGCTCGGATTAATATCGACTCACTCAAGAGGTGCCGCGGATCGATTCCTGACGGCAACGGACGTTTTTTATCCTTTTTAATTTTTTTTATGTTTTTTTTTGTTTTTTTTTTGTTTTTTTTTTGCTTTTTGTTTTTTTTTTGTTTGTTTTTTTTTGTTTTCCCTTCATTTCATACTTTTCGTACCATCGACCTATCCTCAATAAGATCACCGACGTAACAAACAATTAAACTTCGCTATATGTTACTTTCTAATGCATATACAATATTAATTTTATTGTAACTATAAACTTCTGTATGAAGATGAATGAATGTATGTTCATATGTATGTGCAATCATATGCTTATTGTATTTAGTGTGCAAGTGCACATTACTCATAATAATTAATTTATGTATAACTTCAGAAGCAGAAAATTTAAACAAACTATTAAATAAAAATATAAATGTTATACATTATTTTATTTTAAATAATTTCATTGCACCCAGAAAAAATTACCATGTAATAGACGTTATCACGTTCAAATATCGGCAGTAGACGGAGTTTTTTCTTACTCCTCCGCTATTCTTTTCTGATTAATTTCGTTGCGGGGCCCAAGACAGTTGAATCGTTTCTCCGGGACTCGTCGAGCTTCATTGCTCGGCGTTTTTCTGGCGGTCTCCACTGTTGATTCTGGCTTTCAGGAGTTGCAGTGGGTGGGAAAATGTGTGGCGGGTTTGTCCCAAAAATATATAACTCATCCATACTAATATTATAAATGCGAAAGTATCTCTGTCTGTCCGTTTGTCTGTCTGTTCGGCTTTCACGCCAAAACTACTGAACCGATTGTAATGAAATTTGTTACACAAATAGTCTAGAGCCTGAGAAAGGACATAGGCCATATAACATCCCGCTACGACCAATAAGAGCAGAGCAGTAACAAAAAATGTTGCGAAAACGGGAGATAACGCAGACGTATATATTGCTCCAATTATTTTAACAGGCGCTTATTTTATATCAACTGAGCTTTTTTTTAAATTTTTTCGGAATGAACATTCTCACGGAAACTGTAACCACCACGCGCTGTAAACTGAAGTCCACGCGGACAGAGTCGCGGGGAACAGCTAGTATAGTCATAAAAGCCCAAAAAATAAATTGGTGAATATCTGAAATAAGTAAAACTCAAAATTAAAATGTATATTTATTTTATTTAAAGACTAGATAAAACTTATCTTTGGAATGTTCAAAACATTTCTAAGTATATATACCTCCTTAAAAAATAAGTAATTATTTACAATCAAAAATAAACATTTAGTAAGTTTTACTTTTTATTTTACTTATGTTTTTTATTTTAATTATTAGTTTCTTATTTTCAAGCTTTTCTCCGTCAAAACGAACCAACCCACATTTCATGTCTCCTATTTTTCGAAATAGTTGTAATGATTTTGAACAGATAAAACGTATGCTTAGAATATTTTTTTTTTTTAATACTGGTCATCATCATCTCAGCGTTAATCCCAGTCGCATCCGAAGCTTTTTCAGCTTTGGAGTCTGGGGTCCGCTTTACCAGTCCAACTGCTAATTTTGGCTAAACTTCGATATTTTCCGTAAAGCGACTGCCGTCTGACCTCCATAACTCGAAGGCAATAGCGAAAAGCATTGCAGTAAGACCAATTGTTGGACTTTAGAGGGCTCCAACAACCCGTAACGACTGCCATTAGATGTTCGTATGGCAACCGGGACCAACGGCTTAACGTGCTTTCCGAGGCACGACCAGACCAGTGCAAATATTCATATTCATGCATACAAATATTTGCACTGTGCGGGGATCGAAACCGCGCCTCCTTGCGCAACGGCCGCGTTCGCTACCGCTACGCCACGGAGGCTGTAAAATATCTCCATAAGTATATGTACTTTATTTATATATCAACCTTTTTATCATCCTACTGTCCACTCATACAGAGAAAGATTGAGTGGTTGAGTGATGAAAGATTGGTCCCGGTTGCCACACGAACATTTAATGGCAGTCGTTACGGGTTGTTGGAGCCCTCAAAAATCTAACAATTGGTCTAACTGCAATGCTTAGATATCGCCTTCGGGTTGTGGAGGTCAGACGCCAGTCGCTTCACAGAAAAAATCGAAGTTAAGCCAAAATCAGCAGTTGGACCGGTAAAGCGGACCCCAGACTCCAAAGCTGAAAAGCTACGGATGCGACTGGGATTAACACTGAGATGATGATGATGACTTATGCACATATTTTAAATATATTCTGGAAATCTTTTAAATGAACATTAAACGTATTTTGATGAGTATTTAGAGGTTTTGAAACTAAAAACAACAAGCCCTTATGAATTTATTGCCCTTCGTTGTAACTGAAGGAATGATTTTGTGGGGGCTCGTTTTGGCAGAATTTAGTTGATATGCATTATTTTTAGTTATTACACAACATAAAACACTATGTGTATTAGTGCCTTCTTGGGTTTATTATTATTGTCTTTGGATTGTAGCTACAATTTATTTACTGAATTTATGTCTATGAAAAGTGCATTTGTAAAATAATAAATAAAGTAGTAAAATTATTAGAAAAAAATAAACCTTGATTAAATAATCATTAAGAAAATATAAATATTTGTGAAATATTTGCGATGAAATAAATAAGTATTCAAAAATATATTAAAATTGTGTAAAAAGTTCGCAACTATTTTAATTAGAAGAACATTTTAATTCACAAAACTTTTTCGAGTTACTGTATACGCTTTACATTTGCTTCAGATATTAATAAAGTCTGTACACACAGTATTTAAATTACATATATTCCCCCTTATTAATAAACGTTGTTTAAAATTAACTAGTGATTAGCATTTCTTTAACCATACATTTTTGACCTTTTAACGTCACTTAACTTTAATCATCGTTTATGAATAAACCCCACAGTGTTTAAGGGATTTATTCATAAACAATGTTTAAAGTTAAGTGACGTGCAAACGTCTAAAATGTATGGTTAAACAATCGCTAATCACTACTTAACTTTAAGCCACGTTTATGAATAAGTAAGTGCCGATGTTAGAACACTGGCCATGTCCTGATCAAAGCAATCGTTCTGCTCTCATTTCGTTCGACGAAGCAAAATACGGCTTTGAATTTAGCGATGAAATTATTGCAAGAATCACGTATAATCGCTTTGTTGTAGGACATGGTGTAAGAAGTATTATTTACATAATTTCTCATCTAAATTCTGTCAAGTTGCCAGTAATCTGAGTAAACTGGTGACTACGGATGTGATCACCAGCGCTGAAGTTGATACAAGGTGATGACCTGAAACAAACGGATATTATATAAATAACTAATTATATAGGGTTATTCATTAAGAGCGCTCGAAAATTGAAATGAAATAAAACAAATTGTTTAAGTGATATTACCACAATTTTTATTAAATTTTAAAGAGTACCTATTCAATGACATTATGTGTGGAAAATAATATCAGCCAAATGGCCACCGCGACTCCGCTGTAGATGGTGTATTCTGGTGGACCAATTTTGAAGGACGTCTTCGCATAAATGGGGCTCAATTTCACGAAGAACGCGAGTTATGTTGGCCTTTAGGGCAGCAATTGACTGTGGTTTATCTGCATACACTAGAGATTTCACGTAGCCCCACAGAAAATAATCGAGCGGTGTTAAGTCACACGATCTCGGGAGTCAGTTGATGTCGCCACCACGCGATATGACGAAGCCCCCGAACTTCTCTTTCAATAAATTTAATGTTTCCCGTGCTGTATGGCACATGGTGGGTGGAAACATCTGCCGGCAGCAGATATTATGGCCTACCTTCGTGAAACCTATTCTTAATTTATTAGCAAGAAAAATATGCACTGTACTTGAATTTATTTGAGCTTGCGAAGAAAAGTATCGTAAGACCAAAATTGAGTTGATTGTTTCATTTCTCTATTATATTGACGAATGGTAGAAAGAAAATAAAGGCCATCAGTGAATCACTATAAGTAGGTCTCCAATGTATTAAGAGCAAATCCTATACCTTATTACTTATTTTTAGATAGAAAATCTAATGCTATTATTCATATTTACCCTTTATACTGTAGTATGATCCAATAATAAGTAATCTTACCAGAATCAGGCGCCAGTTCTTCCAAATAAGGCGTGTCGGTCGTAGGCGACGGGGGATCTGTTAAAAAAAATATTAAATTACTTTTCGTCTTTATAATCAAATTGCATTTATGTTTAAAATTGACATTATTTCAAGTTAAACAAATATAAACTTTATTTTAATGGTCGGTAAGTTGACATGACTCATTTATTTATTAAGCATGGAGGACTTACAGTTAAACAAATCAGTTAAGAAACAGTAAGTTGGACTGACAGCCAATAATAAGTAATTGCATTTATGTTTAAAATTGACATTATTTCAAGTTAAACAAACATAAACTTTATTTTAATGATCGGTAAGTTGACATGACTCATTTATTTATTAAGCATGGAGGTCTTACAACTAAACAAATCAGTTGAGAAACAGTAAGTTGGACTGACAGCCAATAATAAGTCTTCACTTATAAATTACAGATTATTAAAATAAAAAAACATCTTATGGACACTAGGTAAGTGGGTACGCGTATAACAAAAAACTAATTTCAACCAATACACAACAGAAACTACTAGTGTTTTGCTAACACGGCAAGTTGATCACAAATCTAATTATGTAATTGATTAAATGAAAAAGTTTCGGCCTAAACACCTCCTAACCAACGACATACTTATCTTCTGTCGTCTTCTTAATGCAACAGAAATAAAAAAATATGCATTAAACTTAAATTTCGTTTAGTTTTTGAGCAAAGGAATCAGGGCATATACAGAGTGGTGCTGACAATACGACAATAAATTAAACATCGTGTACCTCAACACATTCTACCCACAGTTCACCCATAAATCACAGGAAATTATTTTTCATTTTTCACATTTTCTACATGATGTACATGTTGATAAGGAAGCGCTTGCAGGTTAATGACCGCCGCATCCTGCGGTACCAAACTTTAATAATAATGGCGCGAAAAAAGCAAGTCGATACAGGATCGCGCTGTCGCTGATCGGAGGTCAGTGAACCAATATTTTTAAAGGATGATCTATTCTGTTTGCTATTTTATGCGATTTAGTTTGTTTGAAATTTTCATTTTTTTATTTTTGTTGCTAGGTTTTTTCTAGGTTTAGGATTATAGCTATAAACCAGCATTGTTCGTGTTTTCATTTATTGTCGTATTGTCAGCAACACTCTATATAGGAACACCAAAATTTTTATTTCCATAATAATAGAATTGTTATACAAGTCATGATCGAGTGGTATCTTTGTTATTGTTTTGACATTTCATGATTAGAACAGCTACTCTTGGGATATGATTTCTTTAAGCAACTGGCTAAGGGTACCTATTACCACACCAATCGATCGATAGACATCGACATTGGTCGACGTTGATCGATTGATTTGGTAGCTTTAATTGATCGACGGATACCGGTCGACTAACCAATCGATCTATTGCCGGTCGATGACATCGGTTGACGCGTTGTTGTTGGCCGTACGATGTTGCTCGTACTATTATTACGGAGACGCAAACGCAGAACACTCTGGATGCGACCATTTTTTAAAGCCAAAGATCGCTTACATTCTGTAAATTACATTTTAAACAATGGTTTTTTGGAAGGACAATTTCGCCGACAATCGATCGATTGGTCTAGTAGAAACTATTGATCGACGTCGACTAATCCATTCTACCATAGATCGATGCAATCGATCGATTGATCGATTGGTGTGGTAACACCCTATGTCAGGGTTCCTTTGCTAGTACTCTTTTTACAAGCTTTTTATTTGCTGGCAAAGTATTTACTAATAAATATACACTGGGCCGCAAAAATAATGGGTCACTTAGAAAAATCACGATATCTCCCAAAGTTATATACATGGATCCATAAATACACGTATACATAGTAGGTATGTTAGTATGCCACTCATCTGCTTATAGATAAGTGGCGCTCATTTCAAAAAATTTTTCATTTGAGTAACCTATAGCTCTCCAGCTGTACAGTAAGGAGTTAGTGGAAGAATGGTCAAACAAAGACCAAAACTGTATTAGAAATTTGGTTTACAGCATGCCACACCATCTTAATGAAGTGGAGGAAATACAAGCTATTCAATGTCAGAAAAGCTTTCTTTTTGCAGATTAACTGTGTGGTTTATTTTTATTGTCAAAAGTTAGAAGTGTTTTTATTTAAAAATTATTGAATTTCTATGTAGTTTATTCTATGTCAGTCATCTATAACACACTATAGTTTGACGGATAAGTTTTGAGTATTTAAGAAACTATCACACTTTTTATAAGTGCCCCGGAATTTTGCGGCTCAGTGTAGATTCTTACAGCATGTATCCCGCTCCTGTTTCTGCAGCAACCATATTGTGTGAGATGTTGTTCGCTAAATGTTTCGACTTTTTAAATAAATGTATATTATACAATATATAAAGAAAACTCCGTCCGACCCATAAGGATAATAAAGCTTAGTTAAACACTTGACCAAATAAAATACAAAATTTTTAATAATTATCATAGTAACAATACTAATGAATTTTGATATATATTTTTTCCGCGAATTAATTCCAACTTCACCAAAACTAATTAAAAAGTTTTTTTAAAAAAAGTGACAACACCATTTTTGACGGTATTATTATCAGCAAATAGCGATGCGACCGCGTGCCGTGACCCTGCCCCCCTTCGCCCGCGCATGTATTGCCTACCGCACATGTATTAATTTACCTTCTTTTACGAAATAATATTTATTTCTTAGGGTTTTTTTTTAAGTTTAGCCCGGTTTGTAGGCATTAGTAGAATGAGTTATCGATACCTAACAATACCTTCACGGATCGGACAGGGTTTACTTTACATACTGTGTAGTCAGTCTATAATCTTACCACAGCTGGATAGAAAGACACGGAACTTTCTCCAGGAGGGAGTGGACAATAATGTGCCACTATCCTCGTGGACCAAGTGCAGCACTAGTAACATAACTGCTGTACTGCATTGTGTCTTGGCCAAAATTATTTAACACATAATCAGCTTATAATTTTCTCTCTGCTGGGACATGCTTCCTCTCTACGAGATTGGATCGTAAGCTTCCACTCTGGCTCAGTGCGGATTAGTAGACGGAATATGTCTTCGAATATTTGGTTCTGTGACATGCCGATTTCATCATGATGTTTTCCTTCACCGCTTTGAGAGCAATGGTGATGAAAGAATTTACAAAAAAAAAAGTAAAGTGCCTGATTAGGTTCTAATCTACCACCTAGAACTCACTTTATTCAGTCTGTTACATTTACACTTAATTTGTAATAGGGAGGGATGTTCCCTGGGTAAAAAAAAAATGATTTTATTTAGTTCGTCATTCAGATTATAGAAAAATATTGGATACGTATATTTTGTTTTATCAATAGAAAGTGACAAATATAAAAGTCATCAAAGATCAGGAGTGGTGGCTGGTGACGTCACTGATCGCTAAAAAGTGTAGCGTGCAGTGACATCACACGAGTTTTCAACGCACTGTGTCGTCTTAATTTTTTGTAGGTATATATGAAAAAAGAAAAAATACGTGTCTAGTATTTTTTGTAAATCTGACTTATAATTAGTTATTTTTTAGTCAACTACCCTATTATATTATTCCGTCAAAAGGAATAGGCAGAAGAAATTTTATTCTTTACTTTTTAAAAAGATGTTGCTCAACATTAGAAATTACTCCTGATCATGGGAGCGTTTATAAACATTTAATTAAACTCACATACATAAATAACCAGACTCGGAACAATTATCTGTATGCCATACAAATATTTCTTCTGTCCAGGAATAGAACAATAAGAGACAAGCAACGTATGTCTAAGTCCCATCTAAAAAAAAGTCTTAAGTTACTTACGTCATACACAGGAATCAGCCTTGCAGCTTTGAAAGAAACGTACCTCTGTAAAAGATATCTCTCTTCCTGCTGTAATAGTTAGCGAGTGGGACCTGCATGTCACACAGAATCTCAACAGTTGGCGGCAACGCGTCTATCTTCACAACTGAACTCGTTAGAGCTGTGTAGCGGCCGTCGATGACTTTGATCGAAGACTTCGCGTTTAGTGGCCTGTGGACAGATTTAATTGTTTTGGTTAGTATTTGTGTTGTTTGTTTTGTGTGTACTCAGTATATACATTCTCAGAGTCTACAAAAATGAAAAAGTCTTTATTATTATTTATATATTTTCTTACAATCGTAGTGAAAAGTAATGTGACCCACGGCGCTAAAAACCCAGTGTACTTTGGTTTCTATTTCGCTAAAGCTAAAAACTACTTTAATTTTTTGTCCAGACAAAAACAGAAAGCTTCAAAAAAAAAAAAAAGAAATGAAAAACATTACAATCAAAAAAATAAAAATCAAAAGTCATTTATTCAAATTAGGCTGAGAATCACCACTTTTTGAACGTCATATTACATAAGACAGTTCCCCCAAAACGCCCTCCCATCGACACTTCCTAGTGCTTTCGCTGGGAAGAAAAAGTGGCGGAAGAAACTCCCCAGCAGCACAGCTGTCTGTAATTAACTAAAAACTTATTACTTAAATAAAAGCCCCAGGCATAAAGGGCGTGACAGCTTACATGTTTATGCAATGTAAAAAAGGAAATTATATGAACTCATATAAGCTAATTCCGGAGAAAGAACACAAACATTGTCCTGAGTTAATCAGAGCGACCAGCTATTCTTATCATTTAAATAATCATTCACGGAATAATATGCCTTTGAACAAAGCTTGGATTTGATTTGTGCTTTAAATGCATTGTAAGGCAAGTCTAGCAAAGCAGAGGGTATCTTGTTATAAAAAGGTATAGCAAGCCCAACAAAAGAGTTATGAACCTTTTGAAGTCGGTGAAAAGGGGCTCGCAGTTTGTCCTTATTTCTGGTGTTAATATTATGAATATCACAGTTTTTGGTATACACGTGAATATTTTGCCTAACATATAAGATAAAGATAACTAAAATTTCGGAAAAAGCATAAAGCATAAAGATAAAGATAACTTAAATTTCGGAAGTCGATGATGTTCTTTCACGTAGTTCTTTTACAGCGGCCTGATAACGGCTTTATACCGGCCGACTTGATACCGGTTTCCAAAATATTTCTTGTTATGTTCCTAGTGTTTTATTTTTTCTAAAAACATTTTTGTCATCCGTAAGAATAGTGGGCAAGTATGTATGTAACTAGATGGTATGAATCTAAAATCACCAAAAGCATCACTGCTTCCTAATAAAAATGTCTTCAAAAACGTACCGATAATAGAGATTGCAATACCGAAAAATAAAAACGGCGTTTTTCTGCAACTTCAACGGAAGAAAATAAAACCTCATTCATATAGTACGCGGACAAACTAAATGAAGATTAGAAAGGCTTCTTCCCTATACGTTGCCTACTTACCTTTCATACAGCTCCGCAGTACCAGGATTACAGAATGGAGGTAATCCCAGCACGACAAACTAAATCCGCCCGGGAGGGTATATGATCGCAGGCACGATGTAGGGATTGTTAGCCAACTTTCGCGGAGTATCCAAATTATTCAGTCTAAAATTTTAAGGCGGTGCATATACGGAGGGGGGTTTTGAGTGTGCACGTTTGCTGAATGGAAAAGTAAATTGAATTGAATGCAATTTCGGTAAAACTTAAATGCGTGTTACAAAAATATTAATGGCAAATTTCACGTGTTGAATAAGTGTCGAAATTACCTTGTATTGGGTTGTATCCTAATAAAATATTTAAAGTCCATCATGTAGATTTATAAATAATATTGAATACGTATTTTTTATTTTTTCTTTCATTCAAATATTTAGGAAGACATATTGATTTGAAATGTCGCATGACGTCATGCCGTGGTACAAAATATACCGCGGCGTGACGGAATCAGCCCCCACTCCGTAACTTTAATACGCTATATCTCAATAGTTTTTGGTAATTTCGACAAAATAAAAAATACGGGTCTTAATTTTTTTTTCATTATCTATAAGACGGACTAATTATTTTTTTTGATTTTCATGCCTTGGATACATCCCTATTGGTGTTGTAGTTGCAAAATCAGAAGTGAAATTATTTACATAATTTTTATTTTTATTAAGTAACTCATAATGATCTTACTTTTAAGACACAGGTCTCATCTTGGTGAGAGGGAGTGTTCCGTTATCTATGACGTGGTACCAGTACGGGCTGGTAGATGTCACATGTCTTCGAAGTCTTCGAAGTTTTTGCTCTAGTACACCGGTTTCCTCATCGTTTTGAGAGCAGTGGTGATGAACTAAATCAACTGATGGGTTTCGAACCTACGATCTACAACTTGTAAGTCGTCTTAATAAGTAATTTCATTACTTCTAATTGAATGAAGTGACTGAAGATACTATAATTAACCATCGAAATCATAAAAGTAAACTGAACCAGTTTCTCCGTGGGACCAACATAGTAACCGCGCAAAAAGGTCAATACCTACTCGACCCAAATGTATGGGACGGCTTGCCATGTAGTAAGTTTATTTATTTATTTATTATGCAAGGAACACTAACTTCATGTAAGGAGTTTCCTGACATCATCATCAGCTACCCCCTGCGATACTCATGTATAAGGAGAGTTATTGAGGCCACGGCAGCCATTTTGCTTTTCGTTTTGTTAAATTAACTATTGTATATGTATATGTATTTGCAAGGTTAGTAAAAAAAAAAGGACTCACGGGACTTCAATAGGGTATTTGACTAAAAAAACTAATTAGTCCTTAATTCAGATTATAGAAAAATATTGGAAACGTATATTTTGTTTTATTAAATCAATAAAGATTGACAAATATAAAAGGCATCAAAGATCAGGAGTGGTGGCTGGTGACGTCACTGCTCGCTAAAGTGTAGCGTGCAGTGACGTCACACGAGTTTTCAACGCACTGTGTCGTCTTCATTTTTTGTTTATATAAAAAAATAAAAAATATGTGTCTAGTATCTAATGGACTAATTAGTTTTTTTTAGTCAAACACCCTATTGTATAACACATCCTTTATAGGCAAGTACAACATCCACATTAAAAAGCTAACGATTTTCAAGTTATTTAGTATTAGCAAAACATAGAATTTATATAAAACATGTTAATTAAGTAACGCACTTCCTGAAAACAGTCTGTTCAGAATCATTTGCTGAATATGCAGTTTATAGCATTTTTAATATAGGTAATTTTATTATCTCAAATGTAATTAAAACTACCGAAGTCAATGTGATATAAAGCCTGGTGTTGGTACAGACTTTTAAAATCGCAGTTTTACTTGTATATATACAAATTTAATCATTCAATAAAAAATAATAAATAAATGAATAAATATATACGGACAAATCACACAGATTGAGCTAGCCCCAAATTAAGTTCGAGACTTGTGTTATGGGAT
Organism: Sesamia inferens; assembly: GCA_037179545.1. Taxonomy (NCBI): domain Eukaryota; kingdom Metazoa; phylum Arthropoda; class Insecta; order Lepidoptera; family Noctuidae; genus Sesamia; species Sesamia inferens. The sequence goes on from CM073925.1 coordinate 28,915,144, forward strand.
ACTAACTCAACGATACTATATTTATAATAGATACATAATAAACATCCAAGACCCAGGCCAATCAGGAAAAGAACATTTTCCATCATGACCTGGCCGGGGATCGACAGGCGCGTGCGCTCCATAGAGGCATATAAGCACTGCATACCCTAATAATTTTCTAATTCGGAACACCCGAATCGTATTATAATATAATTTTTGTACTACAATACATTCTGTTAAAACACTACACTGGTGACAATCCTTCTCTGTATGTGAGGAGACCTGTGCCCAGCAGTGGGACGATAAAAAGGTTGATGATGAGGATGATGATGATCTAAAATGAAATGAAATGAAATCGTTTATTAAGCAAGTAGGATCACCGATCACTTTTACACGTCATATATTTTTTTTTTACTAGATGAAGCCGGCATTTCCTAACTGACTACCTCTGAGAATAAATAGCCGACACAAACTCAGGGATCATCGTCTTTTTTCAAGTCCAGACATTAAAAATGAGAATGTTTACAATAATTTACCTTACAATTACGCATATTGCTAATAACAGTGCTTATCAGAGCGAACAGCTCAGTCCCAAGCTTTTTTGTCTTCTAAATAATCTGTGGTATTTATATTATGAATATCGCTTATTTTCTTAAAATCCGATATATTTTTATGTACGTACATAAGATTTTCAAATATATACTGTGAAGCGACAGTCAGAATGTCCACCTCTCTGAATTTTTCTCAAAGAGAATCTCTAGGACCAAGGTTCATCTATGCATACCCTCAACAAAATCTCTGTGCACGCCCCTGGGGATCGAACCCGGGGCCTCCACGTCGCAGACAGGCGTGTTGACCGCTGCGCCACGGAGGACGACAAAACCTTAAAGATAAAAAACCTTATTCCAAGCACGTTAAGGTCTTCGTTCTCTAAGAATTGGTATAACTAATTTAATAATATTTTTTTTAATAATTATAAACTAGCGCTTGACCGCAATCCCGCCTGATGTTAAACAGTGATGCGATCGATGATGGTAAAGCGCGCTAGTTTATTAAGAGCCTATTCATTCATAAAACTGAGCAAATAGGTAGGAAGACGGCAGTTGAGCGAGGTGATGCAATGTTAAACCCAACAACACGACCAACGATGCTGCGCCAAAGGGAGATTGATCTGAAGACCCTCCACCACCAACATTCCAACACAACAACATTAGGCGCATCGTACCCGGCACACATCGCAACACAACTTCTCAGACCAATCCTCCGTACGGCTTCACCAGACATCATGCCGGAACACGACAAATCGCTTGGCGGCAAGGCTTTGTCTGGTGGGTAGTAATTTCTGCCGGCGGCCGATGTTATGGCCTACCACCGAGAGATAGATGAAGTATGATTATAACATAATATTCTAATTAAATATAACTTTCTGATACATACGATAATAAATCAAGTCATAATGCCCTAAATAAGTGTTCAAAATTCAAACAAACACATATTCTCATCTTTTAAACTGAATTTCCTGAAGGCAGACAATACTCAACTAAGCCGTGTAATGTAGCAATATCCCGCCTTATGTTTCAAGATTGAGGAAGATTCAAGTGATCGTATCCGGTATTATTCAGAAACCAATCGGACGTCCGGAATTTTCAGCCGTTGCGCACCATTCCAAGCAATTCATCGGAATTTATTTTCTACTACATAAGTTATTGGAAATGTCTTTTTTCTTTTTTAAAGTAATAACAGCGAGGGGTAATTCTACAAATTTTAAGAACGTTCAAAGTCTGATCTCAGCATCAGTCTGTCATTAAATACGTCTAATTTCCCTATTTTAGAGAAGTTTTTGAAATTGTTTGTCGCCGAAATGAAACTGTGATCAGCAGGGTAATTACGTAACACACTTTTAGTAGCAAAAGGTTTCATTTTGACAGTTCAACAATATTAATTGCATTCTTTACGTTGTTGAGCAAGCACAGTTTTCGAACACATGGAGCATTGGCTTCGAAATGATTCCAACTTTACGTTTACGTTTTACTTTTTGAGCCACTGTTACTCAAGATCCTACATGCATGGGTATTTAATTCTGTATGTATACACATGTTTGGGCAAATAAAATTTCTTATTCTTATTCTTAAAATAGGGTAGTTGACTGAAAAAAAACTAATTAGTCCGTCACTCAGATTTCCAAAAAATACTAGTCACGTATTTTTTCTTTTTTCATATAAACAAAAAATGAAGATGACACAGTGCGTTGAAAACTCGTGTGACGTCACTGGACGCTACACTTTTTAGCGAGCAGTGACGTCATCAGCCACCACTGCTGATCTTTGATGCCTTTTATATTTGTAAATTTTTATTGATTTAATAAAACAAAATATATGTATCCAATATTTTTTAGTCAAATACCCTATTACAAGAATTGGCTCTCAAGTTTAACTAAGCTAGCTTTATAGTTAGTCCATCCATCGGTGACTATCTTTATACAAGATTATTTTTTGTTTATATGAAACCCGAAACACGTGTCCAGTATTTTTAATAAAGAATCTATGTACATAATTTCAAAATAATCTAATGAAAAACCACAAAGTTATGCGCTTGCAAATCTACTTGATTGTCCCAACAAAAATATGGTCAAAGCTCCGCTCGAGCGGGCAAGCGCGTTTACCTCTGGCGTCAGCTGTTGACCACGTGCAAGTACTATGATCTATCGTAAGCTGCATGCGCGCGGTCTTTATTCACATTGCAACAATTTCTAAATGTATTTGGGAAAAAATATAACATGGTGTTAAACGATTAGAATCGATTTGGTTGCTTATTCTGAACAAACTACATATATTCAGGTGTCGTATAAACAAAAAATAACGTTGAATACCTAGACAGGACAATACGTTAAAACTGATGGTTGGTGTCAGCTGTCATTTGTGATGAATCTTTGACGGTTGGGCCGTCAGAAACCTTAAATGATGACAACCATTCTTAGCAGTGTTTTTCCTGTATCGAAACAACTTACTGCAAGGCCATACAAATATTTGTTCCGTGTGGGAAACGAACCCACGACACGCAGTACAGCAGTCGATTACCCACTGAGTCAATCGTGTCATCAATTGTTTTCATATTATCCAGTGAAAAGAGTGGGGAGGTAAGATGGGCAAAATGGATAAACACAGGCACTCAGCTATATCTAGTTAGACTGAAAGCCAACCCAAACATAGTTGGTAAAATGCCCGGCATACGTTGATAGTCTGTTTTTATTATCAAAAAGGATGGTACCCCTTTTTTATGTTTTTACCATTTCTAATAAAAAACTTTTACATATAAAGGGTGTCTCTGACAACGACGCACAAACGAGTACCATGGATCCAGTACATGATTCTGAACCCTCCACAGGTGGAATTTTTCGTCGGTTTTTTCCTGATTAAAAAAAAATAATATGCAATTTTTTCACTTTAAACCGTTCATAATTGCTATACTTTTATAACTCAATAAGAGTTTAAAGTAAAAAATAATTAATTCGCTAATTATACAAAAAAGCACAATGTGAACAAAACTCGAAAAACTATCCTATCAGCTGATTTAATAGAGTTCACATCAGGGATCAACGTCATACCCACAAACACGCGCGGCGGCAAGCTTGCAACGTTCAAAGGCCGAGCCGACTCATTTTTTTAAACACTGTTATTTCTGTAACCGCTTATTAACGATATAAATGACTATCATAATTTTATTAGTGGCATGCGGTGTAGACTTCTCGCGAAGTTTGCGTTACGATGTCAGATACATCCTGTATAACTATATACAGCTCGTTTAGTCTATTTTAGTTATTTCCACAGCATTATGTCCTACGGTATTCTACTGTGGGGCAAAGCTGTTGACATACAAAATATATTTGTACTCCAAAAACGAGCTGTCCGAGCAATTTACCAGCTCGGTGTCAGATTTTCTCTGAGAGATTTCTTTAAAGATATTGGTATTCTCACGGTTGCTTCACAATTTATCTTAGCCAACATCTTACATATTAGGCAAAATATTCATATGTACATCAAAAACTGTGATATTCATAATATTAACACCAGAAACAAGGACAAACTGCGAGCCCCTTTTCACAACTTCATAAGGTTCATAACTCTTTTGTTGGGCTTGGTATAACTTTTTATAATAAGATACCCTCTGCTTTGCTAGACTTGCCTTACAATGCATTTAAAGCACAAATCAAATCCAAGCTTTGTTCAAAGGCATATTATTCCGTAAGTGATTATTTAAATGATAAGAATAGCTGGTCGCTCTGTTAACTCAGGACAATGTTTGTGTTCTTTCTCCGGAATTAGCTTACTGACACGTTATATGAGTTCATATAATTCACTTTTTTTTTCAATATATAAATATGTAAGCTGTCACGCCCTTTATGCCTGGGGCTTTTATTGAAGTAATAAGTTTTTAGTTATTTACATTTTCATTTAAATATATATATCGTCCCCGTAGAGCGAAAATTAACTAAGTTCAAAAATGATCAAAATAAGTTATCGCTATCATTAATATCATATTTTTTTTCTCTACATATCAGTCTAACCGGTATTTTTCTAGCTGCCTTCGTTTTTGTTTTAAGAAATGTGAATAGTAAATTTTACGAAATCTTACACCTTGGATGCCACACCATAATGGTAGAAATAACTAACTTAATTAATTATTATGCATTTACGAAAAATTAACATAGCTCAAAATTAGGTCGACTTATTTACTTTCCCATTAAATTATGAACGCATACATATGTCAAAAGGTAATTTAAAAATCACTATAATGATTTAGTGTTTATTTGAAATCAACAGTTTGCTATAACGCACGAAAGCGAAAATTAACTAACTCGATATAGTGAATACTCACTCTTCATTTTTTAATGAATTGTACTGCACTGCAAAAAAGAAAAATAATTAAGTCAATTTAAGCTTTTCTTTTCTTTTAAAAGGGAAACATACGATCTATAGTAAATAACAATTAAAGTCTTTTGATTATTATTTATACGACTTTGAGATACATTGTTACAATTAAAGTACATTTCGCCTCGAGTTAGTGAGTTTGTGGCTATTATTATGACGACATACCGCGGCGCGTGTTCCCAGATAGTGTAGATGATAGACGTCGCAAAAAGAAAAGACGAATGTATGTTGCAAACTCTTCTAGTGACAGCGATAATGAAGCAAGTACATCGTACATCGTGACGGGGTCCACGAAGACCGATGCCTCCTGGGTCAGGGTTGCGGGTTGGTTAAACAAGAAACCGTGGCCCTGGCCGTCGCACAGGCAAGTGAAGAAACACGGGTGGGTTTTAGTCAGTAAAAGTCTGACACACCCTTCCGCTCCGCTCAGAGCGGGAGAAATCATTTGATGATTTCCCATCCCAATAAAAAAAAAGTACATCGTACAGTAAGGGGCTATTTAAGGAATGTTCACAAAATATTCACATCAACAATGGAAATATTTAATCAAGGAATCAACAATAATCAGTTCCTCAAAAAACAACTTCTAAATCATTTAATTCAACCGATAAGGTGACTATAGACAATCAGGATTCTACTGAACAGTCAATTCCAAACGCTGTTAATTTAAACAATACCATCAATCCTACGCGTTGGAAAAATACCGATCCTAGTAAGTGGAAGAAAAACATCTAAATCTAATAAACATAAATATAGTTTAAAAAACAAAAAAATCATGCTTTTAAAGAATATCAAACTAAAAGGTTAAAAATAATTAATTGTCATATTAAATTTTAAAATTATTTCTAACTTTTTAGTTTGATATTTTTTAAAAGCATGTTTTTTTTTTAGTTTTTAAACTATATTTATTTTCAACTTTTTAGTTCGATATTCTTTTTTTAAATAATATACGGATAACACGAACGCATAAGTGGTCAGCTCATTTGTTTTTACAAAATTTTTCTTGATCTCCAACAGACAGAATAGCAAGTGCTAAAATTCGTAATGATGCGTTACCCAAGGAACTAAATCTAAATCTAATCTGAAAATAATTTACCTGCACAAATTGATGTAAGGTAAGGTTGAAAAAAATTTTGAGTTAGAGACGAACAAACAAACAAGCAAACAAACATACAAGTGAAGCTAATAAAAAGCATGTAAAAATGGCCCGTAAAATGCTATGTAAAATGACGGTACCAGTGTCATGATCATTTTTCTGAAGATGAAAGTCTTAAAATATATGAAGCATGCTGGAAAATTACCAATTTTACTGCACAGAAACAATTTTTACTTCAAAAAGTGGTGGCTCACAATACTTAAACAATGAAAGTTGGAATCCCTACTCATAAAACCAGGACTGCTACATATATGTATTACTTCGATAAAAATGATTCTAAAATTAGAGTTTGTATAGATTTTTTCCTAAAAACTTGTATGTATTTCAAATGGACCAATAAACGAGGCATTAAAGTATAGAGATGAGTTAGGTAATTACACAGGAAAGGATGGACGTGGTTCTTGAGTTCCGGGTAACAAAACCAGTTTAGATTCTGAGCAAAAAGTTATTGACCACATTAACTCTTTTCCCCGGCTTGAATCTCATTACTGCAGCGAGAGAAGAAGAGATAGTACCTGGATAGTAAACTCACAATCGCCAAAATGTACGAATTGTATAAAGATCAACTAACTAGTGCGCTTTACCATCAACGATTGCGTCACTGCTTACCATCAGGCGGGATTGCTGTCAAGCGCTGGTTTATAAATTAATAAAAGAAAAAAGAACATCGCTGAATGAAGACCCATATTCATTTTATGTCTATAAGATAATATTTTGGGTCTAAATTCAATTTGTCGTTTTCTACCCCAAAAAAAGACTTATGCATGACATGCACTCGTTACGATAGTGCCGGACATCCAGAAAATTTGAAAGTGGAATATGATTTACATGTTTTAAGAAAAATTGAAGCACAGCGAAAAAATCGGACAAACAGCGATTAATTATTGATGAAAATTACCTAGTTGTAACGGCAGACACGCAGTCTACTTTGCATATACCAGTCAGTGGAGTTGGTATTTTATATTACACTAGAAAATTAAATGTTCAAAATTATACAATTCACACATCTAAACCACCGCATGAAGCATTTTGTATAACTTAATTATACTTATAATTAATGGTAAACGGGGCAGAGTGGAAATTGCCAGTGCAATGAACTGGTGGATTAGTCAGATACCAAACAATGTTAAAGAAATCTCACCATTTACAGTGACACATGCGCTGGGCAAAATAGAAACCAATTTATTGCGGCATTTTTGGTTCATTTAATACAAAGATCGGACGTGCAACTAGAAGTGATTGAACCAAAATATTTAGAAAGTGGTCACACTCACATGGAGGTGAACTCCATGCATAGTGCGATAGAAAGACAGCAAAGACACACACCTGGTAATTCCATGACTGATTGGAAATCAATCAGGGAACGTGCTCTCTAAAAGAAACCGCTATTCAGCGCCACCTTATATCGTTAAGGAATTAAAATACACGGATATTGCAAAGAACACAAATAGAGATACAGGAGGCAATAAAATTAAATGGTAAAAAATTAAATGTCTACGTTTTGAGAGAAAATACCTAGGTCTTGTTAATTTTCGATATCAGCATAATGGCCCTTATTTAGAATTTAATGTATTGGAATGTTCAACGAAAACTTCATTTATAACTCGAAAGAGAAAACAAGAGCAAATAATGGATGGACAAACTACACAGGAACATATCGAAGAGTTGAAAAATTATAAATTAGCTTCAGCTTATTCCACACCTCTGCCCATTTTAGAATCAAAGAAAGAGAAGAAGTAGTTGAATAATACTGTTAGATTTCCTTTTTTCAATAATATTTTTTGTAGTTTTTCTGCTGCATACGGTTGGTGCACTTTTTTTTTATTTTGTTAAAATATGTGAGTGTTTTGTTATTTTTTTGTATTATTTTCTTTAATAAACGTTAAATACATTTGTAACAATAGTTTAATTACATTATTCATGTCCTATTTAAACCATAACTTACCACATAAGCTTTCAAAATTTAGATAGTGAGTATTTACAATACAAATTAGTATATGTCACAGTTAGTTCCATTATACTTAACTCGTGTTATTACCCTTCGTGATAATTTGAAGCCAAATGAAAAATCACTAACTAAGGTCGACAATTAACTAAGTCAAAACTACGTCAGAGATTGTTTAAAGAATAGTTAACTAGTTTGACGTTTTTAGTTTTTCTTAATTATAAAAAGATTTTCATGCATTATACCTTTTTTAATATAAACTTTATTTTTTTTCCTTTAAATAAAAACTAAAAACGTAAAGATATGCAATGACTAGTCAAAGCTATAACGAATCTTATTTTTAAAAAGTTTAAAATTCATTATCTCAAAACATGATTTTTCGACTTGATGATTTTTCGCTCTACGGGGACGATATATTGTTTTGCTTTGCTGGTATTTTGGCGTGGTACCTGGCATTTTTTCAATAATTTCATTATTGTTATATTTTCTTGTGTTCATCACTATATATAGTATTGTATAAAATCATGTGTTTTTTTTTAATGAACAGACAGCTGTGCTGCTGGTGAGTTTCTTCCGCCACTTCTTCTTCCCTGCGAAAGCACTAGGAAGTGTCGATGGGTGGGCGTTTTGGGGGACTGTCTTATGTAATTTTGACGTTCAAAAAGTGCTAATTCTCAGCCTAATTTGAATAAATGACTTTTGATTTGATTGATTGATTGATTGATATATATAACGTTATTTTTTATATATTCGAAACCCGAAACCCGTATCCAGTATTTATGTAAAGAATTTATATACAAAATTTCAAAAATATTTAATGAAAAAGCACAAAGTTATAAGCTTATTATGTCCCCTGCTTGTCCCTACAAAAATATGGTCAACGCGGCTCTCGCCCGCCAGCGGAACGTCGTCTTGTTTTTATTGATAACAATTTTTGTTTGTATTGTAATTAAGTAATGATAACATTTAGGTACCATCACACTTGCAGGCTTTAGGACTGTCGTAACGGTCAAGTATAGGTAAATATTATTATGTACTTTACTCGTTAATTCAACTGTAAGTGATACATTGAAATGCAGTGTAATTTATTTCATCATCATCATCATCATCAATGGGGTCCTCACATTGAGAAGCTGTCGGGTAGACTCAGTTCTGCCGCTTATGCTGTTAAGAAAATTAGACAGATAACTGATGTGAATACAGCCAGAATTGTTTATTTTAGTTATTTTCATAGTCTTATGACTTATGGGATTCTTCTCTGGGGAACTTGTGCGGACATCAATACCGTCTTTGTTTTACAGAAAAGGGCTGTTCGAGCCATTTACAACCTTGGTCCTAGAGATTCTCTTAGAGAAAAATTCAGGGAGGTGAACATTCTGACTGTAGCTTCGCAATATATATTTGAAAATCTTATGTATGTACATAAAAATATATCTAATTTTAAGAAAATAAGCGATATTCATAATATAAAAACCAGGAACAAACACAATCTTGCTGTACATCACACTCGTCTCCACAGAGTAGGCAACTCGTTCATGGGTCAATGTATACACTTTTACAACAAGCTTCCCATGGACATTCGAAACTTACCCATTAAACGATATAAAACCTATATAAAGGCCAAACTTTGCAAAAAGGGGTATTATAAAATCTCAGATTATTTAGAGGATAGAGAGGCTTGGGACTGAGCTGCTCGCTCTGTTAAGCATTGTTATTAAGCAATATGCGTAATTTTAATGTAAATTATTGTAAACATTTTCATTTTTAATGTCTGGACTTTAAAAAAGACGATGATCCCTGAGTTTGTTTCGGCTATTTCTTCTCAGAGGTAGTCAGTTAGGAAATGCCGGCTTCATCTAGTTTAAAAAAAAAATTGAAAAAAAAAGACATATGACGTGTAAAAGTGATCGGTGATCCTACTTGCTTAATAAACGATTTCATTTCATTTCATTTCATTTCATCAGCCTCTACTCGTCAACTGCTGAACATAGGCTTCCTTCATGGCACGCCAACAAGCTCGATCCTGAGCAGTTCTCCGCCAGCCACTACCAGCCACCTTTTTGATGTCGTCGCCCCATCTCGCCCTAGGGCGTCCTACACTACGTTTGCCGAGGCGCGGTCTCCACTCAAGGACTCGTTTGCCCGTAATTTATTTAAAATACGTTAATTTTACTTAGAACGCATTGTACCGCTGCGCAATGAGAGGGGGTCCCGTCTAGCACTTGATCTGCTGTGAACTATCTTGTGCACTCGGTAGCCACACTGCAACAATTTTTAAATAAATTTGGGAATATAACATGGTCTAAAAATTACTGGAGTCGATTTCGTTGCATATTCTGAACAAACTATATTCAGGTTTCGTATAAACAAAAATGAGCTTGTATATTTGTTGCAGATATTCGTGGAGCTGAATCTTGAATATGATTGATCTGAACTGCTTTACATAGCAAACAGTATCTGGGCTGACAGACTAGATTTATGATATCGTCAAGGTAAAGTGTATTTTCGCACAGAATTGATTGTTTTGAGAATAAACCACAGAATTTCACATCACGTTCAAAATGAGCTAGATAACTCGTATTTCACTTTGGAATGTAATATACATATCGTCGCCGTAGAGTGAAAACCTCGTAAGTGCAAAAATAGTAACTTTGCAGGAGGAAGAAAAAACTGCGTGCTGTAAATTTTTTGTACGGTGACTTTTATATTTTTTATTAATTAATATGGAGATTTAATCCGCTTTCATACCCAAATCGGTTCAGTACTATAAGATTGCCCAAATGAAAATGAAATGAAACTACACGTTCGTTGCTAGGTATTCACACGAAACTGACAGCTGCGCGTGTTTACGAGGTCCTCATTTAGTGTCATAGATCTAAGAGTATCGAATGAACAAAAGAGTCGGATCAGGATCTGCGTAGTAAGGTTTTATCCCAGAAACGCAATAAAATAAATTTGAGCAAAAATGCATTCCCGAGGTTTTCACTCTACGGTGACGATATACACATATACTCACACTTATTATTTGTACTCATACTAACATTTCATTCATTCCTACAGGTCATAATACCCATTCCAGTATTATGAGGCACTGTGCTGATCATTTTGCACTACACCATGACTCATTATTTAGCTCACAGACACAGCCATCAACTTGTTCTTGTGACGATTTAGTAACATCTCAGCGTAGAGAGCTGTACCTACACTGGATGGTATTACTAAGTCGTCATGAGCGCCATATACATAGTACTTGAATGCGTATTATGACCGATAGCAATGAATGAACTATAAGTATGAGTACAAATAATAAGTGTGATTATATGTGCATATATAGTATGTTAAGAAAACCCTGTCCGACCCATAAGGATAATAAAGGTTAGGTAAACACATGACCAAATATAATATAAAATTTTACGTAATCATCATAGTACCAATACAAATGAATTTTGAAATAATCTTTTTTCCCGCGAAATAATTCCAACTTCCCCGAAATTTGGTAATTATAAAAAAAGTGACAACGCCGGTATTATTTTGAGCGAATAGCGATGCGACCACGTGCCGCGTGCTCTGCCTGCCGCCCGCGGAAGGGTGCTTAACGCAGATTTATTAATTTACCTCTTTTTGCGAAATAATATTTATTGTTTTAGGGGGATTTTTTTTATGTTTAGCCCGGTTTTGTATCCATTAGTAGAATCAGTTATCGATACCTAACAACACCTTCACTGGTCGGACAGGGTTTTCTTAACATACTGTATACATTACATTACAACTTCACTCAAAATATTGTTTCGATTTGAATTCAAAGTTAAGAAAACCATTTTTGTCTTATTTCTACTACACTAGCTTCTATTGGCGACTTTGTAAGCGTGAACTTTCTCGTTTTAAAGTAATTTTCGAATCAGTAATTCCAAAAATCACCGCCAACATATCTACATACTGTAAGTTTGTGTGTGAGGGTAAATTAAAAAAAAAAAACCTCAAAATTACTTTGTCAGATTTGACACTCCTTCGCCTAAGTGCAGGATGAAATATTTCTATATACATAAATATCAAATCCGTTTCGCTTTGGGTCTATAGACAAACAGGATAGTTGGGTAATAAGCTATCTGTAGCAAATGGTTTCATTTTGACAGTTCAACAAGATTCATTACATTATTACGTTGTTGCATAGACACATTTTACGAACATACGGAGCATTGGATAAGCAAATACTTCAAAATGTTCTATTATAGTGTGTTACATAACTCCGTTTCCAGATAATTTCGCAGTCTCCTTTTCCTCTTAAGTATAGAATTTAATGAACATTCTTTCATTCATTGTTCTGTGCTAAGAATCTCAGGCTACACATTATTTCATACATATTTATTCAAGTGTGAATGAAGTCTTTCTTGCACAATCGCATACCATTCCTAGATAGAAGATCTGTAGCTACACATAAACCTATCAGCGTGTAAGCAGCACTAGGGGTTCAATTTAGCATGACATCGTAACTCCAGGCGTACGACGTTGATACCTACATATTATACCTAATATATGCTCCGTGAGCTTTGAGTTTTGATCCTTCCTATCGATTTCTAAATTGCACTGGATACAAGAGCTTCGTGTTAGTATCTAGAGAGTGATTGCTGATAGGTAACTAAAAGAATTCCCAAAACGAATTCGTTCGAATGCTTTATAAATTATGTTTATTCTATACAAAGTCGTGGTGGCCTAGTGGTTAAAACACCAGCCTCTCAAGTATCAAGTCAGACTTTTTTTAAGTTATATGTACTTTTTAAGTATATCTTGGATACCAATGATTGATTAAAAGGTGAAGGAAAACATCTTGAGGAAACCTGGACTTTAAGTCTGAAATCGCCAACCCGCATTGAGCAAGCGTGGTGATTACGCTCAATCCTTCTCTGTATGAGAGGAGACCTGTGCCCAACAGTGGGACGATAAAAGGTTGATGATAATTATACATTTATTTGAACAAACTACTTTTGTACTTCTAAAAGAATTTCAAGTCAGTTCTGTAAAGATTACCATTCTGTTCAAGAAATATCTAATTACCTTAGACTTGGATGTTTTCTTTTTGCTAATGCCGGCTGGAGAATCCATGAGTTATACTGAACAATATGGGTTCACATGAATTACGTAACCATCTACGATATTTCATTGATGATTAGTGCTGATTTTATGGGCGTCTCATATTCATGCTTCGAGCCGGCTACTTGGTACGTGCTTTGGCTTCATTTTACAATGCTTAAAAAAACTTATTTAAGTTTTAATTATTAAAACTTAACTATGTGGTTCCTAACCTGGGGGTAATTAGGCAGGGGAAAACGGAGATTTTAGGGGAGTTACACGGGATGGCAAGAAATATTAAATTGCTACAACTATGTACAAATATGAAACTGATTTCTCAACTCTTAAACAAAAGTCAGAAACCGTCTGAATGTTGAACATGACATGAGATGAGCGTTGAATAAAACCGAACCGAATTTATTTATTACTTTACTAGTTACCTAAACGTGCAATTTCATACATAATAAACATATTTTCGTTCGAATTCGTGTGGTTTTAATTATTTAAAATTAGCTAGGGGTAAAATCAATTCCCATTCCTTGTCCACAAGGGTAAAGATAAAGATTCATTTGTTACGCAACTGTGTAAATATTGATGTTATTTAATTATGTAAATACAATTCTTTGGCTCAACAGTCTATCCAAGTCGGACATGCAATATCCAAGGAATAAAAGATTTATAAACAATACGACAAGTCTAAATTACAATTATAAATTATTTTTTACCAAAATATTCATTTAAATTATAGAACACATTATGAATTAAAATTTTCTATATCATTGTTTTATAATCATATAATTCCATTTAATTGCTTAATTGCTATTGGCAGTTGGTTGTACATACAAATGGTAATAATATATCTACTTTTATAATAAATCATATTATTTATAGATGGCAAATTAATACGTTAGGAACAACTGTAGGAAGCACAGGATTAAAATTTAATCCTTACCTATTTCCAGCTAAGATGACAAGCTCTGGTTTGGGGAAGACGCCCTCGACTGAGCAAATGATGTTCAGGTATTGGTCGTCCAATCGGTCTTGAATCATGTCGAACTTTGTTTCCGGTACTGTGAATCAAATTATTCTAAATGAGTAACTCTGAAATCAGTGAATTGATATAAATGCTAAAAAGAGATACGGTAAAAACCTTCTTTTCATTCCAAATATTAAAGTAATCCTAATATTAATAACCATTTATTTCTAAGAGTGTTCATAGTTTTTCAGGATATCGCCAAGCGATTAGTCGAGTCTTCATGTAACCTGGAGCCCAAGTCTGCTATAGCAATAATATCAGAATGTTCGATCAGTGACCTCATAATGAACAATTTTGACGAACTTCGTAATCTACTAAGAAAATGGTGACATTATGACTTTCCGGTGCTCAATAATTGACACTCCAATCCTTATTAATAAATGTTCAAATCATTTCTGCTAACGGATTTTATAATAATGGCAATACGGCAATGTTATTCTATCACAATTCCATTACGAAACGATGGACCGATGATTGATCGATCATCAAGGATTTAGCAGTTTACGAACTTTTAGAACAATGACAATGGAATCATGTTGGAATGACAAATTTAATAAAAAAAAACAGACTAAGGTCCCCAGAGGGGAAGCTTATTTTCAGCCTGAAGAATCAGCATTGCCATCTAACGCGTTAATTAGATTTTTGTGCACTTATCCTTTTGACAGCGATGCCGACAAATTTTCTGATTACCATTGAGCTCCTACTTGACGCACAAACGAATACCATGGATCCAGTACATGATTCTGAACTCCCCAGTGGCGGAATTTTTCGTCTGCTTTTCCATGATTTAAGGCCACACAACATTGTTATTTCTATAACCGTTCATTAACGACATAAATGACTATCATAATTTTATTTGTGGCATGCGGTGTAGCCTTTTCGCGAAGTTTGTGTTACGATATCAGATACATCCTGTATAAACCTTACATTGCGTAACAGAAAGGGTATATCTTATAATATTATTTCTCAAGGACTTTTTTTGTCTGACGTCATAACATCCTTCATACTTCATCAATATACAGTATGTTACGAAAACCCTGTCCGACCCATAACGATAATAAAGGTTAGGTAAACAAATGACCAAATAAAATATAAAATTTTACATAATCATCATAGTAGCAATACTAATCAATTTTGAAACAATCTTTTTTTCCGCGAATTTCCCCAAAAATAGGAATTTTTAAAAAAATGACAACACCTTTTTAGGCGGTATACCTGTGGGCTTTCCTTTCATTCTTTTGTTAGATTTTTTATTTCTTTGGCGGCGTGGCGCGTGAGCGTTGTCGGCGACGTAAAAGAAATAATTAGAGATGTACTTACTATTTTTTGCGTAATAACATATTTTTGTATCGCTATTAATCGAAATTTGTGTCTGGTTGAATAATCATTTGTTGTAAAAACACAGATTACCCAATGGTAAAAGTACTTTTGTTTGATTATCGATTAATTACTAATAATATTATTATAACACAAGTATTAGTAAACAGAGACGAGAAGGCCTTATGAAACACAATTTTAGTAAAATTTTACAAATATTTTAACAGTCAATATCATCGATATTGAGACAGAAACTGAAATTAAACCTTTGGCATGGTTTTCATTTACAGCGGTGTACATAACTAATTTGAGTTCTGTAAAAGTTCTAAAGAATTCCATGCGATGTTGAATCGAGAATGATAATTGAAACTATTATACTAAATCGGTATCGATCGAAAAATCAATATTTTGATTACTTACACATCTCTATTTGCTCAAAGCATGCCGCGAGGCCAGCCGCGTAGGTACCTATTTTATAAAATAAAAATCATTTTTACTTTAAATTATCAGTTGCACTTGCGCATAAACATTGCTTCCGTGTAGACCTGACTATTCGTGTATTGTGATCATGTCGTTTTCTAACGTAATGTAAAATGCTGATGGAAGGTAGTAGTTCTGCAATTAGTTGTGTTGTGATCAGGTGTTGGACAGCTGCTTATTGATTCATGTGGTGACACGACGGTGTACCACCATATTTTCGTCGACCTGTACCGGGCTGTACGTGAGTACCTCCATTATCAGTTCGGCGAGCAGTGGATTGGTAGGGGTGGACTAACTTTGTGAAACACCGTGCTAATCTCGTGCGAAGGTGCCAGGCCTGTATAGTTCTTAGTGAATGAAATATGGAACAACATCTCCGCCACAGCCATTGTGCTCATCGAATGAAATGATACATTCAGAGAGTCAGACGACCTTCGCACTTAAAAAAAGTTCTTTTCACGAGCTGCCTAAGTATCATTGTTTCTTTCGAGAGTCGATAAACATGGATAAACTACCTATACCTACATGCATGAGGTCAACTGAGGTCATGACCTGTACCTGTGTTGCCATGAAATTACCCATTTATTTTATTTAAATTATTTATTTTTAAGGGGGTATTTTTTTTTTAGTTTGGCCAGGTTATGTAGGCATTAGTAGAATCAGTTATCGATACCTAACAATACCTTCACGGGTCGGACAGGGTTTTCGTAACATACTGTATAAATATATATTACTGAGGCCATCATTTTAAAGCTTTACTGGAAAAATATACAGATTACACACATTTCAGGGTTTTGTATAAAATTTCCGATTGATGTGCGAATACTTTGCACGTGTTATCTAGTATATATGTGTAACACGGGTACGGCTTCTTTGGATCATATGAAATGATATTGGAAGAGATTTTTAATCCTATCCTCTACATGGTGTGCGTTCGCGCAGCGGAATGTTGTTGAATTTAAAGATTTTAGATATGCAGATATTTAGTGTATGACGTCGTATAATTGTGTATGGTAAAAAAAAATTTGTGCACGCAGCCATTGTGGAGAAATTCACCAAAAACTGATTCCGCTGGGCGAACGTTGTCCTGGCGGAACTTTTTATAATCCATTGACTTTCGAAAAAAGAGATGTGTCCAAAAATTAGTGTGTATTTGTGTGTAATTGTGTATGTATGAATAAAATTTGTGCATGCATAAACTTCGGAGATATTCAAGTTTCCGCTGCGCGAACGTTTGGCCATTAGCTAGTTTTCATATAAAGCGCTTACATAGAGAGCTGTAGATTTTTACATACTTTGTTTTGAATTTGTGTATATTTGTTTAAACAACAGATTTAGAAAAAATCGTAAGGCTTAAAAGATAAAAATATAAACGTAAAATACGCTTATTTGGTCTTAGTTCTTAAAGTATGCACTTTGGGGTCTAGATTTTCACGTTTATACAAACCTTGTAAGTGTCTGCAATATATTGCCAAGTATCAATGATGTTCTTTTAGTAATTAAAGAGTTATAGGACAATTTACCATGACATAATCACTGTTTACAAAGCAGTCAAATATCACGACATTCTAAAGGAAATGCATGGTAAAATGTATGCCAATAATTAGTGTATTCATTCAATTATTCACATGCAAAATTTCATGTCATTAAATTCAGTAATTAAAGAAATACAATAATAATACTGACGAAGCATCGAAAACCTACATAACCCGACCAAGTTCGGATAGCTATAAAAAAGCGGCCGTGCAATATATTTAGCTAACATCCCAAAATGTACAGTATAATACCGGTATTGAATTGGTATAGGTGATAACACAATTGTTTCGATATAATATAAAGGTCATTTATTTTTGTACACCTATTTTTTTAAATGTATTTGACTATGACAAAGTAGGTACTATTTACGTAGTTATTTTATTTAAGTATGCGCTTGAGACTTGAGATATAATCTAGATATATTAATCAGGTTCAAGTACAACAGCAAATGAATACGCGCGGGCCGCGGCTAATGAAAACATATTGCCCTCTCTTTTCTTCAAGGATGGAAGTACTGTTTCAAGCGGGAAGCCGCCTAACGCTCGTTGCGCGCAGCGCGTTGTCTATTGTTTCACACTAGAATATTTTTGATCAATTCATAACTACAATAGTAAGGTCCGTATTACAGAACGTCACTCAAAACTCCAGCTTTACTTAAGTCTCGTTTGAAGCCTTTTGATAGGTTAAAACTAGTTTTAAGTAATGCTCCAGTATTACTTAAAACTAGTAAGTAAAGCTTGAGTTTTGAGTAACGTTCTGTAATACGGACCTTAGACTATTTAACCAAAGGACTAGCCTTAAGCGTACCGCTTCAATCAAAATAATTCTGCATATTTTGGTGGGGTGCGGGGGAACACGCTCACTTAAATAAGTCACAACCAGTACAACAGTATAGACCATCAATAAAAAATCGATTGAAGAAGTAGTTTTTTTTTAAGTTATTAGATTGTTTGATCCACTAAATTTGCAAAGGGGAACGCTCGTCTAGTGCATTGGTTAAAAAGTGT
Source organism: Sesamia inferens (assembly GCA_037179545.1). Classification (NCBI taxonomy): domain Eukaryota; kingdom Metazoa; phylum Arthropoda; class Insecta; order Lepidoptera; family Noctuidae; genus Sesamia; species Sesamia inferens. The sequence continues at coordinate 28,933,595 of CM073925.1, forward strand.
TATAAGCTACAATATGATAAATATTTACCTAAACAGTAGTACTTACTTGTGGTAATTATTTAATATCCCTGGGGGGTCTATAGTAAGAATCCTAATGCGTGAAATCTTCAATAGAAATTAGCTGTATCAATTTTATTTGCCTAAATTAATATATCTAGATTATATCTCAAGTCTCAAGCGCATACTTAAATAAAATAACTACGTAAATAGTACCTACTTTGTCATAGTCAAATACATTTAAAAAAATAGGTGTACAAAAATAAATGGCCTTTATATTATATCGAAACAATTTTGTTATCACCTATACCAATACAATACTGGTATTATACTGTAAATTTTGGGATGTTACCTAAATATATTGCACGGCCGCTTTTTTATAGCTATCCGAACTTGGTCGGGTTATGTAGGTTTTCGATGCTTCGTCAGTATTATAATTGTTTTTCTTTAATTACTGAATTTAATGACATGAAATTTTGCATGTGAATAGTTGAATGAATACACTAATTATTGGCATACATTTTACCATGCAATTCCTTTAGAATGTCGTGATATTTGACTGCTTTGTAAACAGTGATTTTGTCATGGTAAATTGTCCTATAACTCTTTTATTACTAAAGGAAAATCATTGATTCTTGGCAATATATTGCAGACACTTACAAGGTTTGTATAAACGTGAAAATCTAGACCCCAAAGTGCATACTTTAAGAACTAAGACCAAATAAGCGTATTTTACGTTTATATTTTTATCTTTTAAGCCTTACGATTTTTTCTAAATCTGTTTTTTAAACAAATATACACAAATTCAAAACAAAGTATGTAAAAATCTACAGCTCTCTATGTAAGCGCTTTATATGAAAACTAGCTAATGGCCAAACGTTCGCGCAGCGGAAACTTGAATATCTCCGAAGTTTATGCATGCACAAATTTTATTCATACATACACAATTACACACAAATACACACTAATTTTTGGACACATCTCTTTTTTCGAAAGTCAATGGATTAAAAAAAGTTCCGCCAGGACAACGTTCGCCCAGCGGAATCAGTTTTTGGTGAATTTCTCCACAATGGCTGCGTGCACAAATTTTTTTTTACCATACACAATTATACGACGTCATACACTAAATATCTGCATATCTAAAATCTTTAAATTCAACAACATTCCGCTGCGCGAACGCACACCTCTACATGTTCGAAAGTTATGAGACGGAACACTCCGCCTGCAATAGGTAACAACGATACTAGGAACGCAGAATTTCGGAATTGATTATTGTGATATTGAAACGTACGAGTATGACGTATAACGTATAGTTATTTACCTATGTACAGCGATGACACGTTTGTTATGATTTTAATTTAAGAATATGGCCCCAAAAATGTATACTAATATATAAAGCTGAAGAGTTTGTTTGATTGAACGCGCTAATCTTAGGAATTACTGGTCCGATTTGAAAAATTCTTTTTGCGTTAGATAGTTAATTCAGGAAGGCTTTAGGCTAAAAAAACATCACATTGCACCCAATAGGAGCGGAGCATATAAACAAAAAACATATCGAAACCTACGCGGGTGAAACCGCACGGCGAGCTAGTTTGAAATAAATTCTTAGAGTATTCTATTTTGAGCTGAAGCACTTTTGATATCGTTTGATGTCATCTGTCTCTCAGTCTGTCTGTCAGTTTTCCATTACACGTCATATAAATCTCAATCAGCGCTCGAATATAAGTCTCGATTAGCGCTCTGCGTGCCTTAAACGAAACAGCATGAGCAGGCATACATTTTCGGCGCGCGGTAGAAAAAGAGAGGGATATTACGCCATGTGCGGTCTACCCTCCCTCCGTTTTACGAATTTTTGATCAGTCACGTGTCCTAAACCAAGTTTAATATGCATGCACATCGGCTCTAAAGAAGTTTTCATTTAATTATTTGTTTATGGCAGTTAATAGATAATGAGAAATGCTTTATTATTTTAACTAGAATTTTTACACCTACTAATTAGAGCTTCTTTTTAAGCAACAAAATTTATAATAGTTTATTCCGCACAAACAAAATACACTTTGCAATAACTTAAATAATTCTTATTTACTAGTTTTATCTTTGCTTTTACCATCGCTGTTAAGCTAACAGCCTGTAATGCACATGTCATTGCTAGCAGAGTTTGCGCGAATGGCTATGTTTCAGGAACACAATATCTACTGTCTATGATCACGCGAGCGGTATTGGATACTGCTTCTATTAAACAAGGAGTTAGTTGTATGGAAAAGACTTGGAGCTATGATTTTGGTAAGTATAATGTTTTTAAAATAAGGTGCCTTAACATGTTGGCGGGCAGTACTATCTCACTGGTTGCAGCTACCGAGATACTATGCTTTTTCATACATTGCCCACGGGCGTAGTGTCATAACGCTTTGTTAAAAAACCATAATGCCAGAGTGTCAGAACGGGCATAACTGAAAACGTTGTAAGGCGTCCTGTCACATACAATTTTCTGATTTATGATATAGAATCTCGGTCGTCGTGTGACGTGCTGATTTTATGCAAGTATAAACTCAGAGACAGTACATATAACTTAGAAAAGTTACATTGGTACTTGCCTGACCTGAAATCGAACCCGCATACTCATACTTGAAATGCTGGTATTTTAAACACTAGGCCAACATGACTTCTCAAGTGTATCTTGGACACCAATGACTGATTAAAAGGTGAAGGAAAACATCCTGAGGAAACCTAGGCTTTAAGTCTGAAATCGCCAGCCCGCATTGAGCGAGCGTGGTGATTACGCTCAATCCTTCTCTGTATTAGAGGAGACCTGTGCCCAGCAGTGGGACGATAAAAAGTTTGATGATGATGATAAACTCAGACGGCGATAGGTGTGCTGTTGTATCACTTTTAGCTACCTGGACGAATGTGCTCATTACTGTCCATCTGTGTGTGTCTGTCTTTTCATTACCACTCGGCTATAACTAAATTAATGTCTGAAGAAAATGGCGCTGTTGGATTTTTACCGCCCGGATCAATACCGAAAGTTGAAAATCTATTATTCAACAAGTAGATATTTATGTATATTGCCATTAATTCGCTCTCATATAGTACTTTACATAAGAGAAATATACAGAACAGATTCGCACGTTCGTGCGACCCACATCGTAGATTTAAGATAGAGTATCGGGATGGTTTTTAGTCAATAAATGTCTAATACTTACTGGTGATACTTTTCTTAGTAATGATATTTTTCATCGTAATGCTATGGAAGTCATTCAACTTTCGGAAATCGGTAGTCATTCTTGTATTTTCATCTGACATAACATCTGACCTGAGGCCGATTTAGTGTAAGAAAGCGTGGCCCTAGCGCAACAGGCAGACGAAGGAACACGTGTGCGTTTTAGTTAGTAAAAGTCTGACACACCCTTCCGCTTCGCCCAAAGCCGGAGAGATCTTTTGATGATTTCCCACCCAAAACAATAAAAAAGGCCCTTTTAGCATGACATTCTTTGTATTAGATTTTATAGTTAACACTGTAACATTTAAGCATAACTTCAGTTAATTACTTTCTCTAAAGCGCCCCAGACTCTTCCAGCCCATTATAAATGCGTCGAACTCCAGTAGGTACTATTGCTTCAAATATTGATGGATTTTCTAATATAAGCAAAACAGCCATTTGTATTCCATTAGCTTGTTTTCTTTGACTTTCAGTCCAGCGTACCTTCTTCGTAATACACTTTAAGTTAGCTTTTATTAAAACCCGTAGTTTCGCAAGGAAATATTTCTTAGAAATTTCTAGATTTTGGCATTTTCATTTCATTATTTTTCTTCAACGAGATATAATTTCCATTAAAAACAAAGAACAAATAATTCTAAAATGAAATCATTTAGCAGATATACTGATTAAACTTGTTTTACATTTGATATATATTATATATTTTATCGTCAGCGTTTTTAGTATTAGGAAATAGTTAGTTTTAGGTATAAATGATTCACAAAATGAATAAGTTTTAAAAATAATAAGTTTTAATGATATATTTTTGTATTAAATTACATATAATATGGCAATCTTTATTGACCTCCACGTGGCAAGTAAACAGTAATTGATGAAAAACGGTAAAAATCGTTTCTCGGTGGTAGGCCATAACATCGGCTGCCGGCAGAAGTTACCACCCAACAGATAAAGTCTTGCCGCTAAGCGAGGGAGAGAGAATTGATAGGCAGAAATTTCCTGCCTTGATATTGAGGGATTGATGAATTTTCATTGTTTATTTTTTAAGTTGATCTGAGTGTGTGGCATGAATGTTCTGAATCTGTCAAAGTTAAACCGATTACTACTGAATGTTTGTTACGTAATTTCCGAGAGGCCCTAGACTGTAATTTTTATAAATTTGTCATTCCAATACGATTCCATTGTCATTGTGCTAAAAGTTAGTAATCTGCTAAATTCATAATGATCGATCAATTCTCGGCCAGACGTCTCGTAATAAAACGGTGATAGAAGGACATTGGCGTATTGCCATTATGATAAGGCCCGTTAGTTGAAATGATTTTCTAAAAACTACTACTCAATTTAAACATTTATTAAAATAGGGAGGAGTGTCAGTGATTGACCATTGAAAAGTCATAATGACGGAATTTTGTTAGTAGATTACGAAACTTGTCAAAATCGGTCATTGTGAGATCACTGATCAACCATTCTGACACTATTGTAATAGAAGACTAGGGCCCCTGTAGTTTTGTCAACTCACTCTCAATATATCAGGTATGTATATGATAAGATGCACTCAAAGCTGCGAACTATATAAACGTTATCACGGCGAAGTCTATCAACAGCAGTGAGTTGAGTTGGGCTACGGATGATGAAAATGATGATGAATATTTTTTTCGGCTCGCTCTTGATTTAGATCACGCCTGAAAAAAAGCGATGTGTATTGGGACGAGCGAACCAGATGGTGCTTCGATGATTTTGTTGCTAACAAATAATGGTTAAGCTAAACTCTCGACTTACCAAATATTGTCATTGGCCTAGTCTTTTCATCTTCCGCAAGAAAGGTGGATACTACGCAAGTGTAGTTTCCAGTCAGCTCAGGAACAGGTGACGTGATGTGGATTGCTCGATGCTGCGTATATGGATTATGGGATACTTTGTATGACAGGTCCACCTGAATAAAAATATTTTTTATTGTTACTTATTAGAAAGCACACATTTCAATTCCTGGTATGCTATATGCATTTATAATGCACAATGTTACGTAAATGGAACAAATAAAAAAGGAATTTACAACCTCGAAAAGGTTATGAATTATATTATTAATACCGTTTAGAAATAACAGTGACCATTGCTTACCTTGTTTCTTAAAATTCCTAGAACTTGAGGTTTCTGTGGTGGAATCCATTGGTACACCGGCTGCGTCTTGTCCATGAAAAACCACTTAACCACTAGACCGGTGACGTTGTTCGTGACAAAGTCACAGTCTAATGTGATAGAGTCTTTAGTTCCATATTGAATGACGTCAGGAACTCGGATGTTAATGATCCTAACTGAATGGACACCTGGAACAGATATTTAAATGCTTATCAAAAGGAAAAAAAAAATCGCTTTGCTTTTGTGTTAAAAATAAAAAAGCTAAAGCTGTTAATTTAATAACATAATAAAGGGACTGCAGTGATTAATATTAGGCTATGATATAATGCAGCATTTTGTTTATTCATTTGGACAATCCGAAAATGAGCTAAAAATCCGTAGTTGTTTGTTTACGATAGCAGACAAATTTGGGAAGACAATTAGTTTCGCCGTGTCAAAATATTGTTCAATTACACTCAAAACAAATTCTACAAATAGATCGGTGCAGGCACATATTATCCAAAAGAATAATTTTGGCGAAAAGCCCAATCCATCTCGACATGTTCCGGGACACGGGACACAATAACTGGGCTATGTCCCGGATGGCTCAAATTCCGAAAAGGCAGGACAAAAATTAAAACATTTCGTGGTATTGGCAGAATCAATATTAACGGGTGAATTTGCCGCAGCACCCCTGGGATCTTCTCGCGCCAGTGGTTAGACCCGCTGGGTTTCATAAATACCAAGCCAATTGGCTCGGATGAGCGTTGGGCACCTGTCATGTTCGACGATAACTGTAGGAGCATGGATATTTTCATGTTAAATTATTTTATTCACTGACGCAGTTTGTCACTTATTGATTGCCAAGGGAATTTATGAAACGATCTTTATTATTTCACTGTTTGTTCAAAAACTGTAGTATTGGACCGAATTTTCAATATTCCAAAAGTAAGAAACATTATATCTCCACGTTCATTGAACTATTTATCTACTCTATTATCTAAGCCAACTACGCGAGTGGAAATTAAAACAGTCTGAACAATAACCGCATTCAATTCTTTAACCCAAACAGAACAAAAGCTAACGAAAATCAGTTTCACAGATATTTGTATAAAACAATTTTTATTTTTGCCCAAAATAATCTGGCACAAAATTGAAGGGATTCCGGGAGGACGCATTAGGCTGCCGTTCTAGCGGAAACATCATATTATCGACGGAGGAATCCACCGGAATATTGTTTCGTGGTTTCCTATCAATTCCGGGGATGCCTTTGAGCTCCTCGCCCGTTTTTACATCAAAATATTTCAGCGTTGTTATTATTGGAAACCGTTTTTACTCCGTATTAACGAAATTATACGGAGTCAGAGAATTAATTTATTAAGGTCCGCGTAATTTGTATAAATCTCCACTGAGAAATTAATTTTAGAGACCTTGACTCAATAATGTTTTAAAACATTATGCTGTCCTATTGACGCAATTTTTGGTTTAAAATTACTTTGGTATATGATACGTATTAAATTTTCACTTCTGCTGTTTTGTTTATTAGAGAGCTATTTATGTTTATTATTATTTTAAATCAAGTAATTAATTAATTCCAATTTTGTGTAGACAAAATTTCGTAATCAACAAATTAATTTACTAGGTTATTAACACTGGTAGTATGATACGAGGAGGTTCATTAATAGATAGAAATCATTAAAAAGATAAAAACTTTAAAATTCCCTTTTGAATATTCTCTCTATTTTTAACACAATCTTTTCTACGAATAAAAAAACAAACTATGACAGTCAAAGGATATTATTTGTGATACTGCCACAACAAACATAAAATAAGGGTCTGATTGGTTTCACTTACATCATTCACAACAAAACAGTTTTATTAAAACTCCTCGTCAGTTCATTGGGGTGTGTGCACATCGTAGAAAGTTTCGTCCCGCCGTCGTCATATTGCATACACCAGCGTTATATTATCTGAGTTACAAACCGTGACAGCTAGTACGACTGTCGACAGACGAACTCATTACACTATCTTCAGTATTGTCCACAAAAGAAATTAAAAATATACGTTTGACGTGACAGGACAATGTCAAAGGATTTTTTGTTTTGCAGTTGTTGCCAACATTTCAGTTGTATTTATAGCAAAATGCTGCAGTGTTTTTCGGATGCAATTTTAGATGAATTTTGTGTTTAATGTGTTAATCTGGATGAATAAGGGATTGAGGAAGAAATGGTTTCTTAAAAACATTTTGAATGATGTTTATACGCTTTCACGTCACAATTGTAAAAATATTATCGCAGATAATATGATTTTAATGTCCTTGTCGCAGATAGAACCCATCTCAAAGGCTATCTCGCAAGTAATAGGTACAAAAAATAATGAAACTTGTGTCAAAACATAAAGAATAAAGGTCCCATGTTTCTAATTTCCCACTAAGGACGTCTCTAAAGGTTTAAAGAAACTGCTGAGTCACCTTCACCAAGAGGTTTTGACTCGAGAAATGAGTAAATTGCGATATAAGAGGCAATATAGGAGGAGGGTTTGGCACAATACCAAACCGACATTAAATTATGATGTCTTAAAGTGGCGATATCGAGACTTGAATTCCAGAGGTTTAAATTGTATTTCCAATATGTATTATGTACTGGGTTATTGTTTGAGCAGACGAGAGATTTATTTAAATGAAAGCCTAGAGCTCAGACGTAGAGTAGCCAGCCTTTCGGTGTTCTATAGGATGCATTTTGGTGAGTATGCGAGGGAATTGCATAATTTAATTTCCCCATCCGTTCCACCATCGGACGACCCGTCGTACGGCGAGTTTTCCTTCTTACGTTGTTAACACCACTACGATCCGGACGAACCGTTTCGCCTCCTCCTTTATACCGCGTACATCAAGGGACTGGAATAATTTGCCAGCGGCGGTGTTTACGTCGGACTAAAATTTGAGTATCTTCAAGGCTAGAGTGAATAGGCTCTTAATAAACTAGTGCGCTTTACCATCAACGATTGCGTCACTGCTTACCATCAGGCGGCATTGCGGTCAAGCGCTAGTTTACAAATTTGTCTTTTTTTCTGTTTTTTTCGACTACCTGGTAGTCATGAGCGCTACTGTTGGATATTCTTATGTCCAACAGTACAGTACAGTTTCATGTTTATTTGGCCATTTTGAAAAGGTTACGTTTAAACTAATATACATTACAATATTCAGATAGGATGGAGTAAAAGGATTAGACTTACGAATAGACGCATTTTTTTTTTTTTTGTTAATTTGTTGGATTTTCCACTGTTCTCGTTTAAACTTTAAAACAGTTTAAAGCTCTCGCCTCAAAAATGACATTTTCGTAGTTAGTGCAATTGTGATCGAGAAGGTATCGATATGGGGGCCCGGGTTGCGGGTTAGTTAAAAAAGAAACCGTGGTCCTGGCAGAAAGGCAAGTGAAGGAGCACGCTTGGGTTTTAGTCAGTAAAAGTCTGATATGGCCTTCCGCTCCACCCAGAATGGAAGAGGTCATTTGATGATTATCTATACATGTAGAATATTTTTTTTTTTTTTGTCAAAGATTTTTCATTTTCGTATTGTCAAAGACAAATTTTCATTTTTGTATTGTTAAAGGGTTGGTCTATCAGTAAGATAAAGCTCATTTGCTGAAGTCGTCCATTCCAAATCGTAGGTCTCTCTTTGTATGGAACTGGCGTGCATTCTATTATTCACATACTTTTCAACAGGGTCTTAATTCTATAAATCGTACATAAATAAGTGGGTTCTAGGACGGTGAAACCAACAATTACATTATATATAAACGTACATGTTGATTTTCTAAGACCAAATGATCAGCATACATAATAACATCATAAAACAAAATACATGTTTTGCAAGAAAGCCTCAGCAAGTATTGCACAGGCCGTTGCTCCTGCGCATCGCTTGGTTGCTCACCCTCGTCACGGTTTGCAAGTATGTTAGCACAATTTACGTTTTTTTCTCGGAGATAAAGATAAAGTGTATGCTCATGCTGATAGCCAGCGAAAATACGTTAAGGTTTCGTGTTTTCTTTTTGTGTTTGAACCTGAGTGACAATTTCCGCAATTTTAAGACAAAAACTCTTTTAAAATCTTGACTAATTTTATTAAATTTTTGACGAGTTTTTGACGTCTAAGTGTCGCTGAGATAACATTACATTTTGAACATTAACAACGTTTTCATTTTCTTATGACATTTGGTCTTTAATATTAGCATTAGCTGTAGTTACTTACGTATGTTACATATATTTATAGCATTTTTAAGTTTGCATATTAATGAAGTATGTATATGTTTATATGGGCCTGGATGTCTAAGATAAATGGACACATTAAATTAATTAAATTAAATGTTCAGTTCGATCCCAATGTGAATTTGTGCCATTCTTATGCTGAGCACGTATACAGGCGCCACCTTTTTTAAAGCAATAATTTCTGTATATTTATACGTATTATATTATTCACACAGAATCAGCAGTGATTAGTTGAGGAACTACTAACTACGACGCCAACTTGGAGTAAGGTAAGGACTTTACTCCAAGTTTTGCATTGCAAAGTTCAAAGATTTGTAGCGGTGTCCCCAAATAAATTGGAATGAGAACTGGAGAATGGTGATGATGATGGAGTAAGCAATATGTCTTTTCCCTCCCTACTTGTCTATTTGTCACACCTTTTCTAACCACCAGAGTAATTATGTAAAACTCCATCAGTAGCAATATGTATCATTTTGACAGTTCAAAAATATTCTTAGCGTTAGATTTCTGCGTGATCGAATCAGAAATGGGGAGATCCGCAGAAGAACCAAAGTCACTGACATAGCTCTTCGAGTCGCTAAACTTAAGTGACAGTGTATAGGGTATATTCCATCGGCCATCGATTTTACTTGAAAATCGATGGCCAATGGGGCAGTAAGGTTCTGGAGTGGCGGCCACGTACTGGAAGACGCAGCATAGGGAGGCCCCAAACTAGGTGGACCGATGACCTGGTGAAGGTCGCGGGAAGCCGATGGATGCGGGCAGGACAAGACCGGTCATCGTGGGAAGCCTTGGGGAAGGCTTTTGTCCAGCAGTGGACATCTATAGGCTGAAGAAGAAGAAGAAGAATAAGATTCATTACATTATTTTAAAAAAAATGTTAATATTCTAGGTTAATTTGTATTCGAGGTATTCCTTAATACTATAAAAATTAATGTCATTTAGCCATTTATATAAGTGAATTTTAAACAATCTACTATTTAGTAATTTAATCTCACATGGTAGTTTATTATACAGTATTTTAAGAAAACCCTGTCCGACCCGTGAAGGTGTTGTTAGGTATCGATAACTGATTCTACTAATGCATACAAAACCGGGCTAAACTTAAAAAAAATCCCCTAAAAAAATAAATATTATTTCGCAAAAAGTGGTAACTTTATATATGTGCGTATGCACCCTTCCACGGGCGGCGGGCGGCAGGGCACGCGGCACGTGGTCGCATCTCTATTCGCTCATAATAATACCGGTGTTGTCACTTTTTTAAAAATTACCAAATTTCGGGGAAGTTGGAATTAATTCGCGGGAAAAAAATATTATTTCAAAATTCATTTGTATTGGTATTATGATGATTACGTAAAATTTTATATTATATTTGGTCATATGTTTACCTAACCTTTATTATCCTTATGGATCGGACAGGGTTTTCTTAACATACTGTATATTCGGACGGTCATAGATAAGCAGCTTTTGCTATACTTAGCTGATCGAGGGATTTCCTCTAAAACAAGACTAAATTGGTCTCGGCGATTTCTAGTGCTTACATCTGCCGCTGTTTTAAAAAGACTTTTGTGTTTTCGGACAAACATGTTTGATATAATAGAATATTGAGAAATAAGAATATTGATGCTGATTTTTTGTTTTTAATTTTTTTTTTACTCTTTGCTAACTTCACATTGGTCATTGCTCTAAAGTTATTTCTGCACTTTGTATAACTTTTATTTGTGTCACAATTCTTGTTTTTGCATCATATTGTGCACCATGTTTCTCATCTTGCTTGTATTATTGTTAAGTTATTGTGTAAGAATAGGGCTGTTTCATGGGTAAAAACAATTGATTCTATTTAGTCCGTCATTCAGATTATAGAATAATATTGGATACGTATATTTTGTTTTATGAAATCAATAAAAAATACAAATATTAAAGGCATCAAAGATCAGGAGTAGGAGCTGGTGAAGTCACTTGTTGCTAAAAAGTATAGCAATGAGTGACGTCACACGAGTTTTCAACGCACTGTTTTTGTTTATATAAAAACAGAAAAAAATACGTGACAATAATTTTTTTGGAAATCTGACTGACGGACTAATTAGTTTTTCTTAGTTACTACCCTATTGTAGATAGGCCAATAAAATGAAATAAAATATGCTTCAAAATGATTCCAATGGATAGTAATAGTGTATTACTTTTGTAGCCATCGACATTTATTTTACCTGTCTTTCACCATGGCATATAATTTGCATGCCACGTACCCACTTACCGGAGATCCGTTTAATAATTCGATTTTATTCATCGTGAATATTTAAACACGCACCTTCCGGCACGTGTTCTCGAATTAATCACATGTTGTGCGCAAGAAAGAGCCAAGTATACTCGACCCCTCTGTGGTACATAGGAGTGAGAGAGATGGATATAGGACATCTGTATCGGAATCATCGAGTGTGACCGACTCGTGCGCAGTCTAATAAACTGCTGATGATAGCAGCGATAGTGGGTAACTGTCGGCGTTAGGCGCTATATTGTTCTTAAGCTATTGTTTTTTTGTTTTGTTCTTTTTGCGTTTGGTATGTAGTGCACTCGTATGCGTGTAAATAATATGGTTACAAATTCATGTAAGTAACTTGTTTATAGCCTAGTTCGGGGGGATAGTGTTTTGTGATTATAAACATTAGCAAATAATTAAATGTTCATGTTTTTTCGGTGGTAGGCTATAACATCGGCTGCCGGCAAAAGTTACCACCCACCAGACAAAATCTTGCCGCCAAGCGATTCATCGTGTTCTGGCGCGATGTCTGGTGAAGCCGTACGAAGGACGCTCTGAGCAGTTGTGTTGCGGTGTGTTCCAGGTGTTATTGTGTCGGGAGTTTGGTCGTGGGGGGTCTCCAGTTCAATGGCCCTCTGGCGCAACATCGTTGGTCGTGTTGTTGGGTTTAACTTTGCATCACCTCGCTCAACTGCCGTCTTCCTTCCTTTTTACTCACTTTTTTTTTAGTGAGTAGGCTTAATAAACTAGCGCGCTGTACCATCATCGATTGCATCTCTGCCTACCATCGGGTGGTATTGCGGTCAAGCACTAATTTTTAATTATTAAAAAAAATCCTTGTACATAATTAAAGACTGTTTTTATTTCTTTAGTGGTTTGTCTCATAGACACTATTATTCTGTATACATGTATATGCACTAAGCTCCTTCTAAACGACTGGGCCGATATTGATTAATAGTTTTGTGTGTATTTGAGCGAGCACTACTATGATTTGACTTTTTTTATTTATTTTTTTTAATTAGATTTATAAACTAGCGCTTGACCGCAATCCCGCCTGATGGTAAGCAGTGATGCAGTCGTTGATGGTAAAGCGCACTAGTTTATTAAGAGCCTATTCACTCTAGCCTTGAAGACACTCAAACTGTAGTCCGACGGAAACCGCCGCCGGCAAACCGTTCCAATCCCTCGATGTACGCGGTATAAAGGAGGAGGCGAAACGCTTCGTCCGGATCGTAATGGTGTCAACAACGTAAGGGTGGAAACTTGCCGTACGACGGGTCGTCCGGCATCTATTGGCTATTCGGGTAGGAAAACGTCTGTCCTATTTCTATGATAATAAAATCTTTGAGACACCTAAGAATTGACAGTGCCTAAGAAATAGTATTCTTCTTTTTCTTTTTTCAAGGTGAGATTCAACCTCAACTCTTGATCAATGGCCTCTGTGGAATAGATACCACAATTTTGCCAATAACACGTGTAACAAATTATAGAATTTTTTTTAGAATTTTATTTCCATTGACAGTTGAAAAGGATGGCCGCGTGAACCGACTATGAGGGAGGTTTGAAGCAAAGTCATGATGTGGCCACTATGCTGCGATATTTAAATGTTCTTTATGAATTATTTACTGAATGCACTTTTACTACATAAATCACGCGCTTTTATTTAGTAAACGACAATATAAATATATTTTTTTTTAAATAATTATAAACTAGCGCTTGACTGCAATCCTGCCTGATGGTAAGCAGTGATGCAATCGTTGATGTTAAAGCGCGCTAGTTTATTAAACCCATTCACTTAAAAAACTTAGTGAATAGGAAGGAAGACGGTATTTGAGCGAGGTGGTGCAATGTTAAACCCAACAACACGACCAACGATGCTGCGCCAGAGAGAAATTGATGTGGAGACCCTCCAAAGTCCAATGAAAAATGCGTGTGACACTCAGCTTCCCGTCAAAACCAGTCCTATGTCTATGATAATAAAATCTTCGAGATATTTGAGAATTGACAGTACCTAAGAAATAGTCAAACACATTTTTTTAACGAATAAAACATAATCTATCTCTATGGACGTCATACGTCAAAGATCCGTCTCGAATAGACATTCAAGACACATCTTCCCAAATACCACGTACGAGCCTATTTTTGCAGAAATAATCATCGCCTTCCATCGTGATTGAATGACAAATGAACGGATGTGTGTCTACATAAATAATACATAAGTAGGAAGTATTATTATGTATGAGGATTCATTAACAATAACGTTTTCTTACTCGAGAAAAATACAATATAAGGCGTTAATAAATAGAATAGAATACTCTTTATTATGTACAGGCCATGCCATACGAACATCTAGTGGCGATCGTTGTTGGAGCCCTCAAAAGTCTAATAATTGGTTTAACTGCAATGCTTCGATATCGCCTTCGGGTTGTAGAGGTCAGACGGCAGTCGCTTCACGGAAAATATCGAAGTTTAGTCAAAAATCAGCAGTTAGACTGGTAAAGCGGACCCTACACTCCAAAGCTGAAAGGATACGGATACGACTGGGATTAACGCTGAGATGATGATGATGACTTTTTATTCTTCTTCTTCAGTCTATGGATATCCACTGCTGAACAAAGGCCTCCCAAAAAGGCTTTCCACGCTGACCAGTCTTGTGCTGCCCGCATCCATCGGCTTCCCGCGACCTTCACCAGGTCATCGGTCCACCTTGTTGGGGGCCTCCCTACGCTGCATCTTCCAGTACGTGGCTGCAACTTCAGAACCTTACTACCCCATCGGCCATCGGTTCTACGAGCAATGTACCCTGCCCACTGCCACTTAAGTTTAGCGACTCTGATTCGATCACGCAGAGAAACTCCGAGCATAGCTCTTTCCATTGCCCTTTGTGTGACTCTGAGCCTTCCTATGAGGCCATAGTATCTCAAGACTAAAGTAACTAAAGACTTACGGTACTGAAACGTGGTTGCTCACAATGGGCCTCTTTATTGTGTACACCAAATAGGTTACAGCACCCTAATTACGTAACGAGCCGTTCCTATTAGTTGGAATCATTTCGAAGCAAATTGCCAATTCATTGCTTCATATGTTCGAAAATGGGGCTGCTCTAAAACGTAAATAACGCAATGAATGTTGTTGAACTGTCAAAATGTAACCCTTTGCTACTGACAGTGTGTTACGCAATTACCATGCAGAACATAAATTGAAAATAAAGATTTGAAAAGGGTAACACCAGGTTTCTCGGTGGTAGGCCATAACATCGGCCGCCGGCAGAAGTTACCACCCACCAGACAAAGCCTTGCCTCCAAGCGATTTGTCGTGTTCCGGCATGATGTCTGGTGAAGCCGTACGGAGGACGGGTCTGAGCAGTTGTGTTGCGATGTGTGCCGGGTACGATGCGCCTAATGTTGTCGTGTTGGGAGCTTGGTCGTGGAGGGTCTTCAGATCAATCTCCCTTTGGCGCAGCATCGTTGGTCGTGTTGTTGGGTTTACATTGCATCACCTCGCTCAACTGCCGTCTTCCTTCCTATTCGCTCAGTTTTTCTCAGTGACCTATTCCCTCTTAATAAACTAGCGCGCTTTGCCATCAACGATCGCATCACTGCTTACCATCAGGCGGGATTGCGGTCAAGCGCTAGTTTATAATTATTAAAAAAAAAATACAATGGGCGGTCTTATCGCTAAGAGCAATCTTTTGCAGACAACCTTTCAAATGAACAAATCGATTAAGTATTCGATTGACAGTCATAATCAAATTTTTTGTACATAAGTCTACATGAACACTTGTAAAAAGTCAGGAGCTAGATTCACGCTTCCAGTTGGTCGTTTCCTGTAGAAAAGAACCGACAAGAAATTCCACAGTTCATCATCATCATCATCGTCAACTTATTTTTTTTATTGTCCCACTGCTGGGCACAGGTCTCCTCTCATACAGAAAAGAATTAAGCGTAATCACCACGCTTGCTCAATGCATTGATTTTTATATATATATAGATAACTAGCTGTGCCTCCCGATTTTTCCCGCGTAAGTTTCGATCACCTGGGAATATCAGGATAAAAAGCGCATAGCAAAATGGCTAAAGTTACTCCTTATTAAATCAGCTAGCTGCCAATAAAATCTCTTACAAAATCGGCAAACATGCATACAATTTACTACATGCATACGGTACGTACCGTATAGTACTATGTAGTAAAAAACGGTTACTTCAATATTCCAAACAGATACTCCAATTTTCTTTATTATGTATGGATAAGTTTATATAGGTATTTCGCAGCCTTTTTCTGATGTTATTAAAGTATTAATTAAAGAACTAACTTACGCAAATTCTTCTAAACTCTTACAAGACTTTTAATTATTTTTATTAATAATCGTATTGTACAAAAACAAATTCGATGGTAAACCGTCGAAATTCCAACATTTACCTACATAATAGCTGTAATTAATCTGACTACCTATTAGCGTTATGCCTTATTTCACCCAGTCACTCCTCTGTAACTTGCAAAGACGCACTTAAATTAATAAGGAATGAAGGCATTACTTCATTCCAGTGGTACAATGATCTGCACCGTACTGGAAGCCTTACAAACTCTGCTTCTTCCGGAGCGCATGGATGCGGTGGAATTTGCGGTTGTTTTATTAATAAACAGCTGTGAACCCCCTATACGTTATCTTACTTTGGATGCGCGCAATAAACCTGCGGTTTCACTGCTTAGGACGATAATAATGCTATGTCATTCCGTTTGACAATAGGGCATTGCGTTTTTTTTAATTACGTGTTGAAACATGTGTAGCAATGGAATAGGAATACGTTCAAAAGTGTTTTAAGCAATTGGAGTACTAGTCGATTTTGCTGTGTTAATAATCGCAGTATAAATAGGTTATTTTTTAATAAAAAAAAGCATGCAAGTTCTTGCATGCTTTTTTTTACTACTTATTACTGTTACTGTGTGAGCTCATACTAACTTAATTACCTATTATAAAAGAACAGGACCAATGCATACAGTACAGCCAACAAACCGGAATCTCTTTGGAAGTGCTCTAATCTGCGGGGTGATTGCACTATCAAGCCCAATGGGTTTCGTTTTGACAGTTCAACAATATTCATTGCGTTATATACGTTGTCGAGCAGACACATTTTTCGAACCCATGGAGCAATAGACTAGCAATATATTTCAAAATGTCGAATCATTTTGAAATATATTGCTAGTCTATTGATAGTAATAGTGTTTTACGCAGTTAGGGTGCCACATTAGGTCTAAACGCTACACCTTTTGCAAATTTTTTCTTCTTCTAGTGTTCAGGTTTACTTTTTATAATTTACTTTCATTTTCATTTTCAGTATGTTATTAATTTAAATCATCAAATCATAATTCGTTCATTAGTATTATTGTTAATTAATTAATATTTCATCAGAATTTATACGCAACTGATTATTATTACTTTTTTTTATGTTACCTATGGTTCAACTTCTCGCCTATTGTTATTGAATTATCTTTTGTATGTATGTTTTTCAATTTTAATATCAATTAAGTTTTAATTAAGTATGTAATGTAACCTTTTTTTTTGTGCATGTGGAATTAATCTGTAATTAATTGTTGCACTTGAAGTGTTACTCTTGTCATCAAATCACAATTATGTACAGTGTAAACAATTGTTGGTTAACTTAAATAAATAAATAAATAAAATATACCCACCTACACCAGTTTTCATAAAAAAACTACCTCCTCCTCCTACCAGCTATAGCTACAATACCATGAAAAATAAAAATAATACGAGCATTTAATGACTATGGCCGCACGAGTCACGACCTGGCTCCCTTGTTTTTTCTGCATTTTTAAACAAAAGCAGCGAGCGTAAGGCACGCGCCTAAGACATGTGTTCACGGTCTGGTTCCCCACATTAAGGACAAAGGTGTTTGATTATAAAAAAACAGGATTCCCGGTCTTGTGCACACGGCTTTTTTATCTCTAAGGGGCGAAGACCTAGGAAGAAATTAACAGTTTTATGAGGTTGTAAAGGTCAGGTTCTGCTTTATGATAAGATCGGAGGAATAACTTGACTTTAAAGCAGTTTTTTTGCTGGTATAGCATAATCAGCTTATAGTTAGTCCCTTGTTGGGACCCAAGACTCCTGTGGAGGCAGTGGGTCTTACTCCGCCATCACGTAGACCCGGTAGGTGTTGATAGATAGCATAAGTCTTTCAATTTTGGTTTTTGGATTCCGATTTCCTCAGGATTCGACTCAAGAAAAGTGTCAGTTAGGGTTCGAACTTAAGACCTACAAGATATCGAATTGGAAAGCAATTGACATGTCATGGGCGATTTAGAGGCAAATGAACTTTTATAGAGCAGTCTTTTTATTACTTAATAATTATTTACACTCTGGCGATTTATCCACTTTTTGCTAGAAATACATGGATATTGTAATTGGGTTGTAACCTAAAAAAAAAAAATTTAAAGTCCATCAGATAGATTTATAAAAAATATTGAACACGTATTTTTTATTTTTTCTTTCATTCAAATACTTAGTAAGATATATTGATTTGAAATGTCGCATGACGTCACGCCGTGGTACAAAATATACCATGGCGTGACGTAATTAGCCCCCACACCGTAACTTTAATACGCTATATCTCAGTAATTTTTGGTAATTTCGACAAAATAAAATACGGGTCTTAATTTTTTTAATATCTATAAGATGGACTAATTATGTTTTTGATTTTCATACCATGGACACATCCCTATTGTTTATTGCGTGTGACGTATTATTTCAATCTTCAATTTTGATTGTATACCTAATGAAGCAAAATATAAGAATAAAAACAGTTTTAGCTAACGAAGAATATTTTCTTATCTGGTTTTAGAAACTAGTTTACTTCAACAAAATGCTTTAAAATTTCTACCAACTCATTCAAATTATTCCATTCGTACCATTTTATGTAAGCCCTTACTCTCTTTTATAAAATCGTTCGTGAACTCGAGCCGGGTTGAAAGCGGAATCATTAAATACACATCTAGAGAATCTTCAGTATCAAATTCCGAAGAATAATATAAAGTTTTCCGATGAGAAACATTATGAAAGTGACTTGCTTAATGTTAATAGGGGTTCGACACTCCAATGTCAGTTGTGCCTCTGAATTTTTAAAGCCACTGAGTTAAAATTAAAACTTTCTCATGCATTAGGGTGTCCACAATTTGAAAATATTTTACAGATTCCGTTTGCGGTTTTATTTTCGTATTAGGAACGCAGCTAACTTACGCGACCCGCCTTTAAAAATTCAACCGAAAGCTCATTTTAAGAGACTGCAAAATGCTTTTTCCATTCGAAATAATGTTAGCCGTAACTTTTGTTGAGTTTTTCAGATAGGAGAAAATAAGTCTCTGGAGGTATTTTTCTAAGATTTTTTTTTTTAATATCTAGCTTAGCTACGAAATTAAGTAACGATTATGTTAACACTATTTAAGTTAGAGCCAGTTTAATATTTTTTAACTCCGAAAGTTTATTAATTTATTGAAGACGGATAATACAAGGAAATGTTTTTTCGTGGAAATAAATCAAATATATTGACACAAATAGACCGAATATGATAATAAAATAATGCTTATTTATCAATAAATTATAATTCATTATACGATCGTCACTTATCTTTGCCACATTAATAATATATGCAAAATCACAACTAAAGGCTGATTTTTAATCATAATTTATTCACAAAATAATAACATTTCGAAATTTGATACTAAAAAAAAACTTAACTTTAATAGATAACTTTTTATTAGTTGAATAAAAGTTACGTGACGAAGAAAAATTCAGTCCTAAGTATATGCTGAAGACTGATTATAATACAGGGAAAATCTGTAGCAGTTCCATCCATCCATCATCATGGTCCCACTACCAAAGTAACACCCACCAGGAGTCGAGTGACAAACTCTTTGAACTTATCCTCCATGATCTGCATACCACGTGACAATATTTCTGCGTCAATCTCAGTTTGAAAGTCCTATAAACTTAGCTAGCTGTAGTTCTAATAAGTGATGAGCTACTCATAGCTGAGAAATTCAAAACAAGTCTCATATGTGTTTGGTATCCATAAGATGCAGCGGTTTGTATATTAGAACGCCACATGTGAACAATGCATCATATTGACGTTACGTGGGTTCTGCATCTCGGAATCAGACTCTACCGAGCAACTAGGAGACATATGACTTCCTGACATCAACAGTTGGGCAGGTGTCCACCAGATACAAAACCTGTCAGGTCAGAGGATCCTCTCTTTTCTATGGAGGATAATTGAACTTTACACGTTTCATTTCTCTATACAGTATGTTAAGAAAACCCTGTCCGACCCATTAGGATAATAAAGGTTAGGTAAACACTTGACCAATTATAATATAAAATTTTACGTAATCATCATAGTACCAATACAAATGAATTTTGAAATAATCTTTTTTTCCCGCGAATTAATTCCAACTTCCCCGAAATTTGGTAATTTTAAAAAAAAGTGACAACACCGGTATTATTATGAGCGAATAGCGATGCGACCACGTGCCGCGTGCCCTGCCGCCCGCCGCCCGCGGAAGGGTGCTTATCGCACATTTATTAAGTTACCTCTTTTTGCGAAATAATATTTATTTTTTTAGGGGGATTTTTTTTATAAGTTTAGCCCGGTTTTGTATCCATTAGTAGAATCAGTTATCGATACCTAACAACACTTTCACGGGTCGGGCAGGGTTTTCTTTTTGTTTTTAAAAAAATATGCTGTTTTTTTTTTTTTTTTTTTTTTTTTTATAAATTATAAACCAGCGCTTGACCGCAATCCCGCCTGATGGTAAGCAGTGACGCGATCGTTGATGGTAAAGCGCGCTAGTTTATTAAGAGCCTATTCACTCTAGCCTTGAAGACACTCAAATCGTAATGTGACGGAAACACCGACGCCGGCAAATTGTTCCAGTCCCTCGATGTACGCGGTATAAAGGAGGAAGCAAAACGCTTCGTCCGGATCGCAGTGGTGTCAAAAATGAAACTCGCCGTACGACGGGTCGTCCGATGATGGAACGGAGATGGGGGAATTAAATCATGCAATTCCCTTGCACACTCACCAGAATGCATCCCATAGAAGACCGAAAGGCTGGCCACTCTACGCCTGTGCTCCAGGCTTTGGAGACCGTTTCGAGTTAAGTCTGGGTCGCCAATCAGCCTCTTCGCACGCCTCTCCACCGAATCCAAAGTGGCAAGGTGACATTTCGCAGCACCAGCCCAAATGTGGCTGCAGTACTCCACACACGAACGGACCTGTGCTTTGTATAAAATTAGAAGCTGCCCAGGTGTGAAGTACCGACGGACCTTCGCGATGACGCCTAGTTTTCTGGCAGCCACCCTGGCCTTGGACTCAATGAACCGCCCAAAGTTAAGGCTCGAGGAAATCTCAACTCCCAAAAGCTGAAGGCGGTCGGTACACTCCAAGGATACATTCTGAAAAGTAGGAGCCAGGGTGAACGGGCTCCTTTTGGCGGGTAAAAGACACGCCTGTGTTTTGGCGGCATTGAATGCTACAAGATTGGCATTGCCCCATTCGGAGACTGCCTGCAGTGCAGCACTCACACGCTCTACCATGGCCTCTCTTTCGGACCGAATTGTTTCCTTACTAGCCCGAGCTTCCGGCAGGTATCTCTCCACAACTGTGCTGTCATCTGCATACCCATAGATACCGGGCATCAGCAGATCATTAATATGCAGCAGGAACAGAGTTGCAGAGAGAACAGACCCCTGAGGAACACCGGCATTGGTCGACATGAGCTCAGATGAACATCCGTTGACAACAACTCGGAGGGACCGTTCAGTCAGGAAGTCTTTTACCCAGCCAGTCAGGCCAGCGGAAATGCCGTACGCTGGAAGCTTACTCAAAAGGCCAGCGTGCCATACCCCGTCGAAGGCCTTCGAGACATCAAGGGAGACGGCAATCGCTTCCCCATTTTTCTCGAGGGCCTCGCCCCACAAGTGAGTGGCATACACTAGTGGGTCCCCAGTTGACCGATTGCATCGAAAACCGTACTGTCGGTCACTGAGGAGATCGTTACCTTCCAGGTATGCCAAGAGGCGCGAGTTCAATACACGCTCCATAATCTTGCAGAATATGGAGGTTATTGAAATCGGCCGATAGTTGGTAGGATCGGCACGACTACCCTTTTTGGGCACGGGCTGCACGTTGGCAAGCTTCCAGGACTTGGGCACTATACCAGTCCTAAATGAGAGTGCTGTGTTATGATAGCTTGTGTTAAGTGTACTGTGAGTAAATATAGGTATTACTTGTTTACTAACAACAAAGTAATTATGTCTCCCCATTCATCATTATTACCCTACAGCTGCTCTCTACCGCTATACAATGTTATCCAGCTGCTACCAGCCACCATGCGAAGACCGTGGCTTCTGGGCACGTAGTATGAAGGTACGATTTCGAAGCTTAGTTTCCGCCCGAGAACACGTCTACCGATACTTTCTCTGCCAAAGTTGGCATTATAACAGACAGCTGATGTTATTTCAGGTTCCTGACGGGGAATTCGTTGCACCACTTCCCAGCAAATGCACTAGGAAGTTGTCAAGTAGCGTTTTGATTTTTTTAAAATAAATTATGTACTAGTGCTTCACCGCAATCCCACCTGATGGTAAGCAGTGATACAATCGTTGATAGTGAAGCGCACTAGTTTATGAGGAGCCACTCTATTATATTATTCACTCTAGCCTTGAAGACAATCAATTGTAGGCTGACGTAAACACCACCGCTGGCAAATTGTTCCAGTCCTTCGATGTACACGGTATAAAAGAGGAGGCGAAACGCTTCGTCCGGATCGTAGTGGTGTCAACAATGTAAGGGTGGAAACTCGCCGTACGACGGGTCGTCCGATGATGGAACGGAAATAGGGAATTAGATCATGCAATTCTCTCGCACACTCCAAAATGCATCCTATAGAACACCAACAGGCTGACAGGTTGAGGGACTAATTTTCGATTCTCAGGCTAATTTGAATAAATATTTTTTCATTTATTCATACAGAAGAAGAAGTGGAACAGTCAAGAAGATGACAGTTTCATTCTTATTTCATCTACTTAGTCTATATTATTTCACCTAGATACTCTTGTGATAGTTGCAGTAGAGAAAAGTAGAATTTTCGATAGAGGATAACAAAAAAAATATATGATGCGATTTAGTCAGGGCATGACAGTGTAATACAGACAGGCATTTAAAACTATTTTACGGCTCCCAGTTTCACAAAAACATATTTTTCACCACTTACGTTCCGGCAATTGACTAGCTCGTGTAGTCTGCGTAAGAGTTTTATTTTTAATTGGGTCTCAATCAAAAGTTGACCCTATTTTAACAATGGATGCGTAATATAATCAAAAGTTTGTTCGAGTGTACCAGTCCGCTCACTGACACGTGATACAACCCAAAAACGTTAGTAAGCCGGAAAGCTACAGTATTTTATACTGATGTCAGAAATATTTTCGGTGATCATGGATGTTTGGGGCTGCTGTTTTTATTTTTAAAACCCTAAGTGCATACTGCTGCATGTCAGATCAATGGGCCAAACTAACTACAAGCGACATCGCTAACACGGAGATGGCGGAAAAACCAGATTCCTCTAATAAATACTGGTATTAACATTAGACCGGTAGCTATGGAAGATAAGGAGAGAAGAAAGGTACTTTCAATAAAAAAAAATCATATAAAAAGAACCAACAAATCATTTAAGATGAATGTAAATGGGGAGTGAATTTGTTTATTTCATTTTAATTTATAAACTGGTACTTGATCGCAATCCTTCCTGATGGTAAGCAGTGATGCTATCGTTGATGGTAAAGCTCAAAGTTAAGTTTATTAAGAACCTATTTACTCTAGCCTTGAAGACACTTACATTGTAATCGAAGAGGAACATCGCCGCTGACAAATTGTTCCAGACCTTCGACGTATGCGTATAAAAGACGAGGCGAAACGGAATACGGAAAATAAACTATTTCCGAGGGTTTTACTTAATATTATAAAGATATTATAAAAATATTTAAAAAAAATGTTATACCATACAAGTCGGCGCATGGATGACTTACACGATCATAGGTATATCTCTTTCGCACACAGGCGAACGAGTAGAATAACTTCCATTGCGCTGGCGCACTGACTCCGCGCAGTCTTTCGTTGACTATCTAAACGTTGCGATTTTTTTCTAGCCTTGAAGACACTCAAATTGTAGGTTAACGGAAACACCGTCGCTGGCAAATTGTTCCAGTCCCTCGATGTACGCGGTATATAAGAGGAAGCGAAACGCTTCGCGATATATGCGTTTACCTAATTTCTATATTTGGTTTGTATCCGCCATAGGTATAGCTTCCATACTAAAATGCCCGACGCCCTCTTATCCAAATCCGTTCAGTAGGTAGTCTTCGAATTAAATAGTCACAAACATACATCCGAGACTTTCACGTTTATAATATTAGTAGGACTTGACCTGGTCTCTCAAGGGAAATCATGATGTCTCATCATAATGTAAGGGGGATGCTGCTGTCCATCCCTGCGTTATGCCCTAGTTGCTTCTAACGACTCCCATGGGGAGTTATGGGGTGGGGTCATAAATGGGCATTTTTTGGCTAAATTGGTAACCGTCGAAAAGCCAACGTTTTTCTACAATATTTTTTTCTTTTTTTCTAAAGCGAAGTCTATGATAGTCTAACGACATTTCATCTTCCTGGCTTGGTGACCTCAGGCGGCGAAAATATGAACAAGATAATACAAAAAAAATATAAAATATTTTCGAGCCGTTTAGGGTTCAAATTCTCGGGCCATAGAGGGTCCGAGTATTCATTACTAATAATTATAGTTAGTATAGTTTAATGTTTTTTTTTAAATAATTTGTAGTTTATTTTTTTTTTAATAATTATAAACTAGCGCTTGACCGCAATCCCGCCTGATGGTAAGCAGTGATGCGATCGTTGATGGTAAATTGTGCTAGTTTATTAAGAGCCTATTCACTCAGAAAAACTGAGCGAATAGGAAGGAAGTCGGCAGTTGAGCGAGGTGATGCAATGTTAAAAACACGACCAACGATACTGCACCATAGGTAGATTGATCTGGAGATCGTCCACGACCAAACTCCCGACACAACAACATTTGGCGCATCGTACCCGGCACTCATCGCAACATAACTGCTCAGACCCGTCCTCCGTACGGCTTCACCAGACATCATGCCGGAACACGACGAATCGTTTGGAGCTAGTCTTTGTCTGGTGGGTGGCACCTCTGCCGGTAGCCGATGTTATAGCCTACGCTGAGATGTCACAAAGTCATCGTAACATAGCATTAAAGTTGAGGGCTGTAGTATCTCTGAGCTGGTTGTGAATGAGTATCACTAATGTCATAAAAAAATATCAAAACAGCGACTAATAATACTGAAATGCACATTTTAAGCTGCAGGAATGAATTTAAAAAGTGTGAGTATGCACGAACGACAGCATGTCGACCTACCAGAAACTGTCATATTCCCAATCAAACTTGAGCCTTAATACTTTAGACATAAAGTTGAAAATCTAATGATGAAATCTGACTGATTGTAGTAGCTTTGTGCTGTCGTCTGTACATTACAGTACAAGTCTAATTTAAACACACAACAGTACCGTGTCTTCACGCTCTATTTCCTTTGTAAAGTATCACAACAGCATTTTTAGGAGGCGTCTTTGCTTCTCATCAAATTGTTTCTTCTTTGCTCAGTGTACAAAGACAAGTCTTTAACCAATATGTGGATTAGCTCTTTGAAGTGGCAGTGGGTGGGGCACATAGCACGTTGAGCCGATGGCTGATGGGGCAGAAAGGCTCTTGAATGGCGACCACGTACCGGCAAGCGTAACGTCGAACACCCATCGACTAGGTGGTCGGATGACCTGATCAAAATCGCAGGGAAGCACTGGATGCAAGCCGAGTCCAACCGGTCTTTTTGGAAATCCATGGTGGAGGCCTATATCCAGCAGTGGACTTCCAGTGGCTGACATGGTGATCTTTGTTTAATTTCTTCTTGGTTTTGTCTTTATTAGCCTGGTACTCCTTACCTATGCTTTGTTTTTATGGATAGAATAGGCTTAATTACGTACACCATACAAATAACAGATAATTATGTAGTTGCTCCTTCTCTCTATGAGAGAAGATCTGTGCCCAGCAGTGGGACGATTAAAGGTTGATGATGATGATGATGATATAATATTCACTTATTTTATAAATAGATACAATAATAAAAATGAAATAAGGGCAAGGAACTATTTGTAACGATATTTAGTTTGAAGGAGAATGGAAGTGTTTTTTTTTTCAGCATTTTTGAAATGAACAACGATGTCCCTCCCTAACACGGAGATGACATTCTGTACTGCTTGAACTGTAAATGATGTGTGAAAAATGTTGGTGGAATACATCAGAATTCCGTGTCATTACCTTATGAATGACGTCATATATAATATTTATTAATCTCATTATGTCTTTCTTACCTTTATGTTCTTTGAAAGAATTTCAAAATTAAATGCGTTTTCTTTATCCATTCTATAACTTTATACTCTGACGTCACTAAAAGTTACAATACTTAATAGTTCATGACCATTATTCACGTGAATACTCTCATTTAAATTTTACACGTGTAGCAGGTAAAGATGTATATAAATGAAGAAAGCGTTAGGTTAAAAACACCTTTAATAATCTTTTAAATTCAATTGCAATTTACTTTATCCCTGACACGCAAAAACCCATTAACCCAATTCACGAAATACTTCATAACTCACAATTAAGTGACGAAAAGTCACTTCATATGAAGCTCGACAAGGAAAAAAAACACAAACGTCATTGGATTTCTCACTAAACGAGCTAGTACTTACATATATTAATTACGTGGTGGTATTTAAAAGCAAGGCGTATCTACATAGTTCGTGTAAGCGGTATCATAGATCAATGACTAGCAGAAAGCTCAATATTGGTGCATATTTGACTAATATGCCAAATGGAGAACATATAATGAGATGGCAAGTAGAAAACCTGATATTCTTCAAATAATTAGGTAATTTCTGTAGATGACTAAGTGTATATACGCACCATTGGTATGCGTCAACAGCCGTCGACACTGGTCCCTATTCTCAGAAACTAAACAGTAGTACAGAAACTAAACTAAATTTAAGTTCAGTCCGCACTTGACGTAAGTCGACGTATTTTTGGTCGCCATGTTTATAATCGCGTCAGTAGGCCTAGTATGAATTTTCATTACGAAACTCGATCGTCGATATAGAGCGCGTTTGATTCAGCGATTGGCCCGCTTCAAGGTCGTAAGAACTCTCAACCAATGAGAGCGCCAAACGCGCTCGCTATCGACGATCGAGTTTCGTATTGAAAACTTATACTAGGCCTACTGAACTGTCACTGGCAGGGGTGGCCAACTTGAGTAGATCTAAGGTCTAGTGTTTACTAAGGAAACCCTGTGCGATCTACCAAACATATAAATATTCCTTATACAGCGTAGTTTAATAATATATATTCATATATTTTTTATTGACCAGTCTTAGTAGGTTCTTTTTATATCACATTTGAGATCGTTTCCTTAAATTTATTTAACATAACGTTAACAAATCGGTCCTGTATATTAGTGTGAGCATTGCGCCTGAGCCTTTTCCACAAGTTTAATATTATCAACTTTGAAGTTGGTAATTTCTAACCTTAAAGAATCCAATGTATAATGCGTCTGTCAAGCGAGAAAGGTATTTATTTTCACGCTTCCAGCTTACTGAAAACGAAACACTACGAGTATACTGTGTAAAATAGATGATAATATAGCGATTTAAAAATGATACAAGATGATGCTGCAGTACTTAGTTGATAATATTTATATATTTTGCCTGGCTATGATCGACTGGACTGGTAGCCGCGATCGACCAGTCGATCGCTATCGACCGGTTGGCCACCCCTGATCTATGGAGTATATTAATTTGACAGGATTAAAGTAATATATTATCTTCTATCGTTTTCTTAATGAAATAGGAAGAAAAATATGCACTTGACTAAAAAAATTGTTCAGTTTGTGAACAAGAGATTCGCCGCCACTATACGCTGTTCTAATATCAAAAGTGCAGACAGACAGCCGATGAGATCGACTAACGAGCTGCTCGAGCTTACTGGACAATTACGGCTTAGTAAGTCTGGATCACTCAGCATTCGCTTGCACCGAAAGGCTTAAAAAAGGGAAGAGAGAGAACACTAACCATTTTGTTCACCATTTTTTATTCATGTAGTGGTACCTATAAACGCCACAAAGAAAGAACGCGTCATACTGACGTCACACGAATTCTACATCTCGCAATCAGAGTTTACCATGCAACTAGCATACATACAACTTCCTAAAATCAACCGTGGTGCAAGTGTCCGCCAGACAAAACACACATCTAGTTGGAGGATCCTCCTTTTCCTATGGAGGATGAGTGAACTTTACTCTCTGTTCCTCATGCCTCCACATTCAATAATTACGAATCGCACCAAAACGCTATTGCGTACGTGAGCTTGCTTTTTATGTTATTTAATGAAGTGTTCCTTCTATATTTATTATAATCTTTGGCATTGTGCAGTGAAGCGAACTGAACTCAAGGCATCTGCCGCACGCGACATGATGTTAATGTAAAACTCCATTAATGTTTAAGTTTATTCCACTGGTGGAATGAATACAATTCTGGAACAATTAAAATTGACGTCTGCCTTTGACTTGTTGAGATTCGCTTGGAAAGGGATGGGGTGTTTGTTTAAATTATAGTCTTAGTTTGTTATTCTGTGTCTGATTTGGGTAAAAGGAAAGTATTTACTTCCATTTGTAACTATAACCAGTAAAATTTATCCGCGTGAAAGGTGCTCCCATGGGACTTGGTATGGCGTAGCTTTCTATAAGTGAAATAATTTTCTAATCTAATCAATACTATATCATCATCATTATCATCATCAACCTTTTTATCGTCCCACTTCTGGGAACAGGTCTCCTCTCATACAGAGAAGGATTGAGCGTAATCACCATGCTTGCTAAATTCGGGTTGGCGATTTCAGACTTAAAGTCCAGATTTCCTCAAGATGGTTTCCTTCAGCTTGTAATCAGTCATTGGTGTCCAAGATATACTTAGAAAGTACATATCACTTTAGAAAAGTGACATTGGTAGTTGCCTGACCTAGAATCGAAACCGCGTACTCATAACTGAGAGGCTGGTGTTTTAACCACTAGGCCACCACGACATTTGACTAAAAAAAACTAATTAGGCCATCAGTCAGATTTCCAAAAAAATACTAGACACGTATTTTTTCTTTTTTCATATAAACAAAAAATGAAGACGACACAGTGCGTCGAAATTTCGTGTGACGTCACCGGACGCTACACTTTTTAGCGAGCAGTGACGTCACCAGCCACCACTTCTGATCTTTGATGCCTTTTATATTTGTGAATCTTCATTGATTTGATGAAAAAATATAATCTGAATGACGGATCCATTATTTTTAAGCTATTGCATAGCTTCTATCGCGGGCCTTGAGCGCGGGGACCGAATCCAGAAATTCCGTAACGAAAAAACCTCACGCTCCCCATCGTCTAACGTCGTTTCAGTTCGGCAGTCTTCGGCACGGTATGTTTGTGTGCGTGCGACTACATCTTTTGAAAACAATTTATAGATTTCAAAAAGAGCATGCATATTGCAGGGCGCGAACTCAGTCCTACACACTTGCCATGTTACTGATAGTCGCGATGTGCTAAACTTGCGATTAATTTTCTCTCTGAAATAGGTCTTCTATAGAGATATGTCATAGACGTCATCGACGTTGTCATGGCTACCTTAAAAACTTTTCATATAATTAATTATTAAGTACTTTTATTCAAATTAATTTAGTAGTGTTTTTATAAAATAGCTTTTTTTTTAACGGAAAAGCTAAGATGAATGTCATGCTAATTTTTCATTGGACTTTTAAATTATTTATAGTGTTGTTTACTAAATAAAAGCGCGTGATTTTATAGAGTAAAAAGTGCTCACGCGACCGTTTTTTCAATTGTTGCAAGAATTCAAAAGACTGTCTTTAAATAGTGTTCAGACGATTGCTCAAAGTGTATTAGATTTCATTAGTAATAGAAATGGCATTTCAATAATGACTTTCAACTGCCAGTCTAAATAGTCATAAATACGATTTACAAGATTCAGTTACGAGACAAACAAATGTGTTACTTCTTACCGAAACTTGCATGACGCATGATAATCCAATTGAAATACCTAATTTTAATTGTATTGTTCAGTTCAAACGAGATACTGTTTCAAAAGGTGGGGTAGCTATTTACCAAAATAAAAATGATATTACTAATATTATGACTCCGAATATTGAAATAAATATTGCACACGTTAGCGATGTTAATGTTAGGCGCTCAGTTGTTGGAGATATTTGTGCGTGCTTATGCAAACTTAGAAATGGCCTACAAATAGTTATGGTAGCAATTTACATTTCTCCGAATCCAAAATTGGACGAGGTAGAGCATTTTATTCATCGCACTTTACTGGAGTAACTCGAGTGGCTCGAAAATACTTGAAACAAATGGTAATAAATTTCCACTTATCTTGGCTGGCGATTTCAACATTAACTTCGCTGATAAAAAATCAGAGCGGTGGACAACTTTTCTATCAAAAACATTGAATTTGAAAATGAATAATGATCCACAAAAGTCCACAACAAAATATGGGACCACCATTGACGCGGTATTTTCTAGGTATTTAGAAGTGCATTGCGTAAGCTACTCAGTATATGTGAAGAGTATGCGGAAGCCCATGGGCTCAGATACAATGTAAAGAAAAGTGAGATTATGGTATTTAAAGCACATAAGAAAGAGGTCACAGTGGTACCTCCCGTCTCACTCTATGGTACACCATTGAATCAAGTCGCTCACTTCAAGTATCTGGGCCACTGGGTCACTGAGGACCTTAAAGATGATATGGATGTGGAGAGGGAACGCAGGGCGTTGTCTGTTCGCTGTAACATGTTGGCTCGCAGATTCGCACGGTGTACTGAGCAAGTGAAGGTCACACTGTTTGGAGCTTTCTGTCAGACCTTCTACACGTGCAGTTTGTGGACCAAATGTACGCAGAGGGCATACAACGCTCTGCGTGTGCAATACAATAATGCGTTCAGGGTGCTGATGGGGCTGCCGCGGTACTGTAGCGCCAGTGGTATGTTCGCAGAGGCGCGCGTGGACGGCTTTCACGCCGTCATACGCAAGCGAAGTGCGTCTTTAATGGTGCGTGTGCGCGGCAGCCCTAACGCCATCCTGGCCGCGTGCGCAGGCCGATGGGATTCAAAATTAATAGCGCACTGTATAGGTCTACACGCAAAAGCGAGTGCCTGAAATATTTTCTTTGTTTTATTTATTATTATGCTGTTACTAACATAGGCTAAGAATATTGTTACTAACAAATTATGGAAGCAATTCTGAAATAAAGTTTATTATTATTATTCCCTTTATTTCTTTATACATACATATTATTCTACATTTTTAAATATTTATATAAAAACATACAAAAACATTTAAAAATATAAAAAATAGTGTTCCACCGATGGCGGGAGCGGGGTCCAAGCTACCGTTGGTTAGGGCTCCAGAGAGAGGAACCTCCTCACGATGCGGGCCGTATCGAGGAGTACTGCCTTTTGAATCAGGCCTTTGATCCAACTGCCTAACGAGAGCCTCAATAGATGTTGGTCGAGGCTCTTGGCTATCAAACCATTGGCCGATACGACAATCGGTACAATGACAGCCGAGTTCACATTCCACATGTCAACAACCTCGTGCGCCAAGTCGAGATATTTAATTTGCTTCTCTTTCTCAGCTTTCACGAGATTCCCGTCATGTGGAATGGTAACATCGACAATCATTGCGAGGCGCGCTAATCGATCTATCACTACTATATCAGGCTTATTTGCAACAATAGTCCTGTCAGTAATGATAGACCGATCCCAGTATAACGTGACATGGCCATTTTCAAGAACTGGGTCGGGCACATACTTATAATACGGTACCTCAGAATCCACAAGTTTATATTTCAAAGCAAGTTGCTGGTGGATAATCCTAGCTACTTGGTTATGCCTGTGCAAATACTCGCCATTAGCCAAACGAGAACAACCAGAGATAATATGTCTGATGGACTCACCCGGATGGTGACATGCCCGACACACGTCAATCGTCCCGTCCTTCATAATATATCTCCGGTAGTTATTCGTTAAGATAACTTCGTCCATAATTGCACAGACGAAACCTTCAGTTTCCCCGAAAAGGTCACTGAATCGTAGCCAGGATACGGAGGCTAAGAAGTCTACATCGGGCTCATGAAGAGCCCGATAAAATCGCCCGTGAAGTTCCTTGCTTTGCCATATCATCTTGCGGTCATCAGTAGTAAGTATTATAGGCTTGTGCCAGTTCTCTTTCGCCATGGATAGCGGGGTAAGCCCCTTGTCTACCGTGACCACATCATGATGCATACCCACTACGGTTTTTAAAAAATGTTCTCTGAGACTGCATACTTCTCGGTTGTGGAGGATCTTCGCATTTAAAAAGCCTCGACCCCCGCACTTCCGCGGAATATACAGTCTCATCACCGATGATCGTGGATGATGCATCCTGTATGCTGTCAGCAGTGTACGGACCCTTCTATCCAGGGCGTCGAGTTCGGTCTGAGTCCATTTAAGTATGCCGAAAGAGTACATCAAAACCGGCATGACCCACCCGTTGAAGGCGCGCACCTTATTTCCGCCCGAAAGAAGACTTTTTAATACCTTCTTCAGGCGACCAAAGAAGCGCTCCTTCAACGATTGCTTCATGTCAGCATCGTTGATACCTAACGCTTCCGACATACCCAAATATTTATAGCTCTCGAATGAGGAGAGGGATCTAAGGTGTATGGAATCTGGGAGTGTAATTCCCTCGGATTCCATAATCTCCCCCCCCTTTACATGCATGACTGCACATTTGTCCACACCAAATTCCATTCTGATGCCACTACTAAAAGTTTCAGTTACATTCAGTAGCTTCATCAGATGCAATTTATTGGGGGCAAAGAGTTTCAAATCATCCATGTAGAGAAGGTGAGATATCACCTGACCGCCTCTCCTCAATCGATAACCCAGACCTGAATCCTCCAGCAGTGTGCTTAGAGGGTTCAGAGCTAAGCAGAACCATAGTGGACTCAGACTGTCGCCCTGGAATATTCCCCGCTTAATCCATACAGGTTCATCATTCCCCTGGATCTGTCGACTCCCTGGATAGCGAAGGACTGTCTTCCATTGCCCCATACACGACTTAAGGAAAGTGCGTAGAGTTGTATTTACCTTGTACAACTCCAGCACCCTCAAAAGCCATGTATGTGGCACCGAATCGTAGGCCTTCTTATAATCTATCCAGCAGGTTGAGAGATCCTTGTGGGATCGGCGAACCTGTTGGCTGATGGCCATGTCTATGAGGAGTAGCTCCTTAGTACCACGGGACCCGCTCCTACATCCATTTTGAGAGACAGACATGATGGTGTTGCTGTCAAGATGTTTGTTTATTTTAGCTTTCAAAATGGATGTAAGAACTTTATAGACCGTTGGTAAACAAGTGATCGGTCTATAATTTTTGGGTTCCGCGGTGCTACCTGATTTATGGAGCAGGTGGGTAATTCCAGTTGTTAAGAACAGGGGTAGCGAACCAGAATCTAAGGATGACTGGAATTGAGATGCCAAACAAGTGTGTGAACTACTTAGCCATTTTAACCAAAAGTTATGCAGTCCGTCCGGTCCCGGTGATTTCCAGTTCGGTAACGAACGGACTGCTGTGGCTACGTCTGATGATGTTATGATAATATTATCCATTTCTGGTAAGTTTTCACACCCTTGTTTGATATCCTGTATCCAGTCACCCTCAGTGTGACAAACGGATACCGACCATATACCGCGCCAGAATGCACTTGTGGTGGCATCATCTGGGCGGTACACGTCAGCCTCGTTTTGTTCTGGTCGCTCCCAAGTTCTGTATACCCACCTCTCATCGCTCTGGAACATGCGATTCTGCGTATATCTATCCACTCGCCGCTTATACCGCCGAATACGGCTCGCCCATGCACAAACTTTCTGCTTCAGGAAGTCGATGCGCTCTGTGACATTATGTATGTATTCTCGAGGGCTGATACCAGTCCCCGAGAATGCCTGTCTCACAAAGCGCATCACTCGTGGTCTAGTATTGCCCTCCCTGAAGCAGTATAGTTTGCCGATGAGTACCCTGGTCCCATCGATACGACGCTCGATTCTGCGTTGCCAGGCTGGTACGGCTGGTTTTGGTCGAGTAGCTTCGTCATAATTTGGAAACTTGACTTTGGCTACTCGACATGCCGCTACAGCCGCACAATACAGGATCGAGTGTGTATCAATGAGATCCTCGCTGCTCTCGAAAAAATTCTTGAGCTGCGAGTCCAAAGCACACACCAGCGCCCTATTTTTTTTGTGCATAGGTAGCCGTGGTAACCGGGGTCTAAGGTTGGTCGGAGTGGATCTATAGTCGCGGAACGCATCCTCCAGTGCGCTCCTCAGTCTATCGTTATACTGGCTACTTACTGTTTCAACCCTATCGTCCTCTTCTTCGACACGATTGGACCGCGGCGGAACAGCATCAATAATTGACGCCTGTGCCGCGGTCTGGGTCAGAGTCGGGGCGATTTGGTTGCTCAGTACCTCTGAGCGCAGCCTATCAAGTGCGATATCGTCCAACCTGTGATTGCGTTGGATGACCCGCACCTGATCCGACAGTCGTTGGGCCGAGACGTTGACAGTTGGTTCCAATGCCTGAAACAAAGACAGCATCCTTTCACGGTACGCAGTGAGGTTAGTTCCCCCCTCTGTAGCCCCGTAATATGCGCGCATGACGTTCTCATTCATTGTCTGAGTCCATCTCATGCGCTGCACACAACCACCGGCAGCGGGGACCCGGCTCGGGGCCGGATGGCCCCTAAGTCCCAAGCTCTTCGGTGGCCGGCCTCTCCCCTGCCGACGTACAGGTGTTGGCGACGTCGGCGGAGAGAAATACTCGTCGCTCGAGCTCGACGCAACTGCCGCGGCCGGTGTCGTCACAGCGTTCACAGTGAGGCTGGAGACCGGCGGCGGCGAGGCGGAGCTGGGCGACGAGTCCGGGGGTGGTGAGCGTGCACGTCGAGCGGCAGATCTTGTCAACATTTCATACTTATTTTACTGTCTTATGTTGTTGTATTGTACATAATTATATATTTTCCGAGGTGACATGACAGATGTCACCTCCAACGATTCGGTAATTTTATCATTGTAGATATGTTTAAAAACACTTTTTATATAAATTTTAAACTGCTTTAAGTTTGGGTTTCGGTTTTTGTTGAATATTTCACAGAATCGTAATGAAAAACTGATATAAAATATTATTTCTTAAATTGATAAAAAAATATGATGTTGACGTTTGCGGTGTTGCCATTATTATTATTATTATTATTATTATTAACTTTTTATTTATTTAATAAAAGAAAAATTTGTTTTCTTACCGGTCACCACGCTCAAAAAGTGTAACTTGAATTAATATCAAAGAAAAAAAATACTGCATAAATAAAATAAATAAATAATTATAATTGCATAAATTGATACAAAATGCTATGCAATAGCTTTACCGCGGCAGTCCCCGAGTGCCACACGTCTTTTTTTTTAGTCAAATACCCTACCACTTCATTGCAATATGATGTAAGATATGATATGTTGTAAGATAGATGCTCTAGAAATGTGGTGTTGGAAAAGAATGCTTGGGGTATCATGGACCGAGTTTAGAACAAACGTTTCTATACTCCAAGAACTCGTCATCAAACAGCGTCTTTCAGAAATAGTACAGTCCCGTATATTCGGATTTTTCGTTCACGTGTCAAGGCGCAATAATACCTCCATAGAGCGTTTGGTCGTCCAGAGCAGAGTGGAAGAGAACAGACCTCGTGGAAGATCACCGATGAGGTGGACTGACCTAATCAAGTCGGCAGTGGGGGGGCCCGTTAATAAATGCTCCTTACTGTCGTCCAACAGAGATAGATGGAGAGAAATCGTGCGGTGTGTGCCATCAACGTCTCGAATTCAGTCGTAGTGACCAAGACCGTTCTATCAAGAGGGAAACGAAGAAGAAGAATATGATGCAATACGCTGCTCTCTTCTTCTTCTTCAGCCTATGGATGTCCACTGCTGGACAAAGGCCTCCCCCAAGGCTTTCCACGCTGACCGGTCTTGTGCTGCCCGCATCCATTGGCTTTCCGCGACATTCACCAGGTCATCGGTCCACCTTGCTGGGGCCTCCCTACGCCGCGTCTTCCAGTACGTGGCCGCCACTCCAGAACCTTACTGCCCCATCGGCCATCGGTTCTACGAGCAATGTGCCCTGCCCACTGCCACTTCAGTTTAGCGATTCGCAGAGCTATGTCGGTGACTTTGGTTCTTCTGCTGATCTCCTCATTTTTGATTCGATCACGCAGAGAAACTCCGAGTATAGCTCTTTCCATTGCCCTTTGTGTGACTCTGAGCCTTCGTATGAGGCCCATTGTGAGCGACCACGTTTCAGTTCCGTAAGTCATCACTGGCAACACACACTGATCAAAGACTTTAGTCTTGAGACACTGTGGTATCTTATCGCTCTTATCTTATCGCTGCTATCAGCGGTGATGAAATAATTTACACAAAGTAAAGCGCCTGATGGGGTTCGAACCTACGATCTGCAACTAGTAAGTCGTGGCCCATACCACTAGGCCACCACAATTCTCTTTCGACCTGATGTATATCACTACATATTTTAGGACAAAATTCTTCGTGACGGGATCCACGAAGACCGATGCCTCCTGGGTTAGGGTTGTTGTTGCGGGTTGGTGGACAAACCGGTCAAGTGCGAGTCGGACTCGCGTACGAAGGGTTCTGTAGCATTATCTTTAAAAACGGCAAAAAATCACGTTTGTTGTATGAGAGCCCCCCTTCAATATTGCGGCAATAGAAAAATATAATCTCTGAAAATTTCAACTATCTAGCTATTACGGTTCATGAGATACAGTCTGGTGACAGACGGACAGCGAAGTCTCATGAAGAGGGTTCCGTTTTACCATTTAGGTACGCAACTCTAAAAAGAAACCGTGGTTCTGACGCACAGGCAAGTGAAGAAACACGGGTGGGTATTAGTCAGTAAAAGTCTGACACGCCCTCCCACTCCGCCCAGAGCGGGAGTGGTCATTTGATGATTTGCCATCAAAAACAAAAAAAAAAAAAAACTAAATTCTTCTTTGTATCTGTCGGTCTGTCTGTTCACAATAAACTCATGCTGTTCACTATTCACTAATAAATAGAGTGTTTCTCGAGGAAGGTATATAGTAAGTAATTTGTTACGTTTTCTTTATGACGTATTTACTAAAATATATAAATAACTAGGAGCCAGAAAAATGTAAAAAAACACGTCAGAAAGTACATTAAGCGAAAACGAAATAGTGGGACGGGTGAGCGATGGAATGCGACGTAATGGACCGGAATTTCACACGGACAAATTCGCGGGCAGAAGCTAGTTCAGAATAAACAAAGGAAAAGGAAACTCATTTGTCTAAGGAACTACTACCTATTCATTATGTGCCTTGAAGATTCCAGGGTCATACACAATGAATTATAGTCATTCTTGAAAATCTAAGTGTTCAGGCCAATCCTTTTGTTGTATAGTAGATATTTTTTTTTTATAAATATCGTGAAAAGGGACTGCTGATCGTAGTATCTTTTTTTTTTTAAATACACAGTTGTGGTAAGCAGTGATCCATTCGTTAAAGGTAAAGCGCGCTAGTATATTAAGAGCCTATTCACTCAAAAAACTGAGTGAATAGATAGGAAGACGATAGTTGAACGAGGTAATGCAGTGTTAAACCCAACAATACGACCAGCGATGCCGTGCCGGATGGATATTGACCTGGAGATCGTCCACGACCAAACTCCCGACACAAAAACATTTGGCGGATCGTACCAGGCACACATCGCAACACAACTGCACAGACCCGTTCTCCGTACAGCGAATAATTAGAATCATTTTCTTATAACCAAATTCCCGATTTCCTTCCAGACGATGCCAGGAGCTCCTATCTTTGATAACCCAATGTTTTTAGGTCAACAGTAGCTGCCTATCGGTAAAAACCAGGCTACTCTGCAAAGATACGATAGCAAAGACTTCGATAACATTTTTGATCACAAAAAGGATGATTCCCATCAACGAATAAGGCTTTCACTTCCTTCCTTATTCCGAAATCATACGGTAACACAAAATTCCATGTTCCAGATACACGACAATGATTTATCATTATGGGCGGTAACACTTACACGGTTCACAGATCGAGGCGTTTTCGGTATTTGGAATCCAATTATTTAGAATTCCACCTGTAGAAGCAGTTTCTGCCTTAACTGAAATCGCGATATTCAGGAGTGAGTGAATTTTTCAGTGAGTCAATGTTAATCGTAATTCACGCTTTGCGAAGCGAATTCATAAATTAATGTATAAATTTGGCGGAGCTTCCTGCATTCTTGGTAGATTTTGAAATTGGAATTGTTTTATTTTTAATTGTGGCGTTTTTATATGGCTTTATTGTTAGGAATTTCAAGACAATTTCTGCCTGATTTTGGTAAATGTTAATCCTGAAATTGTTTTGTTTATATTTATATATGCTCATGGCGTACTATATGAATGCGCATATGGCTCATATCATTTACTGTAAAACTATTGAAGTATGTAGATTGGACAGCACGGTTGATGCAGTGATTGAGCAATTGACTGCTGCGCTGCGTGTCACGGGTTCGGTTCCCGCACAAAACAAATTTTTGTATGACAGACAAGTAGTTGTTCAAAGTCTGGCTGTTTTTGCATATGACTTTATATGTTTGTAAACTCACCCACGATGCAGGAGAAATTCCTAGTGTGGGGCAATGCTTTACAAAATAAAAAAAAATAAGATTAAAATAATAAAATTCACTTCGATTTGACTTCTAGCCGGTCGGGAACGCTTTCAAAAAGGTTCGCTTAAGGCATTTTTTATTTGTATAAAAAATCCCAAATACGAGACAAATACAACTTAATACATACGAGAAAAGACACAAAGAAAAAAAAACACCATAAAATAATTTAAGATAAGAAATCTCCCAAATACCTTAATAAAAATCAAATTAATCTAAATGAACATTGTCACAAATACCATGCTGGTCTATTATAAAGTAAGTGCTATTTATCAACTATAAGGGCGAGTCAATGAATCAACAAAAACAGCGTATTGTTCGGTTAATAAAAAAAGAATTGGTTCTTTCAAAGCCTCACATTAGGGATGGATCGCCTATCACTCAAATGTCACCATGACAGCTATGTTTATGTCAAAGAAATATGGCTGCCAGAACTCCGCTCACAAATTACTGTGCGACCGTTGCGCAAGGAGGCGCGGATTCGATCCCCGCGCAGCGCAAATATGTGTACCTATGCATGAATATGAATAGTTGCACTGATCTGGTCGTGCCTCGGAAAGCACGTTAAGCCGTTGGTCCCGGTTGCCATACGAACATATAATGGCAGTCGTTACGGGTTGTTGGAGCCCTCAAAAGTCCAATAATTGGGCTAACTACAATGCTTCGATATCACCTTCGGGTTGTGGGCGTCAGACGGCAATAAGCAATTAGACTGGTAAAGCGGACCCCAGACTCCAAAGCTGAAAAAAGCTTCGGATGCGACTGGGATTAACGCTGAAATGATGATAAAGAAGTTCATTGATATTTATATACAGGTATGTAGGGATGATTTTTATTATTTTAATTTTTCAAATGCATACATGTTACGGAAAACACGGACATGACTTACGGAACTGAAACGTGGTCGCTCACAATGGGCCTCATATGAAGGCTCAGAGTCACACAAAGGGCAATGGAAAGAGCTATGCTCGGAGTTTCTCGGCGTGATCAAATCAGACATGAGGAGATCCGCAGAAGAACCAAAGTTAGCGACATAGCTCTGCGAGTCGCTAAACTTAAGTGGCAGTGGGCAGGGCACATTGCTCGTAGAACCGATGGTCGATGGGGCAGTAAGGTGCTGGAGTGGCGGCCACGTACTGGAAGACGCAGCGTAGGGAGGCCCCCAACAAGGTGGGCCGATGACCTGGTGAAGGTCGCGGGAAGCCGATGGATGCGGGCAGCACAAGACCGGTCAGAGTGGAAAGCCTTGGGGAAGGCCTTTGTCCAGCAGTGGACATCCATAGGCTGTAGAAGATACATGTTACGGTGGCAAACCATATTTTATAATTTCTTCAACATACACAGAACCTGACACTGATCTTCAGCTTGAATAAAATGAAAAAAAAAAACAATTGAATTTCTCGCGATACCCTGGCGCTTTCCCGTTCCCGGCGTCAGGCTAAATATTTTTTTTTGTTCTTTGGCAACTCATAATATATGTCGTTTACATACATTGATTTTCATGTATCTAATAAAACCATATTTTATTCGTAGTCTTATGGGTATTCGGCAGGTATCTTCCATTTGTTTAATTATAATTAAAACGTTTAAGTTACTCGTTTCAAGCCTTTTACGATTTTGATGAAAAACATCTATCAGTTTCCAAAAAAAAAAAA
The DNA here is from genome assembly GCA_037179545.1 of Sesamia inferens. Lineage (NCBI taxonomy): Eukaryota > Metazoa > Arthropoda > Insecta > Lepidoptera > Noctuidae > Sesamia > Sesamia inferens. The sequence continues at coordinate 28,974,151 of CM073925.1, forward strand.
ATATTAAAAAAATTGCAACTGCATTGAGTTTGTTCTGTACATACATAATAATAGACAAAATACACACACTAATACAAAGTAGTCAAAAGTCTCGTATTCAAAACTTAAATAATTAAAAGTTTAACGATGCAAAATTAGTGCTAATCGAACATCATTTTCTAAGCCACAGAAATTCTTCATCCATTGTTTTCCACTTATAAAAGTCTTTTTATTATTAAAATTCTAAATATGGCCGGCACATAATTCTACGTTCTCTATTTAAAATGAAATAGTTGTCATATCATGACGCGGTGCGGACGACACGACTGCACTACGAATGAATAATACATTATACATTCGATAATTGGCGCTTCCTATTTCGTTCTACATTTGAATTTTATATTACTTCGATAACTGCGGGTCAAAACTTGAAACTGACACCGTGTTCGTTGTGTATTCGATGCAGAGTATTTGTTATGGGTTTCATTAATATTATTCGGTTCAGTATTTCAATTAGAAAACATTAATACGTTGCAGTGTTGTTTCATATAGGTAGTATCATCGCGTTCTTTGCACCAAAGACTAGTCTTTTAGTTAGAAGTTTTTGAATATAGAAGAATAAATGGGCGTATCTTTCTTTGTTTATTTACTTATTCAGTAAAGCACATCAACAGCACGCCCGCTGCGTGCAAAATTATTTTTCAAGGGAAGACAAAAAAAAAAAATACTTTCAAATAATAATTGAATAATGTCTCAATTATTTGTTTTATGATAATCATTATTAAATTTTTCCGCCATCATTTAATTTGGGTTTTTAAGTAATATTTGTAATTGAAAATTAATTCAAATAATTACATAACCTTCGTACAAAATTAACTCTTTTATTCATCAAGTCTTAATATATTTTCTATACACTGATTGTTCTTTGATTTTTCCTCTTGTAGTGTTAATTGTTTACGTTTTTTTTTATTCAAAAAGCCAGTATACACTATGTAGCCAAGCATATTGTACGTTACGGAATTGCATCCCTGACAGGGGTGTTCGGCACTGGTGCAGCTACACAGGAGCTAAACTTAGTATTCGGGAACACTGTTGGAGCTGCTGAACCTTGGACAAAACTATTTTTGCATTGTGTAGATTCAATTTCTCAATATGGTATAATTGCATGGCAAACGTGTGAGCACAATGTACTTGCTGTAAAGCATCTCCATATTTGTTGGGTTAGTCTTTTTTTATTGTTATTTTTTTTGTGTGTGTTTTCTATAATGGACGCTCTTAGCGTACAATATATTTCTGCATCGTTCTCACACGGTTGATTTCAACATGAATGATGTAATCAAATATTTGTGTCAATAGCTTGATAATTTAAAAGTGTGTCCATGGAGTTTCTTGCCCGTTCTTCTCCATAGGTACCTACTCTTTGGAATGGGCGACTAGCTTCACCTTACTGACTGACCGACCTTCTGACAATTAAAAGTGCCTGTAACTGGTTTATTTGAAATAAATATAAGATCCTGCATAGATACAATTTGAAACTTATTTCGTAGACGATAAAACCCCAAACAGCTATAGCAGATATTTTGAAAGACCTTTCTAGCAAAGATTCGAGCAATGATAAATACGTCTGGCTAGCATATGGCTTCTACAACTAAAATCTCTGTAGTTTCAAATCATCAACATCCGATAATTTTATGGAGGAAAATTTGCATTGGAAAAGGTTAGTCACCGAACATTGAGCAACGATGTATATTGTCGATCAGGGGCGTTGACAGCGAATCGATAATTCACGGGTCAGCTGTACCGCGTGCAACTATTGTGGTTCACCTACTCCTGGTCCATGGTTTAACTAGCATGTTTAATTTAGTAATTAGTGGTAATTGGCAGTTTATTACTGTACTTTACACCTGGAGGCTCGAATTAACTGCGGATTCATTCGATTTTGGTCAAATTAAATTAGCTAATAATTCCGCAGATGTGACAGGTATTAATTACAAAAAGCTAAATTCTAACTCCCTTATTAATAACCATGGATTTTATTTAAACCAGTTTGAAACCACCTAAATGGTTATTGAATTATGTACCTAACCATAATAAAAAGGCAGTTCTTTATATAAATATGACAGCTTAGATCGCTACTAAGTTGTCGCTTTTGTATTAAGAACTTTGACTTAACCTCAATGAAGTTCGAAATACAAATATTGACTCAAAGTTTAAGCCTGACACTGACTTAGTACTGGCTATGATTGAATGGCTGTGATAAAGTCAATTTGTCTCTGTTAGTTACAAGAATTTATAGAATAAACTGTAACACTGAAGTTGTTATATGTGAATAATCCTATTATATCTTTGATTACTAAAACTGATAGCTTACTTAATAAGCTATGTTACCTAGTCCAATCACAAAGCACTATATTTCTGATCGATACCAACATAGTTAACATACGACCATTGGCTTCGGCAGTATTGATTCTTAAGGTCACTGAGCTGATATAGTTGTTTACTTTTTAGTAAGTAACTGAAGTATTGTCGTGACTGATTTTTTTTTAGTTTTGCTGGTATATTTGCGTGGGTTGCCATGCCAGCATGTGTGTTTTGTTTAGTTACTTACTTTACTTTAATAGTATTGTATAGAGTCTTGTATTTTTTTTTAACTGAACAAACAGCTATGCTGCTGGGGTGTTAGTTCCGCCACTTCTTCCCAGTGAAAGCATTAAAAAGTGGCGCAGGGCGGGCGTTTTGGGGGACTATCTTATGTAATATTGACGATCAAAAAATGCTGATACTCAAACTAATTTGAATAAATGACTTTTGATAGTTTTTTGGTATACAGTATGTTAAGAAAACCCTGTCCGACCCGTGAAGGTGTTGTTAGGTATCGATAGTTGATTCTACTAATGGATACAAAACCGCGCTACACTTAAAAAAAAATCCCCCTAAAAAAATAAATATTATTTCGCAAAAAGAGGTAACTTAATAAATGTGCATTTTGCACCCTTCTGCGGGCGGCGGGCGGCAGGACACGCGGCACGTGGTCGCATCGCTATTCGCTCATAATAATACCAGTGTTGTCACTTTTTTAAAAATTACCAAATTTCGGGGAAATTGGAATTAATTCGCGGGAAAAAAAGATTATTTCAAAATTCATTTGTATTGGTACTATGATGAATACGTAAAATTTTATATTATATTTGGACATGTGTTTACCTAACATTTATTATCCTTATGGGTCGGACAGGGTTTTCTTAACATACTGTATATGTGTGTATGCAGTGGGGGTGTCAGATGTCAGATCGATTTTATAAAAATCTCACCGAGTAAGGTTAAGTGACGTGAAAATATTGGCTGATTATATATGTGTGTATGCAGTGGGGGTGTCAGATGTCAGATCGATTTTATAAAAATCTCACCGCGTAAGGTTAAGTGACGTGAAAATATTGGCTGATTATATATGTGTGTATGCAGTGGGGGTGTCAGATGTCAGATCGATTTTATAAAAATCTCACCGCGTAAGGTTAAGTGACGTGAAAATATTGGCTGATTATATATGTGTGTATGCAGTGGGGGTGTCAGATGTCAGATCGATTTTAAATCTCACCGCGTAAGGTTAAGTGACGTGGGTTAATCTAATATATAAAATTCTCGTGTCACGGTGTTCGAACTTAAACTCCTCCGAAACGGCTCGACCGATTTTGATGAAATTTTTTGTGCTTATCCGGTATCTATGAGAATCGGCCAACATCTATTTTTCATCCCCCTAAATGTTAGGGGTAGTCCAGCCCTAATTTTTTTTTATTTTTTAGACAAAATTTTTAATTTCTATTTTTTTTATGATACAACATACAAAAATACATACAATCCCCAATTTTCACCCTTCTACGATCAACCCTTATTTTTTAATAGCCATTTTAGTAATTTAATCTATTATTTATATGGCAAAACAACGTTTGCCGGATCAGCTAGTAATAATATAATAATATATATATTTATTTCTCATTTACAGAAAATCGTATTGTTATAAACAATAATTCGGAGTATTTGTAAGTATAAACGAACAATACATAGGTACTCTGACTCCTAACTAGGTGATGACCTGTGAGTTAGGAGTCAGTGATTCTTCTGAAGATAAAAAGGCATAATTCTAGTTCGGACCACAGCAGGTCAAGCTACCCGAAACTGTCAAATATTCTCAATCAATCTTGTACCTTAATGTTTTAGCAATAAAGTTGACAATCTAATAAAGAAATCTCAGAGTGTAGTAGTTTCATGTGTTATCGTCTGTACAATCGGGACGGTTTAACAGTAAGCAAAGTCGTGAAAAGAACAGTGAATCTAATCAATAAAATAAAAGCAAACAAATGAGAAAAGATTAACTAAGTGACGAGTGTAAGGTGTGAGTGTATGGTTGAAGGTGTATGTGTAGGTGTGTGTGTGTGGGCGTGTGCGTGTGTGTGTGGGCGTGTGCGTGTGTGTGTGCGTGTGTGTGTGTGCGTGTGTGTGTGCGTGTGTGTGTGTGTGTGTGTGTGTGTGTGTGTGTGTGTGTGTGTGTGTGTGTGTGTGTGTGTGTGTGTGTGTGTGTGTGTGTGTGTGTGTGTGTGTGTGTGTGTGTGTGTGTGTGTGTGTGTGTGTGTGTGTGTGTGTGTGTGTGTGTGTGTGTGTGTGTGTGTGTGTGTGAACATAAAGTAAGTTTTCATGGTGTGATAGTTACAGAATCGTAGTGATGGACTTAAGGACAATTTCCCCTTATTCATAAAAGTTGCTTAAAGTTAACTAGATACTGGTTAGTGATTGTTTGACCATACATTTATATTTTTTGACGTATTAACGTCATTTTACTTTAATCATCGTTTATAAATAGACTCCTTAAATACTATGGTGTTTATTCATAAACGATAATTTGTCATCAAACGTCAAAAAGTATGCCTAAATAATCGCTAATCACTACTTAACTTTAAGCAACGTTTATGAATAAAGAAGTTTATGTTTAAACTCTCTAACCTGTTATGAACAAGCATGGTTATCAATACGTACCCTTGCATTTTCTCTAGGAATAAGATGAAGTTTTTATCGTGAAATGGGACGATATGTGGCATTATAACATGCATATGCATGCTTCTAACAGGATTGTGATAGCAAAAAGATGTGTGTAATAAGACTTTTATGCATACATCGAGGGACCGGAATTGTTTGCCAGACAAAATCAAAATCAAAACTCATTTGTTCAAATTAGGCTGAGAATCAACATGCGTGCCAACAATCTCACACCACAGGATGCCAGAGATCGTGCGAAATGGAGGCGTAATAGTAGGAAAGCGGACCCCGGGCTCCAACGCGAAGGCCGCGGATGCGACCGGGATTATACGCTGAGATGATGATGATGATGATGAGGCTGAGAATCAACACTTTTTGAACGTCAATATTACATAAGACAGTCCACCAAAACGCCCACCCATCGTCACTTCCTAGTGCTTTCACTGGGAAGAAGAAGTGGCGGAAGAAACTCCCCAGCAGCACAGCTGTCTGTTCATTTAAAAAAAAAAACACATGACTTTATACAATACAGTGGCGGTATTTCCGCCTGACTACAATTTAAGTGTCTTCAAGGCTAGAGAGAATAGGCTCTTAATAAACTAACTCGCTTTACCATCAACGATTGCATCACTGCTTACCATCAGGCGGGATTGCTGTCAAACACTAGTTTATACTACTAATTACACTTGAAAAAAGAAAATGATCCCTGAGTTTGTTTCGGCTTTTCTTCTTAGAGGTAATCAGTTAGGAAATGCCGGCTCCAGCTAGTTTAAAAAAATATGACGTGTAAAAGTGATCAGTGATCCTACTTGTATAATAAACGATTTCATTTCAAATATATAAAAAATGAATAAATAACCGCGGATTCTCTTGATCACGACAGTTCATTGCATCTTTTTCTTTTTATGTCATTAAGATCACAATCAAAGTTAAATATTAATGTAATCCTGTTACACCAAATTCATGCAAAAGTTATTCCTATACAAATTCAACACTGAGTGAAAGAACGTCAGATGCACTTTAAAAAAAAAAACACTGTGAATCTTGACACACAGCAAATGAACCTTGTTCTCAACGATTTGAACTATAAAAATGTAAAACAAACATAACTTACATTGCAAAACGATCGATAACTTGACCAACCACCACATTATCCCGGCCAAAGCCCACCAATGTTTGTCCAAACACCAACCAATATATCACTGCGCTTGCGGCATTAACGCGCGAAAACCAAAAACAAAAACACGTACAAACTTCTATAAACTGCTTATAAACTAGTATCTTTATATTCCACAAAGAGAATATATTACAAAGTTTGGAGCACTCGAACTAAACGCGCGTAAAGTTTTAAACCACGCTCCCAACGTGTGTGGGGTTCGAACCCGGGTTGGAAACTAACCGACGCAGCCAACTGGCGTCCGGTGGTAAGCGGACCATATCGGAAGCACTCGGTATTGTGTAGTTATTGGGTAATTTATTCTAATACTTCACGTAAGGATAGACTGTTGCTTGCAATAATGGTCTTAAAATGTTATTATGAGTTTTATATTTTTTTTAACATATTCTTTATTTAAATATTATCCTTTGCCTATCACAGGAGTGAACATTAGCCATAAAAACAGAGTTTTTTTTTTTGTTAAACTTACCCTGCACTATCTTTTTTTATAAAATTATTTGGTAGCTCCAAATAATTTTATATGAGGAACTGTGTGCACATCACATCTACTACACTCATTCTATAGAAAAGGGAGGATCCTCCGACCAGACTGGTATTGTCTGGCGGGCCACTTGCCTGCCGGTTGATGTCGCGAACTTGTATGCGTGCTAGTTGCACAGAAAACTCTAATTGCTTGACGTCAGTATGATGCGTTTATTCGCATGTTGCTTTGTAGGCACCGTTACAATGCCAAAGCAAAGTCATTTGTAGTCATCTATGAAAAATCATCTATAGATAGATTCAGTATTCATTTACACAACATTACCAAAAAGTTTTTTTCCTCGGTGGTAGGCCATAACATCGGCCGCCGGCAGAAGTTACCACCAGACAAAGTCTCGCCGCCAAGCGATTCGTCGTGCTCCGGCATGATGTCTGGTGAAGCCGTACGGAGGACGGTATTGCGGTGTATGCCGGATACGATGCGCCAAATGTTTTTGTGTTGGGAGTTTGGTCGTGGAGGGTCTTCAGATCAATTTCCCTTCGGCGCAGCATCGTTGGTCGTGTTGTTGGGTTTAACATTGCATCACCTCGCTCAACTGCCGTCTGCCTTCCTATTTGCTCAGTTTTTCTGAGTGAATAGGTTCTTAATAAACTAGCGTGCTTTACCATCAACGATCGCATCACTGCTTACCATCAGGCGGTCAAGCGCTAGTTTATAAATATTAAAAAAAAAGTTCAGTACACTCTGCCAAAAATAAAAAAAAAAAAACTTCAATTTTGTTTGTCCGTATGTCACAGCGGAATATCTAGTAGACCCCTTCCGACTGTTATCAGTCCCTCGCCCATCGCCTTACGTTCATTTACATCGTCAACTTAGTATGCGAATAACGTACGTAGCTTGTATAACATTTCTAAGTGAGTTAAGACTTCTGCGTTAATTTTATCTTTAGTCTACAGCCACGGTTTGAATTCGTACCTTCATTTTCGGGATATATTTAGTCGGGTTTCTTGACGAAGTAGGGATTACACGTGGGTGTTTTCCGCTTATGTTTTTGGAGAATAATTAAATATCATTTTAAATACCGAGCTATTTGCTTAGTATTGCAAAAGCGTTTTCTGTTATAAAACAGAACTACGGACGATAACCGACTTTGAGTTTTCAATATCCAGTGTAGCAGAAAGCCCACATACTCCTTAATGATGTTGGTCAATGAAGTAACAATATTCTAGGTACCCTATTCTCATCATCATCATCATCCTTATTTCTGTTGAAAGACGTCCACAACTGGACATAGGCCTCCACGATGACCGGTCTTACGCCTCCCGCATGCAGCTTCTCCTATTTTTATAAATTTGTCATTCCAACATGATTCCATTGTCATTCTCTTCCCATTGTGCTAAAAGTTCGTAATCTACTCATTTCATAATGATCGATGAATGATTGGTCAGTCATCTTGTAATGGAATAGTGATAGTATTGATTAGTAGAAAAGATTTTCTAAAAATTACTAATCAATTTGAACAATAATCAATCTATACTTTATACTAATATATAAAGCTGAAGAGTTTGTTTGTTCAAACGCGCTAATCTCAGGAATTACTGGTCCGATTTGAAAATATTTTTGTGTTGGATAGCCTATTAATCCAGGAAGGCTTTAGGCTATATAACATGACGCTGCGACCAATAGGAGCATAGCATAACTAACTCCACGCGAACGAAGTCGCTGGTGGCCGCTAGTATGGAATAAAGTATCAGTGATTAACGACTGGAAAGTCATAATGACGGCATTTTGTTAGTAGATTACGAAATTTTTCAAAATCAATCATTATAACATCACTGATCGAACATTCTGACACTATTGTAATAGCAGACTAGGGCCCCAGGAAAAAGTACAGTTAGATATAATTCTATATGACTTAAAGTGTCATTAATAATTGTAATGAAACAGAAACTCTCCACCAGACAATATCTTGCCGCCAAGCGATTCGTCGTGTTCCGGTATGATGTCTGGTGAAGCCGTACGTAGGGACGACGGATCTGAGCTGTTGTGTTCCGATGTGTGCCGGGTACGATGCGCCAAATGTTGTTGTGTCGGGAGTTTAGTATTGGGGATCTCCAGATCAATCTCCCTCTGGCGCAGCATCGTTGATCGTGTTGTTGGGTTTAACATTGTATCATCTCGCTCAACTGTACATTTTTATACACTCAATTTTTTTTTTTGAGTGAATAGGCTAAACTAACGCGCTTTCCAAAAAAAAATGTTTACAGCATTTTTTTCCCGCCCGGCCACAGAGTCGATGCGTTGAAAACTCTCCAGAAGCATCCTTTAAAAATACATGACGCGCGCTCTTTTGTTTTTGACAAGAGTCTTCTAAACTCCACCAATGGAGTACGCGCCGATACACATTAAATGCCACATATTATGACTCTGGCGGAATAGTCGACATCGGCTCAGTTACAATGAAAAAAAAAACTTATTAAACTTTACTTACCTTTATCTTCAAACCCTACCTAACTGTATAACGTGTATCGTGGTGCCAATGTTAAAAGCTAGTAATAATACCGAAGAGTTAACTAAAAGTTCTTGAAAACAATCGCTTATAAAACATTCAGTTGCGTCTATCTCCAAGTGAATTAAATATAAATGAGTCTCGGAGTTTCTCAGTTAAACAGGCTAAGAATTCTCATAGTTAAACTTGTATTAATTGTCGAGCACTTAGTTGTTGCGAAACTCGACGTCAAGGAATCGTTTCACTTTCTGTTATTAAGCATTCTCGAAATAATAAATTGGAGTTTTTTGTTTAAAAATTACAAAGGTGTACTATGCTGTCATGGGAACGATTAGAGATTCATTTAATAAGAACTCTTTAATAGCTCTATTGGCTTTGAGTAAATTCTTTTTCTGGGATCAGTAAAAAAATTGCCACCGCCTATATAACAAGAATCCTACTAAAATTAATATAAGTGCGAAAGTTTGTGAAAATGTATGGATGAAAGTTTGTTACTCATAGCTCTAAAAACTACTGCACGAATTTGGATGGCACACAGATGGTTTATAACCAGAAATAATACATAGGATATTTTTTATCTCGATATTTCTACGGGATCGAAACTTTCGCGGAGAGTTTCTCGGTGGTAGGCCGCATCGGCTGCCGGCAGAAGTAACCACCCACCAGACAAAGTCTTGCCACCAAGCGATTCGTCGTGTTCGGCATGATGTCTGGTGAAGCCGTACGGAGGAGGGGTCTGAGCAGTTGTGTTGCGATGTGTGCCGGGTATGATACGCCAAGTGTTGTTGTGTCAGCAGTTTGGTCGTGGAGGGTCTCCACATCAATCTCCCTCTGGCGCAGCATCGTTGGTCGTGTTTTTGGGTTTAACATTGCACCATCTCGCTCAACTGCCGTCTTCCTTCCTATTCACTAAGTTTTTTTAAGTGAGCGGGTTTGATAAACTGGCGCGCTTTGCCATCAACGATTGCATTGCCGCCGGGCGGGATTGCGGTCAAGCGCTAGTTTGTAATTATTAAAAAAAAAGAAATAGTTTAAAAAAATGTGACAACTGAATATTATATCCAAAACTTATTTCTAAAGATGTTTAAATCCTGTAAGCAAATTTTATAAGCAATGTTCGATTTACTTTGAAAACTAATTGACAATACTAACGGTTAGATCTCAGTATACCTTGCCTTGCATTTGCTTAGCAGTGGGACACCATATCATCATCACCATCATCATTTGAGCCGAAAGACGTCCACTACTGGACATAGGCCTCCCCCAAGGATCTCCACGTCGACCGGTCCTGCGCCTCTCGCATCCAGCGGTTTTCCGCGACCTTCACCTGGTCGTTGGTCCATCTTGTCCATGCTGCCTCTTCCGGTACGTGGTTTCCACTCGAGAACCCGTCGGACCCAACGAGCATCGGTCCTACGGGCTATATCCCCGGCCCACTGCCACTTAAGTGTTGCAATTGTTCGGCTACGTCGGTTACTCTCGATCTTCTGCGGATCTCCTCATTTAGATATCAAATAGGCTCCAAGAAAATAAAAAAGCAAAGAGCAAAAACTGTCTGTCCATTTGCTTCTAAGCTATATCACATCGACCGTAATAACTAAACAGATTTTGATGATTAGTGTTTCTGTTACCGTTGTAACAAAAAATCATCATCATCATCATCATTTCAGCCGACAGACGTCCACTGCTGGACATAGGCCTCCCCCAAGGTTCTCCACGACGACCGGGCCTGCGCCTCCCGCATCCAACGGTTTCCCGCGACCTTCACCAGTTCATCGGTCCACCTTGTCGGGGGCCTACCCACGCTGCGTATTTTCGTTTAACATAATAATATTATTATCGTATTATTTTAAAAGAAAAACTTTTTCACCTTGGTTTCTTATTCACTCTTAACAATAATTTTCTTGTTTTTATTTATTCAGTAACTTAACTTTTAGTTTGATTTTTGATAATAATTACCGTACCTGATCTCTTTGGACATTTTGAAAATGTACAACTCTGATCCCTAATACACAGACTAACGTATAGCTTAAACGTCTGACTCTAACATGTTTAGGAAGAGACTAGGCATATGATATTACATTAGTCTACTATACTACTGTCTGTCTTCAACAACTAGGTAACACGAAGCCCTAGAAAAGATCGGTCAGAGTCAAAGTCAAAGTTTTTTTTTAAAAAATAAACGCTTTACCCACACACTAGGAATTTCTTCTATATCGTGAATGCGATTACAAATGAAGACCCCACGGGAAAAACAATGAATGTCACCTTTTTTGTGAAACTGACTTTTTAATGCCATCTGTTAGCTTTTTAGGGAAACATTTTATTACAAAAATTGGGTAAAATCATCGTAGTCAACTGTTATAGTACAATTTGTATTTGTTTGTCCATGGCAAGAAACGGTTATGTCCGCGCGTCAAACGTTAAAAACCGTCGTTGTCATTTTGACACTTTGAGTTGTCTAGTTTTTAAAAAATTATAACATGATTAAATTTGCATATTTCCTCACTCACGAGAGCAAACTTCTGGATAGTGTGTCTTTCACATTCCCTGTGAGAGGACATTCTTACATGGAGTGTGATAAAAATTTTGGTGTGGTTAAACTGAAGACAAGATAGGAGCTCCCAAATGATTTCTATAACTTGCTAATAAGTGCTCGATCTAAACCTGAACCTTTCACTGTTGTAAATGTAGAACAACAACCAGAAATAGTACGCAACTGGGTAGATTTTCTATCAAATGGAAACTACAAGAAGACAGCTCCATTTAAAATTCAGGAAATTCGGGAGTTTAAAACCTCTTCTGACAAAGGTTCTATTCAGTACAGACCTAACTACAATGGGCTGTTCTACAATAGCATTATAACTCAGAAAAACAAGAAAAATCAATTAGTTATGCCAAAATGTCAGGAAAACGAATTTTATATGCCACCATCAGCTTACCAAGGTTTGTTATTTGTTTAGCAACAAATATATTTTTTTTTATAAATTCTGTATAATTACAGTAGGTATTTGAATTTAATTAATATTTCTTATTATGTTTTCAGAACCACTGGCAATCACCAAAGAAAAATACAGCGATCTTCAAGTTCTAAAGGAGTTTTGTTCACATCAAGCAAAAAGTTATTTTAATTCACTTCCACATTAGGGGGGGTCTTATTACCATAATGTAGTAGTAAAATAAGTTTCAAAGAGATGTTATTAAATACTTATTAAGTTTGTAACAATTTATAAGGTTCAAATAGTGATTGTTTAGTAGTAAAATAAGTTTCAAAAAGATATTATTAAATACATGTTAATAGATTTATAACAATTTATTAGTTATATAGTGTTTGAATGATATTTTTTTTATTTTGTTTTAAAGAATAATTTATTTAAAAGAAAATTAAAAAAAATATCATTCAAACACTATGAAACCAAAATATTTCTTTTTTAAATGTTAGATATATATGTTTAATATATTATTATTATGTATTATAAAAGTAACATTTCTATAATATAAATATTTCTTATAATTGAGCTGTAATAGTAAATGTCAATGCAATGCATAAACCAGGAATGTCAATGACATAGATGGTTTATGCTATGGAGTATAGTCACTAATTTCAGATTCTGAACCAAAATTTAAAACTTATTTAAACAAATCAAGTTTTAGAAGTACAGGCAAAGCATATGTTAACATAGTAATAAGTTGTTTCAATATTTCACTTAAAAGAGTCCAAAATGAAAGAAATATAGACTTTGAAACTATATAAAACTGATTTTCTCTTAATTGTACTTTTTTGACATTCTTTGTTTTTCCCGTGTGGTCTTCAAATGTGTAAACGGTGGTAGACATGCGAATATAACATCGCCTGCCGGCAGAAGTTACCCCCACCAGTCAAAGACTTGCCGCCAAGTGATTCGTCGTGTTCCGGCATGATGTCTGGTGAAGCCGTACAGAGAACGGGTGTAAGCATTTGTTTTGCGATGTTTGCAGGGTACGATGCGCCAAATGTTGTTGTGTCGGGAGTTTGGTCGTGGAGGGCCTCCAGATCAATCTCCCTCTGGCACAGCAACGTTGGTCGTGTTGTTAGGTTTAACATTGCATAACTTCGCTCAACTGCCGTCTTCCTTACTATTCAATCAGTTTTTTGTTTGACTGAATAGGCTTTTAATAAACTAGCGCCCTTTACCATCAACGATTGCATCATTGCTTACCATCAGGCCGGATTGCGTTAGCATAGCAATAGCAAGCATTAGTGTATAATTATAAAAAAGAAAAAACCCACATACACAAATAGCTAGATATTTGTAAAACATAGGTATAAAAATATGTGTTATAAGTATGATAATCTTTAGGTTTGCATGTTACCGGCGTACAAATATTAGTAGAAGCTGGATATGCATATTAGAATTAAGTATTCTTAAAAATTAAATAACACATAACTAACATCCTAAAACAAACTTAACTGTATTGCAAACAACTAGCTTATTTATCTGTGGGTACATATTAAATTTGACTACATTTCTTTCATTATTATCCATATGTTTTAATTTTTTTTTTTATTAATTTATAAACCAGCGCTTCACCGCAGTCCCGCCTGATGGTAAGCAGTGACGCAATCGTTGATGGTAAAGCGCACTAGTTTATTAAGAGCCTATTCACTCTAGCCTTGAAGACACTCAAATTGTAGTCCGACGGAAACACCGCCGCTGGCAGATTGTTCCAGTCCCTCGATGTACGCGGTATAAAGGAGGAGGCGAAACGCTTCGTCCGGATCGTAGAGGTGTTAACAACATAAGGGTGGAAAATCACCGTACGACGGGTCGTCCGATGGTGGAACGGAGATGGGGGAATTAAACCGTGTAATTCCCTCGCACACTCCCCAAAATGTATCCTATAGAACACCGAAAGGCTGGCTACTCTACGCCTGTGCTCTAGGGTTTGGAGACCAACTCGAGTTAAATCAGAGTCACCAATCAGCCTCTTCGCACGCCTCTCCACTGAATCCAAAGTGGCCAGGTGACATTTAGCAGCACCAGCCCAAATGTGGCTGCAGTACTCCACACACGAACGGACCTGTGCTTTGTACAACATTAGAAGCTGACCTGGTGTGAAGTACTGCCGGACCTTTGCGATAACGCCAAGTTTTCTGGCAGCCACCTTGGCCCTGGACTCAATGAACCGCCCAAAATTTAGGTTCGAGGAAATCTCAACACCCAAAAGCTAAAGGCGGTCGGTACACTCCATGGATACATTCCGAAAAGTGGGAGCCAAGGTGAACGGGCTCCTTTTGGCGGTGAAAAGACACGCCTGCGTTTTGGCGGCATTGAATGCTACAAGATTGGCATTGCCCCATTCGGAGACTGCCTGAAGTGCAACACTCGTTCGCTCTACCATGGCCAAAGTTTGTACCATGGCCATTATCGTCTAAGATCTCTTTGAGTTTTGTTTTTTTTTTAATAGTTGCCAGAATGGTTGGTCGACCGACGGGTCGTCTGATGTCCTAAAGTCTGGCAACCATTTTAATTTTTTGTTTGTTTTTTAATCGTTGATTGATCACACAAATGACAGCACAAATGTGTGATCAATAAACAATTAAGTAGCTATAAATAATCCTCTGATGACAAAATCAAATCAATAACGATTAAGCTAAACAGCAAAATAATCGTGGTACTACCATTTGGAACTCCAGAAAAGCAAATACAAAAACACATTAATGTTTATCACCCAAACAGAGCCAGACAATGATTCGATTCAATAAAGTCACACCGGACGCGGCGATCCCATAAATATTAATTAACCGCCTTTTACTTTATTTATTGAATGGACTATTGAACACGGATTCCTTTATCTAGTCGTTTATTAGATTTTGTGAGCGATTAATGACAGAGACAAAATGTGAGGGAGCTTATTGACTATGAGAGAGGATTTTGGGTTGTTCTTATTATATACTCGTATGTAGCTTCCGACACAAAATTAGTTAGCTTTTTCTGGCTACGGCTGTGGTAGTATAATTGGTATGAAATTAAACACAATGACGTCTTGGCTGCTTATAACAACATATTGCATGAAGTCATTCTTCGGAAAGGTTGCTATGAGCTTTTATAACACTATTATTGTACTAAGTTACTCATTAAGTAGTTCATTTTTATGTCGCCTAATTAATTAAATTAGCCGTTTAGTCAACTATCTGGGTTTGGAAACAGTGCTGGCCTCGCTTCGCTCCCTCGGCTCGCACCCGGTTCATTCCCACCATTACGATTTCAGTCGAAAGACTTCCACTGCTGCACATAGGCGTCCTGAAAAGATCTCCACAAGGACAAGTCCTGCGCATCCAGCGAGTTTCCTTCGACCACCTCGGTTGGGTCTACCCACGCTGCGTCTTCCGGTACGTGGTCGCCACTCGTAAGCCCGTCGGCCCATCGGGCATCGGTCCTACGGGCGAGGTGTCTGGCCCACTGCCGCTTAAGTGTCGCAATTCTTCGAGTTGTGTTTTTTATAAAACACGTTGCCCTACACTAGGAATTTCGCCTGTATCGTGGGTGCGTTTACAAACATATAAACTCACATACAGAAACAGCCAAACCCGTAACAACTGATTGTAGATTTGTTCCGTGCGGGAATCAAACCCGCGACACGCAGCGCAGCAGTCGATCGCTCAGCTGCTCCACCAATCGTGTCGTCTTCATTTCTGATTTGATCACGAGGTGAAGCCCCAAGCATAGTCCTCTCCATTGCCCTTTGAGTGACCTTGAGCTTTCTTATAAGGCCCATTGTTAGCGACCACATCTCAATTCTATATGTCATCAATGGCAACTGATCGAAGACTTTTTTCTTGAGACACTGCGGTATTTCGGACGAGTAGATTCTACGTAGCTTTCCGAAAATAGCCCAGCCGAGTTGGATTCGACGATTGACCTCTTTCTCGAAATAGGACCTTCCTAACTGGATAGTTTGTCCCAGGTATACGTAACTGTCAACAACTTCGAGAACAGAGTCTCCAATCTTTGTAGGAGTCGGTACAACATGAGAAAAATTGGAAATAAAAAAAAAACAAATATTACATGAGACATGATTTTCGTCCTGTCCATGTTCATTTTAAGACTGACTCGCTCGGAGGCCGCCAGCCGAGCTGGAGTCACCCGGGTGTTCACTGTTAACCTGAACGGTTTTTATCTCTAGCGATATTTCATCTGCCAAGCCTTTTTCTCATTTATGTTGGGGATTGCTTATAAAAATATATTTAAAATACATTTAGAACACTAGTATTTTACACAGAGCGACTGTTTCGACCTCCAATTATTGTGTAATGCGATACTCTTTGGTAAAGAGCGCTAGTTTATTAAGAGCTTATTAATTAAAAATCTGAGTGAATAGGAAGGAAGACGGCAGTTGAGCGAGGTGATGCAATGTTAAACCCAAAAACACGACCAACGATGCTGCGCCAGAGGGAGATTGATCTGAAGACCCTCCACGACCAAACTCCCAATACAACAACATTCGGCGCATCGCATCCGGCACACATCGCAACACAACTGCTCAGACCCGTCCGGAACACGACGAATTGCTTGGCGGCAAGACTTAGACTGATTATCAGAGTTAAGAACAAAACACCAGTACAAAAAATTCACACTTGATTTGACATAATTATTGTGTTTGTCATGTGTGTCTCACAAAAAAGCTCGAAGCTCCGGCCGTGGGTGACCGGTGTGACGTGCCGGAAGCCGGCCGTGTGCGGACTTCCGGTCCGCTCGGCCGGAACGCCTGCCGCATTCCGATAGGGTGGCGTTATAAACTCGTGTGATCACTGGGTTTTGAGTGTGTACTTGTATTGAGTTTTGATAATGAAAATATGTTTTGGACTTACAATCGCACAGTTTTTAGGGTTCCGTAGCCAAATGGCAAAAAAAGGAACCCTTATTTATAAATTCGTCATATCTGTCTATCCGTGTGTCCGTCTGTCCGTCTGTCCATCTGTCCGTCTGTCCATCTGTCCGTCCGTATGTCACAGCCATTTTTTCCGAAACTATAAGAGCTATACTATTGAAACTTGGTAGGTAGATGTATTCTGTGAACAGCATTAAGATTTTAATGCAAATATAAAAAAAAAAATAAAAAAATGTTGGGGGCTCACCATACTTAGAACTGAAACTCAAAAATTTTTTTTGTTCAAACCCATACGCGTGGGGTATCTATGCATAGTTCTTTAAAAATAATATCGAGGTTTCAAAAATATTTTTTTTCTTGACTGAATCGTTTGCCTAACAGACGCTAAAATTAACTAACTTCTAAAATTATAAAATGAAAAATCTAATTAAAACCCCTTCATCCCTTTTATTCATAAAAGCTGCTTAAAGTTAACTAGTGATTAGCGATTTTTTAACCATACATTTTGGACGTTTTAACATCACTTAATTTAAACCATTCTTTATGAATAAATACCACAGTATTTAAGGGGTTTATTCATAAACGATGATTAAAGTTAAGTGACGTTAAAAGGTAAAAAATGTCTGGTTAAAGAATCGCTAATCACTAGTTAACTTTAAGCAGCGTTTATGAATAAGAGGGATGATGTACATTACTATAAAAACTACCAACGAAAATTATTTTGAACGAGATCTAGTAAGCAGTTTTTTTTAATAGCTCGTAAATCGTAAACCGCTTATTACCGCGTAAACTTTCATACAGATAACTTAAATCCTTTAATTTTATAAATCAATGGTACGGAACCCTTTGTGCGTGAGTCCGACACACAATTGACCGGTTTTTTTATTATACGTATCGTATTTGTGTAGAGTCATCATCATCATCTCAGCGTTAATCCCAGTCGCATCCAAAGCTTTTTCAGCTTTGGAGTCTGGGGTCCGCTTTACCAGTCTAACTAATGATTTTGGCTAAACTTCGATATTTTCCGTGAAGTGACTGCCGTCTGATCTACACAACCCAAAGGCGATATCTAAGCATTGTAGTTAGACCAATTGTTGGACTTTTGAGGACTCCAACAACCCGACTACCTTTAGTTGTTCGTATGGCAACCGGACCAACGGCTTAACGTGCTTTCGCGGGCACCTATTTTTATAAAGTGAGGTGTTTATATACATACATAACATAATCAGCCCATAATGATCCCACTGTTGGGACACAGGCCTTCTCTTGGTGAGAGGGAGTGGGCCGTAATCTACCACGCTAGCCCAGTGCGAGTTGATAAATGTGACATGTCTTCAAAGTTTTTAGCTCTAGGACATATACAACGTGAGAAGGAGTGGACTGTAATCCACATCGCGGGTCCAGTGTGGGTTGTTAGATATGTCAAAACATTGAATTGTTGTATACTCAAAATTGCGCAAATTAAATCGCTTTCCTGTTTTTAAAGCCACGACCACGACTGGTAAGTCGGTCATTACCACTATGCCTCCACTGCTCTCAGTGTGTTAACTTTAATAACATACAGGTCCACTTTTATACCTACGTCTTATCAACTAGTGCGCTTTTCCATTAATAATTGGGAGTTTGGACGTGGAGGGTCTTCAAATCAATCTCCTTTTGGTGCAACATCGTTGGTCGTGTTGTTGGGTTTAACATTGCATCACCTCGCTCAACTGCCGTCTTCCTTCCTATTCGCTCAGTTTTTCTGTGTGAATAGGCTGTTAATAAACGCGATTTACCATCAACGATCGCATCACCGCTTACCATCAGGCGGGATCGCGGTCAAGCACAAGTTTATAATATTTGAAAAACCTACACACATACATACATAACCAGCCTATAGTGTTGCTACTCCTGGCACACAGGTCTCCGCTCGGCGAGAGGGTGTGGGCCATAATTTACCACGCGGGCCCAGTGCGGGTTGGTAGATGTTACATGTCTTCGAAGAGAGAGCAGCAGGGTTCGAACCTACGACCTACATCCTGTAAGTCGTAAAAAAATCTATTAAAATAATATTATATACTTAAAAATTCACGAAGACGCTCCTGTAATGTTAATGGCTCCCAAATCCCTATGGTGTAAAATAAGACTTCGTAAAGCGAATCTTGTCTGACGCCATTACAAAAGTCTTACTGCTTTAATAAAAATAAGTACCTACAAGTTTTATTTTACACTGTTTTGCATTTAAATTGAACCATTGATAACACAGCAGTAAAACAAATTGTTTGTGACTCGATGTAAACCGGTTTTGATGCGCTTTCTTTACAATACGTGGTCGTTGCACTGTCAGTAGGTACTGTGTAACGCTGTACACTTGAGGCCAATATAATTTGAAACTTATATTGCTTCGGAATTGTTTCAATAGCGGCAATACTAAGGTATCAGAGTGCCATTATATAAAATTGGAATAGAAATGTTTTATCGAAAGATGTTTAAAAGTTGCAGTTACAGTTGTAACTGGGACATTTTGGTGAAATCCAATTGTTAAAAAATTAAAGGATAATTTATGAGGAACCAAAATATATAGTCAAATATGTATTTTTTAAATTATAATCTAGTGCTTCACTGCAATCCCACCTGATGGAACTAAGAGCCTGTTCACTCTAGCTTTGAAGACGCTTAAGCTGTAGTTAAATACCGCCGCTGACAAATTGTTAAAAAGAAAGGGTGAAACGCTTCGCTCAGATCGTTGTGGTGTTAACAAAGTAATGGTGGAACCTCGCCGTACGACGGGTCATCCGATGATAGAACGGAGATGAGGATGATGAACGATATAGAACACCGACAGGCTGGCTAATCTTCGCTTGTGGTCCAGCCTTTGAAGTACAGGTAGTAGTGTAGCAGCTTGGGTTATTTATGTGGCCCAATTCCACCCAAATTTCCTTTCTTTGGAGTTGTTCGTCGAATCGTTGAGCTACTTAAGTTTTGAGTTGAGCTGCACAATTTCTAACACATGCGTGCACTAACTGGACAGGTCCACTCAACCTGTATTCTTTTTCAAAAGACCATTTTCAAACATCGATTCTACATGTTATTCATATAAACTGACCAGAATTATGTCTGAACTTTAAAATAGAACCTCTGAGTTTGTTTCGGCCTTTCTTCTCAGAAGAGTCAGATAGGACACGCCGGACACATCTATTTTAATAAAATACTTGTAAAAGTGTTTATAAAAAGCTATTTACATAAAAGAAATCTAATATTGGAGATAATAATGATGATACAAAAACATTTTAGACTTTCTAACTAAATATCTAGTAATTTAATATAGTGCGTAATTATTTTATGATCTTAATTAAGGTATACTTTCTATCTTCTTTTCGTCTACAAAATTAACACTTAAGTTAACATTTATTTTGAAAATAATTTTCGTTTGGATATATTTTACCAGCCCAATGTGTAAAAGTGAACGCAAACGGTATAACTGTTTGTGTTCACTATATAGCTACTTATATAGCTCATTTTATGCACTGATTACATTATTTTCTTTAATATGCTCATACATTAATGCATGCTCTTCTTCCATCCTGTTTACCTCGTAACCACAAACTTCCAAGTTTACGTTTGAGTTACGTTATCAGTAACATTTATTTTTATTAGTGCCTAGGCTGTTAGTCTAGTATTTTCACGCGGGCCTGATTTCGATATCTAGAACAGGAAAAGTGTTATGATGGTTTTTCATCTAGATTTTTTGAAATAAAATCCGGAGTCTGGTTGATTTTTTATGTGTTATTTGTTCGTGGATAGGTCCCAAATTTATCTGGCGAAACATGGGGTCCGTAATCCCGCCTGATGGTAAGCAGTGATGCAATCGAAGATGGCAAAGTGCGCTAGTTTATTAAATGCCTATTCACTCAAAAAACTGAGTGAATAGGAAGGAAGACGGCAGTTGAGCGAGGTGATGCAATGTTAAACCAAACAACACGACCAACGATGCTGCGCAGAGACCCTCCATAACCAAACTCCAGATTCTACAACATTTGTCGCAACGTACCCGGCACACGTCTCAACACAATTGCTCAGACCCGTCCTCTTTCCTCCTTTCTTCCGTCCTTTAAGTGTCTTCAAGGCTAGATCTCTCTAGCCTTGAAGACACTTAAATTGTAGTCCATCGGAAACACCGCCGCTGGCAAATTGTTCTAGTCCCTCGTTGTACGCGGTATAAAAGAGGAGGCGAAACGCTTCGTCCGGATCGTAGTAGTGTCAACAACGTAAGGATGGAAACTCCCCGTACGACGGATCGTCCGATGATGGAACAGAGATGGAGAATTAAATCATGTAATTCCCTCGCAAACTTTCCAGTCTCGTGTGGACTCTGCTAGGCACTTTTCTTCAATATTAATTGGCATTGACCTTAAATATTAATCCGTGATGTGACTGCGAAACTGACAGATAACAACAACGATTAAAACAAAAAGAAAATTCCAATAGCAAAGCGGAGTAACCTTTTGAGGGTCTGGACAAAGCCGCGAAAAATCGCGGTACGGCGGAAAGAGCTCCGGGGGGATCTCATGGCGACATGGAGAGTGCGATTGTCGCAACCCAGTGCTGGGCACGCCACAATAGCGGCGGTAAGTCCCCTCTTTGAGGAGTGGCTAGAGAGGCGCCACGGCGCCCTCACCTTCCGCCTGACGCAGGTCCTTACCGGACACGGTTGTTTCGGAAGGATCCTGTTCCGTATTAGGCGGGAGGAAACGCCAGGGTGTCACTATTGTATGGATCGCCCTGAAGACACGGTGGAGCATACGGTGGAGGTCTGCCCGGCTTGGGTAGAGCACCGCCGTGTCCTCGTAGCGGCGATCGGCGGCGATCTCTAGCGTCCGACCCTGGTCCAGGCCATGGTCCGGAGCGAGAGTGCATGGCAGGCCGTCACCTCCTTCTGCGAAGCAGTGATGTTGGCAAAGGAGGAGGCGGAGCGCGTGAGGCAACGAGAATCCCAGCGCCCTCACGCCACTAGCCGCCGCAGTAGACGCCCTGGTCGGGAGATGACACCTAACTCCTAGCCACCGTAGGCGCGGGCTTGCGGGCGGTGAGCAGTGGGCAGCTCGCCGCCCGGTAAGGACCAGGCCCGAGTCGACGGCGCGTCGTGTTTCACGCGCGCCTCAAAGAGATGTCAGCACATCGTGACGGGGTCCACGAAGACCGATGCCTCCTGGGCCAGGGTTGCGGGCAAGTGAAGAAACACGGGTGGGTTTTAGTCAGTAAAAGTCTGACACACCCTTCCGCTCCGCCCAGAGCGGGAGAAGTCATTTGATGATTTCCCATCCCAACAAAAAAAAAAGGGTCTGGACAAAGGTCTTTCCCAAGAATTTCATTACTTTGGGGGGTTCGCCATAATCCCACGCTTAGCAGGCGGGTTGGGGATCTCAGTAATTTGATATTCCATAGGAGCGCTGCTGCTCGCTTCCTTGGTGAGAGTTCCCTTAGTCGCCTCTTACGACACCACATTTTGCGGGGCACATCATTAGAAAAAAAAAACGTAACTTGCGCTTTCGGGTGGCGAGCAGAGGCACAATCATCATGGCGAGGTCCACGAAGACAAAAGACACAAAAGCACTATCCCTGGCACACAGGCAAGTGAAGGAACATGGGTGGGTTTTAGTCAGTTAAAGTCTGACACCCTTCCGCTTCACCCAGAGTGGAAGAGGTCATTTGATGATTTTTCATCCACACAAAAAAGTGTCACTCCACTTTTTTAGCATTAAACTAGAATGTGTTTCTTATTAGTCTTCTCCCAAATGTCTTGAGTTTATTTCACTTTTCATGATAATAATCCAAACTACGAGTAATGTTTCGAATTTGAATGTAAATCTGACACTCTCAACCACTGAACGGATTTTGTTGAAATTGGGCAAAGAAATAGACAGCATCCTAAGAAAGGACATATAATCCTATTTTTTAATGGCAGTTCATTTTTGAGGCATCTTTAGCGACATCAATGTAGGCAAAGCCGGTAAAAGTTAATAGACACATTTCTCCTTATTTTTTGATACATAGTGTTTTATATAGTGAGTTTTTAAATTAAAATAAACTTTTCAGTCATTTCACATTACGTTCGGCTGACAAATTATGAACAAAGAAATTAGTTAGGCCGAACTAATATGCTAATATTTTAGAAATTAAACTTTATAACCTATTAATTAAATTACGATGTTTCAGTGAATTAAAAAAAAAAATGTCTTATCAAGAACTTTTTTTTTCATTTTACTAGGTATTACTTGAACTTTGATTTTATTATAACTTTTTTTCTAATTTAATAATTTAAGGCGTTTGAAGGTGGTATACTTAGAGTTGTTAAGAAGCATATAGGTCTAGGTTTTAGCACATTTCTCTAAAGTCTGGGGGTAAAGTTAAGCGAAACACTTCATCTGGATCATAGCAGTGTCAACAACGTAAGGTTAGACACTCGCCGTAAGAGGGGTCGTACGACGGTGGTGGAATTAAGACAAGTAATTCCCGCGCAACTCTCCAAAATGCATCTACGACTTACGATTTGTAGGTCGGGGATGCAGTTCGAATCAGAAATGAGGAGATCCGCAGAAGAACAAAAGTCACCGACATAGCTCTTCGAGTCGCTAAAATTAAGTGACAGTGGGCGGGGCACATTGCTCGTAGAACCGATGGCCGATGGGGCAGTAGGGTTCTGGAGTGGCGGCCACGTACCGAAAGACGCAGCATAGGGAGGCCCCTAACAAGGTAGACCGATGAACTCGTGATGATCGCCGATGAATACAGGCAGCATAAGACCTGTCATCGTGGAAAGCCTTAGGGGAGGCCTTTGCCCAGCAGTGGACGTCTATAGGCTGCAGAAATAGAAGACGCAGTTTGGAGAGTTAGAGAGAGTAAAAGCTGCCACTATCCATCACTGCTCCACTTCTTATAACATGACTACTTCAATATAATTTGGCGTGTAAATAAAAGCTATCACCAATTTTCCCCTTAAGATATTGACCCTTTTTCTGCATAAAAACCCTATTTATATGCAAGCGAAAGTGAACCATATTGACAAAGTGCTAGGTGAATGTACGGGCGACACAATTTTCCTCCGTAAGTGCATATTTACTTCTATATCTGCGGGCTTTATCGGTTTGCCTTTGAAATGATGAGTTACTATTGTGTACTATGATTAACTTGGAACTTACGTTTGTTTTTTCAATGCGTTTAGTTGTTTATTTTTTTAATTGTGTGGTATTGTCTAATATTAACGGTCTAGAAATATGAGCTGTTGATCGTGGGTGAGAATTGAGGCAGATGTTAGTAAATAAAATAAAAAGCCTTTTTTAATGATCGTTTTTTATATCACAAAAGTTTTTGTGACCAAAACCAAAACTGGGGACCACTTCGGCGGTCACACGTGTCGGCCACCACTCTAAGTGGCTGACGTGATCCGAACCCCGGGTCACCGTCGGGCAACCCGGTCTCCTCACTGAGAGGAGCTGGGGGCCCCGTTTGCCTCCGGGAAAACGAGTGGGGCTAAGAGGAAGGACACCTCGCTAAAAAACCCTGGGCTGCTGCGTCTTCTCGCACAAGAAGACGTACCCAGCCTGGCCTCTTCCTATGGAGGGACCATTGTGGGCTCGCCTTTTAGGCGGGAATCGCCGGCGGGGGATTGGTAGTGCAGGCTATGTTATTTCCCATGACCCCGTCACTCAGGCGATGTCGTTGTGCCGCTGTGGTTTAAGTGGGTATTCCCAGCTTCGGCTGGGCGAGTCCCACACACGCCCTTCGGTATGGTGCGTAAAGGCATTTCCAGAGCAAAAAAAAAAAATCAATTTGCACATACACTTCTCAACATCAACCGATGGGCAATGGGCAAGTTCCCGCCAAACTCAAACACCCGTCTGGTTGGAGGATCCTCCCTTTTCTATGGAGGATGAATGAACTTTACTCCCTGTTCCCTTTGCCTCTAAAGTATGTAGCTAAGTAAGTATTCCTCTTTAGGGTTCCGTAGTCAAATGGCAAAAAACGGAACCCTTATAGATTCGTCATGTCTGTCTGTCCGTCTGCCCGTCCCTATGTCACAGTCATTTTTTTCCGAAACTATAAGAGCTATACTGTTGAAACTTGGTAGGTAGATGTATTCTGTGAACCGCATTAAGATTTTGATGCAAAAAAAAAAATATTGGGGGCTCCCCATACTTAGAACTGAACCTCATTTTATTTTTTTTCATCAAACACATTCATGTGGGGTATCTATGGATAGGTTTTTAAAAATGATATCGAGGTTTCTAAAATATTTTTGAAGTGAAACTTCTTTACGCACGCTTGACTTGGGGAGTAAACTGGCGAAAGCGTTACGAAAAATGATCGGGCAAGGCGAACGGAAGTTAAGTGGGGGATATAAGCACAGAGGCGCCCGTGGCGCGAGCTTGGTACTACAAGGTCTACAACGAGTTTTTTTTTTTTTCAATAAAAATAGAAGATCTATGCAAAAACATTCTTTTTTTTTATTTTGAGACACGGATACACTTATTTATTTACACTTAACACTATACACACATCAAATTTTATGTTGACTTCACAGTCCCTCCTGTATCCCACCTCCCTTACTCCCCCCACCCTCACCCCTTAATATTCCCACGAAACTACCCCCCCCCCCCCGACCCCCCTCATTGATTACCTCCCCCCCCCGTGGATTATCTCGGGAACCAGAGGTCGTGGACTACCCGAGTTTGGGGTCCTCTGAATCAGAAGGAGGAGCCCGACCTTTTGGCCCCGAGGAATGCACTCCCTCCCCCCGCAATAACCCACGAAACCTATTCCCCCCCCCCCCCCCGACCCCCTTTAGTTACCTCACCCCTCCGTGGATTATCTCGGGAACCAGAGGTCGTGGACTACCCGAGTTTGGGGTCCTCTGATTCAGGAGGAAGAGCCCGAGAAGAGACCTTTTGGCCCCGAGGGAATCCTTTTTTTTTTTTTTTTTTTTAATAAAAATAGAAGATCTATGCAAAAATATTAATTAACCAATGAAACCATGAAATAAATTTAAATATTTATAGAAAACTATATCCTTCCCCGTACCCTAGACTATGTGTATGCAAATTTTCGTGATGATCGGTGCAGTAGTTTAAGCGTGAAGAGGTAACAAACAAACAAACAAACAAACACACTTTCGCATTTATAATATTAGTTGGGATTAATATACACACATCAAAAGTGTCTAGGGATCAACATATATTTTTGCAATAACTTTTCTCCTGATTGATATTAATTAAAATTTTCTTTAAGGATTCATCAAATAAAGTGTTTTCGTTTGTCACAGTAACGATAAACCAAGTCACCTTTGCATTAATAAAGAAATTTGCCATTTTCCTAATAAAGGGATATTTGACATTTGAACCACTAACACAAAAGTTGGAAAAAAAGACTGAAATAACAGTTTTCTCTAAAATTTTATTGGGTAACTTAAACAATTAATAATCCGTGTTTCTACCGCGAACACTAACAACACAAGAACATCGGTTTGGCATACTCAAAATGAGTTCATCCAAATCACGCTGTGGAATGGCCGCCCATGTTCGTTGCAACAACAAAAAAAGGTCTTCTTGCGACTGGATACCCTCCATATTCGGCAGAGCTCTTCTCTGTAGCATATCCCATGCATGCTCAATCGGGTTCAAGTCTGGCGACTGAGCAGGCCAGGGCAGGACATTGATGTTAGCTGCGGCGAGAGTCTGTCTTACAACTCTTGCGGTGTGCGGTCGTGCATTATCATGCATTAACTGAAATAAGGGACCGATTTGCACTTGTAGAGGAACGATGACGTCTGATACAATCGTCTCAGCATAAATTTGAGCGTTGAGGTTGCCTCTGATCCAAATCAACTCAGTTCTTCCGCCGATCCAAATACCCGCCCATACCATGATGGTTCCACCACTATAAGGATAGACTTCCTGGCAGGATTTTAATCGCTGTTGGCGTCCAGGGGTTCTCCAGTGTCGTATACGTCTTGTATCCGGTCTCTTTGTAGAGATAGAAAGAGATATAGATAGAAATAAATCTAATAGAGATAGATAGAAATCCGCATAAAAATGCTTGATCCCTAGACACTTTTGATGTGTGTATGTATAATGTATTAATACATGTGTAATTATATATGTATATATTGTACACACACATATATATATATACATACAGATGGAGCGACAGAAGTTTCACTTCAGTCGTGTGGTCATAAGCACACTCGTTTTTTTTTTTTCTAAGCCGAATATTTTGCGTGACAGACGATTCCAAAGTGGAAAAAAGTTGGTAATAACTTCTAAAATAAGAAAATTAAAAAAAAACATATGATGTACATTACTATAAAAACTACCAACGAAAATTGTTTTGGACGAGATCTAGTAAGTAGTTTTTTTTAATACCTCGTAATTCGTAAACCGCTTGTTACCGCGTAATCTTTCATGCAAATAACTTAAATCCTTTAATTTCATAAATAAATGGTACGGAACCCTTTGTGCGTGAGTCCGGGACGCACTTGGTTTTTTAAATTTTATTTTATGAAGAAAACTGTGTAACTGGCGTACTTTGTTTATGTAGGTTTTATTTTATTATAAGTAAGATGAAACTTGTCGGCGCCAGTGAAAGCATTATGGAAGCCGTTAGTTAATTAATGCCTTTAGAGATGTTTATTACAGGGTTATAACACATAATCTTATGTATAAAGGCTCAAGTATTATTTTGATATGGTCTCATGTTTCAACTAATTTTATCTTCTAAACATATACCGCCTTATTCATAAACGCTGCTTAAAGTTAACTAGTGATTAGCGATTCTTTCTGTTGTATCATACATCACTACTCTGTAGTCGAGTAACTAATACCATCTCTATGTATTAGTGTCTATGAATATAGTCTATAGTCTTGTCATTGTAACTTAGGATCTGACCTAGAAGATGTCGATTATAATGTAATAATTATACAAGTGAAATAAACCAGTCTAATTATCTAAAGTCTTTAATATTTACCAACACAACAATCATACATGGTGTCAGAAGAGTGAAAAAACCCAATACGAAGAAAGAAAATTCAAAAAATGCAAAAGTCGGATGGCGTCGGTGGCAGCCATGACACCGGAACGCCAATGAACAATGGCTTGAAGGCGCTTAAAATATCGTCAGATGCAACAAACAACAATTACGAAACCTGGAAGCGCTGGTGGCAACAGTTCGAATTATACTTGTTGGCAACGGGTTTAGACAAGTCCGGTGAGAAACGCAAGATCGCCATTTTATTACATCACATTGGTGAAAAATGCTTAAATATTTTCAACACATTCAACATAAATATTGGAGAAAGCACATTACATGACGTCAAAGCCAAATTCGACGAATTTTTTCAACCCAGAAAAAATATTACCATGTATCGTTACATGTTTTTTACCACACGTCAACAGAAATCGGAAAGCATCGAGGATTTCTTAACCGATCTCGAAAATAAGAGCCAAGATTGCGAATTTGGAACGCTCAGAGAATCTCTTATCAGAGATATTTTTATCGCCAACTTGAGTTTGGACTTAGCACATGTACGTCAGAGACTGCTGCAGGAACCTGATCTGACATATCAGAGGATGCGAGAGCTAGCTAGGACACTCATCGTCGCACAGCAGGATGCAGACCAAATTGTCAAGAGGTCCACTAGTGAAGAGTCTGAAAAAGTCATGCATCTGCGTCGGAGGAGCCGTGGTCGAGCGGAGTGTCAGCGACGGCGAGCTTCACCAGTCAGTCAGCAGGGATCCAGCGCAGGGAGGTCAAAGTCAAGTCCCAGTCCTGAGAAGCGCTCGAAGACGTGTAGCCGCTGTGGACAACACCACCGCTACAAATGTCCAGCGCAGGGAGCTAAATGCAGGTCATGTAACTCTTATGGTCATTTTGCAAAATTTTGTTACTCCAATAATAAAAAAGTCAGTCATTTAGAGTCTTTTAGTTCAACTGGTAGTCAAGATAATTTTGTTGGAATTTTAAATTGTCATAATTTCAGTCATAGTCATAAGTCTAGTCAATATAATTGTCATTTAGAGTCACAAAGTCATCACAATCAAAATCATTACAGACATAGCAGGTTGTCATACACACAGTCACAATCACATCCTAAGTTACAATCAACGGTCAGGTCGCACATAGGCCAGTCGCAGTCAAAGTCTAAGAGATCTCATGTAGACTCATCTTGTCAAAAAAAATATCCTGTGTCATATTTCTGTGATGAAAGTGGTGATAATGTCATATCTGAGAGGTCTAATAAAAAATGCCTCAGTGATGAAAAAAGTCTGGTGACTGATAAGTCCGAGAGATCTCATGTAGACTCATCTTGTCATATGTCATATCTCAATGATGAAAACACTAAACAGTCTGAGAGATTCACAGTCAAGTCAAAAAAGTCAAAAAGTCTTAGTCGAGATTCATATCTTCATGATGAGTACAGACACAAGTCTGAGGAATCTCACACAACACACACTTGTAGAATTATTACAGCAAAGTCAACACATAGTAAACAGGTCAATACAGTCGAGTCAAAACAAAACAAATACTATTCTAAACAGTCATGGAACATAAACATTTTAGTTGGTCATACACAAATTAATTGCATTATTGACTCAGGAGCTGATATCAATATTATGTCAAAGAGAACTTTTCAATTTTTGAAATGTCAAAGTCAAATGTCACTTGAGAAATGTCAAATAAACGTTAGTGGGTTTGGTGGTATATCAATACCCATTATGGGCAAAGTCAATGTAAAATGTAGTTTATCTTTAAATAATAGCACTATTAGTGTAAACATAGTGTTTATAGTCGCAGATTTAGTTTGTCCGAATGTTTTAGGTCTACCAACTTGTAAAAAATTAGGTATAATTCAAAGAGTTTTCTCTGTGTCTCAACAAAATTTTAGTGAACAAATTCTTACACAATACAATGATGTATTTCAGGGTCTTGGATGTCTACCTCAAGTCTGTCGCCTGAAACTCAAACCGGAAGCAGTGCCATGCGTGGATGCTCCGAGAAGAGTACCCTTCGCTTTACTGAACAAACTGCGCGATGAATTGGATCGCATGGAGAAAATGCAGGCCATTGAAAAGGTTATTAAACCTACAGAATGGGTGAACAGTATAGTGATAACAGTCAAAAGCACGGGTCAGTTACGAATTTGTTTAGATCCTAGAAATTTGAATAAGAATATTATAAGGGAAATTTATCCACTTAAGTCAATAGATGAGATCAGATCTCAACTAGCAGGAGCTGTTTGTTTTTCTCATTTAGATGCATTTTCAGGATTTTGGATGCTCAAACTAGATGAATATAGTTCTGATTTATGTACGTTTCAAACACCTTTTGGTAGATATAAATATTTAAGGTTACCTTTTGGTATTAATGCATCGTCTGAAATTTTTCAAAGAGTCATGATGAATTTGTTCGGTGATTTAGAAGGAGTTCTAATATTCATCGATGATATTTTGGTATATGGACCAAACGAGTCAGTACATAATGAGAGAGTACATAAAGTCATGCAACGAGCACGTGAAGTCAATTTAAAGTTCAATAAGTCAAAATGTAAATTTTTAGTTTCAGAAGTCTGTTTTTTAGGGTATGTTTTTAGTAAAGATGGTGCTAGGGTTGATGAAGAGAAAGTAAAAGCAATTGTCAATATGCCCACACCAAAAAATGTCAAAGAATTGCAAAGAATATTAGGTATGATCAATTATTTAGGTCCCTTTATTAGCAATTTGTCTCAAAAAACTCAAATTTTAAGAAATCTTTTGAAGAAAGATTCAGTCTGGACTTGGGATGAAAATCATAGTCAATGTCTTAAGAGTTTAATCGATGAAATTACAAATTCACCAGTTTTAGCTCATTATAATCCCAATGTACCATTAGTCTTGTCAGTCGATTCGTCAAAGTCAGCATTAGGAGCAGTCATTATGCAGAATAATAAACCTATTGCTTATAGTTCAAAAACATTAACTCAAACTCAGTCAAGGTATGCTCAAATTGAGAAAGAATTGTTAGCCATTCAGTTTGGTTGTGAAAAATTTCACCAGTATGTGTACGGTCATAAAGTAACTGTTCATACTGATCATAAACCTTTAGTCTATCTTTTTAAAAAGCCATTACATGATGTACCAGCAAGATTGCAACGTATGATGTTAACTTTACAAAAATATGATTTGGAAGTTATACATGTTCCAGGTAAAGAAATGTTTATATCTGACACTCTGTCTAGAGCAGCATTAAAAGAACATTATATACCTGAGAATGAGTCAGAAATATCTTGTCATGTCAATTTAATGCATTCAAGTCTAGCAGTCACAAAGGAGTACTGTACAAAATTGTTACAGCACACTAAGAAAGATGATACTTTGCAATTGTTAAAAAAGTATTATTATGAAGGTTGGCCAAAAAATAAAAATAATGTCAGTCTGTCAATAAAACCATTTTGGAATATACAAGCTGAAATTCATGTAGTCAAAGATTTGTTGTTCAAAGGGTCAAAATTAATAGTACCACAGGCAATGTATAAGGAGATGTTAGGTAAAATTCATGAAGGTCACCAAGGTATAAATAAATGCTTAAAACTGGCTAGAGAGTCTTTGTACTGGCCAAGCATGTCAGCTGATATTAAAAACTTGGTAGAACAATGTTATGTATGTGCACAATTTAAACCTAATAATCCAAAGGAACCACTAAAAAATTTTGAAATAAATAAATATCCATGGCAACAAGTAGGTGTTGATTTAATGTATTTTGATAACCTCACTTATTTAATTGTCACAGATTATTATTCTAAATTTATAGAAATAGCTTTGTTAAATAAAAACAGTACAGCAAAGAATGTAATAAAACATTTAAAGTCCATTTTTGCTCGTCATGGAATACCTTTATCTTTAGTGTCTGATGGTGGTCCTCCTTTTCAGTCATTAGAATTTAAGAATTTTATGCATGAATGGGACATAGAACACATTGTAACTAGCCCATATCATCCACAGTCAAATGGTCAAGCAGAGAGTTCAGTCAAAATTATCAAAAATATGTTAAAAAAATGTAAAAGAAACTCATCTGATCCATACATAGCTTTATTACAGTATAGAAACACACCTAAGAATAATTTACCATCTCCAGCTCAATTGTTAATGTCCAGGAATTTAAGAAATAACATTCCTATGTCTTATAAGAAATTAAAACCTAAAGTGGTTACATTCAAAAATTATAAAGAATGTGTCAAGCAAAATAATAAAAATAAGTCTAAATATTATAATAGAAATACAAAGTCATTGTCATTATTGTATCCCAATGATCATGTATACTTTAAAAGAAAGCCTGATAGCGATTGGGAACAAGCCATTGTCAAGCTAAGGTTGGCTAATAATAGGTCATATGTCGTTGAGGATGTCAATGGAGTTAGGTATAGGAGGAATAGGGTTCATTTAAGACACAAATATTCTCCTATGCTATCCAATTCGTCGCAGGGGAG
Source organism: Sesamia inferens (assembly GCA_037179545.1). Lineage (NCBI taxonomy): Eukaryota > Metazoa > Arthropoda > Insecta > Lepidoptera > Noctuidae > Sesamia > Sesamia inferens. Next base: position 29,006,694 of record CM073925.1, read on the forward strand.
AGAGGAAGGTAACAGACAGGAGTCTAGACCTCAAGAGCTCTCATCTCAATCCTCAGTCAGTCAACATGTAACTCGTTCTGGAAGAGTTGTAAAGCCAACCAGAAGGCTAATTGATGAAATAGATTAAGTAGAACATTGTATACTAGATTAAGACCTAACCATAGTCTTAAGTCATTGTCTAAATTGTAACTAAGTCAGGTTTCTATAATATTGTTTGTCAAGGGTTAATTTAAACTTAAACAGGGGGGATGTTGTATCATACATCACTACTCTGTAGTCGAGTAACTAATACCATCTCTATGTATTAGTGTCTATGAATATAGTCTATAGTCTTGTCATTGTAACTTAGGATCTGACCTAGAAGATGTCGATTATAATGTAATAATTATACAAGTGAAATAAACCAGTCTAATTATCTAAAGTCTTTAATATTTACCAACACAACAATCATACACTTTCACCATACATTTTTGACCTTTTAACCTTACTTAACTTAAATCATCCTTTATGAATAAACACCATGGTGTTTAAGGGGTTTATCCATAAGCGATGATTAAAGTTAAATAACGTTAAAAGGTTAAAAATGTATGTTTAAACAATCGCTAATCACTAGTTAATTTTAAGCAGCTTTTATGAATAAGGGGGATAATTTAAGGGGCTTAAAGTAGGTAGGTAGGTAGATAAATAATAACATTATTTTTGGGCTGTGAATACGTTTTTTATTTTTTTGGGTATATTGTTTTTTTTTTAATATTTGCCTCACGCTAGGAATTTCTACGTTTCGAAACAATTATACTCACAATATAAACAATCAGACTCAGTACAACTACTTGTAAGTCATAGTATACGTATCAAATCGTAACGCAAACTTCATGAAAAGGCTACAACGCATAAGCCACTAATAAAATTATGATAGTCATTTATGTCGTTAATGAGCGGTTACAGAAATAACAGTGTTTAAAAAAAAAAAGTGTCTGCTCGGCCTTTGATCGTTGCAAGCGTGCTGCCGTGCCTGTTTGTAGGTATGACGTTGACCCCTGATGGGAACTCTATTAAATCAACTGATAGGATAGTTTTTCTAGTATTGTTCACATTGCGCTTTTTTTTAACGAATTAATTAATTTTTACTCTAAAATCTTATTGGGGAAAAAAAATTGCGTATTATTTATTTTTTTAACCGGGAAAAAGCCGACGCATAACTCCGCTACTGAGGGGTTCAGAATCATGTACTGGATCCATGGTACTCGTTTGTGCGTCGATGTCAGATACACCCTATATTTGTACCGTGCGAGAATTGAACCAGCAATAAGTAGCGCAGCAGTCGATCACTTTACTACTGTACCAACCATACTAGGAAGTTATTACCTAAGTATTATAATTTTATCAAATTAATTATGAAATCAGTTTGATTTAGAAAATACTGGACTATACGCACTACATTTACCAATTAAGGTTACAAAAGTATCGTTTTGCAATTTTCCCTCCTTTACGCAGTCTCTTATTACTGAGGATTTTGGTCACTGGACCCTTTCAAGCTGACAATTAGCCTCCATCGACTCCAGTCCAAAGTTCACCACCATGTGAGATTTGCTCGTAGAATACAATAGAATACCATACTCTTTATTCTGTACACAATAAAAATTACAGAATACATTATGCAATGAAAACCCCGTCCGACCCAAAAGGATAATAAAAGTTAGGTAAACACATAACCAAATAAAATATGAAATTTTACATAATCATCATAGTAACAATAGTAATGAATTTTGAAATAATCTTATTTCTATTATAAGTGATGAGACCGCGTGCCGCGTGCCCTGCCCTTCACCCGCGCATGTATGCTTATCGTGTTGCCTACCGCACATGTATTAAGTTACCTCGCTTTTTCTAAATATTTTTTTTTTAGGGTGATTTTGTTTTAAATTAGCCCGGCTTTGTAGGCATTATTAGAATCAGTTAACGATACCTAACAATACCTTCACGGATCGGACAAGGTTTTCTTTACATATTGTGTAGCATAGCAGGCATAGCAATGGTTTTAATAGGGTATTTGGCTAAAAAAAACTAATTAGTCCATCAGTAAGATTTCCAAAAAATACTAGACAAGTATTATCGTATTTTCATATAAACAAAAAACGAAGACGACATAGTGCGTTGAAAACTCGTGTGATGTCACTGCGCGCTACACTTTTTAGCGACCAGTGACGTCACCAGCCACCACTCCTGATCTATGTTGCCTTTTACATATTTTATTGATTTGATAAAATAAAATATACGTATCCAATATTTTTCTATAACCTGAATGACGGACTAAATAGAACGAATTTTTTTTTTACCCAGGAAACATTCCTATTCTGAGTTAAACAATATTCATTGAAATGAAATGAAATGAAATGAAATCGTTTATCAAGCAAGTAGGATCACCGATCACTTTTACACGTCCTATGTTTTTTATTTTCTTTTTTTTTTTAATTAGTTGAAGCCGGCATTTCCTAACCTAACCTAACCTAACTCTGAGAGGAAATAGCCGAAACAAACTCAGGGATCATCGTCTTTTTTAAAGTCCAGACATTAAAAATGAAAATGTTTACAATAATTTACGTTATAATTACGCATATTGCTTAATAACAATGCTTAACAGAGCGAGCAGCTCAGTCCCAAGCCTCTCTATCCTCTAAATAATCTGAGATTTTATAATACCCCTTTTTGCAAAGTTTGGCCTTTATATAGGTTTTATATCGTTTAATGGGTAAGTTTCGAATGTCATTGCGTCATTTATTTTGTTGGGCAGACAAATTCGTCGAATATATGACGCAGTAGATTTGCAATGATTCAGATTGTTGTTGGTTTCTTTGGCGCAGCATTCCCTTGATCACAAGCTTAACTAAATTTAACTACAGTACATCTTTTTCTTTTGTTTATGTAAAGAAAATTTTACAAGATAAATATTAGCTTCATCATCATCAACCTTTTTATCGTCCCACTGCTGGGCACAGGTCTCCTCTCATACAGAGAAGGACTGAGCGTAATCACCACGCGTGCTCAATGCGGGTTGCCGATTTCAGACTTAAAGTCCAGGTTTCCTCAAGATGTTTTCCTTCACCTTCAGTCATTGGTGTCCAAGATATACTTAGAAAGTACATATAACTTTAGAAAAGTTACATTGGTACTTACCTGATGTGCAATCGAACCCGCGCACTCATACTTGAGAGGCTGGTGTTTTAACACTAGGCCACCACGACTTAATCACAGTTTAATCCTAACAAAATATTAAGACATTCCATAAACATTTTAGACATGATTAGAAAATTGGCTACTAAAAATACGTCAATTTACGTCAGGCGCTGACGAATTTGATGGGACGAAACTAATATTTCGCTTCTGTCCAAAGAATTTACATAAATACCTACAATGCTAACGAACCGGCAAAGGCGTTCCTAGAAAGAGAAACGTACGAAGGACCCCTGTGTCCCTTTCTAGTAGGGTGTACACAGTTCATAAGAAAATGGGGACATTTACGCCGCAGCCTCTATGTCTCTGTAATATTTTCGAAAATATCTATTAAATTACATGCTGTAATGGCATAAATAAAAAGGCAATATTGATATATATAAAATGCAAAATGAATTTAGTGAATAAGGTTTTCAGTACGTTGACTTAATAGAAACGCTTGGAACGCAAGTCATACCCACGCCCACGCGCCTCGATTCGGGTGCCCTTTCGGTACTCTAGCTAGCAGTCTAGCTAGTACTCACTAGTCACGCACGCACCGCTGTGATAAGTGGACGACGTGGCGCGCTACGCTGCTTAATATAATTAAAAAATAACAAAAAGCCATGTTCAAGAAATCAACACATTTATTTATACAAATACAATACACTTTCAAAGACAAAAAATTGTATACCATCATACTGCAAATGTATATAACCTTGTTTTAGTTGTTGGTTCAAATGGAATAACTTCAGGCCATTATTCTCGAATTCCATCATCACTTGGAAAACTGCAAGAAAATTATGTTCACCAACAATCAATAAATATCGAACCGGACGAAGCGTTTTGCCTCGTCCTTTATACCGCGTACATCGAGGGACTGGAACAATTTGCCAGCTGGCTGTATTTCTAAGGCTAGAATGAATAGGCTCTTAATAAACTAGTGCGCTTTACCATCAACGATTGCGTCACTGCTTACCATCAGCCGGGATTGCGGTGAAGCACTAGTTTATAAATTTATAAAAAAATAAAATATGTGTCGGAGATCGTCGATATAATTTTAATAGAAGTTGCTGATTTGATTTACGTAGTAGAGGGGCAAACGCTTGTAACGTTATTTAGTGATGGCGTCACATGGACAGAGTCGCTTTGGAAACTGGGGTTCGTCGAACGGTCACTTTGCATCGAGACGCAGACCAAGGGACATCTCCGAACCGAAACTGTCGGTTTGCCTGTTCAAATTGTTATTATGAAGATTGGAGGGTATATCTACACGTCGTGCTTCAATTCCAAACTCACCTACGAAATGGAACCTGTACCACCACACCAAGATGCTGTCGACCCTACCGCTCTGCCGTCGCTGTCTCCGACATCAGAAGTTGGATAAAGAACTACACTGCTCACAATCTCGTTATAAATGAAGGAACAGAATAACAGTCACTTTCTGCCAATATTTTTATAGTACTTGTGTGGTAGTTGTTCATTGCATTTGTATGATTTTCTGTAAATGCTGGATGTACTGGCAGTGAGGCTGGAAGTGAACGTCACGTTACGAGGTGCGCTCAATTGCTGACGCAGAAGAGATCACTCCGCGTGATACTGCGCTGCAGGAGTCAGCTGCAGGCGTGCAAGTGCTTTTGGACGCGGCGCTGTCACGACACTGCTGGCTGATGCTTGGCGCGCGATACTGCTGGCTGATGCTTGGCGCGCGACAGTGCTGGCTGATGCTTGGCGCGCGACAGTGCTGGCTGATGCTTGGCGCAAGGTGCGCTTGCGGAGCGCGCAAGGTGCGCTTGCGGAGCGCGCAGGGTGCACTTGCGGAGCGCGCAGGGTGCACTTGCGGAGCGTGCAAAGTGCGCTTGCGGAGCGTGCAGGGTGCACTTGCGGAGCTTGCAAAGTGCGCTTGAGGAGCGCGCAAGGTGCGCTTGAGGAGCGCGCAAGGTGCGCTTGAGGAGCGCGCAAGGTGCGCTTGAGGAGCGCGCAAGGTGCGCTTGCGGAGCGCGTAGGGTGCCCTTGCGGAGCGTGCAAAGTGCGCTTGAGGAGCGCCCTTCTGGCTGCTTGGTGAATCTCATCAATGGCGTGTGGCGCTGCTGGAGCTGCGTGCGGCGCAGCCGGTGCTGCGTGTGCTTTGCGGAACGCCCAAGGTTTCAAGACCTGAGCCTCTACTCTGCAGACGATGAGAAGATGTCAAAATACCCAAAACGTTTGTGGTAACGTAATGGAGTTTTATGAGAGCTCCGAGATGTCTGGTGTGCAACGGTTGACAACTGCCAAGTGGCAGGTGTTTGCGGGAAATTGCCATAATCCGGTGAGTCGTACTATTTTTATTTTGATTTCGGTGCTGAATGTTCTCTTGTCAAGCTATCTGTAATTTCATTAGTATACGTACACACGCGATAATACGTATACAGGGTATGGGTAGTATCAGCGTTGTGTACTGAACAATTTCTTTGCGACATGATAATAAGAGTTATTTGCAAATTTTATTTCTTGTACTACCCGTATTCTTTGTTATAATGGACTGAGAAATTTTAAATCAGGGTTTTAAAATTATGATGTCTGGTTTGTCTTTATTTCAAAACTAAAGTTCACTGTGGCCTATAGTTACGAGCTCACTTGAGCTTCTGAGAGTATGTGTGGCTAGACTATTAAATCTTCTCAAGAGAACAAGCGGTAACGAACATAGAAATGAGTGCTGTTTACGCAAAATGTTAATTTGATAGAAATGAGCTTAAGTAATGAAATTTAATATTGGTGAGTTGTTTGATGGCGATAATGGCGATCGTTACCTATTGAAATCGTTGATTGGAAACAGAACTTAGAAGTACCCCACGATCGCATAGGTACGAAAGATTTTTCCAAGTAATGTCTGCTGAGTTAGATTTTCATAATGTAAAAGATGGCGAGGAGGGTGCCTCCGCCAGCAAATGGAACACGTATCATGGCTATGTGGTCGCACTGCACGCACTAGTCTGTAGTCGTAACTGCAACCCAGTGAGGGATTGTTCAGAGCGCGATGGGCAGCTAGTGGTGTGGTGGGGACACTAGTAGGTATGGTCGCACTGCATGCACTAGTCTGTAGTCGTAACTGCAACTCAGTGAGGAGTTGTTCAGGGGGCGATGGGCAGCTAGTAATGTGGCGGGGACTCTGGTAGATATGGTCGCACTGCATGCACTAGTCTGTAGTCGTAACTGCAACTCAGTGAGGAGTTGTTCAGGGGGCGATGGGCAGCTAGTGATGTGGCGGGGACCTGGGTCTCGGAGGAGACTATTAGTTGTACGGTCATGTGTTGACCTGGGAGTCGTGGAGTTGGTCGTATCACAAGAGGTGATGATGATATGGGTGTCAACTATGAGTTGTCACTAGCTACTGTGGTAGCGAACCATGGTGTGTTTTCTTTTTGATGATTATGATTTTGATTTGATAGTTATGAGGCTTGGAGGAACCTATTGTATTTTCTTTTTGAAATTCGATAATTATGAAGCTTGAAGGAAACTTCTGTGTTTACGTTGTTAAAATAATTAAGTTTGGTTTTCTAATAGTCACAGTAATTAAACGTGACGTGTGACGGTCAGGTTGGCCGAGTTCTCAAAAATGCTTCAAAGTCGGTTTTCTGTGTTTTTTTTTTTTTAATTTGTTACAGACATGCACGAGGACGTGCAACGGGAAATATCGAAGTCTGACCGGAATCGGCGGTTGGCCTGGTGAATCGGATCCCGGACTCCGGGGCTGAGGGAGCTTCGGATGCGACTTGGATTGGCGCTGGGATGATGATGATGATGATGATGCACGAGGACGTGCAAATCGTCAGGCTGGCCGTGTCGGAGATCGTCGATATAATTTTAATAGAAGTTGCTGATTTGATTTACGTAGTAGAGGGGCAAACGCTTGTAACGTTATTTAGTGATGGCGTCACATGGACAGAGTCGCTTTGGAAAGTGGGGTTCGTCGAACGGTCACTTTGCATCGAGACGCAGACCAAGGGACATCTCCGAACCGAAACTGTCGGTTTGCCTATTCAAATTGTTATTATGAAGATTGGAGGGTATATCTACACGTCGTGCTTCAATTCCAAACTCACCTACGAAATGGAGCCTGTACCACCACACCAAGATGCTGTCGACCCTACCGCTCTGCCGTCGCTGTCTCCGACATATATATTAATAATAAAATGGTTAGGTTAGTTATTCAAGTAGGTTAAACTTTTTGTAAAAGTGTAAGGTAAGTAGGTATAGCTAATACAGATTGTAGACATACATTGATACGCTGTTTGTTACATTTTCTTTAGTACATATTAGGTATAAAAATTTTCAAGAAAATATACAATTTGTTTCTAGTAAGTCTATACTTTTTAAACAAACTTAAAAAGGAAGATGTTCTTTATTCAGCTGTCTTGTCTTTTTTACTGAACATTATACTCATCCTACACCATATATTTTGTAAACAAACTGGTACAAACATACCTAAACATTGAACGATCACAACCGGGGTAATAACTAATAAATAATAACTATTACATCCTCGCACACAACAAATTCTTGACATTTTAAATTAGATTTTTACCTCAACCTTCGAAAAAATAGCGTGATACCTCAAAAATACGACAAAGAAAAATTTGCATCGACCATATTGATTATTTAACCCAATATGTCGTCGGTGTTGCCATTCTATAGTTTATACTATCTGCTAATATTGTTTTATTTTTATTTATTGTTTAATCACAATAAATGCATTGATTAAATGTGGAGCTAAGCAGTTAGTTATTTTAATCCTTAATCAATCACGAGTCACTGATATAATATTGTATATCAGCGTAAATAACTAAACTAGTGGATGAAGTTTATGTATCAAATTTAGCATATGGTAGTATTATTTCGCACTGGCAGTCTGCGGGAAAGGGACACAGGGGTCTTTCGATGCCTCTCATTCGGAACTTAAGGTATTTATACGTAAGCTTTGTGGCAATATAAGCTTTATGGGGTGGGATTTAGGTTTATTTTTGAATTTTGTTGTTTAGATGTCATTATTACCCGTAATAATTCTATATATTTAAATTTCTTTGCTTCTATCCTTCTCGTAATAGAAAGAAAAAATGCAGTGAAGTTAAATTTAGTTTAGTTTGTGAATGAGGGAATGCTGCGCCAATAATGAATTACACAGTCAAAGTGTTAGTCGAATAAAACAAAGGAGATTTTAGTAAAGAACGTATTTATTCTTAAAAGTGATTTTACTCAACATATATAATGACATATCGTCGCTTAAGTTCTAACACCGCGTAACTCAAAATAATGAACTTTTCAGGAGACTAAAAAAACTGTCTAAGTTTGTAAATACCTAATAATAATTTTTTTTTGTTTGTTTTTTTTTTCGAAATAACGCGCCATCATTGGTTTAATCGCTTATTTGCGATTGGTCAAATGACGCGTCTTTCGATTCTTTATCCACTAACATGCATAACACATTTTGACCATTTTTTTGAGTACCGCGGTGTTAGAACTTAAGCGACGATATGCTGGCGAGTAGAAACTCGACTGCATAGGTATATTTTAATTTACAAGTATACAGAGAGGTTTATATGTAAATTAAAATATTGCATTTCATAAACATCATACAGGGTGTATCTGACATCGTAACGCAAACTTCGCGAAAAGGCTACACCGCATGCCACTAATAAAATTATGATAGTCATTTATGTCGTTAATGAGCGGTTACAGAAATAACAGTGTTTAAAAAAAAAGTGTCGGCTCGGCCTTTGATCGTTGCAAGCGTGCAGCCGTGCCTGTTTGTAGGTATGACGTTGACCCCTGATGGGAACTCTATTAAATCAACTGATAGGATAGTTTTTCTAGTATTGTTCGCATTGCGCTTTTGTGTAATTAATGAATTAATTAATTTTTACTTGTCTTTGCCTAAAGTGAAAAAAAACTTTTTTTTATATAAGGGAAAATCTGACGAAATATTCCACCACTGGGGGGTTCAGAATCATGTACTGGATCCATGGTACTCGTTTGTGCGTCGATGTCAGATACACCCTTTATATGCCAGCACCTAATAAAATCGTAGCTTTTGCCGTAGGCGTTACCCGTATGTATGTTTGAAAATAACCCACGAGAGCGTACTACCGTGAATAAATTTCTGTGTGTAAATCCAAAGAAACGAACAAAAATGTTCTGTTACTTTTTACTGTACCAGTACATTTGTATAGAGAACTTGCTTTTATCCGCAGCTCGCCTACTTGTATTTTAGACAGTTACCACCACTAGAACAGGAAGAATAAAAAGGATAAAAAGAAGGATAAAAAGTACCCCTAGTGTTAATACGAATTATAAATTACCTAAGTACCGAATTTCATCGAAATATGTTCAGTCGTTTTTGCGCCAATAAGGAATAAACAATACATCCAGAAAAACATTTTAGAAACCATATTTTCAGCCTAAACTCCTTCTTATACCTCTTAGCAATTTCCTTTAATTTGCAATTTCAATTAATTTTTGACAAGTCGTGGTGGCCTAGTGGTTAAAACACCAGCCTCTCAAGTATGAGTGCGCTGGTTCGATTCCAGGTCAGGCAAGTACCAATGTAACTTTTCTAAAGTTGTATGTACTTTCTAAGTATATCTTGGACACCAATGACTGAAGGTGAAGGAAAACATCTTGAGGAAACCTGGACTTTAAGTCTGAAATCGCCAACCCGCATTGAGCAAGCGTGGTGATTACGCTCAATCCTTCTCTGTATGAGAGGAGACCTGTGCCCAGCAGTGGGACGATGGAAAGGTTGATGATGATGATGATGATGAATTTCCTTTAATATTCACTGTACAGTTTTGTCTTCATAACTTACTTTCTTCAAGGCTAGAGTGAATAGGCTCTTAACAAACTAGCGCGCTTTACCATCAATGACTGCATCACTGCTTACTATCAGGCGGGATTACAGTTAAGCACTAGTTTATTATAAAAAGAAGAGAAAAAAAAACATTCACGAACGTTTAAACATGTCTTACAGTATACTAACAGTATTTCAATAAAACCGGTTTAGTCTAGAAATAACTTGAATTCGCGAACATCATTCGAACACCATACGATATTTTCCATATTATGTCTACGTTGAATGCCGCCACAACTAAATGGAACGTTCATTTTTTGTTTTTTTTTTTTTTCTTTTTATTTCAGTGGCACATTTTTCAAACCGCATGTGTACCTACAGTGCGTTAGAAAAATATTTGTGTAACATTTTAAATGTTTTATTTATTTTTAACTGGTTTGGAGTTTTTCTGTTATTCGCGAAATGCGTTTGTTATTTTTTATTTTCAATTATATTGGTTTGCTGTAGTATTTGTATTTTTGGGTTTTGCTTATTTTTCTGTTTTATCGTCATCAATCACTGTATCAAATTTCCTAATTTGGATATATTTTCTGCATTGCGTTACGTACGGAATTAAAGAATCTTCTATTAATTTATAGTAAATGGATAAACAAACTGATTTACAGCCTAAATTTAATAAACGTTCGCTTGCCGCGGCCCTTCCGTGGATGGGTGAATATTTATATTCGAAACCCCGGCCGGTTATTCTTGGATCTTTGACCGACGCCACTTTAAAGCTCGTCTGATGCCTGCAAGTCTGAAAACCAGTCTGTATTTATTTATTTAGAAAGTGAACTGTTTATCACTCGCTAATTTACATACTTATTTTGAATGTTCACCTCATTATCAATGAACAGCTAAATGTAGTTGCCTTGAATTAGTTAGCATCCTTACATACCTATACGCTGCCGACTTGATAACGATTATCTCTACCAGAAATTCACGGTATTTGTTTAGGATTAAAAGACTAGATTCCGGAACCACAAATTATATACTCTACGTCACTATTAAAAACAAAACGTCAATGTCTTTGACGGATGATTCGATGAGAAAAACCGGTCGAGAGCGTGTGTGCTTAATAAGAATTTATTATTGAGAATAATTCTTTATAAGTGTTTTCACGGACCAGTAGTTCCTGAGATTAGCGCGTTCAAACAAACAAACTTTTCAGCTTTATATATTACTATTATACAGTATTTATAAAGCCAAATTAACTAAAAAGTGACATAAATAGTCAGTAAAAGTTTTTATTTTTCCTTTTTTCATGTGAAAACTAGTCCCACTATGTAAAATAATAGTTTTTACCTCCATCCAGCCAGACTGGGCGCTGACCTCACCATAGTTAGGAAAAGACTAGCAGATATATTTTGTTCAAAATAAAATACTTTATTTTATATTCAATCGAATCAAAATATCATACACTGTCAAAATCACTGCAGATGCATTCTGTTTTCGGATTTAATAATGTACAGACGACAACACATGAAGCTACTACAATCTGTCAGATTTCCTTATTAGATTTTCAACTTTATCTCTAAAGCATTAAGGATCAAGGTTGATTGGGAATATCTGATAGTTTGGGTTAGCTTGACCTGCTGTCGTCCTTACTTAGTTAGTATCTATATGTATTGTAGTTTTTATATGTATATTATATTTATTACACTGATCTTTCAATAACATTTTTTTCTATTGACATGAAAACCATATTTTCATTGCACTTACGTACAATTACTGGGAACCGATCGTGGGACGTCGCAGTCGCTAATAGCGTATGATTACTGTATTTGCTGTTTCATAGCTTATGAACACCATAATGACTAACAATTTTCAAGAGTTCTAGTGAAAGCCTTGGCCTGATTATTTGTAGATTGTACTTTTGTACTTTTTTTACCTTGTAGGCATTAGAAGTTGGCTTTTGGGTGGGAAATCATGAAATGACCACCTATTCGGGCGGAGCGATAGGACGTATCAGACTTTAATTGACTAAAACCTACCTGTGTTCCTTCATATACCTTTACCAGGGACCACGATATCTCTAGACATTTATTTTGGATATTTTAATCGCGTTGGTATTGCACCTTTATATGAAAGCGTAGCAGATTTTTTCTTATATATTTTTGACGAAACAATTTACCCAGGAGCGGGACAATATGTAACGTTCAAAAAATCTTTCTACTCGTAAACGAGGTGAGTAGCGACATCTAGCGGCAAATGGGAATAAATTATAATTTGTGCCATGTAAGTTCAAATTAATGGCGTCCCTTACAAATCGATTTCTTTTAACATAATCATTTAAATTAGAGGAAATGAATAAATTCATTATTTATATTTAAAATAACTACAACAAGCTTTTCTACATATGCAATTAAAGTTGTAATTTAATATTTTAAAAGAAAGAGTCTATTGTCATGGTTGGATATGACGTAGGAAATCAGCTTAGCGTGCATAGTTTTTTTAAAAACGCAGTGTCTTTCTTTATAACCTTTCAGTTTGGAGAAATCTCTTAGTGTGATTAGGAATTGAACATAAAATGTCGCGCAGGATGCAAGTAATCGGCGTCAAGATGAAAGCCTGTGATTAGTATTGAACCACGGAGGTGTACCTACGTGTTGAATTGATTTAACTTTTAGCACCATGCTATTGCAATCATGTGCATTGAGAAACTCACATAGTCTTTCATTGTTAACAGGGTTCAATAGCCTTCTTTAATAGTCAATTTTAATTATTAATACAGTTAAATAAAAGGTCTTCTCAAGAAAGGTATATAGGTGCGTATAGGCCCTTTGATAGGATGCCAATTTTAAAGCAAACCATCTGATTCTGAACACAAGTGGACACGAAATCTCTAAGGATCACACAGGCTGGAGATGCTGGCTGCGACGGCAGGTCAAAGGACTGACCTAATTTAGAGTAATGTAACATACCCATTATAAGTGTACACAATTACTTAATGTTTGATGCCAGGGCTTGGTAAAAGCTGCATCATAGTGTCAGACGCTTGTGCGCGAAGTGTTTAATTAAAATCCTGGAGAAGACTTGTTTTATTCCAATCAATACTTCATTCTGAAGACTCTCCACGTCCAAACTCCCAACACAACAACATTAGGTGCATCGTATCCGGCACACATCGCAACACAACTGCTCAGACCCGTCCTCCGTACGGTAAAGAAGAGCTTAAATAAAAGTCTCACCTATGTTTAACAAAATAAATGATTGATTGTTTGACTTGCCCTTTGGTCTTGTTCTTCAGGCCCGTGTTACAATATTGAAAAGCAATGACATAAGGAATTCATACCAGTTTCCATCGGCAAAATCATTATAATACGCTTTAAAATTCAAGCTCGTCTCCCACAGTATTTGTAGCTGGAAAACGATGTGTAGATAGGAACATTTTACGTGTGGTTCCTTTAATGCTTTCTCTACATATACTGTGCATTGTAAGCACTGTTGTGCACTGTGTATACATAACTCAATTGAATAGCATTGTTGTGTTGGGTGCAAGTTGTAATACTGGATAGGAAACTGTTTATCCGAAAAAGACATTAACAGAGAGCTCTACTTTGTGTTTTCAGAATTATTTTAGTTCAACTGTAAAGTTGTTTTTAAGCTATTGCATAGCTTCTATCGCGGGCCTTGAGCGCGGGGACCGAATCCAGAAATTCCGTAACGAAAAAACCTCACGCTCCCCCCCATCGTCTAACGTCGTTTCAGTTCGGCAGTCTTCGGCACGGTATGTTTGTGTGCGTGCGACTACATCTTTTGAAAACAATTTATAGATTTTCAAAAAGAGCATGCATATTGCAGGGCGCGAACTCAGTTCTACACACTTGCCATGTTACTGATAGTCGCGATGTGCTAAACTTGCGATTAATTTTCTCTCTGAAATAGGTCTTCTATAGAGATATGTCATAGACGTCATCGACGTTGTCATGGCTACCTTAAAAACTTTTCATATAATTAATTATTAAGTACTTTTATTCAAATTAATTTAGTAGTGTTTTTATAAAATAGCTTTTTTTTTAACGGAAAAGCTAAGATGAATGTCACGCTAATTTTTCATTGGACTTTTAAATTATTTATAGTGTTGTTTACTAAATAAAAGCGCGTGATTTTATAGAGTAAAAAGTGTTCACGCGGCCGTTTTTTCAATTGTTGCAAGAATTCAAAAGACTGTCTTTAAATAGTGTTCAGACGATTGCTCAAAGTGTATTAGATTTCATTAGTAATAGAAATGGCATTTCAATAATGACTTTCAACTGCCAAAGTCTAATAGTCATAAATACGATTTACAAGATTCAGTTACGAGACAAACAAATGTGTTACTTCTTACCGAAACTTGCATGACGCATGATAATCCAATTGAAATACCTAATTTTAATTGTATTGTTCAGTTCAAACGAGATACTGTTTCAAAAGGTGGGGTAGCTATTTACCAAAATAAAAATGATATTACTAATATTATGACTCCGAATATTGAAATAAATATTGCACACGTTAGCGATGTTAATGTTAGGCGCTCAGTTGTTGGAGATATTTGTGCGTGCTTATGCAAACTTAGAAATGGCCTACAAATAGTTATGGTAGCAATTTACATTTCTCCGAATCCAAAATTGGACGAGGTAGAGCATTTTATTCATCGCACTTTACTGGAGTACACTGAAGAAGGCTCGAAAATACTTGGTACAAATGGTAATAAATTTCCACTTATCTTGGCTGGCGATTTCAACATTAACTTCGCTGATAAAAAATCAGAGCGGTTGACAACTTTTCTATCAAAAACATTGAATTTGAAAATGAATAATGATCCACAAGAGTCCACAACAAAATATGGGACCACCATTGACGCGGTATTTTCTAGGTATTTAGAGGATATTAAGTCGCAAACTTATGTTTCTTATTTCAGTTATCATAAACCTATAGTTTCAATGATAAATATTCCTGAATAACCAACAGCTACTGTAAGGCAATAAAACCCACATGTATTGTAAAATAATAAAAATATTTTAAATAATATTAACTTTTTATTTATTTAATAAAAGAAAAATTTGTTTTCTTATCGGTCACCACGCTCAAAAAGTGTAACTTGAATTAATATCAAAGAAAAAGAAATACTGCATAAATAAAATAAATAAATAATTATAATTGCATAAATTGATACAAAATGCTATGCAATAGCTTTACCGCGGCAGTCCCCGAGTGCCACACGTCTTTTTTTTTTCTTATCATCAGTATTTTACAATATATAACACGACTAGCTTTTTACACTAGATAGTACATTCAATGACTTAATAAGTAAACAAAAAAGCCGCTCAACTGACTTCTTCCATTTTATTTACTCATTTTTTTAGTGAATAAGCTCTTAATATACTAGCGCGCTTTACCATCAACGATTGCATCACTGCTTACCGTCAGGTGGGATTGCGGTCAAGCACTAGCTTATAATTATATATATGTATATATAAAGTACACATTATGTGTTACGCAATTGGAGTCCCGATTGATATGACTTCATTGTCTGCCTGCCTGTCTACCAACAGGTTCTATCTCCTCAATCGAGATAGCACAGCAGACACGATATACTAGACAGTTGACATTTTAATATGTAGATGATCTATTTCTGTTTTCGCTATAACAACAAATAGACTTTCCATCCAATATTTTTTGTAAATATAAAGATAATTTTATTTTTCAAACATGGGTAAGAGTAAACGAATACAAAAAATAAATGTATATCGTGGATAACAATATCATGTTAATAAAAGTTGCTCAGTTGATTTATGTAGTAGTGGGACAAACGCTGTGACGTTATTTGGTAATGGCGGCACTTAGCAGAGTCGTTTAGGAAAGCGGGGAATGTCGAACGGTGTCTTCGCTTTGAGGCGCGGACAAATGCACTTCTCTGGGGCGAAACTATTGTTTTGCCTATTTAAATTGTTATTGTCAAAATTGGAGGATACATTTACACTTTGTGCTTTAATTTAAAACTTCATCTGCTAAATGAAGCCCTTACCATCACACCAAGATGGTGACGATTCTATCGCTCCGCCGTCGCTGATGTCGTCATATACATATAAACAGGTTCAGCCAATTATTACCATTTAGGTATGCAAAGGAGATGTTTCATTTTGGGCCACCACTATGTACGCTATATAGATAAAAAGGAAAAAAATGAAAGAATTTCATAAAAATACTACGAAATTAATTTGAATAAAAATACAAGTATATATAATTAATTATTTGAAACGGTTTTTTAGTGAGATAACCCTTTATTAAGGTAGCCATGACACTGGTTATGAGGTTTGATTGGCGATTTTGACAGTTCTATTTTCCCATTCTATTCGTGTCAAGTGTTAATTTGAGTTGATTGTATTTATTTAATTGTCTGTATGTTCGAAATTCATGTTTTGTTTTTTTCGCAGTCATATGGTAGATAATATAGCTACGATAGCCTTTGATACATGACACGTCAATCAAATGTCACTGTCAAAATCTTATTTCGCTTATTGCTGACCGCCATATTTACTAGTAGTTGTGTTGCACTCCTTCATCATCATCATCAACAACCTTTTGTCGTCCCACTGCTAGGCACAGGTCTCCTCTCATACAGAGAAGGATTGAGCGTAATCACCACGCTTGCTAAATTCGGGTTGGCGTTTGGCGTTGGCGCAATTACTTAGAAAGTACATATAACTTTAGAAAAGTTAGATTGGTACTTGCCTGACCTGGAATCGAACCCGCGCACTCATACTTGAGAGGCTGGTGTTTTATCACTAGGCCACCATGACATGAAGCCTCCATCATAGCATTGCACTCCTTGGCCGAGTTAAATTGAATCTGTATAAAAACTAAGCCAAAATATACGAAATTAACATTAACAACAGTTAACTATAGTGTAACTATACCTAGCATTAAGTGTACAACGTGCTGGCCTAGGCTCAATACATTTCTGAAACATCTCCTTTCTTTTAAACATTCAACTTAACTAGAAAAAACCAGTTTTAACATCGGCCGCCGGCAGAAGGTACCACCCACCAGACAAAGTCTTCCAAGCGATTTGTCGTGTTCCGGCATTATGTCTGGAGAAGTCGTACGGAGGACGGGTCTGAGCAGTTGTGTTGCGATGTGTGCTGGGTACGATGCGTCAAATATTGTGTTGGGAGTTTGGTCGTGGAGGGAGGGTCTTCAGATCCAACGATGCTGCGCCAAAGGGAGATTCCCTTTGGCGCAGCATCGTTGGTCGTGTTGTTGGGTTTAACTTTGCATCACCTCGCTCAACTGCCGTCTTCCTTCCTACTCGCTCAGTTTTTCTGAGTGAATAGGCTCTTAATAAACTAGCGCGCTTTACCATCAACGATCGCATCACTGCTTACCACCAGGCGGGATTGCGGTCAAGCGCTAGTTTATAATTATTAAAAAAAAAGGTAAAAAAAATAAATTAACAACATTGTTCTAACTTTAAAAATAAATCTTTTTTCAGTAAAGTACTCACTTATATAACAGTATGTTTTTACCACTAAAAAGCTTCTGAGTCTTTTTTAGGTAGGACCCAGGACCCGCCGTACTTACGTGACAACTAACCCGACTCGCACTTAGCCGGTTTGAATCAATCTTCGCTATTGAAAAACAGGCATCATAATGCATAAAAATGTCACCTTCAATGTCAAACTTTACATCATTATGGTATCACGTCTCCATCCATTGCTTCAATCCAAGGTCGTACCATATACGGAAGATATTAAAAAAATCCTTTATATCCGCTCCCACGGCTTCGCACGAGAAAAGCGATGACTTTTAATGTAATGCCTTTTAGCTGGGGCCCATATACACAGCGTAGAAATATAGGCAGAATATCAACTGCCGGTAATGGGGAGCTTAGAAGTGAAGTTGTCTTCAAAGTTATAAACTAGTAGACCGCGATTCCGCCGGATGGTAAGCAGTGATGAAATCATTGATGGTAAGGTGTAGTAGTTTATTAAAAGCCTATTTACACTAGCCTTGAAGACACTTAAATTTTTATCAGACGGGAAGACCGCCACAGGCAAATTGTTCCAGTCCCTCGATGTACGCGGTATAAAAGACGAGGCGAAACGTCTTCGTCTGGATCGTAGTAGTATCAACAACGTAAGGGTATATCCGTCGTACTACGCGTCGTCCGATGATGCAACGGTGATGGTGGAATTATGTCATGTAATTTATGCACACACTCTCCAAAATGCATCCTATTGAACACCGGAAGACTGGCTACCTGGTCTGTGTTCCAGGCTTTGGCTATCTTAACCAAATCAGGGTGGCCTCTCCATTGACAAAGCCTTGCCGCCAAGCGATTTGTCGTGTTCCAGCATGATGTCTGGTGAAGCCGTACGGAGGACGGGTCTGAGCAGTTGTGTTGCGATGTGTGCCGGGTACGATGCGCCAAATGTTGTTGTGTTGGGAGTTTGGTCGTGGAGGGTCTTCAGATCAATCTCCCTTTGACGCAGCTTCGTTGGTCGTGTTGTTGGGTTTAACAACACGACCAGGATGCAATGTTAAACCCAGCAACTCAAATATTTGGCGTAATGTACCCGGCACACATCGCAACACAACTGCTCAGACCCGTGTTCCGTACGGCTTCATCAGACATCATGCCCGAACACGACGAATCGCTTGGCTGCAAGACTTTGTCTGGTGGGTGGAAGCAAGTTAGACCTTCTCCTCATTTTTCTGTATCATGGTTACTCACAGCAATTACGTCTTCCACTGAAAGCCTGCTCGTACTTACCTTATGTTATTGATTTCTGCACGTTAATGGAGTGAAATGACCCAATTTTATTATTTTTCTCTCGTTACACACACGTTTAAGGTTTTTCTTATTTGCTTAATGTGATTTGGAAGTGATCGGAAGTCAAAGCTGGTCTGATGATTGTGACTATAGTTAATAAATGTTATATTGTTACATATGTATACTTAATAATCTGCATGAATTCCTATTATAATGTCAATGGATGTATACAAATATTGGTTGGTGCACGCTAACTTTGGAGCGGATTGTCAATAAGCAGAAGCAGGCAGCATATTGACATGTTCCTTAAAGCGTATTTCACCATCATTTCATTACTTATAAAAAGTCTTATGTTTTTTTTTTGTTGTGGATGGGAAATCCTTAAATGATCTCTGATTAGCGGCCATGTTCCTTTACTTCCTTGTGTGCCAGTGCCACGGTTTCTAAGAAGTGTTATCCTAAAACAAAATTTATTTTTTTAATGTTTTTCCAGACTAGAATTGTCAAACGTCAATGACAGTCCCGACTTTGGTAAAATCTGCTGCCAATAACGTTACTATTTATGGAGCTTACAGCTAGAGTATGGCATGAATATGATAAATACGAGACAAATATTAATTTATTTTAATATCGGAAAAACAAGTAGGAGTCAATTATTATGGCAGATTAAAAGGCAAGGATAAAAATATAAAAATGGAGAACTACCTTCCAGGTAATAATACAAACTGTGGTTTGATTTACTCATCCAGGTAGCAAGGGCTTTTAAAGAAAGTAAGTCCTCACAGTACGATTAAGATTTGGCTTAAGCAGAGTTTTTAATCATAAGTTGAAAAGTGTTTTTTACAAACCTACTTATAGAAAATAATTCAATAATATTTTTATTTTGCTTTTTTTTTGAGAAATACTTTTCCCCACACTAGGAATTGAATAGACATGAGAATCTCATGAATCACTTGAGAAACTAATAATCAAACGAAAAATTAATGTAATTAAACACTGCAGTTTGTATTAGTAGGTAATTCATTAACGGCACTTGTGCCATTTTCGGTAAACAGTAACCAAAAATGACACGAACGTACTCAAAATATTTTTTTTTCCTTCTGCCAGCGATTTCAGTCTGTTGTCAATTCGGACCTAACCCAACATTATATCTTTTATCATTTCTGTTTTTTTTTTACTCGGTTCCGTCAGTTGCCATTTAGCCATTGCAGTGCGCGACATTAAGTTCCTCGAGAATTGGGCTTTTAAGTGCAAAAAATATTTTTTCTAGTCGAACTGGTAGTTTCAGAGATTAACACGTACAAACAAACATTTCAGCTTTTGTACTATAGAGACAGATAATACGCCACGACCTGAATTTGTCGCGGTTAGTAAAACTAGGGCTAGTTTTAATATATTTATACAAACACGTTTCAAGCATTCACGCACAGCCCGCAAAATTCGCCACCACAGCCGCAGTTTCATGTATATTTTGTAGCTGCACACGACGGGAGAATAAATTCAGTTCAGAGTGCAAGTTATCCCAACTAGATGCAGTCACTAAGTTGCAATGGCCCCTAAGATTCGGCTTGCATCTGTGATTGCCCCACAATAGGCCAGGGCCGTGCCACGTCTCGAAATAATCCCGTCCCCGGATTGTTGTGTATCTTTACGGCACTTCGCTTAAGTTCTATTTCCAGCTTGTGTCCGTTCTGTCTTGTGGTGGTATTCCGGTATAGCGTTTGTGGTTTTGAGTGCATTTTTTGACAAGATACAATTGATCGATTCTCTGAAAATCTCATCGAGAAATGTTGCTGGTGTTTAAAGCTTAGATTGAACTGTCAATAGTTATCAGTCAGTTACTATTATTATCTAACTATATCCCTTTTATTATTGCGGACTGAAAACCCTGTAATTCTAGCGTATCACACTGGTGGGTTGCAGCTGAAAATCAGCGTCAGATGGTACATCTTGTTTTGTCATCTGGCATTATGCTGAGCTGAGGCCCTTTTGGCATTATAAAATAAGTTCTATATTTTTATAATTATAGGTGTATTTTATTTGCTCTGATGTCAATAAACGCATTTTTCTTAGCATTAGTTGGAACGACAGTTCACTCCATGCTAAGAACTAAGCGTAGAGCGTTGAGATTATTTTTTTAAATAATTATGTTTAGTTTTTAAGCTGCGTATCCCAAACTCTTGATATTAGTTTTCATAATTTGACAAGATTGTTTATAGACATAACTTAAGACGAACCGAAATCAACCAGACATAACTTGTGGTTTTTAGGGGAAGAGTAGCCAGCCGGACGTCGGATTAAACAATTAAAAATCAAATACATAACATAATCAGTCTTAAATGTTCCCATAACGGGAACATAGACCTTTAATCGAAAAAGAGGAGGGCAATAATCTACTAGGCCGGCTTAGTGTGGTTATTTTTGATTCAGGACTCGCCAGTTTCACACGATATTACTGTCCACCATTTTCAGAGCAGTAGAGAAAAATGTACAGGAAGTAAAGTGCCTCCTTGTGTGAAATCCCCCACCTACAGCTAGTAAAGTCGCAGTCGTTACCAATGGGCCACCACTGCTCTTAAAATGCTATTAAAATTTAAAAAAAAAAAGTGTGAAGACGAAGGAATCAAACGTGGTAAAAATGGTAAATCACAATTTCATCCATTATGCATAACAAAATCCACCCAAAATAATCACACATTTCACTTATACGGGGAAGAAATATTTCAGCTTCACCATAATAGCTAGAATAGGGCCATATATCTTGCATTCTGCGGTGCTTATTCTGGTTGGGGCAAATGCAAAGTCAGTGTTGAGTCTGAACGATAAATTATTTTTACTAGACCAGTGATGTCATAAACTGGGGCTGTGCGTTTTGCATATAAACTTTTCAATTTATTTTTTTTGCTGAAAAACAAGAGCAAAGTTCATGAAAATATATTTTCAACGCTCATTATACATGAGCAGTTTGTTTTGAATTTTTATACGAAGTTTATCTTGATGGTGTAATTTTTAAGCCGCAGGTGCTCCTCAACCAACCAACGACCGCTCCGCAACCTCTTGAATATGCATCTGTCTTTGCATTAGTATCAAACATACAATACATGTCATACATTAAAGCGCATTCGAACGAACGAACGAACGCGCAGTGCAAATATTTGTATGCATGAATATGAATATTTGCACTGATCTGGTCATGCCTCGGAAAGCACGTTAAGCCGTTGGTCCCGGTTGCCATACGAACATCTAATGGCAGTCGTTACGGGTTGTCGGAGCCCTCAAAAGTCCAACAATTGGTCTAACTGCAATTTTTCGATATCGCCTTCGGGTAGTGGAGGTCAGACGGCAGTCGCTTCACGGAAAATATCGAAGTTTAGCCAAATGAGCAATTAGACAGGTAAAGCAGACTCGAAAGCTGAAAAAGCTTCGGCCGCGATTGGGATTAACACTGAGATCATGATGACGATGTGAGAAGCAAGGAAGCTATCTAGGGGTGTACTTGGACGAGGCTTATGCCCAACAGTTGAAGTTTTTCGGCTGAAATGATAATGATACAAAACATGAGAGCAGAAGTGGTTGATTGAGAATATGATTATAGTATGTGTATGTGTGCACTTCTTCCGCGATGCCAGGTCTGAATTTTCGCGTGTTATTGGAGACCTGTGAAGAACGAGGGATACGTTACTTAGTATGTAGTTTTAAATATAATAACATGACGGTAATTTAATATTGTCATGTTAACTTACCCTATGGGTCTGGCCTACTTGCTTCCATTATTGTATCCAAATTTGATATTGTTTATATATATATATTTATTTATGATTTATCACATATACACAATAATTATGCACTTATTATAAGATTCAGTTCAAAACCAGCGTCAGGCAACTGCTACGTAGTTGTCTGACATTTATGCTGAACTGGACCTATTTGGCGCAACCGTTGGACTCGCATTTGATGATTATTTTTTTTTTTACCTGTTTCTCTATCTTTTTTTTTCTGTTTTCTTTGTTTCAAACTGTATGCATTTATAAGGGTGTGCGCCAAATAAATGGTTTCTTTTCTTTTTTTTTCTTATTTTTTCTTAAAGTTCAAATCCAGACACAAGTACATTACTTTTTATAAATAATTTCATCACCATTGCTCCCAAAATGGTGAAGGAAAACCGGCGCATATCTACTATACTTCATTCAAAATAAACCGTTTTTACAGTCTGTACAACCGATTTTGACTCCTTTTGCGTTGGTGGTATGACAAATGGTAGCTGAAATATATAGTTGGCTTTAACTACCTTTTTATTTCCATTTTCTTCTTTACTTTAACAATCTTTCAAGTGTTATTTACTTCAGGATCCTTTTTATTTTAGGGTATCCGTACAAAGGATGCCAACTGAGCCCTGTTATCAAACCGCCGCTGTCCATTCGGCCGTCCGTTTCTGTCAGCGGCTGTAACATAAGAACCATAATATTGGTAGAGTTGAAAACGAATAAGTTTCACAGAGTTTTTCTATTGCTAATTTAAAAACATTAATAATAAATATAGAATCGTCATGTTCCGGCATGATGTCTGGTGAAGCCGTACGGAGGACGGGTCTAAGCAGTTGTGTTGCGATGTGTGCCGGGTACGATGCACCAAATGTTGTAGTGTCGGAAGTGTGGTCGTGGAGGGTCTCCAGATTAATCTCCCTCTGGCACAGCATCTTTGGTCGTGTTGTTGGGTTTAACGTTGTATCACCTCGCTTAACTGCCATCTTCCTTCCTATTTACTAAGTTTTTTAAGTGAATAGGCTTAATAAACTAGCGCGTTCTATTTTTTTTTAATAATTATAAACTAGTGCTTGACCGCAATTCCGCCTGATAGTAAGCAGTGATGCGATCGTTGATTGTAAAGCGCGCTAGTATATTAAGAGCCTATTCACTCGGAAAAACTGAGCGAATAGCAAGGAAGACGGCAGTTGAGTGAGGTGATGCAATGTTAAACCCAACAACACGACCAACGATGCTGCGCCGAAGGGAGATTGATCTGAAGACCCTCCACGACCAAACTCCCAACACAACAACATTAGGCGCATCGTACCCGGCACACATCGCAACACAACTGCTCAGACCCGTCGTCCGTACAGTTTCACCAGACATCATGCCGGAACACGACTAAACGCTTGGCGGCAAGACTTTGTCTGGTGGGTGATAACTTCTGCCGGCGGCTGATGTTATGGCCTATAAAAGAATATTGCTGGACTGCAATCCTGCCTAATGGTAAGCAGTGATGCAATAGTTGATGGTAAAGCACGCTAGTTTATTAAGAGCCTATTCACTCTAGCCTTGAAGACACACAAATTGTAGTCTGACGGAAAGACCGCCGCTGGCAAATTGTTCTAGTCCCTCAATGTACGCGGTATAAAAGAGGAGGCGAATCACTTCGTCCGCTTAGTCAGCACTAGTTTGTAATTATTAAAAAAAAAACATTTTTAAATTATTTTTGTTTTAAAATTTAAATAAACAGAATTTATTCTACTTTTACTATTTTTCTTTCCCTCAGAATTGTATGAAGTTGGTAACTTAAGCATAGAATAGAATACTCTCTTTTTACTTAACTTTTTACTACTACCTTCATATTATAGATTCGTAACGTTAGCACTTTTAGCTGACAGAGTTTAGTGACAGCAAAAGTGTATAAATTAAGTATTATTCACTATAATATTCCTGTACAAGTGATTTGATTTTATTTTAAATAAATGAATTAAAACTATTTGCTCACCGTTTTTTACTTTTTTATATGGAACATATTTGTGCGAGTCCGACAATTGCCGGATTTTGCCCAAAAGAACCTACTTATATGTTATCTGCCTTTATAGTATTACTAGCTGTTTCCCGCGACTCCGTCCGCGTGGACTTCAGCTTAAAGTGCGCGGTGATTCCCGTTTCTATGGGAATGTCCAAACCGAAAAAAAAAATTAAAAACCCAGTCGATATAAAATAATTATATGTTAAAATAATGGGAGCAATCTGTACGTCCGCGTCTGCTCCCATTTTCTCAACATTTTTTGTTACTGCTCTGCTCCTATTGGTCATAGCGCAATGTTATATAGCCTATGTCCTTTCACAAGCTTAAGGCTATCTGTGTACCAAATTTCATTACAATCGGTTCAGTAGTTTTGGCGTGAAAGCCGGACAGACAGACAGACAGAGATACTTTGGCAATTAAATTTTTAGTGTGGATATACTGTAAAATTCCTAGTAGCCAAATTATTGCAAGCCTTTCCCTCACCCACCTTTGTAAGGGACGTCATTTCATCCCCTAGCAGCTGTATATCACATACGTTATCTATTACAGTAAACAAGCCATTAAGCTAGCCCGAAACGCCAACGAACTGCATATTTGCATCATATGAAATTCTGGTCGGCGAGGTATATAACTTCATATACATGGCTGGGTATGCCTTTGTTATTATTTCACTATTAATATGGGATAGGGTCAGTGGATTATGAATATTTAAAACTTTCGTTAAAGTACTTCTAGTGAGAGTTTGCTCGTTTTTGTTTTAAAACAGTCTTGTGCTCTACGGATTTTAGTCTCACTGTGCCCTAGATTTTCCTTATGAATACTAAATTTTGAGCGAGATATTCTATTAAGTCAAACCGTAATAGCTATGTAAGTGACTTTTTCTTCCATTTTTCTTTCTTATTTCTTAGTTCTTTTTATATAATTAATCAAACTAAAAACAGTTCCCAGACAAACTTAATAGGTAACCGTAAAAAAAAAACTCATTACGTAATTCAAAATCTATAAAAAATATCGTTCAATCTGGAATTGGTAACTCGAACCAAATACGACTAGGGGACATGCAACCATCCCAATGTTTACTTTTGGCCGGAGTAAAAGGTACAATTTATTTAACAATGTATGAGCACGCAACCTCTGTAACAGGTACTGTTTGCTGTTCATGATTTTTTATGGTTTCAAATTTAATCAGCGTCGCGTTCCATGTCATGTGGCAGGCACGTGCTTTGAGTTAGGGTTGTTACACATCGATTTTTTGCGTTAAATCTGTTGGGTTTATATTACATATTAGAAGATAATTTTGGCTTTAGGCTGTTTGCTTTTTTAAGCTATTTGTTTTGCTTTTGTTTGCTTTTTGTCTTTGAAAAATAAAAAGTACCTGTTAATAGGTTGTTAAGTTTCGATTCCGTGAAAATATCGATAAAAAAGTATCCTATGTATTATTCCTAGTTATAAACAATCTGTGTTGCAAATTTCATCCATATCCATTTAGGAGTTATGGCTGTTTGCTAAATTTTATCAAAAACAGTATGAGCGTGAAGAAGTAACAAACACACGTGCACACACACTTAACTAACTCACAAACTTTCGCCTTTTTACATAATATAGATAATAGATAAATGCATGATGTAATATATAATAGATGAATGCTTTGACTTTGATCTTTACAATGTTAATTCTGGTACCTATCTATAGTTAGTCTCGAGTTTAGTTTATCAGGACAATTAATTTGTTCTACCGGCCCAAGGTCTGTTTTGATAACGGAAGCCATTTGAGTGTTCATTAAGTTACTTGCCAACCAGTTACGATAAGATTATTAAGCAATTTATATCAGTATCAGCCCCCTTAATACGAGTTGTAGGTCAGGGCTCCGAATTCTAGCACCCTTTTTTCTTAGTTTTTCTAGTTCTTTATTGGGTTAGGTAAAGAAACTTGCGTCAGGACTCGTGACCTCCTATTTGATGGTACAGAGGCGGAGGCGCGCGCCTCTGAGGCGATGCACGGTAGTTTAACACCCCACTACCCAGTGCAGGAGACGAGGCCCGGACCAACCGGGCCAGCACGAGGGTGTGGGGCCGTGGAAGAATTTAGACTCTCGCGGCCTCACGCGCGCTCGTGATAGAAGAGACACCGGGGTGATTTTGGTCAGTAAAAGTCTGACAGACCCCGTCGCCCACCCCAGAGCGGCGGATATCCTTTTAGGATTTCCATCCCGGGAAAAAAAAAGAAAAAAGGACTCATGACCTGATTGAAAATTTATATGACGGAGTGGTAGTAGACCGCTGGTGCGGTGGCGTAGGTGAGGAAGTTATATCCCCTCTCTTTCCACCGCGCGGTGAAAGTGTATGCATCCTCCTACTGTTTCGTTTAAGCAGGGTGCTTCCGTGTGTTCTTGTGTGTTTTGCTACAGCCTGCATTACGTCAATTGTCAATATTTGTACACTATAAACAATTACTGTATTTTTTTTAAATAATTATAAACTAAAATACTGGGCCGCAATCCCGCTTGATGGTAAGCAGTGATTTAATCGTTAATGGATAGCGCGCTAGTTTACTAAGAGCCTATTCATTCAAAAATACTGAATAAATAAGAAGGAAGGCGGCAGTTGAGCGAGGTGATGCTATGTTAAACCCAACAACACGACCAACGATGCTGCGCCAGAGGGAGATTGATTTGGAAATAGAGCTGTACAATAAAGTGTTTATTTACATTTATTTATTTATATATTCCTTATATACAATATTCGAGTCGTGGTGGCCTAGTGGTTAAAACACCAGCCTCTCAAGTATGAGTGCGCGGGTTCGATTCCAGGTCAGGCAAGTACCAATGTAACTTTTCTGAAGTTATATGTACTTTCTAAGTATATCTTAGACACCAATGACTGAAGGTGAAGGAAAACATCTTGAGGAAACCTGGACTTTAAGTCTGAAATCGCCAACCCGCATTGAGCAAGTGTGGTGATTACGCTCAATCCTTCTCTGTATGAGAGGAAACCTGTGCCCAGCAGTGGGACGATTAAAAGGTCGATGATAATATAATAATAAATATATAATATTAATATAATAATAATAAATAAACACCGTCAACGCCAACGGATCACATTAAAATAATTTACCAGTATAATATTTAATAAATTAATTAATGGTTCTTTGTGCATATATATATTTATACCGACTGTGAATCTCAAATCTGTAACAAATAATATACATACAACAAAAATAATTGCGGAAATACAATAAAATGCACAAACCACAAAATTCAAAACAGACAAGACAGGATGACAGAATATGTCACCTAACTACAAGAAATAGAAATTTGGAAATATAAAAATGTGAAAGTATGTTGACAAAATCTGCCGCTCGACGTGCACGTTCACCATCTCCGGACTCGTTGCTCAGCTCCGCTTCGCCGCCGTCGGTCTCCAGCGCCACTGAAAGCGCTGTGACGAACCCGGCCGCGACAGTTGCGTTGACCTCGAGCGATGAGTATTTCTCTCCGCCGACGACGCCACCACCTGCTCGCCGACGGAGAGGCCGCCGGCCGCCGGCCGACTGCTTAGGACCTCGAGGCCCATCGGTTTCTGACAGAGTCCCAGCTCCCGGCGGAAGTGTGCAGCGCATGAGATGGACACAATTCATCAATGAAAATGTCATGCGCTCATACTATGGGGCTACAGAGGGAGGAAACAACCTGACCGCGTACTCTCTGTTTCAAGTGCTTGAACCGGCTGTCAACGTTTCGGCACAACGTCTATCGGATCAGGCACGGGTTATCCAGCGTAATCATATGTTGTTATGGTGAAAGAACCTACCTATGAGCTCATAACTGCCCCTAGTATTTGTGAGATCACAGACAAGATGTTATGTATTCAATTTCTAGATTCAACTTGGAACTTGTTAGCGCACCCAAATGGTAAAAGGGTTAAGATGGAGAGTGGATTCCATATTTTGATTTAAATTACTGAAAATCTGCTGTCTGTCATCGGGTTGTATTTTATGAACCATGTAGCGACACGGTTGAAATTTTAATGATTTGACAGATGATGTATTTTTGTAGCCGCTATAAGAACAATAACTAAAAACAGTTTCTTTTTTTGTACAGTTCGCGCGAGTCCAACTCGCACTTGTCAGGTTTTTAAATGGGCACAGATTAAAAATAACATTATAAAGTTAGTGTAAACCCACCTTAAAACTGCCGTCTCGCGATTTTTCAACACATGTTGCGGAAGCGACGTGATCCTGACAGATTTCCGATATCATGTTATAATCGACACCGATTACTTCTCGAAGCCCCACGATACTTAACACCGTATGTCGTCACCAGATATTCAATATTTTTCACGGAAAAGAGATTATTTTTTCATTTCCTTCTCGTTTTTTTTATATTTTGATTTCCTAGTTGATCGTATTTTTTGATATGACTTATTAAAATGAGACTTGGAATGCTAATAACAAATCATGTAAGTCATATTCAATATAAATGGTAATGGTAACTTATAATCTATCACCATTTTCATATAAATTACTCATAGGGGTAAGTGATATGATTAATGATTAAGTAAGAGAAATAAATATTGGCTCCATTCTCTTTTTCACAAACTCAACTAAATCTAAGTTCAGTTTATTTATTTTTTCTATTTAATTAAGAAAAGGATACAAGATACATATAAGTTTAGTCCTGAGGCAGTTGGCAGGTGGGCACGTCACAAAAGCGGGGGTAAGTCCCCTCTTTGAGGAGTGGCTTGAGAGGCGTCACGGCGCCCTCACCTTTCGCCTAACGTAGGTCCTCACCGAACACGGTTGTTTCGAAAGGTTCCGGTTCTGGAAAAGACTAGAAGAAATCTGGGTACCACCATTGTATGGATCGCCCTGAGGACACGGTGGAGGTCTGCCTGGCTTGGGTAGAGCACTGCCGTGTCCTTGTAGCGGTGATCGGCGGCGATCTCTCGCATCCGATCCTGGTCCAGGCCATGATCCGGAGCGAGAATGCATGGCAGACCGTCACCTCCTTCTGCGAAGCAGTGTTGCTGGCAAAGGTGGAAGCGGAGCGCATGAGGCAGCGCCGCCGCAGGAGACGCCCTGGTCGGGAGACGCCACCGAACTCCCAGCTAATGTAGGCGCGAGCCTGTGGGCGGTGAGCAGCGGGCAGCTCGCCACCCAAGTCGACGGCGCGTCGTGTTTCACGCTCGCCTCAAAGAGCACATCGTGACGGGGTCCACGAAGACCAATGCCCCATGGGTCAGGGTTGAAATAAAAGCCAGTTGGCAGACATATTGCTCGTAGGTGACTGATAAACTATTGGGAGGAGTCGAAATGGAGGAACTTGGTGATGGTGTATATCTAACAGGGAAGGTCTTTTGACAGAAATGGTGATGGTAATTTCTTTTATTTGTTTACGCTTACGGAACTTCTCGAGATGATGTGTCGAAATACGCACCACGAACGACTTGAAATTCGTGTTGTTACGCGGCTCCAACCTCTCGAGCTTCAAAGTCCAGTTGGTCTTGACGCGCAGATACTCCACGATCTCTTCAAGCTTCGTGGAGTGATGCAGTCTGGACTCGCAGCAGCATATTGGGTCCTATCACTAGTAACGACCAGTATAAACATAACTTATTAATAAGTTCATAAATAAGAGTCAGTTGATAAAGAAGTGTCTTTTTAAATAATAAAAGGTGTCTCTGACATCGACACACAAACCAGTACCATTGTTCCAGTACATGATTCTGAACCCCCCACAGGTGGAATTTTACGTCGGTTTTTTCCTGATTAAAAAAAATAATATGCATTTTTTTTTTACTTTAAACCGTTCATAATTGCTATACTTTCATAACCCAATAAGATAAAAAATAAAAAATAATTAATTCGCTAATTATACAATAAGCGCAATGTGAACAAAACTCGAAAAACTATCCTATCAGCTGATTTAATGGAGTTCACATCAGGTGTCAACATTATACCCACAAATACGCGCGGCGGCACGCTTGCAACGTTCAAAGGTCGAGCCGACACATTTTTTTAAACACTGTCATTTCTGTAACTGCTCATTAACGATATAAATGACTATCATAATTTTAATAGTGGCATGCGGTCTAGCCTTTTCGCGAAGTTTGCGTTACGATGTCAGATACACCCTGTATAAATTACTGCTGGACTAAGATCCCACCTGATGGTAAGCAGTAATACAATCGTTGATGGTAAAGCGCACTAGTTTAAGTTACGTAAAGTATAGTTAAATATTCAAAGCATAATAAGCACAGCTAAAGCGAAAAAATTCAAATTAACTTTTGGAGAGCGCAGTACCTGTGAATAAAATATTTACGGAACGCTCTTAGCCATGAGTTGGTGAAAACCGATTTAGTATCTACAGTCCGACGAATCTGATATTTTAGTATCAACGATATTATAATTTCAATCGTGGCTAGCACTAATTTGATCTATCTCAGTCTGGACCTCACAGCCCAAATATGAAGCGACACAGTGTAACTCAGTTTGCATAAAGCCTACCTGCTGTATTTACCATGCTCCACTAATATAATCACAACATGACCGGCCGTAGTACAAACATGGCATAGCGGTCTTTGTTGACATAGTGGACGACAGGGCCTCGGCCGGGTGATAACGCCTCCGCAGAGAACTCAGTGGTAGGCGTGGTAGCGGGTTTAGTGGTGGCAACGATTTCATGGTAATAGGGTACGGACAAATCACACAGATTGAGCTAGCCCCAAAGTAAGTTCGAGACTTGTGTTATGGGATACTACCTCAACGATACTGTATTTATAATAGAAACATATATAGATAAACATCCAAGACCCAGGACAATCAGAAAAAGATCGTTTTCCATCATGACCTGGCATGTCTGGCCTGTCGCAGGCAGCTGTGTTGACCGCTGCGCCACGGAGCAATCAAACCAAAGTTTTTTATCCATAAAACATCATTATTATTATCAACTTTTTATCGTCCCACTGTTGAGCACAGGCCTTTTCTCATACAGAGAAGAATTGAACGTAATCATCACGCTTGCTCAATGCGGGTTGGCGATTTCATACTTCAAGTCCAGGGTTCCTCAAGATGTTTTCCTTCACCTTGTAATCTGTCAGTGGTGTCCAAGATATACTTAGAAAGTACATATAACTTAGAAAACTTACATTGGTACTTGGCTGACCTGGAATCGAACCCGCACACTCCTACTTGAGAGGTTGGTATTTTAACCAATCGACCACCACGACTACTAGGCCACATAAAAACATAGGTAAGTATAAAAATAGGTGTTATAATAACTATGGCGATCTCTATATTTGGCCTTTGTCCAGCAGTGGACAGCCATAGGGTTGCTGTGAGACATTACATATGTGACATTTCGTAAAAAAAACAACCTTCAGTTTTCAATTGATATTTTTTTTTCTTGGTTTCTCGGTAGTAATCCTCATGCTCCACCTCCATCGAGGGGGTGACAGTTGGGTTTTCTAGACTTTTACCAACTTAAACCTGTGGCCGAAGCTGAGGGAGTTAATCTTGACTGGGTAAGGACGTAGACTACTTTTCATCCTAAATCACAGGCGAAATCGCAGGCAACTGCTAGTTTAAAAGTAGTATAAATTCGCCATAAGTATTCGCCACAGTTCACTATGGACGCTACAATGAGCTTTCGTGGTGTTTTGATATTCCGCGTCTGTTTTAGCACTCTGAACGAAGCCTATCAAGCCAAACTGTACGGAACCCGTTCAAGTATCTGGACCTTTGGTTTGTAGACATTTAGGTGTCTGTTACGACTGTGTTGCCTGTTGTAGAGTTAGAGAGAATTAGGGTTGTATAGTCAAAACATTGTTTTCAATTACGTGCAGAGTGTTATATTGCTTCTGTAGTTAAGTTTTGATATGCCTTCTCCTTTTATTGGCAATTTGATAGCCTCTAAAAGGTGATATCTAGAGCATTCAAGTCAGATTATTAATTTTTTATGTAAACAGTACACTGTAAGTCTACAGTGTAGTATCAGTGTATCTACCTATATTATTTGTCTCTCATTTCCCTTGGTATTCCATCCAAAGGTTGTCTGTAAAAGATAACTTATAGAGATAAGACAACGGTCTTATCTCTATAAGTTATCTTTTACAGACAACCTTTGGATGGAGATTTTACGAAAGGTGACACAATGAACGCATTGTGTCACCTTTCGTAAAATCTTCATTATGTAGGTATGTTCTGTAATGGTGTACACAATAAAGAGTAGTCTATTCTCTTCTTAAGATATCTACTGCTGGATATACGCACAGTCGACCCCAAACACCGTCACTTCAACAGATTCTGTTTTTCTCGTATCCATTGCACTCTAGTAGATGATAATCTAGCTTAGTTCTATTAAAATTGATGACTATATATAATGAGACTTCTGCAATATACATAGATTTTTTTGTACAAAAACGATTATAGCAAGGACTGTTAAGTGGGAAGCTTAAATTATAATTAGTATTGGAACGTGAATTCTGCCGTCCCCCGAGAAGAAATGACCATGAAGAAGATATAGGCAGAAACTTTCCTCCGGCACTTAGTCCCAAACGATCCTATCTGACGACCCAACTTTAATACACAGAAGGGCCCTCCATTTTCATAATTAACATTTATTTCCTACGCCTAAGGAAAGCTTAGAAACCAGCTTGTATTACTGTTTCGGCCTCGATTCCCTGACAAGCGTACGGTTTACTAATAAAACGTACGGTGCGTACGCCGCGCGTTTGTGCTACGCCGCTGGGCCTAACACAAACGCGCGAAATTATATATAATACGTAATATACTCAAACGATTTTGAAATATTGAAAGTTTTACTCATTTAGTACAATTTTTTTTACTATTATTTATCAAGCTCCACTAGAAATTACTCCTGTATTGTTAACACATTAAAAAAACTCACATATGTACACAAACGACCAGACCGGGAACCCATTACCTGATAGTACAGTCAATCTGCAATTTGAGCTCCGAAAAATGACAAACCGGAATTTGACTTGATGAATCGTTAGAGGGGCGAGTAATAAACTTAATGTTAGATTTCCGAAGTCCCTCCTCCTGCTGTTTTTGAGAAAATCCAAAAAATTTTGAAATTGATTTATCTCAGCAACTATAAGGGCTAGCGACCTTTTTTTTTTTTTAAACTGTTAAGGACACTTAGGACTACATTTTCTTTCATTGAAGTGACATCGTCCGACTTAAACTGCAAAAGCTAGATGGCGCTAAAGTTTGAAAAAATTGGTTTTTTGCCATTTTCATTATGAAATAACAATTTTTTTACAATAATGTAAATGAGAAAGTTGTTTGTCACAAAATTAGCTACAACTTTTGTCTAAAACATTTTTTCGTAAAACTTACCGTTTCCGAGCTATATAGGTGAAGAAGTGCAGTGAGCAGAACAACGGTTCTTTTGTCACTTTCACCGAATACGTGGGCATAGTTTGGACAATGGACCGGTTTCTAACATCTGCCAGATGCTCTAAGAAGCGTACAAAAAAAAAAAAAAAAAAAAAAAAAAAAAAAAAAAAAAAAAAAAATTAAAAATTATTAAAAATTGAAAATTATGTAAACATTTCAATTCATTGATCTATCCATGAATTGTGTGACAAACACCCTACAGCAAGGCACATAATGTACGATTTGTACACTTCAACAAGCTTCAGCTCGGAAACGGTGAGTTTTACGAAAAAATGTTTTAAACAAAAGTTGTAGCTAATTTTGTGACAAACAACTTTCTCATTTACATTATTGTAAAAAAATTGTTATTTCATAATGAAAATGGCAAAAAACCAATTTTTTCAAACTTTAGCGCCATCTAGCTTTTGCAGTTTAAGTCGGACGATGTCACTTCAATGAAAGAAAATGTAGTCCTAAGTGTCCTTAACAGTTTTAAAAAAAAAAAAGGTCGCTAGCCCTTATAGTTGCTGAGATAAATCAATTTCAAAATATTTTTGGATTTTCTCAAAAACAGCAGGAGGAGGGACTTCGGAAATCTAACATTAAGTTTATTACTCGCCCCTCTAACGATTCATCAAGTCAAATTCCGGTTTGTCATTTTTCGGAGCACACGGCTTTTTTTTCGACATATTGACTGTACTATGAAGGCCATACAAATATTTGTTCCGTGCGGGAATCCAAAGCAGTCGAGCGCTCAGCCATTGCGTCAACCGTATAAATCACTTATACTTCATCGGCTTAGGTATTCAATAAAAAGTAAACAAAAAAACCACGTGATTTCGTTAACCGACTAAAAGTAATACCAGTTCTGTTCAGTCTAGCTACGTTATACTTGTACTCTTAAATTTGGCAACGTTATAACTCATTAATAACGCTCAGTTCTTAGTCCGAAGCCCAAAAGTATCACAAGCAGTCTCACCAAGAGACCCCTCTTTATTAAGTAATAATTAGCCGGGCTGGTGAGGTCAGTTCTTCCATGTAAAACACTAGTATTCGGCGTCCAGTTTGACTGAAAGCGGATCTCGATCTGCCTAGTTGAGATAAACTAAGCAGATAATGACGCTTTAGGATTGTATCGCATTTTAAAATAGAAAAGGGATAGGGTAGCCAGCCATTCGGTATTCTATAGGAATGCGTTTGAGCGGACATTACATGTCATAATTTCGATATTACCGTTCCATCATCGGACGACCCATCGTACAGCGAGTATGTTGATACTCGCCTTACGTTATTGACTGCACTACGATCCGGACAAAGAGTTTCGCTTCGTCTTTAATAACGCGTACATCGAGTGAACAAAATGTCTCCCATCTGATTGCAATTTAAGAGTCTTCAAATCTAGAATGAATAAGCTCTTAAAATACTAGTTCACTTTGCCATCAACGATTGCATTACAGCTTACCATCAGGCGGTTTCGTCAGCGTGGTTAAACCTAACACAAATTTTAACGTTAAAAAAGTGTTCCAAATTAATGTTACGTTTAGCATCGTCGTTCGTTCATGCGAGGGCCTCTGAACCAGTTGCCCTGGGGCAGCCGTAAACAAGTTTGCTAATGGCCACTTTAACTTTGCGAAATCGCCACACTTGGAGGAAAGTCAGTTTGGATGAAAAAAAATGTCTTATACAACGTGTTTCTAGGTGAATGGTTCGAAGTTGTTTCTAACTGATTCCTTTTGGTTGTTCGGATTTAGTAGGTGACTGAAGTTTCGTCGAGTGTCCGTTGTTTTTGACATTGATTTATTTGTTTTTGTGAAACGGTGTATATTAGAAAAAAATGTTGTTTTTGATTAATGATTGTAAAAAATACTGAAGTATTGAAGATAATTGATTTTCAAAATATAAAAGTTTGTCCCATGGAATAATTTACAGCTTATGCGTATCACAACCTGACATTGTTTATTTTTACAAAATCAGAAAACAAAATAAATACTCATTTATTCAAATTAGGCTGAAAAATCAGTAATGTTTGAACGTCAATAATACGTGTATATAAAATGCCCGCCCTTCGCCAGTTCCTAGTGCTTTTGCTGGAAAGAAGCCTAGCTGTCTAAAACTGTAGACAATACTAGGTATGTAAAGAACTAACATTACAAAACATAGAACATTAAATTAATGTAATCTATCATATATCAGCTAGCCACGCGAATACACCAATGATCTACCACTAACCGAAGCCAAAAATAAGAAAAGTAAAATAAATTTAGAAATGTAAGTAAGTAAAAACTTATCTCCTAAATAAAAGACTCCAGGTATAGGCAGCTTACAGTGGTGCACTTAACTACTTTTTATGCACTTAACCACTTTTTATGCACTTAACCACTTTTTATGGACTTAACCACTTTTTATGCACTTAACCACTCTCTATACATATCTTCTTCCGAACGCTCGGGGAATACGACCGTTGCCGAACAGTGACGAAGATTTCTATGCGCATTATCACTTTGGGAGACCTGTATATCGCTGTGTTCAAAAAAATAAACAATTATATGACCTGATGAGAGAAGGAAGCGTTCAAATACTATCTAAATAATATGTTAGAGTTCATCTCAACCACCGAAATCGAACTTAATCATGAAATCTTTTTACTTTGATCGACATAGTACGCAAGAGAATCATTAGAGCTGTATTAGGAGTGGGAATATTAAAGTCTGATTATGTAAG
Source organism: Sesamia inferens (assembly GCA_037179545.1). NCBI lineage: Eukaryota > Metazoa > Arthropoda > Insecta > Lepidoptera > Noctuidae > Sesamia > Sesamia inferens. Next base: position 29,043,425 of record CM073925.1, read on the forward strand.
TTACGTAAGTATACAATATAGTATATAAGCATATTGTACGTTACGGAATTGCATTCCGCAATTGGCAATTGCATCGCCGACAGGGGTGTTCGGCACTGGTACGGCTACACAGGAGCTAAACTTAGTATTCGGGAACACTGTTGGAGCTGCTGAACCTTGGACAAAACTATCTTTGCATTGTGTAGATTCAATTTCTTAGTATTGTATAATTGCATGGCACACGTGTGAGCACAATGTACTTGCTGTAAAGCATCTATTTGTTGGGTTTTTTTAATTTCTGAATTGTGTTTTTTTTTTGGTGTTTTCCATGTTTCAACGTACAATTTATTTCTTCATCGTTCTCACACGGTCGATTTCAACATGAATGATGTAATCAAATATTTGTATGAATAGCTTGATAATTTAAAAGACTGTCCATGGAGTTTCTTGCCCGTTCTTTACCTACTCTTTGGAATGAGCGACTAGCTTCATCTTACTGACTGACCGACCTTCTGACAATTTAAAAGTACCTCTAACTGGTTTATTTGAAATTAAAAAAGCATTTGCTTTGATTTGATTTGACATAGATAGTCGTATATGGTATATATAATATGTAAATAAAACCCCGTCCGACCCATAAGGATAATAAAGGTTAGGTAAACACATGACCAAATAAAATATGAAATTTTACATAATCATCATATTAACAATACTAATAAATTTTGAAATAATCTTTTTTTCCACCAATTAATTCCAACTTCCTCAAAAATTGGTATTTTTTCAAAAAGTGACTACACCATTTTTGGCTGTATTATTATGAGAGAATAGCGATGACTCCGCGTGCCCTGCTCCCTTTCACCCATGCCTGTATTGCCTACCGCATATGTATTAAGTTACCTCTTTTAAAGAAATATATTTTTTATTTTTAAGTTTAGCCCGGCTTGGTAGGTTTTAGTAGAATTAGTTATCGATACCTAACAATACCTTCACGGATCAGACAGGGTTTTTACATATTGTATACGGTATAGTGTTTGATCAAATTATATTACTTGCAGATCTTGCCGGGACATTATATGAATCACCACAATGTATACTCTTTGGTGAATTCATATGTATAATGTATAAAATAACCCTTTAGTAGACGCTTTGTTCTCGAGGGACGTGTGAATTATTTCTGAGACATGAACCTTGATTTACGAAAACAAATAGGAGAAGGGAATTGAAAGACAGTTCTGCAATCACTTTTCGCTAATGTTCACCAAGCAATCATCATCATCATAACGTCATCATCTGCCTACATTTTAGGGTACCGTACGCAAAAGGTAAAAACTGAACCCTAGTTCGAAGACTCCATTGTTTGTCTGTCATCAGGCTGTTCTACTATGACTTAAAATGTAATATTTTCTCTTCAATTTGAAACATACATATTGTGCATCGAGGGACTGAAATAGTTTGCTAGTATCGGTGTTTCCGTGTGTCGTTTAAGGCTAGAGTGAATAGGCTCTTAAGAAACTGCCAGCGCGCTTTACCATCAACGATCACTTCGTTGGTTACTATCAGGCGGTAAAGCACTAGTTTATGATTATGAAAAAATAATATTAAAAAACAGGAATATAAAAAAGTGTTAATTATGTTTATTTGGTGTTCAAAGATATGTACCTAGGTCTTATTTTAATCTGATATTTCAGGATTGGTATTTTTTATTTTAAATTATGATTTTATAATAACTCGAAATCTTGAAAAAAATCTGAAAATGTTTAAGTTGTAACGTGAATTCGATTTAAAATCCCTTCATTATTGTGCCGATGTAGTAATGTAAAGCAGCAGTCCATGGGATCTGGAGGCCAAAGCCCTCGCCCACATGTGGGAGTGGCGAGAGGAGGCAAAACTGCCGCCGGGGCATAACTCCGCTGCCGCGAGAAATCGCGGTACGGCGGACAGAGTTCCGGCGGGATCTGATGGCGACATGGAGAGTGCGATTATCGCATCCCAGTGCTGGGCACGTCACAATCGCGGCGGTAAGTCCCCTCTTTGAGGAGTGGCTAGAGAGGCGCCACGGCGCCCTCACCTTCCGCCTGACGCAGGTCCTTACCGGACACGGTTGTTTCGGGAGGTTCCTGTTCCGTATTAGGCGGGAGGAAACGCCAGGGTGTCACCATTGTATGGATCGCCCTGAAGACACGGTGGAGCATACGGTGGAGGTCTGCCCGGCTTGGGTAGAGCACCGCCGTGTCATCGTAGCGGCGATCGGCGGCGATCTCTCGCGTCCGACCCTGGTCCAGGCCATGGTCCGGAGCGAGAGTGCATGGCAGGCCGTCACCTCCTTCTGCGAAGCAGTGATGCTGGCAAAGGAGGAGGCGGAGCGCGTGAGGCAACGGGAATCCCAGCGCCCTCACGCCACTAGCCGCCGCAGTAGACGCCCTGGTCGGGAGACGACACCTAACTCCCAGCCACCGTAGGCGCGGGCCTGCGGGCGGTGAGCAGTGGGCAACTCGCCGCCCGGTAAGGACCAGGCCCAAGACGACGGCGCGTCGTGTTTCACGCGCGCCTCAAAGAGATGTCAGCACATCGTGACGGGGTCCACGAAGACCGATGCCCCCTGGGTCAGGGTTGCGGGTTGGTTAAAGAAGAAACCGCGGCCCTGGCCGTCGCACAGGCAAGTGAAGAAACACGGGTGGGTTTTAGTCAGTAAAAGTCTGACACACCCTTCCGCTCCGCCCAGAGCGGGACAAGTCATTTGATGATTTCCCAACCCAACAAAAAAAAAAAGCAGTCGACTCGCGCTTGTCGGTATGCTTCACTCAATTCATGAGGTACCCACCTTTCGAGCTTTCTTATCTTACCAATTTGTTTACAAGTGGATTCGAACAGTTTTATCACTAATACCACAGCCTGCAGCTAGCTCGGATGTAGTTTGTGATGGATTCGCTTCCACAATAGCCTTCAATTCTTCATTGTCGACTGTGGTCTCTGGCCGTCCACGATGATTGTTCTGTAGGTTGAAATTTCGAGAACGAAAACGTTGGAACCAAAAACGTACTGTGCTTTCTGTAGCGACACCACTGCCATAGACATCATTAATTCTTCGAGCCGTTTCTGCAGCACTGGCGCCACGGCGGAACTCATATTCGTAAATAACGCGAAATTTTAAAGTTTCCATTTTGTAAACTCAATGACGCAGAGAATAAACTAAAAGAAAAAAAAACAAAAGAAAGACGCTTTTCGAGACACAAATTGGTGAGTAAATAGCTGTATAAATTTGAATTTGGAATTCTAAACCAAAGAGGAGATATTTGAGATCAAAGTGGCCAATACGACAAAATGAAATTTCATATTTAAGGACCTAGTATTACGAACCTAATATTCAAACAGTATTAGCGCTATCCACAATTAGTTTTCGTAGCTCCTCGCTCATTGTACATTCTGGGCAGTCCTTTATACGAAACGACTTATATCTCTTTATTTATGCATAAACTGTGATAAGCTTTGTTAGCCGCGGATTTAGTAAATATTAACAACAATGGCGTTACTAGCCGCTTGTGGGTAGTAAGACTGAGCTTGGTGACGTACGTACCTACATACATGGAAAATAATTATATATATGTACAGTAAGAGCCGACGGTTTTTTTTGTAACTGTGTAACTGCTTACCGTACTACCAGCTGAAATAGGATGCATTTTGCATAAATTTTGACAATGCAACAACATTTATTGCGATGTTTAGGTTATTGAGCAGACATTTTCAATGGATGATTGAAATTATTCAAATTCAGATTTATAGTGTGTAACTCAACTAGGTAACAGGTGAATGAGTGATATCAAACTGTGAGGAATTTCTTAAGGAGCAGGTACTGTGATCGTTATCAATAATAAGCATTGTTACGCTTATGCTGGACGACCTAAGTATCGACGTCCTTGGTGCTATTAAAAATAACTAGTTACAAGCTTAAATCTCCAATGGGTAGATAGAATATTTCATATCTAGTCTTGCAATAAAGATCTAAAGCATTATTGGCTCGTTTGAGATTAGTTTGTCACCCAAACTTATCAGTAAATACTTGTAATAACTAATACTTTTTTTGAAATTTGACTAAACAAATTGTTTGACTTTAAATTTTAACATACCTAGCCATAGAAATTTGAATCTATTCTACATTTGCGTTTACTCGCCATAAATGTAAACCATAACATCCAATGTAGGCCATAACGTCGGCCGCCGGCAGAAGTTACCACCCACAAGACAAAGCCTTGCCGCCAAGCGATTTGTCGTATTCCGGCATGATGTCTGGTGAAGCCGTATGGAGGACGGGTCTGAGCAGTTGTGTTGCGATGTGTGCCGGGTACGATGCGCCTAATGTTGTTGTGTTAGGAGTTTGGTCGTGGAGGGTCTTCAGATCAATCTCCCTTTGGCGCAGCATCGTTGGTCGTGTTGTTGGGTTTAACATTGCATCACCTCGTTCAATTGCCGTCTTCCTTCCTATTCACTCAGTTTTTCTGTGTGAATAGGCTCTTAACAAACTAGCGCGCTTTACCATCAACGATCGCATCACCGCTTACCATCAGGCAGGATTGCGGTCAAGCGCTTGTTTATTATTATTAAAAAAAAAAAAAAAAACACATTAGTTTAATATAATGAAATATTTGTAAACAACAATAATTTAAAAGTAAAAAATAAACATTGACGCGTACTAGGAATTACTTCTGTGTAAAACACTTAAACTCACATACACAACAACCAGACCCGAAATAGCAATAAAAATATGCTCCGGACGGGAATCGAACTAGCGCACGCAACGCAGCAGTCGATCACTCAGCTACTGTGCCAACAGTGTCGTCGTTATAAAAGAAAAGAAAAGCAGAACGAAAGAAATACATTTATTTAGTACAGAATAAAAGATACAGAACACACCGGATACATCTTGAGATAAAACAAAAGAAAAAGTGCGTAAAGTAAGAAGTAAGAAACTAGCAGTTAGGCTAATTAAGTTATCTAAAGTAACCTTTCAATCTCAGTATATTTGTCGTAGGTTCGAACCCTATCAGGTGCTTTATTTTGTGTAAATTATTTCATCACCACTGTGATGAACGGTGAAAGAAAACATCGTGAGGAATCCGGCATGTCCTAGAGTCCAAAAACTTCGAATACATTTACCAATCTGCACTGGGCCCGCGTGGTAGATTACGGCCCACTCCCTCTCATTAAGACCAGGCCTGCATCCCAACAGTGGGTACAATCTTCTTCTTCTTCTTCAGCCTATGGATATCCACTGTTGGACAAAGGCCTCCCCCAAGGATTTCCACGCTGACCGGTCTTGTGCTGCCCGCATCCATCGGCTTCCCGCGACCTTCACCAGGTCATCGGTCCACCTTGCTGGGGGCCTCCCTACGCCGCGTCTTCCAGTACGTGGCCGCCACTCCAGAACCTTACTGCCCCATCGGCCATCGGTTCTACGAGCAATGTGCCCTGCCCACTGCCACTTTCTGCCACTGCGACCACGTTTCAGTTCCGTAAGTCATCACTGGCAACACACACTGGTCTTAAAAAGACTTTAGTCTTGAGACACTGTGGTATCTTGGACGACGAGAAGATGTATCGTAAATTCCCGAACGCTGCCCAGCCGAGCTGGATTCGACGAGACACCTCTTTCTCGAAGTTAGACCTATCTAGTTGGACTGTTTGTCCCAGGTATATGTACTCTTCAACAACTTCGAGTGCAGAGCAACCAACTAGAATTGGAGTCGGTGCCGACATGAGAGTTCGACATGATCTTCGTCTTACCCATGTTCATCTTTAGACCCAGTTGTTGGGAAGCCCTGCTGAGGTCATTGAGTGGGTACAATATAGACTGATTATTACACACAACAATATTTTTTGTTTATGCGTAACCCGAAACACGTGTCCAGTATTTTTAATAAAGAATCTATGTACAAAATTTTAAAGAGATGTAATGAAAAAACAACAAAGTTAAGAGCTTGCTATTCTACTTAGTTGTTCCAACAAAAATATGGTCAAAGCTCCGCTAGGGCGGGCGAGTGCGGTGCGTTGACCTCTGGCGTCTGCTGTTGCGCGCGCAACTAGATCAATTGTAACCGCTCGGTATCCTCACTGCTACAATTTCTAAATGTGTTTGAGAAAAAAATTTAAGATTGTGTAAAAATGATTGGAAGCGATTCAGTTGCTTATTATGAACAAACTATATTCAGGTTTCGCATAAACAAAAAATAACGTTTTGTAATATCTACAAACAAGTCGGAAAAACAAAAATATAAATAACTTTAAAAAATCTTCGTTCAAAAACTCACCAATTACGACAATTTTGTTCATTGACACCTAATTTATGTAGTCAATTAGAGTCCCTTGGAGCCGTAATTAGAGAGACGTGTGAGCGACCCAAACCTAACTTATTCACATTTAAAAGCTATTTCTAGTCTTCCAATTTACTCCAGTTAAATTTTTGCTCAAAGGGCAATGGAGAGGGATGTGCTTGGGATTTCACTGCGTGATCAAAATCAGAAATGAGGAGATCCGCAGAAGAACAGAGAGTAACGGACATAGCCCGAAAAATTGCAGCATTTGCAGTGGTAGTGGGCCGGGCACATTGCCTATAGGGCCGATGCCCGATGGGACCGACGATGGGCTCTCGAGTGGCGGAAGACGCAGCGTGGGTAGGCCCTCGACAAGGTGGACCGACGACCTGGTGAAAGTCGCGGAAAACTGCCGGATGCGGAAGGCGCACGACTGGCCATCGTGAAGATCTTTGGGGGAGGCCTATGTCCAGCAGTGGACGTCTTTCAGCTGAAAGGATGATGATGATGTTGAAATTTTTGCTAGATATATCTAGACAATTATTATAATCATTATAAATGAGATTCACGTTTTAGAGTTTATGTAGAAAGAAATAAAAAAACTGATGGTATTTATTGATGGTAAGCATGACGCAAAAATTATAAAAACATAAAAAAAGAAATGGTTTAGGGAACCATGCGTCAGCCAAGCGAAACGGCTGTCGCCCAGCGCTATGTTGGGACCCAATCCAAAACAGAGCCCAGCGCTGGTTTTCAGCAACACCCAGCACCGACGTAATGCTGACTGCACGGTTAGCGCACTGATTAAGCTATTGACTGCTGCTCTGCGTGTAGCGGGTTCGATTCCTGTACAGAACAAATATTTGTATGATCTGATCTACAAGTAGTTGTTCTGGGTCTGGATGTTTGTGTATGTGAGTTATATGTTTGTCAAACGCACCCATGGTACAGGAGAAATCCTTTGTGTGGGGCAACGTGCAAAAGAATTACAAACTTATAAAAATAGTAGACTATGGTGGCTTACGAAATTGCTTTACAAGCCGAATCGTCACCCTAATTACACCGGTCGATAAAAATTTCAGGTGATTTTTGATCGCCGTTATGATACATATACACTTAGTACAGAATAATGGAGGCAGCCGTTTAGTACAGAGTAATGCAGTCAGCAGCCATTATGATAAATAATGGCGATCTTCATGCAGCGGGTGATCACCCGCGTCTGAGAATTTTCACGATCCATATTAGTCATCCAACACATGGGAACTCTTAACATACAATAAAAGTTTTTTTTTTGGTAATTATAAACTAGTGCTTGACCGCAATCCCGTCTGATGGTATGCAGTGATGAAATCGTTGATGGTAAAGCGCGATAGCCTATTCACTCTTGCTTTGAAGACACTTAAATTGTAGTCAGACGGAAACACCGCTGCTGGAAACGCTCGTCCAAATCGTAGTGGTGTCAAATCTAAAGCCTCTTTATTACCATTTAGGCAGCCGATTAACTAAAATCATGCGCTTATATTCTCCTGTGTGAAGCTAAATAAATGACCACCGTCAGAAAATTTATTTTATCAGAATTTTCCTAAAAAAATTTTGAGTTAAATTTTTTCATACCTTAAAATGCCCCGACTGACCAAACACTGACTTTTGACACATTTACTTATTCAGAACTTCGTCGTACTTAAGCACGGCTGAAACAATAGCGAAGGGTTCCGCTATGACTAAAATATTAAATGCGAGCACAACGCTATAAACATGGGAAATTTGCTGCGTTACGCCGACAGCCGAGTTCTCCAACTTTTCATTGGCATTTTATTAGCTTCAATACACTTTTAAGAGCTGTTTATTTCGTTTTATTGCTGACAAGATTCGGTGACGTTAGCTTTTGTATACAGTATGTTAAGAAAACCCTGTCCGACCCGTGAAGGTGTTGTTAGGTATCGATAACTGTTTCTACTAATGCATACAAATCCGGGCTAAAATAAAAAAAAAAATTCACCTAAAAAAATAAATATTATTTCGCAAAAAGAGGTAACTTAATAAATCTGCGTTATCCACCCTACCGCGCACGGCGGCGGAGGCGGCGGGCGGCGGGGCACGCGGCACGTGGTCGCATCGCTATTCGCTCATAATAATACCGGTGTTGTCACTTTTTAAAAATTACCAAATTTCGGGGAAGTTGGAATTAATTCGCGGGAAAAAAAGATTATTTCAAAATTCATTTGTATTGGTACTATGATGATTACGTAAAATTTTATATTATATTTGGTCATGTGTTTACCTAACCTTTATTATCCTTATGGGTCGGACAGGGTTTTCTTAACATACTGTATATGTCATGTTCACGCCCGGTAGTTTGTTAATTTTATCGTTTTAATAAATGGTACTTTGTTATCTGGAAAACTCAAGCTCACAGAAAAAGCAAGCTGAAGTAGACAATGGGAATGCGTTGGAACAGACATGTCTTGAATGAAAGAATAAAAGAAAAAAAATGTATATTCCGCACAAACATTACAATAATAATAAACACATATTAAAGAAAAAAACTTATAATTCACTAAAAAGCCTCGTAGTCAAACATGATGAAATTAAAACAATGTTTCCTGATGTTATGACCCGGGTGAAAGACACACATGTTATTTGACAGTCAAGACCGTAAATCGAGGAAAGACGCATTCAGACTAGATGGTGCGTCGATTTTGCAGGCTATCTGATAGCAGTTGAGTGCGAATTGCCGAAAATTGAGTAGAGATGTGGGCAATAGGAGATGCCTGAAGTAGATTGTTGTAGTCTAATCTATACTAATATATAAAGCTGAAGAGTTTGGTTGTTTGTTTGAACGCGCTAATCTCAGGAAGTACTGGTCCGATTTGGAAAATTCTTTTTGCGTTGGATAGCCCTTTAATCCAGGAACCGCTTTAGACTATATAACATCACGCTGGGACTAATAGAGGCTGAGCATAACTAATACATGTGAACGAAGTCGCTGGCGGCCGCTACTGTTGAATAAATGTTATAAAACGTGGCCACGTTTATTAGTTGATGTCTTAAATGTTTCAACATGCCTAATCTTTTTTTTCTCGGTGGTAGGCCATAACATCATTCAGCTGCCGGCAGCAGTTACCACCCACCAGACAAAGTCTTGCTGCCAAGTGATTTGTTGTATTCCGGCATGATGTCTGGTGAAGCCATACGGAGGACAGGTCTGAGCTGCGGTGTTGCGATGTTTGTCGGGTACGATGCGCCAAATGTTGTTTTGCCGGGAGTTTGGTTGTGGAGGGTCTCCAGATCAATCTCTCTCTGGCGCAGCATCGTTTTATTGTTTGGTTTAAGATTGCATCACCTCGCTCAACTGCCGTTTTCCTTCCACTTAGATTTTTTGAGTTAATAGGCTCTTAATAAAATAGCGCGCTTAATCAATCCGCAATCAACGATTGCATCACTGCTTACCATCAAGCGGGATTGCGGTTAAGCAGTAGTTAATAATTATAAAAAAAAATCGCGCTAAGAAGTCTTTTATTTATTTATTTATTTAAACTTTATGCACAAACATTGCACAATGGCGGACTTAATAACTTTTACTATGGAAATCAACAAGAATGCTATCAGCATCTATCTAGCCTGGCATAGTCTTTTTCCAGCTATGTCACGGTTGCCTTTCAGTTTCAACAGAAGCGACAGTTTCATGATAGGTTTTAAATCTTCGTCTCTATATAGCTGTGCTTAGTTAGCTACAGTTAGTGTGCAGTTGCTGCTGCAAAGCAACCTCATAATGTTATTGCAAACATTTTCATTTTTGATGTCTGGATTTGAAAAAAGACGATGATCCCTAACTTTGTTATGGCTTTTCTTCTCAGAGGTAGTCAGTTAGGAAATGCCATCTCCAGTTAGTTTAAAAAAAATATGACGTGTTAAAGGGATCAGTGATCCTTGCATAATAAACGATTTAATTTCATTTCATGTTAGCCAAAATCAGCCCACTTCTGGGTGAAGTCCTTATGCTTTCCAGCTCGTTAGATCCAGGTTTAAGGTGAACTATTGGGCATTGATTCTTTTCAGTTCGTTTCAACATCTTCTACGGGATTTGACTATATAGCAAAATATACATGTTCAAGAGAATATATCTGTTAACAGCTAACAAACCAGTAATAGCTAATAATAGCCCGGCTAATAAGGCACTACACATGGCTACACGTTTCAGACCTAAGAAAAAAGGGTATCATTATGTTTGTGTCGGGGGAGCACGTATATATGTAAGAAAGTCAAATGAGTCGGATAGTAAGCTTATATGTATAAGGTATGGATTCGCTTCACTCAATTGTATAATGTGCAATGCAGAACAAAAGCTATTATTGATTTATTCTTAGTTAAATTCGCTACATTTAATATTTATTACCAAAACTAACCAATCGCAATTCCACTTGATGTTAAGCAGTGATGCAATCGTTGATGGTAAAGCGCCTAAGTTTATTAATAGCGTATTTGGTCGTCCTCCGTGGCGCAGCGGTCAACACGCCTGCCTGCAACGTGGAGGCCCCGGGTTCGATCCCCGGCCAGGTCATGATGGAAACGATCCCGGAGGTCACGGTAGAATATCCAAAAAATCTTTAATTTGCCCTAATAACATGACAGTAAATCACGAAGTAGTACATAACATCATGCCTTCCAGTTTAGGCACAGAGTTGTCTCTAAACACCCATTCGGCAGTTACGTGCTGAGGCTGTTGTCATCCACCTGGCAGAAATTCAGATTCCAGATTCATCATCATCATCAACCTTTTTATCGTCCCACTGCCTTTTAATCACACCAGCCATGAAAACACTTAAATTGTAACCAGATGGAAATACCGCCGCTGGAAACATCTTCCAGTCCATCTATCCATGTACGTGGTATAACAACGCAAGTGTGATGACGAACAGATGATGGAACGGAGATAGGGGATTTAAGTCATGCAATTCCCGCACACACTCTAAAATAGTTGGTCTTAAAAGAGCTTAAAAATTTTTTTTTAGACAATCTTGCCTATTTTACGTCTTGAAAATTTTGGTATGAATTCACTCGAAAAACGAACAGATAATCTAATTTTTCTGTTCAAAATACTACAGAGTAGAATAGACTGCCCTCAGTTATTAAGCACGCTTAAATTTAAAGTTCCCCACAGTTATCGATCGTAATAGTTTAATAAACTATTACGTCCCCCTTTCTTCAAAACTTTTTCAGGGTCCAATTCACCCATCCCCAGAATTTGCAGGCTCTTTAATAATTCTGTGAAGTCAATTGATATTTTTTTCCTCTACACTTTAAAAATTCAATCGCAAAGTCGTAAAAAACAAATAACAACATAGCTATTTTTTCTTTTATTTTCTCTTTGCATAATATCCCATTGATTGCTGTAAAGTTATTTTTGCACTAATTGTAACTTTAATTTGTGTTATACTTTTGTTTTCGACCGACTTCAAAAAAGGAGGAGGTTCTCAATTCATCGAAATCTTTTATATTATTTTTTATGTATGTTCATCGATTACTCTAAGACGCCTGGACTGAATTGTAAAATTCGTTTTGTTTGAGAGGGTATACTTTCCAGGTGGTATCTCAGTTACCAGCTCAAGATCTGATGATGTAACACCAGAAAAATCAAAAACTTTCAAAAATCGTAGGGAAGACTAGTGCATTTCTAAGTATTCTCATTAAGTATTTCAAAGCACTACAATTTAATAAAGGTCTGGAGTAAAGAGAATTTATTTACTTTTCATTTTGTAGTGTTTTTAGGAAGTCAGTTGTATTTTTTTTTGTGAAAAGTTTTTATTTCATGTTGTGTCTATTGTAGATACAACACTTATTGTAGATAGGCCAATAAATAAAATAAAAATAAAATGACAGCTATTAAAAAAAAAACAACAGTTAACGATTTCTAATTTTAAATAAATATACGAGGTAGACCTGACACTGACACTTCGGCAGCACTTAAAGCCAGTGCTTGATTCCAAGCTATAAAACAAAATAATATAGCAGTTCCACAGGGATTTACTCGGTTTAAAATATGGACAGTGCTGTGTTAAATCTTGACGTTGGTTCGTGCGTAAATCTCACAGTCAGCCCGCTGGGCGTGAGGCAAATAAAACCAGGGCTAATAGCGCCTTAAACTTTTCTTTATGCGATCCCCCGGGGTGAGCTCCAGAAATCATATTTCTCGACCTAATAGTTGCTAGGAGTTCGTGGCAATGTATTCGGAATAAGCTGTTTATAGCGGCAGTATTTTGATTGTATCGTTGTATGTATTTATTTACTTAGTAATTTATTTATTTATTTTTCTCTTTAAAACACAATGTAGACCTGGATTTTGTACTAGGAATTCACGTATCACAATATGGCCCATCTGGTCGGAGGATCCTCCTTTTTGTATGGAGGATGAGTGAACTTTACTCGCTGTTCCTCATACCTCCACACTATCATCATCAATGATCATTGTATGATAAGAACGTTTTGCATGTTCCTATTGTTGGAACAGCTGTATCCTAGAAACCACCACTTAACAGGCCCAGTGCGTTATGGTAGCTATTACAAGCCTTCGAATTTTTGGTTCCGAAACCAGTTTTCCGTTTTTGTTATCTACAAATGCCACATACGAACAACGGAAAAGACTGACGTCACACAGATCCTGCGACTTGCAAGCAGAAATCACAGTACAACTAGCATATATACAACTTCCTAATATCAGCCGTTGGGCAAGTGCCTGAAGACACAAAACCGTTTCTATATTCTCCCGTTTCTATAGAGAATGATTGAACTTTACACCCTTTTCCTCATATATCATCATCTCAGCGTTAATCCCAGTCGCAGCCTAAGCTTTTTCACTGCTGATTTTGGCTCTACTTCGATATTTTCCGCAAAGCGACTGCCGTCTGAGCTTCACAACCTGAAAGCGATATCGAAGCATTACAATTAGACAATTTGTTGGACTTTTGAGGACTCCAGCAATCCGTAATGACTGCCATTTTTGTTCGTATGGCAACCGGGACCAACGGCTTAACGTGCTTTCCGAGGCACGACCAGACCAGTGCAACTATTCATATTCAATATATTCATGCATAGGTACAAATATTTGCACTGCGAGGGGATTGAACGCGTGCCCCCTTGCGCAGCGGCCGCGCCAAGGAGGCTGTCAGGCTGTCACCCTTTTCTTCATACACCTGAAAATAAATTTACATAAAGTAAGGTGCTTGACTAAGTTCGAACTCACGAAGTCCAACCCGTTGTAGATGTCACCACTGGCGCATGTCTGTTTTTTAATCGATCTTGCATTTACCACCATTAATATCGCATCGCATTTAACGCAATAAAATGCAGCTCAGCGTTTGTGTCAGTGTGAATCCTCATAAAATAAAAGAAACATTAAACGCGTTGTAAAAATACCCACAAAGGATTACCCATCCAGCAGATTTACAGCCAAATTGCTATAAGTTCAGCAACTATAAAGCATTTAGCACCATTGTGGACACTATTGCAATAATACCAATTTAATGTTGGCTGCGGCTACATCTATTCTTCGTACGTTGAAAGCCATTATATGAAAATTCGAATGTATGTTTTCAGCATTAACTGATTTGTTCACGACTTTAAGTGTGTTTTCGGGCCAAAAAATGTAATGCGTTTAAAACTGTCCGTGTTTTTGCAAATCCTCGGCGAAATGCGGATTTTAGCGGACCGCGTTCGTATATCCGTTTTGGTTTTAGGCTTAATGTGCGGGTTTAATGTAGTTTCAGTGTTTGTATTTTAAGGAAAATTTTTGTGTTGTTTTCTTTTCCAGTTTGGTGTTTGGTAACCTACTGTTAAATAGCCATCCCAGCCCAAATGAACTGAAGTCATGAATTGCTCAGTTTTTTTTTGTAAAATATTTTATATTATCACAGATTTTTTTCCCAACTCTGATTATTACGGTACCTACCCAAGATCTGTCAGTTGGATTCTACATATTTAGAATTCAAGCCTTCCCTGTCTGCCAAATTGTAATAGATCGACAGTTACAAAAATGTGTATATAAAAAATAAAAATGAACGTGTCCCTCAAATAGACACACATAGATACGGACATTGACCCCATTTAGCCCTTTGTAAATCTTTCAAGAGAAGAAGATATCGTAAAAAAAACTTATTACAACAAAATAGAAACCGACTTCAAAAAAACACTTAAAAGGAAAAATAATTTTATTTGTGTCATGGCTCTAGAAGTCTGTCTCGAAGTTTCTGTTATTTATTTTTTTTATTTTATTTTTTAATTCTTATAAACTAGTGCATGATTGCAATCTCGCCTGATGGTAAGCAGTGATGCAATCGTTGTTGGTAAAGCGCGCTAGTTTAATAAGCCCATTCACTCAAAAAACTAACTGAATAGGAAGGAAGACGGCAGTTGAGCGAGGTGATGCAACTCAGAGGAAGACTGATCTGGAGACCCTTCACGACCCTTTGGCGCAGCATCGTTGGTCGTGTTGTTGGGTTTAACATTGCATCACCTCACTCAACTGCCGTCTTCCGTCCTATTCGCTCAGTTTTTCTGAGCGAATAGGCTCTTAATAAACTAGCGCGCTTTACCATCAACGATCGCTTCACTGCTTACCATCAGGCGGGAATGCGGTCAAGTGCTAGTTTATAACTATTAAAAAAAAAAGTCAATATTACATAAAACAGTCCCCAAAACGCCCATCGACATCGAATTGATAACCTCCATTTTTTGAAGTTGGTTAAAAATATATACAAGGCTATGTTATACTTTATCATACCGTTCAATGTCGAACCATAAATTCTTAGGCTTACAACATACCTTTCAAAAATATAAAATTATTTTGCGTTTAGTAAAGCACGTACACTCTTTTTAATCTTAAAATTATTACATATATTTGATTATTCATCTTGAAATTAACGACATGAGAACGATGCAGAAAGATGAGTACATTAAAACGTCCATGATAGAAAACATAAACACAATTTAGAAATTAAAATTTGCAGTTGGTTGTCGTATTTAAAAAACAATGAATGTTTCAGCCCATATGACAGTGGCAGTGGGCCGGGCACATTGCCCGTAGGTCCGATTCCCGAAGGGGCAGACAAGTTCTCGAGTGGCGACCACGCACCTGAAGACGCAGCGTGAGTAGGCTGGTGAAGGTCGAGGAAAGCCGATGGATGCGGGCAGCACAAGACCGGTCATCGTGGAAAGCCTTGAGGGAGGCCTTTGTCCAGCAGTGGACATCTATAGGCTGAAGAAGAAGAACAAGACATGTCTTTTGCTCATAATGATCAAAGCACGTGTCTTTTCCGCAAAAGTATTTGTTGTCCAGCAAAGCAAAAGTTACCAGCAGGAGTTTTTAAAGCGGATTTACTCTCACGTCTGTATCCAGCCTTACTCTTTTATTGCGTTGTCCGCGTAAGGCGATATAGATCCAGCCTACACACTAAGCTAACAATTCTTGAAGGTATATTTTGTAAATCTGTATCGTACGAGCCTAGGTCCACACTGGCTCTTTGACGTTCTATAAGACATTTCATTTTATAATACTGAAGCATTAATTTAGAATGCATATCTATGTATAAGTATTATAACTAATTTAGTAGATATTTTTCTGCTTTTTGCTGAATAGATTTTTTTTTATAATAATTATAAACTAGCGCTTGACCGCAATCCCGCTTGATGGTAAGCAGTGATGCGATCGTTGATAGTAAAGCGCAGTAGTTTATTAAGAACCTATTCATTCAGATTGAGCGAATAGGAAGGAAGACGGCAGTTGAGCGAGGTGATGCAATGTTAAACCCAACAACACGATCAACGATGCTGCGCCAAAGGGAGATTGATCTGAAGACCCTTCACGACCAAACTCCCAACACAACAACATTTGGCGCATCGTACCCGGCACACATCGCAACACAACTGCTCAGACCCGTCCTCCGTACGGCTTCACCAGACATCATGCCGGAACACGACAAATCGCTTGGCGGCAAGGCTTTGTCTGGTGGGTGGCAACTTCTGCCGGCGGCCGGTGTTATTTCATCGTGTTTTTTTTTTGTAAAGTCAAAAAATGGCTTCCATTATTTATTTTATTTGAATACATTATTCTAAAATTCACTCCAATACATCATTTATATTTTTGTATTGTATATGTTTATTTTTCCGTTGTGACCAAAAAAATATATATATTTACCCAATTTTCAACGCCAACGCACCGAAATAAAATTCCAGCATTGCACTAAAACAATTTCACCCAATTGAATAGCAGAACATGTTTTTCGCGCCCTCCATACTTCAAAGTCGAAGAAAGGAGGTAATATAAATAAAACACCCCAACAAAAACATGCCAGGAACGGGCAAAAATCATAAATATTTTACGTGGAAGTTCTGTCCCTGGAGACAGTTTCGGGACATCGTGGTCATTACAAAAGTTTTAGTGGCCATTACAGACTGTTTTATATTACCGCCGAGCGCTTCTCGTGTGGGTTTAGTTAGGGTCCGTCATAGGATTGTATCTGGCACCGTCCCTAGTTTGTTGCTTCAGTGGTTTGGGGTTCCTAATTTGATTGGTACATGTTTTTACGTTTTCTATGACTTCTGGAATTGCCTGGTTTTCTTTTGAACTTAAAAGTTTGCTATTTCCAAGGCAATTGATGAGGTTAGTTTTCATTTCTTTTGATGGAAGTAAAATATTATTCAGATTCAGAAACCATGTAAGGTAAACGCAAACAAATTAACCGTCAAACATTTAATACAATTATTATAAATACAGTGAAATTGTAATAATTCGTTAATGGTCATAGCTAAACTGAAGTATAGAACAGACCCCGTAATGAAAACGCATGTAAAAACAAGATTTCTAGCAATATATAATGCTGAGTAGCTGAAAATCAGTATTCTGTAATTAAAAAGGTTTCCGAACTTTTCATATCTGCACAATACTGAAAAAAATATCCTGTAACTCCTACGACAAAGGTGCAAAAACTTCAGAGAATAACATTGCTATGAACTTTTATTTAGGTGTTTTAAGGTGTCTTCAACGATTTTTATTGATAATTGTGTTTTTTACTGGCTCTAAGGTGCTTGAAGTAGATATGTACAAAGAGGTAATTGCAAGTAAAGAACTTGATACAACGGATTTACGATACTCGCTGATCTTGTCAATTTAAACCAAAATGCATAATAACAATTGAAAAACTTTTTTATGTTTATTAGTTCACGAAAGTAATAAGAGAACACTTAGTAATTCATAAATGACTATAAATATTACGTGTTAGTGTGAAATCCCTATTCGTTTAACCGAGCTGGGGCAGCAGTGTAGCCTAAATAGTAAGTTCGCATATTTACTGCTTAAGACTCAATTTTCGGGTCAGGAAAAATGACAATAGTTTTTTTATTTTATCTTGAATTTATCAGTAGCTATCTGAAATCTAAATTTCTGCCAGGTCGATGACAATAACCTCATCCCAATTACGTGGCATATAACTGCCGAATGGGTGTTTAGAGACATCTCTCTGCCTAAACCAAAATGCAGTCGCGTGACTTACTGTCATATTATTGGGGCAAATTAGAGATTTTTTTGTGTATTCCATCGAGTCCTCCAGACGATTGATTAAACAGAGGTGACACCCTGTTACCACGTTTCCACCCGCCTTTTTATAAAAGGAACCTCCCGAAACAACAAAGTCATTGTGTCGTGCCCCGCACTGGGTTGCAATAAGCTCACTCTCCATGTCGCCATGAGATTCCGCCGCTGTACCGTGATATCTCGCGGCAGCGGAGTAACGCCTCGCCACTCCCATATGTGACTTTCGTCTCCAGATCCCCTGGCGGCAATCCAGACAATCTGACCCCAACATAAAGGCACACACCGTCTCAAAGGGGGCTCTTTAACTTAAAATCTCTTGGTATGCCCCTTCCCCCCGGACCTCCGTTGAGATCGGACGCTCATTCCGTTGCCGCGTACCATATTTTTGAGTTTATTTAAATTGATTTTTAATCAAAATAATAAGTTTACGAAAATAGGAGTGCATAAACATCGAGAGGTTTTACTTCGGAGCTATATTTCGACAGCGAGCGACATACGGCTGTGGAAAGAGACAGGTACGCATCGTTTTGTCTACGCTTACGCATTGCTGTCAACGCCTACGCTATCTGCCAACGCCTACGCACGGTTGTCTACGCCTACGCACTGTTGATATCCTGCTTGGCCCCAGCCCTTGGCGCTTTCTTCTGTCTCTGTCGCTGGGCGGTTGCAATATCGCATACAACTTCATTGATAACACCTGCAAATTGCTGCTGCCCTGGTACTTGGCTCCGGGTGCTGCTCCTGTGTTTTGGACTTATTTCAAAGTTTTTGAAGATTTACCTACCTGTTGTTCCTGCCCGTGTGTGGCCAGCTCATGCGAAGACGGAGCAACTTTGTTTTTGATGGTACGCCAGTTACATCTTCTACTTACTGTTGTCCTGGTACCTGTCTACAGCTGCGGCTACTTGCTTTTTGTCGGTCTGGCATTGCGATCGTGAGGGAGTAACAACATCGCTTTACGTATAACTTTTGTGGATTGTTGCCGCATTGATTGTGATCCTTCCTACCCTCCGACATATAAAATAAAAATGAGCCGCACTCCTAATTCTTCTTCACCTCAACGTGTTGCGTCGGAGCCGAACATGCAAGTCATTGTTGGAAGCACTAATAGTAGCAATATTAGCTGCAGGTATAAACGTAAACATGAGGAGGTTGATGAGTACGATTTTATGGAGGAAATGAAGGAACTTTTCAGGAGCTTTTCTGTGCAGCAGGATGCAAAATTCCTCTCACTTCAGGATTCCGTAAACGGCATTATTAAGCAAAATAATGAATTTCAAGCGTCGTTTTCTATGTTTTCGGAAAAGTACGACGAAATGAGGCTAAAGCTTGGAAAGCTGCAGCAAGAACGCAAAGAAGACCTGACTTACATACGACAATTGGAAGATAAAGTTGAAAGTTTGGAAAGGAGTAACAAGAGTTCCAGTATTGAGATTAGGAATATACCTGCAAAGAAAGGAGAAACAAAATCGGACCTTCTGCAGGTTGTTTCTGCAGTTAGCAAAGGATTAAACTGCCAAATTTTGAATTCCGAAATCCGTGACGTTTACCGCACTAATACTAAATCCCCAATTGTCAAACCCATTATTGTAGATTTTGTTAGTGTCCTGCGGAGAGACAACTTGTTGACTGTATACAAGAGTTTCAACAAGGTGAACAAAGGAAACAGGTTAGGCACAAATCACTTAGGACTCCAATGCCCGCAAGTTCCCATTTACATTGCTGAAAACCTGACACACAAAACGAAGCGGTTGTTCTACCTGGCTCGGGAATTTGCCAAGGTCAATGAGTTTTCCTTCTGCTGGACAGCCCATGGTAAGGTGTACCTTCGGAAAAGAGAAGGTACGCAGCCGATACATATAAAAGTGGAAGGTGACTTAGGAAAAATAGATTGCGACCAATGACTGGAATTAAATTGTGGAAATTGCGCTCGGCTGTCTCTGAACTTTCTATTTGCATGCTTCTTAAAATGTTTTTTGTCTTTATATTATCCTTGTTACTTATTTAAATTACTTTTAACAGCCACATATTTTACAATATTGCATAGCACATATTACACATACACACTCACACACGAAGAAAACGTCTTAAAAAAGCTGAGTAGGAACACTAATCTTGCTTTGCTGTTCCGGTCACTTCTGTTCCCTAATAATTTTGAACTTCATATTCACCGTGGATAACATAGCCGAGATATCTAATGACTTGGAATCTATTAGTGTCTCTAGGTCTTTCTTCTGTTCTCCCCATGATTGTACCAAATACATTGATAACACCGGTAAAAAACTTAATATATTTCATATGAACATACGCAGCTTAAACTCAAACTTTAACGAGCTTACTATTCTCTTAGACTCAATTAAGACAACTTGTGACGTAATTGTTCTGACTGAGTGCTGGCTTAGTAAAGTTCTAAACGCACCTTCTTTGGATGGCTATATCAACTACCAATCATCCTTCTGTAATCAGAACGATGGTGTATGTGTTTATGTAAAATCATATTTAAAACATAAAATAATTCAACCTTTGTTAATGGATGCTAATTGCTTGATATGCACTAGCGATGAAGTTGCTATTGTGGCAATATATCGTTCACCGGCAAAAAAGAACTTAGACAACTTCCTTACAAGTCTCAATGAGGTGTTGGCGTCTCTAAATAGCTATAAAACATTAGTTGTCACAGGAGATCTAAACATAGACATCATGCCTGATCACTTAAATGTCCAATCTGAAGAATACCTTAATATAATTTCATCTCATGGTATGTTACCTGCTCATATCTTCCCTACAAGGGTGCAGGCGTGTCTTGATCATGTTATGTTAAAGTCGCATAAATGTGCAACCACACTAGTGTTGGATACAATGATCATGGATCATAACCCAACGATACTCAGTGTCGGCACGACAAATACGTCACCCAAATCAAACCACTATATTAGGCGTACTGATCAGGAAGCTGTGTTGGATGTCTTGAGGAAAACAGACCTGACTTATTTATTTAGTATTAACGATTCTAATGTAGCCGCTGAATCTCTAATTCAAAAAGTTTCATCCATAGTTCATTTACACACTAGAGAGGTTTTAATTCCGCACAAAAAAAGGATCATAAAGCCTTGGGTCACCCCCGGACTTCTGAAGTGTATAAAAAATAAAGACACACTTCATCGTAAAGCTCAAAAAGATCCCGATAACCTAATACTCAGTATTACCTACAAACGCTATCGTAATTTTCTCAACAACTTATTAAAAAAGCTTAGAATAGTTTATGATCGAAACCTACTTGAAGAGGCCAGGGGTGACTCTAGGGCAACCTGGGATGCCATCAAAACTATTACGGATACAAAGCAACAAAATACCTCACCAAAGGACTTATTGAGTTTGAGTGAAAATCCTATAGACTCAGTCGATATAGTTAATAAGTACTTCGCAAGCATAGGGAAATTATTGGCAGACCAAATCCCAAATTCCGTATCTCCCACGTCACAAAGCGTGAAAGTCCCGTGCTGCTCTATGGGTGTTTTTGAGGTGTCTGAGCAGGAGCTGGAGATTGCTATACTGGGCCTGAAAAGTAACTGTGCGGTCGGTTGGGATGGTATATCTGCATCCGTCCTAAAATCAGCCCGCCACCTCCTGATACCAGGGTTAAAACACATATTTAACCTTGCAATAACTACTGGAACTTTTCCTAAAGTATTTAAGAAAGCCATTGTGCACCCCATTTTTAAGGGTGGTGATCGACACTGTGTCGGAAATTATAGACCAATTTCAGTACTCACAACCATTTCTAAAGTTTTTGAAAAACTTATAAATAAACAACTAATAAGTTTTCTAACCAAAAATAATATAATTTCTCAAAACCAATACGGGTTTATTAAGGGTAGGTCTACTGAAGACGCTGTGATAGATTTAACAACTACTGTAATTCAGTCTTTAGATAACAAACTAAGAACCATAGCAGTATTTTTGGACCTGTCGAAGGCTTTCGACACGGTTTCGATTCCCATCCTTTTAAGCAAACTGGAAGCAGTTGGAGTAAGGGGCATGGTCCTGAAGATTTTTCATAGTTACCTCACTGAACGTAGTCAGCTTGTAAGGGTTGGAAATTACACCAGCAATGAAGAATTTCTCACATATGGAGTCCCTCAAGGCAGTGTGCTTGGTCCCACCTTATTTTTGGTGTATATCAACGATCTGTGTCAACTGAAAATTAACAACTGCAGAATTATAACATATGCGGATGATACGGCGCTGATTGTGCAAGCAAGGGACTGGCAGCTGGCCTACAAAGAAACAGAAAAAGCCCTCTCAATCATAACATCCTGGCTAAATGACAACCTGTTAACCTTAAACATAAACAAAACCAAATTCATAACATTTTCTGGTTCATCAGCGTCTAAACCTCCGGACTCTCTAAAAATTATTGCTCATAACTGTCTTCACACTGGTCTCAATTGTGACTGCCTACCTCTCATACGCACAAACGAAATGAGGTATTTAGGAGTTCAAGTCGATTCCCGTTTAAGCTGGGACAAGCACATAGGAATTTTAGTTTCCCGAACAAGAAAACTTATGTATGTCTTCAAAAAATTAAGATCATCTGCGGACCTACCGACATTGAAGTTGGTTTACTTTTCCTTGGTGCAGTCGATATTAATGTACTGTATACCGGCGTGGGGAGGCACGTTTGCTAACAGTATGCTGCGAGTGGAGAGAGCGCAAAGAGCGGTTCTAAAAGTGCTTTTAAAGAAGCCTATTAGACATCCGACTGCTGCCTTGTACCAGCAATGCTCTGTACTCACAGTAAGACAACTCTATGTTCTTCAAACCATCCTGCGTAAGCATGCTACAATCCCATATAAACCTAATAACAAGCGCAGAAAGGACATAGTATGCGAAATTCAGTCACATAAAACCGCTCTCGCCAGTAGACATTTTTATGTAAATAGTTCTCGTCTCTACAACCGAATTAATAAAATAGCATACATCCATAATTTAACAAAAAACAAATGCAAAAAGGAATTACAAGTTCTTTTATTAAAGTTAAATTATCAGGAGACTGAAGATCTGCTTAAACCAATCCGATAGATGTACCTCTAAAATAGACTCATACCTACATACACTCACTCTCACACCTTCACATATCTACACTCACACACCCTCACACACCCTCACATACACACTTCCACACATCCACCTCCACACACACTCACTTACCTCACTTACACATACCACCACTACCTACATGCAGAATCACTCTTGCACGCACATACGCATAAATTAATCCATGTAAACAAGTGGCTTAGTTGAAATCAATTCTTTTTTATTCTTTTATTGTTAATTTTGGTATACCTAGATTAATTGTAACCATATTTTAAATTAATTATTTTTATTTTGCTTTATTACATTTTTCTGATTTACTATTCGGTACGCTCCAATAGTCCTATTTTTTGTTTAACCTAACTTGGAAGGCGCTGGTGGCTGTGATACAGTGATTTAATTCATTAGTACAGGTACCAACGACACATTATTTTCTGTACTCTTTGATTTCTTAGTTAAAATATTATTTGTGTACCTTGAAATGTATATTTTTGAAATAAAAAATTATTATTATTATTATTATTACTTTTAGTCGCCTACCATTCCTAATTACTCTGAAGTCTCACGAGACAAAAGTTATAGAAATACACTTGCCTTAAGCAAACTTTAGCCTATTTTAGGTAGAGAAAACGAGACGTCTTAATAAACATTTCTCACTAACACCCAAGAATAGGTTTTAATTAGGCTAAGCGTTTTCCTGGAGATACAATAATTATTTCAGTCTGCTGTTGCTAAGATATTAGGGTTTGGTCGAGTTACTACAGAGAACTCTCTGAGAATAGAGTGCTTTTAACCTATAAGGACTAATAGACTTGGATAGATTTAGCCTCAGCTATGTGACAGTGGCTATTTTCAGAGCACTTCGCAAGAAATGGTTTGTTTTAGTGTAGGAAAACGGTGGGTGAGTGAAATGTTATGTTAAGAAAATGGTTAATAGTTGGGTACTATTTATAAAGGTGTAAGCAAACGAGGTGAATCGGTAATTTGTTGCTTTTTTGCTTTATTTACTAACGGTCAGAGATAATTTTATAATTTATTTAGTAAAAAAATAAAAATAAAGAAAATTAATTTTTTCATATGTTCTCCGATTACATACTTATTACAATTTTGATCGACCATTATGGTAAGCAGGCTATTGGTATATGATAGAATGACGAAAACTTGGGATATTTTTGCATATCATATAGGTACCAATTCTTCAATTATACTTTACTTTTATTCTTACGGTTAAATATGAAATGATTTATTTTCTGTAAATAGTACAAACACTTATAGAAGTCGATCAAATTAACTTTTTAAACCAGACGATTTCGGCGATTTCTATTCGACTATTCTGAAAAGAAAGACCGAAACAAACTCAGATGTCACAATCTCTTTTAAAGACAAGGCATGATCTTCGTGAGATCATATGAAGACCTCTAAGGGATTGATACAAAGTTATGATACAAATCGAATCAGCGAAATTAGGCTAGTTTAGGTAGTCAAGCAACCCAGTTTTAATGGCCGCGACAAAGGACTTGAAGATGTATGTAGGTATGAATTTAGCCAGACGCTTTGTTATCTAAGAATTATGTCACTACTGCTTCCAAATATGCATATTTTAAAAGAAAATATATTCAAAAGAAAAAGGTTTGTTGTAGAACGAAAAATATAAAGCCATAGATATGATTTCGATATTAACTCGCACTGCATTGTAGATAACAGCTTATTCATTTTACCCGGGAAGTGGCATGATCAGAGTCCCAGCATTTTGAACAGTTTGGACTGATTGTAGGTATTCAAGCATCTGAGAAGACGAAATCTCTAAATTTTCCTTTTTTATAATAGTTTGAAACTAATGCTTGAACGCAATCCCGCTTGATGGGAAGCAGTGATGCGATCGTTGATGGTAAAGCGCGCTAGTATATTAAGCCTATTCACAAAAAAAAAACTGAATGAATAGGAAGGACGACGGTAGTTGAGCGAGGTGATGCAATGTTAAACCCAACAACTCGACCATCGAAACAAACAATTGAGAACGAATATGTATAATGATACTATCAGCATTTTTTCTAAATGTAAAACGAAAATCCTGAGCTGATATAATACTATCAGCATTTTTCCTAAATGTAAAACGGAAATCCAGAGCTGTCGCCTATCGGACACAAAATCGGACTAAAACCATATCTGGACAGTGTATCTTCTATGCAACACGCTAAATCCGACACGTGGGCACCTAAGTGCATTTAGATAAATCGAATCTTTGAGTCTCCGCTCTGCTTTAATTTCTAATTACGGAGTGCAGGCGGAAATTCTACATTAATGAGGTTCTGGGATTTGAAACCAGAGGACGAATTTAAGCTAGTCGGTTTTATTTCGAGCTATGAAACGGGCTATGCTTTGCGTCTCTCTGGGGGATAGAATCCGTTACACGGTCCGGTGAACCAGTAGAAAACCAAAGTTGGCGACATAGTACACAGAATAAGCAAACTGAATTGGCAATGGGCCGGCAAAATTAGCTGTAGAACCGATGACTGTTGAAGTAGACGTGTTCTTGAGTGGAGACCGAATTGGTAAACGTAAGGTGGGACGCCCTCAGGCTTGGTGGAGCGACGATCTTCGCTGGATGGCTGGTAGTCGCTGGATGAGAGTTGCCCAAAATGGCGTGAAATAAAAAGGGGCCTATGTCCAGCATTGGAACGCTATTGGCTGATGATGATAGTTTTATTTTTAAAATGGTGTGGCTAAATAGTTGTTGAGTATTTTTTTAAATTTCTTATGGGGCTTGCCGCCATTTCTTCATGCCATTTTTTTGTCCTCAGCAAAAGCACTCGAAAGTGGTGAATGGCAGGCGTTTCTGGGGATAGTATATTGTAATGTTAACATTCGACAACTGCTTTTTCTCAATTTAATTTGATTAAATGATTTTATATTGTGTGTGTATTTGTTTCTTTGAACGCACCGATCTTGGGAACGACCAGACGGAAAATAAACTTTTTAGTTTTCATATAAAAAAATCTTAAGGAAACCTACAGGCAATTTAACACCATGCTAGACCTCGTAGGAGCAGATAGAACGTTAACCAAAAACGAAGTGATAGACAACGCCGAAAACGTAACGCCGACGAAGTCTTGGGCATAAATTAATATTTATGCCCATTTTTCATTAAGCTATAATACAATTATTTATTTAAAAATACATAGATATTTGATAGCCACACTTTTACCAAACGTTTTCGTACTAGAACTACGAAACTGATTTCAGCAAATAATGTCCATCAATTTGGGACCATTCGTAGATGTTCGGATATCCTCGGGAGTTGTGGGTATTCCGGGATGGCCACTCCCACGGAAGTCTGACCTCATTTCTGAAACAGACGTTCTGTAGGGACATATTAATTTTAGGACCTCTAAGGGACGTGTTAGCTGCTGTAATTATTATTTGCTGATGTTCATTTAACAACTTTGTTTAGCCGTATATTATTAAGTTATTAACATATGTGGGAAGTTATGTTTACATTGTTTAATTTACGACAAGTAACAACGGTTCTCTTCTGATTAATATTATTTTATATAATGCTGAGGAGAACATTAAATACAAAAACGACATTCAGTTTCATTTCATGGGACTTAAACAATCTGCTGACAAAATGTAGGCGTATTATGGAATTGATCTATTAACAGTAATAACCAATCGATTGTGTCTCACCGTGAAAAGTTGAGGTGAGTTTAGAATGAGTTGTATTGAAAAATCACTCTAAACTCCACAACTTTTTACTTATACAATATTATATCTCAACTTTCTACTTATAGATTCCCTTAGCATTAGTTGGAACGATAACTCACTTCGTGTCGCCATATAAACAATATACTTTTTATAAGTTATAAACTAGCGCTTGATCCCAATCCCGACTGATGGTAAGCAGTGATGCAATCGTTGATGGTAAAGCGCGCTAGTTTATTAAGAGCCTATTCACTCTAGCCTTGAAGACACTCATATTGTAGTCAGACGGAAACACCGCCACTGGCAAATTGTTCCAGTCCCTCAGTTTTGTTTGTGCGAAACCCGAAACACCTGTTCAGTATTTTTAAGTAAATAAACTATGTGCACAATTAAAAAAAAAAATGTCGTGAAAAACCACAACGTTTTGAGCTTGTTATCCTACTCGGCTGTCCCAACAAAAATATGGTCCACGTTCTACTCGGACGAGCGATCGGTACCTTAACCTCGGGCGGCAGATGTTGCGCGGGCGTTCGTTGTACCGAAAGCTGCGTGACGCGTTCGGTAACCACACTGCAACAATTTCTAAATATATTTGGAAAAAAATATAACATGGTGTGTAAAAATTATTGGAATCGATTCAGTTGCTTATTCTGAAGAAACTATATTCAGGTTTCGGATTAACAAAAAATGTTGTATAAAACTACATATTAGTCTGCCAGGGCCGCGGATTGATCGAAAGAGTTACCGTGGCCCCTTCTACGCAGGCAAAAAAAGAACAAGTTTGGATTTTAGTCACTAAAATTCCAACACTCTTTTCCAATCCGCCTAAAGCGAGAGGTTATTTGATTAATCCCCACTTTTGAAAAAGGCTTCAAAGTCTTCCATACCAAATTTAATCAATATCAGTGCAGCCGTGTCGGAGAATAGGTGAAACAGACAGAAAGTTAAATAATTGCTTTTTGGTAATAAGTACTGCTTCTACTTTTATTTGCATTGACTAAAAAGCAGCGTGGGTAGGCCCTCGCCAAGGTGGACCGACGACCTGGTGAAGTTCGCTGGAAACCGTTGGGTGGGAGGCGTAGGCCCGGTCGTCGTGGAGACCCTTGGGGGGGCCTATGTCCAGCAGTGGAAGTTTTTCAGCTGAAGTGATGATGAGTAAAAAAGCTGTTATTTTACATTGCAAATTGACAATTCAAATATATTTACTTGTATAGATTGTACTAAAGAAACAGACTAGGAAGAAGAAAAAAGAAACGACTACTATTTAATTAAAAATACAACACAAAAAAAAAGAACAAAAATAAAGCACAAAAAACAGGAAATTTAAATCACCATTTAAATTAACGTCGATATAAACCCGGCTATTGACAGGTTTTCGAGTGTTATCAATTATAAGGGTCAGTCAATCGTTCGAGCTTCAACTTACTATTTCTACCACCGCCGCGTCGTCAGGAATTTTTAATTTAAATGAAACAAAGATCTGTATTGAAAAGTAATTCGTATTCTATTTTAAAGAGGGCGTAGAAAGCCTTTTCTATTGTGAATGGAATTGCAATAAGGGAAGTGAGGGGACAGTTTTGATTTAAGTCGGCAAAATTGATAGCGATTTCATGAAATATGGGTCTAGATTAATAAGGAATTCATTAACTCAATGAAGAAGGTGACAGCTGTCTGACTACTAATAAAAAACTTACTTATCACCCTGTTCATTGATTGAACCAAGTCTAAGTTTTGATTACTTCTTCCTCGCGTTAAAACCTATTTTCTAAGATTTTTTATAAGGAATTTAAAAGAATACAATAGAAATAAAGTTAGGTCAAAAATTCTAGAAAATTCCATTCCATCATCGGACTACCCGTAGTATGGTGAGTTTTCACCCTTACGTTGTTGACATCACAACGATCTGAACTACGCGTTTCGCCTCGTCTTTTATACCCCGTACATCGAGGGACTGACACAATTTGCCAGCGACGGTGTTTCCGTCGGACTAAAATTTGAGTGTCTTCAAGGCTAGAGTGAATAGGCTCTTAATAAACTAGTGAGCTTTACTATCTACGATTGCATCACTGCTTACAATCAGGCGGAATTGCGGTCAAGTACTAGTTTATAATTTATAAAAAAAAAAGACGTGTGGCACTCGGGGACTGCCCCACCCTTACGTTTTCACCCTTACGTTGTTGACATCATAACGATCTGAACTACGCGTTTCGCCTCGTCTTTTATACCCCGTACATCGAGGGACTGACACAATTTGCCAGCGACGGTGTTTCCGTCGGACTAAAATTTGAGTGTCTTCAAGGCTAGAGTGAATAGGCTCTTAATAAACTAGTGAGCTTTACTATCTACGATTGCATCACTGCTTACAATCAGGCGGAATTGCGGTCAAGTACTAGTTTATAATTTATAAAAAAAAAAGACGTGTGGCACTCGGGGACTGCCGTGGTAAAGCTATTGCATAGCATTTTGTATCAATTTATGCAATTATAATTATTTATTTATTTTATTTATGCAGTATTTCTTTTTCTTTGATATTAATTCAAGTTACACTTTTTGAGCGTGGTGACCGATAAGAAAACAAATTTTTCTTTTATTAAATAAATAAAAGTTAATATTATTTAAAATATTTTATTATTTTACAATACATGTGGGTTTTATTACCTTACAGTAGCTGTTGGTTATTCAGGAATATTTATCATTGAAACTATAGGTTTATGATAACTGAAATAAGAAACATAAGTTTGCGACTTAATATCCTCTAAATACCTAGAAAATACCGCGTCAATGGTGGTCCCATATTTTGTTGTGGACTCTTGTGGATCATTATTCATTTTCAAATTCAATGTTTTTGATAGAAAAGTTGTCAACCGCTCTGATTTTTTATCAGCGAAGTTAATGTTGAAATCGCCAGCCAAGATAAGTCGAAATTTATTACCATTTGTACCAAGTATTTTCGAGCCTTCTTCAGTGTACTCCAGTAAAGTGCGATGAATAAAATGCTCTACCTCGTCCAATTTTTGATTCGGAGAAATGTAAATTGCTACCATAACTATTTGTAGGCCATTTCTAAGTTTGCATAAGCACGCACAAATATCTCCAACAACTGAGCGCCTAACATTAACATCGCTAACGTGTGCAATATTTATTTCAATATTCGGAGTCATAATATTAGTAATATCATTTTTATTTTGGTAAATAGCTACCCCACCTTTTGAAACAGTATCTCGTTTGAACTGAACAATACAATTAAAATGAGGTATTTCAATTGGATTATCATGCGTCATGCAAGTTTCGGTAAGAAGTAACACATTTGTTTGTCTCGTAACTGAATCCTGTAAATCGTATTTATGACTATTTAGACTTTGGCAGTTGAAAGTCATTATTGAAATGCCATTTCTATTACTAATGAAATCTAATACACTTTGAGCAATCGTCTGAACACTATTTAAAGACAGTCTTTTGAATTCTTGCAACAATTGAAAAAACGACGTGAGCACTTTTTACTCTATAAAATCACGCGCTTTTATTTAGTAAACAACACTATAAATAATTTAAAAGTCCAATGAAAAATTAGCGTGACATTCATCTTAGCTTTTCCGTTAAAAAAAAGCTATTTTATAAAAACACTACTAAATTAATTTGAATAAAAGTACTTAATAATTAATTATATGAAAAGTTTTTAAGGTAGCCATGACAACGTCGATGACGTCTATGACATATCTCTATAGAAGACCTATTTCAGAGAGAAAATTCATCGCAAGTTTAGCACATCGCGACTATCAGTAACATGGCAAGTGTGTGGAACTGAGTTCGCGCCCTGCAATATGCATGCTCTTTTTGAAAATCTATAAATTGTTTTCAAAAGATGTAGTCGCACGCACACAAACACCGCGCCGAAGACTGCCGAACTGAAACGACGTTAGACGATGGGGAGCGTGCGGTTTTTTCGTTACGGAATTTCTGGATTCGGTCCCCGCGCTCAAGGCCCGCGATAGAAGCTATACAATAGCTTAAAAAAACAGGGTAAACTCATAACAGGTAAGCTATGAAAAATTGCGGAAGATACATAGGATATTCGGGTACCCCATAGACTTTATATTTTCTGGAGTTTCGATTACTACATTTTTTGGGATACCCTCAGCGCAGGGAGGCCCCTATCAAGGTGGACTAATGACTTGGTAAAGGTCGCGGGAAACCGATGGATGCAGGTAGAATAAGACCAGTCATTGTGGAAAGCATTCGGGTAGGCCTTTTTCCAGCAGTGTACCGGCTGAGAAAAGAAAAATATTTTGTACATCCTATATTTGAACTTTATCAATATCCTACCTAGTTGAATACCAATGCAAGTCAATTTTGCAAACAATCAAGAGGATTCACAAATCATGCTTCATAGCCGGAACCGCTGCATTTGAAGTGGATCCCATTCACTATTCAGATCAGTTTGAGACTCGGATAGAAATCTATCAATTCGCTATTACTGGCGCTATTTATTCATTTATAGCGGTTCAGAGCTACACTGGGCTATTTATCAAAGGATGGGATGGAGGAGGATGGCATAAATTATAAAAGAAAATAGAGATTTAGCTACGCTCTGGTTCATTACAAAATCATTCCATGATTAAAGAAAGCATTTGTTAGTATTGTTAAGAAATGGTATTTGCTATCTATTGCTAAGATTGAGTTGGCTCGGAATTTTATTTTGCAAATAAAGTTTGGCGCTGGCTTCTTTCGTTTTCCGTGTCAAGATGTAAATTGAATTGGTATTTATATGTTTTTATGCGCGATTTAGTTCGGAACGATGTTTGTGTGGGTGCGAATTAGGCGTGCTTGATTTAACTTGATCTGACCAAATGCGGGCAGCACAAGATCGGTCATTTTGGAAAGCCTTGGATGAGGCCTTTGTGCAGCAGTGGACCTCTATAGGTCGAAGAAGAAGAAGAAGAAGCGTTTATTGTATATTCTGTGTAAGTAGTACACTGTAGCTTATCTACATTATTTCTCTCTCCTTCCCTTAGTATTTCATCCAATGGTTGTCTGTTAAAGATCGCTTTTAGCGATAAAACCGCCCATTGTGTCACCCATTGTAAAATATTTTTGAAGTGAAACTTCTTTATCGGCATTGGAAAAAAAAATACCGTCACATTTTTCCGTTACGCGCCATCTTTTTATTAAATTTTTTACTATATTTACCCACCTCGAAGTCCTTCCCCATATCCCTACCTAAAATCCCGGATATCTCGGAAACGGCTGGGAATTTCAAAATTCTGACAAAATTTTATTCTTTTATTTATGTTCTGTAATCTATATGGTATACATAATAAAGAGTATTCTATTCTATTCTAAGAAGACTTAAGTGACTAGTAGCCAGCTTATCACTGATACTTGCAGTGTCAGACACGATGACAGTGGGGCAATACGTGTAATTTTAAGAACATTCACAGTCTGATCTCAATCCCAATCTCTTGTAGCGGTACCTACAACGCTAGATGCGAGCAACACATCATAATGACGTCACACAAATCCTGTTTTCGCAAGCATGAGTTTACTGTGGAAGTAGCACGCATACAAGTCTGCCAGCCTGCAGGCCTGGTCAGAGTCTTCCGTTTTCTATGAAAGATGAGTGAACTTTAAACCCTGTTCCTCATGGCTCTAAACTGCCAATAATCCTCGAATTTCCCTGAATTTCGACAAGTTTTTGACATTTTATTGTCACCGAAATGAGACTGTCACTAGATTTTGACAGGTTTAATTTTTTTTTATAATTATAAACTAGTGTTTGACCACAATCCCGCCTGATGGTAAGCAGTGATGCAATCGTTGATGGTAAAGCGTGCTAGTTTATTAAGAGCCTATACGTTTTAGCCTGCGGGCAAATTGATCCAGTCCCTCGATGTAGGCAGTATAAAAGACGAGGCGAAACACTTCCAGTGAGGTGGAGCCTGCAACTAGATTTGTCGCTTTAGGAACATACCCTAAACTGTTCTCCAAATGCTTAGATACCGTTAGAGATAATGATTGACCTATAATTTGTAAATTAATTATCATATCACAAGTTGAATCAGTCAAAATATCAAATATATTTAATTAAAACTAACATCAATTCACCGAAGCAAACATAATTCCTTGCCAAGCTTGCCCCTAGTTTAGAATTTGTTGAAAATGTCCTCGTAGTTTTCACCTTGTCGGGCGTTATCTCTGGGCTTGTGGTGGATGCAGCGACGCTTGACCGCTTTCATTTGTGACACTACATCGGGTCGTGCTGCTCTGGTACCTACATGTAGTGTAGATATTGTTGAACTTTGATAAGATTGATCGAGATGCCCGGCTAGGGCTATCTAAGCAAGAGGAAACGGTAGATGAATAGTTAACTGAATGAACTGAATGTAAGTTATATATAAGTTATGTATAAGTAATTATAATTTATCATCCTCCATGGCACAGCGGTCAACCCGCCTGCCTACGACATGGAGACCCC
This sequence comes from Sesamia inferens, assembly GCA_037179545.1. Taxonomy (NCBI): domain Eukaryota; kingdom Metazoa; phylum Arthropoda; class Insecta; order Lepidoptera; family Noctuidae; genus Sesamia; species Sesamia inferens. The sequence continues at coordinate 29,076,561 of CM073925.1, forward strand.
GGGTTCGATCCCCGGCCAGGTCATGATGAAAAACGATCTTTTCCTGATTGGCCTGGGTCTTGTATTTTTTATCTATATATGTATCTATTATAAATAAAGTATCGTTGAGTTGGTATCGTATAACACAAGTCTCGAACTTACTTTGGGTGGCTCAATCTGTGTGATTTGTCCGTATTTATTTTGAGGAAGAAAATATGAGTTTATGGAAAAAATACCACTTGTGGGTTATGGAAGAGATAGTAACATTACAATAAAGATTAACAAGGTGTAATTGTTATTTTTGGTTTATACTGTATACCTCTCGATCGATTAATTGATACTGACTGGCTGTCTCGGCAAACGTCGCTCTTTATATAAGACAGTAGGTCGGGCTAGAACATTCGTCGTTTCCCAGAAAACAATGACAATAATAGTAAAAAACTGTTTCTGGGAATAACTTATATTCCCAGAACCAGTTTATTACTAGATATTATTGTGTCTTTTCAGGAATATAGTATTAATAATAACACGTTGATATAGCAGTCATATATCGATTAGCGCGCCTCGTAATGATTGTTGATGTTACTATTCCACATGACCGGAATCTCGTGAAAGCTGAGAAAGAGATACAAATTAAATATCTCGACACACGAACACGGCTGTCATTGTACCGATTGTCGTATCCGCTAATGGTCTGATAACCTCGACCAATATCTATCGAGGCTCTCAGGCGGTTGGATCAAGGGCCTCATTCAAAAAGCAGTAGGTACTTCTTGAGCCCGCATCGTGAGGAAGTTCCTGTCTCCGGAGACCTACTTGGCTTCAGCCGGCTTGGTCCCTGCTCCTGACATTGGTAAACTACTACTTTTTATATTTTTAAATGTTGTTATATGTATTTTATATATGTTACCGGAAATGTATGAAACCTAGGAATTATATACAATTACTAGGAAATGTATACAATTCCGAAGCTATATAGGAAATGTGTAAAATATTGTTCCAAACATTGTTAAATACACACATATCCTGGGAAATGTATACATTTCCTAGAAATTGTATAAAATTCCTATATCGTATTAAGAAATGTATAAAACCATGCTTTCTATGAATAAAATTAATAAAACACGTTGTTAAACTTAGAAACAGATTTATTATTAAGACTCCGGTTGAAACAATTAGGTTAGGTTAGTTTTCTTATAATCCCCGCATACTAATGGACATCTTTAAAGTAATACATTTCCGTTAGCTATTTAGGAAATGTATAGATTTACTAGGAAATGTGTGTTATAAAATTTATTTCACACATTTTCGAGCAAATTTAGGAATTATATAAATTTCCTAGGAATTGTTTACAATGACGCATTACATACATTTCCGTTAACATATACATATTTAAAAATATAAATTAATATGTAATATACAATATGTAAAGAAAACCCCGTCCAACCCATAACTATAATAAAGGGTAGATAAACACATGACTAAATAAAATATGAAATTTTACATAATCATAATAGTAACAATACTAATGAATTTTGAAATCACCTTTTTTTCCGTGAATTAATTCCAACTTTGTAATACATTCCGTATTTTTTTAAAAACTGACAACACCATTTTCGACGGTATTATTATGATAGATGCGACCGCGTATCGCGTGCCCTAGCCCCCTTCGCCCGCGCTTTATTGCCTTCTTTTACGAAATAATTTTGATTTTTTTAGGGGTTTTTTTTTTTAATGTAGCTCCGCTGTGTAGGCATTATTAGAATCAGTTACCAACGAGTCTGAAACATACTCGCCACACAAACTACCAATAAAATTCAAGTCACCCTAAAATTATTGGGTACAACATATTATATAACATTAGAGACAGGTTGCAAGGCAGTCAGATTACGGTCTGCGTTGTTGATTACCCCAAGCGTCCACTGATCTGTATAAGATGACTCGCTTTGTGTATGCAACTGATCACTAATTTGATTCTGCAATAATAATGATACTGTTGTTTAGGTAGGAAGCTGCAGTAGACCAAGACAGTTGGACAAGCAAGCCACGAGATTTGTCAGTAATTCCATTTCTGAAGTCAATATAAATGGGTTTTAGGCGTAAGTATTTTAATTAAAAAGTACCTAATAGTTATGGTAATTAAGCTAATAATCCTGATATGAATAAATTTAGTTATAATGCTAAAATCTTAATTCAGCCGATTAATTCTGTTACAATATCAAGGTGAAGTCAGCTGAAATGAGCTTAGAATCATCATCAACCTTTTTATCGTCTCACTGCTGGGCATAGATCTCCTCTCATACAGAGAAGAATTGAGCGTAATCACGACGCTTGCTCAATGCGGGTTGGCGATTTCAGACTTAAAGTCCAGGTTTCCTCAAGATGTTTTCCTTCACCTTGTACTCAGTTGTAGGTGTCCCAGGTATATTTAGACAGAAAAATAAAACGAAGAATATTAAATCAGTAGTTTTTTAACATTTTTGAAGAATGTTAAGTCACTAGTGACCATTCAAGTCACGTGTCAGTGTGCACGTAGTAACTTTATTCAAATATTCATATTTCAAGTTAAAAAAGTATCCAATAAGAACAACTCCATCCAAAATCTTAACAGTCTTTCAATAAAACACCTTGAAAGTTTATACCAAAAAGCAGCACTTTCAACACTGAAAGTAAACCAAGAGTCGAAAGAAAGTTGCTGTCTGCATTACGCGTGTTATGTAAATCGCGGCAAGTTAGCGAGGGTTTCTTCTGTGGAACTCGTTGAAAGCATCGGTGAACTGAGCTTCTTAAAAATTCAGAACGTTAAGAATGATACCCCGCTGTGGTGTATGACGTTTTTATATTTGGATGTGGCATGTTTTGAGGTGTAAAACCATAATTTACAAACAGTACTACCTTAAGGATTACCATAAAAAAGTTAGTAAAAAAGGTATTAAGCTGTAAAATCACAACTTACGATTTACCTATAGAACTGCCATAAAAATAATAGTATAAAAGGTTTTTGCAGAAATCTGTACAACTTTGGTAGTCGTTTTTATACAGGGACTCATTCTTCTTCTTCTTCAGCCTATGGATGTCCACTGCTGGACAAAGGCCTCCCCCGAGGCTTTCCACGCTGACCGGTTTTGTGCTGCCCGCATCCATCAGCTTCCCGCGACCTTCACTCCAGTCCAGGGACTCATTATAAGTAAAATATCTAACATCTATGCTCGGAGGCCGGGTCTGCAATGAAAATATATATTATAACGCTAAAAGTGGTGAAGTAAATGAAAATTGAAGTAAAACAATAAAAAAGAGAAAACAAACAAAAGGAAAAATTAAATTAAAAACAAAAATAGTATTGTCACGGTGAGGTGTTATATTGACAGCATAATAATGTGACAACTCAACATTTAATAGTTCATCATTCTATGAAAAGTAAACATAAAAGTGTTGAACTTGTAAATTTCTTTTTTTACTACGAGTATTTGACAATCATCATCAATCTTTTTATTGTCCCACTGCTCGGCACAGGTCTCCTCTCATACATAGAAGGATTGAGCGTAATCACCACGCTTGCTCAATGCTGGTTGGCGATTGAGCAAAATGCTTCCTATAGAATATCGAAAGGTTGGCTATTCAATTCTGGATCACTAATTTGCCTCTTGGCATGACTCTTTTGAAAATGCTAAGAGGGATTTTGCAGCACCAGCTCCACACACAAACAGCCCTGCGCTTTCAACATTACAAGCTGTCCTGGTGCATGTGCCGCCGGACCTTTGCAAGAACTCCAAGTTTCTTGACTGACGTCTTGGCCTTGGACTCAGTGAGCCGCCCAAAGTTTAGGTTTGAGGAAATCTCATATTCCCAAATCCTAAACGTGGTCGGTGCGCTTCTAGAAGACATTCGGAAAAGCAGCAGCCGAGGTGAACGTGCTCCTTTTGAAAGAAATGCTTTGGCGGCACTGAATACTCAAAAAAGTTTCTCAAAAATAAAAGTATGTAACTGAAACAGTTGAAATAATAAACTAAAGAACTCGCCTTATTTAATAATATTATTACATAAGATTTTTTAAACATTATAAATCACAATTTTGAATTAGTCCAGAAGGTATTACCAGTGAACAATGTACTTGCTCAGACATTACCCTTATTTATGGTGACATAACACAACTTACTTGAGAGGTAAATGGAATCGAAGTAATTATGAATGTAGTCTGTTAACTTCTGAAAACCTACGCCTAGACTGTAATTTTAACATTATATTTGCTTAGCAATTATGGCTACCATAATTTTACAACAAAATTAGTGTTTCCAAAGTGGTTCACGAACCGTCTAATTACAAAACAAGTACTAAATTTAGTTCAAACCTTCAAGCACTTGAGCTCTATAAGGATTACTGATATTATAAACTTTATTCAGAGTACCATATAGTTCATAATACAAAATTCGTAATCCAGACTCGTGTTTGACGTCATTTTTTGTAATTAGAACGTTGTCGGATAAAGGTACATAATTAAAAAAAATATCAATGTTAAGCCTGGCTTTGGACATAATCATTGTAACAAGGTCGATAATATTTATTGAAAACGCACACACCCCGTCATCTTTTTCGCTATGTTGTTTCTCACCTTTTCTTTAGCTCGGGTCCTGTTGGCCCTAGCGCGATACTTCCTTATATAGCCTTCTTTTTGTTTGGGATGGGAAATTATCAAATGACCTCCCCGCTCTTGGCGGAGCGGAAGGGCGTAATATCTAATGGCACTCGTTACAGATTATTGGAGTCCTCAAAAGACCAACAATTGGTCTAACTGCAATACTTCAATATCGCCTTCGGGTTGTGGAGGTCAGACAGCAGTCGCTTCACGGAAAATATCTAAGTTTAGCCAAAATCAGGAGTTAGACTGGTAAAGCGGATCCCAGACTCCATAAGCTGAAAAAGCTTCGGATGTGACTGGGATTAACGGTGAGATCATGATAAGGAAGATGATGATTTATATAATTGAGCACATTCTTCGAATATTTGCAGAAATGGATTAACTATATGATTCAAAATCATTCAAATTTATGGTTATAGTGTGTTTAGCAATTAAGGAAAAAAAAAAAAACAGCTCTAACCAACTGGTCAGCGTGTGTGTCTTTGAACGAACTAATCCTCTCAACCATACCTTAGTTTGCGTACTTTAGTCCTTGCTGAGAAGGTCAGTTCGTTCAACAAAAAAAAAAAACAAAATAAAACAGTATAAAGTCTGATTTGTCATGAGTATAGAACATTATTTTTTGTTTATACGAAACCCGAAACATATATCCAGTATTTTTAAGTAAAGGATCCATGTACGAAATTCCAAAAAGATTGAATAAAAAACCACAAAGTTATAAGCTTGCTATTTTACTTGGTTGTCCCAACAAAAATATGGTCAAGCGCGGTACGTTGACATCTGGCGTCAGCTGTTGCGCGCGCGCAGGTAGTATGGTCTATCGTAAGCTGCGTGTCGCGCATTGCAACAATTTCTAAATGTATTTGGGAAAAAATATAACACGGTATAGAAAAGATTGGAATCTATTCAGTTGCTTATTCTGAAGAAACTATACAGGTAATATCTGACATCGTAACGCAAATTTCGCGAAAAACTAGACCGTATGCCATTATTAAAATTATGATAGTCATTTATGTCGTTAATGAACGGTTACAGAAATAACAATGTTTAAAAAAAAGTGTCGGCTCGCCCTTTGAACGTTGCAAGCGTGCCGCCGTGCGGGTTTGTAGGTATGACGTTGATCCCTGATGTGAACACTAATAAATCAGCTGATAAGATAGTTTTTCGAGTTTTGTTTTCATTGCGCTTTTTTGTGTAATTAGCTAATTAATTAATTTTTACTTTAAACTTCTTGGGTTATAAAAGTATAGAAATTATGAACGGTCTAAAGTGAAAAAAACAACATATATTTTTTTTTAATCATGAAAAAGCCGACGAAATATTCCATCACTGGGGGGTTCCCCCATCTCCGTTCCACCATCGGACGACCCGTCGTACGGCGAGTTTCCACCCTTATGTTGTTAGCACCTCTACGATCCGGACGAAGCGTTTCGCCTCCTCCTTTATACCGCGTACATCGAGGGACTGGAACAATCTGCCGGCGGCGGTGTTTCCGTCGGACTACAATTTGAGTGTCTTCAATTCTAGAGTGAATAGGCTCTTAATAAACTAGTGCGCTTTACCATCAGCGATTGCGTCACTGCTTACCATCAGGCGGGATTGCGGTCAATTCTGGTTTATAAATTAATAAAAAAAAAAAGCACAAGCACCAGTTCAATAACCAAAAGTGATTCATCATACAAAACACTGAAATAACACATCCAACATCTGCGGTACTATTCTGCCTTCACAACTTCAACTCACGTTCACTTTATCACGTGAAAACTTTTCACTTTCCACACGCGATTGACGCACACAGATAAATGGATACTCACTCAGCACTCGAGTTATCTCAACTCGCCAACTAAGTTTCGAGAGACGTTTACAGAATAAGTATTTTAAATTTCGATGTTGATGGAGGTCTTCTACTGTTACATTTGAAGAGGGGGCCGCGAATTATTCATACTTCACAGTGTCTTAAGTGCTGCAGAACTGATTTTGGTATATAAAAAAAAATGTTTCATAGGCCTATTTTTTTTATTAAATTATAAACTAGCGCTTGACCGCAATCCCGCCTGATGGTAAGCAGTGACGCAGTTGTTGATGGTAAAGCGCACTAGTTTATTAAGAGCCTATTCACTCTAGCCTTGAAGACACTCAAATTGTAGTCCGACGGAAACACCGCCGCTGACAAACTGTTCCAGTCACTCGATGTACGCGTTATAAAGGATGAGGCGAAATGCTTCGTCCGGATCGTAGTGGTGTTAACAACATAAGAGTGGAAACTTGCCGTACGACGGGTCGTCCGATGGTGGAACGGAGATGGGGGAATTAAATCATGCAATTCCCGCGCACACTCAACAAAATGCATTCTATAGAACACCGAAAGGCTGGCCCCTCTACCACTGTGCTCTAGGCTTAGGCGTCCGTCTCGAGTTAAGTTAGGGTCACCAATCAGCCACCAATCAGCAGTCAAAAAGTCGTGGTGGCCTAGTGGTTAAAACACCAGCCTCTCAAGTATGAGTGCGCGGGTTCGATTCCAGGTCAGGCAAGTACCAATGTAACTTTTCTAAAGTTATATGTATTTTCTAAGTATATCTTGGACACCATTGACTGAAGGTGAAGGAAAACATCTTGAGGAAACCTGGACTTTATAAGTCTGAAATCGCCAACCCGCATTGAGCAAGCGTGGTGATTACGCTCAATCCTTCTCTGTATGAGAGGAGACCTGTGCCCAGCAGTGGGACGATAGAAAGGTTGATGATGACCAATCAGCCTCTTCGCCCGCCTTTCCACTGAACCTAAAGTGGCCAGATGACACTTAGCAGCACCAGCCCAAATGTGGCTACAGTAGTCCACACACGAACGGACCTGTGCTTTGTACAACATTAGAAGCTGCCTTGGTGTGAAGTACCGCCCAACCTTTGCGATAACGCCAAGTTTCTTAGCAGCCACCCTGGCCTTGAACTCAATGAACCGGCCACAGTTTAGGTTCGAGGAAATCTCAACTCCCAAAAGCTGAAGGTGGTCGGTATACTCCAAGGATACATTTCGAAAAGTAGGAGCCAAGGTGAACGGGCTCCTTTTGGCGGTGAAGAGACACGCCTGTGTTTTGGCGGTATTGAATGCTACAAGATTGGCATTGCCCCATTCGGACACTGCAATGCAACACTCGTTCAGTCTACCACAGCCTCTCTTTTGGACCGGATTGATTCCCTACTAGCCCGAGCATCCGGCTGGTATCTCTCCACAACTGTGCTGTCATCTTCATACCCATAGATACCAGGCATCAACAGATTCTTAATATGCAAAAGGAACAATAATATAAATTAAATAAGACCCAGGAACAATGGTCCTATTTAATTTATGTTATTGTTTAATGATTTTTTGATATTAAGCAACAACTGTTTTTTTTTAAATATTCTTAATCCATAACAGCAAACTTTAACAAGCAAAGTAAATGCTATAAAGTTCGAACAAAAGCATTTGTATTCGCATTCGCTTTGGAAATTGTTAAAAAAAGGAATGATACTCCATTTTTTTTTACAACTAGCAAAAATATGTCCTGTGTATCAAAGAAGTGAAATAATAATTGATTAATAAATTGAAATAGTATCTTAGAATAGTATGTGTAGTGTCGGTGGCGGCGTAAAGGGGGGGCGGTGGCGGGGGCGGTCCGCCCCATTTTGGAAGCATCAAGGGATGACAAAACTCTGTCGCGCAAACAGTGTTGCCAACCTCAAAAAACTAAAAACACAGCAACTCGCCTAAAATATCCTTACGCAGTTAAAGAATGATATGACTTGGACCTTTGGAGATTCACCTTTATCGGGCTCAAGGATATGATAACGCTGCAATCATGGCAGTAGTTTATGGTGGTGTACAATCTTTAAATAAGGAACATAATCCTAAAGCTTTGTTCTAATCATTCAGTAAATCTATGTGGGGTGCACTCTTTCAGGAGTGTTAGTTCAAGTGTAACATTTGAAATTGAACTTTAGAAAGAGTTTACATGTTTTTTTCGTCATCCACACATAGATGGGAAATTCTTATGAAAAGTGTAGGCGTATCGGCCAAAACACTAGTAGAGATAAGATGGAGTGCTCATCACGATGCTGTTAAGTCACTGTAGAATAATTGATCCCAGAAGCAGCAGAGAAAACGTCGATACAAGAGAAACAGCATCCAAAGTCTTATGGGACTTCAGGATTTCACACCAAAAAGGTAGGTAACCTTTTTGGTGTGAAATCCTAGAAGAAGTTAATCGCTGGAAAAGTGTGTTATAAAAATCAAAGCCCTAAAATGTTTTCTTCAAATTCAGCGTATCCAAATAGTGGCAAGAGCTATTTCCTACGCAACTGAAAAATGTGAGGACTTGGATATTTCCATTGAAAGAAGAGAAAGAAGGAGATTTCGCAAAATGAATGCCAGGAGAAATGTCGTTGGACTACCATTGTCAAAAAGTTGCATAGAGCTATGTTAGAATGTCATGATAGATTTTAGGAAGAACTAGAGCATTGCTACAAATCAATGGATGACATTCTCATAACATTTGGTGTTGTTCAGTCTGAAACTCTACTAACGTTAACAAAAGAAGAACTTAGTTAGTGATATAGGCCAAGTTATATAAAAATATATGATGAATTTTCTCCAGAGGACAATATTATGGAGATTATACGACTGAGGCCCCACTTGGAAACCGCCAGTATTTCTCTTCAAAGCGATCCAATGGACTACCCTGGAGCTTCTGAAATTTATTGTAAAATGGGACTATTCTGTCGAGTCTGTTCCAAGTCTAGCTCTATGTCTAAGTTTTTTTTTTAACTATTTGTGTTTCGGTGGCTACTTGTGAAAGAAGTTTCTCAAAATTAAACTTAATAAAATCTTACTTAAGATCTACAATAAGGCAAACACGACTCCAGTCTATCCATATTATCGATTGAAAAGGAGAGGAAAGTAAGTTTTGATAATGTCATTGAGTATTTTAGCAAAATAAAGTCACCTGAACACGTTTAATATTATTTTGTCGTTTTATTTTGAGGGTGCTCGATAGAAAGTCGCCTCAGATGCCAACCTATGCTACATCGCCATTGTGTAGTGTTGCTTATAATTTTTGACACTGTGTGTATCTTTGAGCTAAGGGACACAACTTAAAACATTCAAAATGTTGTAGGAATTTCATCTTAGTGACAATCAAAGCCAAATTCTTTATTTTTATTGAAATGTAGAGATATTTTGACAGACTACAGACTCATAGAATTGCTCCTCAGAGGGATAATTCTCGTACTTTCAAAAATGTTCATTCTGTATAATCAATGTTTCAATCTGTCAGAAACACTTCATTTTGACAAACTGTTGATATTTATGTCTCTGAGGCAGGACTGTGAAAGAATAAATAACGAGAATTCCCTCTGCCTTCTGATAAACAAAAAAAAAAAGGTTTCTTCCAAATCAAGAAATCCAAGGCTAAACTTTTACTAAAAAAAAACCCTGAAAATTGCCAACAAAAACGCAGCCAAAAAACTAAAAGAAGAACTACACCAAACTACACGAAGTTGGCAGATAGTCCGTCGGCCCGAACTTCATGACGTAACAAACTGCTCCAAAAACAATGTTCAGTAAAATTAAATAAAAACCTGACCGATTCATTGCGAACTTCTGTTCGTACGGTTGGTTACGGAAGTATTGGATCCATTTCGTCTAATGCATTAGTAGAAATTTGTAATTTTTACACGCAAACGTTTTTTTATGATTTTATAGCGTATTATGTCGTGAGGAGTGACTTTTTTTTTACGAAATGTTTAAAACTCCCACAGATAGCGATAAAATTTCCGCATCCAACCGTTCTTTTTGGAAATCATTGGGGGACGTCTATGTCCAGCAGTGGACTTCATGTGGCTGAGATGATGATGATGATGATGATGATGACGATGAAACTAAAATGTTTTCTTCTATCCTTTTCTTAATGAAACAGAAAGAAAAAGTTACACTTAACTTAAATATAGTTTAGTTTGCAAACAAGCGAAACAGCGTCAATATCTACTTTATATTTAATTGCTGAAATATGGCTGTTTCTGTAATTATACTATGTACCATCATGACTTGTACCCTTATTTGCAAAATACATATCCCTGTCTTTATTATATCCCTGTCTTTATTTTCCAGGAAGTTTTCATAAAAAAACTTACTAGAGTCGTGTCACGCTGTCACGTCGCGCCTGTTTGCGGAAGCCTTTGAGATGGTAGTCATATACCCGAAACTGTCAACTTGTCTCACTAACGAGTATCGAATTTGATATTACCCAGTAACTAGGCTATGTACGTTAAGAGTTCCATGTAAAATACTTTTATTCAGTTGCGTTCGGTTGGAGGCGAAGTTCACCCTAACATAATTTTCTTTCTTTTATTTTTTTTTTAAAGAAACGTTGCCCCACACTGTGATTACGCTCCATCCTTCTCTGTATGAGAAGAGTCCTGTGCCCGGCAGTGTGATATGAAAGGTCGATGATGACGATAATGATTATGCCTCACACTAGAAATTTCTCCTATATCGTGGGGGCGTTTACAAACATACAGTATGTTAAGAAAACCCTGTCCGACCCATAAAGATAATAAAGGCTAGGTAAACACATGACCAAATATAATATAAAATTTTACGTAATCATCATAGTACCAATACAAATGAATTTTGAAATAATTTTTTTTCCCGCGAATTAATTCCAACTTCCCCGAAATTTGGTAATATTAAAAAAAGTGACAACACCGGTATTATTATGAGCGAATAGCGATGCGACCACGTGCCGCGTGCCCTGCCGCCCGGCGCCCGCGGAAGGGTGCTTACGCACATTTATTAAATTACCTCTTTTTGCGAAATAATATTTATTTTTTTAGGGTTTTTTTTTTTAAGTTTAGCCCGGTTTTGTATGCATTAGTAGAATCAGTTATCGATACCTAACAACACCTTAACGGGTCGGACAGGGTTTTCTTAACATACTGTATAAACTCAGATAAAAGTTAGGCAGATTTGTTTTTTCAGCAGCAAATATGAACTTTGTAAAGGCATCATTACGTTGTTAACACCGCTACGATTCGGACGAAGCACGTCGTCTTTTATACCGCGTACATCGAATTACTAGAACAATTTGCCTGCAGCGGTCTTCCCGACTGACTGCAATTTAAGAGCTGCATTTGAGCTTTACCATCAACCATTGCGTAACTGCTTACCATCCGGGATCGCGGTCAAGCTCTAGCTTTTAATGATAAAAAATACATATTTTAATATATGCTATGCGTATGTTAGAATATTAGCAACATATTTAAAGTAACAGTTTGTAACGTAACCATCACACAGGTTATAGAAAAGATTTTTCTTTATACTTCCTCCTGATCAAGAATCATGAGGTTTTCATATCGATTATTATACACCGAGTAAGTATGGAGGTAGAATACGTTTTACGATTCGATATAAAAAACATATGGTAAGGGGCAGGTCACATTGTTAAAGGCTAGAGGTTCTGGAGTGGCGAGAGCGACGTAGCCTCTTAATACCTCCTTCGAGAACCTGTTGGATGCGAGAAGCATTGAACAGACCTTAGTGTAGGTGCTTGGAGGAGACCTATGTCCAGTAGAAGACGTCTTTGGGCTGAAATGGTGATGATGTTGATAGAATAACTTTCTGTAGATATACTTACATAGATATATATAACGGAAATGTGGGTTTCACCAAACTGAAAAAAGAAATCCATGGAAATCATACCATAATCGCAAACAGTTTATCAACATAATGTAAAGAAAGTTGTTACCTAGAAAAGTATTGTTTGTTTCTTAGGAATAATTATAAGAAACAAACACCAGTTTTCTTATAGTAATGCTAGTTCACAAGTACTCTGCTAACATTTCGTCTAGCGATGATAAGCAACTTATTCAGAATAATACTCTATCTCACAATTAGTGGACCTCGGGGTATAATGCACCAACATTACAACTTTCATTGTTTTATCAAAACAACAGAGGGAACATTTACACCAACTCAGAACTTCGACCTTTACTTTTTAGATGAAATTGTTCTTTGTGAATTTTCAAAGAACCTAATATCTCTTGTGTTGTTGTGATTACGTGTTTGGAATATTAATTCGGGGGTTGTATTTCGTCATTCAAATATTTCAATGACGAAATGAGGAATTCAAAAGGACAAAGAACTTGTCGAGTATACAGCTGATGAAAAGGAAGAAAAAAGTATCAAAGCATTTGTTTTTATTAACTACGGCATCATGGCACAAAAGGGCAATAGTCAGCTGTGGGTGAATTAAGGTTATCAATGATGATGACTCCAATATTTTCTGCTTTTGTTCGAGCGTCGAGTAGTGATGCCTTGTACATCTCACAAAATGCCATATTAAAATAATTTCCTAGACTTCCGAAAAAAACAAGCTACAGTTTCGAATTCGTAGTTTAATCAACTAGCTACAATAATCTGTAGGTTGCTAAAAAAGGGACGGAAAAGAAATATACCAATGATCATTTGCTTGGCCTATTCTCATATATGTTCGACTTCTAGCTTCAGCTGCGGATTCGGCGTCTTTTTATTTCCAGTAAATAAAATACTTTTCTCAAAAAAGTCTCTGTGTTAGTTAACACAAGTTTGATGAAAACTATTCCACAACAGTTCAGAAATTGTCCAACAGTGCAATTTTTAATTATTCTGCAGGAACCCCAGAATGGGTGAAGGCCTCCTCCAGTGACGCCCATTTGTCTCTGTCTTCAGCTGTTTTTCTTCAGTTTTGCCCAGCTATTGATCTAATATCGCCTTCCCATCTTGTAATTGGTCTTCCTATTGATATTTTGCCTAGTGGGCCGTTCCAGAAAGTTACTTTTTGGTCCATTACAATTTTTGTGCGTATATATAGCTAAATAATGGAGCTAAATCTGTGGAGTGACTGCCTATCTGACTGCTATAACCCAGTTACTGGGTGACATGATATTCCTTTGTAATACTGGTTATCAGACTTTCGGGCTACAGATCACCCTTAACAACTGGCGAAATCTACTAATAACAGCCGGGATCAATCGTTTAACCTGGTTTCCATGCGATAGAGGGTGGGATGTTCAGGGGTCACTCATCCACAGTCTGACATCGTCAGCTGTAACTGATTTCGTGATTGAATTTGCAGCCTGAGAGCAGTGGTAGACTCGTTTAATCGTACGTGACTTAAAAGTTGTAATTCGTAAATTCGAACCCCATCAGGCACTAATAATTTACACAAACTAAAGATTTTGTGTAAATTATTTCATCGCGCCTGTTCTGAAAACGGTGAAAGAAAACATCGTGAGGAAATTGGTATGTTCTTGCGAAAACTTCGAAGATATGTGACATGTCCTAATCCGCACTGGGCCCGCGTGGTAAATTGTGACCCACTCCCTCTCTTCGAGATGAGGCCTGTGTTCCAGCAGTGGAAACATTACAGGATGTTTATGTTAAAGTAGTACACCCTTGTAAAATACTTTCTAATTAAATAAAATCAAAGCATTTACTTCAAATAAACCAGTTACAGGCACTTTTACATTGTCAGAAGGTCGGTCAGTCAGTAAGGTGAAGCTAGTCGCCCATTCCAAAGATAAGAACGGGCAAGAAACTCCATGGACACTCTTTTAAATTATCAAGCTATACAGATACTTGATTACATCATTCATGTTGAAATCAACCGTGTGAGAACGATACAGAAACATATTGTACGCTGAGAGCGTCCATTATGGAAAACACAAAAAAAAACAACAATTCAGAAATTAAAATAACCCAACAAATAGATGCTTTACAGTAAGTACATTGTGCTCACACGTATGCCATGCAATTATACAATACTAAGAAATTGAATCTATCTACACAATGCAAAGATAGTTCTGTCCAAGGTTCAGCAGCTTCAATAGTGTTCCCGAATACTAAGTTTAGCTCCTGTGTAGCTGTACCAGTGCCGAACACCCCTGTCAGCGATGCAATTCCGTAACGTACAATATGCTTGTTATAATAGTTACTTTAAATTAAGTGAAAAATTCCAAATACTATCCGCATCATTTTAACGCTGCTTCAGATAAACCGCACAAAGTTCGGTCGTTCCCAACATTTTTGGAATTAAGCAAAATGCTCGCCATGAGTTATTGCCCTTTTGGGTATTTGTTTAATATACAAAACAGAGCCTATTAGCGGATACAGGGCCTTTTATTGAGCTATTACGTAAATTAACAGTACATACGACCTTTATGTTATGTGGTACATTATAAATGAATATTCGTATCCTTAAATCCCCATTATCATTCATATTTTGTGTTGGTGAAATTGCTGGCTCTTTAAGATTAATTGCTCAAAAGGTCTAATCGAGCTAATGGGCAAAGTAGAAAAGGTTGATGTCAAAACACATTGGACCTATTTACGGAGCGATTAAAGGCTCAATAAAACGATCCTTAAACAAAAATGAAAGTTCTCAAAGAAGTTCATAAAACATAATACGTATGAAAAATGGAGGTACAATACAAAAACTCCAAACTTTAGTTTCGGCCCCTTAAGTACTTTATCGGACTTCCGCAAAAGAATGAAAAAGGAATCCGACCTTTGCGATCAAATTAACACGACTTCTCAAAAAGTTGGTGTAATTATAAAACGTAAGAAAAAAAGTATACCGAAAACTGTTCAAGGCTGGTGGGATAAAGCTGTTTATTCACTAGTCGACAAAATATGTGAATCAATATTTTTGATGCGTGTACGATGGATGGTAGAAAACGTTTATCTCGTCCTCAATTATTAGGTACGAATTCTCAACAGCGACGACAAATTGTAATTTTACTTAGCTGAGTTGACAGTGGATCTTATAAAATTTTAGCTTTTGTTTCGATTAGAATTCTTTATTATTTCCAAACTTACTTTACAAAAATTCTTGGAATACTAGAAAACCAATATTATACGAAATTAAAAGAAAGAAAAAGTATTTGTTCCAATTCGTATAGAAAGATCATAAAAATAAACTAAACACAGAATAAAACAAAGAAACAAGTTACATAAACAAAAGTAACAAAAAGAAAAGTAAAAGAAAAGTTCTATAGAAAGCCAAAAGGCTCCTATCACAGCATGATGTTTCGACATTTGAAAAAAAAAAACATAGGCAAATTTATTATTCCATCGACCGTGTTTCAGACGACATTTTTCCCACGTTGTGTCGCCCAGTGAATACGCAGATGAATTTAATGGAAAACAAGCGAGGGCAGGTAGCCGTTTCTTTGACGACTTCTATTCAATCGCTGTTTCCTTGCCAACAATTTTTTTACAAAGTGGATCTGAGCAATCATTAAAACTTTTGACGGGCCTTACATTAATTGTTATGGATATCTTTTTAAAACTGAAATGTATGGTGTTGACTAAAAGTTCATAAGCAATCTTACGTTCTGCTAGTTTCAAGAAAATAATAAACACATGTGTCATTATCGTGATTGTAGTTCAATAAAAGTCAAAGTGAGCTAATGGTTAGATGCGTGAATCAGGGAGCCGTGAGTTCAAATCTCATACAGTACCTATATAAAATTGTGTAAGTATTTACTCGATAGACAGTAATGGGACAGAGATATTGTGTATCTTGTTTGCTTTATTCACACACTTCTTAAAATTAGATTCATAGAAAACCATACCATATATTTTATGATGAAAAATATCCAAATTTTTACTTTTTTTTTAATAATTAGAAACTAGCACTTGACCGCAATCCCGCCTGATGGTAAGCAGTGATGCGATCGTTGATGGTAAAGCGCGCTAGTTTATTAAGAGCCTATTCACTCAGAAAAACTGAGCGAATAGGAAGGAAGAGGGCAATTGAGCGAGGTGATGCAATGATAAACCCAACAACACGACCAACGATGCTGCGGCAAAGGGAGATTGATCTGAAGACCCTCCACGACCAAACTCCCAACACAACAACATTAGTCGCATCGTACCCGGCACACATCGCAACACAACTGCTCAGACCCGTTCTCCGATCGGCTTCACCAGACATCATGCCGGAACACGACAAATCGCTTGGCGGCAAGGCTTTGTCTGGTGGGTGGTAACTTCTGCCGGCGGCCGATGTTATGGCCTACCACCGAGTGAATCTAGCCAAAGTGTGATAAAAATGTTGTGATAATAATCCCTGATACAGTCTCACGATAAATATAGAGAGTAGTACAACGATTAATAAAAGAAGATGGACAAGTGCAACAAGCTCAAGAAAATTGACTTTATATATCTCCACGCGCCAACAGTTCTATTTATGTAGAATTATTAGATATTGTGAGCAACATTTAACCAGCTGATGAATTTGACACGAATGTCATTTGTTGAGGACAATTGCCCTATTAACCGGGTAAATATTTTATACAGTAACCTAGAGATAATTGTTGAAAAGATTGCTAGATTTTATTTCATTAGTATGTGATATCTATGGAATTTTGAGACATTAATCTCACACGCACACGCACTGGCTGCGCACTAGAAGTTATTAAGAATGTAGTCCTTATGATGTCACTGGAGTTTTGACCGTTTACTCTAAACAATATGATATATTATTTTTCACGGCTTTAGTGCTTCTTCTGTGATGTAGAAGGCAACAAATAATAGCAAATTATAGAGAAAACCTTTACGCAGTAGTGGGCCGATAAAGGTAGATCAGAATGAAAAGGTTACACCAGTGAATATATCTTACAGAAAGACCTTTTTTAGAAGTTATTTCAACCTAACAAAGCAACGTAAAAGCAAAAATAAAACTGACCACAATAAACCTTGAGTATTTCTACACAGAAAATATACCAGCAATTCCCTTAAAAGCAAACTATGTCATAAAAAATGCGTTGACGCGGTCTGACAAAGTGCAGCGTGTGTCGGGAGACAAAGTGTCGCCATTACTGCCGTCCTGCTACCAGCATCCCTGGCTAGTGTTAGGAGATTACTTACTTTTTGTACATACTCGTGATATTTTATATAAAATAATTAAAGTAAATGATACGCTGTCGTACGGCGGGTTTCCATCCTTACATTGTTAACACCACTACGATCCGGACGAAGCGTTTCGCCTTCTCTTTTATACCGCGTACATCGAGGGACTGGAACAATCCAGTGCCGGTGTTTCCGTCGGACTACAATTTTAAGTGTTTTCAAGGTCAGAGTGAATAAATAGGCTCTTAATAAATTGGCGCGCTTTATCATTAACGATTGCATCACTGTAATTTGAGCAGTTGTGTTGCGATGTGTGCCGGGTACCATGCGTCAAATGTTGTTGTGTCGGGAGTTTGGTCGTGGAGGGTCTCCACATCAATCTCCCTCTGGCGCAGAATTGTTGGTCGTGTTGTTGGGTTTAACATTGCACCACCTCGGTCAATTGCCGTCTTACTTCCTATTCTCTAAGTTTTTTTTTAAGTGAATGGGCTTAATAAACTAGTGCGCTTTACCATCAACGATTGCATCACTGCTTACCATCAGGCGGGATTGCAGTCAATCGCTAGTTTATAATAATTAAAAAAAAAAAAAACTAGTCCGGAAGTAACTTAAAACCCGCCTTAGAAAGAGAAATTGTATCCGTCAGTAGTAGAGATGCTGTTGTGGATTAGTTCAGTGAAGGGCGAGTAGAAGTAATTGTCATTTATTCGTACCAAACCCTAGCTTAAGTAATATTATGTGGCATTACAGTTGTTGTTACACTAAAGAAATATTATTATAATTGACCAATGAGAGAACAGTAATTTCTTCGTCTTCATTTTCGGCAGTCACAAGATCTACGCGCAACCATCTCTTTCCCACGCGTAAGCTTCGCATAGCGCTGCCTGCACGCACAGTATAAAAATGTTCGTCTGAGGCACTCACGCTCAGTACGCCCTGTGTAGCGATGTCGGTATGTTGTCTCACGCGTTACACTGCATTTAGATGATTATGTGGATGCCCACAATGCAAATTGACTCCGCCGAAAGGACTATTTAGCGAGACGTTCCTTGAATTTTGACATCTACTTGAAGCAACAAAATGCGTATGAAATAAGGCTTCTAGAGCTTTGTGTTCGTTGGAAACAATATTGAAAACAGTTGCAAACCATTGATTCTTACAAAAAAAAAACTTTATTTTAATAGTTGTAAACTAGTGTTTGACTGCAATCCCGCCTAATGATAAGCAGACGTGCAATCGTTGATGGTAAAGCGCGCTAGTTTAGTAAACCTATTCATTCAAAACTGAGTGAATAGGAAGGAAGACGGGAGTTGAGCGAGATGATGCAATGTTAAACCAAACACCACGACCAACGATGCTGCGCCAGAGGGAGACTGATCTGGAGACCCTCCACGACTAAACTCCCGACACAGCAACATTAGCGCATCGTACCCGGCACATATCGCAACATAACTGCTCAATCCCATCCTACGTACGGCTTCACCAGACATCATGCCGGATCACGACGAATCGCTTGGCGGCAAGACTTTGTCTGGTGAGTGGTAACTTCTGCCGGCACCCAATATTATGGCCTACCACCAAATATTGTTAGAAACAAGTCACTTTTATTAAACAATTTAGATACCTATGTTATAAATATTTTATGACAAGCCGAAAACATGGTTGGTTCAGTGACCGAGAGATCGATTTCTGCGAACACATGTTTGTACTATATCAGGGTCTATCTGTTTGTATATTTGAGTTTATATATTTTTAAATGCACACACGATATAGGAGTAATTTCTAGTGTAAGGCATTTTTTTAATGAATAAAAATATAGTATAGCACCATGACGTCCCGTCAACTGTGGTTAGTCTTCACACTGTCAATACTTTTCATACGAATCAAGCATGTTAGTGTTTACTCGCACTATTAAGAAACTTTAAAAAAAATATAAATTAGTTGTTGACCGCAATCCCGCCTGATGGTAAGCAGTAAGGCAATCGTTGATGGTAGAGCGCACTAGTTTATTAAGAGCCTATTCACTCTAGCCTTGACGACACTTAAATTGTGGTTAGACTTAATCACCGCCGCTGGCAAATTGTTCCAGTCTTTCGAAGTACGCAGTATAAAAGAGGAAGCGTAACACATAGTCCGGATTGTAGTGGTTTCAAAAATGTAAGGGTGGAAACTCGCCGTACCACGGGTCATCCGATGATGGAACGGAGATTGGGGGAATTAACATGCAGTTCCTCGCACACTCAACAAAATGCCTACCCTACGCCTGTGCACCAGGCTTTGGAGTCAGTTTTGATCTAAATCTGGGTCGCCAATGAGCCTCTCAGCACACCTCTTCAAAGAATCTAAAGTAGCCAGGTGGCATTTTGCAGTATCAGCCCAAATGTGGGCTCAGTACTCCACACACGAAAGGACCTGTGATTTGTATAACATTACAAACTGTCCTGGTGTAAAGTACCGCCGGACCTTAACAATAACGCCAAGTTTTCTGGCAGCCATCTTGGCTTTGGACTCAATGAATCGCCCAAAGCTTAGGTTCAAGGAAATCACAACTCCCAAAAGCTGAAGGCGGTCGGTGCACTCCAAGGATACATTCCGAAAAGTAGGAGCCAAGGTGAACGGGCTCCTTTTAGCGGATTTTTTTTAACTTAACGCACTTTCAGCGCCAAGAATTTTTGACCGCACTCCGCCGCATCTGTGCTCTGTGCCAGCAATTCTGTAACATCCATGCAACACCAAAACACGTTGTTGAAAATGTTTTGCAACTATGTGTCCCAATGAGTACACGGCTTTAGGTTTCTAATAAGAGTGATAACAGAACACGTTTCTCATATCGTATTTGCGAGCCAATATGTCTAAATTGCTTGGGATGGGACCGGTATGGGACAATTTACTGTAACCATGATCACTTGGGAAAAAGTAGGGTTTTTTGTCACGTCTACTAAACATGAGTTTCTTTTATTGCTGCGTATTTCATGTATATGTCTGGATAATAAGTAAAAAAAAATAGAAAGTATTTACGTTCGGTGGCCTACAAAATGAAAATGTCATTTTTCTACTTTTAAAAATGCTGGAATACTGGTGGTATTTGCTTATTTTTATGATCAGTGAACGATAGTGGAATTATTAAAAATTCAAAATCCGATTTCAGTCAAAAAATCGTCTAATTTCCTTACATTTTGACAAGTTATTGGCATTTGCTTGTCGCCCAAATGAGACTACGATGAGATGAGATTTAAAACATTAAATCTATCCGTCATTTCATTTTCCATACTAATATATAAATCCGAAGAGTTTGTTTGTTTGCACGCGTTAATCTCAGGAAGTACTAGTAGGATTTGAAAAATTCTTTTTGCATTAGTCCAGAAAGGCTTTCAGCTATATAACATCACACTGCGACCAATAGGAGCGGAGTAAAACAAAAAAATAAAATCGAAGTCGCGGGCGGCCGCTGGTTCTATATAATTTAAAGTTCTAGTGAACCAAATGTTTGAAGAGGGCAATTCTTTTCAAACATTTGGATTACTAGAACATGAACCATAATTTGCCGTGTCAAAGCAGATGTGACAAAAGTCAACTAACTTTTGGAGACCACTGTAGGTGAATTACGTCATGCTCTTTAAAAATAACAGTAATTTTTAAGGGTAGAAATCCCATTCTACAGATAGATTTTATATTCATAACATATGTATTTCCCAAAGGGTCGAACAGGGGTGCTTAATGTGGGATTTCACCAGTTATGATCACAGTTATATTCGTAGTTAACCCTTCATAGTTTATTTTGGTTACTAAAGCACTTTGACACTTTGCAGAAGCTAATTCCATCTAAGAATTCCAATTAGTCAGCCAAGAGAAATTTTTCACACTTGTATTTTTAAGTCGCTGGCTGCATTTCTACTTTGGTTAAATTTGCAACTAGTCACAATATTAACTTAGAAACCTAATTAGTAACTTGATTTAGTTAATTATGCGCGGTCTTGAGAGTTTCTGTAATTAGAACTGTAGAATTAGCATAACAAAAGGCAGATACATAAAATAGTGATGTTCAGTTTTAAGGATAAAATGGAACCCTAGTTCTAGAACTCCACTATCCGTCTGTCTGTATGTCTGTCACCAGGCTGCATTTCATGAACTGCGGTAGCAAAACAACAAGCCGCTGAAGCATACAACGAACCTGATGTTTTGCAGTTTTTGGCTCGATATTAATAACGACAATAGGTAGACGCTTGAAATATTCACAGAATATTCACATTAACTAAAATGAAAATACATGTACAATATGGGAATACAAAAAAGGTAATTTTTTTTTTAATAATTATAAATTAGCGCTTGACCGCAATCCCGCCTGATGGTAAGCAGTGATGCGATCGTTGATGGTAAAGCGCGCTAGTTTATTAAAGGTCTATTCGCTCAGAAAACTGAGCGAATAGGATGGAAGACGGCAGTTGAGCGAGGTGATGCAATGTTAAACCCAACCACACGACCAACGATGCTGCGCCAAAGGGAGATTGATCTGAAGACCCTCCACGACCAATCTCCCAACACAACAACATCTGGCGCATCGTACCCGGCACACATCGCAACACAACTGCTCAGACCCGTCCTCCGTACGGCTTCACCAGACATCATGCCGGAACACGACAAATCGCTTGGCGGCTTTTTTTTGGTAGGCCATAATATCGGCCGCCGGCAGAAGTTACCACTCATCAGACAAAGTCTTGCCGTGAGGCGATTCGTCGTGTTCCGGCATGATATCTGCTGAAACCGTACGGAGGACGGCTCTGAGCAATTGTGTTGCGATGTGTGCCGTGTACGATGCACCAAATGTTATTGTGTCGAGAGTTTGATTGTGGAGGGTCTCCAGATCAGTCTCCCTCTGGCACAGCATTGTTGGTCGTGCTGTTGGGTTTAACATTGCATCACCTCACTCAACTGCCGTCTTCCTTCCTATGCAATAAGTTTTTTTAAGTGAATAGGCTTAATTAACAAGCGCGCTTTACCATCAACGATTGCATTACTACTTACCATCAGGCGGGATTGCAGTTAAGCACTAGTTTATAATGATTAAGAAGAAAAAAATCACATACGAAAGCCTTCCTATGTGAGTCCGACTCGTAGATAAATGGCACACATCCATACTAATATTATAAATGTGAAAGTGTGTTTGTTTTTTTGTTTGTCCTTCCTTCACGTCGTAGCTGAGCAATCAATCGACCTGATTTTTGGCATACAGTTAGTTGAAAAGATGGAGAGTAACATAGGCTACTTTTGGTCCTAAAAAAACATCAAGTTCCCAAGGGAGATTACTGGAATATTTGTATGTGTACACCAAATATATATTATAAATCGGAAAGTGAGTTTGTTTGTTTGTTTGTTCCCCTTTCACGCCGTAACTACTAAGCCGGTTGTTTTGAAATTTTGCAGACGTAAAGTTAGAAGTCCGGATTAAATAACAGGGTACTTTTTTACACCGGAAAAAAATTATATTCACGAGGGGAATCTAAAGGCGCGATATAACCGATCTCCACGCGAGCGAAGCCGCGGGCGGAAAGCTAGTATTTACATGAATGCATGGAACATGACTTATGAGGAATACAGAAAGTGGCATTAACTATAAAGTTGTATTGAAATCGTTTGTCATAGAGATCATAATACTAAACTAAACTAATCAATTTTTTTTTTTTAATAATTATAAACTTGCACTTGACCGCGATCCCGCCTGATGGTAAGCAGTGATGCGATCGTTGATGGTGAAGCGCGTTAGCTTATTAAGCGCCTATTCACTCAGAAAAACTGAGCGAATAGGAAGGAAGACGGCAGTTGAGCGAGGTGATGCAATGTTAAACCCAACAACACAACCAACGATGCTGCGCCAAAGGGAGATTGATCTGAAGACCCTCCACGACCAAACTCCCAACACAACAACATTGGGCGCATCGTACCCGGCTCACATCACAACACAACTACTCAGACCCGTCCTCCGTACGGCTTCACCAGTCGTCATGCCGGAACACGACAAATCGCTTGGCGGCAAGACTTTGTCTGGTGTTTGGTAACTTCTGCCGGCAGCCAATATTATGGCCTACCACTGAATATTGTTAGAAACAAGAGTCACTTTTATTATAAAATTTACATACCTATGTTATAAATATTTTATGACAAGCAGAAAACATGGTTGGTGCAGTGACCGAGAGATCGACTTCTGCGAACACATGTTTGTACTATATTCGGGTCTAGCTGTTTGTATATTTGAGTTTATATATTTTTAAATGCACACACGATATAGGAGTAATTTCTAGTGTAAGGCATTTTTTCAATGAATAAAAATATAGTATAGCACCATGACGTCCCGTCAACTGTGGTTAGTCTTCACACTGTCAATACTTTTCATACGAATCAAGCATGTTAGTGTTTACTCGCACTATTAAGAAACTTTAAAAAAAATATAAATTAGTTGTTGACCGCAATCCCGCCTGATGGCAAGCACTGATGCAATCGTTGATGGTAAAGCGCACTAGTTTATTAAGAGCCCATTCACTCTAGCCTTGACGACACTTAAATTGTAGTCAGACGGAATCACCGCCGCTGGCAAATTGTTACAGTCTCTTGATGTACGCAGTATAAAAGAGGAAGCGTGACACATCGTCCGGATTGTAGTGGTGTCGAAAATGTTAGGGTGGAAACTCGTCGTACCACGGGTCGTCCGATGATGGAACGGAGATGGGTTATTAAATCATGCAGTTCCCTCGCACACTCTACAAAATGCATGCTATAGAACACTGACAGGCTGGCTACTCTACGCCTGTGCACCAGGCTTTGGAGTCAGTTTTGATCTAAATCTGGGTCGCCAATGAGCCTCTCAGCACACCTCTTCAAAGAATCTAAAGTAGCCAGGTGGCATTTTGCAGTATCAGCCCAAATGTGGGCTCAGTACTCTACACACGAACGAACCTGTTATTTGTATAACATTACAAACTGTCCTGGTGTAAAGTACCGCCGGACCTTAGCGATAACGCCTAGTTTCCTGGCAGCCATCTTGGTTTTGGACTCAATGAATCGCCCAAAGCTTAGGTTCAAGGAAATCACAACTCCCAAAAGCTGAAAGCGGTCGGTGTACACCAAGGATACATTCCGAAAAGTAGGAGCCAAGGTGAACGGGCTCCTTTTAGCGGAATTTTTTCAACTTAACGCACTTTCAGCGCCAAGAATTTTTGACCGCACTCCACCGCATCTGTGCTCTGTGCCAGCAATTCTGTAACATCCATGCAACACAAAAACACGTTGTTGAAACTGTTTCGCAACTTTGTGTCCCAATGAGTACACGGCTTTAGGTTTCTAATAAGAGTGATAACAGAACACGTTTCTCATATCGTATTTGCGAGCCAATATGTCTAAATTGCTTGGGATGGGACCGGTATGGGACAATTTACTGTAACCATGATCACTTGGGAAAAAAGTAGGGTTTTTTGTCACGTCTACTAAACATGAGTTTCTTTTATTGCTGCGTATTTCCTGTATATGTCTGGATAATAAGTAAAAAAAAATATATAGAAAGTATATACGTTCGGTGGCCTACAAAATGAAAATGTAATTTTTCTACTTTTAAAAATGCTGGAATACTGGTGGTATTTGCTTATTTTTATGATCAGTGAACGATAGTGGAATTATTAAAAGTTCAAAATCCGATTTCAGTCAAAAAATCGTCTAATTTCCTTACATTTTGACAAGTTATTGGCATTTGCTTGTCGCCCAAATGAGACTACGATGAGATGAGATTTAAAACATTAAATCTATCCGTCATTTCATTTTCCATACTAATATATAAATCCGAAGAGTTTGTTTGTTTGCACGCGTTAATCTTAGGAAGTACTAGTAGGATTAGAAAAATTCTTTTTTCATTAGTCCAGAAAGGCTTTTAGCTATATAACATCACACTGCGACCAATAGGAGCGGAGCAAAACAAAAAAATAAAATCGAAGTCGCGGGCGGCCGCTAGTTCTATATAATTTAAAGTTCTACTGAACCAAATGTTTGAAGAGGGCAATTGTTTTTAAACATTTGGATTACTAGAACATTAAACCACAATGAGGCGTGTTAAAGCAGATGTGACACAAGTCAACTAACTTTTGGAGACCACTGTAGGTGAATTACGTAATGTTCTTTAAAAATAACAGTAATTTTTAAGGGTAGAAATCCCATTGTACAGATAGATTTTATATTCATAACATATGTATGTCCCAAAGGGTCGAACAGGGGTGCTTAAAGTGGGATTTCACCAGTTATGATCACAGTTATATTCGTAGTTAACCCTTCATAGTTTATTTTGGTTACTAAAGCACTTTGACACTTTGCAGAAGCTAATTCCATCTAAGAATTCCAATTAGTCAGCCAAGAGAAGATTTTCACACTTGTATTTTTAAGTCACTGGCTGCATTTCTACTTTGGTTAAATTTGCAATTAGTAATAATATTACCTTAGAAACCTAATTAGCAACTTGATTTAGTTAATTATGCGCGGTCTTGAGAGTTTCTGTAATTAGAACTGTAGAATTAGCATAACAAAAGGCAGATACATAAAATAGTGTTATAATT
Organism: Sesamia inferens; assembly: GCA_037179545.1. Taxonomy (NCBI): domain Eukaryota; kingdom Metazoa; phylum Arthropoda; class Insecta; order Lepidoptera; family Noctuidae; genus Sesamia; species Sesamia inferens. Next base: position 29,102,691 of record CM073925.1, read on the forward strand.
TTTAATACTTGTATGCGATGTGCTCTGCGTGATCGAATCAGAAATGAGGAGATCCGCAGAAGAACCAAAGTCACCGACATAGCTCTGCAAGTCGTTAAACTTAAGTGGCAGTGGGCAGGGCACATTGCTCGTAGAACCGATGGCCGATGGGGCAGTAAGGTTCTGGAGTGGCGACCACGTACTGGAAGGCGCAGCGTAGGGAGGCCCCCAACAAGGTGGACCGATGACCTGGTGAAGGTCTCGGGAAGCCGATGGATGCGGGCAGCACAAGACCGGTCAGCGTGGAAAGCCTTGGGGGAGGCCTTTGTCCAGCAGTGGACATCCATAGGCTGAAGAAGAAGAAGAAGATGCAATGTTTAGTTTGAGATCTTCAGTTTTAAGGATAAAATGGAACCCTAGTTCTAGAACTCCACTATCCGTCTGTCTGTCTGTCCGTCACCAGGCTGCATTTCATGAACTGTGGTAGCAAAACAACAAGCCGCTAAAGTAACAAGTAATAAACATAGAATAATATTTCAGTCTCATACAACAAACCTGATATTTTGCCGTTTTTGGCTCGATATCAATAACGACAATAGGTAGACGCTTGAAATATTCACAGAATATTCACATTAAATAAAAAGAAAATACATGTACAATATGGGAGTACAAAAAAGGTATTTTTTTTAATAATTATAAATTAGCGCTTGACCGCAATCCGCAATGATGGTAAGCAGTGATGCGATCGTTTTCGTTGATGGTAAAGCGCGTTAGTTTATTAAAGGTCTATTCGCTCAGAAAAACTGAGCGACGTACGGCTTCACCAGACATCATGCCGGAACACGACAATTCGCTTGGCGGCAAGACTTTGTCTGGTGGGTGGTTATATTCCGGATTTGGTTCAAAACGGTCTCCAAAGCCTGGAGCATAGACGAAGAGTAGCCAGCCTCGACAGGCTGGAACACCGACGTGTTCTATAGAATGCATTTTAGAGAGTATGCGCGGGAATTGTATGACTTAATTCTCCATCTCGGTTCCATCATCAGACGACCCGTCGAACGGCGAGTATACACCTTTACGTTGTTAACACTACTACGATCCAGACGAAGCGTTTTGCCTCGTCTTTTATAGTGGTCAATCACTAAACTAAATATATTAAGTAGGACCATAGGGCAGAACGGTGTGCGGTTTTCAAATTTTTACATAGTAGGAACATTGTATACAAGGAGGATTTATCAACCGACTGATTTAACGAGATAAAAGTCTTTACACGTTTTGGAGGGAAAGTTAAGCTGAGTGTTACGCTCATTTTTCATTAGTCTTTTAAAATTATTTATAGTGTTGTTTACTAAATAAAAATGCGTGATTTATGCAGTAAAAAGTGCATTCAGTAAATAGTTCATAAAGCACAGTGAAATATCGCAGCTTAATGGCCACATCATGACTTTGTCTCAAACCTCCATCATAAGGCGGGTCACGCGGCCGTGTTTTTCGACATGAACAATTCATTACGTGATATTGGCTAAATTCACAAGCCGTGCGAAGCCTTAAAGAAAGAAAAGTCTCGTTACAAACAAATCCTTCGCTAGCGCTCAATATATCAAAATTACCCTTTTAATATCTCCAACAAACAGACTGATCTTTGATCATAATGAGATACTAATTCCATTGCCAATGCATCAGGCACGTAATAACAGCTAATTTTCAACGTGCCCACAAACTATTTGCATAATTAATTCTAACACAACGTTACGCCAAAGTGAAATATTAAAATTGCCTGGTATACCCTTCATTTAAATTTCTAAATTGTCGGGAAGGATTAGAATGAATGGTCTGTGGTGTCAAATGTATTCTGCCAACGGCGCAACGGTGTTATTTTTATTTCAATATCTATTTCTGTGTTATTGGGGATTGAACAAAGCACCATTATGGGGTCGCAAATGGGCCTCGTAATGCCGCCATTATTAATTGTTATGTCAATTAATATAATTATGTTATTGAATGAAAATTTCTGAGAAGCTCTCACGAATTTTGAATGAATAAAATCAAGCAAATAATGTGGTGTTGCGTGGTATGTTTGGTAGGTAATAGGCGCTAATTCCTTTGCTTACAATTGTTTTTTTAGTTAACCCGAACAAAAGTCGAGTTACAATCTCGCAAAACTATGGCCAAGCAATGCTAGTTGTAGTTATGACCTTCTATAATAAAGTTTGATACACACTCATAGACTTTGACAACTTGCTGCCCGCTTATGAATGTTAGGTACTACTAATTTCAACGTTCACACTAAGTGTCTCTATGGCTAAGTGGTTTACGTTGTGATCAACATTTAAGGTGGTTCGAGTTCAAATCTAATAACTAAATTTTTTTTCGAACATTTAAATGTTTATTCGTGAGTAATGACGGCTGACAACAAAAATATGTAAAAATACCGATCCGCAACTTAACGATGTTACTTTCTTTTAAGATTTTTTTCTATATTAGAGTCATTATAAAAATATGGGGGTAAATTTGAAACAAAGTGAATCACTAGTTCACATAAAATATTCCACTACCTGTTAGCTACAATAACTCAAATAATATTACTTAGCTGTTGTTGGTTGGTGAACATATAGTTACGAGTTTGTGTTATTAGTTTTACTTTTTTAATCAATATGCAGGCTAATATGAGTACCGAAGCTAAGGCAAATATTGTGGCTTTTGTATAAGTTGTATTTATTTTTATTTTGGTAAGGTGCGAACCAATCACTTGTTGCAAATGTGTAATAAAATTGTTATTGTTTTAGAGAAATACTGTAAGCCGTTGGGTCAAGAGCTTGGAGGATGAAGGTAGCTTAAAGTGTCGAGAGAAGTGGAACAAAACGACAATATTTACCGTTGAATAAACCTTTAAATCGTGCGAAGAATGGAGGTTGCATTTGAGGTTTAAAAATAACACGCATTGGTCTGAAAGCCAATGCGTGTTGTTTTGTGTGATTCGAAAAAATAGTAAATTTAAAAAGTACTGTTTTGTGTTCTATAAATTATTTTATGATTGTAATAATATTCAGGTTAAGCTTCAATCCTCTTTTCTTTAAGACAATGAATAATTAAGCTATAACCTCTTTAATGATAGTATATAGTATTATCATTTTCATATCTAAAAACCAAAAATGTTTTTTATATTTTTACCATCATAATATCATTAGTTTGTCAGGGATTACTTTTATATAAAATATTACAATACTGCCATATCAACGTTTGTTTCATTTATTGGTATACCTATCAACACCTTATAATATATATCTTTATAATATATGGCATTATAATATGTTTATTGTTTGTTATTATATTACATCTATAGTAACAATTAATACTTTTAATATTAATATTATTTGCAAACATTTTTACTTATCAATTTAATTACAAATCAAATATCATAATTTTAAATCATATGAAACAACAAAAAGATTTGCCTGACAATCGCACGCTTTTGAACGTATTGTTAACTGTAGCCTCTTTATTGAAAAGCTAATTTAACCTCAACTGATGTAACGAAATTTCGCATTACTTTAAAGAAAGACGAAGACGGCGATAAGAAAACGGTTCAATTATTAATAATAATAATTTAATTCTTCGTAGCGATACTACACAACATGCGGTTGATTGGTTGGAATATGACACACATGGATATAAATTAATGCGTTAGTGTGCCGCGGCCGGTTTAGTGCATGCGACAGTAGTCTTTAAGGTGGAAGTGGAATTCTGTCGGTGATAGTACATGGTACATTCCCTTGCATACAATTTTTTTTAGGTACATGTTATAAAAATTCCTTACTATTTTTTCATTATTACTTCCTTACACACAAAAAGAAACTGAGTGAATAGGAAGGAAGACCCATCAACACGACCAACGATTCTACGCCAGAAGGAAGGAAAGTGTACAGTTTTATGTTTATAATAACAAAATACACACGCATTAATTTATTTTCAAGCATTCAAAGAAAAATAATCTTATTTTCTATTTTGGTTTCAAAGTGTTTAATTATACAATTCGTCAGGCGCGTAAAGTAGCGCGTAAAGTAATTAAAAATAAGTGAAATTTTCAATACAAACCGGAAAAATATAAAAGCGGAAAAGTTTCAAAGGCTAGCATTATCATTTACGAGGCTTCGTACGTCAAAGTAATTAAAACTTCTGAATAAAAATTCTGAATTAATAAGCTTTGAAGAAACCTGCCAACAACTTATTTCAGGTTTCACTAATTAAATTTCCCTAGCATTAGAATGCAATTAAAATGCCATTAAGTAGTTTCGCAAGGACATGAGTAGGTATGCCAAATAGTTGATACATAGTTGTGCGAATCATGAGTGTTAATGTCTTTTAAAGTGACAGAATAACCTTCCTTACTACAAATATTTAAGGTTACTTTTTTGGTTGTCGTTATAAAAGCTAAGTAAGTAATCGTGATTTTTATTTGTCAATGAACAACCCAAACAAATATTGAGTTCAGGCCTGCCTTGTACAGAAAATAGCATATAAAGTTACTACAAGCTGTTTACTTCTTTATTAGATTTTGCAGCAGCTAACAGAGAGAGATGGAGTACGTTGAGTCTGTTATTTTTTCAAATAATCATTCCTGGTTTCCAAGTCTGCTATCACAATAGTGTCAGAATGATCGATCTGTGATCTCATAATGATAGATTTTGACAACTTCCGTAATATACTATGATAGAATAGAAAATATACTAAACATACTCGTTATATTAAATTTTTAGTTTTGCAAGTTTTCATTCGTAAATAAGGATGCAGAAAGCTTGTAGATTGACCACTAATGAACCACAAACGCAGTGCAACGACCACGTAATTGGCATAATCTATCAAATTCAAACATAACGTTAATGAGAATTGCGAATATACTGAGTTAGCATAATTAATAATCTAACCGGTAATCAGCATGTTAGTCTTGACAAGAAATAGGAATAGTTCTATTGATGGAATTTCTCTCTGTGTGTGTGGTCACGTTATAAAAACTTATATCTAACTAGGATATCCTGATGGCGCAAACATGATCACACTGCCAACAAAATATATAATGTTATTGTTTATTTATGTGAAACCCGAAACAGGGATCAAGTATTTTTAATCTCATGAAATAATAAATATCATGAAACCACTAAGTTATGAACTTGTTATCTTACTTTTTTGTCCCAACAAAAACATGGTCCACCAGTGGCCCGCCCGCGCGGGTGTGGCTGTCCAACTATACGCACGCGCCTGGTACAATGATCTACCGTCAGCTGTATTGTGAGCTCGGTAACCACACTGCAACAATTTCGAAATGTATTTGGGAAAAATATAACATGGTGTAAAAATGATTGGAATCGATTCAGTTGCTTATTTTGAACAAACTATATTCAGACTTTGTATTCAACTATTGTAGTGACTAGTTTATTTAGCCAATTATTTGACCACCTAGCCTTTTAGCTAAACAGCAGCCGTTTAGCTAACGGCCTGAATGATATACAATAAATTATAGCTTACGTTGGTACTGCAATTAATTACGCGCAAGCTGTATTAGTCGTTGTAACTAAGCCAGAGCCAATGGTTCCATGAGAACTGTGATGATCCGAGTTCGAGCCGATATAGCGAAGTGAGGTGCGCAATTCTTGGCCCGGGTCGACAACGCGTTGTGTTTCTCGCGATGAACAAAAGATGTCAGCACATCGTGACGGGGTCCATGAAGATCGATGCCCCCTAGGTCAGGGTTGCGGGTTGGTTATAAAAGAAACCGTGGTCCTGGTACACAGGCAAGTGATGAAACACGGGTGGGTTTTAGTCAGTAAAAGTCTGACACGCCTTTCCGCTCCGTCCAAACTGGGAGAGGTCATTTCATGATTTCCCGTCCAGAATAAAAAAAAGAAAGAAAGGTCAGGCAGTTCCTTAAACGGTTAATTTGCGACACAATGAGCTTTATGGTAGGTTAGGTTAGGTTTCAAGGTTCTGATCGGATGCACAACCAATCATCATTTTTTGATAGCTCGACTATTATTGCCCCCAGCATCTAGCATATCCATAGAACTCTAATCTAGCATATCCTAGCTAGGTAGGGAGTATATGACGATTAGATCAGTATTCTTAATGGACACATTATTACTTCTTGTATTAAATATCTGAGCTTCCACATAGAGATCTTTTCCGACACCTACAGTCTATGCATAAAAGGCAAAGAAATTTTTGTTTTAAAATTTTCCATCATATGATAGTAACTCATTTGATCATCATTAAAATGTTCTCTGTGATGACTCATATATAAAAAAAAAACAAATTAATTCTATTCTAAATAAATTAACTTTGACTTTAACTTTAATCGAAGGTTAATCTTCGATGCAGGATAGTTGTGCCATTCCCACGGTATTAAAACTTATTTAAGTAAAACCGCGTGGCGTAGCTAGTAATTAATACAATGCAACACAGCAACTAGGAGAAGTATTTCATTTCGTGTTGTATCTATAATATACAGAGTTATTTTGTCTTAATTAAATACGAAACCCGAATATAGTTTATTCAGAATAAGCAACTGAATCGATTCCAATCATTTCTACACCGTGTTATATTTTTTCCCAATTACTTTTCGGAATTGTTACAGTGTGGTTACCGAGCACGTCACGCAGCTTACGGTAGATCATAGTACACGCAACAGCTGACGCCACAGGTGGAGCGTCGAGCGTTGAACATATTTTAGTTGGGACAACCAAGTAGTGCAGACCCCAAGCGCGGTTATTTAACGGTATTTTTTCAAATTGACAACCAGCGTTCGCGTGTTTTCGGCTATTCTCAGTGCACGCCAGAGGCTATCGACGGGTGGAAGTGCGTCGTGATCCCGCTAAGGTAAGTACGAGTTTTACTTATGTGGAGATACCTGTACCCCGCCCGAGATGTTACGTATAAACTTTTTTCACTTTATTCATGTTTTTATTTATTTCTTTTTCAGATTTAGTTTTATGTCATTGCGAAAATGAGTCGTCAACTGTCAGAATATCCTTGCTTTATGACTCATTTGGCACCAATAACTTATTGTTTACCATGCCAACCCAAAGGATAATTTTTAATGCTAGTGCACAATAGTAATATTGACGTGTTGTCATTTTTATTTTTATTATGATTTTTGTTTATTTTTCTTATTATTACATCTTTTTCATTCCTATTTTATTAGGAAATAATAATATGTTAGTCAGAAGTTGACTATTTTCTTTAAATTTTGTTAATTTAGTTAAGTGCCTCAAAAATGTCTATGCTAGAGATGTTATTTTGTTAAATGACTCTAACTGTCCAAAGACTGATTATGATACGAATCAAAAAACATTTTTTATAAACTTTAATATGTCTTTTCTTATAACCAAAATAAATATTTAAGAAATTAAAAAAAAATCTTAATATAAATGTAAAATATATTTGGGGGATACTTCTAGACCCCGCGCGTGACGGAACGTTACCAAAAAGAGCGCGTGTACTTAAAGGTTAAAAACAATTTCTTCATCACCTTCTACCTAGCCTTATCGCAAAAGCACTACAAATAAATAAAAACACAAACCACATTCAATTCAAAAATATATACATATACCTACACCTCGTCAGTTTATTTAAGAGCTACCTTCCCGTGTCATAAAATGCGGCTATATTCCAGAATTTTACATGAAGCGCCTGCCTATCTGACTTCCGCAACCCAGTTACGAGTTAATACGTTACCCCTTGATAAGGCTGGTTGTCAGAATTTCGAGTTTATGACCACCCTCAACGACCATTAAAGGTCCACAACTGACAGCTAGGACCAACGGCTTAATGTTTTTTCCGAGACACGGAGAGGTCTAGAGGCAACCATGGCAAGCGTAGCCTAAACCTGATAGTTTTTAGGGTTCCGTAGCCAAATGGCAAAAACGGAACCCTTATAGATTCGTCATGTCTGTCTGTCTGTCTGTCCGTCCGTATGTCACAGCCATTTTTTCCGAAACTATAAGAGCTATACTGTTGAAACTTGGTAGGTAGATGTATTCTGTGAACCGCATTAAGATTTTGATGCAAAAATAAAAAAATAAATTATTAATATTGGGGGATCCCCATACATAGAACTGAAACTATTTTTTTTTCTTCAAACATACGTGTGGAGTATCTATGAATAGGTCTTCAAAAATGATATGGAGGTTTCTAAAATATTTTTTTTCTAAACCGAATAGTTTGCGTGACAGACGCTTCCAAAGTGGAAAAAGTGCCTCCCCCCCCCTCTAACTTCTAAAATAAGAAAATGAAAAATCTAAAAAAAAAGACATATGATGTGCATTACTATAAAAACTACCAACGAAAATTGTTTTGAACGAGATCTAGTAAGTAGTTTTTTACCTACCTCGTAAATCGTAAACCGCTTATTACCGCGTAATCTTTCATAAAAATAACTTAAATCCTTTAATTTCATAAATCAATTGTACAGAACCCTTTGTGCGTGAGTCCGACACGCACTTAGCCGGTTTTTTTATTTTTTTTTATCACATTTGTGGAGAGATACCTGCCGGAAGCTCGGGCTAGTAAGGAATCAATCCGGTCCGAAAGAGAGGCTATAGTAGAGCGTACGAGTGCTGAGCTACAGGCAGTCTCCGAATGGGGCGAAGCCAATCTTGTAGCATTCAATGCTGCCAAAACACAGGCATGTCTTTTCACCGTCAAAAGGAGCCCGATCACCTTAGCTCTTACTTTTCAGAATGTATCCTTGAAGTGCACCGACCGAGTTGAGATTTCCTCGAACCTAAACTTTGGGCGGTTCATCGAGTCCAAGGTCAAGGTGGCTGCCAGGAAACTTGGCGTCATCGCAAAGGTACGGTGGTCCAACATCACTACCAACGATGCTGCACTAGAGGGAGATTGATCTGGAGACCCTCCACGATCAAACTCCCGACACAACAACATTTGGCGCACGTACTCGGCACATATCGCAACACAACTGCTCAGGCCCGTCCTCCGTATGGTATCAAGAGACATCATGTCGGAACACGACGAATCGCCTGGCGGCAAAACTTTATCTGGTGGGTGGTAACTTCTGCCAGCAGCCGATGTTACGGTCTACCACCGAGAAGAATCTGTTTGATCATCCTATGCGGCTGTCATTATTGAAACAGCCGCAAAAGACCCCCTCCTCCCACTAGTAGCCTAGTAAAATATTTCATTAACACTAGTCACTTTAACTCACAACGGATAGAATTACCTACAGACGTTAAAAATAAATTATCTACTCGACTCGGAGCTAGTTTATTTCACTCGCGTTTAATTTAGTGAGAAGGCCCTTTCAGTTCGTCAGACGTTTTAAATGGAGCAAATTACTAGGTGGATGCAATGCAGCAAGATTAGCGGTAATTAAGAAACTATTAAATAAGCTACGCTTTTGGTAGGAAGACTACGTAATAACATAAGGGGATTTTGTCCTGAAAATTGCTGTTTGTGATCCTTATCCTTAAATGAGGAAGGCGTGGAAGACAAAACGAAGCTTAAGTGCCCTGGAATTTTTGAAGACGCTATTTGCGTTGACGCTAAGAAATAACAGCCAATCGATCGAAGCTATGCTTGCCGAGGTTGGTCTGTGACTTATACTGAGAACCAAAGTCACCGACATAGCTCTGCAAGTCGCTAAACTTAAGTGGCAGTGGGCAGGGCACATTGCTCGTAGAACCGATGGCCGATGGGGCAGTAAGGTTCTGGAGTGGCGACAACGTACTGGAAGACGCAGCGTAGGGAGGCCCCCAACAAGGTGGACCGATGACCTGGTGACGGTCGCGGGAAGCCGATGGATGCGGGCAGCACAAGACCGGTCAGCGTGGAAAGCCTTGGGGGAGGCTTTTGTCCAGCAGTGGACATCCATAGGCTGAAGAAGAAGAAGAAGAGATATACCGAGAACTCACCACAGACTCTCGTGCCACGGAAAGCACGTTGCAGCTTCTGGCTCTCATTGGTAGATTTTTGAACGTCGCTATGGGTAGTCTGTATTTTTTTTAAATGATTTATTGTAAATGGTAAATAAAGTATTTCTTTTGATGGTTGCGTTTCATTGGATGGTTCTTCCATGAGGCGAGAAAATACATTTTTTGTTATTATTATGACCGAAATCCCGTCTGTACCATCAGACGGGATTTCAGTGCTGCAATCGTTGATGGAAAGCGCGTTAGGTTATTAAGAGACTATTCACTTAAAAAACTGAGTGAATAGGTAAAAAGACGGCAGTTGAGCGGGGTGATGCAATGTTAAATCCCAGAACATGACCAACGGTGCCGCGCCGGAGGGGAAATTGGTCTGGAGACACAACGAAACTTCCGACACAACAACATTTGGCGTATTGTACCCAGCACACATCGCATCCTCCGTATGGCTTCACCAGACTTCATGCCGAAACACGACGAATCGCTTGGCCGCAAGATTTTATCTGATGGGTGGTAACTTCTACTGGCAGCCGATGTTATACCCTATCACCGAAAAAATATCCCAAAAGTTTGACAAGCAGTATCACTAAAGTATTTGTATAGCTTAACGTTATCTTATTATCTGGTTACTGAATTGTGGAGATCACATAAGCAGCCGCACTTGAATTCGGCTCTATACCGTTGCAATTCTACGGGAAACAGATGAATAGCCGACCCTAATGTATTTTGGAAAAGGCTTTCTCAAGATTTTTTCTTACCATGAGAGTTACTGCAGATCCATCCTAGAAAATTTTCACTGCAGATACTTTGGTAAAGTAAGCTAAAGTGTCAACTTTTGTGAACGATTATCGACAACTACTATTGAACGATTACTATTGGTTCTCTCTAAAATACCTCTAATATATATCATCATTATATTGGTATTCCCCGAACAGGAAAGTACGTGTAAATAATTGTGGTATAACTACAAGTTTCCGACAATAATAGGTAATGAATATCCCTAGATCTACCAAAATCCTAATTATTGTGGAATAGTTACCGAGAAATTCAACTTTTACTGGTACATGTGTTTGATTGAACGGATAATTGAATTCTAGTACCTATAAGACTTCAAATATTTTATATATAAAAGACATTGACACAGAGATAAACGACTGTAACACAGAGAAAAATAAAAGAAAAAGTTATTGTATTTAGGAGACGTGCTGGAAATACCAACCCGCATTGAGCAATCCTTTTCTGTATGAGGGGAGACCTATGCCCAGCAGTAGGCCGATAAAAAAAAGGTTGATGATGATGATGATGATGGAAATACAAACACATAAAAAATTAACAAAATTAATATATATTCTTCTATTTTTTAATAATTATAAACTAGCGCTTGACCGCAATCCCGCCTGTTGGTAAGCAGTGATGTGATCGTTGATGGTAAAGCGCGCTAGTTTATTAAGAGCCTATTCACTCAGAAAAACTGAGCGAATAGGAAGGAAGACGGCAGTTGAGCGAGGTAATGCAGTTTTAAACCCAACAACACGACCAACGAGGCTGTGCCAGAGGGAGGTTGATCTGGAGACCCTCCACGACCAAACTCCCGACACAACAACATCTGGCGCTTTGTACCTGGTACACACCCCAACAAACTGCTCAGACCCGTCCTCCGTAAGGCTTCACCAGACATCATGCCGGAACACGACAAATCGCTTGGCGGCAAGACTTTGTCTGGTGGGTAGTAACTTCTGCCGGCAGTCGATGTTATGGCTTACCACCGAGACTCTCTAATTAACAAAACTATTATTAAGACATCAACAGAAAAGTGTCTAACTTAATTTTTCATTTCTTAGTTCGTTTCTGTTGATGTCTTAATTATAGTTTGACATGTGTGTGAATATGTGAGACAGAGATTGTTATCTCTGTATCAGCAGAGATAAAGATGGAGCGAAACCTTAAGCTTTATCTCGTATGGCCACAATTACTAAACTCTCAGTACACACAATATAACTTTAGGAAAGTAATTTCGGGTATTCGAGTAAATATCCTTAAAGTTTGCACATGGCTACCCTATTCGAGTGCATAAAGGCGGGCAACTGCAAACGCAATTGCAGTCGCTTTGTGCTTCATGTAATGGGTACGTACAAGTACTCGTATAAACCTCTCTCTACGTATAATTTAGTATATGTTCTTGTGATTTTCTTTTGTTAATGTATGGGTAATGTCGTGGCTGCAATATTGCTAATATTATGTGTTTACTCTATTATAAAACATATTGCAGCTGTTTATTGTTCCTGAATAAATTAAAAAAAAAATGGAAATGCTGAAAGTAATAAATATTTAACTATTTTCAGTATGAAAATAACACATTATATAAAACCAGGGTTTCCCTAATTAAACGACGAAGGGAAGGATCCACGAAGGGTTCCGTAACATACTTATAAAAAATACTGTTTTTACTACAAGCCAAAAACAAAACAAGTACATATTAACAATTGTAACACACCAGATTTTTTTTTGTTGTGATCGCTGGTTCCTGTGGTAGGTAGTAACACCTGTAATACAGGTCACCAGGGCTTCACCTGTCGATTTATTGTTACTTGCTGTGATAACTTCATAAATGTATGCTATCAAATAATGATTACATATTTGATAGCATACATATATGAATATTTCACTGCAAGTAACAATAAATCGATATAGTTAGTGAGCTTAAGATGATAGCAAAAAATAAAAATATGTGTCAGGTGTATGTGTGTGTCTGTGTGTGTGAGGGTGTGTGAGTATGTAAGGGTGTGTGTGTATGTGTGTTTCTTGTGCGTCGTGCTAAAGGTACATAGTACATTGGTCTGATTAGACTAAGACGTCAAAGAGAGCTTCTGTGGCAGTATATGATTGGCTTTGTAGCCAGGCTTGCAGTATGATTTTAAAATTATATTTGTTCAAAGAGTGTAGGGACAGAATGCGGTTTAATTTATTGTAAGATAGAAGGATAGGGTCTAAGAAAAATAAAGAATCTATGACTGAAAGAGGTTTTGAGAGGAGTAGCTAAGGCAACTAAATGGTTTCGGCGATAGGTTTGCTGCGAATAGTTGGAAATATCAAATTGTTTAATAGCTGTGGCCAAAACAAACTACAGTCTAATAGTAAGAACTTGACAATATTCGTGAGCTTGATGGTGGGGAAAAGTCTTGGCTTAAAACAGCACACCTTAAGAACCTCTCTCTGCGCACGTTCTATCTGAATATAGTGAGATTTCGCTGCCCCGCCCCGGACGAGATACAATAAATCAGTATTGACCGACACAGAGCCAAATATGTCATTTTCAATATGACGATATCTGCTGATTGATGTAGTTACTTAAGAATGTATGTAAATTAGTTTGCGTACTCTGTTAGGTGTATTATGTGCTCTTTGAACGTAAGGTTGGAATAAATCACTATTCCAAGATACTTTATCGACTTGACTCTTTCGATGTTGCAGTTTTTTTTTTTATATACGGACAAATCACACAGATTGAGCTAGCCCCAAAGTAAGTTCGAGACTTAAGTGCAGTGATCACAATAGGGTATATGACTAAAAAAAAACTAATTAGTCCGTCATTCAGATTATAGAAAAATATTGGATACGTATATTTTGTTTTATCAAATCAATAAAAATGGACAAATATAAAAGACATCAAAGAACAGGAGTGGTAGCTGGTGACGTCACTGCTCGCTAAATAGTGTAGCGTCCAGTGACGTCACACGAGTTTTCAACGCACTGTATCGTCTTCATTTATTATTTTTATGAAAAATGAAAAAATACGTGTCTAGTATTGTTTGGAAATCTGACTGACGGACTAATTAGTTTTTTTTTTGTCAAATAGCCTATTGTCTCCGCTATCACCGTTTGACTGTGTCAACTGGGTAACAACCTTTAGCGAGTTTATAATTGTTGTTACAGTTGCACCAGATTACTATTAACATGGTCAGTTTTTTGGCAGTGTATGTGGTCGTCACCAGGTTGTACCCTACGACCCGTGATAGCTAGATAGTTGACTTTCATAGATAATGTATGTACATAATACGGAACTGAAACGTGGTCACAATGGGCCTCATACGAAGGCAAAGTCACACAAAGGGCAATAGAAAGACCTATGCTCGGAGTTTCACTGCGTGATCTAATCAGAAATGAGGAGATCCGTCGAAGAACCAAAGTCACCGACATAGCTCTGCGAGTCGCTAAACTTAAGTGGCAGTGGGCAGGGCACATTGCTCGTAGAACCGATGGCCGATGGGGCAGTAAGATTCTGGAGTGGCGTCACGTACTGGAAGACGCAGCGTAGGGAGGCCCCCAATGAGGTGGACCGATGACCTGGTGACGGTCGCGGGAAGCCGATGGATGCGGGCAGCACAAGACCGGTCAGCGTCGAAAGCCTTGGGGGAGGCCTTTGTCCAGTCGTGGACATCCATAGGCTGAAGAAGAAGAAGAGACCTGTCAAATTAGTTCGCGCTTGACGTAAATTGTCTATGGAAAAAACGGTCTTTGGAATATCTTAATTTGGCAGGATTAAACTACAATGTTATCTTCTATCCTTTTCTTAATGAAATAAAAAGAAAATACATCATGCATGTTGAAATCAACCGTGTGAGAACGACGCAAAAATATATTGTACGTTAAGAGCGTCCATTATGGAATACACACAAAAAATTAATAGAAAATAAAACAACAATTCAGAAATTAAAATACGTCGTGGCAGCTCAGAGATGATCAGTCCCCTCTGACGGCGTCTGTTCACGAACATAACGTATGGATCAGCATCATTCAGCTCATCCATATTGAAGGGAACCTAATGACCCAACACACACGCCACCACCAGCGTGAAATTTGAGTGAGCATAACATACTCTCAACAGCCAGAGCACAATCAAGTCAATAAAAAAGACTAACCCAACAAATAGATGCTTTACAACAAGTACATTGTGCTCACACGTGTGCCATGCAATTATACAATACTAAGAAATTGAATCTACACAATGCAAAAATAGTTTTGTCCAAGGTTCAGTAGATCCAACAGTGTTACCGAATACTAAGTTTAGCTCCTGTGTAGCTGTACCAGTGCCGAATACCCCTGTCAGAGATGCGATTCCGTAATGTACAATATGCTTGGCTATATAGTGTGTAATACTGGCTTTGAGTAGAAAAAAAAAAATAAACAATTACAACCGTTTGGGAAACGAACCCGTGACACGCAGAACAGTTGATTGCTCAGCCACTGCAACAACCGTGTCGTCCCAACTACAGTGAACAATCATGCGTATACGAGATTTGTCACTCATTTTTGTTTGGAACACGTGAAGGCGCCCTCTATTGGCGTAGGGACCCTTGAGGTTTGTCAAATCAATAAAAGTGTCCATTATGAAGTCTTCGCGCAGATGACCGATGCCATGATTATGTTTAAGATGAAGATGTGTGTTTGTTTGTGTATGTGTGTGTGTGTGTGTGTATGTGTGTGTGTGTATGCGCGTGTATGTATTGTGTGTGTATGTGTATGTATGTGCGTGCGTGTGTGTGTGTGTGTGTTTGTGTATGTGTGTATGTTTGAGTGTATGTGTGTGTGTGTGTGTGTTTTTAGATTCGCGTAATTTTTTATTGTGTTTATATATATAGACAATACAATGGCATGCTGGTTTGTATTCGTAGTTCAGGTTATTTTTCCTGGCAAATCGATAGAGTTTAATTATTTATTCACCTTTAAGTAAGGGTTTTATAGGATCTAAAGTAGGGCGTACTTAATTATATAGCGGGAGTATAGGCCTATTATTCTAGGATAATGCTATAAAATAAAGACGAATGTACGTGACAAGAATACGCCAGAAAAAAAAAAAATTTTATCATAAGTTGGTTTTGTATTGAAATAAAATGTACTATGTGTTTCATATGTAACTATAAACTCATCAAATATTGCCGATAAAGGTTAACGATAGTATAACAAATTAAAAAAAAAAAAAAACAATTATTACAAGAAATACAAATGATAAACGTAAGTACTTATGAAGAACGGTAGGTATTCACAAAAAAAAGAAACTCTATTGAAATATGGGTTCTGATATAAAGCGACAGGTTTTTATTGTTGTTTTCGTAAATAATTATAAATTGCATGTTTAATAACGAGTGTGGCAGTAAAACTGAGCATCAAACTAAATAAAAATGACTAATAACAAATGTTTAAATGTGTGCTTTAAAAATACATGAAATTTTATGCGGCCAGTTAAAATTTTAAACGAAATATTTAAAACTAAAACACCAAACCACTAATTATATCCATTCGCTCATTTTGTGTATTAGTATTACATAAAACAAGGAAACGTGTTTTGATTACGCCGTAGCATTTGTTGACTACGCCGTAGACGATACTACGACGATATCATTGACGTAGCACTTCGTAGCACCTAACTAATACCTACTTACAATTATTTAACGCTTGAAATCATTTACTATCTTCTTTCTATCATATTACATAATATGTAGCTACATATAATATGACAAGACAATTTTCTAAAAAAAAATTCTTTTGATGTATTCTCTCTCTCATCATGTGCTTTTTCACTGAAAAAGAATTATTCATACCACAGGCTAATATATTTTTTTAAATATAATTATTAATTAGTGTTTCATTGCAATCACGCTTGATGGTAAGCAGTGATGCAATCGTTGACTACGAAGAAGTTTTGAAAATAACTTTATTTCTACCCAGTAAAAGCGTAAGAGCGTTCACAGTAACAGCGTTTGTCCGTAAGCATCCACAATTCTACACAAAGTGCGAAGACATCCAAACACACTACACACTCGTCTGAGTGTATAGTGTGTTTGGATGTCCCTCCAGATTAAATATACCAAGATCTAAACTGAAACTACATTCCACAAGCCCCTACGTAATATCAATTAAAATATATAATAAACTACCGGACATAATAAAGGAAGAAGAAAAGTTAAATATATTTGTAAATAAATTAATAAAAATTGTAATAAACAAATGTTACTACACTATAAATGAATATCTAAGCGATAAAAACAAATAATTGAAATTAAAATTAAATATATAATTAATTATATTTATCTTAAACATACTACAAAAATACCGTCTGAAACGTTATAATTATTCATAATTTAAACACAAATATACAAATAAGGAAATAAATAAATAAAGTAAAATTAGTCAGATACCAAAGATAAAATAATATAAAAATTGTAGATTAAGTAAAACGATGCTAATAATCTGTATATGTATTTTATTTATTATTAAATTAAATTGCAATATAATTACATTATTTTAAGATATTTAAACGGAGCTTCCTCTCACCTGTTACCCTATTTTGCTGTGTCCTACAGGGTCCATAATTGATCTCACATAAATTGTTACCACCCTTATATGAACTTATGGTAAAGCAATAAAGATATTGAGTAAGAGTAATTAATTAATTCTACAAAATCTGCCGATTTTGATGAAATTTGGCACAGACAATCTTTAGACCCTGAGAAAGAACATAGGCTACCTTTTAATGAAAAAAAGTCATATTCCCGAGGGTAATCTAAAAAGCGCGATATAACTGAATTCCCCGCCGGTAAGGCTAGAATTTTATAAATTTTACTAACATTAAATACAAATACATTTTCCACAACAATTTTAAAAGCTTAACCGATAACAAGGAACGATGCAAGTACTGAGTCAGTATTGTACTTGACTGAGAACATAAAAGTACATGAGCCGTTCAGAATAAACGGCCTGAATATACGACACAGAGACGTTTTATCTTTTCTAAGAGTTATTGGGATCTCTTTCTTTATCGTAGCTCCAGAACGAGATAGCATGAAGTATCAAATCTTCAGGTGTTTGATGTAGGTATGTTGCTAAGTCAGAATGGAAGGAAGCATTTTTAGGTCGCTGGTGTTGGAGACTCTAGTTATTTATCAGAGTGTCTGGAGTGCATTATGCTCATATTTCTTGAAAGTTTTCAGTAAAGGAAAACTATGTTGAATATAAATATAGGTATTGCATTTTTGAGTGCTTGGCTTTCACTACCAGCCGGTTATTTGAAACATAGTTAACTCAATCATAAGTTAAAATAATAAGTCGTGGTGGCCTAATGGTTAAAACACCAGCCTCACAAGTATGAGTGCGCGGGTTCGATTCCAGGTCAGGCAAGTACCAATGTAACTTTTCTAAAGTTATATGTACTATCTAAGTATATCTTGGACACCAATGACTTTAAGTCTGAAATCGCCAAACCGCATTGAGCAAGCGTGGTGATTACGCTCAATCCTTCTCTGTATGAGAAGAGACCTGTGCCAGCAGTGGGACGATTAAAAGGTTAATTACTAACTCAATCACTGTTAAAAGTAAACCACACAAATGTTCCATATTGGCAAAATGAGTATTTTGATCAATTATTAGCTTACTAATGGCATCTAAGGATTTCTTTAAAACAAACAGTTAATTTTTTGATCATTAGCAATTACATTAAATCATTAGATAAACATTTTCACTATATACTTACTAACACAAAAACTTTAAAATAATATATTTTGGAAAAACGTTGCCATTTTTATGCCATTAACAGATATTTTTATCAATTACCTAATTGAGTTTTAGCTACGAATCAAAAAACCGGTTTTAAAAGATACATAGATAAATATTCCAGTCTTTTTATTAACTCCTTATTAGGTAGAGGAATGTACCTAAGCGAAGAAAAAGTATATAGGTATAAGACAAAACAATTAATATCAGAAATTTTGATTACTCAGTAGTCATTTAACACGTCAAACTTACATCATATTAATAAAAATGCATTGCTAGTCCCAATATATTATAAATCCATTTTGTACATAAAAAAATACTAAAACTAAACTAAACTTTAAACGTTAAACTCACATACATAAACAGCCAGACCCGGAAAAAATTCCTGTACACTGCGCTAATCGTTCAATAATATTTCTCACGTGTAATATAAGTAGGAAGTAAAAAATAAGTTTTTGTCTCTGTGGTAGGCCATAACATCGGCCGCCGGCAGAAGTTACCACCCACCAGACAAAGTCTTGCCGCCAAGCGTTTCGTCGTGTTCCGTCATGATGTCTGGTGAAGCCGTACGGAGGACGGGTCTGAGCAGTTGTGTTGCGATGTGTGCCGGGTACGATGCGTCAAATGTTGTTGTGTCGGGAGTTGGTCGTGGAGGGTCTCCAGATCAGTCTCCCTCTCGGTTGCATCACCTCGCTCAACTGCCGTCTTCCTACCTATTCACTTACGTTTTTTGAGTGACTGGGCATAAGCCCATTCGCACAAAAAACGTAAGTTTAATAATAAACTAGCGCGCTTTACCATCAACGATTGCATCACTGCTTACCATCAGGCGGGATTGCAGTCAAGCGCTAGTTTATTATTATATATATAAAAAAAAAAGATTTTGTTCTTATCCTTCTTTATTTATATGCTGGCTTGACTACCAACTTAATATCTTCGACATTCTTTCATCATTTTCTGATATGGCTATAGAACAGCAAATTGACTTAGAGTGTCAATTTGCTCAAAACGATCGGGGTAATCCCCTGAATACTCATTTCAATTATATATCTTTTAATTTATATCATATTTTAAATTTAGAAAGACCAAAACGCGCTTCCTTAAGTAACCGTTGAAATATAAATCAACGAGTCTGCATCATAAACTAGTTATCAACCAGATAATTGAAAACGGAAAGCAAAAAGTTGCCAGTCTTAATATATATTTGAGTACTGGTTAATACTCAAAGGCTTCAACATTAGCGTGTGTGCAGAAAAACATGTTACATACTCTTTTAGCCATCCATTAGAACAGTGGTGGGCAAAAATATATCGATAGCGGATATTTTTATAAAGAACTTAAAACAACGTCATATCAATTTATGACTTAATGACAGTATTGATAATAAAAAAATAGGAATATAAATATGACCCTTGGCTATAATTATTAACAAAAATTGGTACGAATATTCCGCACATATTTTATTCATTCATTCATTTATTTCAAATAAACCAGTTACAGGCACTTTTGAATTGTCAGAAGGTCGGTCAGTCAGTAAGGTGAAGCTAGTCGCCCATTCCAAAGAGTAGGTACCTATGGAGAAGAACGGGCAAGAAACTCCATGGACACTCTTTTAAATTATCAAGCTATTGATACAAATATTTGATTACATCATTCATTTGTTCATTTCATCATTCATCATCACATAGTGTGTACTGGCTTTGAGTAAAAAAAAAAAAACAAACAATTGCAAATTTAACTACAAGAGGAAAAATCAAAGAACAATCAGTGTAAGCATAGAAATCGGACGCAGCTCAAGCCCAAGCCTTTTTGTCGTCAATATAATCTTTAACACTATAAAATGCTTTCTGACACAACTTACGTTTAATGAAAGATTTGAATTTATTCAGGTTCAGATCTTGAACCACCTCTGGAAGTCTATTGTAAAAATGTATACATTGGCATCTAAAAGAGCCACCTATTTTCTTGAGCCTTGTTGTAGGTACAATAAATTTGTGCTTGTTCCTAGTATTTATATTATGGACATCACTGTATTTTTTAAACAATTTTATATTTTTATGAGCATACAAAAGATTTTCATAAATATATTGAGACGGCACGGTCAGTACATTCATTTCTTTAAATTTTTCTCTGAGAGAGTGTCTTGGACTTAATTTATAAATTGCACGAACAGCTCGTTTCTGCATAACAAATATTGTCTGAATATCAGTGGCATTTCCCCACAACAGAATGCCGTACGACATTACGCTATGGAAATAGCCAAAGTACACTAAACGGGCCGTCTCAATAGCAGTCAAATTACGAATTGTTCTAACAGCGTATGCAGCAGAACTTAGTTTTTTTGTCAATTTTTCTATATGGGGACCCCATTGAAGCTTAGCATCCAGAGTTATACCCAAGAACGGCCGCCATGGTCCACGCACAATGGTCCACTGAAGGGACTGAGTGCGGAAACCAAACCAATAACATAGAACATATACCCAAGAACACTGTGCTGTCTTCAGATTCCATTTCTTCGCCCTTTATCAACACTTTAGTTTTCACCTGCCTAACGTGAGGTAGAGTAAACTAAATGCATTTGGTTTATTTCTCGTTTAAGAGTAAATTATTAACATTAAACCAGTAGACTACTTTGGAGATCGCGCTATTTACATCATCAGTGACCTGCTGCTGACGTTTAAGTTTAAATAAAAGTGAAGTGTCATCTGCAAACAACACTATATCGTGATTATCCTTTATGAGGTACGGCAGGTCATTAATGTAAATAAGAAACAAAAAGGGACCAAGAATTGACCCCTGTGGGACTCCCATTGTTACTAAAGATCTGGATGATCTTTTTCCATTAACGTCAACGCTTTGAATCCTACCACTCAAGTAGGATGTAATAAGATCCAATGCAGAGTTCCTAATCCCGTAGTGGCGGAGTTTCCTGATTAACGTCTAGTGAAGAACGCAATCGAATGCCTTGGACAAATCACAAAAAATGCCTAAGGCATCACATTTATCCTCCCATGCATTATAGACATGACCTAGAAGTTCAACACCGGCATCAGTAGTTGAACGACCCCTTGTAAAACCAAACTGTTTGCTATGTAATAATTTATGTTTATTAAAAAAAACTTAGCTTTTGGTTTAAAATTAATTTCTCAAAAATTTTACTAAAGGTAGGTAGTACAGAAATAGGTCTATAATTTGTGGGGTCTGATGTACTGCCTGATTTAAACAAAGGTATTATCTTACTATTTTTCATGAGATCAGGAAACTCTCCACAGTCAATACAAGTATCTTATATATATATATCTATCTTTTTTCTTACTCCTCCGCTATTCTTTTCTGATTAATTTCGTTGCGGGACCCAAGACAGTTGAATCGTTTCTCCGGGACTCGTCGAGCTTCATTGCTCGGCGTTTTTCTGGCGGTCGCCACTGTTGATTCTGGCTTTCAGGAGTTGCAGTGGTTGGGAAAAGTGTGGCGGGTTTTGTCCCAATAAAAAAAAAAAGTCAATACAAGTATTAAAGATAACCGCTAGAGTGGGTGCCACAATATCAATAATAGACTTAGCAACTTCCACCGAATGACCCCATAGGTCAGCAGTCTTTTTTATATTGAGAGTGTGAAAGATTTTAATTATATCTTTACTGGTAACATATTCAAAATGAAATTCCGAATTACAAACATTAACATTTTCTTTAAACAAAGACTCAGCAACAGAAGGTGATGAGTTTAGGGATTTAGTAGTTAAAACAGGAATACCCTCAAAAACTCAGCCACTTGCGAGTCTGATTTTATTATGTTGCCATTAACAGTCAGGCTATAGTCAGTATGTCTATCACTGGACCTTCCCGTTTCACTATTAATAATTTTCCAAGTCGTTTTAATTACATTACTACTGTTTTTTATCTTTGAACTCAAGTAACGTGACTTGGCCATATAGCAAACTTGTTTAAATAATTTTGAGTATTTTCTAACATACAAATTAAATTCAACAGTGTTAATATAAGTCCTCTCATTGTACAGTTCATAAAGCCGAGTTCTACTTTTATGAATACCTATGGTAGCCCAATCAGAGAAAGATGCATTACTATTAATAGAGATAGCCTTGGGAACAAAGGTGGAATCAAATTGCTTACAATATATATAAAAAAAATTATCATAGAACTGATTAGGACCAGCATTAGCATGACTGGATAAGACTGGCACTTTATTGATGAGATTAAATCTAAAAACCTCCAAGCGGCTTTCAGTTTTGGGGTTAACAGTGATATCCTTTTTGGCCACTTTTTTACTATTGTTTGGAATAGTAATCCTTAGTCCGCAGTGATCAGAATCAAATAAACTTACAACTTCTTTGCGGCTTGGTATTACGTTTGTAAAAATATTGTCTAGGCATGTGGCACAAGTAAGTGTTATTCTTGTGGGCTCCAAAAATAGGTTTACAAGATTGTAGGACTGAAATAGACTTATAATTTTATTACAATAACCTGAGTTCTCTAATAAATTAACATTAAAATCTCCGCAAACGATAATGGCTTTGTTTTCAAACACAAATCTTGTGTAAAACTTCATCCATTACCTTTTCAAAGCAGTCATACAATCCTGAAGGGGGTCTGTACACACTTAATACAACGAAGCCCTCCAACTCTATACAGGCAATTTCAGCTGTTCGTTCAACAGACAGGCTCACAATGTCTTTACGATTTTTAAATTTGAGCAATTTACTAACTAAAATTAATGAGCCATTATATTTGTTATGCTTTCATACAAAAACTTAAAGATTTTTTAAAATAAAGATTGACATATAACCTATGTACTTTCTATCTCAATGTTACCATACGAACGAAACTTGGATGAGAAGCGTAGTATACATATAATAAAACCTTGGCGTGAATTCGTGGTCAGTATAAATCCGCCGATATTTTTTTATTATATTCGGATATAAAAATTAATAAAACTGACAAGTACATCCCTAGCAGCCTAGTCTTATTAGAGTCACGCAAAATAACTTCATTGGTATACTGAACCCAGTACACTAGCACCAGAAGCATGTTGAAAAACATAAATTTTACATAATTACTGCCACGATATTATTGTATTTCTGTTGCAGTGTTTATGTATAATGACTTAACCAAGTTAGTGTAGGTACAGGTAGCGACAAAGTTGATTTTTTTTTCTTACTTATTTGGTAACCTATTGCTGGGTAAAGATCTTTTTGGCTAATATTTTGTGAAATTTAAAGGCGATTATCATGTACGAAAATTTTTAGATTAAAAAAAAAATCTTAATTAATGAGAATATTCCGAAACTAGTATTTAAATAAACTGGCTGAGTTTTGACCCATTTGCATTATTTCTGAGCCTAATTGAATATTAAAAACAAGTACCTGCAGGACTCTATGGCGTATATGCACTTTTAATCACATACCACTATCTGAGAGCTTTTTTAGGCTATGGCTCTAATACATTCACAATTTCGTAGGTTAACTATCAAAACCAATCCTAATTAAAGTATAATACACATTTTTAGAAATATTTGAAGTTTTCGTATAGCGTACACTGAAATTTTTTGTGCCAGACAAAGTTTTTATTAATTAATGTTAAAATTTTTCCAATATTTTTTTTTGGCAAATAAATTCATTATAGTTTTGTTTTTCCTTTAGAGAATATAATTCTCTGTGTTGCGCATAATAAAAATATTACAAATATAAAGATTGACACAATGGACGGTCTTATCACTAAAAGCCATCTTTTCAAGACAATCTTTTGCTTTATTTAGAGAGAAGGACGGATAATACTGCAGGTCGGTATTGAAGGAGTGCTTTCACCCCATGAAAGGACGCCAGTTTTGTCGCTAAATGTACTGTGATAAGTATCAAATTGGCTTGAGCAATTGTAAAATATATTTTTCTGTACTTTTTGCACGTTGCTTCGAGCGCTGCACTTAGAAAACTGTTGTGATAAAAATATGAATAATAAAGAGCTGTTTAAGGAGTGGCGTTTCAAGATAAACGGGAAATTACGCAAGAAGTTTATAGTTTTATTTTGATCTAGCTGCGTCCCGCTGTTTCACCCGTGTAAGATTACATCCCGTGAAAATATCGAAGCAGAAGTATCCTATGTGATATTCTTAGTTAGAAACCATATCTGTCAAAGGACATGTCCTTTTTGTCCATGTTTAGCTATGGCTAAATTAAAGTACGGAAGGCTGCTCCGCAATGAAAACGCATGTATAAACATGATTCTCTGCAATATATGATGCTGAATAGCTGAAAATTAGTATTCTGAAATGAAAATCTTTGGGAACTTTTCATATCTGCACAATCCTTAAAATAATATTGAGTAACTCCTACGGCAAAGATACAAAAACTTCTAACAATAACATTGCTATGACCTTTTATCTAGGCGTATTAACGTGTCGGCGACGATTTCTCTGGTGATTTTGGGCTAAGGTACTTGAAGCAAATATTATGTACAAAGAGGTAATTGCACCAAAAGAACTTGATACAACGGATTTGGGTTTATTAGTTTAGATTTACATTTTTATGCTCATTAGTTCACGAAAATTATCACAAATGTTTAAACACTTATAATTCACTACTGAATGTATAAATTTTACTTGTAAGTGTAAAATTCCTATTCGTTTAGCCGACCTGGGGCAGCCGTAAAGCCATCTATTTTCTTTCAAATCAGTAAAGTCGATTTTGCGTAAAAGAGTAACAAAATATATACATTATAATACAATAAAATATAATATTAGTAGTAAGGGTACTTCTTGGTATATTAGTTGTATAATCATACCAGAGAAACTCCGAGCATGCCTTTGGGCCTTCGTAGCAGGTTTATTGTGAGCGTCATCACTGGCAACACACAATGGTCAAAGACTTTTCGGCTTGAGACACTGTGGTATCTTGAACGACGAGAAGATGTAGCGAGACCGAATAAAAAATGAGGAGATCCGCAAATCAATATTGTATCTCGGGCAACAAACCCGGAGCTGACCAGTGTTTCCTATAATTTTATGGCCTTGTTTCGGAGAGGAAGGAGTTGGATAATTAAAAAAGAATATCTATACAGTATGTTAAGAAAACCCTATCCTACCCATAAGGATAATAAAGGTTAGGTAAACACATAACCAAATATAATATAAAAATTTACGTAATCATTATAGTACCAATACAAATGAATTTTGAAATAATCTTTTTTTTCCCGCGAATTAATTCCAACTTCCCCGAAATTTGGTAATTTTTAAAAAAGTGACAACACCGGTATTATTATGAGCGAATAGCGATGCGACCACGTGCCGCGTGCCCTGCCGCTCGCCGCCCGCGGAAGGGTGCTTATCGCACCTTTATTAAGTTACCTCTTTTTGCGAAATAATATTTATTTTTAGGGGGTTTTTTTTTTCAAGTTTAGCCCGGTTTTGTATCCATTAGTAGAATCAGTTATCGATACCTAAAACACCTTCACGGGTCGGACAGGGTTTTCTTAACATACTGTATAATATTATTACTCCTTAAATATCACATCAATCTATTAGTCTCCGTATGAACCTTCTTATAGATTTAAAATCTTTTATCATTTATATGAAAAATGTATCCTCAAAAAACCTAACTAAAAATTTTACAACCCAAGATAAACAAAAAGCCGACATATAATTACGATTGGTACAGGTGGGTCCTACTCAGCAACATCCAAACATCCGCTCAACCCTACATCCGAACATCCGCTCGCCAATAAAAAGCACGCGTTCACCAATATTTGTGACATGTTGATACCGTACGTCGTATTTCACCGCTCCGAATCCGTAATGTGCGTCTCCCACGCGACCCTTGTGGGTTCGGTGGTTTATAGGGACTGGAAATGCCGCAGGATATACAGGTAAAATTTTCTTATATGACGCCGATTTCCTTCTATAAAATATGTAAAGATAACCCCGTCCGAGTCATAAGGGTAATAAAGGTTAGGTAATCACATGAACAAATAAAATATGAAATTTTATATAATAATCATAGTAACAATACTAATGAATTTTGAAATAATCTTTTTTTCCGCGAATTAATTCCAACTTCCCCAAAATTTGGATTTTTTATAAAAGTGACAACACCATTTTCGATTATGAGCGATGCGACCGCATGCCGCGCCCTGCCCCCTTCGCCCGCGCACGTATTGCCTACCGCGCATGTATTCAGTGACCTCCTTTTGCGATATAATATTGTTTTTTAGGGGGATTTTTTTTTAAGTTTATTCCGGCTTTGTAGGTATTAGTAGAATCAGTTATCGATACCTGACGATACCTTCACGAATCGGACAGGCTTTTCTTTACATATTTTGTTATAGTCCTGTCATATTTGGAAACTCCATAGACAGTTTATACGTGATTAAAAAATGGCGACTAAACATACGTCAAATATACGTCAAGCGCTGAGTCATTTGAAAGGACGAAACTTTTGTCATCTGTCCTTTTCTTAATAAAATAAAAAGAAAAAGATGGACGAAACTTCAATTTAGTTTGGTTTGAGAACAAAGGAATCGACGCCAATATCTTTCTACTGATTTTTCTTAGTACTTGTGCTGAGATAAATTAATGTTAGACTACAACGTTTCCACAATTGGCACAGGTGTTTAGTAGTCAGGCTGTCGGTGTTCTATAGGATGCATTTTGGAGAGTGTGCGAGGGAATTGCATGATTTAATTCCCCCATCTCCTTTCCATCATCGGACGACCTATCGTACGACGAGTATTCATCTTTCCATTGTTAACAACGTCCGTTGTCGGTCTCCGTGGCGCAGCGGTCAACACGCCTGCCTGCGACGTGGAGGCCCCGGGTTCGATCCCCGGCCAGGTCATGATGGAAAACGATCTTATCCTGATTGGCCTGGGTCTTGGATGTTTATCTATACAGTATGTTACGAAAACCCTGTCCGACCCATAAGGATAATAGAGGTTAGGTAAACACATGACCAAATATAATATAAAATTTTACGTATTCATCATAGTACCAATACAAATGAATTTTGAAATAATCTTTTTTTCCAACGAATTAATTCCAATTTCCCCGAAATTTGGTAATTTTTAAAAAGTGACAACACCGGTATTATTATGAGCGAATAGCGATGCGACCACGTGCCGCGTGTCCTGCCGCCCGCCCCCCGCGGTCGGCAGGCGAAGGGTGGTCAACGCACATTTAATAAGTTACCTCCTTTTGCGAAATAATATTTATTTTTTTTAGGGGGATTTTTTTTTTAGTAAAGCCCGGTTTTGTATGCATTAGTAGAATCAGTTATCGATACCTAACAACACCTTCACGGGTCGGACAGGGTTTTCGTAACATACTGTATATGTATCTATTATAAAATATAGTATCGTTGAGTTAGTATCCCATAACACAAGTCTCGAACTTACTTTGGAGCTAGCTCAATCTGTGTGAAAAAAAAAAACACTACTACGATCCGTACGACAAGTTGTACTTGCCAGCGGCGGTGTTTCCATCAGACTACAATTAATTAAAGTGGCTAGCTAGGTTAGAGCGAATACGCACTTAATAAACTATCGTGCTTTACCATCAGCGGTTGCATGACTGCTTACCATCAGGCAGGATTCAGATCAAGCACTAGTTTATAATTATAAAAAAAAATATGTCCATGCCACATCCAGCGACTTTCGCTCCACAGTCCCATGTGAGCGGAAAAATTAATAAAATCGAAATCGTATCTGACATCGAATTAAGCTAATGCTCCTCGACGGCAGACGTTAACCGTTCGTAATTAATATGCGCGGAAAATATATGGAAATCCAGTAAAATCCGCCTCCCAGTAACGTACGGTGGGCTCTTAAATTAATTAATATCAATTTCATGGCGTGTTTTTGATAGTACCTACATAGCATGGACTGATTCACGGCAATTATCTCGTAATATAAAAAAAATAAAGAGTATTCTGTACTTACTATTCTTAGCTGTTGTTACACTACTGCTATACTTTTAAGAAGATCACGATAGGTTTAAGAGACTTTATTCCTTTTTTAAAAGATAGTAGCGAATTTTGGTGGGTCAATGACCACTATTGACACATATTAAATACTCTTTATTTTTTTTATACTACGACTTTTGCTATAGTATTCTATACTATTCTTAGCTAATGCTCTGCTCATATTCGGTAAGTAGGTCCTTCTTCATCTTCTTTTTCTTTAGCCAATAGAGGTCCACTGCTGGACAAAGGCCTCCCCCGAGGCTTTCCAAAATGACCGGTCTTGTGCTGCCCGCATCCATCGGCTTCCCACGACCTTCACCAGGTCATCGGTCCACCTTGCTGGGGGCTTCCCTACACTGCGTCTTCCAGTAGGTACGTGGTCGCCACTCTAGAATATTACTGCCCCATTGGCCATCGGGTCTATGACCAATGTGCACCGCCCACTGCCACTTAATTTGAGCGACTCGAAGAGCTATGTCGATCCTTATTACCCCCAAATGGGATTTATAGGTGACCAATTAGCGCTTTACGATAATAATGCAGCTAGGAAAGCCCTAGGGCGGTAAGTAATTAAAAAAATAAACATTTCACTCTTTCAAAAAGTTCGCGTACATCTAACCATCATACTGGCAATAGAAATCATGCTTTCAGCCCGATAACAGAAGAGATCGTTTCGCTATTCAGCCTTGTCTTCGTATGAGTATAATAGTCATCAATTCGAAGCTCAATTTCGTTCTTGAAAAAATAATTATAAAAAAAGGAAAAAAAAGGCGAGAATAAAAAACTTTTTTAAAAATATTGTTTCTTCTTGTAATGCCGCTTTTTCTCTAATTACCTCATAATCGAGATGTAAAGCAGAGTAGTTCATGTCGGGAGGTGTAAGCATTAATTGTACCCTCGAACTTTAGGCTATAAATATCTTGGGCTGCAAATGCTGCAATTGATGCCTTACAGCCCTTGGTTAATAATCCACTGCTGACATACTATTGAGAACTAACAGTCACTGGTATAATACAACAGGCATGAAATTAATTTTGTTTCCAAATTATTGGATTCCTTGTTCACCGTTTTATCTATAGCAATTTCTATTCTCACTGAAAAAAGCGCAACTATTAATAGGAACACTTTATTTACCATTTACAATCCCGGCCCAATAAATCGAACACTACATAATCGCTTCCCCATCGTCAATAAAAGCCTTTATTAATATGAAACGCTCAAACATTATCAATAACATCATCTAACAGTACACAAACAGTACTTAATTGCTTAACAAGCAATATCATTCTATCACAAGCCCAAAGATAACTTCTCTCTTATAGATTTATACGATTAATTAACATCTGTTATCGGCGTTTTTCTTCAGTTACTCCCTTAATGGAGGCTTGTAGAAAAAGGTCGACTAGCGTTAAATTGAATTCACCCATTTTCCTTCCGTTATTTTTGCTGAAATTTTAATTTCAAATAGTTTTGGTGTCAGTACAAGTTGGGTAATTTGACGTTACATTCTTAGGGGTGGCAAATATTTGAGTTTAGGATTAAATTATTACGTTTTTAATCGTCGGATTTTGACAAAAAAAATATGCAAAATTTGTTTAGTTGAATTGAGGAGGTCCATAGAAAAACGAGAGTAACCGACAGAGCCCGAAGAATTACAACACTTAAGTGGCAATGGGCCAGACACATTTCCCGTAGGACCGACGCCCGATAGGGCCGACGGGTTTTCGAGTGGCAACCACGCACCGGACGACGCAGCGTGGGTAGGCCCCGTTTAGGTGGACTGACGACCTGGTGAAGGTCGTGGGAAACCGCTGGATGCAAATTAATGATGATGATGATGACGTTTAGTTGTTTGTTTAATTTAGTCTTCTTCAGCCTTTTGAATTCCACTGCTGGACAAAGGCCTCCCCTGAGGCTTTCCACTGTGACCAGCCTTGTGCTACCCGCATCCATCGGCTTCCTGCGACTTTCACCGGGTCAACAGTTCACCTTGGGAGCCTCCCTACGCTGCGTCTTCCAGTACGTTTTTAAGTTAGTAACTATTTAAAACACTTTGTATGGCATTATTGACTCAGCATGTGAATTTGGTTGGTGTATCTTACCTCGAATCGAGATTTTGAAAGACGCAAGGCAAAAATCGTGGAAGTCACTTTCTCATGAAAGAAATACTTGGGTGGTTTTTCAGAACATAAAAATCGCACCCGAGTCAGTGAATTGTTAACAAGAATATAAAATTCCGATGATGACAACTTACCAAAAAACTCGCTGAATACTTACCAAGACCAATTACGTCAATCAATCCAGTGGACATGTATACATATATAAAAATCCACACATGAAATTTAATATACGAGCCCACGAATGCAGTAGAAGTATGGAATGTCTAAATTTCCCATATTTTATGGGCCCATAAAGCTGGATTCCGACAGGTCGAAAAGGCTGCTCATTCCATCGCCACAATTCTAGAGAGCTGGCACAATTAGCTGGTTGCTTTGCATAAAACACACCCGTGTATGGTATGTAGGCTAAGCGAAGGAACAAGCGGTTAATTTTGATTCTCTTTTAACACGAAATTTGGTTAAATATAGCTATGTATGTAGAGGGAATGTATATGGCGGTTTAAGTATTTTTTTTCTAATTTAGAGGTATTTTTTTACAGTTACTAGCTGAATTTTCTATTTCACCATTATCAATACAAATACACACATCAAAAGTGTCTAGGGATCAACATATATTTTTGCAATAACTTTTCTCCTGATTGATATTAATTAAACTTTTCTTTAAGGATTCATCAAATAAAGTATTTTCGTTTGTCACAGTAACGATAAACCAAGTCACCTTTGCATTAATAAAGAAATTTGCCATTTTCCTAATAAAGGGATATTTGACATTTGAACCACTAACACAAAAGTTCGAAAAAAAGACTGAAATAACAGTTTTCTCTAAAATTTTATTGGGTAACTTAAACAATTAATAATCCGTGTTCCTACCGCGAACACTAACAACACAAGAACATCGGTTTGGCATACTCAAAATGAGTTCATCCAAATCACGCTGTGGAATGGCCGCCCATGTTCGTTGCAACAACAAAAAAAGGTCTTCTTGCGACTGGATACCCTCCATATTCGGCAGAGCTCTTCTCTGTAGCATATCCCATGCATGCTCAATCGGGTTCAAGTCTGGCGACTGAGCAGGCCAGGGCAGGACATTGATGTTAGCTGCGGCGAGAGTCTGTCTTACAACTCTTGCGGTGTGCGGTCATGCATTATCATGCATTAACTGAAATAAGGGACCGATTTGCACTTGTAGAGGAACGATGACGTCTGATACAATCATCTCAGCATAAATTTGAGCGTTGAGGTTGCCTCTGATCCAAATCAACTCAGTTCATCCGCCGATCCAAATACCCGCCCATACCATGATGGTTCCACCACTATAAGGATGGACTTCCTGGCAGGATTTTAATCGCTGTTGGCGTCCAGGGGTTCTCTAGTGTCGTATACGTCTTGTATCCGGTCTCTTTGTAGAGATAGAAAGAGATGTAGATAGAAATAAATCTAATAGAGATAGATAGAAATCCGCATAAAAATGCTTGATCCCTAGACACTTTTGATGTGTGTATGTAGGAAAAATTTATCTATGACTCCGGTCATTTAATACAGCAAAAGGTCCATCAAAACAGACACACGGACAAAATTACAGAATTTTCCCCACAATAGGAATTGCTCCTGTATCGTGGGTGTGTTTTCAAACATATAAACTCACATACATAAACAGCCAGACCCGGAACAACTACTTGTAGGTTATACAAATATTTATTCCGTGCGGGAATCGAACCCGCGACATACAGCGCAGCAGTCAATAGCTTAACCACTGCGCTAACCGTGCAGTCAGCATACATAATTATTAATTAGAACGGACAAAAATAAGTACTTATACGCCTAAATCTAATATAATATAAGCTGAAATGTCGCATTTTCTTGAGAATTTATTTAAAAATATTTGAACTCATATACAAAAACATGCATACCCGAAATAATTACTTGTAGGTCGTAAAAATATTTATTCCATATGGAAAACGAACCCGCGACTCTCAGCGTTAATCCCAGTCGCATCCGAAGCTTTTTCAGCTTTTGGAGTCTGGGGTTCACTTTACCAGTCCAACTGCTGATTTTGGCTAAACTTCGATATTTTCCGCGAAGCGACTGCCGTCTGACCTCCACAACCTGAAGGCGATATCGAAGCATTGCAGTTAGACCAATTGTTGGACTTTTGAGGGCTCCAACAACCCGTAACGACTGCCACTAGATGTTCGTATGGCAACCGGGACCAACGGTTTAACATGCTTTCCGAGGCACGACCAGACCAATGCAAATATTCATATTCATGCATAGACATATATGCACTTCACGGGGACCGAACGCTCGCTTTCTTGCGCCGCGGCCGCTTTCGCTACCGCTACGCCGCGGAGGCTGTCCAGTTTCGATCGCCTGGGATATCGGGATAAAAATTGCTAAACTTCAACCAAATCCAGATACTATATTTCATTCAAATCCGTTTAGTAGTCTTTGCTTGATAAAGTAACCATCCTTCCTTTTTTTGCGGATAAGAAATCATCAAAATATGACCATCCCCGTTTTGGGCAGAGTGGAAGGTGTCATACGTTTATTGACTAAAACCTGTGTTCCTTCACATACTTGTTCCTTTGTTCCTGTCTATGTGCCAGGGTCACGGTATCGCTTTCCATTAGTAGTTTTTTTTTTATAATTATAAACTAGTAGCTTGATCGCAATCCCGCCTGATGGTAAGCAGTGATGCAATCGTTGATGGTAAAGCGCGCTAGTTTGATAAGCCCGTTCACTAAAAAAACTGAGTGAATAGGAAGGAAGACGGCAGTTGAGCGAGGTGATGCAATGTTTAACCCAGAGGGAGATTGATCTGGGGATCCTCCACGACCTAACTCCGGACACAACAATATTTGGCGTATCGTATCCGTCCTCCGTACGGCTTCACCAGACATCATGCCGGAACATGACGAATTGCTTGGCGGCAAGACTATGTCTGGTGGGTGGTAACTTCTGCCGACAGCCGATTTTATGGCCTACCACCTAGGAAAGGGTTAGTAGTTTTCTTCAGTTTTTATCTTATATGATATATAGGGTTGATCTTAGAAAAAAGGTCCAGTTATTTAAAAACAAAATGTACAATATTTGAATCGCAAAGTTTAGGAAGGTTTAGTAATTTATTAAGTAATAGACCGTGTTTTTGAACGACCGAATTTTACTAGGTACTGCAAAAAGTATTTGAAATGTACTCAAGAACCAAGCGTTCTCAATAAACTTGTACCAAACTTCCACGTGCACTGATTCACGTTGATTGTAAGGCCTTTGCCGTCACGCAATCCTGAGAATATAGAGCTATCTCGAACAGTAGATACAGCTAGAAATTTTATGTCTAATAGGGACCGTGAAATGTAAGGTTTCGTATATATTTGAAACTGTAGAGTGGGTGTTTTTAGAAGCATTTCGTAGAATCGTTGTTTTTAGATCCTTGACACAACTGTCCACTAGCAAAAAACTGCCTGTGTTTTGGTTAAGGCGCGGTCTAAGGAAGAAATTATGCAAGGATGCTATTCCACTAAAATTGAACATTTTGACATACTCAAGGCCAACGACATACTAATGGACATGCTTTAGAGATAAGAATTGTGGCACTCTGAAAGAAAGAGAGGAAACGAAGTTTCGGTCTATCATTATCTCTTTCAGAATCATCAATCATCATCATGGACATCTCTGTCACTCTTATCAAACCAAAAAAATACTGCAAATTTTTGGGCCGGGTTTTTGATCCGTTGTTAAACTCGACCTGATCATCATACGCCGGTCCTTGTTTCAATTATTTGGAGTGCTCCCAGTATGTCTTTTTCTTTCATACTACTCTATAAGATGTCATCTCAATAGTTACCCCTTCGTAACCATTTCTTCATTCACACATTATATCCATTCCATCTTTGGTCTTTCTCAACTCTTATAGCCAATTATATTCATACAAAAACTCTCCTCACAAAAGTCTTAAGCTCAAGCTATTGTTTAAAAAATAATAACATGTATTTTTGTAAATTATGTTTTATTTTGTGAATTGTTAATTTAATGTATATTTTGTAATTGCTATACGCAATGATATTATATTATTTTCCAAACTAAAAATTGTTATAAATAACGGATCAAATCTCAATAAAACCCATTCAGTCGTTTTAAGTGATTTTATCTTGACATGACAACAGTAGATCGTAAAATATTGGCAAGCTTGAAAATCCTTGCTTCAAATTATTAAGTTTGTTCACGTTGTTATATACAACGTGTAACATAAAGAGGTATATATCAAATGATATCGGAAGGTTTTCAACCCAAAATAAAATACTCAAAAAATTTATACTAAATTTTGGGTTCCGTGTGTTTCTTAAATTCAAATCATAACATACGTGCACCACACTACATACGTTAATAACTACTCGTTACACGTCACATTACTTGGCGAAATCACGATAAATGTCTTCAAAAATTCTGTTCGCTTAGTATGGTAGTAGCCTATCACAGGCGGTGTTTTTTCTCGTAACTTCCTAACATAAAGAGATAGGATTAAAAAACTCTTCCAATATCGATTGATATCATGTAAAGATGCCATGCCCTTGGTATGTATATACCCTTTATGTTACACGTTGTATAGGGTGTCCACGACATTTTGTACTACCCATCTTTCGCGTGCCATAGCTCTGATTGGAACGAAGACAACCACTCATTTCACCAACCCATTATTATCTGTAATACATTTTACATAACGTCGTACATTAAAATTGGAATTCCCGTAAGACATAACGTTCTTAATGTAAGGAGTAATCAAAAAGTTGTTAGGCAAATCGAAAATCACGATATCGTAAACCGAAGACAGAAGGTCGCAACACTAAACGGTGTCTAAACATGCAAATATTATCAATACCGCCAATAACAATCGAGAATTTTATGACCCCATAAAATAAGTAAATACAATAATAAAAAGTGGTGCTTGACTTTACAGCTCTTCCTGTATCTAATTTCGTTACTACATACATGCACCTTTTCTTCTGGTATGTGAGGGTGAAATATTCGGAAGGAGCTAAGGCTGTGAATAGAACGACTGCTCGTAAAGTGTTCCAAACGATTAAACGCCTCTGACCCGATGGTTGCTCTAAAAGCGATTCTGTTATAAGCGCCGTTTTGAAGAATGTCATGTTACGTTGTTAGACTTTTACGTAGTTTGGTATTAACTACGTCCTGACTTTGTAATCGATTCAGTTTTCCAGGTCATCGAAATTTTAAAAGGTATCAACACGGAAATTTCGTAAATAGAATCCATATTATAGTGGAATTTGAGGCAATGCTTAAAATTAATTGCCAATTTTATTACTAGCGTTTATTTTTCGGGCTATATGAACTAACTGCCATCATATCACACAAGATCTGCATATTTCTCAGAGTTGGACAATAATGTCAACAAGCACAGAGAATACAAAGTTCTAATGAAAATAATTTTGATTTTGCGTATACACATGAGTGTACTGAATGAGATTCCAAATGAAGTAGCAACATTTGCAGGTAAGTTGGGATTACGGCTCCATAAATCGGGGGGTTGGGTACTGGATATAATACTTGTAGCTACAGTACCTTGTAGATTGTGTGTGAAATTTCCCCGTCAGGAATGGGTTTCCTGGTATGTATTAGAATATTCGCTTTCTGGTGGCTTTACTTTTCCATAATTTACAAGGCTAAGAAACAATTTTACCAAGCCCTGTTATTTGGATACGGTTAACGGGATATTTATAACAAATAACTGATTTTGTCGTTACTAAAATTATAACACGAGTCCAGTCTATGTAAGTCATTACAGCACATTTTCATAAACTATTTTTATAGATTTATGGTTTCTAAACACAATTCTATTTTTTTCTCCACTAAACTGATAGCTACCATTTCTTATCATTAAAAAATATAGTTTAAGTTAGGGCTAAAATTAAGCGACCCATAAACTCTCAAGCTCACGTACCACTGAACCTTGGAATTCCCACAAATAGCTACCATTAGCTGGTCTATTAAACCGTCTACCTCTTCCTTTCCTAGTTTTATTCAAACTCGTAACTCCTATCACAAATTCCCATTTTCTCTAGCACATGACCATTCTTTCACCATGTGTGAAAATTTAATGAGCGCGAGGAGAACGGACACTCCTTTTAGTGGTTCTTGGATCTGGAAATTTGTTATTTCTTTTATATTCCCTAAGTGCACCACGATTTCACTCTCGCATGCCGCAGAGAGAGCTGTGAAAATAATCAAGTACTCTTCTATTTTTGTAAATATCTCCATAGATATTTTACAGAAATAAAATGTACGTTACACATTCGTCTTATATACGAAATAGAATGGAGTATTGTTCAAGAAAGAATGTGTACATGTTTTTGTACTGCTGTTGATGAAAAAATTGTATTGAATTGGCTTAAGCTACCGAAAAATATATCCCAATCCTATAAAAACTCATGCTTAGGTTGCAATTACAACTTGTCAATATGGAGCCATATAGTCCAGTTCGAATTTCTTGCAAAGCTTGAGTTATCCAAAAAGTTCCATTCAATTATGCTACATTAAGCACTACATACAGTCTATACATGTCACATTTAAAGAAAATAACATAAAATAAAAATTACAATCACAATACATATGAGCATATTAAATAAATAATTAAACAATTTCAATTATCATTAGTTAAACAATATAATTACTATATCCTAATTGCTTAACATACTACTAACCATGTTCTGCACGATTTTGAAGTATAATTATTACCAATCCAATGCTTCATATGAAATAAAAATTGGTCTGCTCAAAAACGCAAATAACGCGATGTATGTCGTTGAACTTTCATAATGAAAGCCTTCGGTCCGCTTCATTCACTACATATAATTTTCTTGGTTCCATGAATCTCAGGAATAGATAAGAGTTATGTTAACAATCACATACCTAAGAATTTATTGCCAAATAGTTGGCGGTAAAAAGCTCCACCTCAGGTCTAAGTAGGCAAAGGTTTTTATGGCCTAGGTAAGGCAACAAAAGTCTAGGTAATCTTAACGACTATATCGAAACAGCATGATAGTACAAACAACAACTCAATTTCTTTTTATGCCCTTTGCCAGTAACGTAGATTTTGTAACAACATGACTGAAAATGACGTTTCTAGAACATGTTAAATATTCTTTTAATTTGGTTGTATGTTTTTGTCGTAGACTGAGTTATTGCATGTGACGCGAAAGGAGATGTTTCAGAAATGTATGGAGCCTGGGCCAGCACGTTGTACACTTAATGCTAGGTATAGCTACGCTATAGTTAACTGTTTTTAATGTTTATTTCCTATATTTTGGCTTACTTTTTATACAGATTCAATATAACTCGGCCAAGGAATGCAACACAACTACTAATAAATATGGTGGTCAGCAATAAGTGAAATAAGATTTTAACAGTGACATTTGATTGACGTGTCATGTATCTAAGGCTATCATATCTATATTATCTACCATATGACTGCGAAAAAACAAAACATGAATTCCGAACATAAGGCCGATTAAGTAAATACAATCAACTCAAATCAGCACTCGACAGTAACAGAACGGGAAAATAGAACTGTCAAAGTCGCCAATCAAACGTCATAACCACTGTCATGGCAACATTAATAAAGGGTTATCTCACAAAAAAAGTTTCTAATAATTAATTATGTATATACTTGTATTTTTATTCAAATTAATTTAGTAGTATTTTTTTTTAATATTTCCCCTATGGCTTATACTTTCTTTGTATGACAAATGTATTTTTATTTATATCCTCCTAATTAAGCAACTGCCACTGAAAACGCACATTTTAATGTGATGCATAGCACCTGCACTTCATTATTTTTTTATGTCATACGTAATATTTTGACACATAATATGTATTTTCAATTTTATATTCTTGCGAAGTATTGGCATTATGAATAGAATGTACGTCAAATGTCCGCTCGCTTCCTATTGGGCGAAGCTGCAACGTCGTTGCTCATATTTTATTTTACAAAAATATTTCAGACGAAAATCGGACAAGGCAACGCTTTGTGTTCTAAAGAATTTTATGCACTAAAGTTAAAGCCATAAAAAGGGATCTCCTAATCCTTTATTATTTGTTTTCAGCTCCAGTTTTTTTTTTTTAAGTAGCTAAAGTAAATTTCCTTGTTTTTCACTACATTGTCTTCGGCACCTTCACTTTTTCTTTCCAAACCTCAGTCTTGTGCGATCTCTGGCTATTTGCGTTGAGTTGGCGAACCTTGACCATATCCCAAGATGAACTTCCAAACCATAACAGAACTAGTTAACCTCAGGCCCCAAGACCCCGGCAGATCTGGTGAACCTTAGGACAATGGCGGTAGTCAACGAGTTGGAGCACGTAGTGCTAAGAATCCCCGGGCAAGATCAGAACCCCTGTCAACAAACATCAACATCAACCTTTTTTTTTATCCTCCCACTGCTGGGCATTGGTCTCCTCTCATACAGAGAAGGATTGAGCTTAATCACCACGCTTGCTCAATGCGGGTTGGCGATTTGGCCTGTCAACAAAACCAAACAAAATTGTAATTAGAAAATTCTACTATTACCAAGAACATTAATGGATACTGATAACCAAAGGAAAAGAGGACTGACGTAACTTCCTATTAACTTATTCATTGTTGGCCCAACGGGTCAGCAGTTGGGCCAAAACTGAGCTGTTAATAAAGAGAGCCATATTATCGAAGTGTGAACCGATAAACGATAACTATTTTTACTGGAAAATGTTATTAGCGCGATTCAGAACCTTGTCGTTAATAGTTTGCCACTATCTCACTAGATGGCGGAACTTTAACGTTTTCGCCTTTATTGTTATAGAGATTGTTACATGGCCATCTGCGGTTCCCAGAGTATGATGTGGCTGCGATGGCACGGATATAAACTGCTCGTATCTTTAGTGTGGTGTTAAAGTATATTGCGCTGTATTTTCGCTTGTCTGAGCTAAAATGGCGCCTGCTAAGATGTTATGCTGTTATTTAGAGCCAAATAAGGTGATTATTTTGATAATATTCTGGTGTCAGACTTAAGTGTGGGGTAACACTTAAAATAAATTGGGTATTAAGCTGTAGTAGTCTTATAAAAATGTCAGGGGTTTAATTCATTGTTTTTTGTTATTATCAATATACCCAACTCTTTATTTTTGTCTTGCTATTCTTCAGAACCTTCTAAGTACTTTCTAAGTATTTCTTGGACAACAATGACTGATTATAAGGTGAAGGAAAACATCTTGAGGAAATCTGGACTTTAAGTCCAGTTAGTTAAGTTTGTGCGCGCATGCGGCACGGTGGTGCCGCATGCGCGCACAAACTTGTTGCAACTTGCGCCACTGACGCGTACGCTGCGTGTACTCAACACGGTGTCCACTCGAGTCGATATATTTTCGTGCTCAGTTAGTGTGTTCACAAAGGCCATGTATTCTGTTGTATTTGAATTGCATTAAGTGAGTGATCATGAGTTGCATACACATGATCACTTACTAATTAATTTTTATTTTTTTTGATGGGTATGTGCATATTGTAATGTATTGTATTGTATTGTATGTGTATAGTTAGATATAAATATATTTAAATGGTACAACCATTGCATTAGGTTAAGTTTACCTGTAATGATGGCTGTATATGTTAATAAATAAATAAATAAAAAAGTCTGAAATCACCAACCCGCATTGAGCAAGTGTTGTGATTACGCTCAATCTTTCTCTGTATGAGAGGAGACCTGTGCCCAGCAGTGGGGCGATAGTGAGGTTGATGATGATGATGATGATTCTTCATAACCATTATAAATGCAAAGTAGGTGAAATAAGGTTGTTTGGCAGAAAATAATAATTGGATTATAATTGTTTAATGTGTTTATCTACCGTCTTTAGCAAGATGTCTTGTGGACTATGATTAACAACATTTTTTTTTTTTTATTGGGACAAAACCCGCCACACTTTTCCCAACCACTGCAACTCCTGAAAGCCAGAATCAACAGTGGCGACCGCCAGAAAAACGCCGAGCAATGAAGCTGACGAGTCCCGGAGAAACGATTCAACTGTCTTGGGTCCCGCAACGAAATTAATCAGAAAAGAATAGCGGAGGAGTAAGAAAAAAGATATTTTGATTTTGATTAACAACATTTGGTAATTTATGTTTATAACACTTGACAAAACGGTTAGCGCAGTGATTAAACTATGACTGCTGCGCTGCGTGGCGCGGGTTCGATTCCTGCACGGAACAAATATTTTTATGACCTACAAGTAGTTGTACAGGGTCTGGCTGTCTGTGTATGTGAGTTTATATGTTTATAAACGCACCCACGATACAGGAGAAATTTCTAATATGGGCATTTTTTTCTTAAACCATGAATTTCTTTGTAGCTAAAGTCGGGAAGAAATAAGATAGAATTACTGATGAATTTTCAACCCCTATTCACCTGTTTTTCTTCCAACTATATTAGGGTTGGATTCCAGTCTAACCAGCAGTTAACTACCAGTGTGTTACACGTGGCGTCAGCTTACTTGACCTACACTATACAGTAACTGGGTAATACCGTACCGCTTGGTAAGACTTGTAACCCAGTAACCGGGTAAGATAATACTCTGCTATTCAGCTATTGTCCTTATATCTTCCTTATAGCCTTCAGCCACTCCGTTTATCTAGTCACTCTATAAATGCTATTTATTTCAGTTATTTGCGCAGTAGCTTTAATTCCTTGACCAAAAAAATAATTAAAAAGTAAAAACAATAAATAATAATACCACCATAGACAATAATTACTTGACATGACGTACGCGTATAATCTGCAGTAAATTTTTGGTTTGAAAGGAGTGAGAGAGATGGCCTATGCTTTCGGTACAGCATCTCTTTCCTCATAGAAGATTGATGATTTTGAGAGAGATAACGTAAGACGAAACTTCGTTTCCCCTCTTTCTTTCGGAGTGCCACAATAGGGTATTTGACTAAAAGAAACTAATCAGTCCGTCAGTCAGATTTCCAAAAAATATTAGATACGTAATTTTTCTTTTTTCATATAAACAAAAAATGAAGACGGTACAGTGCGCTGAAAACTCGTGTGACATCACTGCACGCTAAACTTTTTAGCGACCAGTGACGTCACCAGCCACCACTCCTGATCTTTAATGCCTTTTATATTTGTCAATTTTTATTGATTTGATAAGACAAAATATACGTGTCCAATATTTTTCTATATTCTGAATGATGGACTAAATATAATTATTTTTTTTTACCCAGGAAACATCCCTATTCTCATCTCTAAGGCATTTCCATTAGTATATGTTGATGAATACTATCAACACAATGCACAGCGTAAACAAGACAACGTGTTAATAGCTACCCCCCGAACTGCACTAGTTCAAACAAACTTGTCGGACTAATTGTTTTATAATTGCCGATGTGTGCACGTCTTTGAGCGGCGAAGGTAACTGCTCAAATGAAATGATAAACAGAAATGCTTTGGTCTTTGCTGCTACTGTGTTTTGTTTTCGAAAATAGAATTCAATTTGGTGTTGCTTGTTAAATGCTGCAGTGATTGTTTGTATTCCTTTGAGGTTTGCTTTTTTGGACTTGGAACAATTAGCAGTTTCAATCATTTCAAATGGCAACATTTTACTATGGATTGTACTATCCGCATTTATGAATTTTCGTTTATATTACTCGTTTTTGCAAACATGCTTGTTCTTTATTGGCATTTGCCGCGGCTTCACCCGCGTGTCCACTGTCGGAACTTATCCCACGGGAACTTGTTACCGGGACAAAATACGCTTATAATATGTTACCCCATATAATCAGCCAGCTACCTGGCTAGCCCGCCAAAATTGGTCCCTCAAAGACAACAGACAAAATGGTATCTGTAGCATTTATACTTTATTAGATATGCATTTAATAAAAAGCTAGGAATTTGCATTAAATTTGTACGGACGACAGGACATCTACTACAAGCTGTCAAATTTCTGTATTCGATTTTAAACTTTATCGCTAATACTTTAAGGCATACATACGGTTGTTTCTGAATATTAGTCAGTTCGGGTAGCTTGTCCTGCCGTCGTCCATATATTCGCCCCGATTTCTTTTGTCACAAACGACACTAAATTTAAATTCAGTGCAGCTTTTTCTTTTTATTTTATTAAGAAAAGGACAGAAAATAAATTTAACTATACAACTGTCAAAT
This sequence comes from Sesamia inferens, assembly GCA_037179545.1. NCBI lineage: Eukaryota > Metazoa > Arthropoda > Insecta > Lepidoptera > Noctuidae > Sesamia > Sesamia inferens. Next base: position 29,145,439 of record CM073925.1, read on the forward strand.
TAGTCCGCGCCTGACGTAAATTGACGTATTTTTATTAAATGAAATGAAATGAAATGAAATCGTTTATTAAGCAAGTAGGATCACTGATCACTTTTACACGTCATATGTTTTTTTTTTTCTTCTTTTTTTTTTTTTAAACTAGATGAAGCCGGCATTTCCTAACTGACTACCTCTGAGAAGAAATAGCCGAAACAAACTCAGGGATCATCGTCTTTTTTAAAGTCCAGACATTAAAAATGAAAATGTTTACAATAATTTACGTTATAATTACGCATATTGCTTAATAACAATGCTTAACAGAGCGAGCAGCTCAGTCCCAAGCCTCTCTATCCTCTAAATAATCTGAGATTTTATAATACCCCTTTTTGCAAAGTTTGGCCTTTATATAGGTTTTATATCGTTTAATGGGTAAGTTTCGAATGTCCATGGGAAGCTTGTTGTAAAAGTGTATACATTGACCCATGAACGAGTTGCCTACTCTGTGGAGACGAGTGTGATGTACAGCAAGATTGTGTTTGTTCCTGGTATTTATATTATGAATATCGCTTATTTTCTTAAAATTAGATATATTTTTATGTACATACATAAGATTTTCAAATATATATTGCGAAGCTACAGTCAGAATGTTCACCTCTCTGAATTTTTCTCTAAGAGAATCTCTAGGACCAAGGTTGTAAATGGCTCGAACAGCCCTTTTCTGTAAAACAAAGATGGTATTGATGTCCGCACAAGTTCCCCAGAGAAGAATCCCATAAGTCATAAGACTATGAAAATAACTAAAATAAACAATTCTGGCTGTATTCACATCAGTTATCTGTCTAATTTTCTTAACAGCATACGCGGCAGAACTGAGTCTACCCGACAGCTTCTCAATGTGAGGACCCCATTGTAACTTGGAGTCAATAGTCAATCCAAGAAAAACTGTCGACTCGACAGGGATCAACTCTACTCCATTCAGTTGAACATTGGTACTTAACTGCCTGACATTTGGCGTAGAAAATTTAATGAATGTAGTTTTTTTTTCATTCAAAAGAAGGTTATTTACATTAAACCAATGGACAACTTTCGAAAGTGCATTGTTAACTTCGTCAAAATTTGCTAGCTGACGCTTGACTTTAAAAATAAGAGAAGTGTCATCCGCGAACAATACTATGTTGTGATTATCCCTCACGTGATGAGGTAAGTCATTAATATAAATTAAAAACAAGAAAGGACCTAGAATTGAGCCCTGCGGAACGCCCATGGTGACCTCAGATCCTGCAGATTTGTTGCCATTAACATCAACCCTCTGAATTCGATTATTCAGATAAGAAGTCAGAAGGTCGAGAGCTCTGTCCCTTAAACCATAATGGTACAGTTTCCTAATAAGAGTATCATGATGTACGCAATCAAAGGCCTTGGACAAATCACAAAAAATACCAAGAGCATCTTGCGATTCCTCCCAGGCCCCAAATATGTTCTTTAGCAACGCCACGCCCGCATCGGTAGTTGAACGACCCTTTGTAAAACCAAATTGTTTCACGTGCAATGCCAATTAGCCATGTTTAGACGCGATTCTAAAGCATCTATCATCATCATCAACCTTTTTATTGTCCCACTGCTGCTGTGAAAATAAGCTGTTTATTTGTAATTAAACGCGATGGTACTTAACTGAGTTTAATGATCTTGGAAATGAGGTTGCATCGGAAATAAATTACCCTGTGTGTAAATATTGTGTTGGGCGCCAATTTCGCAACCGTGATTTTATGTTTTCTGAAGAGAGAAGAGAGTCCTTTGCGGGTTGATTAAAAAAAGTAAACGTGGCCCTGGCCTACAGGCAAGTGAAGCAACACGGGTGGATTTTAGTCAGTAAAAGTGAGACACCCCCTTCCGCTCCGCCCAGAGCGGGAGAAGAAGTCATTTGATGATTTCGCATCCCAAGAAAAAAGACGCTTTGACGTAATAAGCCGCCTCCATTTTTATATCCTGGAAACTTTAGATACTACTAACTACTATTAACTGATAGACTTATATTTACACTGCTGTCATTATCAATCTTTTTAGCGTCCCACTCCCGGACACAGGTCTCCTCTCATACAGAGAAGGATTGAGCGTAATCACCACGCTTGCTCAACGCGGGTTGGCGATTTCAGACTTAAAGTCCAGGTTTCCTCAAGATGTTTTCCTTCACCTTGTAATCAGTCATTGGTGTCCAAGATATGTCTATAGATATCTGTCTATGGAGCATTTTAATTTGACAAGACTAATCTTATATTTTATCTTCTATCCTTTTCTAAATGAAATATAAAGAAAAAGAGATACTGAACTCAAAATTAGTTTAGTTTTTGAACAAGAGAATATATTACTAAACTACTTTCAAAATATACACGTAACTACTAATACTTTCAATCTTAGAAATACGCACTCTTTTTAAAACATTGCATTTTAAATTGTAAGTGTGTAAGGTACATATCGCATAGGTCGTATTGAAAATAAGTCAACTCATTTGGATAAACAAAAACATCATAATATTGATAAACGGAAAGCATTCAAGTATTGGTGGATGTTAGTGTGAGTAAGTTAATTGGTATTTGCTAAAATAACACAATTTCTAATAACCAGGAATCCTTTGACACGAGTTACTCAAGTGAGTTATTACTAAATAAAGACCACTCGAGTGTTCTGACTTGAAAGTGAAGGCGCTAAATTATATTTGCTGCAAAGAGAAACTAAAATGATATTTTACGTTGTATGGAATTTTATTTCATACTTGTTTTGCTGAGTAAGGCGAAGAAAGAGCCTTAATTACTTCCGTTCAGTTGACGATTAAACGATGTTAAAGTTAATTAAAAGCGAAATAGCATTTTGATTTTGTTAAGAACCTGCGGTTAATTACTTACGAAATACATTATCAATTGGAATAATTTTCATTTTGACAGTTTAACAATATTGATTGCGTTATTTAAGTATTCTGGAGTAAAATTTCTCAACCTTATGAAGCATCTGGTGAAGCCGTACGGAGGACGGATTTGAGCAGTTGTGTTGCGATGTGTTCCGGGTACGATGCGCCTAATGTTGTTGTGTTGGGAGTTTGGTCGTGGAGGGTCTTCAGACCAATCTCCCTTTGGCGCTGCATCGTTGGTCGTGTTGTTGGGTTTAACATTACATCACCTCGCTCAACTACCGTCTTCCTTAATATTCGCTCAGTTTTTCTGAGTGAATAGGCTTTTAATAAACTAGCGCGCTTTACCATCAAAGATCGCATCATTACTTACCATCAGGCGGGATTGCGGTCAAGCGCTAGTTCGTAATTATTAAACAATACTTTAGAAATTTGCTTCAAAATGATTCATATTCATATTATTAGTCTGGTACGTAATTAGGATGCTGTTTGTTACCCAAATTTTCAGTTACAATGTCCACAATTTTGAAGGTCATTGCTAATTCAAGGCTTAATTTTTTTTATTATAATTATAAACTAGTGCTTGAACGCAAATGCGCCTGATGGTAGCAGAGATGCAGTCGTTAATGGTAAAGCGCGCTAGTTTATTAAGAGCCTATTCACTCAAAAAAATTAAGTGCATAGGAAGGAAGTCAGCAGTTGAGTGAGGTGATGCAATGTTGAACCCAAAAACACGACCAACGATGCTGCGCCAGAGGAAGATTAATCTGGAGTCCCTCCACGGCCCAACTCCCGATACAACAACATTTGGCGAATCGTACAGCATACATCGCAACACAACTGCTCTCAACCAGACATCATGCCGGAACACAACGAATCGCTTGGCGGCAAGACTTTGTCTATTGGGTGGTAACTTCTGCCGGCAGCAAATTTTATGACCTACCAAGAAATAAAAATATTATGTTCGAAAAATGTGTCAGTTTCAGAATACATAACGCAATGAATAATGTTCGACTGTCGAAATGAAAGCCAATACGACTGTTATTACACGCATTCATTGTAATATTCTGTATTATGCGTATCACATGACATGATGAGCCATCAACATGAAACCATTAGTATATTAACTCTAATCCGGATAAGCTAAGGTATACATTAGAATAATAACCGCAAGTTTTATTAAACTCATGGCAAAGATTTATACTTTATTACAATGACATACGAGTTACGCTATTCTTTGAGCATGTGCGAAAAACGATTTTTTACGTTAATTCGTTCCGAAACCCAGGTTTATACAGTATGTCAAGAAAACCCTGTCCGACCCGTGAAGGTGTTGTTAGGTATCGATAACTGATTCTACTAATGAATACAAAACCGGGCTAAACTTAAAAAAAATCCCCCTAAAAAAATTAATATTATTTCGCAAAAAGAGGTAACTTAATAAATGTGCGTAAGCACCATTCCGCGGGCGGCGGGCGGCAGGGCACGCGGCATGTGGTCGCATCGCTATTCGCTCATAATAATACCGGTGTCACTTTTTTAAAAATTATCAAATATCGGGGAAGTTGGAATTAATTAGCGGGAAAAAAAAGATTATTTCAAAATTCATTTATATTGGTACTATGATGAATACCTAAAATTTTATATTATATTTGGTCATGTGTTTACCTAACCTATATTATCCTTATGGGTCGGACAGGGTTTTCTTAACATACTGTATATTTTAAATACAAAATAAAGAATTTAAAGCATTATTTGATTTCCTTTGAGGGATCAGAGTAGGTATCCGATATTACTTAGGTACTACCTACACCTTGAAAGCGTTAGGTAACCGTATTTAATTGCGTAGCGAACCCAAATATTTGTAACGGAACCTATTCAGGACCCACGCATATTCCAACCGCTTTGGTTCATATTAATCGCTAGTCTATACTCTATCGGTTTAAGTAGTTAACTAAGGGTAAACGAAAATACTTTTTACTAAAAAATATGTATATTTTTTTAATAGTTATAAACTAGCACTAGACCGCATTCCCGCCTGACGGTAAGCAGTGATGCGATCGTTGATGGTAAAGCGCGCTAGTTTATTAAGAGCCTATTCACTTAGAAAAACTGAGCGAATAGGAAGGAAGACGGCAGTTGAGCGAGGTGATGCAATGTTAAACCCAACAACACGACCAACGATGCTGCGCCAAAGGGAGATTGATCTGAAGACCCTCCACGACCAAACTTCCAACACAAGAACATTAGGCGCATCGTAACCGGCACACATCGCAACACAACTGCTCAGACCCGTCCTCTGAACGGTTTCACCAGACATCATGCCGGAACACGACAAATCGCTTGGCGGCAAGGCTTTGTCTGGTGGGTGGTAACTTCTGCCGGCGGCCGATGTTATGTTATAGAAACCGACTTCAAAAACACTTAAAAGGGAAAAATAATTTTACTTTTGTCATGACTCTAGAAATCGGTGTCTCGAGGTTTCTGTTGTTTAGCTCGCCATCGACTTCTAGAGCCATGACAACCCAACCGTAAAGAGTTTTTATTTCATGCTTTTCAGTGTCTTAGTCAAAATTCGAAAGTTAGTTTTTTTTCACCTCATAACAATAATGGCGGCCATAACCCATGTTAGAATAAATTGTCATCAATACGAAAAAAAACCCTATCTCACTACATAGTACAACAAAAAAGAATTCGTTAAATCGGACTTGTAGTTCCGGAAATATGCGCGCACAAACATAAAAATATACGTACATTTGAAATTTGGCTTACATACATACGAGTCGAATTGATAACCTATTTTTTTTGAAGTCGGTTAAAAAACCATGTGACCCAGTAAATCGTCTAGAAACGTAATACCAGTCGCTAGAGTCTGTTGTCCTACTCCGTTACAGTTATACTTTAGATGTTTTTTTTTTTGTAATTATAAAACAATGCTTGACTGTAATCCCATCTGATGGTAAACAGTAATTTAGTAACGTTTAAATTATGATGTTGCTAAATTGAAAAGTATAACTGTGACGAATAATAAATGACAATTGAAGTGACGATTATTGTCATCTATTTTTTTAAATAATTATGAACTAGCTCTTGACTGCAATCCCGCCTGAAGGTAAGCAGTGATGCAATCGTTGATGGTGAAACACGCTAGTTTATTAATCCCATTCACATAAAAAAGAACTTAGTGAATAGGAAGGAAGACGGCAGTCGAGCGAGGTGGTGCAATGTTAAACCCAACAACACGACCAACGATGCCGCGCCAGTGGGAGATTGATGCGGAGACTCTCCACGACCAAACTCCCGACAACAACATTTGAGGCATCGTACCCGGAACACATCACAACACAACTGCTCAGACCCGTCCTCCGTACGGCAAATCGCTTGGCCGCAAGATTTTGTCTGATGTGTGGTAACTTCTGCCATTAGCCGGTGTAATGGCCTACCACCGAGAAAAAACTTGGTTATTACATTTCAGTTAACTAAACCGCATGGTTCTTTGTTTTACTTTTATACAACTACCAACCGATGTAGTATACCTACAATGTTTTGAATATTTCATGTAAGCTAAGTCTTGGAACGTATAATACCGCCCACCTGAATAGTTTTTTGATGATATAAATGAATTTTGAAAATGTCAAGTGTATTGGGTACAAATTTTCTTGCTTATTCTTTTATTTATAACTTATAATAATAAAGCCATAATTCTGAATCAGACCAGGACAGATTCTAAGAATTACCGTATCCACATCTGGGCTGTGAAATGCCACTTGGTAACTTTGGATATGGTGGAGGAGTGCGAAATGGGAGCCGGCTAACAATGGACCCTATAAGAAAGGTCAAGGTTACTCAAAGGGCAATGGAGGGGGCTATGCTTGGGATTTCACTGCGTTATCAAATCAGGAATGAGGAATCCGCAGAAGAATGAGAGTAACAGACAGCCCGAAGAAACGCAACACTAAAGTGGCAGTGGGCCGGACACATAGCCGATAGGATCGGACGCACCGGAAAACGCAGCGAGGGTAGGCCCCCGACCAGGAGGACCAAAGACCTGGTGAAGGTAGCAGGAAACCGCTGGATGCGGGTGGCGCAGGACCGGTCGTAAAGATCCTTGGGGGAAATATATGTCCAGCTGGACATTCGAAACTTACTCATTAAACGATATAAAAACTATATAAAGGCAAAACTTTGCAAAAAGGGGTATTATAAGATCACAGATTATTTCGAAGACAAAAAGCTTGGGACTGAGCTACTCGCTCTGTTAAGCATTGTTATTAAGCAATATGCGTAATTATAATGTAAATTATTGTAAACATTTTCATTTTTAATGTCTGGACTTGAAAACAGACGATGATCCCCGAGTTTGTTTCGGCTATTTTGTCTCAGAGGTAGTCAGTTAGGAAATGACGGCTCCATCTAGTTAAAAAAACATGACGTGTAAAAGTGATCAGTGATCCTATTTGCTTAATAAACGATTTCATTTCATTTCCAGCAGTGGACGTCTTTCGGCTGAAATGATGATGATGAATGATGTGCGAAATGACAAATTGGCGATCCAGATTTAGTTCAAAACAGTCGCCAAAGCCTGGAGCACAGGCGAAGAGTAGTCAGCCTGTCGGTGTTCTATAGGATGCAGTTTGGAGAGTGTACGAGGGAATTGCATGACTTAATTCCCCCTTCTATTTTCCATCATTGGGCGACCCGTCGTACAACGAGGGTCCACGCTTACGTTGTTGACTCCACTACGATCCGGTCGAAACGTTTCGCCTCGTCTTTTATACCGCGTACATCGAGGGACTGGAATAATTTGTCAGCAGCGGTGTTTGTCTGACTTAAATTTAAGTGTCTTCAAGGCTAGAATGAATAAGCTCTGAATGAACTAGCGTGCTTTAACACAAACGATTGCATCAGGTGGAATTGCGGCCAAGCACTAGCTTATAATATATACTAACATATACAGCTGAAGAGTTTGTTTGTTTGAACGCGCTAATCTCAGAAAATACTGGTCCGATTTCAAAAATTATTTTTACACTGCATAGCCCATTAATCCAGGAAGATTTTAATCTATATAACACCATGCTGGGACTAATAGGTAGGGAGCAATCTCAGGATCTACTAGACCAATTTACGATGGACGACTAATAGGAGCGGAACATATAAAAAACATCGAAACCTACTCGAAACCGTGCGATGCAGCTAGTTTAAAATAAAAGTTAAATTAAAATTTCACAAAATATCCTATATAGCTGCGTGCCGCGGCTTCACCCGCGTAGGTTCTATTTTTTTTTATATGCTCTGCTCCTATTGGTCGCAGCGTAATGTTCTATAGCCTAAAGCCTTGGATTAATAGGCTATCCAACGCAACAATATTTTTCAAATCGGACCAGTACTTCCTGAGATTAGCGCGTTCAAACAAACAAACTCTTCAGCTTTATATTATATATTAGTATAGATTTCGCGTCTATTGCGAAACACCCTCCTCCTGTTTGGACCTGCTATCACCTTTACTTCCTCCTCCCATCAGGTAAACTGTCTTTCCCGATGTCTTTTGCTATCCCTTGGATACCATTCTGTCACTACCCCGCTTCACTTTCCTTTAATATCTCGCATCATCATGTACTAGCTAGTAACTTACCAATTTCTGTCTCTTTTCTACGCCTATCTACAATATGTAAAGAAAACCCTGTCCGACCCATAAGGATAAAAAAGGTTAGGTAAACACTTGGCCAAATATAATATAAAATTTTACGTAATCATCATAGAAACAATACTAATGAATTTTGAAATAATCATTTTTTCCCACGAATTAATTCCAACTTCCCCGAAATTTGGGGATTTTTATAAAAGTGACAACACTGGTATTAGTATGAGCGATTAACGATGCGACCACGTGCCGCGTGTCCTGCCGCCCGCCGCCCGCGGAAGGGTTGCTTACCGCACATGTATTAAGTTACCTATTTTTTGCGAAATAATATTTATTTTTTTAGGGGGATTATTTTTTTAAAGTTTATTACGTTGAATTTGATACGTACCTTTTGTTTTATCAAATCAATAAAAATTGACAAATATAAAAGGCATCAAAGATCAGGAGTGGTGGCAGGTGACGTCACTGCACGCCAAAAAGTGTAGAGTGCAGTGACAATATACGAGTTTTCAACGCACTGTGTCGTCTTCATTTTTTGTTTATAATATGAAAATACGTGTCTAGTATTATTTGGAAATCTGGCTGACGGACTAACTAGTTTTTTTAGTCAACTACCGTATTTATGAACACTAGCGTGTTTTAGAATACAAGTTCTATTATAAGTAATATTTAAAAAAAAGAATTTTATTTCGAAAATATGTACAAACTTTTACACTAAATCTTACGTAGGGACCTCCTTTTAAGTAAAAGCCTGTGCTAGGAGGCCTCTATTTATATCATAAAATGTATACCTATTCTAATGTGCCATTTTACATTTTCCACTACTGCCTATCTAACCAGTAATTGCATAAAACACCTTTACTATCAATTTGAATAACTTTGAAGCGTAGAAATATGCTTCAAAATCCATTGCTCCATATTGTCGAAAAATGTATCTCCTCAACAAAGTAAATACCGCAATGAATGTTGTTCTACTGTCTAAATGAAACCCATTGCTACAGATTGAATGTTATGCAATTACACGACTGGGTAAGATGATACCCTTTTGACTGGCTTCAGACTGGGTATCAGATTTCTGTTCTGGGTACGCGTAACGACTGCCAAAAATCCATGAATTACAGCTGGGTTAAACAAATTGCCATGCATTCCGAGTCAATCTTGAAAGATGGTCACTTATATTTATTATTTACTAGCGACCCGAACGACTTCGCACGGGTGCAACTTTGACACTAAATACACTAAAGAAAAACTGTGAACGTATAAAAAACATAGCGGCCTGCCGCCGCTCCTGCCGCCACAGCTAGCCGCTCCTGTCCGTAATTTTCAACTCTGTAATATCTTTGAAAATATTCATTTAAATCATATACTATAAAGGGATCTATAATAAATCAATAGATCTATAGTAAATCAACAATTTATTTAACGTATTAAATAGGATAAGGATTAATGCTGTATTGGTTAAAATAGCTTCGAAAATTAGCCGGTATTTGTCGTGAAAAGTAAATAACAAAAAAAAAAATGTGGGAAGTCCATAAGAGATAGACATAATAATTATACCATCGCGGAGTACACCTTTTCAACGTGTACAGTATTTAGTACATTATTTTGATAAATCTTGTAGGGTTCAGTCTTCACATCACATTAATAAAATAAAATAAAATAAAAATAACAAAGCCTTTTATTTCTAAACAGAAGGTAAGTAGATAATAGTAGGTAATTAGTTGGAAAAGAAGTAAAATTAATATAGTAAGTAACTAACAAATTAATAATAAAAATAACCAAACAAATTATTACATGAAAAAGTAATTATAGTCTGCAGTTTTTTTTTATTCTTCTGCTAGAACCCCTCTTCAGGTGAAGGCCTCCTTTAATGACATAAAATTTGTTTTTTGATTTGGGTTTAGGTTGTATAAATTCTGTTGATTCCTTTGGAGGCTTTTGGTCATGATCTCCCACGGTGACCAACCGGCTTGGAGATATTTGTTGTTTGGTTTTTCAAATCTTCTTTTGTTATCTGTGGCAAAGGGGGAGGCTCGTTACTATATATTATTATTCTTATTGTCTTGCTGCGCTGGTGTTTTATGTGGGCCTTTCGTTGTCAAGAAGTTCAAAATTCCGGGTTTCAGGACTCTGACAAACTAGAAGTTCTTTTTAATGATGTCTGGGATTTATTCTTTTTACTGGCCTGTGATTCCTTTACAATGTTGGTATTATGATTATTTTCTGGAGAAGTTGAAAGCATTCTTTTATTTTTAGTCATTGGTTCTTCCTTCTTTTCCAGTATAACTAGTTTGTCGTATTTTATAATAGCTAGGTTTCGTTCACGACATCACATTAGAAATCTTAAAAAATATAGTATTTCTCCACAATTTAATGGATGTTAATATACAACAAAAAAAAACCGGCCAAGTGCGTTTTGGACTCACGCACAAAGGGATCTGTACCATTGATTTATGAAATTAAAGAATTTAAGTTATTTGTATGAAAGACTACACGATAGTAAGCGGATTACGATTTACGAGGTATTAAAAAAACACTTACTAGATCTCGTTCAAAAACAATTTTCGTTGGTAGTTTTTATATGTGTACATCTAATGTACATCATATGATTTTTTTAGATTTTTCATTTACTTATTTTAGAAGTTAGAGGGGGGAGACCAACTTTTTTCCAATTTGGAAGCGTCTGTCACGCAAAGTATTCGGTTTAGAAAAAATTTAGAAACCTCGACATCATTTTTGAAGATCCACAGGTGTTTGATAAAAAAAAAATGTGTTTCAGTTCTATGTATGGGGAGCCCCCAATATTAATTATTATGTTTTTTATTTTTGCATCAAAATCTTAATGCGGTTCACACAATACATCTACCTAGCAAGTTTCAACAGTATAGCTCTTATAGTTTCCGAAAAAAATGGCTGTGACATACGGACGGACAGACAGACATGACGAACCTATAAGGGTTCCGTTTTTTTCCATTTGGCTACGGAACCCTAAAAAACCGGATCAGTAGCCGTTGCGTAGTTTTAAAGATGTAATCATACAAAGGGACATAGCGAAAGACAAAGTGAATTTGTTTTATAATATATAGTGAAGGTGCGCTTCACGGTTTCTTTTTTTTTTTTTAATTATAAACCAGTGCATGACCGCAATCCCGCCTGATGGTAAGTAGTGATGCAATCGTTGATGGTAAAACGCACTAGTTTATTAAGAGCCTATACATTCTAGCCTTGAAGACACTCAAATTGTAGTGTGACGGAAACATCGCCGCCGGCAAATTGTTCCAGTCCCTCGATGTACGCGGTATAAAAGAAGAAGCCAAACGCTTCGTCCCGATCGTAGTGGTGTTAACAACGTAAGAGTGAAAACTCGCCGTACGACGGGTCGTCCGATGATGGAACGGAGATGGGGAAATAAAACATGCAATTCCCTAGCATACTCAGTTACTCACCAAAATGCATCCTATAGAACACCGAAAGGCTTGCTACTCTACGCCTGTACTCTTGGCTTTGGAGACCGTATTGAGTTAAATCAGGGTCGCCCATCAGCCTCTTCGCACGCCTCTCCACTGAATCCAAAATGGCCAGGTGACACTTTGCAGCACCAGCCCAAATGTGGCTGCAGTACTCCACACACGAGCGGACCTGTGCTTTGTACAACATCTATAAATTTTTACCGATCCGAGTACCAAATATAGCATTCAACGTTTAGCATCCAGGTTCTCGAATCGACTAACGAAGCACTACCAATACAACAAGCTAAAGCCAAGTATCCGCGCGCGCGCATCTTAGTTTGTTCGTTTCTATAGCATAGCTTTTCTCTCTTTCTTTTCCTTTCTTTCACTCAGACAATGGAAGTAAATTATGAATCCAAGAATTTCCACTCCGAATTTAGAAAAAAATATATAATTAAGTAGACCAACCTTTTTTGGGATGGGAAATCATCAAATGACCTCTCCTGCTCTGGGTGGAGCGGAAGGGCGTGTCAGATTTTTACTGACTAAACCAACCCGAAACCCTGACCCCTGGGTCAAGGTTGCGGGATGGTTTAGTCCGACACATGCCTCCTGAGGATCCCACCACGATGTGCTGACATTTCTTTGAGGCGCGCGTGAAAAACAACGCGCCGTGTACTCGGGCCTCCTTCAAAATACGATCAAAACGTGATACTCCAAGCACGTGTCTAGTTCAAAGAAAAATATTATTGGACAAAAACGTGTCTCTGGTTACACGTTATAAATTAAAGTTGTTTCAGTTGTAATATGTCTGTGGACTACGTTGTTCTTCTAACACAACGGATTTCGATCGAGGTTTTACCACCAATTAGAAAAATGTAATCATTATATTCCTAACCTTTGTGCAACAGTGTTGGGGTCAGTCTGGAGACTGACTGGATTCAGTTGAATACGAGTATTTCACAAGGAGTCACTGCGTATCTAACCTGGTTTGGAAAAAATTACAAATGACAGCCGGCAGCAACTGCTTTCCAAGACACTAATGTTGGTATGCTAAGATGCCATATTTATAATATACTAGCTGACCGGCAAACGTTGTTTTGCCATATAAATAATAGATTAAATTACTAAAATGGCTATTAAAAAATAAGGGTTGATCGTAGAAGGGTGAAAATTAGGGATTGTATGTATTTTTGTATGTTGTATCATAAAAAAATTGAAATTCAAGATTTTGTCTAAAAAATAAAAAAAAAATTTAGGGGTGGACTACCCCTAACATTTAGGGGGATAAAAAATAGATGTTAGCCGATTCTCATAGATACCGGTTAAGCACAAAAAATTTCATCAAAATCGGTCGAGCCGTTTCGGAGGAGTTTAAAGCCGAACACCGTGACACGAGAATTTTATATATTAGATATAACTTAGATATAGTCAAGAAATCTGTATATACGAACGATAGTAGGTGAAGCTACCCGAAACTGCCAAATACTCCCAATCAATCTTGAGCCTTAATGCTGCAGCAATAAGTCGAAAATCTAATAACGTAATCTAACAGATTGTAGGAGCTTAATGTGTTGTCGTCTTTACATATTTCTACCGTGCAAAGAAGTATCGAGTCGCTAGTCGCCTTTGTAAGGTACATTTTCACACGTTTCGGGAAAATTATTAGAAATGTTGCTTGGCAACGAGGTATTGTCATGATATTTCAACGGGCTTAGTTATGAGGAATGTCAAAGTCTTTCCGCCAAGCGATTCGTCGTATTCCGGCATGATGTCTGGTGAAGTCGTAAGGACGATGGGTCTGAGCAGTTGTGTTGAGATCATCACCTTGCTCAACCGCCGTCTTTCTTCCTATTCACTAAGTTTTTTTTAAGTGAATAGGCTTAATAAACTAGCGCGCTTTACCATCAATGATTGCATTACTGCTTACCATCAGGCGGGATTGCAGTCAAGCAATGGTTTATAATTATTAGAGTAGTAGCCGATCGATTCTTTAAAAATCCCAATAATGGAGTTAGTATAGAGTGAGGTATCAATAGTGTCCATCCATAGTAAATTATACATAAGTGCTATTTAGAATTAAGAAAATCATTATACAAATTATGTACAAAGCTGAGAAATAAACAATTTATTATTATTATTACTTCGCTTAACTATTCACGGTGAGAATGATGGACACAAAGTCTTTCTGCGGAGCGGGAGGGGGGGGGGGGGGAGGGTCAAGGACATTGAAGTGCAAGCTATTCATGAATAAGCAAATGATATTAGAGGTAGATACTTTTAGCAGGTGCAGCGGTGCCTACAAACGCCACAAATAAAAACAACGCGTCATACTAACCTCACACGAATCCTATATCTCGCAAACAGAGTTTACTGTGCCACTAGCTCGTATATAACATTATTTTTAAGTAAAGAATCTATATACAATATTTCAAATAGATATCATGAAAAACCACAAAGTTATGAGCTTGTTATTTTACTTGGTTGTCCGGATCAAAATATGGTCAATGCACCGCTCACCCAACCGCACCGTAGCAGCGCGGCGCATGGGGGCGGGCTGTCTCACTATGCTCCTGTAATTGTGTAAAAATGATTAGTATCGATTCCGTTCTTATTCTGAACAAACTATATTCAGGATTCGTATAAAAGTAAAATAATGATGTATAGGGGGTTAGGGACATTGAAGTACATTATGTTAAAGGCAGATACTTATGTATAATAGGTTCCAAAAAATAAAAGAAAAGGTCCACTGAACTTCAATTTAATTAGGTTTGTGAATAAGGCAATCAAGACAACTACGTGCAAATTAACTGTTTTCTTTTTCTTGTAGAGATTTTGCTAAACATTTAATTTTTCCTATCTACACGTCTTATCTTGAAGGACAAGCGTAATATCAAGTGAGTTTGAACCCACAAATAACTTACGATCAAGGTACACGACGTAAAAAAAATAAAGAATTAATTTTCTCCCAACGAAGTCCAACAATATGGACAGAACAAACGAACAATTTCGAATGCTTAATTAATTTCACAGCACCTCATTGATAAGGTATTATGTAACCGCTTATTGAAAATAACCCAATGTAATGAAATTATTGTACTATATTAATTAATACAATATGAAAATTAAGCGACAGCCTCCGGGCGGCGTTCATTTGTCGTTTTGTTAATAAGTACCCATTGTTATATCTGGTTATAGGTAATATATACGGCATAAAATTCATTAAAATTTTTAACTGTTTTCAATAAAACCGGCCAAGTACGTGTCGGACCCATGCATAAAGGGTTCCGTACCATTGATTTATGAAATTAAAGGATTTAAGTTATTTGTATGAAAGATTACGCAGTAAAAAGCGGTATACGATTTACGAGGTATTAAAAAAACTACTGACTAGATTTCGTTCAAAAACAATTTTTCCTTCGTACATTTTATAGTAATGTACATCATATATGTTTTTTTAGATTTTTCATTTTCTTATTTTAGAAATTAGAGTGAACTTTCTTCCACTTTGGAAGCGTCTGTTACGCAAACTATTTGGTTTAGAAAAAAATATTTTAGAAACCTCCATATCATTTTTGAAGACCTATCCATAGACACCCCACACTTATGTGTATGATGAAAAAAAAATTGAGTTTCAGTCAGAGTTGGGGAGCCTCCAATATTTACTATGTTTTTTTTTTTTATTTTTGCATCAAAATCTTAATGCGGTTCACAGAATACATCTACCTACCAAGTTTCAACAGTATAGCTCTTATAGTTTCGGAAAAAAATGGCTGTGACATACGGACGGACAGACGGACAGACAGACATGACGAATCTATAAGGGCTCCGTTTTTTGCCATTTGGCTACGGAACTCTAAAAAGGAGGAAGTTCTCAATTGTATTTTTTTTTTTAATCTAACTTAATGTACTTCAGACATTCGTTATTTAAAAGTCGATTTGTAATGTAGTTTTTTATATGAAAGGACATACTTTCAGATTAGTCCCATAGATATTTAATCAAAATCAGTTCAGTAGTTTGGTCTTAAACTAAAATCACGACTGAAAAATCAAGTAAATGGAATAGTGTCGCTTGATTTTTTTTTTTTAATTATAAACCAGCGCTTGACCGCAAGCCCGCCTGATGGTAAGCAGTGATGCGATTGTTGATGGTAAAGCGCGCTAGTTTATTAAGAGCCTATTCACTCTAGCCTTGAAGACACTCAAATTGTAATGTGACGGAAACACCGACGCCGGCAAATTGTTCCAGTCCCTCGATGTACGCGGTATAAAGGAGATTAGATCTGCTTAGCCTTTTCCCAACATATTGGGGTTAGCTTCTCATCTGACCATATGCAACCTCAACACCTACTATTATTTTAAATGGAGCGGCGGTGCTATATATAACTAAAAAGTGAAAAATAAAAACTTAATTAAAAAAAAAACACAAGACTTCCAAAAAGACTAAAGTAAAAAAAAACTAATTTCGACGGTCTCTGGCAATAAACGAAAACACAAAAACCAAAGACACAGAAATCTGTTATATTTCATTCTGTTGTATATTTTTGGAAGACAGTTATTGTTTTTATGTTGAAGTTTTTATATTGTTAAAACTTTATATTTACTAAAATAGGATATTTTTTAAAATAAATTTATTTTATTGAAATTATATTGTAGTGCTTACATAGTCTTTAATGTTCTCAATGTCGGGACACTGAGTTTCTCTTATCAAAAGTGAGTAGGCAGGAAACCACCAGGCGGGCCCAGTGGGGGTGTATAGATGCTACGTCGGGTTTATAGACGCTATGTCTTTGAATTTTTAATTCTAGAACATGCTGGTTTCCTCATAATGTTATAATTTACCACCAGGCGGGCCCAGTGGGGGTGTATAGATGCTACGTCGGGTTTATAGACGCTGTCTTCGAATTTTTAATTCTAGAACATGCTGGCTTCCTCATAATGTTTTTATTTACCGTTTTCGTCGTCGCTTTCGGTAGGGAAGCGAGTATTACACATAAAGTAAAGCTCCTGCTTGAAATCGAACTTACGACCGACGAACTCGTAAGTCGGAACGTTACTACTAAGCCACCACTTATCTGATCACCACTGAAACTGTTCTTACTGTGATGTTTGATGTTCAATAATAAGAAAGTGGCCTAGTGCTTAAAACACCAGCCTCTCAAGTATGAGTGCGGGGGTTCGATTCCAGGTCAGGCAAGTACCAATGTGACTTTTCTAAAGTTATATGTACTTTCTAAGTATATCTTGGACACCAATGACTGAAGGTGAAGGAAAACATCTTGAGGAAACCTGGACTTTAAGTCTGAAATCGCCAACCCGCATTGAGCAAGCGTGGTGATTACGCTCAATCCTTCTCTGTATGAGAGGAGACCTGTGCCCAGCAGTGGGACGATAAAAAGGTTGATAATGATGAATAAGTAAGTTGAACAATCCAAAAAGTCATGGCAAATTGATTGAACAGTAATTTGAACTGTCGGAGTGTAAGGTTTTTATAGTATATTCGCCTAAATAATACGTAAAAATTAAACATGTGTCTATTTTTCAGTATACCAATATTCACCATAAAAAACGTTAAGTGTTTTCCGACCCCACAAATTTGGAAGCGCAAGCCAAAATCACCATAAACTCATAAATAGCGCTCATTAAAAACGAGAACAGCCTAAATTATTGAAACATTTGCACTGTTGAGATACCGAAAAAAATATGCTGTCTGGGGAATAATTCGCGGTAAGTTGGCCCATTAAGTTTTATCTCGTGGGGAGGTTGGCCCACAGGAAGTGGGGAGAGAGGGATAAAACGTTGATACATGCCCCTCGCTGCGATGACCCGTAATGAACGAAACTGTTTTAGACGTCCGTTTCTAGGATTATCTGGTTAATGATAATATGGTTAACGCGTTACAGCTTAACAAAGTTATGTCATATTAGCGTATGTTAATTTTATTTAACGTTCATTTGTTAGAATATTGCTTTCGTTAGAAAAATATTCCAAATATTTGTCCACATTCAATCAATAAATTAATTATTTATTTTGTTAAGCATGGGTATGTTTACAAATAGTATAAAAGATATGTACACTATGTTTTGAACGGCGTACAAAATAAAAAAAAAAAACAATATAATTAAGGTGGCATGTCAACATACTCGTAATAATAAGAAATTAATTTAAAATAATTAATGCATAAATCATAACTGTTTAACTAGCAAGTCGGAATCGTCATAAATTAGTGGTAAACTCAATGATGGAGTTGTAACATCTAACTAAAAAAAATTCAAACATTACAATACTAATTAGCAACAACACAAGCCTTCCAAACGTTTTTACACTAAAGTTGACAATTGCTTTTCCCAATTCATATCGTGGGAAATTTTTTCTATAATATTTTACATGCACTGATCAGTTCTCATACAGCCAACGCATTTGTAATGCACTAGGCACTCAATATACGCAGCGAGCCAAAACCGCTACGATGGCCAAGCCCGGAGTAATTAATAAGCATATAACTTATCAAAATGTGCGAAAATTACGCTAATGGAATGACTAGTTGAATAATAATGGCGGTCTTCTCGCCAAAAACCAAATACAATTGGTTCAATGTACATATTTTGATGTAAGGGACCGTTACAGAGTTGCTTCAGTCGGTTTTATAAGATTAAAAGTATATTTAAATAAATTGTTGTGGTGCTATAAAAATGGCATCAGTGAATGACGTAACAATACATTAGTTAAAAGAAAAAAAAAGCTTTCAAAGTCAACGTTAAATCATTCCTTTCAAAGAAGTCCATAAAAGGTATGGACTGTCTGAGTCCATTGTATTTTAAAATTTACAAAAATTATACATAATTGATTTTATTAGTATTACAGCAAAAAATTATACCTACCTTTTTTCCATACCTGCATTTATAAAAATTATTATTAATATATTTTTGAAAGTTTTTATATTTTTATGATTCTAAAAATAAACGAAAATTATAACGCCAACAGGGCATAAGATAAAAACACAAGGTGTCCTAACTTTTTTTTTTAACCCTTGCCTTACGGTACTGGTTTCTCGAAAAAAAGTGAACAAGAATAAATACTCTATAGCTGCATGCTTACGCCAGAATGTGATCATACACTGCGATCAACGGCAAGGCTACGCAACGTGTGGCTACTGGCTAACAAACAAATGAACAGCGCGTGGAAAACCCCATCGTGCAAATTATCCTACATAGCAATAGACGGTCGACTTAACGCCTCTGTATATACAACAAAAGTTCTTAAATCGCTGCATTTATAAAGGACAACACCCCATCACCAGCATGAAATATAGTATTCATACCTTTAAACATAAACAAGTAATGCCCTTCCATTATGCATGACTAACCCATTTCCTACTGCCATCAGTCCTACCCCAGAAAAACAAATGCACCCCAGCACTATACCGTCCAAAACATTCCCACACTCAAAACCACCGAACTGTACACTGAATTGCGAGGCCCTACTATAAAGGACATACACCAGCGTTTCCTCCACAATCAGTTGTTTACCTTATCTCGCAGTTAATATCCCTCTGCTCGAGTGTAGTTCCGGCCGTACGGAGCTTGATTATCCTGTGTCATATGTGTTCGCCTCTATTTTAGAGATGTGATAATGGTGTAAGAAATAACAGGTTCTGTAGCCACTTGAACGTCTCGATGTGACAGTTGGGAATGCGTTGTACGTCCGAGCGCGCGATCGGTAAATCTCGACAATTATTTTAATATGTAACACTAATAGGAGTCCGATAGTAAAAAATAATTTATTACTCTCATTTTAACCGCAGAACTCACTGCCACTACAAAACTGCACTCACCGTTTATAAACAAACTTTTTTCCGATGTTATGTGTCAGTTGAGGCACTGTTTTATACATCGTTGTTTAATACAGAACCATCTTGTGAGAAGTTCATGAAGATATTTGATACATATCATAATTAAAAACTCGTTTGTCGGTGAGGCCACCATGATTGTCTGAACGCTTAACGCCAAAAATTTTTAGGCAACTTTGTTGGCCCGGACGCTTGAGTGGGTATTGTGGTTTCATCATATTTAAGATTGTTATCAGTTTTATGAGATTTGACAACGATATAATATATTGTTTTCAGAATCCGTAAGTTATGGTGGAGTTAAAGTGTCAACAAACATATTTAAATCATTGATGTTGCTTGAGCCTGCTTCATACAAAATTACCGCTATTATTAGACGTTCAAGGGTGACTTCTATCTTTTTGGGTAAGGGATCGCAAATATATACATTAATAAACAGCAAGGCTACTTTTGAAAGAAACTAGGAGAGTTTTGTGCTAGGTCGTAGTAGGTTTTGTCTCCATTAATTTTTAGATTTGTATCTGCAGATAGTGTAGCTGCAGTGATGGATAGATGGATAGACTGACACAGTTAAGTAAGTAATATAGTTTGTTTATTTGTTTGAACTCGCTAATCTCAGGAACTACTGGTCCATTTTGAAAAATAATTTTGGGTTCTATAGCATATTAATTCAGGAAAGCTTTAGGCTATATAATACCGCGCTGTGACCAATAAGAGTGGAGTATTACTAACTTCACGCGAACGAAGTCGCTGGCGGCCTGATACCCCCTGATTCATAAATACTGCTTAAAGGTAACTAGTGATTAGCGATTCTTTAACTATACATTTTTGACCTTTTAATAACTAACTTAAACCCACTAACTTAAATCTTCGTTTATGAGTAAACACCACAGTGTTTAAGGAGTTTATCCATAAACGATGGTACAAGTGAAGTGACGTGTAAACGTCTAAAATGTATGTTTGATCAATCGCTAATCACTAGCTAACTTTAAGCAGCGTTTATGAATAAGGGGAAAATTGTACAGAGGCGGACTTAATGCCTTAGGCATTCTTTACCAGTGAACCGTCGGTAGTGAAGAGATTAGTAGCAGGTGCTTTAATTGAAAACATTATAATGAAAACATACTCTTAACACTATTAAAATAAATACTTAAATAAGCTATGTACTCATACATGCTATTAACAAAATATATACTTATAATATACACCTACAAAACTAAAAATTTGGGACTTTAATGGACCTTGTACTTTGAGTGCAAAAAACTGGTCATAAATTACTGAATGTAAATGTTAAAATTCCTAAATGTGTTATGGAGATCGTAATGGATATTTTA
Organism: Sesamia inferens; assembly: GCA_037179545.1. NCBI lineage: Eukaryota > Metazoa > Arthropoda > Insecta > Lepidoptera > Noctuidae > Sesamia > Sesamia inferens. The sequence continues at coordinate 29,166,590 of CM073925.1, forward strand.
TTTTAGTAGTAAGAATATTTTTTGCTTGCCGTTACACAATGAACATTAACTTTGAAATATGTGCTCAAAAACCTTACATCAACGATTTTATTTAGCAAAAATACGAATTCTTTGCTTTTATCTGAAGAGTCTTTTTTATTACAAAAATCACAATACGATGATTTAGTTTATGTATTGTTCTGTTTCATTGTTTGTTGAAAACTAAATTATCGTTTAAGCAAGATTATTTTGCTTTTCAGTTAAGCGTTGCAAGCGTAGATTTTGTATATGATTAAAGTTAACCCACCTTTTAACAGTCTTTAAATTTTGGAATAATGCCCTTTGTGCCGATTGGCCTAGTTCTGTTCTGTCTCCTGCTTGTTATGGAGGGAAGTGGAAAAATATCTTTTTTCTTACTCCTCCGCTATTCTTTTCTGATTAATTTCGTTGCGGGACCCAAGACAGTTCGTTTCTCCGGGACTCGTCGAGCTTCATTGCTCGGCGTTTTTCTGGCGGTCTCCGCTGTTGATTCAGGAGTTGTAGTGGGTGGGAAAAAGTGTGGCGGGTTTAGCCCCATAAAAAAAAGTCTTTTAATTTGACGGTTCTTTGAATACTTACACTTTCTACGTTTTGACTATATATACATTATACGAAACCATTGTAAAACACAATACCACCGATTCATTAAATCCAGCCAAAACCGAATCAATTCAAAAAAATCTAAATGGTCAAATGAACGATAATTCCCTTCATTACCGAGTGTCAGTTTATTAAACCCAAAGTAAAAATCTGTTCCGAACAAAAAGGTGAAAGGCAGAAATACGGGGAAATTCGTATTTCGCCCCTAAATCATGGCGAGACAAGGTTAATGGGGTTGAAACCCCACGGCCTCGGGCCGGGCACGTAGCTTAGACGAAATTTAATAAATTCCCTCTCTATTACGATTCTTTACGCACATTATGAATTTAGCCCTGTTTACTTTTTACATTTAGTGGATTTAATTTAATGGAACTAAAATTGGGAGGCACACGGCTAAAGCAGTTTGATGAAATAATAATTTTTGGAAGGATGAAATATTTAGTGTCTCTGTTAAATATTCAGGGTAGGATTCTCAGAGGCGTTTCATTATTAATTTTCGCTCGACAGTATAAAGTGCTAAGTGAGGCTAACACTCGCCTATAGTTAATTAAGATTTCATATTGTTGTGAATAAATCATATGCTTATTAATAAGTAGAGACGCTTTTCTTGTCTCTGTGAACGCGCAAAGTACTGTACGAATAATTTTAATTCGTGTTTAAACATGATTTTAAGATTTTATTTAGGAAGGTTTGCAAGTTATTTAAAAAAAACGTCGTACTTCGAGTTTCTCGGTGGTAGGCCATAACATCGGCCGCCGGCAGAAGTTACCACCCACCAGACAAGGCCTTGCCGCCAAGCGATTTGTCGTGTTCCGGCATGATGTCTGTTGAAGCCGTACGGAGGACGGGTCTGAGCAGTTGTGATGCGGTGGTGTGTGCCGGGTACGATGCGCCTAAAGTTGTTGTGTTGGAAGTTTGGTCATGGAGGGTCTTCAGACCAATCTCCCTTTGGCGCAGCATCGTTCGTCGCAGGTCGTGTTGTTGGGTTTAACATTGCATCACCTCGCTCAACTGCCGTCTTCCTTATTATTCGCTCAGTTTTTCTGAGTGAATAGGCTCTTAATAAACTAGTGCGCTTTACCATCAACGATCGCATCACTGCTTACCATCAGGCGGGATTGCGGTCAAGCGCTAGTTTATAATTATAAAAAAAAAGAACCACGCGTATGTTGTTGACACCACTACGACCCGGACGAAGCGTTTCGTCGTCTTTTATACCGCGTAAATCGAGGGACTGGAACAATTTTTCATCGGCGGTGTTTGTGTTTGAATATAATTTAAGTGTCTTCAAGGCTAGAGTCAATAGGCTTCTCGCTTTACCATCAACAATTGCATCACTACTTACCATCAGGCGGGATTGCGGTCAAACACTAGTTTATAATATTTAAAAAAAATCTTACATATAATATGGAAGTTTTGATGTTTTTGTCAAGTCATAAAACTCGTACGAAGCAGAAGCGCCTCGCTAATAAATAATAAAGCGATGTTAAAAATATTCACTCAGAGTAATTTTCTAGAACGTTACTTACTTAGTCTATTTGTTTTATGTGACATTGCGTTTTTGTACATAGGAGGTTAATTTGAATTTGTTTTAGTATAATAAAGTTACTTGTTTAATTTTGTTTTTAAAACATAATTATAAATAACTAACATATATTTTGTTGTGTTGGATGTTTTTTCAATCAATGAATGTTTGGGTTACAATAAAGTATTTAAGTATAAATAAATACATAATAAGATGTGTATTAAACAAAAAATAAACACAAATACAATTCAACAAATTTAAAATAATGCAAAAGACAGTTAGAATAATAAAACATAGTTTGTATACAGATAATTTAGGTCTACAATAAATCTATGCATGAAAAAAATAATGTGCTCTGTCTCTTAAACTAGGAAAAATAGTGATCAGACGAAATTTAAATTTACTGAAACTTTAGTTTAGAATAGTGAAAGTGTGAAGATCTACCATTATAAATACATATTGTAAATTATTTTGTGAATGCTGGTGCTTATATTTTTTTTTAATTACTCACAGTACACATATTTAGATATATCATCATAATAGGGTAGTTGACTAAAAAAAACTAATTAAATTCGTCAGTCAGATTTCCAAAAAAACACTAGACACTTATTTTTTCTTTTTTCATATAAACACACAATGAAGAGTACACAGTACGTTGAAAACTCATTGCACGCTACACTATTTAGCGAGGAGTGACGTCACCAGCCACCACTCCTGATCTTTGATACCTTTTATATCTGTAAATTTTTATTGATTTGATAAAATAAAACATACGTATCCAATATTTTTCTATAATCTGAATGACGGGCTAAATAGAATATTTTTTTTTTACCCAAGAAACATCCCTATTAGTCTATAATTTTCTTACTCCTGTGATTCAGGTCTTCTCTCGGTCAGAGGAAGTGGGCCGTAATCTACCACGCGGGTCCAGTGCGGGTTGGTAGATGTCACATGTCTTCGAAGGTTTGACTCTAGGACATGACGGTTTCCTCACGATATTTTCCTTCACCGTCTCGAGAGCCGTTATAAATCATTAACACAAAGTAATAGCCTGGCAGAGTTCATACCTCACACCTACAAATAAAAGGAAAATCCATTTTTTAAGTAAGTAAAATCTCTCTTTGTAGTGTGTCTTCTTCTTCTTCTTCAGCCTATGGATGTCCACTGCTGGACAAAGGCCTCCCCCAAGGCTTTCCACGCTGACTGGTCTTGTGCTGCCCGCATCCATCGGCTTCCCGCGACCTTCACCAGGTCATCGGTCCACCTTGTTGGGGGCCTCCCTACGCTGCGTCTTCCAGTACGTGGCCGCCACTTTAGAACCTTACTGCCCCATCGGCCATCGGTTCTACGAGCGTAGTGTGTAAAATGCTGGTTTACAGCTGAATACGGATAGATTGGGAGCTGACCCCAACATACTTAGTAAAAGGCAAGGCGGATGATGATAATGATGACTTAAGTAGTATGTACCGTATAACTTGTAGTAGTATGTACCGTGTAGTATGTACCAAAAGCGCGTGTAGTATGCAGTAGTATGTACCGTGTAGTATGTACCAAAAGCGCGTGTAGTATGCAGTAGCATGTACCGTGTAGTATGTACCAAAAGCGCGTGTAGTATTCAGTAGTATGTACCGTGTAGTATGTACCAAAAGCGCGTGTAGTATGCAGTAGTATGTACCGTGTAGTATGTACCAAAAGCGCGTGTAGTATGCAGTAGCATGTACCGTGTAGTATGTACCAAAAGCGCGTGTAGTATTCAGTAGTATGTACCCTGTAGTATGTACCAAAAGCGCGTGTAGTATGCAGTAGTATGTACCGTGTAGTATGTACCAAAAGTGCATGTAGTATTCAGTAGTATGTACCGTGTAGTATGTACCAAAAGCGCGTGTAGTATGCAGTAGTATGTACCGTGTAGTATGTACCAAAAGCGCGTGTAGTATTCAGTAGTATGTACCGTGTAGTATGTACCAAAAGCGCGTGTAGTATGCAGTAGTATGTACCGTGTAGTATGTACCAAAAGCGCGTGTAGTATGCAGTAGCATGTACCGTGTAGTATGTACCAAAAGCGCGTGTAGTATTCAGTAGTATGTACCGTGTAGTATGTACCAAAAGCGCGTGTAGTATGCAGTAGTATGTACCGTGTAGTATGTACCAAAAGCGCGTGTAGTATGCAGTAGCATGTACCGTGTAGTATGTACCAAAAGCGCGTGTAGTATTCAGTAGTATGTACCGTGTAGTATGTACCAAAAGCGCGTGTAGTATTCAGTAGTATGTAACCTGTAGTATGTACCAAAAGCGCGTGTAGTATGCAGTAGTATGTACCGTGTAGTATGTACCAAAAGCGCGTGTAGTATGCAGTAGCATGTACCGTGTAGTATGTACCAAAAGCGCGTGTAGTATTCAGTAGTATGTACCGTGTAGTATGTACCAAAAGCGCGTGTAGTATGCAGTAGTATGTACCGTGTAGTATGTACCAAAAGCGCGTGTAGTATGCAGTAGCATGTACCGTGTAGTATGTAGTAATATGTACCGTGTATTATGTACCAAAAGAGTGTATATTATGCAGTAGTATGTACCGTGTAGTATGTACCAACCCACTTTCCGTATCAGTGCCATGCCGACGGTGTAAACTAACCATTAATGGGTATCAGAAATCGTTATTACATTTCAAAGAGCATTTTAATAACTCAATTCAGAAGCGAACGGGTTCCATTAAATACGCGGTAATTTTTTGATGTCAGGGTGCAGTTTCATTACCTATGTGAATACTTTCATGGGTGAGTTTTTAAATTATACAAAACCCAGGTTCACTAATAAAATAATCAATTGCATATGATATATAATAAGCCCATAATGCCCATAATGCCCATAATGCGATGGCATCCGAGACGAGTGTGTGTGTGTGTGGCTGAGAGTGTGTGGATGTGTGTCATTTGTAGACATACTACACTTGGTGTAGTATTGATTTGTATTTTTTCTTTAAAATTATTGGTTATTGATATGATAATGTTTGAATAGTTGGTTGTTGGTCGTGCCTCGGAAAGCACGTTAAGCTGTTGGTCTCGGTTGCCATACGAACATCTAGTGGCAGTCGTTACGGGTTGTTGGAGCCCTCAAAAGTCTAACAATTGGTCTAACTGCAATGCTGAGATATCGCATTCGGGTTGTGGAGGTCAAACGGCACTCGCTTCACGGAAAATATCGAAGTTTAGCCACAATCAGCAGTTAGACTGGTAAAGCGGACCCCAGACTCCAAAGCTGAAAAGCTACGGATGCGACTGGGATTAACGCTAGGATGATGATGAGTTGGTTGTTGCCTTCCCCTTTTTGTATATTAACATTCCACCCATCGTTTATTTGGTCTTCTCCTACCCTTCGTCATCATCATCATTTCAGCCGAAAGACGTCCACTGCTGCAAGGATCTCCACAATGACCGGTTCGGTGCCTCCAGCATCCAGCGCTTTCCCGCGACCTTCACCAGGTTCCCTACTCTTATAGCCATTGAAATTCCTACCCAAACCTATCCTCAAAATATTTTCCCTATTTCTCCTTAACATATACCCATACTATGACAACCGATTCTACCCAACTTTTCAGTCATCGGTACCACTTTCAGATTCCCTCTTATATACTCTTTTATCCTGACGTGTGTGTAGCAAATTTTATCCAAATTCGTTTCAACTGTTTCTTTTTGCACCAAGGAACATAGAAACATAGGCAAACGGAGAAAAAATCTTCTTGATAGTTATTATGTGCTTATTGTTAACGATATACTTTACACTAAGCCATTTAGTATAAAGTTACATCAAAATGGAGACATGGCCCAAATGTATGGAGTACTGCAGCCACATTTGGGCTGGTGCTGCGAAATGTCACCTGGCTACTTTGGATTCAGTGCAGTGGCGTGCGACGAGGCTGATTGGCGACCCAGATTTAACTCGAAACGGTCTCCAAAGCCTGGAGCACAGGCGTAGAGTAGCCAGCCTTTCGGTCTTCTATAGGATGCATTCTGGCGAGTGTGCAAGGGAATTGCATAATTTAATTCCCCCATCTCCGTTCCACCATCGGATGACCCGTCGTACGGCGACTTTCTACCCTTACGTTGTTGACACCACTACGATCCGGACGAAACGTTTCGCTTCTTCTTTTATACCGCGTACATCGAGGGACTGAAACAATTTTCCGGCGGCGGTGTTTGTGTCTAGAGTGTCTTCAAGGCTTTTCCGGCGGCGGTGTTTCCGCCGCACTACAATTTGAGTGTCTTCAAGGCTAGAGTGAATAGGCTCTTAATCAACTAGCGCGCTTTGCCATCAAAGATCGCATCACTGCTTACCATCAGGCGGGATTGCGGTCAAGCGCTAGTTTATAATATATATAAAAAAACCATACTTCATTTATTTTATTAATTCGGTAGTAGCTCTGTCTCTCATTTAGGTAGTCTGACCAGCGGCGTTATTATGTAGCACACTGTCAATAGTAATGACGTTTATTTCTACAGTTCAACAACATCCATTGCGTTATACAAACGACAAATATCGACAAATCGAGCCAACAAATTTTCGAACAATTTTTAGATTAGCAATATGTTTAGTACATTTGGGTTGGTACTGCAAAAAGCCACCTGGCACGAAGGTGTACGAAGAGGCTAATTGACGACCCATATTTTTATTCAACTTAGTCTCCAAAGCTCGAGCGAAGCGTAACCACCCTGTCGGTGTTCTATAGAATGCATTTAAAGAGTGTGTGCGGGAATCTCATGACTCAATTCCCCCATCTCCGTTCCATCATCGGTCGAGCCGTCGTACGGCGAGTATACACGCTTACGATGTTGACACCACTACAATCCGGACGAAACGTTTCGCCTCTTCTTTTATACCGTTAACATCGAGGGACTAAAAGAATTTGCCTGCAGTGTTTCCATCTGACTGCAATTTAAGTGTCTTCCATGTAAGAATGAATAGACTCTTAATAAACTAGCGCGCTTTACCATCAACGATTGCATTATTGCCATCAGGCGGGATTAGTTTATAATTATAAAAAAACAGATTATGAGAGGGATTGATACTATCATACCGTAGAATTGGGATTAGCCGGTACGCCGGAAAGGCAAATGACAAACGCTTAGGTGGTTTTTTAGCCGGTAAGATTCCGGCACACCGGAGAATCATCCATGAGGATTAAACCATGTTTAAAAAAAAAGGGATTGATACCACAACTCCCTCTATGCTCACTTTACCCATTTTTTCCACTGTGAGATTTTTACAAAACCAGCAGCTAATTGCTACTATCACAATTTAGCAAGCAATATCCGAAGTCCGCATCGCAAAATGTGAAGCCACCCTCTCATTCGTATGAATTAGGCCTCAATGCAAGTCGAACCACTCAACACAGAAGGTCATTAAGGACGTACGCTTTGTGAATACGAGCCCCCTTTACCGTCCGCTGCAATTACTCTTCAACTAAAACCAAGGGGACTATTTATTGCTAGCAGGACTGTAATCATTCTACCTCTGTTCCTTTATGTACGATGTGTGATCAGAAATCGGTCACTCTGGTTCTTTGCATGGTGTTGAGTTTTGCATGTAGTGTGGACGACTGATTGTTTTTGTGTGTCTACGGGTAATTGATGTTATGAATAGTAATGTTACATTATTAGGGTTTCGGTAAAAATGGGAGCCTATTTCTAAGACTACACTGTCTGTCTGGGCCCTAGTCTGTTTTTATATATACTTTTTTCATTTTAAAACGATTCCATTGTCATTTCATTATCATTTTGCAAAAAGTTGTAATCTTTTAAATTCATAATTATCGAACAATTATCTCAGTCGTCTCGTAATGGAATGCTGATAGAATGACATTGCCGTATTGCCATTTTTATAAATGTCGTTATTAGAAATGATTTTCTAAGAACTAATACCTACTCAATTTGACCATTTATTAATACAGGGTGCATGCACTAATATAATTATGATAGTTATGGAGTATTTATGAAAAAGGTTTTTAGCCTATATTACCTGGAGAAGTCCTTCTCTTTATATTTCCAATCCGCGACTATCTTGTACGGACGAGAGCAGATGGAGCTACCTTAAACTATCAAATATTTCCAATCAATCTTGAATCTTAAAGCTAAAAAGCTGAAAATTTAATAAATAAATATGGCACACCGTAGTAGCTTGACGTGCTGTCGTTTATACATACATAGATATCCGAATCTTGTTTAATCGTTGTTCATGTTGACTCTGCTAACTGTTTCTTTGGTGCTAATTTTTTGACAGATTGAGATTAAAAGCAGATTTTGAACGTTCTTAAAATTGATATAATATACAGCCATTATGATTGGGCTGCTCTCGGGAAGCTACGTAGAATCTTCTCGTCCGAAATACCGCAGTGTCTCAAGACAAAAGTCTTCGAGCAGTGTGTGTTGCCAGTGATGACTTATGGAAGAGAGACGTGGTCGCTAACAATGGGCCTTATACGAAGGCTCAAAGTTACTCAAAGGGCAATGGAGAGGGCTATGCTTGGGTTTTCACTGCGCGATCGAATCAGGAATGAGGAGATCCACAGAAGAACGAGAGTAACCGACATAGCCCGAGGAATTGCAACACTAAAGTGGCAGTGGGTTGGACACATTGCCCGTAGGACCGATGCCCGATGGGGCCGTCGGGTTCTCGAGTGACGACCATGCACCAAAAGACGTAGCGTGGGTAGGCCCCCGACAAGGTGGACCGACGACCAAGTGAAGGTCGCGGGAAACCGCTGGATGCGGGAGGCGCAGGACCGGTCGTCGTGGAGAGCCTTGGGGTAGGCCTATGTCCAGCAGCGGACGTCTTTCGGCTGAAATGATGATGATGATTATGATTGGGTAATTTACACGTCAATCATATTTTCAACGCTAGGTGAGGTCGAATCTTCTTACCTGACTACTCTGAATCGAAAAGCTGAAGCAAACACAGAGAAAAAAAATAAAAGTGCTCAGTCACTTCTAAAGTCCAAACATTCGTAATCATGATCACATGTACACTTGTAGAGCAATGTCTTATATTAGATAGTCTTTTAAAAAACTTCAAATTGAGAGGACCTATCCAGTTACTATACGCAGCTCAACTCAAAAATTAAGGTAAACGTAATTATCGTAATTGCTACCCTAACTGAATATTAACCTAAGATTGATAACCGTATACTACTAGAAATCAGGCGGCACTGACAAATGGTTCGCTCTCCATTGCCACGTACGGTTACAGGTTAATTACAATTGCCGCGAGTCTTAACGGATGATTTAGCCAGTGAGTTGGGTCAAATGGACCGCCCGCCGGTTTTTACGACTAGCAGTGAATGAGTTAATAAATTGCAGATCAGTATATCGTGATTTTAAATAGCTCTGAGATTATTTTTTTGTTGTGTGCTTATTATTTTTTTAATTTGCGTTTGTTATGAGAAGAAAAATCCTCCTTTGACTGAAAGGGCTCTCCCAAGGACCTCCACGACGACCGGTTTACGCCTCCGCATCCAGCGGTTTCCCGCGACCTTCACCAGGTCGTTGGTCCACCTTGTCAGAGGCTTACCCACGCTGCGTCTTTCGGTGCATGGTCGTCACTCGCGAACCCGTCGGCCCCATCGGGCATCGGTCCTACGGCCAATGTGCCCTACCCTTTGCCACTTAAGCATTGCAATTCTTCGTATATATCTTGTATTTAATTAAAAAGTAACAAAAATATTAACAACCGAAATGAAAATACTACTTCTTCTTCTTTTTTCAAGGTGAGATTCAACTTCAACACTTGATCAATGGCCTCTGTGGAATAGATACTACAATTTGGCCAGTAACACGTGTAACGAATTATAGAAATTCTTTGAAAATTTTATTTCACAATAATGGCGGATTTCGCCAATGACACTGAAAAAACTACCACTACTAACTAAACTGTCTATGTTGGAGGATTGAGGCAAAGCCATGATGTGGCCACTATGCTGCGTTGTTTCAATGTTCTTTATTATTTATTTACTGAATGCACTTTTTACTACATAAATCACGCGCTTTTATTTAGTAAACGACACTATAAATAATTTTAAAAGTCCAATAAAAAATGCGCGTGACATTCATCTTAGCTTTCCCGTCAAAAACTCTCTTGAAACTACTAAAATTTTTGTTGGGTTCGGCCGTTGATAGAATACGTTTCTGACATGTCAGCGCGAATTATAATAACTATACTCCATCGGTTTAGGTAGTAAGGGGAAACAAAAAAAGCACAAAAATGGTTTGATATAGTTTTTGCGAGATTGAGTAACATTATATACTTATCTATACTTTCTCACAAATTATCGCGTTTATAATTTATATTAAAAACGTAAATAAATCCACATTTCAGCATAACTGAACAAATCTCTTTACTAGTAGACTCCAAAGGAAATCAATACACTCCTGTAGTAGGTAGTCCACGTACAATATGAGCGTATTGTGGGGCTTAAGACATTAAACTTGCATCTGTTTGAGGTTGTATAGATGTCAGGCCGCGAAACTTGGGCCACTGTGTTATGAAAACATATTGTAAGTTGATTGTGAGAGGTACTGCAGCGGTGGATTTTAATTTAAGACGATACTATGGTGAGAATCAGCTGTCTATGATATGAAATTTCTTTGTTTTCTTCTGTAATATATGTAAATAATAAAATCATTTTCAGAGCAATGTTATAAAAAAAAATAGCCTAAGTACAAAAAAATTGTTTTAGTATTTGCTATTATAGCAGTAACAGAAATATGTACATAATTTGAAGTATATCTAGCTCTATCACGGTTCATGAAAGCCTAGTAATTTTGACGTTTGCGTAAACTACATACCTCTATCTTTATATATAATGCTTCTGTACGTGTGTATGTCATTGAACTCCCCCTAAACGGCTTGACCTATTTAAAGAATTTTTCTGCATGCGTTTGAGTGGCGCCCTGGATGGTTTAGATTCACAAATCAACCAGATAGATGGCGCTGATTGCTTGAAAAAGCATGTGATCTCGGAAACGTTGTTTTGACTTCTCCTACAGTTTTGTGCTACTCTGGTACCTTGCAACTCTACAAACTAGGTACCAAAAAAGTTCTTCCATGTATTTATTATGGTTAAATGATGAATGAGCTTCATTGTTTCTGTTTCTCCTACATTTTTATGCTACCCTTAACTCTGATACCTTGCACCTCCCCAAAGTAGAGAAAATGATTTTTTTCTATGTATTATTGTGATTTTATTATGAAATGTTACAAGCCGATTACAAGGTGAAGGAAAACATTTTAAGGAAACCTGGACTTTAAGTCTGAAATCGCCAACCCGCATCTCCTTTCTCCTTATGAGAGGAGAGCTATGGCCCAGCAGGGGGACGATAAAAAAAGTTGATGATGATCATGATGAGCTTCATTGTTTCGACTTCTCCTACACTTTTGTGCTACCCTAATTATCCTAATTTAAAAAGTAAAAAATAAGATCATGTGATTATTGCCTTTAAGGCGGAACAAAGTTCGCCGATTCAGCTAGTATGTAAATAAAATCACATCTGTTGTGTGAGATATTTATTTTATTGTGTTAGATAGTATTTTTTGATACAGCTCGTGTGGTATCGGGCTTAGAATAGTACCATCCCATATCCTCCTGTCGTAAGAGGCGATTATGGCTTGCTATGGCACTTCTCCTGTGGAATATCAAATGACTGCAATGAACTTCGGCTTAGGGCGTCGCTGAAGAGGGCAGCTAGGGATGACTGAATCGAATGGGCTTGAAATGGTTTGATGATCGCGGCATTTCCTAGTGCCATATCTGGGAAGAAACGCAGACACAAACTCAGAGGTTATTGTCTTGATGGATAATATATTATGTGTAAAAATTTCAACTGACCAACTATTACGGTTCATGATATCTCTCGGTGGTAGACCATAACATCAGCTACCGGCAAAAGTTACCACCCACCCACCAGAAAAAGTCTTGTTGCCAAAGGATTCGTCGTGTTCCGGCATGACGTCTGGTGAAGCCGTGCCGAGGACGGGTCTGAGCAGTTGTGTTGCAATGTGTGATGCGCCTAATGTTGTTGTGCGGGACTTTAGTAGTGGAGGGTCTTCAGATCAATCTCTCTCTGGCGCAGCTTCGTTAGTCGTGTTGTTGGGTTTAACACTGCATCAGCTCGCTCAACTGCCGTCTTCCTTCCTATTCACTCAGTTTGTTTGAGTGAATAAGCAATTAATAAACTAGCGCGCTTTACCATCAACGATTGCATCACTGCTTAACATCACGCGGGATAGCGGTCAGGCGCTAGATTATAATTATAATAAAAAATGAGATACAGCCTGGTGACAGATAGACAGGGTGAGGTACAGTGGAGTCTTGGTAATAGAGACACTTTTTTACCCTTTAGTTACGACACCCTAAAATATATGCCAGATGAGTTTGCCGTTTTCTATTTGCCTTTTCTGTGAAGAAAGGCCGAAACAAACTCATCACAGACATCCTGTTATGCACAAGGTAGTAGGAAACGTCAGTGTGTGAAATGCCCTGAGGACACAGTGGACAAGAAAGGTGGAGGTTAGCCTGGATTTTGTGGCGATCGGCAGCAACAAACTCTTGTGTCCAGCCCTGGTACAGCTCATGGTACGGAGCGAGACTGAATAGAAGGCCGTTACCTCCTTCTGCGAAACTGCAATGCTTGCAAAAAAGAAGGTGAATAGTGTGAGGTAGAGGCAATCTCTGTGCCCTCACATCGCTTGTCAGTGCAGGAGGAGCCCTAGACGTCGGGAAATAACAAGCGACTTTTGGCCACTAGAGACGCAGGTTTGCGACCTAGCGAGAGGTGAGCTACTCGTCAGGCCCAAGTCGATAGTGAATTGTGTGCCATGCGCGTCTTAAAGAGATATCAGCAAATAGAGACGGGATCCACTAGAACCCATGCCTGGCAGGCCCGCGGGTTGACCGAAAGAGATCTACTGTGTCCCTGGTACAGTCAAGTGAAGGAACACTGATGTATTTTAGTTGGTTAAAGTCTCACACGCCCCTTCACTCCGGCCAGAGCGGTAGACGTCATTTATTGATTTCTTATCCAAAAAAGAGACAATATACATTATAACATCATCAGGTATAAATTATACATTATGCATTATATAAAACAACGAAATATTTTACACAAAGTGTCACTTGGTACATAATGATATATATTTTAAGTGTCTATCATTACTGAATTATTAACCAGATAACTATTTTTCCCATTCTATATTCAGCAATTAAGGAAAAAAAATCATTAATGTGGCCAGTATTTTTTCACTAGATGGTGAAATATACCAAACTTGGCAGACCACATTGGCTACGATAGTTCCTTTGTGGGGTCCAAATTAATGGATGGACACAGTTTATCTTACGGCAGCCTGAAATCCTTGTTGATTGAATGAGACAGCAGACCACACCGTGAGCGTTGGCAGGAAAAGTCAACGTGACTGTAATCGTTGCACCGCAAAAGGTTCAAAATCGCTTGACACTTCATACAGCTTTTTGATACTTATTGTCGTAATTTTCTCTTGACTGCTTGGTGCATGGGTCGTTCCTGCCATTAATATAAGCCCGTGTGTTTCTTTTGAGACGCGATGGGGCCAAAGTTTTGTTAGTGTCATCTTGAGAGAAATTTAGAAATTTAGTAGCTCTCCCCTATTGCTTTGGGCTGTATTGCACAGAACTACAGTCTCAGGAGTCAAATTTGATATTTTATTTATGTACGTTAACTTTTATTGTGTATTTTTAAAATGTTCTTTAAATTTAGAAAATTCTTTTATCATGGTAAGTAGGTAATAGTTTTTGCTGCCAGAATCAAGGGTTATTGGAAAGAGATACGGTGGTCCCTGGGAACAGGCAAATGATGGAACACGGGTGGGTTGTCACTAAAACTAGCTCTGACATCAGTAGGCCTAGTAAGAGTTTTCAATACGAAATTCGATCGTCGATATCGAGCGCGTTTGGCGCTCTCATTGGTTGAGAGTTCTTACGACCTTGAAGCGGGCCAATCGCTGAGTCAAACGCGCTCGATATCGATGATTGAGTTTCGTAATGAAAACTCATACTAGGCCTACTGACCAACATTGCTTATTAGTATTTGTGTTTGAGCACGAGGCTTTTGATCTGCGTATTGTCTGTACGGAATAAACATGTTTTCTTTTCTTTCTTTGTTTAAAAATCTTACACGTCTTTCCACTCCGCCCAGAGCGGAAAAATTATTGGATCATTTTCCACCTAAAAAAGTTTGTATGTATGAATAATACTATTGTAGGACGAATTGTTCAATCACTGGACAGTTATACATATCAGACACCTCTCCCTTCCGGTTGGAGGACCCTCCTTTATTAGGGTTCCGTAGCCAAATGGCAAAAAACGGAACCCCCAAAAATTTGGTGGGGTATCTATGGATAGGTCTTTAAAAATGATATTGAGGTTTCTAAAATATTTTTTTTCTAAACCGAATAGTTTGCGTGACAAACGCTTCCAAAGTGGAAAAAAGTTGGTCCCCCCTCTAACTTCTAAAATAAGAAAATGAACAATCTAAAAAAGCATATGATGTACATTAAGTAAAAATTACCAACGAAAATTGTTTTGAACGAGATCTAGTAAGTAGTTTTTTTTAATACCTCGTAAATCGTAAACCGCTTATTACCGCGTAATCTTTCATACTAATAACTTAAATCCTTTAATTTCATAAATCAATGGTACACTTGACCGGTTTTTATAATTTTGAACTAGTGCTTGCAATCAAATCAATGCAGGCTGTAAAGTTCAAAGTTTCTCATAATTCTGTACTTGTAGACTCAGTCGTCTTAAACTTTGGTTTATTTTGCTCCGCGTACATTGAGTGACTGGAATAATATGCTAGCAGCGGTGTAAAGTAGCGTGCTTTACTATTAATGATTACATCACTGCTAATTATCAGGCGGGGAATGCGATCAAGCTGTTTATAATTAGAAAAAAATATTGATTTCCCTAGCAAACACATGCACATCAATTTGTACACCAAATTATTAAAAATTCACCGTATCAATTCAAATAAATTATAATTGTTGGTGAATCTTATTTAAAACCCATATTTGTCTGAAATAATATTTTGAAATTCAGAATTTGTGTACTGTCGGCGTAAAACCGAATACTGAGGTTTCACAATTTATTTTGGTATTATATTTGACATTCTGATTAAGCCTATGAATACTAATTAGTAAATGATAATGCTTTAGTCTAAGTAAGATTCATTTGAATGTCGTGAAGGCCCAGTGTTTGAGTGGCTCGCGTCTCATGCACGAAATTAATGTTTAAGCAAGTACCATAACAAATTCCTCTGTACTATGTAAGTTTATCTTCGACAACACATGTTGCTCTTAACTTAGCTAATCTTTTTCTTTTAAATTTTTATCGTTAAAACATGTATTTTTAAGATAGTTCTGAACTTAGTCATAATCTGACGAAAATATCCTTCTACCTAATTTCCCTTCTTCTTCTTCAGCCTTTAGACGTCCACTGCTGGGCAAAGGCCTCTCTCAAGGCTTTCTACAATAATCGGTCTTGCGCTGTCCGCATCCATCGGCTTCCTGAGCCGGATCTCTGCCGGAGATTCTTAGCACCCCTTGGTCTGCCATGCTCTGTCTGCCAGGACCGATCCCTATTTAACACCGCACGACATCTCTTGCCGGTTAAGCACTCGTTAGTGACCGGGGTAGATAGATGACAGCCCTGTCCGTTAGATACGTCTCGACCACCACTCCAAAACCTTACAGCCCCATCGGCCATCGGTTTTATGAGCAATGTGCCCCCCCGACTGCTACTTAATTTTAGCGACTCGAAGAGCTATGTCGGTGACTTGGGTTCTTCTGCGGATCTCTTCATTTTTTAATCGATTGCGTAGGGAAACTCCGACCATGGCATTTCCATCGCCCTTTGTGTGACTTGTTGAACCTTTGTTTGAGGCCCATTGTGAGCGACCACGTTTCAGTTCCGTATGTAATCACTGGCAACACACACACAAAGACACAAACTTCTTTATATTTTTGTTACGTTTTTACATGCTTTTTATTAGCTTTACTTGTATGTTTGCTTGTTTCCTTGTCCGTCTCTAACTCAAAATTTTTGACGTGATAACGTCTATTAAATCGGTATGCTGGGAGTCATTCGCGAAAACTGCGTAACGGCCGAATCTGACGCTACACGGAGTCCACGCCTACTAAAACTAACCTTAGCCTTGTAGCTTTAGAGTGCAATATTATTTACCTAAAAGCACGGTTGTAAACAATTAGTAGCAGTTTTTCGCATACATGATTAAAGCATTGATAGCCGAGTGGTGAAACGCTCGGATTAATATCGACTCACTCAAGAGGTGCCGCGGATCGATTCCTGACGGCAACGGACGTTTTTTATTTTTATCCTTTTTAATTTTTTTTATGTTTTATTTTTTTTTTGTAATTTTTTTATGTTTTTTTTTTTTTTGTTTGGACGTTATCACGTTCAAATATCGGCAGTAGACGGAGTTCTACAGACAGCCAATTTTTTCAACCTAACTTTGCATTCGTGCAACTCCTAGTGCCTAGTGGTTAAAACACCAGCCTCTCAAGTACGAGTGCGCGGGTTCGATTCCAGGTCAGGCAAGTACCAATGTAACTTTTCTAAAGTTATATGTACTTTCTAAGTATATCTTGAACACCAATGACTGAAAGTGAAGGAAAACATCTTGAGGAAACCTGGACTTTAAGTCTGAAATCGCCAACCCGCATTTAGCAAGCGTGGTGATTACGCTCAATCCATCTCTGTATGAGAGGAGACCTGTGCCCGGCAGTGGGACAATAAAAAGGTTGATAATGATGATCATGAACCTTGCATTAATTTGTGCAGGCAAAGTACTTTTTAGTTTAGATTTAGTTAATTGGGTAACGCATCGTTACGAATTATAGCACTTGCTATTCTGTCTGTTGGAGATCAAGAAAAGTTTGGTAAAAACAAATGAGCACCACTTAAGCGTTCATGTTATCCGTATATTATTTAAAAAAAGAATATAGAACTAAAAAGTTGAAAATAAATAAGAAAAATGAATAAAGCGTGAGGCGCTTAATATACAAAAATTATGGCTCAAAGCGCCTCACTCTTTTTTCTCATTTTACTAGTATTGTTTATATACTATTGTCATAAATTAAATTTTAAAATTATTTTTAACTTTTAGTTTGATATTCTTTAAAAGCATGTTTTTTTAGTTTTTCTAACTAT
This sequence comes from Sesamia inferens, assembly GCA_037179545.1. NCBI lineage: Eukaryota > Metazoa > Arthropoda > Insecta > Lepidoptera > Noctuidae > Sesamia > Sesamia inferens. The sequence goes on from CM073925.1 coordinate 29,183,980, forward strand.
ATTGATTGCAGCTGAAATGAGATTATATTTTATTTTGAATGAGAATAAAGTTTACTGTGATTCGGATAGTGATGCACAATCAGAGGTATTGTACAAACTGTACAAATTAGCACCACAATACTATATTATTTAACATTATATTAAAAAGGGGAAAGGGTATAAATATAATTAGAACAACGAGGAAATTCAACACAAAAAACGCAAATTGGGATAAATTTAAAAAAGAATTACAAGAGTTTAAATTAGAAAATAACATAAAATTGGAAAGTATTGTTGCATTAAATGATAAACAGGAACTGGAAGAAATTATAATTAAATATACAGATGGGATAGATAAAGCGTGTAATAGCTCAATACCGAAAGCCAAGAAAAACATAAAACTTACCTTTCCGTGGTGGTCTGAGGAGCTCGCCGTGATGAAGAAGGAAGTCGCCAGGCGGAAAAATCGCATCCGCTGTGCTGCACCGGTCCGCAGAGCGATGGTCGTCGACGCATACCTAATAGCTAAAGAAGACTATGAGTGCCAAGCTAAGAAAGCCCAAACCGCAAGCTGGAAACAGTTTTGTGGTAAACAAGATCGCGAAGGAATGTGGGAGGGAATCTACAGGGTCATCGGGAGAACCACGAAGAGACACGAAGATTTGACCCTTCAAAAGGACGGTGCATTCCTAAACCCAAGAGAGTCGGCAGCCCTACTCGCGGACACTTTCTATTCGAGGGATACGCCAGATGAGGACAACGCTGATCACAGGCTTACTAGAGAGGCAGCTAGACGAGTAAACGAGTGGGAGCATGGTGAATATCATGACCCACCATTTACGCCACTAGAGCTAAAAACCGCCGTGCGAGGGTTTAATCCAAAGAAGGCTCCCGGTGCGGATGGTTTCACGGCTGATATCTGCTGTCGGGCTATCTACCAGGACCAGGACGCTTTCCTTGCCCTGTACAATAAATGCCTAGAACTGGCACATTTCCCGGACATCTGGAAAGAGGCAACGGTGGTAGTCCTCAGAAAACCGGGCAAGGACAACTATTTGAGCCCCAAGTCGTATAGACCCATAGGTCTGCTGCCGGTCTTGGGGAAGGTTCTTGAGAGGATGGTAGTAGCACGGATTAAATGGCAGCTCGTTCCGCGGATTAGTACTCGCCAGTTTGGTTTTATGCCCCAGAAGAGCACCGAGGACGCCCTCTATACGCTAATAAGGCATGTACAGGATAAGTTGAGGCTGAAGAAGCTAATTGTTCTGGTGTCTTTGGATATAGAGGGGGCCTTTGATAGCGCCTGGTGGCCGGCCATCCAAGTCAGGCTGGCTGAGGAAAAGTGCCCGGTCAATATCAGGAGGCTACTAGACAGTTATCTCGACAGCAGAAAAGTTAGGGTCAGATATATAGGGAGGAATGCACAAGAAATACCAACAAAGGTTGCGTCCAGGGGTCAATAGGTGGGCCCATCCTGTGGAACCTTCTGCTGGACCCTCTACTACAGGACCTACATAAAATGGGTTATTTCGTGCAGGCGTTCGCTGACGACATTGTACTTGTCGTCGACGGTGACACAGCGGTGGAAGTCGCTAGTAGTGCCAATGCAGCACTCGCCCATGCTCAGAGCTGGGGTGTCAGAAACAAGATGAAGTTTGCACCACACAAAACTTGTGCCATGATAATTACTAACAAGCTTAAGTATGACACACCAGCGCTTAGCATGGCCGGGGTCGACATTGGCATGGTCACAAAAGTGAAGCTTTTGGGGTTGGTTATAGACCAAAAGCTGACCTTCAGCGAACATACAGTGAGCGTGTGCAGGAAAGCGGCTGACATATATAAGCGGTTGTCACATGCGGCAAAGGTCAGCTGGGGACTCAACCAGGAGATTATACGCACAATCTACACGGCCACGATCGAGCCTATCATCATGTATGCGGCTGGCGCCTGGGCTCCTGCTACGAAAAAGCTAGGTATACGAAGGAAGTTAGGCTCAGTCCAACGAGGATTCGTCCAGAAGCTCTGCAAATCTTACCGTACAGTCTCTCTTGACGCGGCTCTGGTTTTGTCTGGGATACTTCCTCTAGACCTCCGCATACAAGAGGCAGCTGCCTTGTATGAGGCAAAGAGAGGGTCGTCTCAGCACATACCGGGAGACCGGGACGTGGAGTGTATGGTGAGGTTTGCAGAAGCCCCTCACCCAGCTCAGCAAATGGATCTGGAGTTCACTTGTCTGGCAGACCAACAGCTTGTAGACACTAACAATGTGCAGACAGTGCGAATATTCACTGACGGCAGCAGGATTGAGGGGAAGGTGGGAGCCGCATTATCCTTGTGGGATAATGTTGGGGAAATCCAGAGCCTCAAACTTAGCCTCGCCGCGTACTGCACAGTCTACCAGGCGGAACTACTAGCCATTTGCAGAGCGACCGACATCATCCTCAAACGCAAGGAGGCGAGCTATGTATTGTTCAGTGACTCAATGTCCGCACTGCAGACACTCACAAGCCATGGCTCGCTTCATCCCCTGGCAGTGCAAGCGCGCAGAAACCTAGCTCAGGCCTCGACGCAGAACAAAGCTGTGTCCTTGTTCTGGGTAAAGGCCCACGCAGGCTTGCCAGGAAATGAGCGGGCGGACGAACTGGCCAAGGAGGCAGCATTGTCGTTGCGGAGGAAGCCGGACTATGACCTGTGTCCGATTTCATTCATCAGACGCCAGGTCCGAATGGAATCGCTCGATGAATGGAATCGGAGATATGTGTCTGGAGCGACGGCCTCGGTGACGAAGATGTTCTTTCCGGATGCCATAGCGGCCTACCGTATAGTGAGACAGGTTCGCCCAACGGGTACGCTCACGCAGGTATTGACGGGGCACGGTGGATTCTCCGAATACTTATATCGTTTTAAGTGTAAGGGGAGTCCATCGTGCGTCTGTGATCCAGGCGTGAGCGAATCCATACCGCACTTGATTGTGGAGTGTCCAGCTTATGCCGCAATGCGGTATGATCTGGAGCAGCAGCTTGACGTGAACCTGAGGAAAAACAACATTGCAGAAGTCATGCGAGGAAAGAATAGAAAATTGTTCTTAAACTATTGTGTAAAAATAGCCGAAACCGCAATTAATAGAAATAAATTAGTATAATGATACTATGTTTACTAGATATTGTGTATATTTATTTTAAGCATAGGGAAATAGACTACAAATAATTAATTATAAGTAATAATAGTTTAGAAATAAAAATTATGTAACGTAGTAATAATAGTGTGTTGTAGTGCGTATAATAAGTTAGAGGTAATAAATAAATATTGTAGTTTATAATTATTTTCCCAAACGAAAAAAAAAAAAAATTAAGTAGAAAGTTCGACACTAAAATGGGAGTCCCACCCATTAGACTAAAAGACGATGAATGACAGAAAGATAAGTAGTATGCGGAATAAAAGTGCGAGAGGAATAATAGCGAGAACTGGTATGAAAGGGTATAGTTATAAAAAAGGCTCCAATAACGTTGGAGGTAGCTAGTACTAAAAAAAAAAAAAAAAAAAAAAAAAAAAAAAAAAAAAAAAAAAAAAAATTAGCACTGCAATAAACCATGAGGGACCTGTATATAATTAGCACTGCGAAGTAGATACAGAAAACTTAAATGCAGTCTTGGAAAAAGCAATAGTATAAAAGTAACAGTACCAACCCACGTGTAATCCACTTAACAGGTAACAGACATATTTTATTTCAAAGTTTTCATTACCGCTTTACAGTTTCGACACGAAAACCTACCTCGGGGCATCTTTTATAATTATTATACCTTTGTAATATGGACGGAGATTGCAAGAGAAAACTGGGTCACTCCTTCTCTTCGCACTACTCATATAATTTTATGATCTAGTCTTAATGTTAAATGGTAACAGAGTTTGGAAACTGGTATACGAATGGATATTATTTTTAACCATTTTCAGTACGAACACTTTCTGTATTTGTAGATAGGCCACCTGGCTTTGAAATCACTGTCTCTTTGTTTAAAATAAGTGTTTTTTGCAGTCTGCGTTATAATTTCGTTCTACATAGTTTCATTATGCAATACCCTGATGGGATTCATTTATAAAATTGGTTCTCTGTAAAGTGGGTTCGCTGACAATAGGGATGTATCCAAGGTATGAAAATTAAAAAAAAAAATTAGTCCGTCTTATAGATAATTAAAAACATTAAGACCCGTATTTTTTATTTTGTCGTAATTACCAAAAACTACTGAGATATAGCGTATTAAAGTTACGGAGTGGGGGTTAATTACCGCCGTGCTAAATTTTGCACCACGGCGTGACGTCATGCGACATTTCAAATCAATATATCTTCCTTAGTATTTGAATGAAACAAAAAATAAAAAATACGTGTTCAATATTTTTTATAAATCTATCTGATGGACATTAAATTATTTTTTAGGATACAAGCCAATTGTTGAACGTGACAACGTCATAAGAAAATACTGATGGAATGGTTGCATTTTCAAACCTTTATCGCCGCAGTTATCGTTGCTATAAACAATTGACACCACATTCACTTTTCATTGCACTTCATACTTGACGAAAACATGTAAATGTTTTATTGCATAGCAGCTGTCCACGCGGACGCATTGCTCACTCAAGTAGAAGAGAGACAGATGTCGAACGCTGCCGAATTGAAATTGGAAGAGGCCGATTGTGCCTTTTGGTCGCTCGTTTTGCGTCCTCGCTTGGTAACGCCGCATGAGTCATGTTTTTTCGTGCGTGCAGCCAACTCCATCGAATTATAAGATATTGTCACGTCAAAAAATATTGACTACTTTATTGTAAAGTGTGTGATGCGCATGGAATAATGTTTCCATCGTAAGGTGTGTGTCGAGAGGTACGGAGCTCTAATCTCTACCACGCTAGCCTAGTAAAGTTGGAAGGTGTCTTCGAATTTTGGCCTTAAAATATCCCGGTTCCCACACTATATTTTCCTTCACCGTTTAAGGAGTAGTGATTATAATATTATTTTCAGAAAGTAAAGGGGCTACCTGGATTGGAACCCATTATATACAATTCATAAGTGCGGGCCGTCACCACAGGGCCATCACTGCATCTACTAAGAGACCATTTTTTTGTAATGGAGATAATAGCAAATAAATATAATGAAATGCACTTTTCTTTCCACTTTGACATGACTAAATAAAATTAAAAAAAAAAAAAAATGAAAAACTAATTTTGCAAAGAAATAGAATTGGACATGCAATTTAATACAGTTTTCTTTTTATTTGGCAGTGTAGCTGAACCTACAAACGCCATAAAACAAACAACGCGGCATACCGATTTCTTCGATTTTTTTAATACACCTACTCTTTGTACGTTAATCATTTCAATTTGATTGATGCGATATTATGATCAGCAGGGTTATTGTATAACACATTATCAGTAGCAATGGGTTTAAAGTAACAGTTCAGTCCAGTGTTCAATACCATTAATTGCGTTATTTACATTGTTAAGAGGGGACTCTAGTGCCGAGAAATTCGGAAAATAGGTATTTGAAGAAACTAGTGCCGTCGCGCTGCTTCCAACCTCTCCCAGTAAAGTGTGAAAAGGACAGTTGCAGCTCACGCTGATTTTACCTTCCAAAAACGTTGACCAAAAGAGGTTTCGTATTCCGCTGTTTTCTTTTTCATAACATGACAGATATCAATTATTTTTATATCAGGATTTAGAGGAAAAGTATATCTATGCCTCTATTATTTTCTTTTTTGTCAAAAACTTATCACGTTTGTCTAATAGTCATCTGAACATCACGGTAAAAATGGGTTATTTTTCGCGATTTTGAAGTATCGTATTTCATTTATTAAATAAGTTTCGGAAAAAATCAAATGATAGGTGCACGTATAATCACGTTGTAAAATTGGAGAAAAAAATACGGCGGAATACTTTTGTATAAAGAAAGCACCACTAGAGTTCCCTCTTAAGCAGCCGCATTTTTCAAACATATTGAACAATGCATTAACAATATGATTCAAATTGATAGTAATAATAATATAAATTAGGGTGCTAGAACCCCAGCAATGAAATTCTTCAAGTCAGATTGCTCCAAAACACTGTTCCAAAAAAAAAAAAAAAACTAAATAAACAACAATTTGTTTAAGTAATATTCTAAAACGAGGGTTAAAATATATCCAAGAGAGGAACAGTAGCAGCCTAGTGGTATCGGCCGTAACTTACATGTTCTAGATCGTAGGTTCGACTCACATCAAGCGCTGTTTTTGTTTGCTGTAAATTAGTGTTACCTTCGCAGAGATCTCTGCGTGATCGAATCAGAAATGAGGAGATCTGCAGAAGAACCAAAGTCACCGACATAGCTCTGCGATTCGCGAAACTTAAGTGGCAGTGGGCAGGGCACATTGCTCATAGAACCGATGGCTGATGGGGCAGCAAGGTTCTAGAGTGGCGGCCACGTACTGGAAGACGCAGCGTAGGGAGGCCACCAAAAAGATGGACCGATGACCTGGTGAAGGTCGCGGGAAGCCGATGGATGCGGGCAGCACAAGACCGGTCAGCGTGGAAGCCTTGGGGGAGGCCTTTGTCCAGTAGTGGACATCCATAGGCTGAAGAAGAGAAGAAGAAGTGTTACTTTTCGTAAATGAGTTCATCATCACTGTTCAAAACGGTGATGATGAACTAATTTACACAAAATAAAGAAACATCGTGAGGAAATCAGCATATCCTAAAGCCAAAACTTCGAAGACTTCTGCCAACCCGCCGGGCCCGCATACTAGATTATGGACCACATCTTCTCACCGAAAGGCTGATTATGTTATGTAATTCTCATAAAACAAAACGCAAAACCGTATACTTGTGCTAACTTAAAGCAAAATATGAAAATTATAATTTATGAAACATTATTGACTATAAAAATGAAAATAAATTCTCAAACATTGTTGACATATATGTATATCTCATAAAAACGAACAAAACATACCAAAATACCACAAGACGAAATTGACATACTCGCCAAGACAAACAAGTAACCAATTTCGACATTATTTACTTTATACCCAACAAAAATCACACAACGGAAGCTCTTATGAAATAATATACAATATAAGAAAACCAAATATAAAACACGATCCCTAATATCCAGAGAGTATTGTTGTTTGCACATCACAGTGAACGAAATAAAAATGAATAATATAAAAATAAAGAAAAGCAAGGACTCAGATAATGTGGAGATGTCGCACAGTACATTATATTCTTAGTAGTCGGCCACGAGAATAGCGGAATTTTGAATCTAGTTGTTTCAACTATGTTTTTTATATATTTATTTATTTATGGTATCCATTTATTTCAGGCATCATTGCCGATATAAACATATACAATACTATATTAACATAAAAAAAACTAGTGCTTGATCCCGTCTGATGGTAAGTAGTTGTGCAGTCGATGATGGTAAAGCGCACTAACTTATATGATACTATGCACTCCAATCATGAAGACGCTTTATAGTCAGGTTTTCCGGCCCTTCGATGCAAGCGGTATAAAAGACGAAGTAAACGCTTCATTCCGATCGTAGTGGTGCCAACATAGGCAGTCTCCAAGATTCAACCTATTCTGGGGTCGGCTTCTAATCTCACCGTATGCCGCAACTGCCTTTTTAACCCCTCACCTCGTTCTTAAGGGATTATATTACGGATCGCTACAGTGCGAATAGAGATACAGATAAACTCCCTCTCCCCTTAAACTCATAGTCTGGACAGCAAGTAATCCGACACGAACAGAGAAAGAGAAAGGCATAAACATATAATAGTATCTGTCTGTACTTTTAAAATATAGGCAACGCAAGTGTCTTCAAGGCTAGAGTTAATTCAACTTCCGCCTGACGCAGGTCCTCACCGGACACGGTTGTTGAATGTTCCTGTTCCGGATAAGGCGGGAGGAAACGCTACGGTGTCACCATTGTGTGGATCGCCCTGAGGATACGGTGGAGCATACGGTGGAGGTATGCCCGGCTTGGGAAGAGCACCGCCGTGTCCTCGTAGCGACGATCGGCGGCGATTTCCCGCATTCGACCCTGGCCCAGGCCATGGTCCGGAGCGTGTGTGCATGGCAGGCTGTCACCTCCTTCTACTAAGCAGTGATTCTGGCAAAGGGGAAGTCGGAGCGCGTGAGGCAGCGGGAATCCCAGCCCCTCACGCCACTAGCCGCCGCAAGAGACAACACCGAACAGGCCCGAGTCGACGGCGCGTCGTGTTTCACGCGCGCCTCAAAGAGATGTGACCACATCGTGACGGGCTCCACGAGACCGATGCCTCTTGAGTCAGGGTTATTTAAAAAAGAAACCGTGGCCCTGGGGCACGCCCTTCCGCTCCGCCCAGAGCGGGAGAGCTCATTATTGATGATTTCCCATCTTGCCATTTTGACATTGGATCAACTCGCTCAACTGCCGGCTTCCTTTCTATTCACTCAGTTTATTTTTGAGTGAAACTGAATATGCTCTTTATTTGTTATAAACTAGTGCACTTTACCATCAATGATTGCATCACTGCTTACCATCAGGCAGAATTGCGGTCAAGCACTACTTTATAGTAATAAAAAAAAACTTGCAATTGACACTATTGAGAGCTCACACAAAGGTCACCTAACTTTTAAATTTTCAATGTTTACAGAATCGATTGTTTGGTTTTTGAACTACTAAGAAAACCAACTCGCTCATCTACTGGCCCTTAACAAAGTAAAGAAACAAAAAGCAACAAGCAAGTAGTACATTTTGCTTGCCGTGAAAAACAACTTTTATAAAATAAATTGTATTATTCCATTCGGTGTGAAAAGCCAACGCAAATAATACACATGTAGTAAAAAGCTAAGTCAGAAGAAAGAAAAATACGTGTATTAAAGGATACAAAGACATTTTTTTTGCTAGTAAAATGAAGATAAGGCTAGATTAAGTATCAAAGAGGACGAATGCCTGAAGTTTTTATTATTTTATATTATTCATACCTCTTCAAATTTATGCTGAAATAAAATATATGTTCTCATGATATACATTAGAATTTATGGCAAAAGAAATATACCACTAGAAATAGGTATGTTTCCTGGGTAAAAAAAAATTAATTCTATTTAGTCCGTCATTTAGATTAGAGAAAAATATTGGATACGTATATTTTGTTTTATCAAATTAATAAAAAATTACAAATATAAAAGGCATCAAAGATTAGGAGTGGGGGCTGGTGACGTCACTCGTTGCTAAAAAGTGTAGCAAGGAGTGACCTCACACAAGTTTTGAACGCACTGTATCGGCTTCATTTTTTGTTTATATGAAACAAGAAATACGTTTCTATTTTTTTGGCAATCTGACTGACGGACTAATTAGTATTTTTTTAGTCAACTACCCTATTCTCTAGACATTGAGAAAGTCTAGATGTCTACAGAATCTCTAGTGGTATATTAGAGTACCACTAAAATCTCTCTAGACATCTATTGAGCGCTTTTTAAAAGGTTCTTGGGTCCTTCAAGTCGACCTATTGACAGAGAACTTCTGTGTTATACCAAAATTACTTTTACGATTAGCTATAACTATGCATTGACCTAAATTTATAATAATCTCAATGAAATGTAATGTTATATTTACCGATAAATAACAACATCAAAATACAAAAACAACAGCAAACTACTTAAAAAATTTGCTAATTTTTAATTCTGTGCCCTAAATTTATTTTTATTTTGATAATTAATTTTATACTTTTTATTGTACCCTCTAGAGTCCATAATTGCACTTTATCACTAAGACATTTTATGACATTAAATAGCTTTGCATCATATTGTTTTCAAATATGTCTTTTTTTTTTTTGTTACTTCTTCTACTTTTGTTTATTGCGTACCAATTCCGTATGGATAGTCTTCCCCTTTTTATCTTGCAAACTTGTCTTTCTTCCTCGTGCCTGTCTTGTGTTAATTCTGCCTGTCTCTATTTAGCTCCGAATTAATATTTATACAAACACTCACTCAAATAGGTCATTAGTGGAGAATCGAAAATAACCCGAATATTAAAAAAATAGTATAGAAAAATAGCCCGTACCTACATTCACACACTCCCATACGCATATACGCACACATTATCACACGCCCTTTCATGCACCCACACATACCCACACTTTCACCTTACATCTGTTCAAAATACACTTCTGCGTGCCATTATTTTATTTTTAAATATTTAGTTTTGAATGTTTTTTATGTCTGGAACAAAATTTTTCTTTATTTTAAAACGGGCGTTCATAGTTGCGACACAGTTTTAACTTTTGCAGCTATAATCGTTTCTCCCTTCATCTTTCTTTCTTTTATGGCTTCGCACGGTTTGTGCATTTAGCAAATAAATAAAATAAATAAATAAATAAATATATAGGGACAAATCACACAGATTGAGCTAGCCCCAAAGTAAGTTCGAGACTTGTGTTAATGTCGAAAAAGACGGCCACGTGACCCGTCTTACGATGGAGGTTTGAGAAAAAGTCATGATGTGGCCACTATGCTGCGATATTTCACTGTTATTTATGAATTATTTACTGAAAGTACTTTTTACTACATAAAGCACGCACTTTTATTTAGTAAACAACAACCCCCCCCCCCATCTATTTCATAAAACTTTTTTTAAATATTAGGTATGTTCTTGTTACGGCTGTAGCTCATTAGCAAAACTATCGCGACCTGATGCTGATTAAGAAAATATGTAGCAAGAACATGTCAAAAGCTATGTGAAAATTTATAACCAAAATACTCAAATAAAGTTCAAATTGGTTGTGACACATAGGTACTCCGTTCTTTATGTAGTAATCCAAATAAGCTGAACTTGAAGACAACGTTGGAATACATTTTATAAGTAGGTACACTTATCTACTCAGCCCCATCTTATTCGACGGAGCTTGGTAATACTTGTTCAAAAATAAGTTAAATTTCCTGTTAAGCCCAGAACCATTACTCCATGATTTATATACTTAAAATGGCACCCGATGCCATGGGGCAGAGTGCTTCTCCAAACTAATTAGTTCCAGAGGCTGTATTGGGTTACGAGTACCAGTTAAAAAAAAAACCTTTGTTATTTGACTGCTGTGAAAGAAGAAACGCCTCAATAGAAACAAAAGCAAATTTCTGCAAAACAAAAGATTCAAAATAAATTTTGCCAACATCTCCCGTCTCAAGCAAAGACAGAATAGTTTAAGAAACACACACACGTTCAGTAAGAAGCAATTAAGCCTTAATATGATATAAAGTAGAACTCGCTTCAGAGCTCTTAAATTATTTTGTAGTTTCTTTTCACATTTACCAAGAAATACGACTGATACGAACTCTCCGTCTATGCACATCCATTGCTGTTCAAATTCTTAATCGTTTCTCTATCTCTTTGGTAACAAAGCGACTTAGATTAAACAAGAAGTTCTAATCTGAGATAATCAGAAGGTAAATTATCTAGTTAGAATCTACATTTTGGTACAGGATTGTTCTACAAACTTATCTGAAGTCGGACAACGTTAGCTTGAATTAATTTTAATTCAATCCTTCTTGTTAGTAGTTTAGTGCACGATGCAGCTGCTTAGGTGAAGTTTAGACTCATTTGTAGAAAGCTCGAGTTTGTTATCCAAAGTAGGAGTAAATATGATTTAAGAACAATCTAGGTGGCTGGTGGATGCTAGATTTCCGAAAAACATGATTATAGCGGGAACGGTAAAGTTTAATGGAAAATTATTTTCTTAGCGTACTGACGGGAGTTGAAAACTGTTTAATAGTTTTGCCTTGGTATAGTTTCTCAGTAGAAATATTTGCATTAGATATAATTTACTGTTCTTTCGTGTGATCCAAGGATAGGTTCAAAATTTCGGAACTAGAAAAGAGTTTTCTCGGTGGTAGGCCATAACACCGGCCGCCGACAGAAGTTACCACCCACCAGACAAAGCCTTGCCGCCAAGCGATTTGTCGTGTTCCGGCATGATGTCTGGTGAAGCTGTACGGAGGACGGGTCTGAGCAGTTGTGTTGCGATGTGTGCCGGGTACGATGCACCTAATGTTGTTGTGTTGGGAGTTTGGTCGTGGAGGGTCTTCAGATCAATCTCCCTTTGACGCAGCATCGTTGGTCGTGTTGTTGGGTTTAACATTGCATCACCTCGCTCAACTGCCGTCTTCCTTCCTATTCGCTCAATTTTTGTGAATAGGTTCTTAATAAACTAGCGCGCTTTACCATCAACGATCGCAACACTGCTTACCATCAGGCGGGATTGCGGTCAAGCGCTAGTTTATAATTATAAAAAAAAAAAAAAAAAAAAACTAGAAAAGAGTCTAGTGAAGACTACGAATGCCTGTTCAGAAAGTAAAAGGTGAAACTCTAAAATCTCCAAAAAAGAAAAATTCTTTCACGCTCACTTCGTAATGAATTTTTCGCAGATTCTGTATTGCAGCAAAGTGCAATACCTTCGCAGTGAAAACGTAAGGGACAAGATATGGTGACAGGTTGTATGTTCTTCTTCTTCAGAATATAGAGGAGGATATTCTATAGAGGTTCACTGCTAGACAAGTGCCTTCCCCATGGCTTTGGGGAGGTTTGCCATAATGCCCACGTTTGGCAGGCGGGTTAGGCATCGTAGTTAATTGATATTCCACAGAAGAAGCTCTGCTGCCCGCTTCCCTGCTACTAATTATACTGATTTAATAACAATATGGTAAGAAAAGAAACATTATGCATCATGGGTTTTTCTACTCTATACGAAGCTGCAATAACGGATTAGCATTGACTAGCTGGGCTGCTTTCGGGAAGCTACGTAGAATCTTCTCGTCCGAAATACCACAGTGTCTCAACAAAACAAAAGTCTTCGACCAGTGTGTGTTGCCAGTGATGACTTATGGAATTGAGACGTGGTCGCTAACAATGGGCTTTATAAGAAGGCTCAAAGTCACTCAAAGGGCAATGGAGAGGGCTATGCTTGGGGTTTCACTGCGCGATCGAATCAGGAATGAGGAGATCCGCAGAAGAACGAGGGTAACCGACATAGCCCGATGAATTGCAACACTAAAGTGGCAGTGGGCTGGACACATTGCCCGTACGACCGATGCCCGATGGGGCCGACGGGTTCTCGAGTGGCGACCACGCACCGGAAGACATAGCGTGGGTAGCCCCCCGACAAGGTGGACTGACGGCCTGGTGAAGGTCGCGGGAAACCGCTGGATGCGGGAGGCGCAGGACCAGTCGACGTGGAGAACCTTGGGGGAGGCCTATGTCCAGCAGTGGACGTCTTTCGGCTGAAATGATGATGACGATGATGATGATTGACTGGCTGGTTTAGCCATAAACTGATTTAAAAAAAACCCTGCCCCACACTAGGATTTTTTCGTGGGTGCGTATAAAGTCATATATTAAACAATAGACATGGAACAACTACTTGTAGGGTATACAAATATTTGTTTCTAGCTTTCTCAAATCAATATAAGTAATATCCCAAATCCGTGATATGGTTAAGGAGGGGGTGACTAAGAATAGAATAGAATAGAATACTTTTATTTCAGACCGGAGTCCATAAGGTTTGTAGCAATTTTACTCAACTTCTAGTGATAGTAGGTTATAGACATAGATATACATTCATAAAATTAAAACTTAGCGTGGACCTGCATCCACCTCTGCAATATGGGAAAATCCCACCGATCTCCGAACACACTGAGAATACTGTTGTTGCTGCGGCGAACACGTGTCAACAGGAGGACTAAGGAGATGACGTCTAGTAAAGAACTATGGAAGAAAAAGACGCCAAGGCGCCAACCGTGCCATCGTGATGATCCCAAATCAGTATAATATCAATTCTAATTGGGGTGTCTAAAGCTAAGCAGCGTATATTCCGTAATAAATAGTAAATTAACTATATTTTGCAATTCAAATTTCATCAAAATTCCTCGAAATTACAAAATGAACATTCCCATAAAGCCAATATTCGTGTGAACGGTACAAGCAAGGAGGCAGCATGTGTGCGATATGTGAAAATTAAAACGTGGGGTAAGTCTAACGCGTTGTTCACACGCCACGAGGAACGGGGTCGAGTGGCACCCGACAAATATGTATAAAAGGGAAAGTGGCTAAGCGACAGGTCAGTTTTTGGAGATGTTTGTGGAAGATTTTCTACTTTTATTATGTACATTACTGGGAAGCCGTACGGAGGACGGGTCTGAGCAGTTGTGTTGTGATATGTGCCGGGTACGATGTGTCTAATGTTGTTGTGTTGGGAGTTTGGTCCTGGAGGGTTTTCAGATCAATCTCCCTTAGGCGCAGCATCGTTGGTCGTGTTGTTGGGTTTAACATTGCATCACCTCGCTCAACTGCCGTCTTCCTATTCGCTCAGTTTTTCAGAGTGAATAGGCTCTTAATAAACTAGCGCGCTTTACCATCAATGATCGCATCACTGCTTACCATCAGGCGGGACTGCGGTCAAGCGCTAGTTTATAATTATAAAAAAAGTATATTTTTTTTGTTTTACATATTATAAACTAGTGCTTGACCACGATCCCCTCTGAAGGTAAGCAGTGATGATATCGTTGACGGTAAAGCGTGCTAGTTTATTAACAGCCTATTCACCCTAGCCTTGAAGACACTTAAGTTGTAGTCAGACGGAAACACCACCGCTGGAAAATTGTTCCAGTCCTCGATGAACGCGGTATAAAAGATGAGGCGAAACTCCTCGTCCGGATCGTAGCGGTATCAACAACGTAAGGATACTCGCCGAACGACGGGTCGTCCGATGATGGAACAGAGATGGGGAATTAACTCTGATAATTCCCGTGTAAACTCTCCAAAATGCATCATATAGATCACCGACAGGCTGGCTACTATTCGCTTCTGCTCCAAGCCTTGGAGGTCGTGAACCAGCTCTGGTTCTCCAATATCTAGCATTATTAGTTTTTTATTAGCTAGAAACGACTGGTTATTTTTGTGCTGTATAAAACTCGAGTGACTTATTATATTTGTCCCGGTTTAATAGACAATAACGGTCACTGCCCTTTCTCCAATATATCTCTGTAAGAATCTAAATAAGAAACTATGCCTTTTTTTTGTTTTTGAAACACATTGAAAACCGGTTGCAGCCTCTCCGTATACTGTTATAGCGTTAACTTTAAAAATTAATGTAAAAGTCAAATTGACGATTCACTCATCTTTTTTCTTGACGTATTCGGCTCAGAGCACCTATTTCAACTGCATTTAAATTAACCGCACCGGAGCACTTATATTAACCGTTCTAACGTGCGATTCTGTGGAACAGTTTAACCGTTTTACCTGTCAGCCCCAAAACCAATCCAAAATACTATTTTTAATACCGAGATGTATTTTTCAGTTCAAGGCATAGAAATCAGCAGAATTTATTTCAGGCAACAAAGACCTATGTAAACATATACTTTACTATGTAGGTATATTAACATAAAAACTTAAAATACTATAAATATATAATATATTGTATTTTTTTTATAAGAGATTACCACCGAGGAATATTGGTTTATTTGTGTCAGTTATTCCATCAACAGTACCAGTGTCATGCTGGTGCTCCACGACGTCCGGTCCTGCGCCTCCCACATCCAGCGGTTTCCCACGATCCTCACCGGTCGTCGGCTTATGTTGTCGGGGGCTTACCCACGCTGGAGCCATAAGACACCCTTAAATATCATTTTTATTATAACTTAACTATAATATGTAATTACATTCTTCTCTAGTTAACAACAATAAATCCTACATTAAAAAGATTATTATTTCTTGCGTGGGACGGTTTAAGGCTTATAGCAGCTTATCGATACTATAATTTGATAACTGATGATATCTTTATACGACCTGCGTTCTTTCACTATTCGAGATTATTTCAAATTAAGGTTTAAGCCTTTATAACCGATCTCATAAAGTAAAGCCTCTTACGTGAACCAATTTCAATTACATACAATTGAGGCGAGGCTAAGGGCCGATTTTGTGACTCAGTAAATTTTTAAAAATATTTGGTGATGTTTAATTTTATCAAAATGTGTTTTTAATCTATTTTTTTGTTTAATCATTGATATACTATTATTACTAATGGTCAAATAAATATATATTAATTTTAAAATAGCTAATGGTTATTTTAGAACTAATATTTATTTATAAGTCAATTGAGACTGTCTCCATCCACTGGTGGTATGCATCTCCCAGGCTCGTAGACTCCCGGGTTTCTTTCCGCACACAGTCTATTCTAGACAGTTTTGAAGGTCTTTGGTCCATTTATTCGGGAGCGTCCCACAATACACTACTTGCATAAATGTGGTATCCACTCTAATTATAATCAGACACCCTTTTTTTCGGATGGATCAACATCAAATGACTTCTCATCAAAGGGGAAAGGGGGACAGACCTTTAGTGACTAAAAGCCACCCGAGCAGATTCACTTGCCTGTGCGCCAATCACTATTGTATCACGTTTTTTTTTACACAGATTGAGCTAGCCCCAAAGTAAGTTCGAGACTTGTGTTATGGGATACTAACTCAACGATACTACTCGTATATTTATAATAGATATATATATAGATAAACATCCAAGACCCAGGCCAATCAGGAAAAGATCGTTTTCCATCACGACCTGGCCGGGGATCGAACCCGGGGCCTCCACGTCGCAGGCAGGCGTGTTGACCGCTGCGCCACGGAGACCGACAACTTTCGAACACCCTCGACTCTGGCAGCCATAAGACAGCCTTAAATATACTATATTTCTAGCACTCACTGTGTAGGACCACTTTCTTCAATTGCCTCATCTATAATATACCAATGACATAAATCAAATGAATGTCTATAGCATAACAAAACTTTTTTGACAACCTGTCAATTTGCACAATAGATTACCATAAAATACCAATGAAAATGTAACAAATGCCCACATGTTCTGTTACCCCTTGCAACTCAACTAAATGTTTATTATTTACGATGTCGTTAACTAGTAAAAGTTGTAAATTAAGTCGATTATGATCTCTAGGAAAGCTATAAAATTTTGGGTTATTTAATTAATAGTTAGTACTTGTTAGTGTAGTTTGGTAGGTTCGTTGTTTGGCTGTGTGACGACTTGCATGTTGATTACCCATTGTGCATGTATCGCACGCAAACTGGGGAATTCAAAATTAAGTAGAAAACGTAAACGTAAATCGTTACTTAAAATTGCTTTGCTGTATGAGTTTTACAGTATTAAATAATTTTGACAGTTCTAAGTAAATAGTTTTCTCAAGTACTCTTAACCGTTAACTTCCAATTAAAACTTTAGTTTACTAAGAAAATGATGAACTTCATACAAACAACGCTATTAAAAACAGATCGTTTCTTGACACCTTATTATCTAATACCGGTGCAAAGGACAGGCTTTCGTGAACGCCGTCACATTATTACAGAACCGCTTGTCTAGGAAACTTAAGCTGTTGACACGAGCTATTGCAAGAATTGCGAATGATGTGGGGTCAGTTAGACTGTTAATAATTTACATAGGACACTACGCCAGCGACCTAAAGTTCTCTCAGAAGCATGGTCAGGAGCTCAACAAGCGTTGCTTAACCTTGAATATCGACCCAAAATCACAAGTTCCAACCAAAATCTCTCTCACGCATATACAAAATACATCTAAATACAAAGTTTATATATCAGCGTAGGTACGTTGAAGCTTTTACATTGGGATAAAAAACCCGAGCTTCAATCAATGTTAACGAGATGTGAATTTTATTCAGTACAGAACTAGACGCGGAAGCGAGTAACGCTTTACAGATTAGATTCCTCGGAATGAAAGAAAAAACCTTTTTCATTCGGTGAAAATTAAGAGTTACTGTAAAATCAGCGTGGAAGGAATATTCCAGAGCTACTTATGGGTCTTCGTATGCTGAATAACATGATATAAATGTGCGTTATGACATTAATTGGATTCATTACCTTTGCTCGGTATAAAAATTAACATAAACCTTTTCATACTGATGCTGGTGGCAATATAAGGCTTCACGGAGTAATTTAAATACAACATACATACCTACTACTTGCGCTATTCATATTATTTTCAAAAGCATAAGATTTCATCATCGAAAAAAACTGGGCTATAATGTCCCCGAGAGAGAGTGGGCTTTATAACCTATTAAGCGGTCTCAAGTATGAGTGTGCGGGTTCCAAGTACCAATGTAACTTTTCTAAG